>CM002528.2:20641289-21984695 GCA_000338895.3 Oryza meridionalis
CACTATTGTTCCTTCCTTGTGATCGCTACGTGAGTAAGGGGTGTCTTCGTTTGATAGGAGGATGCTAGGGTCAACCGTCACCGTGAAAGGGGGTTGCCCATCAAACTGATCGTAATCCTCGTCAGTCTTGTCCTCTACTCCGACGATTTTTCTTTTGCCTGGGAGAACCACGTGGCGCTTCGGCTCGTCAGGCCCTTTGCCCTTCTTTCTTTTGCTAGACATGTCCTTCACGTAAAAAACTTGCATTACATCATTGGCAAGGACAAAAGGTTCGTCCGAGTATCCAACCTTGTTAAGGTCAACCGTTGTCATCCCACTATCATCAATCGTTACGCCTCCACCAGTCAACCTAACCCATTGGCACCGGAACAGAGGGACCTTGAGAGGTCCATAGTCAAGTTCCCATATCTCCTCGATGGCACCGTAATACGTGCCAGTTGTACCATCGTGTCCCATGGCATTGATACGAACAGCACTGTTCTGGTTCGTGTTCTTCATGTTTTGGGCTCTTGTGTAGAATGTGTACCCATTGATCTCATATCCCTAGAATGTCGCGATCGAGCCAGATGGACCCCTCGCCAGGAAGGCCAGTTGCTGGTTAATCGTCTCGTTACCCATGAGATGTTGTCGCAGCCATGCGGGAAAGTATCAATGTGATGCCGTGTAATCCATGCATCGGACTTATCGATGTTTCTGGCGTGAACTAGAGCCAAGTGCTCCTCGATGTAAGGAGCCACCAATGAAGATTGTTGTAAAACCGTGAAATGGGCTTTACGGAATAAATTGTTGTCTACCGTCATTATAGCTTTCCTTCCGAGAGTCCCCTTTCCCCGTAGTCTCCCTTCATGGCGTGATTCAGGTACCCCGATTGGGCGAAGGTCTTTAATAAATTCTACGCAGAATTCAATGACCTCCTCTGTTCCATACCCCTTGGCGATGCTTGCCTCTGGACGAGCACGGTTACGAACATACTTCTTCAGAACGCCCATGTACCTCTCGAAAGGAAACATGTTGTGTAGGAACACAGGCCCGAGAATACCGATCTCTTTTACTAGGTGACAAAGCAGATGCGTCATTATATTGAAAAATGAAGGTGGAAATATCAACTCAAAGCTAGAAAGACATTGCACCACATCATTCTGAGGGGCTTCTAACCTATCCGGATCGATGACCTTCTGCGAAATTGCGTTCATGAAAGAACATAGCTTTGTTATTGTTGCCCGGACATTATCTGGGAGGATACCCCTTATTATAACTGGTAGCAGCTGTGTCATCAACACGTGACAGTCATGAGACTTTAGGTTTGTGAACTTCTTCTCCTTCGTGCTTATTATTCGCTTTATATTCGTGGAGTATCCAGATGGTACCTTGCTCTCCAAGCATTGAAACATACTTTCCTTCTCTGCCTTGCTAAGAGTGTAGCTGGCTGGACTCAAGTAATGGCTGCCTTTCTCCTTTGGTTCCGGGTGAAGGTCGCTGCGTTGTTCCATGTGCTTCAGATCATTACGTGCTTCCAGTGTATCTTTCGACTTTCCATATACACCTAGGAAGCCAAGAAGGTTTACGCAAAGGTTCTTAGTGAGGTGCATCACGTCGATTGCGTGGCGGACGTCCAAGAATTCCCAATAGGGTAACTCCCAAAATATGGAGGTTTTTTTCCACATCGCCGCGTGACCATCTTCGCTCTCTATAGGCTGGCTGCCAGGCCCCTTTCCAAACACTACTTTAAGATCTTTAACCATAGCAAACACTGTTTTCCCGCTGCGATGTTTAGGCTTCGTACGGTGGTCCGCCGTATGTTCAAAGTGCTTGCCTTTCTTCCGTACTGGGTGGTTTGCTGCAAGGAATCCACGATGACCCATGTACACAACTTTCCTACAGTGCTTAAGATACGTACTTTCTGTTTCATCCATACGGTGAGTGCAAGCCTTGTACCCCTTGTTGGACT
Organism: Oryza meridionalis; assembly: GCA_000338895.3. Classification (NCBI taxonomy): domain Eukaryota; kingdom Viridiplantae; phylum Streptophyta; class Magnoliopsida; order Poales; family Poaceae; genus Oryza; species Oryza meridionalis. Next base: position 20,643,238 of record CM002528.2, read on the forward strand.
GTCCGGATAGGTTGCTAAGTGCAGGCCAATCGTTGATGGTTACGAACAGCAGCGCTCGTAGGTTAAACTCCTCCTGTTTGTCCTCGTCCCACACGGGGACACCTTCCTTCTTCCACAACAGTTTAAGATCTTCGACCAGTGGTCTTAGGAACACATCGATGTCGTTACCAGGTTGCTTGGGGCCTTGAATAATAATCGGCATCATTATGTACTTCCTCTTCATGCATAGCCAAGGGGGGAGGTTGTAGATACACATCATAACGGGCCAAGTGCTATGGCCACTGCTCATCTCTCCAAAAGGATTCATGCCATCCGTACTTAAACCAAACCGTATGTTTCATGCGTCCTTTCCAAAGTCTTTAAATTTTCTATCGATGTTTCGCCACTGCGAACCATCTGCGGAGTGTCTCAGCATCCCGTCCTGTTGACGTTCTTCAGCGTGCCAATGCATCATTCTAGCATTCCCCTTGTTCCTGAACAAACGCCTTAGCCGTGGTATTATAGGGAAATACCACATCACCTTAGCAGGAATTCTCTTCTTCGTTAGCCGCCCGTCAACCTCACCTGGATCATCTCATCTAATCTTGTATCGTAGTGCTTTACAAACAGGGCATGCTTCTAGGTTCTCGTACTCCTCACCGTGATATAGGATACAATCATTCGGACATGCGTGAATCTTCTGAACTTCCAGTCCTAGAGGGCAGACTATCTTCTTAGCCTCGTACGTTGTCTCGGGCAATTTGTTTCCCTCCGGAAGAATGTTCTTGACGAGTTTCGATAAATCGCCAAATGCCTTGTCACTAACACCATTTTTTGCCTTCCATTGCAAGAACTCCAGAGTGGTATCCAACTTTTTGTGCCCCTGCTCGCAACCTGGGTACAACACGTTCTGTGGTCCTCTAACATCTTGTCCAATTTATGGGCCCCCTTTTCACTTTCGCAATCCTCCTTGGCATCCTGCAACATCTGACCAAGATCATCCGCAACGTCGTTATAATCAGCATCTATGTCCTCCTCGCCCGTTTGATTTCCTTCAAATCCAGCGTACTGAGCAAAGTCTGGAATATTGTCGTCTTCCACTTCATTTTCTTCCATTTCAACCCCTTGCTCTCCGTGGCATGTCCAACAATTATAGCTTGGCATGAACCCCGACTCAAACAAGTGGAAATGAATAGTCCTGGATACAGAATACTCCTTCTGATTCTTACACTTATTGCATAGACAACAAATAAAACCCTTCTGCTTGTTAGCTTCGGCCACTCTCAAAAAATAATGCATGCCGTCAATAAACTCTTTGGACCGCCGGTCAGCGTACATCCATTGCCGATCCATCTACATGAAATGAAAAAAAAATCGTACACAAATAATCATTCGTACAATAATGACAGTCATACAATAATGATAAAATAATCACAAACTCTTTCAACAGTCATACAATAATGACATATCATTATTCATACAAAAATTATAAAATATTCCACCAAATAATTCTTATTTATTATTTTTTAAGTTTTAAATTCTTTTAATTTTCAATTTAGTTTGTTTTCTTTTATTTAAGATTAACTTTCGCTATATTTTCCTATTCAACTATCTTATAAAACCTTATTTAGCAAATAAACAAAATTTCTATATATTCTTTCTTTTCCCACACAAATTTTCTCTCTCATCAACTTACAACAAAATTTTGGAGACAAAAAAGTGTGCAAAACATAGCTCCAAATGTAATATGACAAAAAAACATTGGAGGATGAAGTTGCTAACCTTTTAGGCACCTCCGATTTATATATAATCACCAAAGTAAATTCACTATAAATTTTGGCATGACCTCTCCTCTTTTTTGAAGAAATTTTGAAGCTTGCTCGGGCTGGAGGAGGAAGAAGACATATATAAAGGGGTGGGACTTTAGTCCCGGTTGGTGTTACCAACCGGTACTAAAGATCACCGGGATCTTTAGTCCCGGTTGGCAACACCAACCGGGACTAAAGTTACGATCTTTAGTCCCGGTTGGTAACACCAACCGGGACTAAAGATCCCGGGGGGGCCTGACAAGTCCTGACAGCATTTGAACCGGGACTAAAGATGATCTTTACCAACCGGGACTAAAGATCAAATATACCCGTTACCCTTTTTAACCGGGACTAAAGATCAAATATGCCCGTCATCTTTAGTCCCGGTTTTTGTTGCAACCGGGACTATCGTGGAATTTGGCCGACCGACGAAAGATGGTTTCTCCACCAGTGTATTATGAAAATGCAAGTGATTCAAGTAATACACTTTCAATTGTTGAGAGTACAAATCAACCAAAAAGGCCTCAAATATTAAAAAAATTGATGATGATGCAATCATGAATAGATTCCAAGCATTGAAAACCCACAGAATATCATTGCCTCGTAATTCAATTGCAGGTATTTATAGATTAGTGGTAGGCCAAATCATTTAGTCAATTTTTCTTTACCTTTCTATTGTCACTAATGCTATTATTATATGCATAGGTGGCTACTCACTTTAGATGGTTGATGCCTTGATGCAAATATGCAATCACGCACTTTCCGTTGGCAAGGTACTTCTATTTCATCGTTTTTTAATCATGTATGTGTCGATAAACTAGTGTAACAGTAGTTTTTGAGAACTTAGTACTTTGAGGCCCTGTTTGGTAAGGCTCCTAACTCTAACTCCCAGCTCCAAACTCCTATTCCAGTTAGAGCTAGCTCCCGTTGGAGTTGCAGACCTATCAAAAGGTGTTTGGCAAACTTTTAGCTCCAGATCTAAAAAAATTGAAAAAAAAAGAAAAAAAATCCCCGCCGCCAGGCGCACGTCGCCGCCAGCCGGCCAGCCCCCGCGCCGCCGTCGAGCCCGCGCGCCGCCGAGCCCCCGCGTGCCGCCGCCGAACCCGCGCGCGCCGCTGCCAGGCTGCGCGCCGTCAACCAGCTGGCGCTGACCCCGCGCGCCTCCGCCGAGCCCGTGCTCCGCTGTCGAGGCCGCGCGCCGCCGCCACCAGCCCGCCCGCCGCCGGTTGCCGCCGGATCTTGGCGGAGAAGATGGGAGGAGGAGTTTAGGGGTAGTTCAATGGTATTTTTGTGTAAATACATCAAAATTTTAATGGGTAGTGGCTCTTTTAGGGTGGAGTGGAGCTGTGGAGCAGCAAAAACCCAGCTCCACCCCTGTAGTACAAATTTGTGGAGCTGCTCTGCCAACTCCGCTCCAAAAAAACAGAGAATTTGTACCGTTTGGCACAGCTCCAGCTCTAGATAAGTTGGAGTTAGGAGCTGGAGCTGTACCAAACGGGGCCTAAGGTTGAGCCTATCCTTAATTTCTATCCTGGATTCGCCACTGCACGCACCTGATCACTCCAAACATCTCCACACTTTTCTCCCCGCCCAACCCACCCGTCCTCGCGATGCCGGGCCGTACGTACCGCGCGCGGGGGCAATGCGCCAATGCCACCACGCCCCTCGTGCACCGCTGCCACCACCATGAACTCTCTCGCACACGGTTCCATCATATCGACGCCGACGCCACGTACACACGGCTCCCATCATATTGACGCCGACGCACGGGCACATGCACGGCACAGTGGCCGTGTCCGGCGAAAGGGGAGGCCACCTACGCCGTAGCCGTGCAGGCGAGCGCCAGGGGGGACACACACATGCGGCTAGCTAAGCTAGCTTACACAGCTACCACTAGGAGTATATATCTATCCATATAGCTAGGGCAAGGCGTGCACTCTCCTCCATTGATCGAGAGATAGTATGATCGAGCTTTGCGTGATGAGAGGATTTTAGGACGGAAGACGGGGCTGTGTCGTCCGTGCGATCTAGTGACTCACGATGTCACCTCCAACATTGCCTCTTTTGAACTTTAGCCGTCAGGCCGGCTACTGTTCTCGCCTCAGCAACCACTCACCGAAGTGACGTCTAAATAGTCTCTCGATCTCATGGATATTACTCAGTAAATATCGGATGATCAAACGACGCGGGCGCCTGCATGCATGCCATATATGCTACCATTGGTTGTACATGCATGTACTACTACACTTAGAGCAGATACAATAGCAGTCTATAAGTCAGCTGCAAATATATTTTAAGCAGATAAATGAGTAGAGATAAGAGCAGTGGGCTACAGATTTATAGCCAGCTGTAGCACGGACTCCAAGACACAGTGTGTGTATGACAGGTGGGACTAGATATTAATAGTGTAGTATATAACTATTGTATGAATGAGCTATAGATTAGTTATAAATGAATTGGAGTTAGTAGTTGGCTGTACTATTAAACTTGCTCTTACTAATCCGAGCTTAAAAATGGATTTTGAAGTTCTTCTGCAGGTGGTATGCAAGATTAGCGAAAGTGAAAAGTGTGACTAGAAGCTAGATGCTCTTGTGTTATTGTACGTTAGTGAGCATGGGGAGTTTAGCATCATCAGTACGTGAAAGGTGAAGTCGTCGTTGCTGTGTGAATGGCAACAATGTCCTCTCCTTGAGCCCCGTGATTTGAAATTAGATACTAGCATCCACATGCTTAATTGGATCCGCATCGTCAAAGTTCTGGTGATCCGGTCTTTCCTGAAAAAAGTTTCAACTGGTACTACTTGAAACGTACGGTTGTTTGTTCACATTCTTAATTTAGCTGCTAGCTTAGCTTGTTTAATGAGATCCCCACGCTTGGTCTAGTGCTTAGTGTTACACCATCTGGACAGTCGGAATACGCGCCAAGAGATGCAACCATAGTCAATTTAAGCCTCTGCCCTCGAGTGTAGGTAGGCAAGTAGTACTAGGTTTAAGATAAAAGATTTCGTGCTGTCGTGCAATTCGATCATTATCTTCCTTGCTCTGTCCTAGCAAAATAGTACAGCTCGTTATTGGCTTCAAAAATAACACATCATTTCTTAGGCTAGCTAATATAACTTTATCAAAATAAAAAGGACTATTTTGTATGGTCGCTCCATAAGAATGGTTAATTTTCCGTCAAATCTATGTATGCCGCGATCATGAACTGTAATGTTCGGATAAAAAGAGAATTCCGTGGGACTTGAAAATTCCACTAAAGATCAAGGTCTTTATATGGTTTCTTCACAAGAAAGTAATTCTAACGAAAGATAACCTGACTAAAAAAATAGGAGGGAGACGAACATTGTTCTTTCTGCTATACACAAGAGACAATCCAACATTTTTTCTTTGAGTGTCATGTCGCTCAGTTTGTTTGGAGATGTGTGTTTTTTTGCTTTTAATATCCCCCCACCCCGTAACGCCAAAAACATTTTCGGTAATTGGCTTAGAGGGGTATCTAGGTCCATTAAGAAGATAATTCTAATTGGAGCTAGTGATGTATGTTGGTCAATTTGGAGTTGTCATAATGATAAAGTTTTTAATGGTAAACAATTATCCAACCCTATGCAGGTTATCTTCATGTCTTCCTAATGGCTCCACTTTTGGTCTACGATGCTACCACAGGAGGAGCATGATACTATGCGCAATGGTGCTACACTCTTGGAATCGGTAACCAAGGGTATCTTATTCCACTATGGGTGGCGTAGTTTCATTAAAATTGCTAGCTAAAAAAATTTTATGTGGTTTAACGCTAGTGAATAATAAAGGGGAGTTGGGGATTTGTCCCATCACCTTATTTCTCATTTTGATTTACTTTTATCTTACCTTTTTATTACTATTAAACTTATAGCTGTGTGTCTTATGACAGAAGCCGGAGATGTAATTTATTTTCATTATCTAAAAAAATTCTGGTATAGCTAGTTTGAAAAGCTAACAAATACAGTAATAAGCTCTATAATTATCTCTACCTATTTCTCATGCACAACTTTTTTTTTAATCTTAAGTAGTATCTTTTGATTGGTTGTTCACAGAGAACGCACAAAGTCACACACATGCAGGGAAAAAAAGCTGGGCATGCAGCATGGGGAGCCGCGTGCAGCCCGGCTGCACAATAGTAGCCAGCGCCTCTCTCTCCTACCATTCTCTCCCTTCCACTAGACAAAAATCTGCTATATAAAACAACTATAGCCTATTTGATATGGACTTATTGTCCCTGCTCTTAGAGCAGCAAGTTTAATGACAGCACCGACTGATGGCTCTAAAAACTTGCCATCTTATTAAAGAGATAGCTAATCTACCTAACATATCACAACAGGCTATTAGCTTTTAATTTTTCAATCGTGATATTCTTTTGTTCTAACAAGTTATGCATTGCTCTCCTCTTTTTCTACTGGCTGCCGAGACATGCACAGGTCCCACGACATGTAGATTTGCATATGCACGCATACTTAGCCGGCGACCAGTTAGTCGCCAGCTTTTCTCTCTATGTAGTTTAAGATCTCTGTCACATGTGCTAAAATCCTACATAAGCAGATTATTAGCTCACTATTATACCTGCTCTTAACTAACTTGACCAGAAATACATGATTATAAAACACATTTTTGCGAGCCATGTGTTTGGTGCGTCTTTTCTCTGGCTTTATGCCATGCCTGCTTTGTCGTCCGTCCGAGAGAAATATTCCCACGAGCTAAGAGGGAGCTGCACTTCGGCGCAGTGGTAGCATGCGAACTCCACCAAAGTTCTCAGAAAAAAAGAAAAGAAAAACTCCACCAGAGACGTGCGTAGTTTTGGCTTTGGTAGGTAAGGGAAGAGCGAGGAACCGCGTTGTGTAGATGTCTCACCCCGTGCCATCGTTCCACGCTGTTGCGCGTAACTAACTCCCGTGTCGGAAAAGAAGATGGCTAGGGGTAGACGGGGGAGGAGAAGAGCCTACCCGAAAAGTTTCGCCGGCCACCGCCGCTCAATCTGTCATCGCGCCTCGATCTCCATCCCCACCACGCTGCCTAGAGGTGTGCAAGGGAGAGGGGGAAGGAGGGGACAGAATGCAAGTTTGAGCTCGTCGCTTTCTTGGCGTTGCTGCCAAGAAGAGAGGGGGGAGAGGTTGTGGTGCCACAGAAGGGGAAGGGGAGAGGCAGAAGAAGATGGCGAGGAGGGACTCCAAGGGAGAAATGAGAAATGAGTGTTTGTATATATTTTTAATTTTTAGGGGCATACCATAAACATTAAACTTATATGAGAATAGAATATGAGGATTTGAATGTAAAATATAACTGATTGATAGAGGTTGAAACATAAAAAAGATAGTGCAGCTATGGCTTGCACTGCGAGAAAGGTGTCAAGTGTAGTTTCATTCTACTTGACTTTTCTTTTCTTTTCTTTTTTTACTTGAGGCTATAGCTTCATTGGCCATGGTCTTAATAATTACTAGGAGTGTTTCTTCCACTCTGTGTACTACTAGTACTACTGTACATAAGCAACCGTACCTAGACCTTTCTTTGCTTTGAATCAGTGGCGATTTTAAGGGGTAGGCTCCATCAGGCTCTAGCCTACCCTCCGATTTTTGCAAAAAAAATTTTAATAGATAGCTCAATCTTCAGGGAAAGCCATGGCAGCGTTCTTGTGGGGAAGAAGATGAACAGCGACGAAGCGGCAGCAGCGCAGCGCTCGAAATTGAGACGAAGCGGTACGCAGCGCAACGCTGGAAAAGAATAAAAGATTAGGCCCAAATGCCCAACTATGGCCCAGCCCAGAGACGAAGGCAGAAGCAACGCCTGATGCGGTGACGCCCCTAATTCGACAAGCCAATTCCCCAACCCTACCAGTAGACGACGAGACCGGGCGGCGGCGGCTGCGTTGCGAGTTGCAACGGGCGGCAGCATCAGCGAGCAGCAAGGGCGCAACCGCCGAACGGCCGAAGGCCGGCCGCAAGCGGCGGCACCGATGCGGCGTGGGTACTGCCGCACTAGGGAGGCCGTAGGAAAGCAGCAGCAGGCCAGCAGAAAGGCAGGAACTAGCAGAGCAGCAAGCGCCAACTATCCAGCCAATCCAAATCCAAGTGCCGAGCGCGCCAGCGCAGTGAGTCACTCACTGTCATTCCATCTTTTATTTCTTTTGATTTAAGCAGCATCAGCAGCTAGATGATGGGATTTTAAAGAATTGAGCCTCACTATTTGATAGTTTGATTTATTGGTAGATTAGGTTGGAGAAGAAAACAACATTGTTAAACTATTATGAAAATGCAAGTGATTCAAGTAATACACTTTCAATTGTTGAGAGTACAAATCAACCCAAAAGGCCTCAAATATTAAAAAAATTGATGATGATGCAATCATGAATAGATTCCAAGCATTGAAAGCCCACAGAATATCATTGCCTCTTAATTCAATTGCAGGTATTTATAGATTAGTGGTAGGCCAAATCATTTAGTCAATTTTTTTTACCTTTCTATTGTCACTAATGCTATTATTATATGCATAGGTGGCTACTCACTTTAGATGGTTGATGCCTTGATGCAAATATGCAATCACTCACTTTCCGTTGGCAAGGTACTTCTATTTCATCGTTTTTTAATCATGTATGTGTCGATAAACTAGTGTAACTGTAGTTTTTATGAACTTAGAGCCTATCCTTAATTTCTATCCTGAATTCGCCACTGCTTTGAATTGCTGTAGACTGTAGCGCTGGACGCTTCGGATAACACAAGTACTATCACACGCCACCGCACGGGCGCACGGCAGAGGGTCGGTCCGAACGTCGCGTACGCCCACGCCCACCGTGCGCGCGCCGTGCTAGCGTGCTAGCGGCTGCGAACGCGATGCTGCTTGGGCTCGTCCAGTGAGCAACGCCCCGCGGCCCGCGGCGCGAGGGGGGTCGAGGAGCAGATCGGGTCATGCCAAAGGTGACGGATCGATGGATGGATGGACGCGCGCCGGTCTCTCGGCTCGGTCACGTGTGTGCCGCGCCCAGCTGCCGATTTGGTCGGTGCGCGCGCGTGGGGCGTGACGACGCGACGTCGCGACACGCGCGTCGATCGATTCGATCGGTGGACGGACGGACGCGACGGCCTGGCATGGAAACTGTGCTCCAGGCCACGGGCACGGACGTGGATGTGACGCTCCGCCTTTAGTAACTTCACTCCGTACTTTTAAAAGTTTACCATCTGCATGGATGTGCAGGAATAGGTTTCCGTATATGCGATGCGAGAGAGAACCCCTGCTGCACCCTGGTGCCTATTGTCTGGCACAAGAACAGTGGGCGGCTTTTGCTTTGGGAGTTTGGGTACCGTGGCCGCTGCAGCCTGAGGGCGTTCGCAGTGCAAACATGGGTTCGCATCCTCTGCCTTCGAAGCCGACGGCAAACTTTGCCGTTGCTTTCCTGTAGGCCACCCATCGTGGGATCAAGGGCTGAACAGCTTGGCCTCACCAGTGATTAATTAGCACCTAATCAATAGACCATGTGTTAAACAAAATCAGCGGCGGCAGAGTGCGCAGAACAAAAGAGATCAACTGCTTTAACTCAACACAAATAATTTTCACTCAACAATATATGAACAATATGAACAAGAGCCTTGGTAAATCATTTTTTATATGAAAGAAGCTAGTAAAAACTTTGCCGTTGCTTCTATCCTGCCCATCCATCTTTTAATCAATGGATGCGTGTCTTTGTCACACTTCATGGACGATTATCAGTCAATTAATTGATACAATTAGTTGTGTTAATTAGATCAATTTAAGAGACAATTAATCATTAGCATCGCTAAACATATTTTAAAAATCCTTGCAATACTTCTACAAACAAAGTTCTCAACTATTTGATTTGACTATAAGAATTAAGAAAAAAAATATACTCTTGTACAACTAAAACATTTTTTTCCTAAATAAATGTTAGCAAGATAGTTGTGGGTTGTTTAGTACGGAGGTGGGACAACTTATTTTCTTCATGTTTCTGAATGAATGTATATCAAATACTGATTCTTTTTTTTTCGCTGCTCGTTCAAATAGCGAAGGATGTGTTGGCTATCTTTGTTTTTTTTTCCTGGTTTACTGCTTGAGGTAAAAAAAAATCCTTGATCGATGGAGCAGCCAAATAATCTTGATTGCCATCATATCAGATAAATGATGCAAGAAAATTATCTTTATTTGATATTTCACCACATAGTACCTTCCACTTTTATTCTTTTTAAGCCTATAATTTTATCTTTTATCTAGACATGTTCGCTACCCATGATGTTGTTCATATTTTGATAGTAGTACTCCTACGCTTTTACTAGCTTTTTTCATATAAAAAATGATTTACCAAGGCTCTTGTTCATATTGTTCATATATTGCTGAGTTAAAAATATCTGTGTTGAGTTAAAGCAGTTGATCTCTTTGGTTCTGCGCACTCTGCCGCCGCTGATTTTGTTCGACACATGGTATATTGATTACTCCCTCCGTCAAAAAAAAAAAAAACATGGGTTTTCGTGTCTAATGTTTAACCGTCCGTCTTATTAAAAAAAATATGAAAAAAATTAAAAAGACAAGTCACGCATAAAATATTAATCATATTTTATCATCTAGCAATAATAAAAATACTAATTATAAAAAAATTTCATATAAGACGGACAGTTCAACGTTGGACACGGAAACGCAGGGTTTGTCTTTTTTTGGACGGATGGAATAGGTGCTAATTAATCACTGGTGAGGCCAAGCTGTTCAGCCCTTGATCCCACGATGGGTGCCCTACAGGAAAGCAACGGCAAAGTTTGCCGTCGGCTTCGAAGGCAGAGGATGCGAACCCAGTGCAACATGAGCATGCGCTGAGCCTAGCATGCCAGCTAGACCTGGAACAATATTTATCTACATAGTACTCCCACCATCTCATAATATAAGGAATTTTGAGTTTTTGGTTGAACTGTTTGACCACTCGTCTTATTAAAAAAATTTGTGCAAATATAAAAAAAATGAAAAGTTGTGCTTAAAGTACTTTAGATAATAAAGTAAGTCAAAAATAAATAAATAGTATTTTCAATTTTTTTTAATAAGAGGAGTGGTCAAACAGTTCAAACAAAAACTCAAAATCACTTATATTATGGGACGGAGGGAGTATGTCACAATACAAGTTGCTTATTAGTAGGTCCCACTAGTACCAACTTTTTTTTCTCTCCCCTATATCTCCTATCTTCTTTCCCCACCGTAAAGAGCAGCGAGCGGCGAACGCCTCACCGGCGCACCACCCTCCTCTCCCTCGCCCCACCCCCTGAAACAGCGGCGTGGTCAGTGGCATGGTAACGGTGGACGGATCGACGGCGGAGGAGTCGGCGGTGTGGCTCAGGAGGCGTCGGCGAGAGCGCCTCCGCTTCACCACCATCGACCACATCCACGCCGGCGCTCCCGTTCTGTTAACAATGAAATTTGGTAAGCCCAGAATAGTCATCGGCTTAGAGTCAGCATCGGCTTGGAAGTCCTGAGATTAGCCGATGAGAGTTGCCAAATCATCAGTTGTCGGATTCTTGCTATATTCGGTTAAGGAAATTGATCTACTAAAGGAAACTTATCCAGAAGAGACTGAGTTTAAAGAGAATGTGGCATGGCAAGTTATCTATTAATTAGGAATAGTTTGTTAGTTTCCTTTTATCTTTAGGAAAGTGTGTTTAGTGTCCTATAAGGACTTTATCTTTTCCTTTTATCTTTAGGAAAGTTTTTTCTTGTCCGACAAGGACTTGTATCAACCTATGGGTATAAATATGTACACCCGGGGTCTATGTAATCAATCTCTACGATCAATACAATTCGGCGCATCGCCACCCTTTCTACTTTTACTTTTGTTTCTACGTTCCAGCGGAACTTGGCACCCGACGCGAGGCTGCATCGGTGTTCGATCTCCGGCTAAGGGGTAAGTCCAATGTTCCATCGGCCCAGGCAATTGTATCGTCTACATCGGCGTCGTTCAAGGCTGCATCAGGACATTCGACCTCTTGGATTGCTCTGGTTTGGATGATATACTTGCCTACCTATTTATCATATGTCTCTGTTAATCTAGTCTTAGCATATCAATTTAGCTCTATCGGCTGCTTCTCGTTTTAGGGTTTCTGCCAGTATCGGCTAAATCGCCTTGCTAGATTAGATTAGTTTAGACATCTACCACCCTGAAAACTCAGTCAACGGCTTGATTGTCTAGATATTGTGTTTCTTTTCATACTTAGTGTTGCAACAGTTGAGTTTGATCTACTAAGTCGTGCTTAGAACCATAATCTCTAGCCTGCTTTTTGACCGCCAATAAGAGTTTCATCGGGGTTTCAGCCGATGAGTTATCTGGACGTTGCATCGGCTTGTAAGGATTGCATATACATACATATTGGATTTAGCCGATCGCAACAAAGATTTTATTGTTTAATCTAATCTTGTGGATTTCATGACATCGGACCTCTAACCGATGTGTGCTTTAACCTTCGGATCGATGCTTATTCTATCGTATCAATGCTAGCCGATTGGTTTATATTGGATTATATTGTTATTTTATTACATCATCATAAGCCGATTGCCTTTATATCATTATCTACATTGGACATATAGCCGATTGCTTAAACCCTATCGCTATCGGCTGGTATCGGCATCGGCTATTATCGGCTATCGGCTGGAACTACTCCATCGGCTTGTTAGCCGATTGGCTGTTTTGATCTACTATTTGCATATCTTGTCAATTGTAGGATCAAACTGACTGACACGCCCGCATCTCATCAAGATTTGGACCTGCACAGGAGCTAAGCAGATCTCCCAGGCCGGTGTGTTCGATTTTTTCGTCAACACGTTCCCGTCCCTCTCTCGGGCCCCTCATCTCCCAGTCGGTGACGAGCATCGAGGGCTCGAAGGGCGACGACAGTGGCGCGGATCTGGAGTGGCACGGGAGCTCGGCTGACACGTCATCCTCCTCCTCGCCTGGCCACCGCCCTATCCCCCTTCTCCAAATCCTAGCTGACGCCCCCTGGCGCTCCTCCCTCGCCACTTCAGATCTGGTGCTGCCGACGACGTACGCAGCAATGGAGGCGGTTGTTGCGGCAGTGGCGACAGGAAGAGAGCGGCGACGGATTTGCGTCCTCTTCACAGTCCCTTGCCGGCGAAGCGAAAACCCAGGTGGTGGTGCTGGGAGGAGCGACCGCCGCTTCCTCACCGGTGCTGGCGACGAGGTCTGCAGCCGCCACCCCACCCTCCTTGCTTGCACCGGTGAGCCCCCCCCCCCCTCCACCATTGTTTTTCCTCCCCTCTCCTGCTTCTGGTCAAGCACGGACGAAGCTCCTGCTCTCGGCTCTCCCACTTTTTCTGACAAACTGACGAGGCGCGTGTTACCCAAATTGGTCACGAGAACCCCATAAAAACATGGTCCCCACTCCCTTCTCTTCTCCACACAAGCAATTTATCTACGTGGCTATTCCGGGCCAAATGCCACTGTGAACACCCTAACAGGGAGACATTTATAACCAACCATTTGCTCTACGTCTTGTAATTAGCTAAAATATTTTGAACTCTAAAATTTAATGTTAGAGGTCTTTTATGGTAGTTTATTCTTGTCAGGGTTATGGATACTACATACCTAATAGTAGTTGACTAAATCTCGGCAGGACCTACCACATACCATGTCTTATACGGAAACAACCTTCGGATATAGGAGGAGTTCCACATAAGGAATGATGAATAGAGTTCTACATGGAAACGTCAAGGACTACTCGGATTGTATCCATATTAGTTTCCCTAGTTTTACTTGGACAAGGGGACACCTATGGGTATAAATACAAGGCCCCCTAAGCGGAGGGGGACACGGAACAATAGATCAAGACACAAGATCAACATACAAGCCAACATGCGCCAAGACAAGACGCCGGATATCGACTTCAGAGATAAGCATGGCCAGTCCCCTACCCTGTCTACGGATACTGTCAGGAGAGACATAGCGTTGCCTTTGATCTCGCCGGATGCGGATTCGAGGAGGAAGGCTACCCTGTTGTCGACTACGAGTCAGCACTTCAGACCGCCATGTCGATAACAGTTAGATAGGCTAACCCAAATATTGTACTGGTGTGATTATGGTGAATAAGAGCAACGACCGGCTTTGGCCAACAGGAGTAGGGTTATTACCTGACAATTCAGGGGCCCGAACCTGTATAAAAATCCCTGTCTCCATCTCTTTTACCTCAATCTCGCATATATCCTAGTACCAACGATTCCCATACTATGCAAATACCGGAATTGCGACATCAAACGTCGACAGTTCTCCACACTGTTTTTTAGATCGCTAAATACATAGGTATAAAAGTATTTGTTATAACCTTTTAGTTATTGATCTCATCTCTTTGTCAATCTATACAACTACTAGTAGTAGTACTCCAATATTTTTCACTCTCATAAATGACCAAAATTTGTTTCTTATTTTGTCCATTCACAAATATAATTATTTTTGTACTATTTAGTAGCGGCTAAAGTCGAGGAGAAAACAAATTTGAATGGGATGGGATTGATAGGATAAGTAATATTATTAAAATCTTATATTTATGGATAAATTTTTAACATTTAGAATGTTCATATTTATAGATTTACACAGGTGGCCGGCCAACAGCCTACGAAAAACCTGATTTCCACAGGACTTCAATGACAGGCGGAGTATCTGTCCACCTCGCAGATCAATTTTGGCCACCTGGAAAAAATATATTTTCATAGTAGTGCTACTCCACATCGAGTCAGGGCATGAGCCAGCATGGTACGGGACATGTGTGACCTCACCGATGTTAGGTGGAGCAATGGCATGGCTAGCTAGGGAAGGGTTATGGCGACTCTAAATTAAAGGACCCATACGATCCCTCTTGTGGACTTGAGCTAGAGCGAGGAGGCTAGAGCATTGTGGTTGTGAGCTTGGCGAAGGCAATGGAAATGGTGGTCACAGGGACAATCGGTCGTTGATTGTCTCAAGAAATAAAGTGTTTCTCGATCTAATGGCGTAACCGCGAAACCAGCAGCCGAATAAGCCCATCATCCATTCTCTCACTAATGCCATTACCCAAAACAATACCATTGTTGCCTTCCAGGATCGACAAAGGAGCACAGTGGTTCTAGGCTCAATTTTGAGGATAGGATAGGAGAGAAAGTCCAGAGAAAAAAAGACTTTCCGCATTAGCAGTCTGCAAGGGTGGAGTTAAGTCGATGGTGTCATTGTCAACTCTAACTGACGATCACGATTTAATTGAAACAATAATACATATGAAAAATACGAGAAATTCCTCACAATAGTGATTGCTCGGCCTATATGTCAGGGTTACGGATAAGGTATACCCTCTACCCTTGGATGTATGCTATGCGGCAATACAGTATACCGGTGCATATACGGATATTCTCTGAACATGCTAAGGAAATCCATCACGAAGTCTGCCAATGGAAAGGTTACTACCCGTATAGGGCTGGGTCGTTACTATATCGTGCAGGGTCCGGTGTCTCCGAGTCCTACTTGGAGACCGTTTGACCTGCGATATAAAAGGGACCCCCGGGGGAACTTAAGGCATCGAATCTCAGAGCCTACACAACGACCATAGCCTACGAAGTCGGAGACTACAGGAGCCAAGTCGCCGGGTGATCTAGTCGAATCAACTTGACTACGATCTCGTCGGTACCGCCGAGTCCTACTACTCCCTTTGTAATCTGTGGTTCTTTCCATATAATCCCATATCAACTGGATTATGGCTATTACCTGCTAAGGGGCCTGAACCAGTATAATCTTTGTCTCTTGTTTCCTTGATGTCATATTACGTAGATCCTCGTACCAGCGTACACCAGTACCCTCTATATCCGGTCTACGGGTATCCCCCGCCGACAGTGGCGCGCCAGGTAGGGGGTCTTGGTGCTCAAGGTTCTACTACTATGACATCGAGCTTCGTCGACAATAGAGTCAACACCGGCCCTATCCAAGGAATCCCTGCTTCAACAATGCTGGTGTGGACTCAAGTCGGCGAAATCGTCTTCCCAGTTTATACCACGGTGCCAATCTCGGCTGGTCCATCAATAACCGGAAACGAGAATGCCGTGGCTATAAACCCGGACCGTCCCATGTCGAAGGATCCTCCCGCCGCGGCGGAAAACGGAACATCGACGTCATATGAGCCCGAGAAGATTCCTAGCGCGGCCGAGCCTTGTCCTTCCGACAAGGACTGCGAGCCGACGAGGACAACTCCTGAGGTCACCAAGTCCTGGTGTCCTATCCACAAGTCCAAGAAGCACAACTTGCAAGCTTGCTGGGTTTTTCTCAACGTACAAGCCAAAATCCGT
The DNA here is from genome assembly GCA_000338895.3 of Oryza meridionalis. Lineage (NCBI taxonomy): Eukaryota > Viridiplantae > Streptophyta > Magnoliopsida > Poales > Poaceae > Oryza > Oryza meridionalis. The sequence goes on from CM002528.2 coordinate 20,659,349, forward strand.
GCTTGCAAAGAGCGTGGAATCCAGCGTACTTCTCCAACTCGTGATGTCTATTGTCCTATTCATAAGACGAAGAATCACGACTTCTCAAGCTGCAAGGTCTTTCTCCGCGCCATGAAAACGATGCTCCCCAAGGTCCGACAGTCAGGAACCTCTCTCGAGGAGACAGACAAGGAATAAGGAGCGACGTTGACTTTGGATCGTTTCGTTGGAGTAATCGACATCGATCCCCGCGAACCATCAGTCCTTCACTTGCTTGAAGACTATGGCTCGTCATCTTCTAGTACACCACGCGACGTGTTTGCCATCGGTGCAACTAGCACGTCTGCACAGGCTAACGCAGAAGCGGAGAACCAGACGGCCACGCCAGCCCAACATATCGGCACCGTCAATGCAATATTGAGAGAAGCTCCCTATGACCCCGTGCTTAACGATGACCTCGCACGATGGACGGAACGACTATGGGAATCGGTGGCCAATCTCAGTAACGCATTTGAGGAAGCTGCTACCAAAGCACAACCGGAACGACCGACAGCTGGCGGTGCCGACGGTGAACCACCGGAGCAGCGGATGTCGCCTACACGAGCAACCCCTCCACCTCGCGGCACCGGCAATCTCCGCGACCATCTGAATGGCCGCCGAGAAGCACGACGCGCGCGAGACAACGAGAATCGTTCCCGACATCGTGTTTCCTCACGACGTCGCGAGAACGAGGAGCAAGGAGGCCGCTCGAACGAGGACCAACATCACCGTGATCGTCATAACCGCCGCGATCGCGATAACCGCAAACAGTGGACACCCAAAGATAACGGTCGGGGGCATCGACATGAAGAAGATGATAATGGTGACCGGCGCCAGGACAACAATGGTGGACGACGACAGAATTCTCGAGAACCTGAACGTCGCCCTCGGAATCGCACGCCGGAGCCGAGTGAGCCATCGTCGTCATCATCATCATCATCTTCGTCTTCGTCATCCGATAGACGTCCACGGAGGACACACGATCGCCGACAATCCGCTACCCCCAGCGCTGGGTGTAGAGCTTTCAACCGTTCTCTATGTGATGTCCGGTGGCCCGAGAGATTCCGACCCGGAGCAATACAGAAGTACGATGGAAGTACTAACCCTGAGGAATTCCTCCAAGTCTACTCCACGGTACTATACGCTGCTGGGGCAGACGACAACGCGTTAGCAAACTATTTGCCAACGGCGTTGAAAGGTTCTGTGCGTTCGTGGCTGATGCACCTCCCACCTTACACGATCTCTTCATGGGCAGATTTGTAGCAACAATTCGTCGCAAACTTCCAGGAAACTTACAAGCGCCACGCGATCGAAGACGATTTACACGCGTTAATACAGAACCAGGGTGAATCTTTGAGGGACTATGTTCAGCGCTTTAATGAGTGCAGAAATACGATCCCCGATATCACCGATGCTTCTGTGATCTGCGCTTTCAAAACAGGTGTCAGAGATCGCTATACTACCCAGGAGTTGGCAACAAGGCGAATCAATACTACTCGAAGGTTGTTCGAGGTTGTCGATCGATGTGCCCACGCAGACGACGCGCTGAGACGCAAAAACGACAAACCAAAGGCGGGAGGAGAGAAGAAGCCAGCCAAGGACGCACACGAATCAAGCAAGAAGAAAAGCGGCAAGAGTGGGAAAAGGAAAGCTCAAGCAGAAGTCCTTGCATCGGAATACGAGCGCCCGCCCAAACACCCAGACCCACAGGGCAGTGATACAAAGAGAATATGGTGCCCCATACACAAGTCGGACAGACAACCTCTGGAGGAGTGCCTCATCTTCAAAAAATCGTAGGAAAGGCAGCTGGCATTGGAGAAGGGCAAGCGAGTACGTGTAGTCGAGAAGGCAACTGAGACAACTACTCAAGACTCGGACTCCGCGTACCCAGATTCCGATCTTCATGTCTCGCACATCTTCGGAGGTTCCACAGTGTACTCTTTAAAGCGAGAATACAAAAAAGTGGAGCGTGAGGTTTGTTCGACATGGCAGGGCGCTGCACCCAAGATGAAGTGGTCTGAACAGAAGATCGAGTTCTTAGATGAAGACCACCTCAAGGCTCCTGTTATACTAGGTCGATATCTGATCGTGGTCGAACCCACTATTCAGAATATCAAAGTAGCGCGAGTCCTCGTCGATGGCGGCAACTCCATCAATCTTCTCTTCGCCAGCACTTTGGATGCAATGGGAATTCCACGAAGCGAGTTGACATCTACCGATCAACCCTTCCAAGGAATCATCCCTCAATCTTCGTCCAAGCCATTGGGCAAGATTACGCTCCCGGTTACTTTCGGCCAAGCAAGCAACTTCCGAACGGAGCAGATAACATTTGATGTTGCTGAGTTCGACACAGCATACAACGCCATCATTGGAAGAACGGCACTCGCGAAGTTCATGGCCGCATCTCACTACGCGTATCAGGTACTCAAGATGCCCAGGCCAAAGGGAACAATCACTATCCAAGGGAACGCAAAGCTGGCGGTCCAATGCGATAAGCGGAGCCTCGACATGGTCGAGCACACTACCAGCCCACCCGCCACGGCTAAGCCACCCAAGAAAGTGATCAAAACGACTAAGACGTCGAAACCAGACGGCGCAATCAAAATCATCCCACTCTCTAGTGCCAACCCCGACAAGACGGTCAAGATCGGGGCATCACTGAACGAGAAATAGGAACTCGCGCTCATCACCTTCCTTCGTGACAATGCGGACGTATTCGCTTGGCAGCCGTCCGACATGCCGGGGGTCCCCAGGGAGGTGATTGAGCACAAACTTATGGTGCGACCCGATGCCAAGCCAGTAAAGCAAAAACTGCGGAGATTTGCACCAGGTCGGAAATAGGCCATACGAGAAGAGCTCGATAAACTTCTTAAGGCTGGTTTCATCAGAAAGGTACTCCATCCAGAGTGGCTAGCCAACCCAGTTATGGTGCGGAAGGCCAACGGGAAGTGGAGGATGTGTGTCGACTTCACCGACCTCAACAAGGCGTGCCCCATGGATCACTTCCCTCTTCCTCGAATAGACCAACTGGTGGACTCAACAGCTGGTTGTGAGCTGTTAAGCTTCCTTGATGCTTACTCCGGCTACCACCAAATCAGCATGGCAAAAGAGGGTGAGGAGAAGACAGCATTCATCACACCGTTCTGTGTATTCTGCTACGTCAAAATGCCGTTTGGACTCATAACCGCAGGGAACACTTTCCAGCGCACGGTCCAAGGGGCACTTAGCGATCAGTTGGGCAACAATGTTGAGGCCTACGTCGACGACATCGTTGTCAAAACCAAGACAGGCGACTCATTGATTGACGATCTACGGGAAACCTTCGACAACCTCAGACGATATCGCCTCATGCTCAATCCTGGGAAGTGCACGTTCGGGGTACCGTCGGGCAAACTGCTCGGATTCCTTGTCTCTGGCAGAGGAATAGAAGCAAATCCCGAGAAGATCAAGGCAATCGAGAATATGAAGTCACCCACAAGGCTCAAGGACGTACAAAAGCTAATCGGACGCATGGCGGCGCTAAGTAGGTTCGTCGCTAGGATGGGAGAACGAGGACAGCCGTTCTTCGCACTGCTAAAAAAGCAAGACAAATTTGTATGGACACAGGAAGCCGAAGAGGCGTTCATCGCACTCAAGCACTACTTGTCAAATCCCCCTGTACTTGTTGCTCCCCAACCTAATGAAGAATTGTTCCTCTATATTGCCGCTACGCCCTACTCTATGAGTACTGTCATTGTTGTCGAAAGAAAAAAGGTGCAGAGACCAGTCTATTACGTCAGCGAAGCACTACACGACGCAAAGACAAGGTACCCACAGATCCAAAAATTGCTCTACACAATAATCATGACGTTAAGAAAGCTACGCCACTACTTCCAAGCCCACAAGGTCACAGTTGTCTCCGCCTTCCCTCTTGGCGAGGTCGTGAGAAACAAAGACGTTGTCGGCCGCATTGCGAAATGGGTAGTCGAGCTAAGCCAGCTTGACGTCCACTTTGTACCATGAACAGCCATCAAGTCCCAGGTTCTCGCCAATTTCGTAGCCGATTGGACTATGCCTGAAAATAGGTCAAACAGCTAGATCGACAACGAAACATGGACAATGGCGTTCGATGGCGCGCTCAACAGCCAAGGAGCAGGTGCGGGGTTCATCTTGACATCACCTTCGGGAGATCAGTTCAAGCATGCAATTCACCTCAACTTCAGGGCGACCAACAACACAGCCGAGTACGAAGGACTACTCGCTGGGATGAGAGCTGCAGCTGCACTTGGAGTCAAGCGACTGATTGTGAAAGGGGACTCCGAACTAGTCGCAAACCAGGTGCACAAAGATTACAAATGCTCTAGCCCTGAGCTGTCCAAGTATCTTGCAGAAGTCAGGAAGCTGGAAAAAAGATTTGATGGGATCGAGGTCCGACACGTATATCGCAAGGACAACATCGAGCCGGACGATCTAGCACGGCGTGCGTCCAGACGAGAACCACCCAAACCCGGCACCTTTCTGGACATCCTGACAAAACCAACAGTGGAAGAGGCAAACAACGAAGATAGCCCAGTAACCCCTGACATCAGCCGGGGGGCTACAGAGGTAGAACGCGCCGTTGCCGACATCGAGACCACGGACGACTGGCGGACCCCACTCATTAAATTCATAAACAGCGACGAGTTGCCCGAAGACGACGCAGAAGCCAAGAAAATAACCCCTCAAGCAAAAATCTACTGTATGATCGGCAACGATTTATACAAGAAGGCGCCAAATGAGGTACTTCTAAAATGCGTCTCGTCCGACGACGGCAAGCACCTCCTCCTCGACATACACGAAGGGGTCTGCGGGTCACATGCCGCCGGTCGTACATTGGTCGGAAAAGCCTTTCGACAAGGATTTTTCTAGCCAACCGCACTCAAAGACGCTTGCGACATGGTACAACGGTGTGAAGCTTGTCGATTTCACAGCAAACACACAAAGCTACCAGCGCAAGCACTACAAACCATCCCTCTCACTTGGCCGTTCTCATGCTGGGGGCTCGACATACTCTGTCCATTCCCACGAGGACAGGGCGGCTACAGATTCCTATTCGTGGCGATCGACAAATTCACCAAATGGATCGAGGCAACACCCACAGGAGAAATCAAGGCCGACAATGCAATCAAGTTCATTAAGGGGATAATTTGCCGATATGGATTGCCTCACCGCATCATAACGGATAACGGCTCCCAATTCATCAGCGCCGATTTTCAAGATTATTGCATCGGACTAGGAGTCAAGATATGCTTCGCCTCGGTTTCTCACCCTCAGAGTAACGGACAGATCGAAAGGGCAAACGGCATAGTACAACAAGGGATCAAGGCCCGTGTCTATGATAGGCTCATGTCACATGACAAGAAGTGGGTCGAAGAACTCCCCTCGGTACTACGGGCTGTGCACACCACATCGACAACGTCCAACAAGGAGACACCCTTCTTCCTCGTGTACGGCTCAGAGGCCATGCTCCCTACCGAGTTACGACATCAGAGTACACGAGTACAGAAGCACTCCGACGAGGATCAGGAGGAACAGTGAAACGATGACGTGAACCTACTCGAGGAATATCGAGAACGGGTCGCCGTCAGAGTAGCTAGCTACCAACAGGCCCTCCGCCGATATCACAAGAAGCGCATCCGAGCACGCATACTTTCGATCGGCGACTACGTCCTCAGACGAGTTCAAAGCCAGGCAGGGCGAAACAAACTCTCGCCCAAATGGGAAGGACCGTACATGATCACGCAAGTCTTGCGGCCAGGCGCATTCAAGATTGCAGACGGCGATGGTCGCGAGTTAGCAAATTCTTGGAACATTGACCAGTTGCGTAAATTCTATGTATAAGTCAATAGTGTCCATACTTGTAAGACATCTTACAACTTCAATAAAGTATGTTTCAAGGAACATATTTCAATCACAGTGCCCCTTCCCAATGATCCCTTACCCAGACGACACCTAGCGTTGAAACCTATCCTCATGTCCCTTTGCGCCGTCTTTACAAGGCCTCCAAGGAACCTAAGGGAACTTCGGCTGGGGATGCCCAGAGTTGATAAGGCCTTGTCGGATCCTTCAGAGACAAAAGACCATGTAAGATCTGGTCGTGTAAGAGTTCTCGCCGTGCGTATTAACCAAGCCGTGTAATCGGAAATGGATTTTTCCAACTTCACGGCTGGGGGTTAGGATCAGTGCTTATTCAACTAACGCAAGTCGAGAGTCTAAGAGCCTTATCTTCCGAGAAGAATCCTCTGACGACAAGGCTGGGGGCTAGGGTGAGTGTATAACTCAAGTGACTGATCGAAGTCGCGAAGTGAGAAGACACTCGTGCACACCACATCCAGAGTAAGAAAGCTTAGTTAGATAGATTTCCCTTCTATTTCACAAGCATTCCTTACAAGTCGCAAAAAAAATCCAAAATATATTACATTTTTCTTAAGATGTTTTGTCACAGATATACAAGCACTACCAGGAAGGCCAACGCCAGTCCATTGATTGGAAGATTTTCTCTGCTAGCAGAGCCATCGACTTTGCTAGGTTGTCTATCTCCGCAGGACTCCTCCGAGAACGGGAAAACCCTTCGTGTAGGAACTCGAGGTGCAATTGCGGACGATGATCTCGTATACACGCCAGCACGTGCCCTTCGGCGTATCGGCTCGAGCGACGACATTCCTGCTTCAGGGCCTCATCGATACGCCCGCCGATGCCTTCAAGCTGAGCACAAGCCCCATTCAGCCACGAGATATAGCCAGCCGCTGACTCCTCGGGATCCCCGCGAGGTACTCGGAGCTCTCTGCAGACAATGGCCATGGTTGTGCAACAACTCCTGAGGTATGAGTTGAACCATACCTCGCGACTTCGGAGCGCTTCCAAAGCCCAGTCCCTCTTCACCTCCAATATAGTTCTCTCAAGTTCGGCGACCTCGAACTTCGTCCTCCAGTACTGGATGCGACGGTCGCGATCAGCAAGCGCACTCTCGAGGCCTGCCCAACACGCAAACACCTAAGTCAAACTAATCAAGACAGACAAGGTAAAGGAAAGAGAGCCGACAAGAACCAACCTAAAGAAGTCGATGCCACGTCCGTCTCCTCAGGCGGATCCTGGTCCATGCCGTCCCGCGGCATGTACGGCTCGAGCTCAAGTGCCGGAGCAACTACAGGCAATTCAGGCTGCCCGCGCTGCTGGACATCCTCGACATCAATATCTCTACAAACAATAGACAAAGTACCCGGAATCAAAACGCCAAAGAAGACTAAGGCGACGGTTGCACACACAAAAGCAGTCAGAACCAACTAAAAGTTTTACAGAACGCGATTGGTTAAGGCGGCCCTACTCTTCAAAGAGCGGGAGGACAGACTCCCCCAGATCGCCGACCTCTTCCATCACATCCTTGCGCGCGTCGCTAGCCGCCCCCTGATCCAGAATCTTCTGAAGATCGAGTTCAGGATGCGCCAGCCTCACACACGCAAGGACATGGCACGCCCCGGTATAGATCCTGTTGGACGTCTCCTCTCCGATCCTGGCCGCGTGCTTAGAGGGGATCGCCTCCATCGCCGTCGCCAGTTCCGCAAGCGAAGACGTCAGCGAGAACTCGTCGGGATTCGCCGAGATGGTGGTCTTGACGCCGCACTCCCCGGCGAGCTGGTGTAGACCGGTGTAGGTGACCCGCAGCGAGCCACGGATCTCCGACAAGTTGTTCTCGAGCTCCGACATACGGCGCTCGAGCCCTTGCCGTTGTCGCTCGTTCCCGGCCACCAGCTCCCTCATCTTCTGGAGGTCCTCGCGAACCTTCGCCAAGTCGCGCGTCAGCCTGTCGGCGCGCTCATTCGCCGCCGCCGCCCTCGCCTCCGTGATCTCGCGACTAATGCCGCGAGCACCAGCCTCGAGGATGCGCCCCATCTCGACCTGGAGCTCTTCCCAGGTGAGGATGGCAGCCGGCGGGTCTCGACCAGCCGTGATATCACTAGCCGGGCCGCTGGGCATCACCTCGCGGCTCCTGGGCATGACCACGACCTCGGTTGAGGCCACTGCAGGTGATGCGCTGGAGTTTGCTCCAGACCCATCTTGCGCCGCCTTCGCCCACGCCCTACAAAAGACGGTCACGTCGGTCATCGCAACGAGACGATAAAATCCGATTAAGTCAAGAGCCTCAAATTTCATCCACTTACTTCTCGCCGAGTGTCACCAGCCTCTGCCGTCGCGGAGGCGGGGGAGACGCATCCGAGGCCTAAGTAAACCGAGCACGACATGAGGAAAACATTCTCCGACTACGTGAATCAATGACCTGGGAAGCTTACTGATGGAGTGGGCGTCTTCCGGCGGTTGCCGAGCACGGAGGAAAATTTCCTCCCCGTCTTCGGAACCTTGTCGCCGCTGGTCGTTGCAGCAGCGGCGGCAACAGCCGCATCGGACGCCTCCCGGGCAACGTCCTCCTTCAACGAAGCCGCCGTCTGATGGTCCACGAGCGGCCCTATGACGTCAGTCAAGGGGAGAGCCTGCGCGACATGAAGTCACGATGCGGTCTAAGTATTGAAAGGGAAAGGACCGGCAACTACACTTACGTTGATCGCGGCTTCACGCTCAGTCGCCTCCCTCTCGCAAAGAGGGGTGGGGACGTTGCCCGCCGTCATGGGACCGCTAATCATCACCTAGGCAACACGGTGTTCCACGGTTGCGCCGCTCAGACCTGCAGATCGAGAACCAAGTTTCGACAAGTCAGGAGGAATGCGCATAAAAGGAAAGGAACCCAAAATACAAGAAAAATACCCCGAGGAGAAACCCGGGTCGCGTCCTCCGGCCCAGAGTAGTCAAAGGCTGGATGGGCTCGAGCCTGGAGCGGCTGGATCCGTCTACCAATGAAGTCGGCAGCGACGTCATACCCCGACAACCCCCGCACTCGGAGGTCATCAATGATATCGATGAAAGATTGGAGGGATGGGGTCAAGGCGGGTTTGGCAGTCCAAGATGGAATCTTGTCTGGTTGCTCCTCAGGAACAATGAAGACTGGATCCGAATCTTCTATCTGAAGATAGAACCACCTCCCCCGCCATTTGCTGCGAGATGAGGGGCACTGGAAGGGGATGTATCGCGACTTCAGGCCATCCCGAAGTCGGAAACCGACACATCCAGACACCTTTTTAGGTTCCATCCAGCGCAACTCATAGTAAAAGCGGAAGAGGTCGAGAAATGGCTCTACCCCCAATGTAGGCCTCACAGAGATGAGAGAAAATGCGGAAGGCTATGGAGTTGGGGTTCAAATGAAGCAGAGAAAGACCATAGAAGTTCAAGACGAGAAGAAAAAACTCGGAAGGCGGTGAAAGAAAACCACAAAGAATGTAGTCCTCAACCACAACCATGCGGCCTAGGACGGGTTCAGGTTCAGTACCTCCCGTTTCCCTCTCCATGGTCCCGCGACCGGGGAGAGCGCCCTCCTCTTGCAATTTCTTCAAGGACGCGTGGCTGGAGGTGGACTTGTCGAGATTCATTGCCGCGGGAGATCGCCGGAGAAGAAGCCGGAGCAGGCGAACCTAGGGTTTGTGTGGGAGCGGAGAAGATGAAGAACGTTTGGAGGCAGGAAGTTTCTCACAAACGCCGGACTTCAAAATGTATTCCCAAAACTCCCTTAAATAGGCGCACTACCGATGGTACGCATTCCAAGGAAAGGAGAGAGGTGGCCGCCGGAAATTTCTGGGTTCGTTGCGCGAGGCGATTTCTTGGACTTCAATTTAAATTCTCTCATAACCGTTGGACTTCACATGGTGTTGTCAAACGCTCTTTGTCTCTACGGCCCTCACACCGAGATCGACCAGTCGAGAACGACAACAATTCCGACATCAGAAGTCGCGATTGGTTACATGAGTTCATTTAAGTTGAAGTCGGGGGCTACTGTCAGGGTTACGGATAAGGTATACCCTCTACCCTTGGATGTATGCTCTACGGCAATACAGTATACCGGTGCATATACGGATATTCTCTGAACATGCTAAGGAAATCCATCACGAAGTCTGCCAATGGAAAGGTTACTACCCGTATAGGGCTGGGTCGTTACTATATCGTGCAGGGTCCGGTGTCTCCGAGTCCTACTTGGAGACCGTTTGACCTGCGATATAAAAGGGACCCCCGGGGGAACTTAAGGCATCGAATCTCAGAGCCTACACAACGACCATAGCCTACGAAGTCGGAGACTACAGGAGCCAAGTCGCCGGGTGATCTAGTCGAATCAACTTGACTACGATCTCGTCGGGACCGCCGAGTCCTACTACTTCCTTTGTAATCTGTGGTTCTTTCCATATAATCCCATATCAACTGGATTAGGGCTATTACCTGCTAAGGGGCCTGAACCAGTATAATCTTTGTCTTTTGTTTCCTTGATATCGTATTATGTAGATCCTCGTACCAGCGTACCCCAGTACCCTCTATATCCGGTCTATGGGTATCCCCCGTCGACACTATGTTTCACCTAATCACTCAAGAAAACTTATGATGCATGAACTTTATTTAGCCGTTGTGTATAGTCTTGTTGAATTAGTCATTGTGCATAGTTAAATAACTATAAATTATACAGTTTGCTAGAAGTTAATTTGTTGCTATCGTCCAGTTGTTCGTGTCCATATAAACTAACTTCTCTAACGAAAGCAAGATTTACCGATGTCACTCATTTGAAAATTAGAAAGGTACCCAGACTATTATGGAAGTCAACAATGTCCATATACGTTAGCTCTGCCTATGGTAATATGTTCCATAAATGACAAAAAATAACAAAAAAAATATCAAGTCTTCTCTAATAGTAAATATATGGACGTAACTACACAGCTAGTGGTAGCTGGTTTGTCTAAACCAGCTACCATTCCATCTATAAGAGGCACCATCCAACTATACTTCAAATACAATTTTCTCTTAAACTACTCATCCGATCTACGATCCGATTACACCGTTGTGTTCGTAACAATTAAATCTTTACAACAAGATCTCACATGATTTTATTTGATGAAAAATCAGAAATTACTTTTATAATATGTCTAAATTACTTTCAATTTCACTAAGTTACTTCTTAGATATATAAAAGTAAATTCAGTAAAACCTAAAAGTAATTTACATATATTATAGAAGTAACTTAGAACAAAACGAAGGTAACTTTAGCATGTCATTTGAAGTAAATCCGTTGTAGAGATAAAAACATGACTCTATCTAGAAATTAAATTAATCAGCACAAATTATGGAATTAACTAAAATAATAATAACTTAGTGAAATAATAAATTAAAGCACAAATCAGTTACTTTCTTTTGTTATAAGTTATTTCTGTAATATATGTAAATTACTTTTAGGCTTTGCTGAATTTACTATTATATGTCTAATAAGTAACTTAGTGAAATCTAAAAGTAATTTAAACATATCATAAAAGTAATTTGTGATTTTACATCAAAATATAATCATATGAGATCCTGTTGTAAAGATTTAATTATTACAAACACAATGGTGTAATCGGATTGTAAATCGGATGATTAATTTAAAAGAAAATTTTATTTAAAGCATAGATGATAGGAATATTTCTCCTACTTACTCAATGGATTAATAGCAACCAAAACTCCTAAAGTACTAGCACGTCGGTGTCTCTGGTTAAGACTAATTAGAGAGACCTCTCCAGTTAGATTTACCGAAGAAAATAATAAGTAAATTGAGATTCCATGGACATGGTAGCGATCAGGGTTGGAAATCACTAAAATTTTCAAAATTTTGGTGATTTCAGCACTACTTTGAAGATAACCCCAGCTGAACCACCGTAAATTTCGGTCATTTTGGACACTTCTGATATAATATTATTTCGGCCAAAATTTATAATTCTTTTTAGATTTTTTGTAAAATTCGGTAATATTTGCTCAAGTTCAACTAATATTTGTTTCAAATTTTAAAAATTCGGATCGAAATTTGGGTCTATCGGTGACCTCCGATCTAATCGGTCAAACCGATAATTTAAAGGGAGTAGGTACGTGCATTTCGTAGGTACGGTAGGTTGGCACCACGAGTTTATGTGAAAGCATGGGCGCATCTGATAACCGTAGTCTCTCGGGTACCGGTACCTGGAAGAGGACACTGCCGGACTGGCAAGGCCCACCTCCACGTGTGACTGTGTGTACACGTACAGGAATCTCGATGCTTTACGTGTGATCTTTGTGTGCGAACGTAAAGGAATCACGATGCTTTTGGAGATTGGCGTAGGAGTGCGTGCTGCTGCCTGCGGATCCCAGACGCAAACGGGGCGAAAACAGAGGCCGCAGATGGCCAGCGCCGATAGCAGCGGCAGATATGTAGTACTACTAGTATTAATTTTCAGAATTTTACTTCTACGTATATAGGAGTACACCACTGTTGGTCTGTTGCACACTAATACTAGTACAGTAGTACTATGGTTTGTGGGAACACACAGACGTGAGCATTCAATGAATACACGTATATACTTCCTACACACTAACACACGTGTATACACGTATCTGTGCTATGGATGGATACAAGAAATCTCAGATAGTCCAGACTCCAGAACTCCGGATCGCATCGCAATGCCTTCTTCACGTGCCTATTCTTGTTTCTTATGACTTTTAAACCTTGGCTACCCCTTAGGTGTCTCACAGTGAAGCGTTCCCTTATCTCATTCCACATAGGATAAATACTCGGATCCAAGTTTTTTATTCCCACGGTGTAAATAACCTCATGGGTAACTTACTTTTTTTTTTCAGCCCCTGTAACTTTCCATTTCAGCCCTCACATATTTATCAATTTACAAAGAAGTCCAAATTTTACAGTAACCACCCTAAAATCGAGAGAAGAATATAAATCTCCACCCATACTACTTTACCCAAATCCCCCAACTACTCCTCCCTCACGGTCACGCCAGCTCTCTCCCCTCCTCTCTCTGCTGGTGCCGGCTCCCCTCCTCCCTCCGCCGGCGCCGGCTCTCCTCTCTTCCGGCGAAGGACGGCGATGAACTCGGCGAAGCGGGGCGGAGCGCGGGGCGGGAGACGGCGATGCGGGGGCACAGGAGTGGGAGAAGGCGACGAGTTCGGCGGCGGTGGCGCGAGATCTCACCGGCCCCTCCACTTCTGGCCGGCGATGAGGGCGCGGAGGGCTGCGGCGGTGCGAGGGCTAACCGGGCCCCTCCACCCCCGGCAGTGTCTCGACGACGGATCCGGCGTCGGGCGAGCGGCATCCTCGGGGCCTGGCGTAGAAGCGGCGGTGGAAAGACAGCGGCGACACCGCTCCTTCGAGGTGGCGGCGGCGGCGTGGATCTGGAGCGGCGCGGGAGCTCGGCCTCCACCAGAGCTCGACGGCGCCGCCCGAACCTTGCTCGGCGCGGATCCGGCCTAGAGCTCGACGGCGCCACCCAGACCTCGCCCGGCGCGGGGTGGCGCCGCCGGACATGGAGCTCTAGCGGCGGCGGAAGAATCCGAGCTCGGCATGGCATCCTCCTCCCCCGGCTTTGTTTTAACTTTTTCAGAATCCGAGCTCTGCACATGTGTTTGTTTCATCTTTTTGAAGTGTTTGTTTCAGCTTTTTCAAATGAGTTCCTCGCGTCCTTGTTAAGGGACGAAAGCTTCAGCGAAGGAACGAGGGCCCACACCCTCTCTCCTCCACGACATCAAACAGTCTATGTGAATGGGTGAAGCAACCCGCCACGGTGGTGCACTCTGAAGGGCCTTAGAGGGACACTACTACATAACTCTAATTCGGTTCTGGTTGTGAATCTCATATAGATATCGGATTTACTTAACCGAGAGACGATATAGTAAGCATGTCGGTGTCGAATTAAGAACATACATATATGAGTTGTACGATTCAATTAAAAAAAGAGAGACAATACAGGCTCAGCTCAATTCGAGCTGATGCTTTAAATAAAAAAAACATTTTTTTTAAAAAAAAAAGAAGCCACAAGTTCACGTCACAATCGAATATTCATCGTTCAACATCCCAGAACCGAAGCACACAAGCACATAATCATAGAATCAATCACACAATACACTAATCGTAACACCTATCCGCCATCACAGTGGAGAATTCCGCCCGTTGCCATAGCTCGCTAGGGAGGGCTTCGCTGCCGCTTACCATCCCCAGGTCCATGTGAGAGAGCGACATCTCTGGATCCGCCCACAAGAGTCATTGTCACTGCTGGATCTGCCCGCAAGAGCACCCGCCATCGTCGGTCCTGCCTACGAGAGCACCCGCCGCCGCGAGAGCCCTTGCCGCCGTTGGATCCGCCTGCTAGAGCCCTCGCTGCCACCAGATCAGCCCACGATTGCACTCGCCACCACCGCCGTGAGAGCCCTTGCCGCCACTGGATCGGCCTGCGAGAGCACCCACCGCTGGATCCGCCTGCTAGAGCCCTTGTTGCTGCCGGATCTACTCGCAGAGCACCCACCGCTGGATCCGCCTGCTAGAGCCCTTGCTGCTGCCGGATCTGCTCGCGAGGGCACCAAACACCACTAGTGCTCAATCCACCTGTTGCCACCACCTCCGGATCCATGCAGTTGTTGATGCTGGTCATTAACAGCAGTATGCCGACGAGCTCAAGGATTTATTGATTGGGAGCATGCCAAGGCACCATCGAGGGGGGAGGAGGCACGACGCAGGCGGAGATGAGGGGTTGTGGCGGAGGCGGTGGTGGCTCGTGGAGCAGGGATTGGGGAGATGGGAGAGGGAGAGAGTAGGGGGAGAGGAAGTGAGCGAACATAGAGCCGTGGAGGTGAGGGAAGCCGGTTTTTTCCTCCACCCACTCGGCTAGGCTCATTACTTAATAGGTGATGGTTTTTTAAAAAATGCACGTTTGATTATTTCAAATGTACCAGCCACAGAAAAAACCGGCACCTATATTTGGGTGAAAATAGAGGTTCCGTTTAATTTTCAGAACCGACACATATAACTCACGATTTTGTTATATATTTATTGATATTTTTTCTTCTAAAAATTTATGAAATTTAAATACATTACAATTATAATGTAATTATATTGTAACTTGTATGTAATTTTTATAATTTTAAATCGTTAGATTTACTTTAAGATTCGTGTAAGTTGGGAAGAAAAAATCACGCGCACATGGGTGAGGAGAGTCAATCTTGCGATCTCTCTGGTTAAAAAAAAAAACGTATTTCCATGGGATTTTTAAGGTTGCATACAAATTACATTGTACTTATATTTACATTTACATTATGTAATACAATGTATATTTGTGTTTGTTAAATTTTTAAAAGAAATTTATTGATAAAATGTATAGTTATTCACTTAACTTATCATGGGTGCCGACTCGAAGATTGGTCTTCCTTGATGGTTGGGAGGAAAAAAAAAACAGGTGTCGATTTATATTGAACTGGCACGTACAGGAGCGTTCTTTATTAGGATTCTGTACTGGTTGGGTCATGACTATATGTAGCTACGAGGAAAATCGATCTCCCTTCATTGAACTTTTTGCAAGTTTTTATTCGTTAGAAATACAGCAGGATGCAGACGATGAATTGGCTTGGCAGATATTGTACTAGCATTTTTACGTCGCTATACAAGCTAGTTCTGCCGCACCGATATATCATCACTGCACTGGAACGGCATTAATAAATGTAGATCGCATGCCCGGCTCCTCTTTGCGCCCATCATTTTCTATTACTACTGTCAGGGGCCGGTCCTCACATTTGAAAAGCTCTAGGCGAACTTGACACTATCCCAAAGTCGTTTTAGACAGCGACACGGTCTCCAAAACACACCTTTAACTTCTTGTTTCTATAAAATATTTATTAAAAAGTGATATATTATACTTTTATGAAAGTATTTTTCAAGACAAATATATTCATATAATTTTTACATTTTCAAATCTCAAGTTGTTGAGAGTTATTCATGATTTATATTTCTAATTTGACTTAAACATTGTTCTAAACGACTTTTTTACTAGTACGGAGGGAGTATGTATATACTTAAGGAGTTAAGGCTAATTTTTCTTACTTCTAGTATATATACTCTATAAAGCACATAAAACATTTATAATATGGTAAATAACAAATTAGCAGTTTGTAAATTGCAATAAAGCAATTTATTCTCGATAAATAATATCGATAGTATAATTGACAAGTTAAAAAACCATGAAAAAATTGCAAAGTAAATTATACAGCAATAACCATGAAAATTATAGCCTAATTAACCTAATTTTTGGAGTGGGAACATGCAATGATGCAAGCAAGAAAATCAAGTTTTTAAGTAATAGTTGCTAACCTAAATTTCTTAGAAAAATTGAAGAAATAACACGAGAACAAAAAGTCTCTAAGCTCAGTTTTCCCTTCTCTTATAGCCCTGGGTGTCCGCGAGACAGCGATCACTGTCAGACGAGACGCCGAGATTACGAGAGAGGCGGGCCCAGCGATCTGGCGTTGACCAGCCGTCCGTCATCGACGCGAGCGTGCGGCGCTTGACTGGCGGTGCCGAACTACGCGGAGTTGGGACTCGGCGAGGCGCTCGCGGTCGCGGAGGGCCGGAGGCAGAGTTGCAATTTGCCAAAAAAAAAAACGAAGAGTCACGACTTGCGAAAACAGAAAACTAAAGCGCCTCCCTCTCCCTCCTAGCCTGCACAGGAGCAGGAG
This sequence comes from Oryza meridionalis, assembly GCA_000338895.3. Taxonomy (NCBI): domain Eukaryota; kingdom Viridiplantae; phylum Streptophyta; class Magnoliopsida; order Poales; family Poaceae; genus Oryza; species Oryza meridionalis. Next base: position 20,675,984 of record CM002528.2, read on the forward strand.
GTCGCAGACGCAACACGTTGTGCTACTGCCGGCCTAGGCCCTAGGCGATCGCACAACCGGCCTAGGCCGAGGGCCGTCCCTGACTACTGTTGGTGACCAAATATTAGCATACATAATACAAGTAGTACTATGGTGCTCTGTGGCACTGTAGCACACCATAAATGCACATGCACAATGAGAAAGGAAAAAGTCGGAATTATCGCTTAAACTATAGTTGTCGAATGAATGACCCCCCCTAAACTCAAAAAACAGATATATTAAACTCTCAACTGTTAAAACCGGATAAATTATCCCCTACATCAATCCAAAGCGGTTTTTGTCCTATGTGGCATACACGTATATGTCTAGTCAACAGAAAAAATAAAACAAGAATGTGTGAAGCCGAGCTGTTAGGGCTGACTTTTCTTCTCCCAACTTCTCCCACCTTCTCCTCGCGTTGGCTGCTAATCTCCACCCGTCGCGTTCGCCGAGCTCACAGCCGCCTCGCACCATTCACTCAATGAGCTAGTGCTGACGATGAGCTAGTGTCAATGGTGAGCTCAACCATAGTGCTATATTCGTCATCCTCAACAACTTAACCTTCTTGATGTGGCGCAACAACGGCGGGTTTAGTGAAGGTGGCCGCCATCACAGCAATGATGAGGCCCATCATCCACTTTGCCTTGTGCTGCCTCCTAACCTCGATGAAGAAGAAGCTAGCTCAAATTCAAGCACTCTAGGAAAAACCCTCAAATCAATGACCCAATTGACATCGATGACCATCACCTTCATCGGCCTCCACTAGCATGAGGTGCCATCAAGCTCGGGGTCAAGGAGAGGTTGGCAGTGGAGGAGGCCGTCGTTGGCTTGTTCATGCACATGCTCCTAGTGGCGAGCCACTAGATCAGTGAGGAGTTGGGGGAGGCATCGAGCAAGCCCTCTTCGAGGAGAGCTCGAGTTCTACCATTCATGCATCCTCAAGTGAGCTCCACCTCCACCGTCGACCGATGCATCTAGATCAAGCTCTAACTCTAGTCGCCTCCACCATTGGACACTACCCCCAAGCTGAGCCTCCAGCAACCTTAGCCCAAAAGATCGGCCCTGAGCTTCCCTCCACCGAAAGGAGAGAGATAAAGAGAGGGAGAGGGAGCTCCTCGCCAACAAACTCGAGCTCCTTCGGCCCGTCGCCTTGGAGTGCCACTGGCCGCCCCGCTTCCTCCTCCCTGCTCAGGGTAGAGAAAGATGGAGGGAAAGGAGGTAGAATAGAAGGGGTGATATGAAGCATTGACACGTGGGTCCATTATATTTAAATATTTGTTTGTCACATTAGAATGTCATGTCAGCTAGCTTAGTCCAAAACCGCTCAAAACATTGCTTGAGGGGTTATTTGTCCAATTTGAATAGTTGAGGATCTGGTTTTTGAGTTTAGGAGAGTAATTTGATCACCGTGATAGTTAGGGAGGTAATTCAAACTTTTTCCCGATAAGAAATTTTCGCTAGCTGCCGCGCGCAGTTCGGTACGGTGAGTGGGAATTCGGGTTTGATTCCAGCGTAGAAGCATATTTTAGACAAAAGGCCAAAGGGCCCGGCTTTTTATGGAAAGCCAAATACGGCTTTTTATAGAGTTCCAATTCAAGGTGTCTATTGACGGTCATTAGCGATCAGTTTCGGCCGTCAATATTACCAAAATAAAGAACTAGTTATGCTTGCATTGCATATTTGTGTTAGAATAATAAATATTCTACTAGCACTAGGATTACTAACCTCTTGCAGAGAATAAACATAAAATGAAGGAGAATCGACATCAAAACAGGTGATCAATCAATCGGACGATGTCGAGAATCAGACTTATCAATGATGGGCCAAGAACGTGGAAATGACACGACCAATTGGGCCAAAATTCACAAGTCTGAACTAAGCAACAGAAGAGGAGGCTGCCAGCTGAAAATGGGCTGGATTTGGGCAAGCCGCCATATGATGGCCCTTGCGACCGCACTTGAAGCACTTGATTTTAGGCGCACCTGCACCTCGCTCCCCATCAACACCAGGACGCCCTTGAGGTTTCCATTGAGTGCCTTGATTCGCCCTAGGGTTTTGGGTGAGGAGTTGCCGACGCAGTTCCTCCTCCTCCCTTGCTCCACGTGCTCCCCAGTCACCACCACCTCGCGCCCCCCAGTCACCGCCGCCTTGCTCAGTCGCGCGACGCTGTTGGCTTGCCAGTCCGGGCGATTGGAAGGGCACGCTCCATCACAACCTGGGCGAAAGTGCGGTGATCGCACTTCTTCTCAAGCACCCGCCAAATCCAACGAGCTCGCTGCCAAAACGCGGATCTGTCATCTCTCGCCGGGAACCCTAGAAGAGGACTCTCACCATCGCTTGATCCAGATCCACTCTCGCAACACAGTGGGGCAAAATTTGGGGAAATATATCCTCCAGATTAAACTCACCCACTTTTTGTCACGATTCTCCCTCGTGGAATCCGCCGGGCCCCTCGAGAATCTAGGCTGCAATGTAGCCATCAAGGTCTCTCGGCCGAAATTCGCCGCGCAAATGCACTCTCTGCTTCGCGCCAAAACTCGCTGGGCCATGGGCCGCTGCCGTGAGGACATCCGCGTGGGTATATCCTCTAGGCAAGCCCTCTCTTCCGCGATCGCCGGTGGGGAAGCACCGACGAGGTCCCCTCCCATCGAAATCGCCTCCTCTTGAAACCCTAGAAACTCACTCATCCTATTTTTTTTCCCAACAAAAAAAATAAAAAATAAAAATCAGCGTATAGAAGCATATGCTTCGAAAATTCTATCGTGTGTACACTTGCGTCACGTCGCGCCCCTCGCGCCCGTGCGTGACAGCGTGAGCAGAGCACCGTGCATGGGCGAGGACCGAAGTCGACGATATTCCTGGCCCGCGTGCGCGCGCGCGGCGCCATGTCCTCCTGTTCACCGAAAAGGTCGCGTTTTTATCCTAGCCTCGCATGTGGTGTGTGCAGCGGCGTCGGTTGAGGGAGTCACCACGTATCTATCGAGCCTGCGAATGGGCGGGCGGCTTGGCGCGAGCCACACGCACCGATGACTGCTCGCTCCATCACCGGCCACTGCGTCCTGTCTGCTTTGTATATGCCTTTGCTAACTCATGAATTGCAAGCACAAAATAATGCCGTGTCTTGTCGGGATATAAGCTAAGATGTGACATATATACTCGCAGTTGCCACTGCGGGGTTTTTTTTTTTTTACTACTAGTAGCTCCTAACGTTTTTCCTTTTTTTTGTTTTTTTCATAGAATATATGATATATGAGCGATACTAGCACAATAGATGATCATGGATCGATTTAGCCGAAAAAACATAATAATAAATAATAGTTACTCATAATCCATGATATTGTAGTAAATTACTAATTTACATCTAATAATACGATAGTATAATACTTACCAATAGAAAACACCAGAGTATCGTTCTTTCTTCCTAGAACTTTTGATTATGATTTACCATCCGGTTCTATTGAATTGATTTATTTACTATCTCAACAATCTAGGTGAGAAAGAAAATGCCTTGCCTAACCTCTCCTCCCAAGCTGGGACAAGTGCAGTCGAGACCTTACCCCCAACCTTTCCCTTCCCTCCCCTCTCCCGCGCCGCCGCGTCCGTGCGCCATGACCGTGTTGTGTTGTCAATGCCATCGAGCACCTTGAGTGGGAGCCGACCTCATTGAGGAAGTAGATGTTGCCAACGTCGGAGAAGACGCCTACGACGATGGTAGCCAGAGCATTCTTGCAGCGCCAACGTTAGATGTTCAAGATGACCTCGACAAGGGACATGCTGTGAGCCCACAAATGATGTTGAGCTTGTCCTTGAGCCGTAGCTGGTGCCATGGGATTTCACGCCCCCAAGCTCCCCTGGCCTGTGGCCAGATCTAAGCCCTCGGGCATGGCATGTCCAGCTTCAGTAGCAAGAGGTGGCACGGCTAGCTTGTCATATGGTGCTCATTGTTGGTGGCTCATCGTCAGAGAGGGAGGTTAAGTTGGTGTCATCACCACCTGCTCGTCTTTGCTGATTCGTTCTCGTCGTGCCATGAGCCAGCTAAGGGAGAAGATGCCATGAGCTAGAGGAAAGGAGGGCAAAAGAGTTAGTTTTCTCTCGGTTGTGGCTCTGAATTGCACGCTTGTCATGCCATATAAGCAATAAGCAAAAGTGGCTAAACTGAAACAATCCAATGGATATTAGTGGCAAATAATCTGCTCTGCTCCATGCATCCGTCCCAAAATGAGTCATTTTTCACTAATCCTACACATACTAATGCAAAGACAAAGAATAGAATATCCCTACTTATCAACCATTCTCCACTTTATCTACTCTCAATACAACTATTCTCTACTTACAAACTCCGATGCAATGATATACTCTAGAAATAAATTTATTTTGGAATAAACATGATGCACTAAAAATAAACTTATTATTGGAAGGATGGAGTATGTCGTTGGAAAAGATGACATTTTAGGAATGGTGGTGTAATTGTCAAATAGTCAGAAATTTTCCCCGCAATGGTGCTGTTATTGCATCTATTATAAGCTTATGTGGATCTGCTTTTTTATCACCTTATGAAGTTCTGGATAGGTCTGATTTTATATTTTCTGGTGGATACATATTTGTAGAATGGATATCAGTGGTGGTCATACCACCCGGGCCACAATATTTGAAATCTCAACTGGATCCGCAAAACGGCAAAAGACAAACCCCGATCCCGATCCCCTCCTGACAGTGGCTGATCAATCATCACGCACAATCCATAGAACTCGGGTACGTACAATTAAATTCGAGCGTGTGCGAGCTGAGGCGCGCCCATGACACCACGTCAGTAGAACCAGTAGTCGATGCCCACTGGCGCGGCAAGCAAGAATCGCGTGAGGGCCGCGAGCTGAGCTCTGACCTGCCATCTCACGCGCACGCACGTACGGTACGAGAGCTGCAGTGGCGCGCGACCGATAGTAAACCGCGCTGCCCGCGTCGCGCGCGTGTCCCGTGTCGGACGTCGCCGCGCCCGCGCGCACCCGCCGCCGTCGGCAGCTCACGTGTGCTCCCGCGGCGCGCCCACGTACACCAGCGCTTTACGGATGATGTTGCCGCGACCCGCGCCCGCGTGCGGCGGCGGCGCGCGCCAATTCGCTCCTCGCGCGGGAGTGGACACCTACGCGCTTCCCGCGCCACGCACACGGGCAATCTGAGGCCCATGTCCTGCCGAGCTTTTAAACTAGTCAGAGATCCTCAGAACGAGCGCGTGCGTAGATGTTGCCACCGCTTCGCTTGGGATTCTCCTCGATCGCTCAGCTGCTGCTCGCCGTCAGCAATGGGTATGGCGGATCTGCAGAGCGCGGTGATGCGTGCCGGTGGCTGCTCAGTTTCTTGGCTGGTTAGCATTGATTTGCTCTAGTGTCCGTTTTGGGGAGAGAAGTTAATTCGATTTGGTAGGTGTACAGTTCGCGCTCCCCGGTGCTTTTGTTTTGTTATCTGTACTGCTCGATGCGTAGCATGGAAACGGATCATCAGCTTACTGATGCATTTGCGCCCGCAAGGCAGGCAATGCAATTAATGGAGCTACTGCAGGGGCAGCAGGCTCCAGGACAAACGCACGCACTGATGAGGAAAAAAAAAATTCAGATACTGATTAAATACAAGCAACCACGCATTGATACATGATCAGCCTGCTCTCTGTAGCCTTGAATGCTGATCTTGCTGCTCTCTGGAGTAAGATAGCGGCATCTCCGGACCAGGCTTTACTGATCACCATATTTAACCTCCGCATTTAACTCCAGGAAACAATTAATCAATTAACCGTAGTACTGGTAGTACTCCTTGCTTCTCCAATCCACTCGCCCCCGATGGCTGCCATATTCTATGTCGATAGCATAAACACCACGATCTCATCACAAAGTAAAAATCTGGTAAATTTACATCGAGACATGCATGAGGCCGTTGAATTACCGAAACAAATTAACTACGGACTACCAGTACGTCGCACATGTGCCTGACGTCGTGGTCTGACTTACAACCGAGGATAGTAGAGGGAAAAAACACACGATGACAAGCTAGATTCCTTGCACAAGCACAACGAACAACAGACAGAGAACACACAGGAGAAAAGAGAGATTAGCTCGACACCTATCCCAGACTGCGCCACTAGCAACAGCGGCACAGCAGCGCATTTTAGGCCGCATCACTAGTCATCACATTGCACTCCACGACGACACACGCACAGGGATGCTATACTACACACAAAAGCTACGACGACGTCGAGCACAGAGAGCGCACGCACGGCGCGCGGGCCCAGCGATTGGATTATATATCCACGGCCCGCGGCCTGCGGGGCCGCTGGTGGAGCTGCCGGCGCCGGCGCGTCGACGGCGGCGGTGACGGGGGGAGCTGCCAGCTGCTGCGGCGGCGCCGGCGCCGGCGCCGGCGGCGAGGGCGAGCAGCATCTGGCGGAGGCCGCGGGCGTACTCGAGCAGGCGGTCGACGGAGGGGATGGTCTCCTTGACCTCCTCCTGGGCCTCGAAGTCGCGGAGCCACGCGTGGAAGAGCGGGAACGCGTCGGCGTCCACGAGGCGCACGCCGGTGACCTCCTCGAACACGGCCAGCCAGTAGGAGCCGCACCCGAGCACGACGTCGAGGAGGCCCACCTGGTCGCCGCCGAAGAACCCTCCGCCCCTTGAAACGCCCCCTCCCGCAGCTCCGCCTCCAGCAGCGCCAGGTTGTCGTGCACCTGCTGCACCGCCGCCTCCTGCTCCTTCCCCGTCGACGCGAACACCGCCCCCACCGCCGGCCCAAGCTGCACGCATTGCACACACAAAAAAGTTAAGACATGAAGGCCATGTGTTGTGTTACTAGAGAGTACGCACCTTATCGTCGGCGAAGTGGCACCAGAAGCGAGCGAGGGCGCGGTCGAAGGGGTCGGAGGGGAGGAGGGGGCGGCTGCTCCGGCCAGGCGTCGTCGAGGTACTGGAGGATGATGACGGACTCGGCAAGCGCGCGGCCGCGGTGGACGAGCACGGGGACCTTCTTGTGCACCGGGTTGAGGCGCAGCAGCGCCTCGCTCTTGTTGCCGAGGTCCTCCTCGGCGTACACGAACTCCAGCGCCTTGAGCCGCAGCGCCAGCTGCACCCGGTGCGTGTACGAGCTCGCCCACGACCCGAACAGCTTCAGCTCCGGCGCCTCCCCTCCGTTCTCCTGCTTCTCCATAGCCACGAGAGGAAGTAAAATTACCTTCAAATACTACCCCGCTGAGTGCTCTGGTCGAGTGACACTGGAGACTGGACTAGTGGTTTACTCGTGTGTGTTCTTTGGCGTGTGTGGTGGTGTTCGGCGTCTCGGCGTGTATCGGGGGTGGCTTATATAGAAGGCCGCGGGCCCGCGGCGTGGTGTGAGAGGTGTGGGGCCGAGGTTAATGTGGGGTTTACTTTGGAGTGTCGTGTTGGGCCATGGGAACCCTAGGATATGGGCCGGCCGGGCAGGCTTCCTGGGCAAGGCACGCACGCACCGGCTCGCCGTGGACTTTCGACTCCATGGGGAAGTGTGAAACCTGCTCAGTTTTTACTTTTCAGTAATAGCATCCCCTTTGTTAATTAGGCCCTGATTAGTTCCAAAGTTTTTTTCTAAACTTTTAACTTTCCATCATATTAAATCTTTTATACACACACAACTTTTCTATCACATCATACCAACTAGCTGGGTGGCCCGCGCAATTGCGCGGCTAGCACCCATATAAAATTATATATTTTAATATAATTTTACTTAAAATTTATTAAATAGTTATCTCGTTGTCTTAAGATTTTGAAAAACCAAACCTTATTATCCACGTGTTTCTAATTTTTTAGTTTTTTAAAGGTCACACCATGTTGCTACCCCTTACTTCTGTCATATTATTCTTTATTTGCTTGCTCGATCTACCACTGATTTCTATTTATTCTCCTTGGAACCTTTAAAAATTGGATCTAAAAACTTATAGGTTTAAGAGTTTATTGTCCTGTTGGACTTCTTTTTTATAATTTATAGAAGTTCCATCAAACGTTGCCATTATACTCATCTACGACCGTCCGCTGCATCTTCTCTTTATTGTCATTGCTTTTTTTAAAAAATCGAACATAATTATCGTTTAGTTTTATTTTTTTACTTTCTAGAAGTTCTGCCAAAACGTCAGCGACTTTGTCACTGTACTCCTCTACGGTCCACCCGATGCCACCCTTCTTTATTGTCATTGAGATTTTAAAATCAAACAGGATTATCATTGAGGTTTTTCTTTTTACTTTTTAAAAGCCCGAACCTTTCAAATTGGATCTTATAATTGTTAGAGTTTATTGTCTTGTTGGGTTTCATTTTTTTTATAATTTTAGAAATCTCGTCAAACACTACCACTATACTCCTCTAAGACCCGTCCACCGCGTACTTTTTATTGTCATTGGGACCGTAAAAGTCGAACATAACCATGTTGGAATTCATTTTTTACTTTCTAGAAGATCCAGCAACCATCGACGACTTTGCCATTGTACTCCTACATGACCCGCCCGCTGCCCTCTTATTTTTATTATTATTGAGATTTTAAAAATCAAATATGATTATCATTGGGTTTATTTTTTTTTACTTTCTATAAGTCCCGTCAACCGCCTTAACCGACTACTTCACGACCTGCCCTTTTTACTTCCTTTTAATCGTCATTAGGATTCTATTGGTGTTTATTGATAGTTTTAGATGTCCCATCAACCGCCACCACTGTGCTCCTCTATAGGCCTGTTACTTAATTAATCTCGTCATGTATTTTAGATGGTCTTTTCTTTTAGTAATATTTATTTTTTATCAACAATTTTAGTTATTTATAAATTGTATTCCTAGTTGATATCTTATTTTTCTTTTTCTAATTTTAGAATTTATTTTATTTTTCCGTATTGGGTTCTTTTGATATTTTTATTTTTTATTTTCAATTTCAAGTTGTTTTAAAATTGTATTCCTACTTTAACTCTATTTTTAATTTGCCTCTAATTTCAGATGTTTATTTTATTTTTTATTTTGAATTTTAATTATCTACTAATGGGTTCTTATATGTACTCTTATTTCAATATTGCTTATATTTAATTTCGAATTTAGTAATTTTAGATTATATTTTCTTCTTGAACTCTTATTTTCTTTTCTTTTTCTAATTTCAATTTTTATTTTTTTTATTCCGAATTTTAATTAATCTCGTATTGGATTTTTCATAGACTCTTCTTTCAATATTCCTTATTTTTAATTCCGAATCTCAGTTATTTTTAAATTGTATTCCTACTTGGACTCTTCTTTTTTTATTTGCTAATTTCTGATTTTATTTTATTTTTATTCCGAAGTTTAATTAATCTATTGAGATCCTATATGAACTCTTCTTTCAATATTTCTTAATTTTAATTCCCAATTTCAGCTATTTTTAGATCGTATTTCTACTTGGACTTTTCTCTTTTTTTTTTGCTAAATTCGGATTTTATTTATTTTTATTCCGAATTTTGATTATCTCGTATTGGGTTCTTATTTGAAACTTGTTTCAATATTGCTTATTTTTAATTCCGAATGTTCAGCTATTTTTAGATTGTATTTCTACTTGGACTCTACTATTTCTTTTCTTTTTCTCCAATTTTTATTTTATTTTTATTCCGAATTTTAATTAATCTCGTATTGGGTTCCTATATGTAATTCTTCTTTCAATATTCCTTATTTTTAATTCCAATTTCAGCTATTTTTAGATTGTATTCCTACTTGGTCTCTTCTTTATGTTTTGCTAAATTTGGATTTTATTTATTTTATTCTGAATTTGATTAATCTCGTATTGGATTCTTATATGGAAACTTCTTTCAATATTGCTTATTTTTTATTCCGAATTTCAGCTATTTTTAGATTGTATTTCTACTAGACTCTCCTTTTATTTTTTTTTTTTTTCTTTTTTCTCCGATTAATGTCGGGAATTTCTAGCCAGCGAACGTGATGCCTCCTTTCAAAACTGTTTTAATAATATAATAGATAGATAGATAGATTTCAACCAAACTTCCAAAATTGCAATGTGAACTAAACAAGCCTTTACTCCTACCTTGGGTTGGAATAATCAAGAGAGGTTCTCACTGGCCGGTTGCTGAACTGGGAGAGGAAACGCGGTGAAACCCATCAGGAAAGTCGTCGAGTTTGGTTGCTGCCTTGCTGGTGAGAGTGCTTTGGCCCCGCAGCTCTGGTGGATTTGCGTCCGCATTACCAAGCAGAACAGTATACGCCAGTACCGGTGAAAAACGCGAGAACAGACGCAGCCTTCGAGGAGGGGGTGGACTCTGACCGCGACTATAGCTTGTTCCCCAATACATGAGCTTTGGCTTGCCGAACAATCCGCCCGGCCGGGCTGCTTGATTAATTACAAATCGCCCTAGGAGCTTCTGCGTGGAAAGGTCGGTCAAAACAAACGGGAGTATAGTACATAAAAAAACGGCCTAACAGGTCGTGTTCATCACGACCAAATTAACCAGAAGGGAATCATACAGTGTGTTTGACCGAACACTAGCTACCTGCCCGGCAAGAAGCATTTAAACTCTGCCTGTTATTTCGCCCTTCACGTGCTTGGCCGGTGAAAAGTTTTAGCGTGCCAACTCAAATATATAGTCACATATTTAAATATTAAACGTAGTCTAATAATAAAACAAATTACAGATTCTACCTGTAAACTGCGAGATAAATTTATTAAGCCTAATTAATCCATTATTAGTAAATGTTTACTGTAGCACCACATTATCAAATTATGACGCAATTACGCTTAAAGATGCGTCTCGCATTTTTATACGTAATCTATATAATTAGTTTTTTGATCTGTATTTAATAATCTATTCGTGTGTCCAAATATTCGATATAATATGGGGACTAAACAGGCCTTACATCAGAAGAATAAACCGGCCACATTGTGCGTCTAGTGAGACTTCTCCTCTGTGCATGCACAGCGAGTAGCCGAGTAACCGTACGCGGAAGCAGGCAATTGGACCTGACCTCTCTGCCATGGTGGTGGATGGCGACGAGGGGAGGCGACCGTCGGATGGGGAAAAGCAACAGCGCGCGCGGGTTGACGGCACGGCAGAAAGCCCGGTTACTCTTCGAATTGTTTCCATCACCGGCCGGCCGCTGGCTGCTGCTGCTGTGGCCGGCTGTTGCATTGCATCGGCGCTTTTCCTCGCGTGCGATGCATATGACCCTGCCCCGTACTATTTCCCGCACCAACGTTCCACGCACAATCACAGTTTTTACTACTGCGTTGCTGTGTAACGACGCGGCGAGTTGTATGTACCCGTCTGTCCGTTTTGCATCGTTTGCTCGATCGGTCTCTCAGTAACTGTGTGAGACGTCGTTGTCAACTGCAGTGCTTTGCCACCCGGGCAAGTAACGCATCCAAGGAAGATTCAGGCGACCTTGACGACACGACTCGACTCGATCGAAGGGTACGTAACGTACGCATCGTATCCCCAGCTGTTGGGACAACACACAGAAGTACTACTATCTCGGTGGATCTACAATGCTGTAGATCATATATCAGGCATGGAGAGTGCTCGACCAGCTGTGATGCAAAAACGCAGCATCCGCATGTGGTTGTTACAGGCGTCACAGATCGGCAGTGGCCGGACCGCCGGCCGGCGCAGCCGAGCAGGTGGCCAGGGATACGCGCTACTATAGCTCGCAGAGGCCACTTTGCACGTAGCTCATGTCATGTGTGTCATGGCCGGCTGGCCAGCTTTTCTCCGGGAAACAGGCGAAAGAGGGGTGACCAGAGATAGGTGGTGTTCTTTTCTCCTTAAAAATAAAGATGAAGATTAAGTTTTTTACGTAAAAATAAGGCTATATTAATATATGATTGATTAAGTTTTAATTATTATAAACTAGAAAAATAGATTAATATAATATTTTAGAGCAACTTTCAACACACCGTTTAGCAGTTTCAAAAGCGTGTGCCACAAAAATCTTAATCTCATCCAACTCTGGTTGGAGAAAAGAACACGGACCTATAGTATGCAACAACCTGCAGACGCCCATGATGCAAATAAGCAACCCAATCTTACACGCGACACGGCATATGCACTATGCAGCGCACCAGCGTCAATGTGTGCAGTGTGCGACGCTCTTTTCATCAGAGGCTCAGAGCTATTAGGTATTTAGGTTCCCCAGTTATACCACCGCGATCGTGCAAGCAGTTCTAAAAAACAAGATCGTGCAAGCGCTCGCGCGTACTCTCGTACGAAGTACCATGCATCGTACTCCGTACCAGTATACGTGCTCCACGATCGGAATGCGGCCTTTACGGTTGATCGTCTGACGTATCCTTATCCTGTTGCATGTCTGCTATCGTTGCCTCAGCAGGATCTCGTCTGCCCAGCATGGATCGCGGCTAGGCCGGCATTCCGGGCGCCGGATACCCTAGCACTAGCAACGCATTCTTTTTTTCAGTGTGTAACAGCCGCTGCATGTACGTGGCCACGTAGGGTGGCGATCTTGAGTGACGACGCATCGATACTGGTTTCAATGCATGGAATGCGTGACGGCCTGACGGATCCAGCCAGACTCGCGGAAGCAAACGCCAAAGACAGACTGTGCTTACGCTGCCCTGCGTTTGCACTCTGGGCCGTGCAAGAGAGCTTGTGTTACGGCCCGCGTGTACTCAACCAAAGGCCCGAAAGTGAAAAGCCCATGCCTAAAGCCCCAAAAACCCCTAACAAACCTCATTTTTACGGTCTTGCCCCTGTCAATCCCCCACGCCGCGAGGCGCGAGCTTCCGCGATGTTGGCCGCCGTCCGGCGCCGCCGCCTCCTCCTCCTCCCGCTGCTTCTCCGCTTCTCTCCGCCGCCGCCGCCGCCTCCACCATCACCGACCCGAGGTCGTATCCTACCTGATATCCTCCTGTGGCCTCACCCCTGCCGCCGCCGCCCGCGCCGCCGCCACCTCGCCCTGGCTCCCCCTCGCCTCTCCGGACTTCGCCAGCAACGCCGATGCCGTCCTCGCGCTCCTCCGCCGCTACGGGTTCACCGAAGCCGACATCTCCGCCACCGTCCGGGCGTTCTCCAGGATCCTCGCGTCCGACCCTGCCCGGACCCTCCAGCCCAAGCTCGACTACCTCCGCTCCGTCGGCATCACCGCGCCGCTCCTCCCCCGGGTCGTCTTCCTCAACCCCGTCATCCTCCACCGCAGCATCGAGTCCCACCTTGCCCCGCTCATCGCCTCCCTCGGCGAGGTCCTCGGCTCCGACTCGCGCATCGTCACCGCGCTCCGCCAGATGCCGTTCGCCATGCGCTGCAGCCCCAAGGCTACCTTCTCCGGACGCTCCCCGTGCTCCGCGACATCCACGGCCTTACGCCCAGCGAGCTGTCCAAGCTCGTCGCCAGCCAGCCCGGGGTCATCCTGCTGGGCCCCGACCGCGCCGGGGAGATCGTCCAGGGCCGTCAAGGACGCCGGCGTCGAGCCAGGCAGCCCCATGTTCGTCTACATCTTCGCCGCCTTCTCCAAGCTGAAGGCCCCCACGCTGGAGAACAAGTTCGCGATCTACCGCGGCCTTGGCTTCGGCAAGGACGACATCGCCGTGATGCTGCGGCGGCTGCCGAACGCGGCGGGGATCTCAGAGGAGAGGCTGAAGAGGACCGTCGGCTTCTTGACCGCCAAGGCGGGGCTGCGCCGCGAGGACATCGTCGCGTACCCGAACCTGCTGTCGCGGAGCCTGGACTCCCACGCCCGGAGGTGCGCGGTGGCTCGCCGTGCTGAGGAGGGAAGGGAAGCCGGAGGGGCAGCACCGCGTGCCCCATGTGCTTGTGGCCAGCCTCGCACGTTTCATGAAGGCGTACGTGGAGCGGTACGAGGGGGAGGTCCCCGATGTCTTGCGGGCTGTCAATGGCGAGATCCCCTTCGAGGGCTTCGGGCTTGGCGAGTTGGAGAAGAAGAAGCCACAGCGGCAGGAGAAGATCAGAAGGTGAATGTGCTACTACTATATAATGTGCATTTTGGGCTATTGCCAATTTGCCATCAGCCAGCCATTGTTTGGTCACTGGTGTGTTTCTTCTTGGTAGCACAATCCATCGGTCGTTGAACATTGTCTTGGTGTTGCTAAATGTTTTTTGAGTTAAACACTGAAACCCAATCGAATTGTACGAGTAACTTACCTGGAACATGTTTGCCATTAGGAATTAGAAGTTCAGATTTCAGTTATGAACATTTGCATTATGTATCTATATCTACTGTATGTTTGAAACTGGGTTTTCTACTTGATTGGTAACTGCACATACATTTTCACGCAACGGGGCCGTATTGTTCTACAGATATTTGTACACTTTCTGGAATTTTGTCCTTGTTGAATTCAACTTTAAACCAAGCTGTGAATTTGGCACTGGTGGTTGAAATGATAGGAACTGTTCATTTTCAGACGGACAACAATGCGGTCATACTAAGGCCTTAAGGCTTAACAGAAGCATGATTGATTAATTTATTCATTGTTTGTTTCTCTCTTTCCATTTAGTAAGATTGCACATGAAAAATTTTATTACGGCTGGTGTCTTCATCATCCATTAGATGACCTTCGATATGGGCCAAACCGATTGTTTCGATCATGGGCAGAAAGGAATGAATCAAACCTTAATGAGAGCCTTGCCCAAATATTCCATACACATTGAGCCCGGCCTAGTTGTTCTACTGAAGCCTTGCGACTGAAATCAAGCGGTGTGTGGATAGAGGATGATGGGCACGGCGAGGCACTTTTTGTTGCTGCTGCCGCTGCTTTCTCTCTTTTTTTTCCCCTAAAAACAAAAGTAGTATTAGAGAGAAGACCTCAAATCTAGATAAGGTACGATATGGATGAGCCAATGGCATCCTCCATGAGAGGACAACGCAACCCATTAGGTGAAATGCGACCAAAAAACACCAAACCACGACAATTTGTCTCTCAGTCTCCGTGCTGCGAACTCGCGATCGAGAGGGCAGACGATCTCTGACCTGAGCCCGTAGTGTGAATTCGACGGTAATCCGGATGAAAACAGTCACAGAAATTTTCGATCGGCCGAACGTCGTTGTCATATGAGTAGTGCCGTTCTTACTGTTTCGGTTTCTAGAAGTATATTACTTTTGATTCTTTTTTCTAATTTTTTCAGTGTCGTATTGTCTTTTAACACTAAATAGTCAAATAGATAAATATGTTCACTCATTTTCGAATAGACGCTAACGATTCTAGCAGTTTTCATCCCACCCATGCATGATTTAAGTGTTTCTCATGCCCTGCCCCTTCCATCTCTCCTTGCCAAATATGCTCATGCTTGATGTTTTTGTTCTTGCATATACACATGCGTATTCTTATACTTACACTAACTGTTTGTCGATAAGGCCATCGATCTGGTGAAGAGTCAAGACCCACAGGTCGAAACATGCTGTGATACCACTAGCTGATTGCTCATGCTGTCTGTCAAGCAGTGGAGCATGGCCATGCTTGGACGAGCAGCCGAACATGAGAACATGCACGTTTCTTCCCCGCGCCGGCCGCGGAGCGGCCTGCCACATGGTGCAGGTACACTGCTGATTGGAGTAGTATGAATTGGTGATAGGGATCGGGACATGGACTGATGGACTCATTGTCCTCATCGACAGTGTAGACCAAAGGATCCTATGCCTTGTGTCTCTGTACGCTGTCTGTATCTGCTATCGCCAGCTGAATGGATTTCTGAACTTCAGGTTGCTAGTATTTCACATCCTGCTCAGACAGAAGGAATAAAACAGTACTACCAGTTACCATTCAGAGATCAGACAGTACAAGAACAATTATCTCAAAATAAATGAATGAATGGGTGAACTATCGGTGAACAATTATGCTCTGTCAAAAAATGGGTAAGAGAATCTTGGAACAATATTACAATGCCAGGGGTTCCAGCAGAAGCGGTATCCTTCTGGTATGAAATCGAATATGTTAACAAATTGTTTGGAACCTTGGATATTTAAAGTGAAAAATTTCAGGGATATATCCACCCAAGAATATGTCCTAGCAATTTGGATAAATCATCTGCTAGCTTAGGTGCCTTTGTTCCAAACGGCTCACTGTTGGGCACACACACTACATGAAGCCAACGGAGCAAATCGATGCAGATGCTAACAACGACATTATCCTGTAATATACAGGTGAACTGTGTTTGTAAGCTTGCAAAGCTGCATGTGAGGTACAGCTTCCCAGGGTACGTAGGGTTCATTGTTATTGCAAATAATCAATACACTGATTCCCTAACTATAATTGCAGGTTATCAACATGCATGCAGAAGAATATATAATCAAGAAATTGACATGTCTGGATCAGGGAGAGGTGGGGGATCAGAGACCGGATAGCTGAATCAGTGATCGATCGATGCCTAAACCAAGAAACACGCAAAGATTAGACAATGATCCGCGAGCTAATTAGGGGTTGCCCTGATTGTATACTGCCTTACTGTCACTAATGCAACTCGCCACCTTTCAGTGGTTGCTGGAAAATTGCAGTATCACCTCGTTATTGTGCATGCATATGTTAGCTGTCGTGGTCTCTTTGGTGGATGGATGGGTGAAGGTTTCAGTTGCGGCTGCGTTGGTAGACAGCGCCAGAACAATTTGCTCAAATGTCTGAATTATTGAGGAGCATGCATGACAGTTATCTCTTTTTTTTTGGTTAGTAATTTGGATATATTATGTACCTTCAGAGTTGCATTCTTAATATTTTTGTGATACTCGTGTTGACAGTCATAGTGTCATGCAGCAATTGAGACATCTGCTGAAACTTGATTAAAGCAACAAAAGCCCTTTGATTAAAGGCACGGTTTTGAAGTACTTTTTTTCCCACTTGGAGGTGATTTTTTTTTGTCAGATAGCAAAATATATAGTCGATTTGTATAACTGCTTTCTTTTTTACTATATTTTACACAGATTATATGATTAGTGAAAAGTTATCTCGGTGACTTGAAATGTCCATGATTTTGTCTGCTGATAATTCTCAACGGTTTTGTTCAATTAGTCATAGGCCCATGCTTTGCAACGGGATGAGATCCGGTGAACATTTTTCAATTTTTCTCAACCCGTATTTTTCTCTCGGTTTTCTAGAACGGTTTTTCTCTTGGTTTTTTGGAACAGTTTTAGCAGTTTTTTATTCTCTGCTTTTGGGATGGTTTTCTTCTCCGTCTTTTAACCTTTTTTTCCTGGTTTTTTTAGTCGTTTTCTCTCGGTTTCTTGGAGCAGTTTTTTTATACGTGGAATTAGAATGAGAAGAGGAGGACGCCTATGCTTCTAAGATAGTAAAGATATATGGAGGATGTGCGCGCGCATTGTCATGCAGGAATAGTTGAATTTGGCGTCGATGAGATGATGGAAACAGGAGAAATGGTTACGCCGAGCCAACGCTTGCATGTGATCTGATTGAAGACCATCCCTTAAGCAGAAGCTGATTATTACATGAAAACAGTGTTTGAGCTTGGACTCAGATTGGAGGGACCATCGGTAGATGGATGAATAAGAAAGAAATATGAAGAGATATTTTGAAGCTTAAAGCTTAATCTCCAAAATGATGCAACCACTAATCATGTGTGATTGCACATGTTATAAAAGTTAGTCGATATAGCGAAACGACGACTAACCATCTCGATCGCTTTAGTCATTGATCATCTAAGACAAGTCAGATGACGACACATGAACACACGATATTTGTTAACGAAACTCATCTGAAGCCTACATTCCCAGGGCGCTGATTATGGGCGCTCCTCCCCAACCAATATAGCTCCTAGCCGCTACGAGTCCATGGCCTCGCCGCCATCATCTCCCCGCGTGTCTACACTACATTGTAGTCGTCATGGTTACGTTGTGGTGCCCCTCTCTATTTAATAGAGATGTTGGGTTATAGAGTTAGACGTACTCTAACTTCACCCCCTACCACCTATTACAACTATAAGTCCAACTACAACCAAATAGAACTATTATATTCGACACCTATTCTAACAGCACAATTTTAGCTTTTCTTTGGAGTGGAATTGCAATTCCTCGAAGGTAAAATCCTTATATGTAACTAGGTTACAATGTATATTTACAATGTATATTTGAATTGTAACCTGCAGCTGATTTCATAGTAATTTAGAATTGGATTTTCCAATTAGTTTTGGGAGGTTTTCTTCGTACCTTCAGTAAATATATCTAGAAAAAAATAGTAGATGCTAAACAAACTGGATCAACATGTATCATATATATAACTAGACAAAAAAAATCATAGCGGGGCTCGATGAGAGCACCCATGGTCGCAACGCAGGTACTAGGGCTCGAACACGGATCGTCCCCATATCATATCTGCCACTGTTGATGAGGTATCCTTTTTATTACTCGTTACAACGTCTCCAACAGATTGTCTACTTGACTCTCTAAGCCAAAATTTAGCCATCACTAGGAAAACAAAACGAGTTCCAACGGATTATCCATCTGGCTCTCCAAGCCATCTGAATGGCCAAACCAGTCACTTGGAAAATGTAACCAACCTCCTCCACTGGCCAAACATGGGTCCCACCATCTTTCCCGTCCTTGCATTGCTCGGTGGCTCGAGTGGTGAGCGATGCGCCCAACGCTGGCCCCTCTCTTTCTCCTCTCCGAGCTTCGTTGGCGTCCAGATTCTGACAACAGCCATTTGCCCATTGTGGCCCGACGTCCATATCCCGACGAAGCCCACCGACGTCGCCCGCATTGGGCGACGCCTCCCACACCCATGGCCTCCACCACCTCCGCCCTCGCATCATCTCAACTGTGCGGGAGGTCAAGATGGTTGGCACCGTGGATTTGGGTGCAAGTGGAAAGGGAGGGCCGACGGCGTTGGAGGGAGGGCGCGACGGTGACGAGGCTCGATTACGAGGAAAGGAGAGAGCGGTGGTACGGAGGCGAGGAAGATGCTTATGCGGCGATGGTCACCGCATAAGCTCCCTCGTTTGCACTCCATCACTACCTACGCGACTACGCCGACCACCATGCGTCGCACACTACCCCTCCTCCGTTCCCGCCTCACGTCGTGTCGGGCTTGGTCGCAGTTGGAGGTGAAGGAGTTTGGTGGGGACTTGGGCTTTGGAGTAGGTGGGTGGAGGTGGTGGTGGATTCGTAAAGGCTCGCATATGGGTTCTAATGTCATAAACTGAAAGTTCATAGTGTCGATGGAGAGGTTGTTGGAATAAACAACGAGTTTAGTTTGCCAAATCAATTGAAGAACCGTCTATATGAGTGTTTGGAGAGTCTGATTTAGCTAGTTGTTGGATATGCTCTTAAAAATATTATTGAATTAAACTATAAAATTTAAATTCGATTTGGAATATATTTCTAATACTTCATGAAATACTCCTAGCCGATACAAAATTCTGTTTTGCATGTATGAACACGCATTACGCTTGTAGGAGAGGCCCACCCGCGCTCCGTTGGGTGATTTTCACGATTTTCAACTGCGGACCACTCGAGCTTTCGCGAAAAGAATTACAAGCGGCGAACAAAAATCCATTTCTGCCCCTGCTCTTGAAAATTCGCCGTGTGCCTCCAATACTTTGCTTCACAATCACGGCCAAGGGTATATGCGTCATTCCACACCTGGCCCCCGCGTCCCCCACCGAAAAATTTCGAAATCCAAAAACCAGCAACGGGCCACCCGGCGCCGGCGCGCGGGACCGTCCGATCACCCATCCAACGGCCAGGATCTCCCATGGCGTCTCGTTGGAGGGAAACCGCCTGCGCCGTCCGATCCGTAGCCCTAGCCCCACGCTCCGCTATAAAAAAACCGCCCCCATTTCGACGGCCTCCAAGAACACACACACTCTCCCATCCCAACCTCTCCCAAAATTAGCCCCGATCCGATCGCTTCCTAGCCCTGATTCGAGGTGAATTCCGCAACAAAAAATCTTTCGCTTCGCTTCCCGCCCCGAATTATCTAGCGCCTCAAGCTTTCCGGTGAATTTTTTTGGGGTCCGATTGATTTTTTTTTTTTTTTTGGGGGGGGGGGGGTGTGGGTGGATTATTGAGGATTTGAGGTGTTCTTGGTGCGATCGGAACATTTTTGGTTCGTTTGTTTGGGGATTCTTGCGGTGTTCTGGGTAGAATCAGGACTAGCTGTTCTTCTCGGTGTTCCGATTGTTTGGGGATTAGCGAGGATTTGAGGTGTTCTTGGTGCGATCAGAAGATTTTTGGTTCGGTTTTTTTTTTTCTTTCGGATTCTTGCGGTGTTCTTGGTAGAATCAGTACTCTCGGTGTTCCGATTTCCGCGTTGGAATTTCAGAAGGTCTCACCCACACTGACGTTTCGCGTTTCGTGGCGATTTCTCTGCAGGTAAAAAGGGGAGGAGAAGATGAGGGAGATCTTGCACATCCAGGGCGGGCAGTGCGGGAACCAGATCGGGTCCAAGTTCTGGGAGGTGGTGTGCGACGAGCATGGCATCGACCCGACGGGGAGGTACGCCGGCACGTCGGACCTGCAGCTGGAGCGCGTGAACGTCTACTACAACGAGGCGTCGTGCGGCCGGTTCGTGCCGCGCGCCGTGCTCATGGACCTGGAGCCGGGCACCATGGACTCCGTCCGCACGGGGCCCTACGGCCAGATCTTCCGCCCCGACAATTTCGTCTTCGGCCAGTCCGGCGCCGGCAACAACTGGGCCAAGGGCCACTACACCGAGGGCGCCGAGCTCATCGACTCCGTCCTCGACGTCGTCCGCAAGGAGGCCGAGAACTGCGACTGCCTTCAAGGTATCATCGTGATCATACCATCGCCCCACTATCTGTCACTTTTCTTGAATTCTTTTCCATGGAATCCGGTGATCGATCGAGCTCTGCTTCCGGTGGTCAGGTTTCCAGGTGTGCCACTCGCTGGGTGGCGGCACGGGCTCCGGCATGGGCACGCTGCTGATCTCCAAGATCAGGGAGGAGTACCCGGACAGGATGATGCTCACCTTCTCCGTGTTCCCGTCGCCCAAGGTGTCGGACACCGTGGTGGAGCCCTACAACGCCACGCTCTCGGTCCACCAGCTCGTGGAGAACGCCGACGAGTGCATGGTGCTCGACAACGAGGCGCTCTACGACATCTGCTTCCGCACCCTCAAGCTGACGACTCCCAGCTGTGAGCATATCCCTGCCATTGATACCTGCTCTTTTGTTATACTACTAAGTTTTACTGAATTAGATTATCATTTCTGCAATATTATGAGAAATTTCAGTTCACTAAGTCATCTTGAAATGCTTTGTGCTTTATGAAAAAGGTTGTTCTATGTCATTTTCGTTTTATTAGTGTAAAATTACTGCTTCACATATCCAAAATGTTGTAGGAGCTTAATCATCGTAGTTAGGTACTTAGGTGATGCCACATTGCCAGCTTACTTAGTTTGGTCCCTTGTATTGGATTATTAGTGTTGGATTCGTTTATACCATTATATGTAGTTGGTGTGCTTAACTTGTTTATCCAACCAACCACCAGTTTAAATGAGCTGACTGAACTTAATCTCATCAACTCTCTTACTCAGTTTTGCCTTGTAGTTGAAATAGCTTCCGTTATTCCATACTGTGTTACATAAAGGGATTATGAACTGTTAAATGTGACTAGAAGGTCTGATGTTGGGTATGACTTGAGGGTTGTTTTCTGCACCATTTTCCATATCGCTAATACTTCTGTAGCTTGGAGTTGGGGCATGTTTTCCAGCATAAGAATGATATCCCCTTAATTAGAAATGTATGGTAACGAAAATTTTTGTAGTGTGAACTGAAACCAAAACATCAGCTCAGTTCCGAACTTCTAAATTCTAAGAGCAAACATGCTACTTCGTTTAATTTGTTTTTGCTGCTGATGTATTCATTTGATGATCTTTATCTAGTAACATTTGTTATGATCAAAAGCCAAGCTGATATGTTTACTTAGGCTCTTGCTGTGCTACTGCTAATCTGAATCTTGATTTTTGCGGACAGTTGGTGATCTGAACCACTTGATCAGTGCCACCATGAGCGGTGTCACCTGCTGCCTGCGCTTCCCAGGGCAGCTGAACTCCGACCTCCGCAAGCTCGCCGTCAACCTGATCCCCTTCCCGCGGCTCCACTTCTTCATGGTGGGCTTCGCGCCGCTCACCTCGCGCGGCTCGCAGCAGTACCGCGCCCTCACCGTCCCTGAGCTCACCCAGCAGATGTGGGACGCCAAGAACATGATGTGCGCCGCGGACCCGCGCCACGGCCGCTACCTGACGGCCTCGGCCATGTTCCGCGGCAAGATGAGCACCAAGGAGGTGGACGAGCAGATGATCAACGTGCAGAACAAGAACTCGTCCTACTTCGTGGAGTGGATCCCCAACAACGTCAAGTCGAGCGTGTGCGACATCCCGCCGCGCGGCCTCTCCATGGCGTCCACGTTCGTCGGCAACTCCACCTCCATCCAGGAGATGTTCCGCCGCGTCAGCGAGCAGTTCACGGCCATGTTCAGGAGGAAGGCGTTCTTGCACTGGTACACGGGCGAGGGCATGGACGAGATGGAGTTCACCGAGGCGGAGAGCAACATGAACGACCTCGTCTCCGAGTACCAGCAGTATCAGGACGCCACCGCCGACGAGGCCGAGTACGAGGAAGAAGAGGATGCGATACAGGAGTAGAGACTGTTTGGGCATTGGGCAATGATACCTCATATCCCCTGCCCATCGCTACCCTAATATGTTTGCCTGAACATCATCGCAGTTGCATCACCATAGCTACCTCCGCACCTTAAAATTTGATGCTTGTTTGTATGCTATCGCGTGTATCAGGAGTGCGTACTGGTTCCGTATGCTAAAGTCTTGGCTATTATGTTCTGTTTGCTTGCTTACAAGTTACTGTGCTGAGTGAAAACATTGCAACTCCGATTGAATGAATGAATGATGGGAATTTTTTTTGGAATGGAAGATTTATGTAGGATTTCGTTCAGTTCCTTTGAGAATCTTTCATAATTCTTTTGTTTTAAACGAGGGCCCTTTTAAATCGTAGGATTAAAAAAATATAGGATTCTAATAGGAATGCAAGTATAAAACAGAAGATTGCAAAACATAGAAATTGTCTTTTAATTGGATAGTAGGAAAAACACAAAAATCGGATGAAAGAGATAAGATTCAAAGGAAATTTTCTAAGAGGTTATAACTCTGGCTAAGATTGCTCCAAAAACTATATGCAATGAGCCTTCTTTCAATCAAATGGTCACATAGAAAAAATTCCTATAGGATTTAAATCCTATGAAAAAAACGTGAATATTAGGGAAGGATCTAATATCAAATAATTAGAAAGGGAAAGACTTCGAACCCAAGTCGTCTAGTCCACCACCTAGTGAAGCTAGCCGGAAGACCCCTAGCTATTTCTCTTGAATCCTATGAAATTACTATATAAAAATCCTTTGATTCAATGGCCGCTTGAATACTTTGCGGAACTTCAACTGAGATAATGAAATGTATGGAAGCACTATTCAATCAACTGTAACCTGCATTCGATAGGACGTACTGTTAAAGGAGAGGAAGACAGATCGAGAGTGACTAGCCATGGTTGTCTTCACGGAATTTTTCACCCTTCACTCAGATTGCCATCCAATTCACTCTAGTAATCTCAGACCTTGTTTAGACAGACCACAACTGCGGCCCATTTAAATAGATGGGCAGGAAATTTTGTTCGAAATACTGGCTCGTCCGTATTGATGGGCCAGAATTGTGATCCATCCAAATAAGACCGTAAGCCTGATTCCGTAGTTCTGTTAGATGGAACTTTTTTTAAAGAAAGTAATTCCTCCGTCCCAAAATAAAGTTTATTTTTCACCCATTTCACATGTACCAATAAAACAAAAAGGCTAAAATACCCCTAATTTATCAAATCCCAATGAAATCATTCCTTATTTTCATAAACTATGATACAATGATTGTCTAAAAGATGAACTTGTTTTTGGGACAAATGGGAGAAACCAAAAATGGACTTATTATGAGGCAAAGAGAGTATGCGCTATGAACATAAGTGCGTGAAATATAGCACCCCATTTAGTATACTGTCTCCATTCCATGATATAAAATCCCTAATACTTCGAAGTATATAGGTAAGATCACTTATGTTATGGAATGGAGGTAAGATATGGCTGGTTTATAGTGTTGGTTGGTCAATGTCTTATATTAATAAGAGTAAATTTCATAAAACTAATCTATCACAAAACTACATATTTAAAACTTGTTTTACAAAATTACAGATTCATTGTATTTGTTTATCACAAAACTATACGTACTTTACACAATATATCACAAAACTACATATTTAAGAACTTATTTCGCAAAACTACAGATTTAATATATTAATTTATCTTATAACTACAGGTTTAGTATCTTCATTATCACAAAACTACAGGTTTTAGCATTATTAAAACTCGCAGCTTTTGATAATAGAGACACTAAATCTGTACTTCTGTGATAAATAAAGACACTAAATGTGTAGTTCTGTGATAAACAAATATACTAAATTTATAGTTTTGTGAAACAAGTTATTAAATAAGAGTTTTGTGATAGATTGTACAAAGTACCTGCAGTTTTGTAATAAACAGAGACACTGAATCTGTAGTTTTATTAAACAAGCTCTTAAATATATAGTTTTATGATAAATTGTATAAAATACCCGTAGTTTTATGAAATTTACTCTACTGATAAACTTAGGTTACATACAGTAAATTCCGGAAAAAAAAGGTTACATACGGTAAGGACAATAAGGTAAACGTGTGGTTTTTCAAAAAAAAAGAAGAAGGGTAAACGTGTGGTCTGTTAGCAAAATTTTCTTAAGGTAGTTATGCGTTGTTTGGTCTGCTTACGAAACTTTAGTCAAGTGGCTATTTTAACAAATCCAAATGACAACACAGTTACATTGCATTACCAAGGCGTCAATAGAAAATAATTTTCAGCATTAAATCAAACTGCCCCGTAATTCCGTATTCCACAGTTTTTCACACACAACCAAAAAAAAAAAAAGCGAGAAGTCCGCGAGAAAGCACCACGTGTGCACGTGTTACACCAAACTAAACCACGCCGAAAACACGAGGGCTTGAAAAATCACCTCTTCGTTTGACTCGGGCGCATCCCCATCCATCTTACAACCTCCGTCCAAACAAACTCAATTGTTAAATTTTATTTAAAAACTCAACTTCTATCATCCTACCCACACACCAAATAAAACGATAACTTTATATCTTTTAAATATACTTTCTAACTATCTATTACTCCCTCCATTCTAAAATAAGTGCAGTTTTATATTATATGTTCGTTCGTCTTATTTGAATTTTATTATGATTAATATTTTTATCGTTATTAGATGATAAAATATGAATAATACTTTATGTATGACTATTTTTTTATTTTTTTCATAAAATTTTCAAATAAAACGGCTCAAACATTGGATACGGATATCCAGTACTGCACTTATTTTGGGATGGAGGTACTACTTTCTAACTATCTATTACTCCATCCGTCCCAAAATAAGTATAGTTTTACACTGTTATGTTAAACGTTTAACCGTTCGTCTTATTTGAAATTTTTGTATGATTAGTATTTTCATTGTTATTAGATGATAAAATATGAATAATATTTTATTTATGACTAATATTTTTTTAAAAAAATTAATAAGTTTTTTAAATAAGACGAGGACATAAAAACCAGGGGCGGATTTACAGTACTAGAACCGGTATCAGGTGACACCGACGACTTTCGGCAAAATCTATAGCAAAACTGCTTATCATATGTTATAACACTATAATCTAAATATAATTAATATACTATAACACCGATAGACACGTTATGATACCAATGAATCGATTTTCTAGATCCGCAATTCATGGCTGTACTTATTTAGGGATAGATGGTGTACCATTACTAATTTTATTTTACGGAGTAGTTATTTTTACTCTTTACTAATTTTATTTGGGATGCTAGAAATGATTGGGACGGAGGAAGTACGGGCGAGGCGGCCACGCCAAATTAAGCCTTCGCTAACGCTAAACGTCACAGTAACAAACTTCCTCGCCCAAATCCATCCAGCCCGTCGCCGCCGGCTGCCCGCCTCGCGCGCCACCCGACCTGCCTACTCGAGCTACCGCTCCCTTCCGATGGCGGCGGCGGTGCGCTCCCTCGCGCTGCTCTCGACCGCCTCCGCGTCCCTCGGCCTCGGCGTCGCGCGCGCCACCGCCCGCCGCCGCGTCGCCTCTCGATCCCCGTTTGGGCGGGGCCTCGCCCTCCGCGGCATGTCGTCGTCGTCGTCCTCCTTCGCCGCCACCGCCGCCGTGATGGGGAAGGCCGGCACCGCGGAAGCCGCCGACGCCGGGATGGACGCCGTCCAGCGGCGGCTCATGTTCGAGGACGAGTAAGTGGTCGCCACCCACCGCCGCCTCGCCAACTTTTGGGTTGTTGTGGAGATTGTGGCGGCGTGCTCGTTGGGTCGTTGACTTAGCTGTCGAATTGGTTAGCACCCGAGCCTAGGGTTTGGTCATTAGGATGCTGGCGTGGCAGAGTCGATTGCGATACGGTTGAATCAGTGGATGTCAGGACTGTTTCTTGCCAGGATTGGACGATTCATACGCTAAACTGCCATGTAGTGTCTAGCCTGATTGTTGGTGCTATTTTAGCTTAGTAAATTATCAGATTTGGCTTTGTGCCGTGGGGTGGAAGATGAGATGGAAATAGCTCCTGAGAAAATCACATTTCATGTCTTGGACAACAATACTGAGCAATCCGTCTTTACCCTGCAGGTGTATTTTAGTGGACGAACAGGACAACGTCGTTGGCCATGATTCCAAGTATAACTGTACGCCTCTACGAGTTGACCTTCCCCTTCATTTTTGCGTGGTTGCTGTATTTCTAGATTGGATGCATATAAAATTGCTGCAGGTGGTTGTTACACTCTCGATACAAATGTATTTGGTTACTTCAATTGATCTGCTAGAAATTGGCCTCATATGCATCTGATCTTGTGTAGATTTGTGTCAAGTGCAAGATGCATTACTTTGGTTTTGTCTTCATTAATGCATGATATACCAGATAAAAGTAGAGAAATAGCACAATGTTTAATGGAATCATGACTGGATCAAATTGGTGGCTAACGAAATAGTGTAATTACAGACTCTTGTCTAGACTAGTTTCGAAGTTCACTCTTTCTTTTATCATTACCACAAGAAGCAAATTAATATTTTGCTAAATTGGTATTGATGACTGATGAGGTACTGCCAATAAAATGGTAAATATGTTTAATACAGTATCACTGTTAGGGCAGTTGCAATAGGAAATGTAGGATTTTCAGTTTTGGATTCAACCCAATTTTCTGGGCAAGATAATCTTTAGGCTGAACTTTAAGGCATTTGCAATAGGAAGAGTAGCAAAGTAATGCAAAACTTTGTTAAGCATGATTGGACTAACTTTTTAGTCACGTCCTCATAACTTTCAGGCCATCTCATGGAAAAGATAAATTCTGGTCATGTCCTCCACAGAGCGTTCAGTGTTTTTCTTTTCAACTCCAAATATGAATTGTTACTTCAGGTACAATGCAATATATTTTTGGTTGTTTATCATGCGTCATATTATGGTTGACATTGTTATATTCCCAATAGAATAGAATATACAATATTTCGTCCTATAAGGTTTGGAACAAGCCAATATTGCTTAAGAAATCAAATACTTGCTTATTTTCTGACTTTTGGTTGGTATAACTCATAATTCAACCAAGATAGGATTGTCAAGCTCAGAACTAAATACTGTTGCTTAGATGGCTTCATGAATTATCATGAAGCTAGCCTTGAGTGCCTAGACTAATGGAAATGCAATATCTCCGAGCGCGTGCATTAAATTTTAAGGTCATTCATAGGTTGCTTAAGCTTGAGTTCAACTTCAAACAAACATAGGAGTAATTTCAATTAGTCCAACTCCAAATCATGCTTATCTGGTGAAATCTAAGTTTATCCCTTTCTCACAACACAGGGATCATATTGAAGTAATCCTCTGAAAATATTTTAAAAAACTGTGCATGCGATTTTGTTGGTATTTGCATACTTATGCAATAATTGCTATGGATACTTCATTAACAAGAGATTATACTTGATCCTGAATCAATTCATAGTAGCAGCTCTCAAATGTATAGGAGAGCATTGATAACCACTTTTGCTTGTAGAGGATGTCATTGTACTTACCATTTTTCTGGACTTTGCCATTTCATCTATTATTTTCTACACTTTGCCATTTCAAATAAATAGAAGTATTAACTTGTTCTGTCATAGTTTTTCTTTTAATATTATAATCTTGATCCTTTCCAGCAAAGGTCTGCTACAAAAGTGACATTTCCACTTGTCTGGACAAACACTTGCTGTAGCCACCCTCTATACCGTGAGTCCGAGCTCATTGAAGATAAAAGTTTAGGTACATCTATCTACCTGCCCTGAAATGAGAATTGTGAAGAACAAAGCCATACCTATCTTTACACCGTCTATGCTGCATTGCTGCTATCTCCACCTTACTAAATAATACAAGTTGCTACGTTGTATTTCAGGGGTCAGAAATGCAGCACAGCGGAAGCTATTCGATGAATTGGGAATACAAGCTGAAGAACTACCTGTTGACCAATTCATTCCTCTTGGGAGGATGCTTTACAAGGCTCCATCTGATGGAAAATGGGGCGAACATGAATGTAAATATTTGCCATCTTCCCTCTACCTCATACATTTCATTTACACTCTTCCCTCTACGTCATACATTTCAGGCTTCATACATATCGTCCAACGGTCATTTGCCTCTTGTGTAGTCCAACGGTCATTTGCCTCTTGTGTATTTTTAATAGCTGTCTTGCAAATTTTAGAATATAACCATCTTTCGTCATTTCAGTGGATTACCTCTTGTTCATGGTTCGTGATGTGGAGCTCACCCCGAATCCTGAAGAAGTGGCCGACGTCAAGTACGTGAATCGTGATGACCTGAAGGAGTTGCTCGAGAAGGCAGATGCTGGTGAAGGCGGCATTAAGCTGTCCCCTTGGTTTAGGCTGGTTGTTGACAACTTCCTCATGGAATGGTGGGATCATGTTGAGCAAGGGACTCTGGAGGAGGCAATCGACATGAAAACAATTCATAAGTTGTAGAGTATAAATCGTTGGGCAACGTCCTTAGAAAATAAAGAATTGTTGCTTTAACCTTTTTGAACTTTCACGGAAATAATCTAGAAAGAAATACATGTTCTTATGCAGGTTTTATAAGGTAGAAGCAAAAACTTACCGGAATCATGCTCTGCCAGGAGTTTATAAGTTTTTTATTGGAGTTGGATTGAAGTAATATTCAGGTGATCCAGCTGCACCATACATGGCTGCATGCAACATATCATCGATTTTCCTCTTTTTTTTCTTTTTTTTCCAGATTTCATTTCGATAGAATAGAATATACAATATTTCGTGCTATAAGGATTGGAACAAGACAATATTGCTTAGGAAATCAAATACTTGGCTTATTTTCTGACTTTTGGTTGGTATAACTCATAACTCAACCAAGATAGGATTGTCAAACTCAGAACTAAATACTACTGCTTAGATGGGTTCATGAATTATCATGAAGCTAGCCGAAATGTATGAAGTTGCATGAAGCAGCCTTGAGTGCCTAGGCTGATGAAAATGTAATATATTCGAGCGCGTGCATTGAGTGCCTAGGCTGATGGAAATGTAATATATCCGAGCGCGTGCATTGAATTCTAAGCTCATTGATAGGTTGCTTAAGCTTGAGTTCAACTTCAAACAAACATCGGAGTAATTTCAATTAGTCCAACTCTAAATCATGCTTATCTGGTGGAACCTAAGTTTGTCTTTTTCTCATAATATTGTTAATATCTGAATATTGAGCCAATAACAACATTTAAAAATCAGGACAACAATTAAAATGTTAAATGAAACATTATTATGTTAGTTTATTTTTTATTATTAGGATAGCTGTGGACTTCGTATCATATTTAAGGCATTAACCCTTATCATGTATATTAAATACATATGCTAAAAATATAAAATAACATGAATTGAACATTATCTTATGTAATAAAACACAAACATAATCCTATATCTTAGGATGAGAAGTTGTTATTATTATTTTTTTAAAACTGTTAACATGTTTATTTTATCCTAATTAATTTTAAGAGTTCTTACCATGTGCATATACTAAAGAATGGAAAAAAGGATTTATTAGATCATACTATTTGGAAAAGGCGATCATACTATTAGAGCTTCCAAAATATCATTTTTGTTGCAGGAGGTTCAAATTTTAAAATTATTTTATACAATATTATAAAGCTAAGAGAGATTAATTTGAATATATTATAGATTTACATGTGAGTTTATTATATGGAATAACTTGTCATATAAGAAATAAAAGTGTAAATTTAGAATAAAAGCAGTGGAAGTTTAAATTTTATTTTATAATCAAATAAATAAATAAGAAACAACATCCATCAAACTTACTCATAATTAAACTAAATTTATTTTTTATACTAATATACTCAAAATAAGTAAACCATTAAGAGTTTTTTACTAGAATAAGCATGGTTTAATCTTGGGTGCATATGCATTATAGGTCTCAGTAATAATGCCAAATATGAGGTATAAGTGTATTAGCATTCTTAATTTTTTTTGGCATATGGTATCCGAATGAGAATAAAATATTAAATATTTATGAATTTATATTTATAATTTTTCAGAAAAATGGTCATGAGTATGGTATTAGTTTTATTAATTATCGCCATGATGAAGGTTTATTGCATTTGTAGTAAATAATTCTAATTACTTTTCTTTAATTGAATGA
Source organism: Oryza meridionalis (assembly GCA_000338895.3). Classification (NCBI taxonomy): domain Eukaryota; kingdom Viridiplantae; phylum Streptophyta; class Magnoliopsida; order Poales; family Poaceae; genus Oryza; species Oryza meridionalis. Next base: position 20,706,801 of record CM002528.2, read on the forward strand.
TTTTATGGGATGATGTAACTCTAATGGAATATTATATAATATGCATGGTTGATTCCAAAGTTAGACTTTTGATTTCCTTTTTTCACAATAATATTATATAGAAAACATACTAAAAATAGAATATTGAATTTTCTTAGTAAGTACCATTCTTTAAGAAAAACTAAAATAATGAAAAATTTCTCTAAAAAATCAACCATAATGGAAAAAACGCGCATTCGTCCTATTTACTCCTAAACAATTTACCTCCCTTTAAAAGATTGCTCCATCCCTTTAAATGACCGCTTTTAAAAAGATCTAAAAACACAACCTATTATCAAAGCTTGTTATAGAAAGAAATTAGTATAAACAAAAACCCAACACACAACATGTAATTTGTAAGTAGTGAAAGTCACTTATACAATATTTATAGTGTACTTCGATCATTGGATACATAACAAATGTCAATATTTAATTTATCCATAAAAAATGAATATATGTATCATTAAATATAATATACTCTACATTTATAATTCCTCTGAGTATTCTAAATTATGATTAGAAAAAATATATCTCAAGTTCTAAAATATTAGTCAAGTAACTTGTATGCCTACAATATATTTAATAAGTACAATTATTACTAACTCATTTAAAAACATAAATAATATAGAGCACATACATATGAATAGGGATGGCAGTCGGGCACGACGGGCACGGGTAGCGACTACCCATGCCCGTGCCCGCGAGGTAATTCATGCCTGCGGGCATGCCCACTGCCCATGCCCGTTGCCCGTGGGCGCCATGTGCCCGTGGGCATGCCCGTTTACCCATCACAGACTCACAGTTCAACACTTCAACCACAAATCTCCACAAGTAGAGAGACATTATCACCGTTTAAAGAAAAATGGTACAGTTGTACCAAGTTCAACAATACAAACATTACAAGTTCATCAATTCTAGATGGTGGCATTTATATTAATTTGACTGAGGGCCCACATATCAGTTGGTTTTTGCGGGTAAACGGGCGAAGCGGGCATGGTAGTGACTACCCATGCCTATGCCCGTATACCCATTGGGTACATATTTTGACCCAATAAAAAACCCATGGGTACTAAATGGAGAACAAACCCAACTCCATTAGGGTTTTTACTCACGAGTAAACGGGCAAACGAGTCATTGCCATCCCTACATATGAACTAGCTTCTAGTATTCAGGTGCAAATGCTAGTGGCTGGTAATAGCTATATTATCATCAACAATAAAGAATAACATGAAACGACAAAACAATATGGTGTTCAAGTTTTAGTCTCGCACCACATTGTCGCAAAAGAACAAATTTTCAATAAACATTGTGAAATTTAATAATATTAGTAAATTATTGATTAATGGGAGTATATATCATGCAATGAGTGTGAGCGATATTTTCCCTTGTGTGTGGTTGGTAACTAACCTCCTTATTTTCTTGCCTTCTCTCCAAGTTCTGTTGATAGATGTGTTTATCTTAAAGTTGTTGATGGAGAAATTAGGGAAGATACCAATATATATTAGACGATCCAATTATGATAGATGTGTTTATCTTAAACTTGTTGATGGTTCGGCTATATATTTGCTTCTTTATATCGATGATATGTTGATTGCTGCAAAAGACAAATCAGAGATAGCAAAGTTAAAGGCACAATTGAGTAGTGAATTTGAGATGAAGGATTTGGGTGTAGCAAAGAAAATTCTCGGTATGGAAATTACTAAAGAAAGACATTCTGGCAAGTTATATCTTAGTCAGAAAGGTTATATTGAAAAAGTTCTTATGCATGATGCAAAACCAGTGAGTACTTCTTTAGCTGTACATTTTATATTATCTTTAGATTTATATCCATAGATTATGATATTGAATACATGTCTAGAGTTCCATATTTAAGTGCAGTTGGTTCACTTATGTATGCCATGGTATGTTCTCATCCAGACTTATCACATTGAGTGTTGTCAGTAGATACATGGCTAATCCTGATAAAGAACATTGGAAAGTTGTTCAGTGAATTTTCAGATACCTACATGGTACATCTAGTGCTTGTTTGCAGTTTGGGAGATCTAGAGATGGACTTGTTGGTTATGTGGATTCAGATTTTGCTGGAGATTTGGATATGAGAAGATCGCTCACATGTTATATTTACACTATTGGAGAATGTGCTGTTAGTTGGAAGGCAAGTTTGCAAGCAACTGTTGCCTTGTCCACTACTGAAGCAGAGTATATGGCTATTTCTAAAGCTTGTAAAGAAGCTATTTGGCTTAGAGGTTTGTACACTGAGCTTTGCGGACTTGCATCTTGCATTAATATATTTCGTGCTAGTAAAAGTGCAATATGCCTTACAAAGGATCAGATGTTACATGAGAGAACAAAGCACATTGATGTGAGATATCACTTTATTCAAGGTGAGATTGCTGAAGGTGATGTCAAAGTGTGCAAGATAAGTACTCATTATAACTCAGCTGATATGATGACAAAGCTAGTTCATGCTACTAAGTTTGAGTTTTGATCAAGCTTGGTAAGTGTTACAGTATAGTCCTAGAGACTATTTGGCGCGCTGTGATTTTACCTACATAAGATATTTTTGGTGATTGATGTTTTTTATGCTACAAGAGAAAATTCGTCTCAAGGTGGAGATTGTTAAATATATGATCCGAATTTTGTGCCCACAATATATTCGGATTAGTTTCCTTCTAGTAGGGCTCTATGTTTATCCCTTATATATACTCTTGTAAGCCATACGGGAAGGGATGACGTTCCTATTGTTATTCCCCTACGTTTATAATCAACTCCTCTATAGTGATGATTGCCGGTCGGCGCCCGTGGTTTTTACCGCAAGGGTTTTTCACATAAAATTCGTGTCTCCGTTGTGTATCTATTTTCATAACATGACCAGCCCGTCGGCCGGGAACAAGCCGGGCGTCGCGGTGGAGCAGCCGAACTTGACGCTACCTACGCCGCCTCGTGGGTGGCGGCCGGCGAGGGAGCCCGCGCGCCATTCCTCCCCCCGCCGCCCCTCCCCCACTGCTCGTCCGTAGCTCCTCCCCCCACCGCTGTCGTGTCGCCCGTCGCCGCCATCTACTGCAGCCGCGTCGCCATCAAATTGGAGAGAAGTTAGAGAGAGACGAGGAAGCGAGAGAAGAGGGGTGAGAGAGATGACCTGGCATTCTGACATATGGGGCCTACGTGGGTCCTACGCTGACTCAGCCGCCACGTCAGATAAAACCGGGATCAAAACCATCTAAAGTGAACGATGGTTTTGTTAATCGAGGGACGCTCGGTATCTGGTTTTACGGTTGGGGGATGATTCTGTAACTTGATGACAAGTTGAGGGACCTTTGGTGTACTTTTTCCATTCAGAAGGAATCCTTTTCTGGCCCAACAAATATGGGCCTGACGCTCATCTCAATACCGTTCCAGCCCAACTCCCCGTTCCAGCCTTCCAGGCCTCCAGCTCAGCCAACAAGTGACGCCCACCACGAGACCCCACGAAAAGAACCCGGCGAGGCGGCGACACACGTCGTCGCGCGTGTCGCCGTCGGAGAGTCAGCTCCGTGGGCGGTGTCACACGCAGCAGGTAGCACCAATGCCATGGCCGCACCACGACACGGTGGATGCAGGAAGCCATGAAGCAAGAAACATGCCGCCGAGGCTCATAGGCTACAAATCCTACGCGAGGGACAAACAACTTTTGCAGAATCCTCGTAGAACAAAAATCAGCAGATCTCCATCCACTGGCACGTGGTCGGAGGCTAGCGACAGCTCGCCCTCAGGCTCCGGACCCTCCAGTCCAATCCAATCCAATCCAAATCCAATCCAATCGCTTCTCTCAACCAGCATAACCATCGTACGCACGCCGCCGTCGACAGCAAACAAACTACAGTCTACTGTCTACATGTACATGTGTGTGGGTCATGCACACACGCACAGTGCGAGTATTCAATTCGATCTCCTTTGTTTGTGCCAACACGTCAGAAGAGCACCATGATTAATATTCATCTCCAACAACACGGCACTAAAGCTTTGCCCAAGTGGGAGCTAGTAGTGAAGCTTTGATCGATCCGTCAAATTCTACAGATCGGATTCTTAAATAGTCTGAACTCTCAACGGATGACAATCATATCGGAAATGCAGTTGAACCAAGACGATATATCTGAAAATCGGAACCCAGTTGATCACCAGATTCTTTAGTTTCGCGAAGTTTTTTACAGCAAAATCAATGGGGGGTGTCGCGGTCTAGCACCGAACACCTGCCACCAAACACAATTACACACCGAGAAGGCGGAAACTGCAGCAGAAGGGCAGATAAAGATTAAAGAGGCCAACAACCTCGCTCTCCTCCGTCCAAACAATTATCGCCACTAGCTAAGATTGGAGGGGACCCAGGAACCTGAATTATTGATGCTTTGCGGCCGCCATCTTCTGCGCATCTACGAGCTAAAGGCCCCCTCCAGTATCGATCACCAAAGCTGTATGTATCTACAACTCCCACCGTTTCATACTACAAATCATTTTAATTTTTTTCCTAATCAAGCTCCTTTAAAATTAAAAGTATATAAAATATTAAAATATACTAAATATTAGTTTTAATTTTTCTATTTAAAAATGTTATTAATTTTTTTCTATAAACTTGATTAAACTTAAAAAAGTTAAAACGACTTGTAATATAAAGCAAAGGAAGTAGCTAGGAGTAGTTAATTCTTTTCATCACGGTTTTTATAGTTGGTGGAATGATTCTTCACTTTCTCTGCAGCACCAGGATGGATGGATGGATGGATGCGGTCATGCAGCATTGCAGTGCGTCTACGAAAGTATTCAACTTTGCAGCCATCGTGCTATGACTTTCTTTCGGATTTGTTTGAATACAAGCTTGGCTGCATGATGCTAGTCCCTCCCGCGATAAAAAAAAAAACGTCATTTTCAGAGCTGTAGATAATTGCGAGGTGTGACTTTGACAGTCACATTGGGTTATTGCTCTTGTCACACGAGACAAGTTTTTTACTCTCAAGCTAGCTTTCTTGGTCTTCAGTCATCACCGGCCTGTGCCGACCAAACAAGAAGAGACTTTAATTTTAATTTTAGGCCTTTTCATTGGTTCTCCTCTAACTAATTGTGTGTTGTAATGTTTTAGTCTCGTGTTTTCTTCATAAATTAGACCAACCTTTTTTTTTCCTTCAGTGAAATGCAGTTAATTGAGAGAGAGAGAGAGAGAGAGAGAGGGGGGTAATTTTAGGGCATCTGATAATGACAAATCACACTGATTTGCCATTGGTCAAGCCGGTGAATGGGAACATGGGTTGATATCCAGAGCTCATTTTGCCTGGGAAAGAATACAGGTAAATTAAGTTTTTCAGTTAATACAGGTAACTAAGTAGATTCAGAACCCCAGTCCCAGACGAAACCTAACGATCAGCATCTCATCTGGCATGATTTTTCTCCTCGAGCAACGCCATCGGCATGATCCTGATCATCATCATCATCATCTCTAATGGGCAGTGGCGACTTGTATAATCCACCAACCGAGAAAACGACCGGCGATCGATCAAAACAAGAAAAGAAAAGAACAGAAAAGAGACAATGAAAAAAAAGAGGCGCATGAACAAAGCTAATAAGGCCGTGTTTAGTTGCAAAATAATTCTTCAAACTTCTAACTTTTGTAACACATCGAGACTTTTCTATACACACGACTTTCAACTTTTCCGTAGGGCCGGCCCGGGGGGGGTCAGGCCATGCAGCCGCCCGAGGCCCCCAAAATCTAGGGCCCCCCTATATACACATATAATATATATACTACGTACTGTATAATTTTAGTCTATGAGCAATGGATCTATATTAAGTTTGACAGCTAAATATCCCAATATAGAAAATGAATTTTAGTCCATCGTTAGGCCTATTTCAGCGAAGCCGAAGCGATCTTCATTTGACTCCCGTTGCTTCGCCTCAATCACATCACGCCACTTGCGTCGTGCCGCCTCAATCACGTCACGTCGCTCGCTGCTCCTGCACTCTCGGCGACTTCTCGACTTCTTGGCGTCTCACAAACGGAAACAAGTCGGCAAATCGTGGCTCGCTAGTAGCCACGCTCGTGTCGATCATCCGCCGATCGTCTTCTCTTCTCACTACTGCTATTTATTTCTCTTTGAAGTTTTAAAATGTTATATATATAGATAATTTTATCACATCGAATATTAAATGTTGTATGACTATATAAATATATATATATATATTAGTTTATGTATATATATAGGGGCCTCCATATAAGTTTTTGTCCTGGGGCCCAAAAACCCAGGACCGGACCTGCTTTTCCATCACATCGTTCCAATTTCAGCCAAACTTTTAATTTCGATGTGAACTAAACACAACCTAAGCAAAGCAAATCACAAATTCCAGTGGCGGCACACGCTGAGCCTGAGCAGCTTAGCTTGACCACCGGCAGCGCACTAACAGTAACAGTGATGGTTGGGATGACGCGTCATCAATGGGAGCTATAGCTCTCTCTCGCCTAGCCGCAAACCCCCTCGCCGCGTTCCCACTTGGCTCGAGCTCGATGTCGACGTCGTCGCCAGTGGCTGCCGTGACCGGAGCGCCGGTGAGTGGACCACCGGCCCCGGCGGCCGTCCACTCGGCCACCTGCACGGCCGACCGGCCAGGAGGTGGGAGTAGCTTTCTCTTTTTTTTCGTCAGCGCTAGACAATGACAGGTGGGGCCCACTCGTGGATCACAGGGCTATGGGGCTGGTCTGGTGAGGTCTGGTCCTGTCATCCTGTGGTCCGTGTACAGATACAGTTGGTTGTTGTTCTGCATGGAAAGGTATCAGTCAGTTTGGTCACTGCCACGAGTACAATTCTACAGATAGGCCCAGCTCAAAGTATGGTGCAAGTTTGGAGCTTACGGATTTTTTACACCTGTATTTGGCCAAGGAAGAGTAAATTTCACATTAGGCTATCTTTATTTACCAAAGTTTTATAATAGACTAAGGACAAGTCCATCTTTTTATTTAACACCACATATGTTTACCATCTGTTGCACTTTGAATCTGGGGTAGAGAACTTTGAGCTACCGTGGCTTTGATCTAAGAATGAACGTAGATTGTGCTACAAAGTTTGCATTTTTGTTGGCATAAGTCACAGGGGTCGACCTGTGGGACTCCACCACAACCAAAACCCGTGTCACTGAATACCAAAATACCAAATTATTCTCTCTTTTTTTTACTTCAGACTTTTCTAAAACACCCAACTGCAAGAACAATTCATTGCACTTTTGTGTTTTTTGTTGCTGCCCTAAGATCTTTTTACCTGTGTGATGCTCAGTTTCGAAAGAAAACTCAGCACAGTGCTCATATGAAGCAGAGATGAAGGCCCAAATTTTGAACCCTAGTCCAAAGTGCAAAAATGGTAATGATAGATGATGTTAAGTGGAAAGTTAGGCTTACCCCTAGTCTATTATAAAATTTTGGTTAATAAAGGTAGCCCAAAGTAAAATTTACTCTTAAAGGAATTTCAACCAACTGTAGCAACTTTCTTAAGGGCCTGTCTAGACCCCACAAAATTTTTTACCCTGTCACATCGAATGTTTGGACACATGCAGGAATATTAAATATAGGCAAAGAAAAACTAATTATACAGATTGCGTGTAAATTGTGAGACGAATCTTTTAAACCTAATTGCTCCATGATTTGACAATATGGTGCTACAGTAATTATTTACTAATGACTGATTAATTATGCTTAATAAATTCGTCTCGCAGTTTACAGGCAGAATTTGTAATTTGTTGTTATTAGTCTACGTTTAGTACTTTAAATATGTGTCCGTATATCCGATGTGGCACGGCAAAAGTTTTCACCCCTGAATCTAAACACAGCCTAAATATCTATGGGCTTATTCACTTTGCTACCACTTTTAACTTACCAATTTTGGTAGGGTAACAATGTAAACATACTCTTGTCATTGCCACTCTAACAAAATTTGGTATTTTTCCTTTTAAAAAATTGGTTTTTTAAAGTTTTTTCTCATACAAATAATATACCAATTTTCAGTAAGGCTACAAACTAAACACATTCAACATAGCCAATTTTTAGTAACGTCAAGGTGCGCCAAAATTTGATAGGGTTAATTTCGGCACTGAACAAACCCTATATTCCCGTTAATATTTTACTCCCTCTAGCCCAAAAATGCAATGACCTTGTTGTGTTTAATTTAGTACGAGGTCGCTATATTTTAAGATGGATGAAGTAACACTTATTGACAACATGATCCCTAGATAATAAGTTTCTTTGGATTCTGATTAGCTACTTCTTAGAATCTTCATGTGTTTATCTGTTTTGAGAGTTTTGTAGTTTATTTTAGGGTAAACCTTGGTAGCACTATATTCACCTAAAAAACGTGCTTACAATCTTCATCAAGACAATAAAACCTGAATGAACCGATACCCAGGTTGTAAAACAACTAGTAGAAAGACCTTTCTTCGCTAACATATGTGCTACCACGCGCCGAACGCCGAACGTCGAATCCAAACTAACTTCATAGCTTGGAACTCACTCAAGCTAGATTTCAAATCTTGGATCAAGGTGCCATGGATCGATCGAGGAGTCAACTGAATTTTGCCAAAATGTTCATTACGTTTGGTAAAACTCTTGAGTTGTTATATTAATCAAGTTTGAAAGTAAATTTAAGGTAGTTTTGTTCCAAGTTGGAGAATTAAACCACCGCGAATGTTGACATTCCAGAAGCAGCTCTATTCAATAACGGGGCCACCCAAGATCCAAATCATAACAAACTCGACCTTCCACTGTCACAGAGCCACTCCAACAGACGGAACAAAGCTACAGCTATAGTACTACTAGCACTCCTCATAAATGACACCACGGCACCGCATCACATTCATGTCCTGTTTCACCAACAACTAGCCAGCTGATCTGAAGATGCAAACATAATTTCTAGTAATTATCAGGTTTTTTAGAATTAGATTTCGCAAAATAGGACCATGTTTCGCTTAGGGTACCACCGTAGAGTCGCGCATGTAGTCAATGTTTTCTCAATCATGAAATTCCTTAGTTTTAGTTTTAAAGAAGCTGTAACAAATTACTTAACGAATAAAAACACGAGGACATCTGCAATAATTTTAGTACTGAACCCATAACATTTTATAGTATGTGTTAAGTCTGTAGTTTTGTGATCGACGAGTGAAGTAATTCGACGAATCACAAAAAATACATGCCACCATTTGATTTGTTTAGCCATTTACACCTTATAAAATCGATTTGTTTAGTCATTAGCTTTAAGTTAATTAAGAATTGGGGGGGGGGGGAGGAGACTGGAGAGAGGGGGGTCTGAGGTGGAAGGTGGGTAGGAGAGGACTTGTGTGACGCATATTGTCTGTCTATAGGGAGGAACCAGTCAAAGAAAGGGGCTCTCCCAACCACAACACGCACATGCGAGTGGGCATCCAAAGGAATCGAAACCGATCGAACCGTGATGAGAGATGAGAGAGGAGAGTAGCAATGTGGCATTGCGTTTTGCGTTGCGCTCCGGTTACCCCGCAATTCCAGTGGTTTTGCTACATGTGCTGAGCAACGACATGATCTACTTGTCGGTCTCAACTCCACGTGGTACACATCTTTGCAGAATCACTTCGTGTCATATTACGTAGTAATAACTATCTTATCCGGTTAGCACAGTTTGTGATCAAATTTTGTGAGGATCCCTAACGAGGAACCAACGGTGATTTCTTCAGCATTCATCTTGTGGCAAATTACACACCGTATAAATATGAATACATGTCGCTAGGAAAATAGATTGCTGGAGAGAATTTCTCATGGAAATTTTGGAGCGATGGATAACGAGGCAAGAGGAATTCAGTTGGGGGGTGGGGTGGGGTGGGGTGGGGCCGTGTCGGTTTTGGGTGGCTGTTCATGCTAATGGCCGGGCAACCACTCCGCCCGGTGGAATCCATGCTCTCTCCCAAATCCACTCAGCGCCCACACGCATATCTCCCAATCGCTTTCTCCCTCGTTCCAATCCTCTTTTTCAATAACCAAACAAAATCTCCATGGAAACGTCCGAATTCACGCCTTGACAGGGAAGTGTTTCAACATGTTGAACGTCTAGCAGCTGATCAATTTGGCAATGTAGTGATGTATGTACACTACTGCCATCACTGGAAGGTGTTGCAAAGGCTGACCTTAGCTCAGTTCACCGGAAGCGTATTTGTTCCACAGTGGTTGCAAGGGAAAAGTCTAGTGTGAGCCATGAATGTTTCACTGAATCATGTAAAATGTTGAGGGCAGATAGAATGTACGAGAATATTGACGATTATTCTATCTGGTATCTACAGCTTCCTTTGAAGAAAAAGAAAGTAACCAGCCGGTACAGGTCGAACTACATGCCCAATCTCCTAATAACCAGACATGACTAAACTCTTCCGGATGCAAGAGGTGTTACTTATTGGATTTGCATCCGGAGCAGCTCTTGCGTCTTCAAAGAGAAACCACCCATTGGAGGTGTTTATATGTTCAAAAAAGTTCTGTTCTAAGCCCTGGCAACTAAGTTCAGGTGTTTCGAGTCAGCATGCATATGCGCTCCGACCAGCCAGGCATGGTAATGATTCATCAGATGAGGGAAAAAAGAATCACGGGAGAATTATCGCCGACCATTTGCCCAACTTCTAATGTGATTCCTTGACTTCATCATAGGTTGTCTATTTTGATGCTTAGGCTTTGGTATGTCGCCCAGCTCCATTACTTGTATGGTGCGCTGCCTTTTCGCTGCGTCGAAGGAGCAGTAAGAAAATTAGGCGCAACCCTCAATATTTGAGCTGTACAAGTTAAAAAAGGAGGGTAATGAGTGTTGACAAAGAAGAAAGACGAACCATTTTCAGCTTCCTGGTAGCGCTCCTGGAGCCTCCTCTTTGCTGCTTCCAGCCTACTATTGCTTTCCAAACCATCATAGATCTTTGGCTTTGCCGACTCTAGCTTGACTCCTGCTGAAGGTTGTGCAGGAAGCCTCGATTTCTAGAACCAAAGTTCAGATATTTAAGTCATGATGTTCTGAGGATTATCATACTATTAGGCCTTAGTGATAGCATATATACTTACATCCACATGGCTCGCTGCAGGTTTTCTTTCAACAGCAACCTGCTCTCGAGCCAGTCTAGATTTCATCTCAACAAAGGGCTTCTGCTGAGGAGCTGCCCTTAATGGTCTCCCAGGTCCAGAATCAGAACTCAAGGGCTTAGATTGCTTGTGAAGCATGGCCTGCTGTTTGACTTGCAAACTTGAATTTTGAGGGGTTTGTGGGTTAGCCTGCCTCATTGATGGCTCTTGCCTTGCCAATTCCGGCCTCCTGGATTGAACTTTTTCAACAGCTCCCATGTTACGGGGAGGCTCTTGCTTTGTCAAAGCTGGATGGCTTGTAGGCCTCCTGCCATTATTTTCTCTCTTATTTCCAAGGCTCCCATCATTGTTATGTCTCAAGTCTGTCATAAAATGTATAACTTGAATTATTATAATGCACAGAAAAAAAAGGGAAACTATGTAATTTGAGTTGTTGTACTTACTTCCATCTTCATCCATTTCATCAAAGAACTTTAGGTCAGGAAGATGAAGCGGAAAGAAAAACAACAATGCAAAGTTAGAATTGTGTTCTAGACCAAAACAATTCAGATACCAGGAACAAACAAAAATTAGTACCTCAGAGAGTTGAATAGCAGTAGTCTGGGTTGCAAAGAATGCCCCTTCATCCAGAGGTGGAGAAGGAAGCCCTTCATCATCAGCATCATCGACAACAGATGTTTTTGAAGAGCCTGGGGAGTTGTCTACAGATCAAAAGATCCATTACATGTTAAGAGGCGAACATTCATTTACAAATTGATGACTCAGATGCGATATGAAACGAAATAACTTTTATTACCTGTAAGGGCAACATTAGTGGTGCTGACCCACTCATCAACCAAAATTTTCCAACCTCTGAAAAAAAAATGTTTTAAGACATAAACAATGTTTCCAAAATTGGTTAATAACCACACTACAAATAAGGTAAATAATTCACTCAAGTAGTACAAAGACTGGAGAATACAGAAGCTAAATCAGTGGACTCGTATCATGTTTTCAGAAACTTATAGGTACAGTTGAGTATCAATTTGCTTCAGTAAGTTCTCTAAATTAAAAGCTAGATCAGCCCTAGAGAATGAAATTTAGTGCAAGCATATTGAACTTACTCAATGAGAGTGCGCACAAGGTGACGAATTTGCTGCGAGTTGTGCTTCCGCAGCCCATTAACAGCCCTCCCAATCTCAGTAGCCTACAACAAACAACATCGGAGATTAGCAAACCAAACAGAATCACTATGCGTCACTTCGCATATGAGATATGTGCTATCCAACAAAGTACCTTCAGCGTGGAAACGGACAATTGCATCAGCTGCAGCCTCCTCAGCGATTCGAACAAAGTAGCATCCGACTGCGAAAACCACAGTTGAGATCAAATGTTAAGTCCTTGTTGAGGAATGGCACAAGTCTACTCATGGAAGAACTGAAGCTGGGAATAGTTCATCATACATGATCTTCCTTGTGCAAGAAGAGGTCCTTGATGCGGAGAACCTCGCCGACGACCTGTGACTCCTCGTCGATCTCGTTGGTGAGTGCCTCAAGCTCCACGGCCTCGGGGTCCAGCTCTTGTTCTTCGTCCTCTTCAGCCGGCGCCGCCTCCTGCTCCTCCTCTTCCTCCTCGTCGTCATCATCGTAGTTGTGACCGTAGTTGCTCGCCGCGGCGCGGCGGAGGCGCTCGTCGTCGGAGTCAGAGTCAGAGTCGTCATCGGCGTCGTCGCGGCGGCCGCCGCCGCCGAGGGCGCCGTTGCTGCTGCTGTCCACCTTGCTCTGCTTCTCGGGGACGCGGCGCACGCTGCCCTTGTCCTCCTCGACGGGGGTGGCCGGGGTCGGGGTGGCGGCGCTGCCGCACCCGTGGTGGCAGGGCGGCGCGCGCGGCGCGGTGAAGAGGATCTCGCAGATGCGGTCGCGGCGGCGCAGGAGCTCCTGCGGCGCGTCGGCGGCGGCGACGAGGATGGCGTTCTCGATCACGTCGCAGATTCCGGCGGAGCCGGCGGCCCCGCGGAGGAGCTCGCGCCACCGATCCAGCCGGTCGGCCATCGCCGCCGCGGCCACCCGAGATCGGGCTCCTCCCCCCACCTCCACCCCCACGACTCCGATGGCTCCCCTGCCACAACCAAGAATCGATGCCCTCTCTCGATCACCACCTCCTCCTCCTCACAATCTTGAAATTTATTTTTCCCCTTATCAGATTACGTTGCACCAAAAGAATCTAATCCAACCCGATCGCGAATCAGATGCCCCCCACCGAGGGAATCCCCCCAACCGGGAAAGCCAAATTCTCCCGAGACAGCGAAAAATCAATCTAACGAACACCGCTGCCTCTCCTCAACGCCAAGAACGAATCAATCAAGAAGAGAAAACCCCCAAAAAAAAAAAACAAATCAATCCTCACACCACCCAAACCCAATCTCCCCTCCCTTCCTTTGCTTCACCCCCACGTCCACGTTACTTGACGATTTCAACCAATAAACAAAACAGCTCCTAACCAAATCTTATCTGGCCGTCGCCGCCGCGGGAGGAAGAAGACGACGACGACGAGGGGAAGAGGGAATGCGGGGAGGGGGGTTGGATAGGGACGCGGCGGATGGCGAGGCACACGCAACGCAAAAACGAAAGCCCACGAGAACTACGCAAGCTCGACTCTACCAAACAACAACTACTCCTCCTCCTCCTAATTCCCCCACACGCACACCACCATGGCACACAACAAATCTCGCGGCTCCCTTTCCCAACTCCTTCCGTTCGTCTCGTTCTCTCTCTCGCGCAGCGGAGGTCGCAGCTTTTCTCGGTCTAGGACTTTCCGGGGGGGCCCTTTTTTTTTACCGGGTTTGGGGACACAGCCGCACAGGGGGGAGGGCCGAAGGCGAGGTCACTACGGTTTTGGAGAGGGAGGCGGGCTCGTGGCTGTTTCTCGGCTTTGACCCTGTCGAGTTGTTGGTGGGAGTGGGACTAGTACTACTCTTTCCTGTAGTGTTTGGTTGGTAATAGTAGTACTCGTTTTTTGTTTATTGGGGCTAATGATTCCCGTTTGATGTCCACTTAATCCAAGTTTAGTTTTCAAAATTCGAATGGCCTACTGTAGTACTATTACCTTTACAGTTACTGGTATGGTATATGAATCATATCCTCCTATTATTTCACATGTTAGTGCTATTATGATAGAGGATGTGAACCCGTTGTATGTAAGTACCACCTTCATCCCAAAAGAAAAAACTTAACTTACAAAGGATTGTCCATTTTTGGATGGATGGAGTACTCTCTCCATCCCATGAAATGCTAAATTAGTACTCCCTCCGTACTCGTAAAGGAAGTTATTTTGGACAACGACACGGTCTCCAAAACATAACTTTGACTTCTTGTTTCTATGAAAATATTTATTAAAAAATGATATATGTATATTTTTGTGAAAGTATTTTTCAAGACAAATCTATTCATATAATTTTTACATTTTCAAACTCAACAACTTAAGAGTTATTCATGATTTATATTTCCAAGGTTTGACTTAAACATTGTCCTAAACGACTTCCTTTACGAGTACGGAGGGAGTAGAAAATATGATATATTTTAGTACTATGAATCTGAATAGACCTTCAGTAGTGGGACGTAAAAAGTACGTGCATACAATAGTAGCCACTGTAAACTTGGATTAAACTTATATAAATATATTTGTAGTATTAGAATGTATCATCGGGTAATAGAGAGGTTTTTTATGGAACGAATAGAGTACTATTAATTGCTGAGGCCCAATGGACTATTTTTGGTATCATTTTCGAAATATGGTGTGAGGAAATAGTAGAGTATTGGATAGTAAATGGCAATCGATGGTTTGATATACTCCCTCCGTCTCTTAATATAAGGGATTTTAACATTTTGTTTATATTGTTTGACCACTTATCTTATTAAAAAAATCTGTACAAATATAAAAAACGAAAAGTTATACTTAAACTACTTTAAATAATAAAGTAAGTCAAAATAAATAATAATAATTTCAAAATTCTTTGAATAAGACAAATGATTAAATAATATAAGCAAAATGTTAAAATTCTTTATATCAAGGGACGGGGAGTATAGCACAGTAGTACAGCGTAGGATAGAACTATTTAGGCTGTGTATAGCTCCTCCTTTTTTGAATAGAAAAGGAATGGAGTACCTTTAGCATCCTTTTCAAAATAAGGTGCTAATGTAGTAGCGAAATCTTGGATTAGTAAATGGCGATCAATGATTGATTAGCAATATACGCTGTATCATCAAAGAAAATATTTAGGCGGCAAATACTCCTTTCTATTTTTTTAAAAAAATGAGCTATCATTAGTAGAGTACTTTATGTTTATTAGTGCAAAATTCCTAACAAGTTATCAACCGTTTCATTTAATCAGGTGATAGTTATGTCTTATAGAAAATTGACTCAGTTATAGCGTGCCACATTTAGAAAAGTTTACTAACGCTTTTTTTCCTAAAGTACTTTCTTTTACTCCCACTAACGGTTGATATATATGGTCCACGGTTTTTTTTTTCTTTTTTGTTTTGTTCACCCGGGTTTATGCGGTTGTTTCCAAGAAAACCCAGACAGCTGCGCTGCTCAGCGGATGGGTACCCGACTCGAGAGTGACACGTGTTCCTTGCTTTCTTCTATTTTTTTTTATGTGTTTCTTGGTTTCGCTGTCCACGGAATGTGTGTTTCTTGCTTTCCCTGGGCCGTTCAGGGCGTCACACATCTTCCACCATTTGTTGCTGCCTTTTGGAATTTAGTTGAGGGGTTGAAACTTGTTGCAATGGCTGCCTGCTGGAAAGCTCAAGGGCCAACCATGTGTCAGTCAGTCAGTCTGTGTGATGATCAAATTGACCATATGGAGTGAGAAGAGATTAGGCTTTGTTTAAAATTTTTTTTTATTATCACATCGGATACACGAACACATATTTAATATTAAATCTAGTCTAATAACAAAATAAATTACAAAATCTGTCTGTAACTGCGAGACAAATTTATTAAGCCTAATTAATCCGTCATTAGTAAATAGCACACATTTATCAAATCATAGAGCAATTGGGCTTAAAATATTCGTCTCGCAATTTACACGTAATTTGTGTATTTAGATTTTTTTTCTATATTTAATACTTCATACATATGTTCAAACATTCGATGTGCACAAGGTAAAGAAACTTGACAGGGATCTAAACAGACACTTAGTATCACTTTTGTGAGGGACCTTAAAGTTTTTGTAATTATGAAAGATCTTGAATTGTTGATCTTGTTGTAATGGTATATAATAATCGTTGAAATGAACGCTTGAATTTATTTTAGGATGTAGAAAATATCATTGATTTCAATTACCTGCTTTTCGATATATCAACATATCTTAAAATAGGAGCTATACAAATAAATGGTTTTATAATAAATAAATGGGTGACCAGAGGGGAAAGTCTTACCAAATTCGGGTGTCAAGTTAAACTATGAAACATTAACTCATTTTATCGTTTTTTATCTAGTTAACCCTGTACAACCTGCTTGTTTAAGTTGAGGCTTGTAAGCCGCAATAATTTAATTAATTTATGATTTTTTTTCAGTTGTTTTTTTTTTTGATCTTTTGGATCGCTACCGATAGAAGTGTGAAAGTATTACCCTATAATAATTTTTAAAAATGACATGTCTTTGAAATATATACTTGGGCATGCCCAATAGCTCCCAAATATTTAATTCCCAAAAATTGTAAACTGGGAATATCAAAATAAAAATAGAGCCCAACAACCATCCCTACCTCCAAAAGAAACCCAAAATTTAAATCCCAATATGTTTGTTGGTTTGCCACATAAGTAATTGGTGGGGACCAGGTTGTTGATCAGCTTCTTCCTCATCTCATGTATGCACGCCTATCTTCCCCTTCCTGCCCACACAGGCAACGCCATCCTCAACGCCAAAGAGTGGTCGTACTATTTGTTCTTGTCTTCGATTTCTTAAAAAAGAAACACTGAGCCTATGCAGTAGCCATTCGTTTCATCAACGAGGTAAATCCGTAGCCTATTCCACTGATTTGTGGTGCCCTAGCCAAACCTAGCCACCTGCTAGGAAGAGGACACCGACAGCGGAATGGATTGAACCGGCAACTTGCGAGGAGCGCCGCGGAAACATTCCGTCGGACGCGCGCGAGGAGGCCGAACGAGAAACCAGGATTTGGGAATACTCGCTCCGTTCTATTATTTATGAGATAGTAAAACATGAATAATGTTTTATACGTAACTTATTTTTTAAAAATTTTTTAAATAAGACGGATGATCAAAGTTGTGCACGGAAAATCATGGCTGCACTTAAAATGGAGGGAGTACTAACTATTGAGCCTGAGAGTAGGGAGACTGTTGGATCGTGGTTTTCAACAAATGTTTCCTAATTTTATGATTGGATTTCATTACCAAGTCTACTGGGCATGCTTTAAGGAAAAACAAGGTTATAACTAGGGAGACTGCAAGGAATAAACGTATTTTTTTTATAATGCCAACCTGATAGCGTATCCCCGTATCTCCACCTTCAGCAGCCAGCCGAGGAGGTGTACTCCCCTCCATCCCATAAAAAATCAATCTAGTATTGGATGTGACATATCCTACCACTATGAATCTGGACATATATCTGTCTAGATTTGTTGTACTAGAATGAGTCATAACCAGTTCTAGATTCGTTTTTTTCAGAACGGTGGAAGTACATTGGAGTTGTTTAGTTGATTGGCTTTTACACTTGGAATACCTCCTCTTTGTGTGGCAAAAGGGGTTAATTAATGCATTGAGAGACAGACAGAGAAGACTCCTGCAGAAGTCCTGAAAAATCGCGCATTACGTGCATATATATGCTCACTCCACCATTCATAGGTAATAGGTTGGTTTGATTTGTGGCCTAAATAGGTGTTACCAAATTTCGTCAAGTTTTAGCGTAACTAATTTTGGTAAGGCAAAATTGTGTTTGGATTGAAGAAAAATAGCCTAAGTTCACTATTAAAATGGCATATTTTCTTAGGCATGCCAAAATTTGGCTTCAAACCAAATAGACACTAAACACTATTAAAATTGCCAAATATTGGTAAGCCTAATTTAGATCTCAAATCAAACCAGCCTTATAAAAGAAGAAAAGAAGGAAGAGATATAACTCCCTCGTACATCATTACATGTAGTTCTGTACCGTGTACCACGACCTGCATCACAGTAACATGTACACGTAGGCTGTACTGCTGTAGTATACCCTGCACGACAGTTGTGGACGGCTAGTTAAAGAAAGAAAACTGAACTGACGAAAGACCTTTCCCTCTCCCCCCTCCCCACTTCTGTTGCAGGGACCAGAGATGAGACTGTGACCTGGACAGCAAGTCATGGCGCCGAGTGAAACGGTCTCGGACCCCCCCACCCACTGGACACCGCCTACAGAGCATTGCCGCCACATGTGTTTCACCTGCTCGTATACGCGAGCTGAGCTGAGCTGAGACGGTAAACAACGCTACAATACAAAACACAAGCGATCTGGTGCGTGCCCACACGCGCGCGCGCACCCGCTCGAAACGCGCTCAGCAAAGCGAGCGAGCGGACGGTGAAGCCGCGCGCACGCGGAAATCGACGGTGTTTCGGGTGGTTTCGCGCGTGTGCGTGCGCGTGGGCGCGCGATGCGCGGTGGCTGCAGGTTTTTGATCCCCCGCAGCTGCTGGAAACCGCCAAACCGGGGGGGAAGAGCCGTGGGCGGCGGTGTGTCGTGCGAGAGATGAGCAGTGACCTCACGACCTCATGGTCATGGCTCGGGGTCGGGGGTGGCTGCTGCTGCCCGCTGCTCGGCAGTCTGAACCGAAGGGAAGCATCCTGGTCGTAGATCCACGGTACTGCGGCAACTTGTGCTGTGCTGTTGTGCATGTGCATCCGAGTTTAATTGGGAGTTCCTCCAATCTATGGATATTGGATAAGCCTGCCTATGGTAGACTGGACTCGGTTCGATGTTTGAAACGAGTAGCCTCCTACGCAGGCTTTAACATCCGAAATTCCACAAAGAAACATATTTTTCCCAATCTCTCTCTCTTTTTTCTTTCAATCAACCTCACAAGAAAGTGTGCTAATAACTGTATGCTAATATAAAATCAAGAAAAAAACCATCTCCGTTTGCTAATCACTGTACACACTATGGCTAATAACTGTACACACTATGGAGGAAATAACTACTCCCTACTTATCGTTTTGGACATGGGCAAAGTCTTAAAAAAATAACTTTGACCATTATTTTTCATTATAATATGTATAAAAGTGTTAACAAATATATGTTTTTTTATTAAAGTACTTTTTAAGACTAATCTATACATGTAGTCACCATATTTGAAAGGCAAATATTTTAAAAATGATTCATAATAAAGATTCTAAAGTTTAACATCACCCTTGTCTTAAACGACAAGTATTATCAGCCCGGAGGGAGTAGCACCAAATCGGTCCGCTGCTAGCTCTTCAAAGATACTAAATAAGTCATTTTAATTTTTTTTATAGTCAAATTTTTATTAGTTTGATCAAATTTATACAAAAATATAGTAATATTTTAACACAAAGTATTAAAATATATTAAATATTTGTTCTAATGAAACTAATTTGATATTATAGTTGTTGCTAAATAATTTTATAAGCTTGTTGGAACTTAAAGAATTTTAACTAGTAGAAAAGTCAAAATGACTTGCAGCATGAAACGTCGGGAGTATTTTCCAATCTCAGAAAATCATCTTTTAGACTAGAATACCGCTTAAGCCTAGGAGGTATTCCTGTTCTCTGTTTCCAAACGGCTTGGTATTTCCTGGAGACTGGAGAGTATCTTGATTTCACGACTTCAAGAGAAAAGCAAACAAACAAGGCGAGTATTTTCCTCCTCTTTTTCCCCCCCTCTGATTTTGCTCATGGAAAACACTACTGTATTTTGTAATTCTGTGAAAAATTGCTTGTATAAGTTTTCAAAGACTTTTCTAAGATGACCGTATAAAAGAACATGTGCTATACACGCATAAAAAATGTACGGGTGGATAAACTACTAAGCTTTCAAAAATAGTGCAAATTGACCATGTGACTATGCCTACATTTTTGTCATCTGTTGTTCATGCATCTGTCTCAGACTTGCGGCCCTCAAAATAAATATTGTATTATAAACTTCTCTAATACTTATCTAATAAAAAAAAGGCTGAGAATCACTCAACCAATTGTAGCTGATCTCTTATGAATCGCATATTAAAATAACCATGGTACGGCACAAGCTCTTTATCAATAATTTCTTTGGCCAATTCAATAAAGCTACCAGTTGGCAAGTGATTCTTTTTTTCTGAATTCTGCCGCAACAAGCAAGCTAATGTCAGAAAGGGAATGCTAGCTATTTCTCCGTAGAAATGTAGAAGAACTTCTCTATCAAAAGTACGGAGTAATTCATTTCCGCTGTCTAGGTATTTAATATGCACTGCAATTTGCTTTCAGTTTACAGCTAATGTCTTCGAAACATCACATTAAACCAGGCAAGCAGAGTTGTTGCAAGTCATAAACATGATTTTGTTGACTGTTCTGATGGCTCGACTTGTTCATTTGTAAATGTTTGTATTGCTGTATTTTGATCCTATCCATGGGATAACAGTAGGGAGGTAGTAAATTTTAAAAGGGTAGCAAAGTTGACCTGACCAAAACACAAAGCTGACTTCATGGTTTTAAAACAACTAGAAATACTCCTGCAAGATAAACAATCTTGGGGTCAACACATTAATCTTGTGCATGTACATATTACGCGTAACAGTGATCAGAAGCTGCACCGGGTCTTCTATAGTAATTAACTAATTAAGGTCTACCAGAATAGTCAAGCATGTCTGGTCAATTATATTAGGCAGAAATTACACGTGTTCAAGGTTAAGGGTATGGTCTTATACTCTTATGTCAAGAAGCCCTCAGTTTAGTCATCTGTTCCAAAGTCCGTAAGCAAATTCAAATTGACCATGGTGGAATGGGACTGAAGTTTGCAAGCAGGATTCAAATTGGCAGATGAAACAGAAAATGGTGCTTCAGGTGGCATGTTTCGCTTTCCCTGCAGTTGGCATTGGTATTTTCCAAGGATTATTGCCTTATTGGAGCCATGCAACTATTGTTGTTTACACAAAGTAGTTTTGAATTCTTCCAAAAGCTGGAGAGAAGTCTTTGTAACAAACGGAAAGCATGCATATTATTATATTTTCAGAATATGCAACACAACAATTTCCGGAGTAGGTGAACCAAGCCTAAAAAACTGGTACTTCTACATCATTTGATGTTCTTTTCATCTTTGATTTACGTTTCAAGTAAAAGTTACAATAAGTCGGCAATAAAGTTGATCATATCAGCTTAACGGGGTTTCTTGAAGAGACAGACCTCACGAATCACGATCTACTAATGCCCACAAATGGTTTGTGGATGCATTGGAACTTTTCAGAACCTATCTGAAAATATTTGGCATTGCCAATTTTGACAGAACAAATCTGTGCTTTGGGTATCTTCATTGTTCCTTTTCTAGAAATGAAAGGAGTAAAAGGCTCATTAGTACGTGGGCTGTGCCATGTATGGGCCTAAATATATCTAACCCACATTATTCAGACCCGATTTCCAAATTGATAAATGTCGGCTCAATGCTTGAAATAGAACCATCTCAACAGAATGCTGCATGGGGAAAGCTTTCAGATTCCAACAACTCTTTGAGAATTGTTTTCTCCATTCTCCTTTGTATTGTAGTCACTTTTGGCCGTAACCATTTTCAATGAATTCAAGCAACAACTCTTGACCTAAACTCATCTTCTTGATCAGTAACTTTACAACACGTCAGCTCAAAGCACCATAAAAACAAGCGGGTCGTTTTGGGAGCTTGGGAGACAATATCCCTGGTTCGGTTAATAGTTCAGGGAGTCAAAATATACCTTTTCTTTCTCCCATTCCCACGCCTTCCGGCCGAGGTAGGCGGACTAGGAGGTGCAGTTCTTGAGGAGCTTCCCGCGGTGGAGGACGTCGCCCGGCGCCATGCAGAGCTGCGCACTAGCGAGGAGGAGCACGAGGTGCTCCCGTTGGTTCGGTGTGGCGCCAACACAGACACTTCTAAATATCTATCAGGATCAAGGATAAAGCATATCTCCTATACACGGGTTAATGGAATATGACAATACATATATCTAATAGGGAAGGTACCCTATAATTAAGAGAGACGGCGGATAGAGAAGAAAATTATCTTCCTGGATTAGGTGTTAGAGTGGGGAAAGATGAGGTCTCCTTAACCGTGTATCGTATTTAATCTCTCCGGGTTCTACTTGGAAAACAATATGGTCCACACTATAAATATAAGGCCCCCTTGTCTAGTGAGGGACATCGAATTACAAACCATAATAGTCAGAGCCACATCTAGAAGTAATCCGGAGGAAGTCAGTGCTCTATTTACTATTGTATTATGTGTGGTATTCCCACCCATAATTCATTATGGTTCTAACTATCCCCATGCCCTTGAAATAACGTCTTCGGGTATAGTCCGTTGATAATATCATCGCTGCACCACACCGCTCCCTTGCCGCCCTCCTCAACCTTCCATCCCTCATGTTGCCGTCGCCTAAGTATGACAGGTGGATCCCATTTTATTTAAAAAAAATTCTTTTATGACTAGGACGACACATGGACGCCACATCAACGAATACCACTCTTAATACTGCTCCAGGAGTGAAATTGTACTGGTTTTAATAGTTGAGGGATCGAGATATCCAGTATTGGTGTTAAGGGATACGAATTAGGGTGTGTTTAGTTCACGCTAAAATTGGAAGTTTGGTTGAAATTGGAACGATGTGATGAAAAAGTTGGAAGATTGTGTGTGTAGGAAAATTTTGATGTAATGAAAAAGTTGGAAGTTTGAAGAAAAAATTTGGAACTAAACTTCAAGGAAGGGTGTGTTTGCAAACCCTTTTTCCCAACTCCATCTCCCTCGTTTTCCGCGCGCACGCTTTTCAAACTGCGAAACGATACGTTTTTTTGTAAAAAGTTTCTATACGAAAGTTGATTAAGAAAATCATATTAATCCATTTTTGAAAAAAAAAGCAAATACTTAATTAATCACGTGCTAATAAACCGTCCCATTTTCCGTGTTTAATTGTGCACGTTGTTTAATTGTGCACGCTGGGAAACTGGAGTAGCGAACACACCAGCCTTAGATTGCACCCATATAAGAAGGGAGTCAATGTGGACTTATTTCTCCAGCCTATAGGTGGATAAATGGTCCGGGCCTTCCGTGACGGCCTGGGCACTCCAGCACGGTGGGCCTCCAGCCGCCCTGCCGCCGATGGCGAGCAGTGGCGGAGGCGGACCGGGAGGCGAGTCGCTGGGGAGACCGAGCCGAGGCGGCCCTCCGGCCTCCGCCCCTCCGCCGCCGTTGCCAGCGGCGTGAACTGGTCAGAGTCAACGGCCCCTCTCCGGTCGCCGGAAGGGAAGGTGCCCCGAAATGGTGACTCGGTACGGCCAAAAAAGTTTTCTCGTCAGCCCGACCACCCACCCAAACCCATCCTCTCTCTCTCTCTCTCTGCCATAGCCGTTGACTTGAAGGAAGACTCGCCACCACCACTGTTCGTCCTTCTAGTCCCCGCAATTCCTCCTCGCTCTCCGACCGCCGGCGAGATGGGGGAGGCGTTGGTCGGCTGGCTGGTGTGCCCGGTCATCAGGCTCGTCATCGACAAGGCCAAGTCCTTCGCCGACGACAGGTCCGGCTGGCTGCTCGGCGGAGGGATCGGCGTCGCCCTCGATCAGCTGTCCGGCAGGCTGGTCCAGCTCCGCACCGTGGCCGCGGCCGTGGAGCGCCACGGCTCCAAGGCCAATGACAACGGCGACCGTCGCCAATGGCTCCAGCAGCTCAAGGACGCCGTCTTCGAGACCGACGACATCCTCGACGACTTCCTCTACCAGCAGGAGGCCACCAAGGCCTCCTCCCCGTCTCTCGTCAAGCTCGCCAAGCGCTTCTTCGGCTCCGACGAGTCTCTCAACAAGCTCAAGCAGATGGTGAAGAGGCTTGGCGAGCTCAGCTCCAGCTCCGAGCTGCTGATGAAAGCGACGGAGCTGGACGCGGCGGGCGGCGACTCCGGCCACCACCACCACTTGGAAGGCCGCGTCTTCGGTCCGCAGCTGCTCGAAGACGACGAGGTGATCGGGCGGGACGAGGAAGTGCGGCAGATGGTTTCTTGGCTCACCGCCGACGACCCGGCCGACGGCGTCCCCGTCGCGGCCATCAAGGGCCATGGCGGGATGGGCAAGACCATGCTGGCTCAGCTCCTGTTCCAGCACGAGGCCGTGGCTAAGAGCTTCGATCGAAGGGCATGGGTCCAGCCGGTCGGCACCTACAGCGAGGTCGACCTCGCGAAGCAGATCTTGCAGTCACTGGGCATCGAGGTGCCCACCGGCAACACCAGCTTCGCCGCGCTCCAGGACAAGATGACGGCCGCCGTGTCCTCGCACAAGTTTCTGCTGTTTCTTGACGATGTCTGGTACGGCAATGGCGCCACCACCGATTTCACCTACAAGGAGATGTGGAAGAAGGTGCTGGCTCCGCTAAAAAAGTCAGGCCAAGTCGGGAGCAAGATTGTTGTCACCACCCGGAAGAAGATTGTGGCTGACTTGCTGGAGGCCACCAAGCTGATCTCATTGGATGGTTTGCAATTCGATCACATCTGGAAACTGTTCAAGAAGTTCGCGTTTTGCAAGGACAATCCAGACAAACACCCGGCGCTTGTGGCGATTGGGGAGGAAATCGCCAAGAAGCTCAAGGGGTTGCCATTGGCAGCCAAGGTGGTTGCCCAGATGCTCAAGGACGACCGCGACGACAGACATTGGAAGAAGGTTCTGAACATGGAGGTGTACGATGATGTTAGCAAAACATTGGAGCTGTGTTATCAGAACCTGCCGGAGCACCTTCAGCCATGCTTTGCAATCTGTAGCATATTCCCCAAAAATTGGAGATTCAAGCGCAATAGACTGGTTAAGATTTGGATGGCACTTGGTTTCGTTCACAAAGAAGGGGGAAATCAGTTGGAGGAGGATGTAGGAAGGGACTACTTCGACCAACTTGTGGCAAGGTCATTCTTCCATGTGCACAAGGAACGCCGGCGGAGTCACTATTACATTCATGACCTGATGCATGATCTGGCCAAAAATGTCTCCCGTTATGACTGTGCAAGAGTTGAAGGTGGCAAGATAACAGATATCCCCAGAACAGTTAGGCACTTATCTGTGACAAGTGATGCGGTGGTGCAGCTCAAAGGGCAGCATGATCTGAAAAGGCTACGGACATTGATAATTCTTGAGCAGTCTTCATCTTCCCCCGGTCAATTATCAGATGATCTCCTCAAAGAATTGAAAGGTCTTCGTGTGCTTGATTTGTATGGCTGTGACATGACTGATCTGTCTGACAAAATTGGCCAGCTGATACATCTGAGGTACTTGGCTCTTTGCAAGACGATAACAAGATTCCCAGAATCAGTGACAAAGCTATTTCATCTTCAGACTCTAAAAGTTCCCAATAAGCATCACTTTGAGAAGTTTCCGAAAGAAATAAAGAACCTGAGATATCTGCGGCACTTGGATATGGATAGGACAAGCACATCGAAAGTTCCTGGTATTTCACAGCTGGTTAATCTTCAGGGATCTATTGAGTTCCACGTTAAAAAGGAAAAGGGTAACAATTTAGAATCCTTGAATGATATGAACAATCTTCGTGGAAGGCTCCATATCAAGAACCTTGATGTTGTAGAGAGCAAACAAGAGGCATGTAAAGCTGGACTGAACAAGAAGCAGAGCATTAAGGTGCTTGAATTGGAGTGGAACTCCACTGGCAGGAGTGTCCCTTCTGTCGATGCTGAGGTCTTAGAAGGCCTCGAGCCACATCCACAAGTTGAAGAGGTCCATATTAGAAGATACCATGGTTATACTTCCCCATGTTGGTTGGACACGAGCTTCTGGAAGGATGGTAAATTGTTTTTAAAATGTTTACATTTGACCAATTGTAGAAAGTGGGCAGTCCTGCCTCCTCTTGGACAGCTGCCCTGCCTCAAAGTTTTGCATTTGAAAGAGATGTGTTCACTGGAACAAATTGGAAGTGAATTTTATGGATCCAATTCGATTGCATTTAAATCTCTGGAGGACCTTGAATTTGACGATATGCCAAAATGGGTTGAGTGGACTAAAGAAGAAGAGAAGTATGTCAGTGTGTTCCCCAGTCTCCGTAAGCTGAAGCTTTTGAACTGTCCTCATTTGATTAAAGTGCCTTCTTTTCCACAGTCCGTGAGAAAGGTCAGTGTTGAGAACACAGGGTTTGTTTCACACCTGAAACTATCTTCATCATCATCATCAAAAGCCAACAAAGTTAAATTGGAAACATGTTCTGCTGCTGTCCTTACCGATGGTTTGTTCCACCTGCAACAAATGCAGGAAATTGTTGATTTGACCTTGAGGCACTGCCAAGATGTAAAGTTTGAAGAGCTTCATGCACTTACTTCCCTCAAGAGGCTGCAAATATCTTATTTAGAGATAACTGACCAGCAGTTGGGTACTTGTTTACAAGGTTTACAATCACTGACCTTACTGGATATAGTCCACTGCAGTAATATAACCACTCTTCCACAGATTGAGAACCCGAGCAACTTGACGAAGTTTCATGAGCTAAACATTCGGCAGTGCCCCCAATTGACTTCTCTGCATTCATTGCCTAGTTTTGCCACACTTGAAACAGTGTTGATTGAAAATTGCTCCAGGGTCACTGTAGAATCTTTCCCTGCCAACTTCAACAGCTTAACCTCTCTGAGAAAACTGAGCATAATGAACTGCACTGGATTGGAGTCCTTGCCAAGTGGCTTCCCATCTTCACTGCAGGTTGTTCATCTGATTGGTTGCAAGCCAACGTTGCTGAGCCAACTACAAAATAAGGATGGACCAGAATGGGATAAAATAGCTTCGATCCCAATGAAACTGATCCACTGATCAGGTTTCAGACTTCAGATTCAGAGGCTCATTTTGCAGGTGTGTTTGATACCATTAGCATATGCACATTTCACTATACTTGTAAGTTTAACAATCAATGAGATGTATCTCTGTTTCATCGTAGTGATACTGACCAATTGTGTCAGAATTTCCGGTACGCAAGATGAACGATACCGGACGAACCCCAACAGATTTTTCTGGCTGGAACAATTGTGCAGTGTCTGTAAATTTATGTGCTGCATTTGTAATAAACAGCTCACATTTCCTGAAAAATTTTCGTTCTTTCCCTAAGTTAGCCGGTGCACTTCACCTGCGCATGTGCAAATACTATCTTGCTTCAGTTTACTGAGCTGTGAACAATTTATTCATAAGCTAAACCAAGTAATATCGGTCTATCGTGAGAAACTATATCTTTCCATCTTCAAACTATATCACGGCAGCAAATTGGTTCAAATTTATTCATAAGCTGCTACTGGAAGTTAAACCTAGCTATTCCCTATTCTCATCAGCTTAGCCACTCAAAATCCCGTGCTCCCTCCAAACAGGTCCCAATTCTCTATCTAAACTCTACAATTCTCGTAACTCCCATCAAAAAGGGGAATTAGGGATAAAAATCAAATTCCGATACTAACCTCACCGTTAATTCCACTCTGTAAATTGCCCAAAGTTGCCCCCACACACACCAAGGCCTATTTCTACTTGCTTTCCTTCCCATGGCCCGAGAAAATTCCAGAGATTAAATCATAAGTTGAATTTCTATGAAACTAAATCACAATTGATTTATCTTCACTTCGTATAAGCATTTCAATTTTGTTACCTACATGATTTACGCAGGAATCATACAGAAAGCGCAGAGAGATAACAAATGTGATTTTGGCTTCCAAGTTTCACTTTGCTGGTACCTGTTTCCCCCTACTATCAGAACGTATATCATCTATTGCGACTAATGAGGTACTGAAATCCAATGACACCATCACGAAATGGAGTGCGCAATCCATTACGGCAACATATGGAACCAAAATGTAGTCTCAAATCATCATTCTTTTCTTCTTTCCTTGAAAGAAAAAGATCAGTACTGAACAAGCCGAGTGAAATAAAAAGTACAATAGCTTACAAAATGTGAAAATGAAAATAGAAAGATAAGACTGTACAGATCTTGTCAGGATACCAAATATAAGCAAACTGGGTAGCTACTCCAGTGATACAAGGCTTGAAATACTGCCAATTGACCTGGAGAACATTGGTACAAAACACCAACAGGTAACACTTCAACCTTTTGAAGGATGTGTGCAACCAGACCCTTCCCCTATCACATTCTGGAAAGACTTGATCCAACAAATTAGAATACTCTCTCATGGTAAGTTGTTCCGTTGATCAGACAACAAATTAGTGCACACACACTGAAAGTCTGTAAGAGATTTGAGTCCACAAGATCTCTTGTAGACTTGTACCTACGAAATAATTTGATTCTGCATTGTGGTCATCATCATCTCGACAAAGTTCATCCGACAAACATATAACAGAGCTGATAATATATCATCTTCACAGTTTATTCTTTACTGACAGCACTTTCTGAATAATGGAATCCAATTCCCTTCATTATGCACAGCCTTCATAGACCAACTGCACCCCCTTGTTGTTTTCTATTTCTAAAAAAGGAACAATCCGGCTTTTATTGAAAGCCAAAATAGGTCTTGATGTGTGTGACTACCCCTTGATGTGAAACAAGTTTCAAGATATTTTATGTCTGACCAGTTTGCTCATACCTCTGGCATGACTATCAGGAAATAATAATAGAGGCATATCCAGCACCACATTCTCAAGAAGTCTATTTATACACTTGGGAAGTTTGCTAGGCATGCGGCACAGAGCTAGGTAATGGAGATGAAACAACTGACTAATGGTTTCTGGTAATTCTAAAATATCTGACTCACTAAGATCAAGAACACGCAAGTTCTTAAATTCAGATAAAAATTTGCTAGGAAGATGACTCAAGGGTAACGATGAGCTTCTAAGCACGAATAATGTCCGCAGACTTTCCAACCTACACTTGCTCTTGAGCTGTGGAAAATAGTCAGTTGAGACAGACAAGTGGCGCACCGTTGGTGGAATCACACTAGGCATGCCTTCATCAATTTTGATGCAATCGTGAACAGAAGCATGCTGTGCCAAATCGTGCATTAGGTTATCTAGGAAATAAAATGTTTGGTTGTCTTTGCTGGCAGTAGAGAAGAATGACCGTGAAAGCAGATCTTGAAAGTATTCTTGAGCTAAATCAAACTCCTTTTTTCCTTCTTTCCTTGATATTTGAATAAAACCCAGAGCTACCCACATCTTCACCAATTTATCTCGTTGAAACCTACAGCCCCTTGGAAATATGCTGCAGTATGCAAAGCATCGCTGGAGGTGTCCAGGTAAGTGCTGATAACTGTGTTGGAGAGACGATATAATGATGTTATGACTAATTTCTGCATCCAGAAGTGCTCTCCACCTCCATGTACTCCTGGTGTTTCTTAGCATCTGTCCAAGAGCCTTGGAAACTAAAGGGGAGCCCTTTGCCTTTGCAGCAATGGTTCTTCCAATCTCTTGCAAATCAGGAGGAATATCCTTGCTTTCTCCACCCAGAGCAGCCTCCTTTAACAACAACCAGCAGTCGCTGCTTCCCAACACATCAAGGGAGACAACATGAGTCGAATTGAGATACCGTGCTACTAGTTTCATTCGAGTGGTCACCAAGATCTTGCTGCCTCTCCCGGCAGACCTAAGAGGTGCCAGCACCTTTCTCCACAGATCCTTATTGTCCAGCTCCAACTTACCCTCATCATTCCAAACATCATCAAGAACTAGTAGAAACCTCTTTGACCTGACCAATTCTTCAAGTTTTGCCTGTAGGATATCCAATTTGGCAGAATTATCACCGTACAGCTTATCATCCGGACCACCAATGGACTGCAATATCTCCCTTGTTAGCTCCGCTGCATCAGATCTATCCCAGACACAGACCCAGGCTTTGATATCAAATTGCTGTTCAATCCTCTCATCGTTGTAAACGAACTGCGCGACGGTTGTCTTCCCCATTCCACCATGGCCGACAATTGCAACAACTGGAAGAGCAGAAGAGCATGTGATCTCCAGACAATCCACCAGCCTGCTGATTACCTCGCCACACTCTTTCTCACGCCCAAACACCTTCCCCTCCGTGAGCACGGAGCCGGTCACGCGGTTCGGCGACCTCACGCCACGACCCGCCTCGCCGGCTTCTTCTTCCGCCGCCGCGTCAACGAGACCCTCGGAGACGTCGTAGATGCGGTCGATCCTGCCCACCAGCCGCTTCAGCTCCCCGGAGGACGGCTTGCGGCGGGCCACGCAGCCGAGGTGGAACCGGCCGCCGCGGCTGCGGCGGCGGAGGAGGAGCTCGTCGAGGAGGTCGTCGGCCTCGGCGACGGCGCCCTTGAGCTGGAGGAGCCAGTCCGCGAGGTCGCGCTGCCCCGCGTCCCCGCGCCGCTCGACCCCGCGCGCGACGGGCTGGATCCGGAGGAGCGCGCCCGCGAGGTCCCGCATCCCCGCGGCGCCGTCGCCGTCGCCGCTGGCGTGGGCGAGGAGGCGCTCGGCCAGGGACGAGATCTCCTGCGACACGGGCCACGGCGCCGCCGCCGCGGGCGCGGGCGCGGGCATCTCGTGGGCTAGGGTTAGCTTGGCGCGGCGATTGGTTGTCGCTTGTGCCGACGAGCAATTGGGGGCGTCGTCGTCGTGGATTTGGGGGAAATTTGGGGCGGGTCACAACTTCACATTACGAGGACCAGCTGACCAAGTCGTCGTTTTTGCTTGGTGGTAGGATTAACTGACTGGGTCAAAGTCCAAGCTCCCGCGTTCAAAGAGGGCGCGGTTAAACGGTGGCAAATCCACGGGAGTGAGGGCCTGAGTACGCTGGAAAAGAGGACGAACCTTATCAAGATAATAATATTGTTAAAATTTTAGTAGGATTTTTTATATATTAATTAAATTTGTCAACAAAACTAAATTTTCATATTTTTTTTCAATTTTATTAAAAATGGTATAGTTAAAAATATCATTAAAGTGATCAGGTCCGAAATGCATTGCACGTAGAATTGCTAAAAAAACTCGTGACAGTTTTTTGAGGAAAAACTCTTGATTTCTGGATCATTGAATCCGCTTCGAGTTCGTGCAAACAAAGATTGAAAAAAAGAAAAATCAACCGTGTACTTAGTTATAGTGTAGTAGTACTACACTATAGTTATTGAGCACACACCTTCAGACACGTAATGAATTTATAGTTATACTGAATTTTCCCCCTCAAAGCTATCAAATGTGTTATTGGTACTCCTTATAACCAAACCAAACCAAAGTGCTCACATAGATTTGCATGTTAATTTTAAGAAAAAGCACGAATTGCCTCCCAAAGTATCGCGGTCGTCCGAATTACACTCTTGAATAACAAAATCGGACATTCTTCACCCCCAACTATGCAAACCAGATGAATTACCTCTTGACCCAATCCGCGGTAGTTTTGGTCTACGTGGCAGTCCAGTCAATATTTTATTTATTAAAAAATAGGTGGGCCCCACCTATCAGTCTCTCTCTCTTCTATCTCTTCTATCTCTCACTCTCTCTCTCCTCCTTCAGACGGCGACAACGGAGGCAGCGGCGCGGCGAGGCGAGACGGCGCGGCGGCGGCGGCGGAGGAGGCAGCGGCGAGGCGAGGCGAGGTGGCGGCGGAGGAGGCGAGCGGCAGCGACGGCGAGGCGGTTGGCGGGGGGACGGCGTCGCCGCGAGGAGGCGAGCGCGGCGGTGGAGGAGGCGAGGCAGCGGCGGCGGCGAGGCGGTTGGCGGGTGCGGCTGGGTGGCGACTGGCGACGCGAGGCGAGGCGACTGCGAGAGACGAGAAGGCGGCGACGTCGTCCCCCCGCCAACCGCCTCGCCTCCGTCTCCTTGCCGCCGCCCACGGCCTTTTGCGCCTCGCCTCCGTCTCCTTGCCGACTTCGCCATCGCCGCTCGCCTCGCCCACGTGGTCATCGGACAGGAGCGGAGCAGCGGCGAGCACCTGCAGCATGCGGAGGAGGACGGCCTCCTCGGCACACGGGTGGGAGAGGGGAGAGAAGCCGCCGCCGCCGCTCGCACCCGCCCCTGCGTCGCCCTGCCTCGCCGCTGCCGCCTCGCCTCCTCCGTCCCCGCCACCTCGCCTCCTCCGCTCACGTCGCTCGCCTCGCCGCCGCGCCTCCTCCGCCCTCACCGCCGCCTCGCCTCCTCCGCCCCCGCCGCTCGCCTCGCCGCCGTGCCTCTTCCGCCGCCACCGCCGCGCTCGCCTCGCCGCGCCGTCTGATGGAGGAGATAGAAGAGATAGATGAGAGAGAGACTGACAGGTGGGGCCCACCTATTTTTTAATAAATAAAATGCTAACTGAACTGCCGCATAGACAAAACCACCGCGGATTGGGTCCAGGAGGGTAATTCGTCCGTTTTACATAGTTGAGGGTGAAGAATGTCCGATTTCGTGGTTCAGGGATGTAATTCGGACGACCGTGATACTTCAGGAGGGTAATTCGTCATTTTTCATTAATTTTACCACCATAGACATAAACGTGATGCTACATGCTACAATAGCACCACGTAAACTTTCTTTTCAAACAAACACCACCAATCAGGGAGATGTTTCATATAGATATATCAGAAAAAAAAAATACAATGCTACACCCCCTGAAGGCTATAATTAGAAAAAGAAAAGCAAAAAAAAAAAAATCACCACCACATGTCGACGACTCTTACACCAATGGGCTAACACTGCACTATCCACTGATATTCGAGATCATATGCCACCAGGCCTGCAACGAAGCCGTCACCAAACCACCAACCAATGCCTCCAAACAACCGAAAAATAAGAACTAGCCTTTTGAACACCACCGACAAAACAAAAATGGATGCAAAGTTAAATGGGGCGCGAAAAAGATTCGAACACCACCAGCAAGAATGGATGCAAAGGGAGAAAAGGATCCACTCGTCCCTCGAACAACCCCTGGCTGTTCAATCCACACCGTGTCACATTTCACGTACTCCAAAATGCACACATGGACTTGTCACGCAAAAACCAAAATAAAGAACCTAAAGACCAGCACCCTACCACATCTATACACCGGTCAGGTGAATCCAAACATGTTTTGGAAGGGGTGAAGAGTGCACTCAAAATGGCCTCCACACAATGACACGAGCATAAAAAGCAAACCGTCCAGTTTCCACAGATTTGCATATATAATAGCAAAGTCTTAGTATCACATAGCTTTGCATAATACCATTACCACTACCTGCCATTCAATAGCTTTGCATGCATACTTCCAGTCTACCACCAGTCCATCACTACCACTACTACATACCATTGCATACTGCATAGTTTTGCATACTACCAGAGTGGCCACATAACCAAAACACACCACTTTCCCCAAAAGACAAGGTAGACCCGAGTGACAGCCTGATAGGAAAGGTGGCATCAGGCCATTCACAGATTGAGCTAGGATTCTAGAAAGTCTTCCACCAATCCACCTCCATCTTCATGCCAAATCATCACCTTCCAGCCCTTCAAGAATGGCAAGCTCGAACTCAGGTTTGTCGAGTGAGAAGTCAGCAAACTCGAGTAAATCAGCAGGGACTAAGCTTGCAAGAATATCGGCGTTACCCCCAACATCCCAAAACATTGACTCTGGATCACTATAGTAAAACTTTGTGGTTCTTGTCCAAAGCCGCAAACTGGTGTGAACAAACACCAAATCATCAACCCATTTAGGACGGCTCTCAATCTTCATGGCTGCACGAATCAATTTATATGTGGTCCAGTTTCAGGATGCCGAGGCAGGATGGCCAAGAATCGTGAGGGCTAGCTCCTGCAACTTAGGTGTTGGACTGCCATGGGTCACCCACCATGTTTTTGGGTCAAGAACATCCCTATCAGTGATGGAATCCAAGCTAAAGCATCCTGTACCTGAGGAAGCAAACTCCGTGCTCAAAAGAGAAAACTTTGCATACTCTGCTTTAATCGCCGTCAAGTCATCTGCAGCAGGAAATAATTTCTTCAAGCAGTCATTTGCCATTTCATTAATCTCAGCATCACTATGTGGGGGTTGACGATTAGCGCCTTCATCAATCCAACTATCGGCGTAACACCTACAGAACAGACCAAAAGATAGTGTTATTACATGGCTTAAAAAGAAATCATTTAGTAACTTAAACCAGGACTCACCTTGGATTTAGTGCATGTGCTAAACAGTGGAGTGGAGTTCTGGTCTTGCCCCACCAATCTACTAAAATGCCATTTACAGCAGAGTAAAACGTTGATTCTTCATCAGCCCCCTTGCCTTCATGTTTATAAATAATAGCCTTTACCTTCTCTATCATATCATTCCACATTCCATAGATCAAATGAATGCATTGCTTTTCAGTGTCCGTGATGCGTATCATTGAATATATCGGTTCTGTGAAAGCAAGAATGTAATCAACTTGATCCCACCACAATTCATCAGTAAGTTTTTTCATCACAAGCTTTGCTTTCCCCTCATCATCTTTCCTGTAAACGGACCACTTGTCACTGATGACAATCCCTATAAGATATTGCTTAGTCAACCGAAACCTCTTTAGCATGACAATATCTGAAGCAAATCTTGTGTGAGCAATGCCAAGTATCTTCAGCTTACTGAACTCGCTGATCATGGATAGTACCATAGAATGATTACTTATAAAATCATTTATCATTTTTGCATCCCCTGTAACTTCTGAAATCCAGTGGCAGTCTTTGAAGACAACATTTTCGGCATTCTTAGCAGCACAAATATTCTCCAAGGCAAGACTTAAAGAATGAGCAACACTTGGCGTCCATTGGATGTGACTGTACTTCTGTTCAATCAGCACCCCAGCAGCTCTGCAAAAAGGATCATTGTCTGTGATCACTTGGACAACATTTTCTGATCCAACGTCTTCAATTGCAGCAATGAGCTTCTCTGCAATGCGGTCATCCATCATCCACATCCACCCATCTTCATTGTTAATTGCTTGCAAAAAAACTGGCCCAGCTTCATTGACAGCTATGATATTGATGATAGGTCGCCTTTTAAAATCTGACCACCCATCAGAAACAATCGTCACACCTGCTTTCCTCCACGTGTTTTTTATGGTCTGCAGCATGTTTTCAATGTCAGCCCTTTCTTTCTGCAAGAGAGTTGTCTTCAGCTGGTCGACCCCAGGAGGAACATATCCAGGAATCTGGAACAACGCGGCCATAGCGAATGAACCCCGATAATATGGGCTCCTTGTAATAGTGGGGGACAAACCTGCAAATATGAATGATACTAAAGGACAATCCATACATACAAACTGAAAGACCTTCAAGTTTGAGATGTTAACCTATGGAAAAGAACATTTGTGTAGCTAGGGAAGGCTGGTCATCTTGATGTTCATCCTCTTCCTCAGCCGCGAAACCAGGCATGGAGGTGGCACGAGAGAATGCGCTCTTAAAGAATGGGTCCGTCGCGACCTTTAAGGATAATCCTGAAAATTGAAACATGCGTTCAATGGCATTCCATACAACATGAACGCGAAGATTTCATGTTTAAGGTATTAACCTGAAGAATAGAACATTCTAGCAACTTCAGCATCCAATATAGTTCGAAGTTTCATATGAAGATCCTCATCTGCAGCTTTGCTATTTCTTTTATTTGACTGAAACATAGCCTTGCTTGTAGGGGGCAAGCCATCTGAATAATCGACAGATCGTTCCACACCTTCCGCATGTTCCCACAAAGGCTCGCCACTTTGTCTAGAAGAACTATCATCATACTCCATATCACAGTCTTTGGAACTGTTACAAAGATGTCATAAACAGTTTACAAGGTGAGTATGCAAATGCCCCTTTTTGCTCGATATTAGAAAATCCCAGGAAAATGTACGTACCGTGCAACGCTAGGTTCCCCCATCGAAGCTCCAAGTTCCTCTCTACACCAACGAAAGATTTTGTTAAAAAAAGAAAAAGAAAACCTACCAGAAGGTCGCCTAAAAATATCTAAAAATAATATAGGAGATCAACAAAAACCCCCAATAGATCACTTGATTTTTCATTTTGCCACTAAAATTGGCACTCCCACCAATAAAATGCATCGGATGCAAAAATATTTCCCCACAATCACCATGCCTCAAAATGCACGCGTAAAAAAAAAACTAATCTCAATGGGGGGAAATCACTCCTCGCCAACGGGGTAACCAGTCCAGGAAACCTGTGAACGTCTCGTGCGCTTCCCCCCTCGCAACGCCTCCGCATCCGACCGCCATCGCGAAGGAAGCACGAGCACGCGCACACGCAGAGGGAAAGAGAGAGAGTGGGGGGCAGGGGGGAGGAGGAGGGGCGCGCCGGACATGCATACCTGTTGCCCGCGGCGAGCCGGCTCTGGCACGGCGGCGGCGGTGGCTGGGCCTAAACCCTCGTCGCGAGGCGAGAAGCGGGAAACCCTCTCCACCTGAGCCCGCGCGAAGGAAGCTCACTCGGCGCCGAGATGCGATGGATGGTGACTCGCGACTTCGCGAGTAGTACTAGCTGTGCATTGCATCGCCTGGCAGCTAGGCCCCACTTGCCAGAACTGTTTCCCAAGGTGATTAGTTTTCTTCTTCTACCTTTTTTTTTTTCTTTTGAGAAAAGGTGATTAGTTTTTATTAACGTTCCATTTTGCACGGTATTTTCCCGTTCCCAAAAAAATATAGAGATTTCAAATATAAGGATTTCTGAAATTTTTCATGGATGTGAAGTTGGTGAAATTCAATGATAAATACTCCCACAAATCCTAATTAGCGCAGACGCGCGAGGAGGTTAAGTCGAGCTCGTTTCTGGCCTCTGCGCAGACGTGTTTTCCTTTTTTTTTTCACAACAAAGCAAGCTCGATGAAAAACATTCCTATTTTTTCGGCACAACAAATATGCCGCATGTGCGGAAGGAAAAACGTGATTAACTTAACTTTTACGTAATTAGTTCCTATAAATTAGGCCAATCAAGATAATCTTTCTTTTTTTCCAAAACATTATTTTCCTTTTTTACTACAAATTTGCAAACTTTAAAGTCAAATTTTAGAACTTTCAAATCAAAATTTTGAAAACTTTTAACTTTATTTTGAAAACTTTCAACTCGATATTTGAAAACTTTCAAGTCCAGATTTGAAAACTTTCAACTCGAGATTGAAAACTTTTAAGTCCAGATTTGAAACTTTTAAGTTAAGATTTTAAAACTTTCAAGTCAAGATTTTTAAACTTTCAGCTTAAAAATTTGAAAAATCGTGTGTAGAAGATTAAAGAAAAAAATCAGGAAAAAACGAAAAAGGAAAATCGCGAAAAAAAAGCTGTCACGGGGGAGGGAGTGCCAGCTGGCGCGCATGCCAATTAGCCATCTCCATATACCCCTCCGTCCCAAAATATAAACATCTTTAGTTTTGAATTTGGGTAACTATGTGTCCAGATTCATATCCAAATGTTTATATTTTGGGATGGAGGTAACCCTAATAATTATTAGTTGAGATGAGGTAATGGATGGAAAAAATTAAATGAGAGATTGTTGTAATTTGTTAAGACAAGAGGGTAGCTGTAGAAATTGCTATGTTCCGAGATACTACTCTGTTTCATGTTATAATTCGCTTTGATTTTTTTCCTAATCAAACATTTTCATATTATCAAAACCTAGCAAAATTTATAACACTAAATTAGTTTCACTAAAAGTAAAATTCAATATATTTTAATAATATATTTGTTTTGCGTTGAAATTATTGTTGTACTTTTCTATAAATTTGGTCAGACTTAAAAAATTTTGACTAGAAAAAGAATACAAAGCAACTTATAATATGAAACCGAGAATAAATTTTAAATGCTAGAAGAGTAGACGTTGCTATATTCTAATAGAGATATGCTACTGTACATGCAAATCAACATGGACAAACAATATCATCCTCGCAAGTTGCAAAAACCTGGCAGATTAGCTGCCAATTAGCCAGGTAAAGTTCAATTGCCCATCACCAACATTGATCAACAGCACCATCCAGCTTACACAGCCAAACATCCCATAAATCTACCTTAGCTCTAGTCTTGCATGTTCTTAGCCAAAACATACTCGATTACAGGGGTTATCTGGGAGTTCAAAACGCCAGACAAGCTGAAGCATGGGTAGCTTAGCTAAGCTAAGCTTCTGTCTTGATTTCCATTTGGTTTTCTTCATCACACGATGTTTTCTATCATGGCAAGCTCGAACTCCGGTTCATCAAGAGAGAGGTTAGCAGACTCAAGGATGCCAGCACCACCCAATGATTTAAAGTTGTCGTCTCCTACATCCCAGTACCTTGCCTCTCGGTCTGTATGATATTCTTCTGATCTTCTTGATAGAAGCCGCAAATTGTTGTGCACAAAAACCAAATCATCGGCCCATTTAGGACGGAGTTTGTCCCTCACAATGTCACGAATAGAATCGTAAGTTCTCCAGTTCCTCTGGCAGCAAGAAGATGAAACAGGTTGGCTGAGAAGCTTGAAAGCCAAACTCTGAACTGCCTGTGCTGAAGTTCCATGGGTCGCCCACCACATCTTGGGGTCAAGTTTATCCCTATCAGCTCTTGAATTCAAGCTAAAATGT
Organism: Oryza meridionalis; assembly: GCA_000338895.3. NCBI lineage: Eukaryota > Viridiplantae > Streptophyta > Magnoliopsida > Poales > Poaceae > Oryza > Oryza meridionalis. The sequence continues at coordinate 20,745,543 of CM002528.2, forward strand.
TTTGTTCCCAGAAGAGCAAACTCTCCATATTCTGACTTGACAGTTCTCAAGTCATCTGTAGTAAAAAACAATTTCCTCCAGCAATTATTCCTCACTTGAGAAATCTCAGCATCTCTGTGGGGGTAGACGATTAGCAGCTTGATTAATCCAGCTGTCACTGTAATACCTACAAAAGAGACCACAAAGAGAAATATATCAAATAATGGCTTCAGGAATACAAATCACATGGTAACTACAAAGCAAGATTCACCTTGGATTTAGTGAGTGCGCCAAACACTGGAGCGGAGTTTTGCTCCTGCTCCACCAATCTTCTAGAATGCCATGCACAACAGAGTAAAATGCTGACTCCTATTCAGGCTCTCTTGATTCATGCTTATAAATGGCAACCTTTACCTTCTCGACCATAGTATTCCACATTTCATTGATAAGATGAAGGCGTGGCTCTTCAGTGTCTGTCACGCGCATCATCGAATATATAGGCTCAGTGAAAGAAAGAATGTAGTCAACTTGATTCCACCACGAGTGATCAGTAAGCTTGTACTTCACAAGCTGTGCTTGCTCCATGTTATCATTACAGTAAGCCGGCCACCATTTGTCACTGATGACCAACATTATTAGAGATTGCTTGATCAGCCGAAACCTCTTTAACATAACAAGATCTGAAGCGAATCTTGTGTTCGCAATAGCAAGAATCTTGAACTTACTGAACTCACTTAGTATAGATGATATCATGGTATGATTCATTATGAAATTCTTGATCATAGTTGCATCCTCTACAACTTCAGAAATCCAATGGCTATCTTTGAAGGCAACATCTCCATTATTGTTAGGAGAAAAAACATCCTTCAAGGCAAGACTTAAAGTATGAGCAATACAAGGCATCCATTGGATGTGATTGTATTTTTCTTCAATCAGCAGCCCAGCAGCTCTACAAACAGGATCATTATCTGTGATCACTTGGACAACATTTTCTGGACCAACGTCTTCAATAACAGCAATGAGCTTCTCTGCAATGTACTCCTTTGTATTCACCTCATCTTCATTGTTAATTGCTTGCAGAAAAATGGGTCCACATTCATTGACAGCCAGAATGTTGACAAGTGAGCGCTGTCGAATATCTGACCAACCATCAGAAACTATCGTCACACCTGCCTTCTTCCACATGCTTTTGATGGGTTTTAGTAAGTCTTCAATGCGAGCCCTTTCTTTTTGCAGAAGAGTTGTCTTCAACCTTTTGCAATCAGGAGGAACATAACCAGGAATAATATTCTTCAAAATAAAAGAGAATGAACTCCGGAAGTATGGGTCCCTTGCAGAGTTGAAGGACAAGCCTGCTAAGATAAAACAAAAAGTGAAGGGCGATGGATACAACATAAACAGAGTACCCTGTTATGTGCAAACTTATGCATGTTCCCAAAAGGACAATATACAAGGTTTTAAGTTTAAGGTAGTAACCTGAAGAATAGAACATTCTTGCAAACTGAGCATCGAAGTTATCTCGACATTCAGCTCTGCTCTTCTTTCTTTTCACTTGTACAATAACTTTGCCCGTGCACGGTGCGTCACCAGAATAGTCACTACTACAAGATTCTGTTACATTCCTTTTTTTACACACCTGGATTTGAATTGAATCTTCTGCTGCATCAACTTCACTGGATAGTTTCATTAAGGTATTGAAGGTCACTCCTGGGCAAGCTGGAACACCTTGTTTAGAAATTTTAAGCAAATGTGCCTTCACTGTGGAATAGCTTCCACGAAAGACACAACTGCAATAGTCGCATAGGAACCTCATGTTTGTTCCACAGCGAGGAGCGAACCCATCCAATATCTTAACATGCCCCCCCAAAGGCAACTCATTCTCTCCTGGAGAAGGAGACTCATCCTCGCCTTCCATCTATCTCTCAAGCTTTCGAACTGAAAATTAATTCGTGTGCAAGTTTAGTAAAAGCCAGTAGTAAAAAAAATCTACAAAGTTCATCCAAAGGTATCGTGATTAGTTCAGAACAAAAGCACATAAATCTTACAAGTATATACTACTACCTTTTTTGTTGTTCAGTGTAAATAAAAGCAGGAAAAACAGATAATGAAATATAAGACCTCATGGTGCAACAGATTTGTCTAAAAATCTAAAAATAATTCCTAGAAACTTCACATCGGATCAACATTTTCATCCCCCCCCCCCAAAAAAAAAAAAAAAGAAAGAAAGAAAACTAGGGGACCTGGCTGAATGCTAAACATGCAGGTGAAATGCCAAGTATTTTTCCCCGTCCCCACAAAGAGACTATTATAAATCCCTAATCAAGATGGGGAATTAGGGAGACGCATACCTCGCGGGCGGCGGCGGCGGCGGTGGGTAGCGCCGGACCCAAAACCCTCGTCGCGGCGACGCGGGAAAAGCTTTGGCTGCTTCCCCTTCTGAGACCCGCGAAAAAACCTCGCTTTGGTTCGCGCAACTATTGGGGGAGGCGCACCGCCGAACCCAACACTCTCTCAGATGATTTTTGTTCCTAACTTTAACTATTTTTTGATCAGGTTTAAAAATGATTTTCACAGCTAGTAGACCGTCAATAAAAACTGGGATGGAAATATTCCGAAGCAATGCCGTTTTTACGGAAGTGACTTGCAGGTCAGTTAGGAATTTCCATATTTACCCATTTTAACTATTTAGTGACAATTACAATATGGGCAAGGAACGAAATTAGACAAACTAAATTTATATATGACTAAATAAATTAAAATGGTAACAAGAAAAAATATACCACTTATATGAAAATGATGGTAAAAAGAATAAATTCGATCAAGAATTTTTGTAACCATTTTTTATCCTGCCTTTTAATTTTGAAAACTTCTGCTACAGGTTATTGTAAAAATGTTTTAAAAGGGGATTAAGTTGTAAAAGAGTTCTCACACCCGTATAAACTTTATACAGAAGTTTTTTCACAGTTTATACAGCTTCTGAAGTCACATGTGAAGTTTTTTCACAGTTTATACTTCACATAGCAAAGGTTCTCTATGTCCATCAAATAAATAGTAGCGAAATACTTCTAGTACCAGTAGAAAACAATCTAAACCGTTAATCTTATTTGATTGTAGGGTTCAGATCTATTTATACTATCACCCCAATTAAGTTAGCGGTAGTAGAAATGTGGAGGGACATTATTGTAAAAAAAATTACATAGGGGTATAATTGTCATTTAGCAGGGACTAAACTTTTTTTTCTCTTTTTTTGACTTTTTCGATGTAATATGAGCGATATCAACACAATAGGTGATCATATATCGATTTAGCTAAGAAAAAAAAAACTTAAATAACAAGGTAACTCATAACCATTATGCTAGTAAATTACTTATTTACCCCCAAAATAATACTGGTAGTACAATACTACCAGTAGAGAGCACTGGAGCATCGCTCTAGCAATCGGTATGCAGATGCCTTTATTTTTCATTAATATTTCTTGTGTTATTATTTTTTTCAGTAATCTTGATAATTCCAGATATAACATTCGTTGAAGTCAAAAGTTTTGACTGGTGTTCATACGTGTAAGAAGTTTTCGAGACCACCCCCACCAAAAAAATAAAAGACTAAAAGAGGAGCATTTTTTCCCATCAATATCAGTATTTCCGGATGCATCAGCCAGACAACCACTACAAAAGTCCATGAATTTCTCTGGAACGCACACTGCCCTTTAAGACCAGGCAAGAGTTTTGACCAAATAAAGGTGACATGTTTTTATAAGCTAAAAATAACTCTGCTTAATTTGCAATATTCCTACACCATTCTTTTCTTTAATCTTGATATTTCTGTATATTTCAACAATAGAAGTGGCTAGCATGAAAAGAAGCTTTTTCAGACCAAGAAAAAAAATAGTTTCAACCAGCAAAAGCTATACTGCATTTACAAAAGACATTGACCCGCTGCTCTAAAACAAGACTGTAAACTGCAAGTTGAAATAATGAAATTCCCAAGTTTGCTTGCATACTCAGGTGCACTTTGGCTGGAAGACATCATAAGCTATTAAGCTGTATTCCACACATTTTGACGTTCAGTATTCCTCATCCCGTAGCGCAAGTGCAAATGACAACATGAAAAATGGCTGAAAAAAAATGCCAATATGGCATATTCCAATCACATGAGGAGCAAACTACTATTAGGAGTAGTTAATACCCCATCCCCATATCGGTTGAGTGAAAGATTATCATTGCTGCTGCTAGCACCTACCCCATCCCCATATCGGTTGAGTGAAAGATTATCATTGCTGCTGCTAGCACCTCCCAATGGTAGATAACAACAAGCTACAAAAATTATACAGCGGATGCAGTATACTGATACTACTTAATACTAGTACATCATGTAAAGCCACTTCACTCATCTGAACATGGTAATGCCCATGGAGAAAAGGTAAACTCGCAAAAGAAACAACCTGCACTTGGTTGCCTTCTGTGGAATATTGGGTTTGCAGTTACTGGGCAACAATGAGCTCGTCAAGGGTTTCTCCCTCTGTGCTTAGAGGTGGCAGCATCATCAAGTCATCCTCTGCCGAGAAATGGTACTTTTCTCCAATGGCTCTGAGGAGCTGATAGACCTCAAACATTGTCGGTCTCTCCTTTGGAGTGGAAATTGTGCAAGAACATGCGACTTTGAGAAATTGCATTAGCTCGCCGTCGCTGCCCTTCCCTATCAATGACTTGTCAACGGTGTCTTGGAGGAGGGCATTGTTTGATAGGTAGGTGATCCACTCTACTAGGCTCCCTCTGAAATTCTCCGGTGCAGTTGAAACATGAGTAGGCCTCTCGCCGGTGATAAGCTCAAGAAGAACCACACCGAAGCTGTACACATCACCCTTTGGCGTGGCCACCAGAGTACGTGCATACTCTGGTGCCACATAACCAAGATCTCCAAATTCTCCATTAACAAAGGTGCTAAGGTGCGTGTCTATTGGATTCATAAGCCTAGCAAGTCCAAAATCTGATATCTTTGGTTCGTAGTCCTCATCTAGGAGGATGCACTTGGAGCTTATATTGCGGTGAAGGACTCGAGGATTGCAGGTGTGGTGAAGATATGCAAGACCTTTTGCTGCACCAATGCCGATTCTTAACCTCAGAGGCCAATCCATCTTACAGTCTTTGCCTTCTTCGTGATTTAACTGATCATAGAGTGAACCTTTCGGCATGTGCTTGTACACCAACAACCTCTCCCTCTTAGCAATGCAAAATCCTAGGAGAGGAACTAAGTTGCGATGCCTTACTTGGCCAAGTGTCTTCATCTCCGACGTGAATTGAGTTTCGGAATGCTGAGAATCTTGTAGCCTTTTGACAGCAAGAAAAGAACCATCAGGTAGCACTGCCCTGTACATAGTTCCTGTTCTCCCAGTACCTATGATGTTCTCTTTGCAAAATTCATTGGTAGCCTTCATAAGATCGCTTAGTTTCATCTTTGAAACTGGATTCTCGAACATAGAAACCTGAATAATTGAAAAGGCCATCCCAGTAAGAAGTTTATGTTAGCTTCTTTTATGAATAATGTTACACAAAATTTCTTTCGTATTATAAAAGAAAAGGGAAATAAATAGTAATAGGAGGGTATTTTCACCTTGATGGTTTTAGTTCCTTTGATACTCTTTGCCCACTTATTTTCTTCCTCGTCCTTTGGCTTCTTGGCTGGTAATTTCCGCAGACAAAAGAATACGATTATTACGCCAATTATGACCACAACTACAACACCAACAACAGCTCCAATGATTGCTGCATTGTTCTTGCTCTTTGCTGAAGCTTGGCAGCCATCCAATGGTAGCCCACAAAGGCCTTGATTACCAGCAAAATTTGATGACGGAAATTTATTTAGATTATTTGGAATAGGTCCTGATAGTCGGTTCTCTGCAACATTGAATGACGTTAACCGGCCAAGAAGATTGAACTGCAGTGGAATTTGACCAGTGAACTGGTTATGTTGGAGATTGAGTGTGTTTAAATATGTCATATTTGAAATATTTTCTGGGATTTGGCCTGAAAACCTATTGTAGGAGAGGTCCAGTGATGTCAAGTATGGTATTTGCCGGGAGATGTCCTGAGGAATGGGTCCTGTAAAGTTGTTACTCGACAGATCTAGCCCAGTCATACTAGTACAGTTCTGAAGACCTTGGGGAAATGGACCCTGAAGACCAAGGTTGCCGAGACGCAAAGAAAGAACTCGGTTCTCATCTGGGTGCCAACATTCCACCCCAGTAAATTTGCAGATGTAACCAGCGGTACCGTTGTTGACAAAACTCCATGAGGATTTGAGTATACCATTGGGATCAGTCACTGACTGGAATATGGTTTTCAAGCACTGAACATCAAGTTCAGAGCCAAAACATGTGGCACTCAATATCAAGAGAAGAATAAGCCTCAGAGGAGCATAATAATGATCTGTCATCGAGCACTTGCTGCGGATTAATGCCACCTCTCCTTGACGAAGAGAAATGACACTTCACAATTAGCAGTCGCCTGCAAGAATCAATAACACCATGTCACGAAATTACAGGTAAACATACGATGCTCTAGCCTGAAAGTTAGTGTGCCACAGTATAATTATCCTAGCACAATGGAAATTGTGACTTAATTTATGATAGTAACAACAACATCAAAGAATCCCAACTGTAAGCAGCCAACATCACTACATCAGTAGAGAACTGATCCCCATCTTAGCCAAAGCAAATCATACAAGTTGCAAACTTTCTAATTAATATAAGCAAAAGGAAGAACAAGTAGATGCATGAATGAGAACGAGTAACAAAGAATCGTCTACTGGAAGCAGGTTCTAACACACAAAACCATCGTTCTATGCCTCAATCAATTCTATTTTAGAGCGATCAAAAGGTCTCTAATTTTAATATCTCGGCTTCTCTCGTGTCTCAAAAAGGCGCCCTACTTTTGTTGCGAAAAAAATCTAACGAGGAAAAAAAAATCCCCCAAAAGAAGGCACAACCGGCATCCAAACAAACAAACACTATCTTTCTCTTCGATCTCGCACTAAAAGTGGTCAGGCACTCTAGCCGTCCTTCTCCACCACTCGAAATGATTCGCGTATGATCAAAAATCCCCAAGCGGATGAGTCCTGGACGAACCCTTGATCCTCCTCAAGAAACCCACGCATCGGCAACAACAACAGCAGCGATACGAACAGAATTCCTCTCCCCTAATTCCATCGCCGTACTACCACTCTACCAGCACCCCCGAAATTCACCTCTCCATCCTTGCATAACAATTCCGGGTCCGGGAGATCCTCCTGCGCTCCAAGAACACTAAACCGCAAAACCACTCACGAAGATCATATCCACTGTACACCCCCAAATAAAGTCCCACAAGAACACACCAAGGCACAAGAAGAAGAATTAAAAAGCAGAGCTCGTCTCACCTGAAGAAGCAGGAGGAAGGGAGCCCGCACACCCGAAGACGAGGAGCGGAGGAGGCGAACGAACAACGAGATAGTTACGACGATGGTGGGAGAAGGAAGACTTGGACGCGGGGGGCAGAGGAGAAGGCGAGGCCGACGACGACGACGAGTAGTACTACTACTAGGCGAGAGATTTTCTTTTCTTTTTTTTCGTGTGTGTGTTCAAGGGGTGGTGGGGCCCGGGGGGAGAGGGACGTTTGGCAGTGTAGGGCGGGGCCCCTCTCGCTTTCGATGGAGGGACGCGGCATTCCACGGACTTTCAGTGAGGTTTGTTTGAAGACGACTTCCTGGTCTACTATCCCCAGTCAACCCGCCCGCCCTCATCTCTCTCACACACACAACTACACAAGCACTGTTTTGCAGGCTGCAGCCTGTTGCACGAAGGCCCGGCCGGGGGGACACCGCCTGTGGACTGTGGAGTGTGTGGTGTGGACAGATGGAACTGGGGAAGACCGAGTTGGAACTTGGAACACGAGTGCTTTTTCTTAAAAAAAATTCCACCATATCCGTTTTAAAATATTACTCCCTCCATCTCGTTAAAAATAAAATGAACATAGGATTGAATGTGTTACATATCGGTACAAATTTATAGTATTATAATGTATCAATATCTGGTATTATGTTGATTTTTTATGAGACGAAGGGAATAATATGAAATATTTCTTGGAACCACAAGTTTGGATAAGAACCTCCATCCAAAAATATAGGAGATTCAAATCTGTCTAGATTCGTAGTACTAGGATATATTAGATCCATCCAATATCTCTTATATTTTAGAACAGATGAAAGACTAAATATTAATATTGGTGGACGAAAATATCAAGAGTTAGGGCATTTCCTTTTTAAAAAAAAGAGTTAGGGCATGCAAAATTTGTTTAATTGTCTGTCAAACGTTGCCACGCCAAAGCTTTGATATATCGTACTCCCTCTGTATTTTAATTTATGATGCCGTTGACTTTTTGACTAATATTTGATTATTCATTTTATTCAAATTTTTTGTGCAAATATGAAAATATTTATATCATGCTTAAAGAAAATTTGATGATGAATCAAAGTCACTATAAAATAAATAATAATTACATAATTTTTTAATAAGACGAATAGTCAAACCACAATTATGATATAACACACTTTGATATCTATTCGATCCATATGTCATAAACTTACTTCTACTCAAAATGTTGTCACACTTTGATCAACGGTTTGTTGGTCACATTTTGTAGGAAAAAGTACGAATTACCCCTTGAATTATTGCGGTCGACCAAATTACACCTCCGAACTACAAAACCGGATATTCTTCACCCCCAATTATGCAAACCGGACGAATTACCTCCTTGACCTAATCCGCGGTGGTTTTGGTCTACGTGGCGTACGCGTGACAGTCTAGTCAGCATTCTATTTATAAAAAAATGTGTGACCCACCTGTCATACACTCATACTCTCTCTTCTCTCTCACTCTCTGTCTCACTCTTCCTCTCTCTCTCACAGGTCGGCGGCGGCGGCAGCGGCAAGGGACACGGAGCGGTGGCGGCGGCGGCGGATGAGGAGGCGGCCGCTCAGCACAGCTTCCCACCTCCTCTTGGTGGCGTGCGGGCAGACGAAGCTTGGGGCAGACAGAGCTCGCGCGCGGCTTCCCTCTCCCTCTCGGTGGCGTGCGCGTGAGGAGGACAAGGGCGGCGGGACGGCGGCGGGGGCGAACGGAGCTCGGGGCCCCTCGCTCTCGGTGGCGTGCGCGAGGGGAGGACGAGGGCGGTGGGACGGCGGTGGGGCGGACGGAGCTTGGGGTGGCGGACCCAGCCCCCGCAGCCCTCTGACGTCCGGCCCTGCCCCGGCCCCGTGGCCATCCGCCGCCCTTCGGGCCCCCTTCGCCACGCCTCTTTGACGACGCCCCTACCTCCATCGCCGGCCAGCTCCTCCGCGGCTGCTGCCTCCCGCCCACCTAGATCCCACGTCGATGATGGGAGAGAGAGAGAGAGTGAGAAAGAGAAGAGAGAGTATGAGTGTATGACAAGTGGGTCTCACATTTTTTTTTAATAAATAGAATGTTAACTGGACTGCCACGCGTACGCCACGTAGACCAAAACCACCGCGGATTGGGTCGAGGAGGGTAATTCGTCCGGTTTACATAGTTGGGGGTGAAGAATGTCCGGTGGTTCGGGAGTGTAATTCGGTCGACCACAATAGTTCACCGGGGGGAGGAGGGTAATTCGTACTTTTTCCTTTTATATGGTAATATGGCTGCCAAATTTGGTTACCAACCAAACAGTCCCATTCTACTTGGTAGAGAAGCATGAATGGATTAATGCAGCGTGCTTCCTGAAACTTCTGAAGGATGTGAATTTGGTAATTAAAAATATTATATATGTATATAATTTATTTTAAATATATTTTAAATTTTATAAGAGTTGCTATCTCTGTCTTTAAAATATAATTGTTAGTATATAAGTAAAACTGTTATATTTTAGAATTGAAGGAGTGATTCATTTGTATCACATAATTATTCAGCTATTTAGTCATTTAGCTATTAAAAAACATACGCTTAATATATTTCTTTTAAAATTAATTTGTTTCGAACTAGCCCGATAAAACCAGGGAATTATATGGATTTTATGGGAAGAAAAGGCGAGCCCACGTTTGGACAACATGTATTTTGTAAGAACCATGAAGAAATCAGATTTGTAGAAATTAAGAAAAAAGTGCTTCGAATAGAATGTGATTGAGGTTTTTTTTTTCCAACGGAGCATTAATTAAACCATTTGGGTTGCATGTTAGTATTGTTAGATTAATCTCACCCATTTATTATGGGTAAGCTGATACTACCAGTATTTCGTGTGTTTTGACTATTCACCAAATGTAAAATTAGCTTGAGAAAGATTTTACACCTATATTAGGCAAAGTAGAAGGTTTAGGCGCGTATCTAAGCGCTTTCGATATTAAACCAACTTTGTAAAATTTGGTTGGTGCTTTCACACAATGTTAGTAGTATTTAAAAATTGTTATATTCCCCTCACCTTTGCTAATTGCTAAAGGGGATGTCCACCATGAAGCATATGGCTTCAACAAAGCGACCACGAAAGCCATGGTTGCCGGTGAATTGTTACATTCTTGGTATTCCGCACCAAACAGAGCGACATTCACCTAGGACTTAGTTTAGTTGGCAAAAAAAAATTTTCCCTGCATGTCACATCGAATATAATGACACATATTTTAAGTATTAAACGTAGTCTAATAACAAAATAAATTACAGATTCCGCCAGAAAACCATGAGATGAATTTATTAAGCCTAATTAGTCTATTATTAGCAAATGTTTACGGTAGCACCACATTGTCAAATCATAACGCAATTAGGCTTAAAAGATTCGTCTCGTAATTTCCTGGCGAACCGTGTAATTGGTTTTTTTATTTGTCTATATTTAATACTCTATGCATAATACTGTGTCAAACATTCAATGTTACAACGTGAAAAATTTTGTTTGGGAACTATACATGCCCTAGTCTATGTAGACATATAAAAAATATAAAACGAAGTCCATTTTTTAGGTCCGAGAACTATAAATATGCTAATGATGCTATCGCAATCTTTTTGTCACCTAGCCTATGTATTAAAAAAAACACAAGATATGATATTTTTTTTGTATAATCTGAAAGCGCTTATCGCAAAATTCCTGTGCTTAAGCACCAACTAAGCTTTCTAATGAAAATTTATATAGCTCCCATTCCATGCTAAATGAACAGCTACGATCAAAGACCATGATTTTTCATTCAACCTTTCCTCTCTTCTTCCGTTTTGGTCTCCAGAAAACCGAGACGAGCTCACCATCTCACTGGGCAGTGGACATCGGCGCCGCTCAATTGACGGCATTGAAATGATAATATACGGTAGATGTTTTTTAGATTATTTAGAAAAGAGTAAAATAGAGGAGAAAAGATCTTTATATCATGAGGAGTAGATAAAAGTGTAAGAATGATTGAGGGTAAGATGAAAAAAGATTAAACGAGAAGTGATTGATAGGATAATTAGATGGTGTCCATTTCTACTGAAGATGATAATGAAATTAGTATTATAAATTATTATATTAGTAGATATTGAGTGATTATATTTGTGTACTGATGGAATATTTTCTCCGTACTATTTTAAGTGCAACCATGAATTTCCGCGTCTAACTTTGATCGTCCGTCTTATTTAAATATTTTTTATAATTAGTATTTTTTTGTTGTTATAAGATAATAAGATATGAATAATGCTTTACTCGTGACTTATGTTTTAAAATTTTTAAAAAAATTAAATAAGATAAACGATTAAAATTAGGTGTGGAAAATCACGGCTGCATTGAAATGGGACGGAGGAAGCAGTAGTTCCTTGGTTAACGAGGTAGGGGTGTGAACTTGACAGGGATTAGTCAGGTCAAATCAAACAGATTTATGGGGGCAAGTGGGAAGCGTTGAACGACCACTGGGCCCTCGGAATGGTTCGGCTGATTTCACACATGACGTGACCGTGGCGGGGACGAACGGAACGGACCCCCTTGGATGGTTGAAACCATCGTCATGGCTTTCCGCTGAGCACTGACCATGCTCGCTACTTACTCCGTTTCATAATATAAGTCATTTTAGCATTTTTTATATTTATGTTGATGTCAATGAATTTAGATAGATATACCGTTTTACAATGTAAGTCATTCTAATATTTTTCATATTCAGGTTGATGTCTAGATTCATTAACATTAACATGAATATGGAAAATGCTAGAATAACTTACATTATAAAACGGAGGAAATACTGTACACGCCCCACCCAATTATGGTATAATATGAAAAACAATCCACAAAAATAGTATTATTGTACTTTTATCGAGACCCTACGATTAAATTAATATTGGATACAACAAATTGTATAGATTATACTACTAGCACTTAAGAAATTGCATGGTAAAAGAGCTAAATTTTAGGACAATTTTATAATAATTTGTAGAGGTATTGGTTTAATTCAAAATTTAAAACTCATAAACACATATCCTTTCAAAGAAAGTAAGGGAGATGGTGGAAAAGTTGGGACTGATACAATAGAGAAGATGGCGCAAATTATGTAAATTTAGTTTAACATCTCTGAACATAAAGTTTGCGACAAATTGTTTATTGTACATAAAAAATAAATCCAAACTTGGTATTAAGTATAGACTTCTGGCTAATTTTATTCTTAACACATTAAAAAATGTAAACTAAGTAATATAGAGTAAATTTCACTCTAGGACACATTTTATTGTCGATGTTTCGCTTTGGATCAGCCTTCAACTAATATTTTCACTTTAGTCTAGGTAATTTTACCTATGTGGCATTTTGAATCACGTACCGTCAACTCTTTTATTCATCTACATACAATTTATCATATGTCTAAGAAGCGGTCTACATACAGCTGAGGAAGTTATTGACGAATAGCGGCCATTTTATTCACGAATAGCAGCTGGTATACTCGAGGTCATTCATATGCTTGAGAAGAGAGTCGGATGATCCAAAATGAAACCAAAACAAGATTATGCATGATGAAAACATTGGTTAAATGGTGGTCCAAAACGAAACATCGATAATAAAATATAGCCCAAAGTGAAGTTTACTTTAACATAAATACTAGTACTACTATATTGGGAAAAAACTTTGTGTACCTATTATATTTCATATATTTTCATCCGCATAGCACATTAAATAGTTATTAGCCGTTCTAGTGAAGGAGGTGTGTGACCTCGTGTCAGGTAACAGGGAGATCAAAGTCATGAAAGTTCATCGATGGCCGAGTTTAGTTTAAAAATTTTTCTTTAAACTTTTAACTTTTTTATCACATCAAAACTTTTCTACACACACAAACTTTTAACTTTTCCATCACATTATTCTAATTTTAACAAAACTTCTAATTTTGACGTGAACTAAACACATATGATATCAAAATAGCGTTAGTCATTTTCTTCCAAACAAGGGCAGATGTAAGGCCTTAACCTCTTTCTGGCCTGATAACAGCTGTAATCTCATTTCACATCTTCTTGATGTGGACTCTCCTTATGAATAATATATTTCCCTGTTTTTCCCGCAAAAAAGAATAGTTATTAGGACTATATCCACTAGTATTCTTGAAAACTAGAAGAAGTTTATGCCCTAGTTTCTTATGATTACAAATTATAACAATATAAAGCCGAAAGCTTCATTTTTTTTTCGCCAGAGCCGAGTATAAAAGATCAAAACACTGAACCAGGATATTTCGCGGAAACCATTTGATAGTAGGTCCACAATCCACAGTCCACACAAACTAGTCTTCGAGTTTCATTATTCCTTTCCAAATACGATGAACTCTAGTGCACCTATTTTTGCAAACCAACCACAAATTCTAGCCGTTCAGGTGTGTCTCGACATTATTTTTTCTTTTTCGAGGAGCCTTGACTATTTAGGTGCAAAATAATGTCCAAAGTTTCCATACATCTTTTTATCCTATAAAAGTTAATGCATTGATGAATAAATCAACTAGTATATAGTTGTAAAGTTGTTTTAAAATGTATTTGAAGAAAAAAAATATTTTTTCAAAATGCGCTGTTTATTAGCTTGAAAAGTGTGGAAATAAAGATCTAGAATCCAGAATTAAAAAAACAAGCGCAATAGAACCTGTGGTAGAGTAGCAGCGAAAGACAGATGATGCATTAGGACATCCACAATGTAGTCTAAAAGTGATCTATAAGCAATACAATATTTGTTTCAACCACCTAGCAACATTGTGGAATTAGTACATAACAAAGAAATAACAAAAGCTACCCATAAACATATAGACTGTCCATAGAGAATAAAATATATTATTTATCTCTACCTCTTCTCTCATCCTAATACTATTTGCTATCCATATACATTGTGAATGTTACAATAGTTAAAATTCATATAAATGGGTCCCATCTATATGGACTACTTTTTCTATATACATTGTTGTTGCCCTTAATGGAGTATCTCGTAGCAGAATCTATAGAGGCATGTGGCCTTCTAAATCATCCTGTATTTGTATCCGAATAAATTCCGTGCCATGTGATTTATGATACGACACGAACAATATGATGCTTTCTTTATAAATAATACATATTTTTTCAGGGAACTTTTTCATATATTGTTCGTGTTTATATGCCATATCCATAGTTATATATGTGAAGTTGCTTTAATCAATCTTTTTTTTTTTACAAAATTTGTTATAGGACACTACAATTTTATGGTTTTAACCCATCGACACAAAAGAAAATAGTACTCCCTCCGTTTTTTAATAGATGACGCCGTTGATTTTTTCTCACATGTTTGACCATTTGTCTTATTCAAAAATTTTATGCAAATGTATAAGATATAAATCACACTTAAAGTACTACGAGTGATAAAACAACTCATAACAAAATAAATTATAATTACGTAAATTTTTTGAATAAGACGAATGGTCAAACATGTGAGAAAAAGTCAACGGCGTCATCTATTAAAAAACAGAGGTAGTAATTTTTTTTGGAGGAAGGCACTGCGTGGGTGACGCCAGCTTTGGACAATGCCTTGTTACCGTGTGCCATGGCTGGACAATCTCTGCCATGGGGAAATTCGTATAGAAAGATGGACTAGCTCGAGAACAAGCAACGGATTAAGCGCACTAACGCGGTCAAGTCGGCCAAGCCTCGAGCACCTCTGCCTCCTGAGAAAATTGATATTATGCCATTTTTAGGATGGGTTTCGCTGGAATGCCACTTTCGAATGTGGTTTCGTTAAAATGCCACTTTCAAACGAAGCCAACTTGCCGAAATGCCATTTTGTCCATTTTATATGATTTGGAAATGTTTTGACACATACACCGACCTTTTTTTGCCTTGGCCTATCCATCCATATGTGTGAGAAAGGGGGCCGTTGGTGATGGAGATGGCGAACGATGGCATGAAGGGGAGAAGAGAAGAGCGAACCGAGGAAGGGGAAAAGCAGAGGTGCCGGAGACGCCGTGTTCGGGAGATGCCCATACGGGCTGACCGGTGCGACGGGGGCGGAGGTCCACGACAGCGACGCGACTAAGGAGGAGCTCGGGTAGAAGGCACAGATGCCCGTGCGGGCGTGACCGGTGCGACGGGGGCAGAGGTCCACGACAGCGACGCAACTAAGGAGGAGCTCGGGTAGAAGGCACAGATACTCGCGCGGGCGTGACCGGTGCAACGGGGGCAGAGGTCCACGACAGCGACGCGACTAAGGAGGAGCTCGGGTAGAAGGCACAGATACTCGCGCGAACGTGACCGGTGCGACGGGAGAGGAGGTCCATGATAGTGACGCGACTAAGGAAGAGGTCGGGTAGAATGCACAGATGCCCGCACGGCCGTGACCGGTGCGACCGTGGTTGCTCCTAGAGGTGGGCTCAGCATTGGAGAATGCATTGATGGCGCGGGGTGGACCTCCTGGGTGAGCGTGAGCGCAGGGAGTGGCGCCCCTAGAGCGAATTGAGGAAGGGGGCAGGGTGTCGGCGTTGGAATGCAGGCTTGGAGAGGAGCAGCGGAGAAGAAATGGCGGTGGTGGCTTGCCACTGACGGGCACAAAAGCAACTGAAGAGAAGAGATGGAATCCATAGGGGTATTTTGGTCAAATCACCAAGAAAAACAAGGAAAAAATCATTTATTGATAAAAAATGGATGAAATGCTATTCCGACAAGTTAGCTTCGTTTGAAAATGGTATTTTGATGAAACTACATTTGAGAGTGGCATTTCAGCGAAAGCTTAGTTCTGAAGATGACAATGTCAATTTTCTCATGCTTCCCTCTCCTGGGATATGGAACACGGGGATATGTAAACGGCCTGGTGACTGATGACTTCTCGGAGCCTATCGTTCAAATAAAAGGACGTGTTTGTTGAGGAAAAATATTATAATAGCATGGATTTTACTTTTCTTTTCGTTTTTAATAAGCACTATCCAACTTGGACTTCTCCGGCTTCGGAGTTGAGAGCCGTTGGGTTTTTGGTTCTTGGGCCCTACCCTATCCAACCTATTACCACCTGCCGAGGGAATGCGATGCACATTCCCTTTGCTCGAGGTCGAATACTCGGAATCCGCGACACGACACGAGACGAGACGAGACGAAAGCTTTTGCCGCAATGGCGTCAAAACCAAGCAGCCGAGCGGAAAGCAATCCGGCGGCGGCGGCGGTGCCGTCGCTGTACGGGCGCGCCCTGCCGTCGCCGCCGGCGGTGGAGTTCGCGTCGGCGGAGGGGCGGCGGCTGTTCGCGGAGGCGCTCCAAGGGGGCACCATGCAGGGGTTCTTCAGCCTCGTCTCCGTCTTCCAGACGCAGTCGGAGCCGGCCTTCTGCGGCCTCGCCACGCTCGCCGTCGTCCTCAACGCGCTCCGCATCGACCCGGGGCGGCGGTGGAAGGGCCCCTGGCGGTGGTTCGACGAGTCCATGCTCGACTGCTGCGAGCGCCTCGACACGGTCAGGGCGGAGGGGATCACCTTCGGCAAGGTCGCCTGCCTCGCCCACTGCTCCGGCGCCGACGTCCGCACCTTCCGCGCCGCCCAGGCCACGCTCGCCGACCTCCGCCGCCACCTCCTCCGCTGCGCCTCCTCCCAGGATTGCCATCTCGTCGCCTCCTACCACCGGAAGCTTCTCGGCCAGGTTTCTGCCTGCTCGTCCGCACCTCTCTCGGAACTCGAATTTGACGAATACCGTTTGCTGTTCGTTCTGAACGACTGATGAATGTTTGTTTGGATTCGATGCAGACTGGAACAGGGCATTTCTCGCCGATTGGCGGCTACCATGCTGGGCAGGACATGGCGCTGATCCTGGATGTCGCTCGCTTCAAATACCCTCCTCATTGGATTCCGCTGCCGCTTCTTTGGGAAGCCATGAACACGATTGATGAAGCAACTGGGCTCCTCAGGGGGTATATATTCTCTAGTATATCTTCCTGTCTCTTGTGGACATTAAGGCCCCCCTTGATCTGAACGAAAAACATTAGAATTTTGTAGAATTTCAAATCCTGTAGGAATTACAAAGACATGAATATTAGGAAATGAACTAATATCAAATAATTAGAAGGGGTGAGGCTTCGAACCCAGGTTGTCTAGCCCACCACTTTATCGAGCTAGCCGGAAGACCATTAGGTGTTCTCAAATCCTGTAGGAATTTTCCCTAAATAGTCCTTTGAAACAAAGGATCCGACACTATAGAATCCTATGGAATTCCTCAATCCATTCCTATCAAAATCCTTCGTTTTTTTTATAAAAAAACTCGTTCCTATCGAAATCCTGTGTTTTTAAAATCCTACGTTTCAAAGGGCCCTAAGAGCAGGTACAATAGCAGGCTATTAGCCAGCTATAAACATATTTTAATAAGATAAAAGATGAGAGAGAAGAGCAGCGAGCTACAGATCTGTAGCTAGCTGCAGCACGGACTCTAAGACACAGTGTGTGTATGATATGTGGGACAGTATAGTAAGCAACTATTGTATAAATTAGCTATTAGATTGGCTATAAATGAATTGAAGTTAGTAGTGGGCTATACTATTGAACTTGCTCTAATGTGTTTTAGAGGTTCTTGTATGCAGCGTTGGGATTAGTGTCTTGTAACAATGCAGCTCTTGGATTAAGCGACTGTATTAATTTGGGTTATCTAGGGTTCATCGACTGTCAGGAATCAGGATACGCTGCTCTGCAATTATCAGTTTATTACTGTTAATGAAGAAAATTTGGACAATGCTGTAGGGTGTATGCTCAGTCCGTTTAGCACTTAAACGTGGTCATTGGGGCTCTTGAGAAGTTGAGATATGCAATATGTTGGCCTTAATATTACGCTACCTACGTGTTTTGTCCTGAAACTATGCAATGATGTGTCAGTTTAGACTAAATGGGCAAATTAGTTTGTACTTGGCGAGTTTAACATGTCGGCATCTTCATATTTGGTAGGTTCATGCTTATCTCAAGGAAAACTGAAGCTCCTTTATTGATCCGTGCAGTGGTAAATTAACGTGCCAATGCTTGGTGAATCAAATATGTAAGTGTCAAGTGTCACCTTTGATCTATTTTTTTTTCTCATTCCTTTCAATGCTATGCAGAATTGCAGGGATGAAAGCTGGCAAAGCATGGCAAAGTATTGCATAGAAGTTGTCCCAAATCTTTTGAGGGATAACAGCGTAGACAATGTCCTAACAATTCTTTCCCGTTTAGTGAATCATCTTCCTCCCAATGCTGGAAATTTTATCAAATGGGTCATTGAAGTTAGGAGACAAGAGGAAGGAGGATCCAGCCCAAGTAGAGAGGCTAACGAAATGCCTTTCCTGAAGGTCATTTTAATTTTCCATTTCTGTTGTTGGATCAGTTTTGTTCCCTCTGTTCAACCAGTTAATGTTGTATGTTCGCTTGCAGGAAAAGGTCCTACAGCAAATCCGTGATACTAAGCTTTTTCAGTTGGTCCACAAACTGCAATGTTCTAAGCAGCCCTGTTGTAGTTGCTCGTCTTTAACGGACGAAGATTCCATTTCCCAGATTGCAGCCAGTGTGTGCTGTGAAGCAACCGCATTGCTAAGTGGGAATCTGTCATCAAGAGATGGATTATTTTCGAGTGAAACTTGTTCCGGATGTGCACAAGTGAATGATGATGGGCTTAAAAATGTCATTACAGGCAAAGTGGTATCTGAAGGCAATGGACATGTTGATAAGCTTTCACCGATATCCTCGACTGAAACATGCTTCTGCAATTCAACTCTGAGCAATGAAACTGTCAATTATCCATCAAACACAGACATTCTAACTGTTCTATTGCTGTCGTTACATCCTAGCACATGGTTGTGCATTGAAGATGAGAAGTTGAAAGCTGAATTTCAGAGCCTTGTTTCTACGGACGATCTTCCTGATCCTCTTAAACTGGAGGTGTGCTGTCTCACTCCTAGAACCTTGCATTGTTTGTTTACCTTTGCTCTCTACCAAAGTACCAATATGTTTTTTCCAGACTAGCCTAGAGCCCATGCGTTGTAATGGAAAACAAATTAAGTTACTAGCTTATTAAATCAATTAATAAGCACTTATTTAGTCTAATTAATTGTTGCGTGGTACTATGATTTTTCTTATTGAATAAGTAGGTGATTTTCAAATTTGGGATGAGCCAATAGTGAAACGGAGGATGACTTGTTGAAAGGTGGTGTAATAGTATAGATTGTGAGGCTCAGATGTTAGTGGTAGGGGTGGTGAGGGAATGGACATCACCAATACTAACATTTGAAGTAGTATAGATAAACAAGGGTCTCTAGTAATCATATAACGCTTTTCTACATAGTCATCTTCTAAATCAATGTTTACACATAAACCCAAATCCAGCATAGTGACCCAATATTTTATTTCACAGATCTGAGTTTTACTTTCACATAAAAGAACCGTAAGATCCATTACTTCGGTTAATTCAAGGAAACACCTTTCTACATGTTTTCCCCCCCCTTCTATCAAGCTTTCATTCCTTAGTAGGGGGCTTCCAAGCATATCTCATGATTAAAAAAAAACACTACTTTTTATTCTAAGTAGAGCTACTATTTATATTGACAGATATTGCATCTAAGGAGGCAACTCCGTTATCTGAAGGCTTGTAGAGAAAAGGAGGCATATGAAGATACTTGGCCACAATCTTGGGAACAATGCTAACATGGCAACCACTCACTTAATAATGAATTTCGCTGTTCACTGGGCCTTTTGGTTGCTGGCTTAACCTTACTGGAAATTGACGCCAAAAGAAAAGGTTAGGATGTTAGGAGAGGAGGTGAAAATATTACCTCCTTTTCAAATAAGGACTATATAAACAATTTTCTGATAATAATGATGTTTTGGCAATTGGCAAGTACTTCGCAACCGTGAAGTATCTTTCCTTGCTTAACTTCTCTTTTGTTTTTCCCTTGTATTTCTGATAGTTCCATGTACTTTATTCCCTCTAATTAATGGATAAGCACACTTAGCTCGTTCTAAAAAGATAAGAAAAAACTTGTGATTCGTTAGTTCTTCCGGCCATAATTTTTTTACGTGTAGAATGGGATTTAGTAAAAAAAAATAAAACTTTGGCTATTAGTTTATATTGAATTAAGTATATAAAATCTTTTTGAAAACATGTTATTATGATAGTACTTTGAAGTCAAAATCGCATCCTATTTTTTGTTAAGCATTTGAAAAGTTAATGGTAGTTAAAGTTTTAAAAGTTTAGCTAAAGCTTATCCTAAACATCAAATATTTATGAGTGGAATGAGTATTTTATAGTAATTGTTTGAAGTATTTTAGGATAAACAAACCATTTATACGGTTATACTTGTACATGTCTCCTTACCATTTAAAGCACAACTGATTGCATAGGTAATCATTTCATGATTCAGAATTTCGGATTGTTGGTTACTTTTTGGTTAATAGGATAAGTCACTACTCCTATATTGGAAGAGGGAACACCTTTGTAGGCAGAGTAGAGATGGAAATTTCCTAAGAATAAGTTCAGTTTAGATCCCTTATCTTGACACGGAGTTTGAAATTCATCCCTAAACTGCGATATCAGGTATAGCCATCCCCGAACTTGCAAAATCAGATCAACTTTTGTCCCAAGGCAGTATGGCTCCCGATTTCGTCCGATGCGACGCTTTGACTTTGGTCAGATTTGTTGAGTTAGCGTGGGCCCTGCATGTTAGCACCAACTCTTTCCTCTTTCCCCATCTCCCCTCTCTTCCTCATCCTCATAAAGGCAGGCCGTGTCCAGTGTCCTGCATCTGGCCGGCGGCAAGAAGGGTGGCCGGCCTCCAGGTCCGGTGTCTTCATTTGCACTGATCGTTTCCCCCCGGAAGTAGGGGTCAAGGAAAGCTATGTCGTGGATGGTCGCGCCACCGCGCAACCCCTCCCCGCTGGCGCACATCGTCGAGTATTTATGCAATGTTGTCGCCATCATTGTTCTTGACAAGGAACAACCTCGCTGTGTCGGCGTGGCGCGATAGCCATGGCTCCTGCTCGGACCCTGCGTTTTGGAGCACCCATTGAGGCGCTGCCCAGGCGTCGTCGTAGCCCTTCTAGATTCGGTGCTCCAGCACGAGGTACTGCTGGTACGTCGACGATAAAGATGGCAACGGGGACTACGACAGATTCCCTTGCCCTTCTAGATTCTCTTGCCCTATACCCACACCCACGATGACTAAATATTCCCACTTAAATACCCGCACCCGTCGTAGGTACAAAATCGTCCCTACACCTACACCCGTGCGGGTAACGGGTACCCATACCCATATAGTTGACTTATAGCATTTTTAGTTTTGTACTATAATTAGCCATATTAGAACTATAAATCATCAATATTTTCTCTGGCAACAATGCTATGAACATTAGCATTGAAAGCCGAGTAAAAAGTTTCTACAACCACATTACATAATCAAGAAATCAAATAATAATTTCATATAATTAGACTAGAACAATGCTTAAGATGTGAAAGGAGTTTTATGCTATGATTTAGTAGTCGTTGAGACTTATGTTACTCATAGTTTTAGGCTTAATCTACGGGTTTTTTTCACCCACGGGTTGGTGGGTATGGGTGGGTAAAGAACAAACCCATAACCACGTACCCAG
Organism: Oryza meridionalis; assembly: GCA_000338895.3. Lineage (NCBI taxonomy): Eukaryota > Viridiplantae > Streptophyta > Magnoliopsida > Poales > Poaceae > Oryza > Oryza meridionalis. The sequence continues at coordinate 20,767,567 of CM002528.2, forward strand.
TAGGTAAGAGTTTTCGTCCATCAGTAAACCTATGGGTATAAGAGTTAGAACATGATTAGCTCCTAATAGAGTAAAAACCCGTCGGGTATCGGGTCATGGGTCCGACCCCATTGCCATCTTTAGTCGACGAGGTTGCTGACTCCGTGATGAACGTGCTACCATGGTAGAACACCACCACTAATATCTTGTCGCTGTTGGCGAGGTTCGGCAAGTAGAGGAGGACAGCAAGGCCAGACGCAATGTCGGTGGCCAGGTCCATTGACGCTGGCACGACGTCCGTGCCAATGAACCGCACGACGCGGACGCTCTTGTAGAGGACCAGGAAGGGGGAGAAGAAAAAGTCGGTGTCCTCTCCATCCTCGGCGCTGGCTAAGGCGGATGGAGCTAGAGGAGGAGTGCGCGCTCGGCGCGAACAATGCTCCTGTCATGTTGAGCAGGAGCAGCAACGCAAACGAGATGGTTGCTGCCATGAGCAAAGCTAGCACATACAGTGGTGCCGATGCAGCTCCTGGATGGCCTCCGGCAGCCGCTCCTCCACCTTTGACGTTGATGCAACTCCTTGATGGCCTTCGGCCCGCCTGCTGTGAGGTCAACTGGTGAGCGGGATCAGGAGGAGGAAGGTGAGAGTGCAGGTCAAGGGTGGGCTCAGCGCTGGCGGAGAGGTCGTACAATAACGTTGAGAGGAACGGCATGGCCGGCGAAATGGGGAGTGGTTGAGCATACAAAGAGATGGAGAAGGGGAGAATGTGTCGCTAACACGTGAGGGTCCACCACTTTTTGTTTTTTATATTTAGATTGAATTACCTTAACATTTTGATCTCATGCTGACTTAGCCGCCACGTCAGTCGGAACCGAGCACTATACTACCCTGGAATCTCAAGTACACTGGTTTAGCAAATTGAGGTTCGGGGATGAATTTGAAAGTCGACGTCAACATGAGGAACCTAAAATGAACTAATTACATTTCTTAAAGCTTCTTTGGATGGGCCATAATTTGACAAAAAAATTCTCCAGGCCATAGATGTGGATCTTGAGGCCCATCTAAACTAGGCCCAAGAGGGAGGATCCCATACAGGGCCCATAATAAGGCCCAACCTAAGGGCCATTCGTTGCAACTGGACTCCTCGCCGGAGACAAGTGCCGCTCCGCCACGACCTCCCCAAACATATCGTTGTCTAGGAAACTAAGAGCCTGTTTGATAGATCCTAACTTCTAAATTCAGCTCTAGAGTTGGGTCTGGAGCAGAGTTGTGGAGCTGTCTAAACTCAGCTCCACCTCTAGTTTATTTTGTGAGAGAGCTCCACCCAGCTCCCCTCCCATTTTAGGTGGAGCTGAAATTATTATTTGGCTGAACTCTAGCTGTGCTAAATAGATCCTAAAGCCTCGCCCTCCTACCGGCCAAGTCATAGAGCTAAGGTTGCTGGCGGCAAGTTTCAAACAAAGCCTTTGCTCAGCTAGCATGCGTTCTTCTCGAAAAGTTTTAGGCTATGTTCGGATTATGAGGTTGGGAGCTAATCTGTCGTGCACGTAAAACAGAGTAAATCATTAGTGCACGGTTAATTAAGTATTAGCTACTTTTTTTAAAAATAGATTAATATGATTTTTAAAATAACTTTCGTATAAATATTTTTTTATAAAAATACACCATTTAGCTGTTTAAAAAGGGTGCGTGCAAAAGATGATGAAGATGAGTTGGGAAAGATTGTTGCCGAACACAGCCTAAAGTACAGTGTAGCACAATAATTAATTTTGTTTTTTTATAACATCACAGTACAAGATAGAGATGGCAAACTGCAAAAGAAAGCCCTGCTTTATTTATGACACAATATGATGAAAATGCCAAAATACAAAGGAAAAAAGGTACATAGCACACAAGGTTCTACGGACGGCATCCAAACCTAGTAATTATACAATTTTCTTTTTGCTTTTTTTCTTTGGCCTTCTTTTATTTCTTTTCTGGTTTTATTCTATCTGGTACAATAGATACTAAATTCACTCTCCAGCACAGATCAGAGCTATGGAATGATTCGAAAATCACTCCACCACACAGTTCACTCCTGGGGTTGATCATTGCCAAAGAAATCCTGGTCCATCAGGTCCATGAGCATCTGCTCCATTTCCTGGTCGGTGAAGGTGTAGGCGCTGGTGTCCTCTTCCTCAAGGCGGCCATGGCCATCAGTAGCAGCAGCAGCAGCAGCAGCAGTGTCATTGAGAGAGGAATTCCCAATTGTTGCCGCCGGTGGCTCAAGGTTAGGGATCGGCGGCAGCATAGATGGTGTTCCCTCCTGGTGCTCCTGGATGGTGAAGAGCATGTCGCCGGCGCCGGTGAACACGCCGCCGTCGTTCGTCGAGCCCACCGGCAGCGGCGGGTAGTTGCCGGGCGGTGCCGCCGGCGGCGGCAGCGGCGGCGAGCACTGTAACCGTGAGACGACGTTTGATGGTGGTGCGGTGTTGTCCGGCTCTGGGGACTTGTTGAAGATCTTGCATAGCACCCACTCGTCTAGCTGCATATATATCCATATAGATCCATGATAACATGGTTAATCTATTGGTAAGATCAGTAAAAAAGGGGGAGAAATTAAGCCTTGTATATATGATAGAACTAACGATCGAGATCGACTAGGAATGGAATATGTACACTGTTTTTTCTTTTGCAAGGAGGAGTGTAGTTAGTTTTTTTTTACAAGTTACAAAAGTCAATTTTGTCATGAATGTTTGTGCAGTGATATGTTAAATATTAATATACCTTGTCAAAAAATTTCATAACTAAACAGACGATACACTAAAAACGAAGAAGGACCATTCTCTCAAGAAATAAAAATACTTTCTCAATATAGTTTGTGTTGTTTGTACCTTCACAGAAGGGTGTGCGGTGGATGAAGACAAGGATGGGTGGGAGGCAGTGGACCCTCTCGTGTTTGTGAGACGGTACTCATGCATGATCCATGTAGTCTTGGTTTCCATGGGCGGGCGGCCAACATAGAATACAAGTGCCTTCTTCATAGCTATAGGAGTGCTTTGCATGTTAGCAACTTGGACGGGCTTGTCAGTGCCCGTGGCCTTCCAAAAGCCTGACGCCGCTAAGCGACTAGGGCGCACACTGTTGGGGTACCTGTGGTCGCGTAGTGTAAAAAAGTACCACTCATGTTCCCCAAATAGAGCCATGGCTGCAACACCAATATCATTAACAAATTGTGTATAGTAGTTGGTAAGTTCATGCATTCTATAATCAAGCATAAATATTAATGCACACTAGACTACACATATGGCTTACATGGAAGCTCCCACGGGTTGAAGTTGTATATTTCGACATCTACGATTATGGGGATGTGGCACGATAGCCCGGTAGCATGCCTCTGGAGGTAGTTGATGACTAGTTCCTCATCGGTTGGATGGAAACGAAAACCCGTTGGCAAGACAGGCAAGGACAGCTGCATTGCCATGGATGAAATGAGGGCGCAATGCTAGCTATATTTGAAGATCCTAGTTTCTCTTGTGGAGGATAGTGCGTAAAGATTGTTGGTCCTTTTATAGCAACTTCTCGGTGGGGTTGGTGAAAAAGGAAGTGCACATGCGACATCGAGTTGGGCCCCACCTGACTCATCTTTGCCTGGACCCCACATACCATGGAGTATCGACAAGAGGCCTGACTCATTACCTCATCAATTTCTCTCTTTTTGGTGTGCGTCTTAGTTGTACAAGTGTGGTATGCAACAGATAGAGGTGATATGTAAAGTTTTGCATCATTGCATTTGATGCTTTGTTTTAGATATTGTTTGGTATACTTGGTGGTCATGCCATGTCTTATTGGATTATTTGAGGAAGTCGTGAAAGAAAAGTTCAAACCGTATTCTCTACCACGTGTAGGGGCAAGTAGGAAAAGAAGTGCAAAGCGGCATAGATAATGTCCTAGCACCGCGTAGCACCAGCTGCATCTGCCATATGTTGACAAGGCGACTCTTTAGACCGACACGTAAAGATATCACACAAAAGAAGCATCCCTAGATGGACAAGCCTCATAGTACCCTGGTGCCACCACAACCTATTTTCCATGCGATTTTCATCTAAAGAAAAACCTTATGATAATTTATTATGCCATGATGAATGGTCTTCACAAAATGCCTTGATAATGGAGGAGTTAACCATAACGACAGAAATGCTAAAAACTAGAACAAAGGTGACTACAGACACTAGTGTTGTCACTACAAGAAAAATGCCTTTACAATACTGTAGAGGTATTTTAAAAAATATCTAATAAGTGTCTTATGGTGAATTATCTCTACAAACGAAGAGACATTTTATAAAATGTCTATAAGATGGTAGAGACATTTTCTAGAAACATTAAATTGTACCACAGACATATGAAACCAGTCCAAAAAATAAGAATAAAATAGTTCCTTTGCTTTTTGTCATGCGTTAAACTCATGATCTCTTGGACAAATCATTTTTATCTTCAATGCACTAACCAACTCAACTCCATGTCATTACTTGTATGTTTGTGCCCTTAGTTGCTTATATTTAGTCATTTAGTACATATTATCATCCAAAAAGTGTCTCTACATAGTTTGAAATATCTCAAGAAAATGCCTTTACATATCAGGCGCATTTTACAGTGCCGAAAGAATGCCTCTACAAAATAGAATCTAATAAACTAAGCTGAAAATGTCTCTAGAGTAAAAGTTTTCTAGGCAATTTTTGAAGTGCCTCTATAAAGTGTCTCTACACTATAAAAATTCTGATCTTAAGAAGCAATTTGCAAAATGCCTCTACGAAAGTGTCTCTATATGAGGTTTTTGTTGTAGTGTGTGAGTATTTTTAGTGCATAAACAAATAATCTCAAGATAAATGTTTTAAGACATCAACATTTCTTATAACCATTTCAAAGGTTCAATCTTACTCTCTTCGGTTAACATATTTTCAATATATGACGCCGTTAGCTTTTTTACGTACATTCCTCTTACTAAAAATAATCTATGCAAATATAAAAAAAAATTAAGTCATACTTTAAATAACTTGAATGATAAAATAAATCATAATTACATATTATATTTTTATACTATTATATAATATCAAGAAACATCAGGAACTAATTTGCAAAAAGTATAAATGTTGGCAAAACCACAATCACCAGTGTGTTTCATAATAGTATATATATCTTTTTTGCATGGGCTATCCAAATAGTTGACAATAGCAGCATTTCCCATGACGTTCTGTGCATGCTGATGCTGCTATCATAACATTATTCACAAAAATACACCCCAAAAGAAAATCTCGATCCAAAGAGGCCATGTAAATGAACCAACGCACCTTTAAGAGAGAGGCTATACCGGTATGGAGTAATCGAAGAATTGTGTCGTGATAAAAGCTAGTAATGCTTAATGGTAGTAAAAACGGGGTAATATTTTTTTCTTATCAGGCAGAAAAGAAAACATACACATTTTTTTTTTAAAAAAAACCTTATTCGTGGCTGATGTACTACATAAATTTAGACATACACATTCCATCACACTATATATCATGTGTTTCCTCCAATTTTATTTTGTCTCAAGAAATGTCAATTGAATTAGAGACATCAAACTACTGAAACATGGGCTGGGAAAGTAGTGCATATATAATGTATTTGATGTGAACACAACTCTCAACGATACATAATGCTTTGGTGCCTTGGTGCTCGCCGAGCAGCGCCTACACGCGGTGCACTGACGTGTAGGGCCTGTCGGCATTGTCCAGCTGAACCCCATCAAGGGATCAGGGTCACAACTCACAAGGAGCTTTTGTGTTGGAGTATAGCTTTATGAGCTGTGTCGTGAATTTGGGCTTAAGAATAATTATTATGACCCAACTAATGATATATATAATGATATATATACTTCATCCGTTGCAAAAATAAGTTTACCTTTATCCATCCTACATAAATTAATATAATATAAACCTAAGATTAGAATCTCATACCTTATCAAATCTCAATGCAACTATTCCTTACTTTATTTATTTCCAATTCAATCATTTTCTACTTTTACAAACTTCGATACAATAATTTATTAAAAAACTTATCTTAGGATAAATGAAAAGAGTAAAAATTAAATTTATTATATAACGGAGGGGCATATATATATATATATTAAATCACAGATTATTTGCTAAAAGTTTTGAGGATATAACTGTACACTCCTAGGTCCACCCCTCTCTAACTCTAATCTTTGTAAGTGAAAGGTGAATCCTAAAAACCAACTACGATGAGCCACATGATCAACAAAATAACGACCTTTGGATTCACATGAAAACAAAATAGATAGAAGACATATAAGCCATTGGATAGAGCAAGTAGTAATTCTTTGTCTAGAACCTTCCTCATTATACTAAGAAAAAAATAGTAAAGTTTTGGATATAATTTTACGATATATACCTTGAATTAAAAACTATTTCGCAAATATACCCTCTTTATCTACATAACTTTCCTTTGGGAAAAAAAATATTACTCATTGACTTTTATTTAAGAAGATCCAACAACAAATTAAAGAATAAAATGTGAAAGATATAGGGGGTGTTTAGATCCAGGGGTGTAAAGTTTTGGTGTGTCATATCCGGTATTATATAGGGTGTCGCATGGGGTGTTCGGACACTAATAAAAAAATTAATTACAGAATCCGTCAGTAAACAGCGAGACGAATTTATTAAGCCTAATTAATCCGTCATTAGCAAATGTTTATTGTAGCACTACATTGTCAAATTATGGAGCAATTAGGGTTAAAAGATTCATCTCGCAAATTAATCGCAATCTGTATAATTAGTTATTTTTAGCTTATATTTAATACTTCATATAGGTGTTCAAACGTTCGATGTGACAAGGTGTAAAATTTTTGTGTGGGAACTAAACAGGGCCATAGTAATGTCGTGCATATAATTTTGCAATATTCATACTATAAATAAAGACGGTTTACAAATAAACCTCATCTAATAAAGATTCATATGATCCGACTAAGTTTTACATCATTCAAAGTTATATATATTAGTGATGCGCATATATATGTGTGATATACTAATGTGACTTTCAGCTATGCACCTGTCTAAAAGATGTTGTTATGATTAATCATCATTACAAATTTAAGCTCATTATTAATACAACAATCTACAAACACATTTAATAAAGTGTGTTTATAGTTGCGCGAATGCAACTTAATACACTAGTATAATTGAAGGACTCATGGAGGACGGGGATCCGAGCTGAGGGCTCGATGCATTGTCCATGCCCCTAATCGGAAAAATATATGATTGAAACCACGTAGGTAGTGGAAACCTAAAACTACCATTGGATCGAAAAAATAGGCGTATAGGAGTAAAATTTGTACTCATGGTAACGTGGATGAATCTTATACGTCTATTTTTTGATTCAACGGTAGTTCCCAGGTTTCCACTAAATACTTATTCCGTCCTATATTAAGTTCATTTTAGCTTCTTTCGTTTGTCCTAAAATAAATTTATTTTTAGTGTAGTTGTTGCATCAGTGTTTGTGAAAGTATAGAATTGTTGTATTGGGAGAAGATGAAGTAGGAAATAGTTGCATTGAGATTTGATAAAGTATGGGTATTCTGATCTTTTTGATTTTGTATTGGTATGTGTGAGATGAATAAAAAATAAACTTATTTTGGGATAAACATAATATATACGATTTGCAATACATATTTCCCCGGTTAGTGGGCCAAACCCGGGAGACTAACAAACAGAATTAAACCCTAGATAATGTTAGTAGTAGATCATAAGACCATGGCCAACGCTCCAGCGTGGAGTGTGGTCTCACCCCTCCCGAGACGAATATTCGCGCTAGCTCGGCCGGGACCGCACCCCGGCAGAGGGCCGCGACCCCAGCAGAGGGCCGCATAGTTTCGTCAGCTTTTGGCCGAGAAACGGGCGAGGAGCTGTGTTGGAGAGATGCCTCACCCCAAGCCGCCACCCCACGTCGGGAAGAATATGGAGAGGGGGTGGACTGGAGAGAAGGGCCGCGTCGATCCCGGCCGCCGTCACCGCTTCGATCTGCCACCGCCGCGTCGGTCCACTCCACCGGGAGGGGAGAGGAGAGGAGAGGCAGCGGAAGGAGAACTCGAGCTGGAGAGGCGTGAAGTGGAAGAGACGTGGGGAGGGGGATTGGGTTTTGATGGGGACTGGGGAGAAGAGGGTGGAGGAGAGATTTTATATTAATTTCTAGATTTTGGGGTGTTTAGTGTAAAATTTGAACTTCTATATAAATTAAAAAATTGTGAGGACTAAAATAAAAATGTAAGGCTACCACCTGAAGCAACTAGCACTATAAGAAATTAGCTTTCTAGGAGTGTTATCCCATCCTACATAGCACTTGAGAGGGTACCCTGCGTAGCCATGCCCTAATCATATATAGCCTGGATCAGTAGCCCAAGCTCTCTCTTTCTCTAAAATAAGAACGGATAAGATCTGATGGTCCTGATGGACTTGATTACGACGAGCCGCAGCTGCACATGGCCGCACCGCACGCAGTCGCACGCAACATTAACTGGATAGGCTAAGCTCTGTACTGACCAAAACCGGAGATTCCAGCAGCGTTACGGAAAGGCAACTGATTGTTGCTCTTCGGGATCGCGCTACATCGAAAGGGTTAGGGCAGGTAAAATAGCAGGGTATAAGCTAGCTATAACCACATATCGAGAAGAAAAGAGAAGAGAGAGAAGAAAGCGGGCTATAGATTTGTAGCCGGCTGCAACACGGACTCTAATACGCTATGAGTGTATAAGAGGTAGGACCAGATATTAATAATGTAGTATATTTTTATAGGTAACTATTGTATAAATGAGCTATTAAATTGGCTATAGATGATTTGGAGCTAACAGTTGACTATACTATTGAACTTGCTCTTACAGCACCTCCGATGGTAATTCCGGTTAACACGGTAAAAAAAATATTTAAATATTTAACTTTTTTTAATTAAAATTGTTATTGAGCTCTTATTGTACCATAAGTAAGCCCGGTTATCATGGCAACCGACGGTAGGAGAAACCTGGTAGAATCTCTTGCGGAACTAATCTAACACGAGATGTGAAAACTACTCTGGAACAGTAGTCCTTAATTATGAGTTCAGTAGTGCCTAACATGCTGGTTACAGCAAGATCAACCTTCCAGTTTAGGATGGTCACTCAAATGCAGGTTGCACCCCCCTGCCTGATTATTAATGAATTTGTTTTCTGCAGGTCTGCAGATTACACATGCGGATGATCATCCTAAGCAAATAGAAGATCAGTCTCCCATCCCTGCCATGAAACATTCTCTCACTGGCACATGGAAAAAGATTGGTCTGGTTTTATTATTTATTAAGAGTTAGGTACTCCCTCCGTCTAAAAAAAGTGAATCTAGATGAATCGTCTAAAAAAAGTAAATCTAGATGAATATGACATATTCTATTACAACGAATCTAAACAGATGTATATTCAAATTCGTTGTAATAGAATGTATCATATTCGATATTTAATATTTTGGTTAATTTTTTATGGGAGGTAGTAAACATAATCCGAGGCAGACCACGAGACCCAGCGAGTCACGAGATCAAGGACCATCACGTGTCAGTAGTCATGCACTGGACAGGGAGAAAAGGACATGTACATGTGATCTACCAAACCAATTACGCCAACAGATGCTCTCCCTTCTGTTACTGCTGCACACCGTAAATAGAGCTCCTGCCAACCAAAATCCTGAAAAAAAGGAAAAACAAATCCAGCAGCATTCATTGTTATCATTTTTTCTCTGTCCCTATAATATATTTTTATCATTTTTCTTAATGAGAGTATGAGACATGCACTTACACATCACCCACGTACACTACCTACACACATGTAATCTACGAGTACGCTATTTTAACACACGTTCAAAGAGACGGAAGCTCAATGCTTTAAGCACACACAACTACACAAGACACAATCTTAAGTGATACTCCGGCGCTCGGCATTTGTCAGTAAACTACTTTTACCTACCTGATAATGGCAGCTAGGCACGCTCCCTTCCATTCCCTTAGTTCTTCTCCTCTGATCATTTCTGCAAAAAGGACTCCATTGTTAACAATATCATCACTCATCCAAAACATCCACATTTCTCTCCCCTACCCTATCCTACCGACCTAATTAACTACTAACTCTGTCCCAAAATATATCAATTTTTAGCTATGAATATGAACACACAGTTGTTCAGATTCATAAATAAAAATCTTACATTTTGGGACGTAGGGAGTACCCTTCCTCCACATCCAAGCACAGATCTCTCCCTACACTAATACCACACCATCACATCACATGCTTGTGTTGTGGCTGCATTAGCCACCATTGTTACTGATGTTCTCTACTGCCACTGCTATCCACCTGTGCACTCCATAGTTTGGCACAATTCATAAAGGAGGCAGCAGCAGCAGCAGGAATGCAGGATGCACTATCATCTTCTTCTTGTTGTTTTTCTTGCAAAAGGCGGGAAGGCAGAGGCAAAAGGGCGCTAAAAGTTGCGGCCTTTTCTTGCCCCCACCTAGTCGCTGGCGTGCACATTATTAAGCTCTTCCACTTCGGCACATCCCCGGATCAATCGACCACGGCGTTTCTCTTCATCTTCTTGCTCCGGCGTGGTCTGGTCGCCGGCGTTACTGACAGCGACAGTTTTGAAGCTGCATTCAAGTAGGTGCGAGATCCTCGTCGCAGTTAATATAATCTCTTAAAATTCCATGCGTTTCTTGCAGATTCTGCTACATATAGTAGATGTGAAGCCGTACCTGCCGGGTTTCTTGCAGGGATAGGATGGCGCCGGCGATGGCTCTGAGGTTGCTGGTGGTGGCGGTGGTGGCGGCGGTGGTGTCCTGCGACGTCGCCGCCGATGAGGTGGGGAGCGTCGTCGAGGTGTGGCCAATGCCGGCGACGGCGAGCAAAGGCGGGCAGACGCTGCACGTCAGCAGGGAGCTCAGGATGACGGCGGAGGGGAGCAAGTACGCCGACGGGGAGGCCATCCTGAAGGACGCGTTCCAGAGGATGTTGACGCTGATAGAGCTGGACCACGTCATCAATGGCAGCTCCCAGGGCTTGCCGCTGCTCGCCGGTGTGAATGTCGTCGTGCATTTGCCCGGCGATGAGGTAAAGCCTGATGATCTGGAGCCTGCAGGACTGACAGATTGTGAACTTGTGATTTTTTTTTTTTTTTTTACCTTCTTGTGACCTGCATTTGGTTGATTTTGTCCTCTGCAGCTCAATTTTGGGGTGGATGAATCATACAATTTGTCAGTGCCTGCAACTGGAAATCCAATTTATGCTCAAATTGAGGTTAGTGATAAAAAAATATATGCTCTGCTAACTGTGCTGTCAACATGAAAGGTTGGCAGAATATGACATCAGATGCTGACACTTTAACTGCAGACATTCTTCCTCTGAGAATTCACGGAAAATAATGAAATCGTGTTGCTTAGTTCTAGGAATTGTGACACTTTTTTTTTTTTTTTTTTTGCTGTCACCTCACTATGTCTTTATTGCAGGCCCAGACAGTTTTTGGAGCACTTCATGCCTTGGAGGTAACTTGGCATGGTTTATCCACTCAATGCATCTGCATGATCATAGATAAAAAAGACAACACGATCACTTTCAGACAATCTAACAGTGTACCTTCTATCGTTGCAGACGTTTAGCCAATTGTGCAACTTTGATTTCACCTCAAGGTTAATTGAACTTCAGTCTGCCCCTTGGAGCATCACGGACATGCCCAGATTTCCTTATCGAGGGCTTCTTATTGGTGAGATATATTCTGAATATTGGATTGGTTTTGTCAACAACAGTTGTATCAAGGCCTTTAGGGTATTGTAATAAATCGAAATTGCTATACGTCCGACCCATCCATCCGACTAGTGTATGTATAAGTTATGCTCAAATTGAGGTTAGTGATAAATTGAGGTTGCATGACTTGGTCGGACACAAATCGTACGGCTCGGTCGTACGTATATCAAGATTCGTAATAAATATACTTGACTGTAACAGTAGCATCCAGATAGTTAATGTTGCTCACCCCCATAAGTAAAATTGTAAAAGTAACATACTCACAATCTACTGACCATATCATAAGCCTGAAACTAGAACTGAAAGAGCATTGATCCATGGGAGAAATAGTACCTTGTAACCTTCCTCCGTTGAACTCCTTTATCTTGTATTTGCTCTTGTACATATTGCCGTGAATTGTCCTTTTTTTCAGAACTTCTAGCAGGGACCATCCCTATTGTTCCATTAATATAAACCCTTACAGCTATCAGAAGTTTTGAACCAAAATATATTCCATTTCTTCATAATCTCTTTTCCATTTGTTCACAAGTCTTTTTTCTTTTTTGGTGTTGTTAACCACCATCATGAATAATTCTAAGATGGAAGCTCATACTTACTCCACATGTTCCATACTAGGCTTATATGATGAACAGTAAATATTGTGCATGTAAAAATAGCGTCTGATATCTCTTTCTTTTAAAGGATTTATCTGATACATCTACTATTGTCCTCAAATAGTTTGAGGAAAGATAATACCTGATCTTTTTTTAACTCAATGCACTGGCATCCTACAGATACTTCAAGGCATTACCTTCCTGTCCCAGTAATAAAAAGCGTAATCGATTCAATGACCTACAGCAAGTTGGTAGGTTTGATCTTTTCACAAGAAACCAGTTCTTCAATCTTGATTGATAATTCTCTCCATTGCAATGGTCCTTCTCCAGATATTCCTTTAGTTTTAGTTGCATCATATAATCTGCTTACTCTATCATCATGCAGAATGTTCTTCATTGGCATATCGTGGATGAACAGTCATTTCCTATAGAAATACCTTCATACCCAAAATTATGGAATGGTGCATACTCTTACTCAGAGAGATATACAATGGATGATGCTATCGACATTGTTCAGTGAGTTTTTCTGTCTTTCATTTTTCATGTGAAAGAGCAGAGTTTAGCAAATATCACTCTAAGGTTATGGCTGGACATAAGAATTTATTTACCTTCACTATGAAGTAACAGGAGCTAAGAGCATGCAGTAAAACCACGTTAAGTAATTTATATAAATATTGCAAAGGGAACTCAGCAGAAAATAAAAAACAAAACTCTAAAACCCATTCCTTCTTTGGAGAATGATGTGATCAATTTAGAGATCAGTTAGCTATGCTGTTGGATTTAACCAAGGTAAGATAACTTATCAATAATCTGCAGGTATGCTGAACGACGAGGTGTCAATGTCTTAGCTGAGATTGATGTTCCTGGCCATGCTCTCTCATGGTAAGTATTTAATATGCCAATGCTGTTCTTCTCTAGCATATGCTCCATGACTATTCAGGTTTTACTGATGAAAACCTGAATCCTTTGTTTTTGTTGTACTCATGGTATACCTTTTAAATCCAGAAAGCACAGTGCCTTACGGATGAAGTTATTTAACTAGATATGACAGTAGGAATATCAAAAGGTTGTAAATAAATTGTGCATTTCTTTTTGTTTTAGGGGTGTTGGTTATCCGTCGTTGTGGCCATCAGCTACTTGTAAAGAACCACTTGATGTCAGCAGCGAATCTACATTCCAAGTGATTAATGGAATTCTTTCAGGTAATTCACGGTTTACCAACAGAAATCGCGTTATATTTTGAGTGGTACTTTTATTACTTTGAAAGAGAAAAAAACAGCCATTTATATTATACTTACCAACAAAAGGAAAAAAAAAGCAGTTCAACGAACCGAATAATGAATATATTGTGAAAAACAAATTGATGATCTTGTATAATATTCACTAATAACTTTTGATGCTCTTTCAGATTTCAGCAAGGTTTTTAAGTTCAAGTTTGTCCATTTGGGAGGTGATGAGGTCAATACAAGTAAGTCTGCAAAAGTATCTCCGCTGCAGAGCAGATCTCATATCATATAGTAGTTTAGTAATCTAATAATTACTCACTATGAATTTCAGGTTGCTGGACTTCCACACCACGCGTTAAAGCATGGTATGCTCTTATCTAGAACTAGTATAAAGAATAAGAGCAACAGCATACTTGATATGCACTTATTGACAATATTTTCTCTTTATTGTAGCAAAATACCCGAGCCTTGGAACAGATTAAAAAAATAAGAACTAAACATGAAAATTATAGAGTAAATTTCACAAAACTACATGTATTTTGACCAAATTATCACAAAACTACAGATTTAAGGAGTTGTATCACAAAACTACACATTTAGCACCAAATTTATCACAAAACTGCAGATTTTAGGTTAAGTATCACAAAAATGCATATTTAATATTGAACTTATCACAAAACTACAACTTTTGGAGTTTAAATCCCTAGCACTATTGTTATGGTGGAGCTATAAACTAATTACTTTGTGATTAAATTGGTTCTCAACCTGTAGTTTTATGATAATTTAGTTACTAAACATGTAGTTTTGTGACACTTCATCTTAAATATGTAGTTTTGTGATAAATTTGGTGCTAAATGTGTAGTTTTGTGATACACTGAGTTAAATCTGTAGTTTTGTGATAATTTGGTCATAGTATCTGTAGTTTTGTGAAATTTACTCAAAATTATATATGTTTCTGAGGCCAAAACATTTTGCAACCAAGCATCAACCCATAAATAACCATGACATATGCATTATCATCTATTTTTCTACCTGCAGAAGATCCCACCAATTGTAGATGTGTTGGTGATGGCCGACTCACCACCATCATCAGGTCCTTTTGTAGCAGAGATGATCAGTCATTTGATCTAATCTGAAGTATTTTTCCTGGTGTGCAGGTTGGCCCAACATGGTATGAAAGAATCTGATGCCTACAGATATTTTGTATTGAGAGCTCAAAAGATAGCAAAATCACATGGCTACGAAGTTATTAACTGGTATGTGACTTGGTTTTGCAGATCTAGATCTTTCAAATAGCTGTTGATACACTTTCTTGTCCTTGTAGGGAAGAAACCTTTAACAACTTTGGAGACAAACTAGACCGCAGAACTGTGGTGCATAACTGGTATTTCCTAACTGCCTCTTGATTGTCATTATATAAAAAATTATCAGCATCCTTGTTAGGAAAAGAAAATAAAACAAAGTTGTATGCTCTTGCCAAATTATATTGTCATGCCTATTATAAGAAACAATGACCACATTTGCCAAATCTCAAATATAGCACATTCTCATTTGAAGAAGGCAAAGATCACCAAGCTGGAATATGTCATTAGATATTTCTAATATTGGTCCTGCGACCATATGTTATGCTTACATTGGATGGTATTTGTCAATTTATACATCATTGTGATGGCACTAAATTTCTCTTTGAACAAATTAGTTTGCATAGTTTGATTACACGTCAGTAAATGCCCATTCATAGAGAACAGCTTATGGTAGTATCTGTATTTTGCACTGTCCAACAAGTAATATAAAACTAGAGGAATGTTTGTAGTTTAAACAAGGAAATTTATTGAAGTAATGGGATTGCAAACCTTTATTAAGAAAAGGTGAAAGGATTGCAAGAAAAGTTTCAATACCATTATATAGTGCAGTTTCTTCTCCTAATTAGGAGGACCCAGCCAGAAATCATCTGTTTGTGCAGCTATTGGAAATTAACAGCTAGTATTTTTCACCACAAATTATAACAGGCTTGGAGGTGGAGTTGCAGAGAAAGTTGTTGCTGCTGGTTTGAGATGCATTGTGAGCAACCAGGATAAGTGGTACCTAGATCACTTGGAAGTTACATGGGATGGATTTTATATGAATGAACCACTGAGAAATATCAAGAACCCGGCACAGCAGAAGTTGGTTCTTGGTGGTGAGGTATGCATGTGGGCTGAACACATAGATGCGTCTGACATTCAGCAAACCATTTGGCCACGTGCAGCAGCAGCTGCAGGTATAATCAGATACATGACTTCTCACTCTTATATCCTCGATTAGCTAGAATTCGTAAACTTTTATCCCAAAATAACAGAAAAGTTTTTCTTATCTCACCAAAACTCACTTGTTAATTTGAAGAGCGGTTGTGGACTCCGTTTGAGAAGCTTTCAAAGGAGTGGGAAATAGCAGCGCTCAGCGCAAGACTGGCACGCTTCAGGTGCTTGCTGAATCATAGAGGGATCGCTGCTGGACCGGTAACTGGTTATGGACGTTCCGCGCCAGCAGAGCCAAGCTCCTGTATAAAGCAGTAGGATATCCAAAGCAGATAAATATTATTATTATTCATATTGGACTGAAAATCATTTCAGACACCCATTTAACCGCTGTAAGCAGAAGCAGTCAAAGGAAAAGGCTGGGGCCAATGTAACTGAACTCTGTGTTACAAGAGAGTGTTTCAATAATATTGCATTCTCAATTTCATGTAGTAATTGTATCCCTGTGAGATATGCTATCCTGTTTTACCCTTGGTGTAGAATTGGCATGTGCAAAGATTTTGTCCCATTCCATAAACAAAACCAAACATGTTAGCAACTTAGCATACTGTTGCAGTTCAGATACTGATAATTTCTCCTGCACATGAATACACCTATCTGTTACTTTAGAATTCAAGAGTAAGCTCTTGAAATCAGTAGCCAAGGGTCCTGTATTCCACTATGGATGGTGTAAAATCTATTAGAATTGCTAGCTAAAAAAGCTATATAGTTTAACGCTAATTAATAATAAATGAGAGTTGGGGATTTGTCCCATCATCTTGTGTTTTATTTTTATTTTTACATTTTTTTTAACAAACTTATGGCTATGTGTCTTACGACAAACTGGAGATGTAATCCATTTCCGTTATTAAAAAAAGAACTCAAGAGTAAACATTCGTACTGCATCTAGATCTAGCGCAGATCAATCAAAAGAATATGTTCAGGGAGAGGACTGCAAGGAGCAAACCTACAGAAGCTACTCCTAAATCAGGGATGTGGGAAAACCGATGAAGAAGTGAAGGCTAATGAGGAGGCTTAAAATGAGAGATAAACCTGCTGGTCTGGAACACTGCTAGCTGGCGGAGGTACGAGGCTGGCCTCTCCACGGTGGCCGCCGGCGATGCCTCCACCACGCCGCCAGCGGCCAGCCGGCTCACGCATTTGCGCCCGTGTAGCATACCTGCGGAGACAGGCGAGGAAGAGAGAGCGCGGAATCATTTACATGACCGCCTAGGTGGTCGGCGATAGCGGCGGCGACGGCGAGGTCGGGCGGCGGCGGGAAGGCGTCGACGGCGGCAAGGGGTTTTTGCCGTGATTAGTACGGGGAGGGGCTTAAACGGTAAATACAGGTTAATGCAGGGGCTCTTCCGTAAAATTATAGCTCGATCCGCATCACGAGATGTTTTGATCCGACGGTCCATGTGGACCCGTAGACCCCAACCTGGGCCGCACAAGTATGGGTTTGGGTAGGCCTCGGCCCACAGAGGTTTTGGGCCGCCAAATTCGTACTCACAAAGGCCACAATAAGGAGCAGGGCCCAGTTTGTGGGCCACCATGCGCTCCCACAAGCATAATCTCCATCAAAAATCGGATTAGAGGACGACCAATGTATGTTATGATAAGTATACTTTTACTGCGCCGTTGCAAAACTACATGTGTATCACCAAACTACATATTTTATCAATTTAATCTAAAAGTATAACTTTATAACTCAAGCATAATAGTAGTTCTAAGGATCTATACTCTGACATCCATAGTTTTGTGATAAATATATAGTTTTACGATATTTTGTTTTAAATTTGTAGTTTTATGATAAGTTTTATGTTAAATTTATAGTTTTATGATATATTATTATAAATATATCACAAAATTATAGTTTTGTAATAGTTCGATATAGTTTCACAAAATTTTGTCAAAAAGTAATAGTGACCATAACTAATCCGACACGTTGACTTCTTGGCGTCTCGATCTGGTTTCCGTATTTTCCGCATCTACCGCACACTATCAATCACGCAAGAATATTATAGGAGGTGGCTTTATACGACCATTTCCGATGTGGTGTGGTGCACACCTGCACGGCTACACGGCTGCACCCAAGGCAGGCAGGCAGACAGCAGGTAATGGTTGGAAACCTTTTTTTTGCAGCAAGGTTGCAAACGCTGCCTGAGAAAAAGACAATTGTCAATTCTCAAAATCGGTAAGAGAAAAATGTAGCGCACAAAACCGAAATTAGATGGATGCACGGGGACGAGGGTTTTAGACAGGTTCAAACCCTCTTGATGAGAGGTAATACCCTAATCCTATTTTGGGATTGTATCTACCGGGAATTGTATTGATCTGATGATCTAATCGTGACTTATCTCGCCATCTATCTTTGGAGGGCTCCCTGCCAATCTTATATAGGTTGGGGGCAGGATTACAAAGAGGAAAACCTAACCGGACACGACATCTGTTTTCTAATCTATCACATGATAATACCCGGTCGATACTCTAGGTCCTATCATAAAACACAAGGCAACATTACGATTAAATCCTACTCTTCTATTACATAATATATAGATCTGACATACCACCTATATCTAGTCGAAAATAAAGGCTGTATGGATAACAGGTACCCATATTTTCCACGGCAATGATCAAATATGCGCATTACATATATATCAAATATATGTTGATTTTCTATGCAACTCTAACCATAAAAGAATTCTAAAATACTTAATTTGAAAACTTAAAATCGGTATGCATATTCTTGTCTTGAATTACTTTTGTAACCTCATAAACTTATTGTATATAAAAAGTATGGTCGTCAGAGTTACATCCCCGAAGACAGAAAAAAATAGCAAACGACATATTTGTGACATGAGCAGCGAGGCTATACCCACATAAATTGTCCATATTGGCATATTTTCTAATTCAATCAGTTGGACATATATATTTTGATTATCCTTCGGCGACTAGCTAACTCTAAATGGAACTGGTTTTGTTTTTTCACCTAAGCGTATGTCTACTCGCTTGTTTGTTATCTCAAATACTATTTAAATAGTTATAAAAAATCTTTAAAAAACGACAATATTTTCTTCTAAAAAAAAGACAATATTGGTACATTATTTGTCTATCATCTTGCAAAAATCAACTTCAAATTTGATAAAAAAAAATTACACCCTGAGTAGTACAAGTACTATTGATAGTCAGATTTATTTTTCTTTTTCAACTTGTTAAGGTCGAATTTAAACTTGTATGTTAGCGTAGTGATATCTCACATAATTATCTACTTTATCAAATTTTTTCCAGAAGTTTTAGTAACCATAAACAACACATGATTTCCCAATTCTAAATTGATCAATAGTCAATCGTACAACGTACTACACAGTAGCAGGTTAGCAGCCTGTATTATTTATGTGGGCATGTGTCACGCAAGCTATTACAGTTTGGTTGCTGTTGACTTATACTAGTAGCTACTGACGTTTCACTTCATCTTTGATTTGATGCTTCCTGGAGGTGCTGTTTCCATCACTGCAGATTATATAATTCAGAGGAGGCTATTTCTGCTAGCTTACATGAAGACCACAGTTCTGCCAGGTTGAAGAATAGCTTTGTATTCAGTTCAGGTATGCTCTGTTCTCAATTTCGCTAATTAGATGACCCGATTCTTTGGTTATTAGCTGTCTAAATTTGTACTGGAGTGCTCATCATCCTGCATCCATTGAGCCATGGATTTTGGTCATCCATTGAGCCATGGATTTTGGTCAGATCACCCTAGTTTTTGATTTAATGCAGCATAGTTTTTATCCCATGAATTCTTTACAAGATGAACCGAAATTTGTCATATGGATTAGGTTCTTATTTTCTTCTGCGAAAAGAGACAATTGATGCTCTCTCTCTCTCTCTCTCTCTTTCTTGTGCCTGCTTACTATAAGCTTCCCATCATCGCACATGCACAATTGGTTGGAAACTACACTTAAAACCAAGATGAGAGTTCAGAGTCATTTTCATCTTCTTGTCGTATTTCCAGGCTACTTAATTGTCTCCATGTTTTACCTTCAGGCTACAACAAACATGGAGTTAACTAGTAGCAGTGCCATGTGGCTTGCCATGGCCATTCTTGCCATAACTGCAGCTCTCACCAAGATTGCAAGAGGAGGAGGAAGAAGATGTCTATCTGAATCCTCTGATCTTACCTGCAAAACGCCACCTCCTCCACCCGTTGTGAATTGCATCGCTCTCCTAGGGCTCTTGCCTGCTCTCTTCAGAGGCGATGTGCCAGCCACGATGCATCAGCTGTACGCGAAGTTCGGCAGCGTTTTCACCATAAACGTGGCCGGATTGCTGAAGGCGACGTTCTTGGTCGGACCAGAGGTCTCGGCTCATTTCTTCCAAGGGCCGGAATCCGAGGTCAGCCATGGCAACCTGTTCGAGTTCACGGTGCCTATGTTCGGCAAAGAGGTCGGCCATGGCGTAGACAACGCCACCCGCATCGAGCAGGGTCGATTCTTTGCTGAGGCACTGAAGCCAGCCAGGTTGAGGATCCACGTTGATCCCATGGTCCAAGAGGTTGAGGTAAGCAAACAGTGCAATTGTAATTAGCAAGTGTTATGATTATGTTTGCCTCCAAATTAAAGATAAATCTGATCTATTGTGTTACATTCGTATGCCCAAACTCTGTTATATTCGAAAGTTGGTCAAAGTCAAGTTGGGTTAGTTGCACGGATTATAAAACGACACTTACTTGTGAGTTAGTTGGAGGTGCAAGTTTCTAATTTTATAAGATCTGAAGATTAGCTTACACATGATCACCTTAATTCGAATGCGGAGCTGGAGCCGGAGTTCTGCTAAATAGGCCTTAAGTGATATTTATTTTTATGTATCATGTGCGGACTGTAAACTACAGTTGGATGACACTTTTGAGATGATTAATTAGATCAAAATTTGTACATACGGCACCCAGTCATTACAAGCTTCAATAACTTACAATTTGGCATCACCTACATGTTCTGCAGGACTACTTTGCGAAATGGGGGCAACACGGCACGGTCGACCTGAAACATGAACTGGAGCAACTACTCCTGTTGATCTCAGGTCGATGCCTCCTCGGCAAGGAGGTGATGGGGACGAAGTTCGACGAGGTCTGCACGCTGTTCCGCGAGATCGAGAACGGTGTAAACCTGATGAGCGTCTTCTTCCCCTACGCCCCCCTCATCACCACCAACCGCCGCCGCGACCAGGCACGCGAGAGGCTCCACGCCATCTTCTCCGACATCGTGAGATCCCGCAAGCAGCAGCAGCAGCAGCAGCAGGGAGATCAGGAGGAGGTCGACGACAAGGACGTGCTCCAGAGCTTTATCGATTCCAGGTCAGGGTTTTAAATCTCCCGCTATAGTTTGTTAAAAAAAAAATCTCCCGCTATAGCTGTTCGAGAAGGGTTTTAGCTATTTCCTCTTATATACAATTTAGCTGCTATATTTCCATTTAGCCCGCTATAGCTGCCACTATAACTATTTGAGAAACTAGCCGCTAAATGCCTTAGCCCACTATTTAAAATATTGTTCCAGGTACAAGGCCGATGGTCGGGCCACGACAGAGGCGGAGGTCGCCGGCCTCATCACCGGCGTTCTCTTCGCCGCGAAGCACACGAGCACCCACACCAGCGTCTGGACCGGCGCTCGCCTACTCACCCACGAGAAGTTCCTGGCCGCGGCCGTCGACGAGCAGGATCAGATCGTCAGAAAACACGGCATCATCAACGGCAGAATCACGGATCACTATGGTTTCCTGATGGACATGCACACGCTGCACATCTGCATCAAGGAGACGCTCCGGCTGCACCCTCCGGCGCCGATGATCGTCAGGACGGCCCTCAAGAAGTTCACCGTCCGGACGAGAGAAGGCCATGAATATTGTGTCCCGGCAGGGCACACCATTGCTAGCCCTATAGTGATCAGCAACCGTGTGCCTTACATCTACAAGGATGCTCACCTGTATGATCCGGACAGGTTTCGTCCTGGAAGAGAGGAGGACAAGGCTGGCGGGAAATTCTCTTACACATCTTTTGGCGGTGGGAGGAATAGCTGTGTTGGTGAGAACTATGCTTACATGCAGATTAAGGCGATTTGGAGCCATTTGCTGAGAAACTTTGAGCTCAAATTGTTGTCTCCATTTCCTAAGACGGACTGGAGTAAGCTTGTGCCAGAGCCCCAAGGGAAAGTGATGGTAAGTTACAAGAGAAGTGTATTGCTTCCTAGCACTTAACGGATAAGATGATGTTATGTACTATTAATATATATAGAAAGTATAGATATGTGCCAATATGTATGTTAGGGAAAAAAAAAAGAAATATAACTCGGAGGAGCTGACTAGGGCTGTGTTTAGATCAGCCCAAAGTTTGCATTTTGGTTGAAATTAGAGATGATGTTACTGAAAAGTTATGTGTGTATGACAGGTTGATGTGATGGAAAAAGTTAAAAGTTTAGATCCAAACTTTAGATCTAAACACAGCCTAGCTATAACTCTTCTAAAAGAAGGCAATGGTGGTGGCAGTGAATCTGCCAGACTGCCACACCATCAAGTTTATTTTATATTTTCTTACCAACTAATCCTTATGTACTTTTATATTACAAGATAGTCATTCTACATATTGTGGCTATCTATTTCATCCCTAAAATCAAGTTTATCAACAGGGACGAGTGCATATATATAATTCACATTAATCTATAGCAGAGCACAGACATTTAACTAGTCATCTATAAATTACAAAGAAACACACTGAGTTCGTGTTTCGAACCAAGGGAAGCAGCCTGAACCAAACATGTGGACAAAAGCAACCGGCAAGTCTGCATTAGCGATTGTAAATTGTACATGTGGAGAAAAAAAATGCGTAGATGAGGAAAGGGGAGTGCCCAAGCTTCTGTACTTCCTTCGTTTCACGATGTAAAACTTTCTAGTATTATCCATATTCATTTAGATATTAATGAATCTAAACGTATGTATGTGTTTAGATTCATTAAATCTATATGTATGTGGGCAATGCTAGAAAGTCTTACATTGTGAAACGGAAGGAGTACAAAGCAGTAGATTATTGAAAGCAGTTAAATATTATTCATATTGGACCGAGAATCATTTCAGACATCCATTTAACTGCTGTGAGGAGCAGTCAAAGGAAAAGGCTGGGATCAATGTAACTCAGCAATTCTCTGTTCAAAGAAAGTGTTTCAACAACATTGCATATTGTCATTTTCATGTGGTAGTTTTATCCTTTATGAGATTTGTTTCCTGTGTTTTAGTCTTGGCACAAGAGTCATGTGTAAGATTTGGGGTATGCTTGATTCAGCTTAATAATTAGAGTGAGCTACTATCTCAATTTTTTTTAGCACACTATTAGTTTCCCGAGCTGTTAAACAGTGCTTTCTTTTTTAAAATAAAAAATTACTTACAAAATAAATCTATTTTCAATTTTATAATAATTAATACTCAATTCATTATTCATCGTTTGGACAACGTATTAATTAATGGTCGGAATTCATGGAGGATCTGCTTGAATGAAGGTTGTGCTGGCCGTGATGTTCATCTCCGGTTATCTAGTAGCGACCGCGTTAGTCTTCATCGTTGTCTGAACTTGTCTCCAACGATGGTTCTTCAAAGGTATGGCTGAAGTTTTCACAACTGGTAAGGCTTCCTCAACCTCCAACTAGGGAGGCCCCTTTTGGGTTGGCAAAATTTGCTATAAAATACTCAAAGTTTGTGGCATTTGCTGTGAGACACCAAAAGAACGTGTATCTTCTCGTGGATACTGTAAAAATATGGTAATTAGCTCTTGGATATCCGAGGCATTATTTTATTATTTTCGGTGGAAACGGAGAGAAAAACATTGGTTAAAGACAAGTTTACCCATGGGCCCACTTGTCAATCTCACATATCCTCTCTTTCTCTTTTCCTCTTCTTCCTCATGCTGCCCTGTTGCTGTCACTCGTGGCCCTCGAACTCGCATCGTCATCGCTGCTCTGCAGAATGCCATCTCGTCGTCGTTGCACGGCATCCCGACACCGCTGGTGATGTGGGACTTCGGGTGACGTCCCTGCATGTACCCATGGGCGAACCCATCGAGAGGGTGGGAGTTGGAACTTGGAACGTGTTATCCATCTGTTGAGGTGGAGGCGGACATCGCCGTAACGAGTTGCCGGCCGCCGTGACGGGTAGTCGACTTCCCGCTGGTTTGGAGCCGACTTGGCGTGTAGCAGTGTTGCGGCATGGCCACAACGAGGCACTCTACTCTATGGCGATCATCCAGTTCAACGGCATTGGCCTCCCCAAGGACAGCCACAACCTTCAGGCCGGCACCCAACTCTGCATGCGCGCTGCATCGTGCGGACACAACGACGTGCTCCGCGAGCTCGGCCACTGCGTCTCGGACGACTACGGCGTCCACCACTCCCTCCCGGGCAAACAACGCCTCCTCATCTAGGCCAACCTCCATGAACTGTGCACCGCAGTCGCCACGGGCATGACGGGATTCATCGTGGCGCTCGGCCACAACAGCGAGTGCAAGCCACCGGGCCCGCACATGTGCCTACTGAGCGACTATGTGTGCCATATCGCCGACGTGGCGGGGCGGCGCGCGTTTGTGCCTGGCCATCATCTTCTACAGCCATCCTCGGTTCCTTTGTCTGTGCCATAGTTGCATTTATCGATTTGACTACCTCTGCAGCCAAAGTAATGCTAGGCAATAAGACGTCTATGGTAACTTCGTCAATCTCAAGATACAACGGTC
Source organism: Oryza meridionalis (assembly GCA_000338895.3). NCBI lineage: Eukaryota > Viridiplantae > Streptophyta > Magnoliopsida > Poales > Poaceae > Oryza > Oryza meridionalis. The sequence goes on from CM002528.2 coordinate 20,792,239, forward strand.
CGGTCTCTTGGAGATACTCATTAGGCTAGAATATGTATAGAGGTGGCACTGAGTCAAGACAAATGAGTTTTTTCATAACCAACCTATCAATCAAATATTCGTAGGCTAAAAATGTATAGAAATTGAGCCCATCACAGATTAAATCCAGCTCTCATAGATTAAAATTGGGCCCATTGCCACCCGCAGGTGTGTGGTCCTAAAGGTAAATGGTGTACGCGTGTTTGTGGGTACCTACATTTTGTACCGTGTTTTAAAAAAAATATGTAACCTTTAAAATAAGATTTGATCAAACTCAAATTGCTCACTTAAAAAGCAAGAATGCATAAAAATTGCCTTGAAAATAATATTGCAATATAATAATACCTCAGATTTTATAATCTAATTTTAAATATAAAATTGTTGGTTCACAAAGTTTTATCTTAAACAAAAATATTTATGACTGGTGAGAATTATTCTTTAATTTGTCGTAAGATCCACCTCGATAGTTCTTTGTCGAAAATACTAATGGGCGATCGATCGCCCCTAGCGATCACCTCCCCTCCTCCACGTGGTTTCCTTTTTTGACACCGTATTAGTTTCCTATTTTATTAAATTTATGCACCTAAAGTTTGTACACCTCAAGTTTACACATCTAAAATTTAGAGACCCAAAGTTTATAAGTCAAAAGTTTATATATTCGATTAAAATTTGAATTTAAATTCAAATATTTTTTATATATAGTATTTCTATACACCTAAAGTTTATAGACTCAAAGTTTATAAGTCAAAAGTTTACATACCCGTTTCAAATTTGAATTTGAATTCAAATATTAGTTTATAGACCAAAGTTTATAAGTCAAAAGTTTACATACCCGTTTCAAATTTGATTTTGAATTCAAATATTTTATATATATAGTATTTCTATACATAAATTTTTCCAACTTTATTTTTTTCTATTTTTTAAAAAATTATGGTGTAGTAGAAAGAGAAAAAGGGGAGGAGAAAAGGGATAGGAGCGTATAGGGGGATGGGGGTGATCACTATGGGCGATCACCCGCCCATTAGCCACACCCGTTCTTTGTGGTCATAAATAAGTACCAAATACGGTAATGTAGATTTTCGCCAACTGGGGATGGAGATTCACAAATAGGCTTCAATAATTGTTAATTTTCTTCTTGTGTGTTGGCTTTATTATTTCAGTTCTTATTGTTGTCTAAGTGTTTGCTTTATTTGAGAGAATTTTGTAATAAGTGGTTGTAGCTTCTTTTAAGCAATGGCCAGAATTTTTATTCCATTATACCTAAAAAAAATAAATGAGCACCAAATACACTCTAGGAAAAATGAGCACCAAATACAGGAAAAAACGGTGATCACAACGAATCCATACAGGGCACGTTGACTACCTTAGCGTCCCGATCTGGTTTTCCCGTATTTCTGAATATATCTTACACGAATCCATACAGGGCACGTTGACTACCTTTAAAGGCACCACCGAAGGCACCAATAGCAGCTACCGATTAGAAAAGCCTTTCCGTGCGGCATGCAGCAAAATTAAACGTTGTACCACATCCGTTCTCAAGTATTTATTATAGGATTTGTACAAAATATATAAGTATTTCAGACACTGATCTGAATGCACGAAAATTCAAGCATTTTCAGGCAATCAGATACATAGGACTGGAATCCAACGATTCAGAATTTAGCTAACAAAATAAGGGAAACAAATCATTTCCCTTAACCTTAATCTTGCTTAAATAAACTAGAAAGTATGTAAACAATTAAATATGAGATGCATGATTATGATCGGTTGAAATGAATAAATAGATGAAAAAAGAACTACTATGACAAATTTTAAATGTTATAAGTTGCTACCACCTATATCACAAATAGTGGCGGTCTGGCGAAGCCAGGATAAAATTATAGTGGGGGCTCCTCAGCCTTTTGGGCCTTATACAGTATCAGACAAAGTCTATTTTAGTCCCCTTACAATAGATATATGGATTTAAATTTTAGGGGATCTTAACGGGGGCTCTAATGGTTCATTAGGGGGTGGGGGGGGTCTAAAGACCCCCTAGCCCCCACGCTGCCTCCGTCACTGATCATAAAACATAACATATTTTATCCATAAAATCAAATGCACAAAATCCCTTACATTTTATGAAAGAAAAATAACATATTTTAAGATAGAGAGAGTATTAGATTTTTTTATCAAACTTTTAGAACTCTAACCATCAATGAATTCTAAATACTTAGATTAATTTTTCTTAAAAAAATATGTTTATATTTATCTTTAAAAAAGCCATTCATAATCTCTTAAAATAATTAATTAGTTTTTATAAACTTATTCCGATAAAAGTTCACGATCAAAGTCACATCTGAGAATTAAAGGAGTGAAGTGTATGAGCGGTCTAGCCGGTCGCAGGCATGTCATCTATGTCCCTAAATGTTTAAAATATATTTTCGGGTCTCTAAACTTGTCTTGAGTTCCATGCAAATCCAAACGGGCTAAAACTCCCTTCTTCGCTAACGTGGAATATCACGAAAATGCTTTGCATCTACCGTCCGACGGAACGAAAAATATCGGATGGAACAGAAATGAAAGGTGGGGCCCACTATTGATTCAACCCATCATTCCCACAACCTTATCCTCTCATTTCTCGTAACCATCAGAGAGAGAGAGAGAGACGCCGGAGCATGTCGCCAATGACCACCGAGACGGGAAGAGGGAGGAGGTCGCCGGCGGACACGCTGGTGGTGGCGGGGCAGCGCGACGCTAAGAGGGAGGAGGACGCCGGCGACCACGCTGGCGGTGGCGGGGCAACGCGAAGCGGTGAGGGAGGAGGATGCCGACGACCTTGTTGGCGACGACGGAGCAGGCTGAGGCGAAAGGGAGGACTAGATGAGGCGCTAGACCTTTGCCGCCGGCGAAGCAGTTGTGAGCTCACGACGCGAAGGTGGCGTTGGACTGGATGCCGATACGACTGGCCCTGGTGAGGTCGCCCTCCTGATATCGTTGTTTGCCCTTGTTGTCGTCTACACCTTCACCTCACCTCGCTTGTGTTCCTATGTCGTTCGCTTTATTTCGATGACCGGAATAGAAGAAGATAAAGGTGGGCTTTGTTGCGAATTTGAGTGATGTCGCAGCTTATTTGTATTTTTGTTGCACTCTGTTCTAAACCTGGGTCATGTTCTTTTCTCCAACAAGAGTTGGATAAAGATTAAGATTTTTGTGGCACATTTTTCAAATTGCATAACGGTACGTTTCGTGCGAAAACTTTCTATATCAAAGTTGCTCTAAAATATCATATTAATCTATTTTTTAAGTTTGTAATAATTAAAACTCAATCAATCTTATGTTAATACCACCTCGTTTTACGTAAAAACTTAATCTTCATCTTCATTTTTATCTTTAGGAGGAAAGAACGCCACTTCAGGAGAAAAGAACACCACCTAAGTTGTTTCATTCTATTTTGATTCAATATTGCACACACATTGGTTTTTGTGTTGCAATCAGTATGTTCCACTATTGATTTGGTTGAAACAATTTTGCTCAAGAATTGAAATAATTTTGCACAAGCACTGAAACATTTTTCTCTGCTAGTGAAACATCTGGAATATTTTCATTGAAGCAATTTTTATCAAGAGATAAAACATGTGAAACATCCCTCAACAACACGGTACAACACCGTCCGACGATTTGCACACGTAGTGGCCTCCGGAATATCACGGTGATGCATTTGTGTGAGCGGGACTCACTTGTCAGTCACATATAGGAAAAATAAAAATAAAAAATATCTATTCTCCTCTCCTGGAGCCATCGTTGGTTCGCTACCAGTCATTCGCCTGGGCTAGCTTGCCGGCGGAGAGGGAGGGAGGGTTGCCGTTGGAGCCTGGTCGCGCGCCCCACCGTCGCTGTCGCGCCGTCCCCGAGCTTGATCGAGCCGCTGCGCGACGCTCTCCCCCCGTCGCCGCCCTCAAGCTAAGGCCTCAACCAGCTATGCGCTAGCTGCAGCGAGAATGACACAAGGCCAATGGCTCGCGAGTGGGTTTCGCCCGGTTCCTGTACGAGAATTTCAGCCTCGCCGTACGTCGCGCCGTAGAGCATGGACTGGAGGGCGTCGTCTCCGGCGTCAACGATGACAAGGCTCGTCTCGCATGGTACAAACTCGGGCAAGTATGAACTAGTCAAATCTTGCATGCGTCGAACTTCTGCAGACCAGTGATTGCAATTTTGGTTTGAAATTTCCGAAATTACGGACCCCCGCCAACTGATTATCTCGGCCAAAATTTTCAGTTTTTTTTTGAATTTGGTCAAAATTTGTCAAATTCAATTAAATTATGTTAAAATTTCAAAAATGTTCGGTCCAATAAGTACCAAAAATACTGAAAATTCGGTAGAACCGAAATGGCCGAAATCAAAATTGAAAACCCTGCTCCAGACTCCTGCTCGAGCTTGTAGGAAAAAAGAAAAGAAAGCGAAAAAAGGATAGAAGGAGAAGAGAGAAAAACAAAAAAATTCGAAGTGGGTACTACCTACCACATCAGTACACAAAATGGGTTTAAACCCATTTGAACCTTAGGGCACCCAGAACGAGTTCGAGAATCAAAAATACATTCTGAAAGTTTGAGACCTAAGTAATACACACATGCAAGGATCGCGCGCCGATACACTTCACTCTTAAAAAAGAATTCAAACGATACTGCAGCCTGTTTTATTTATGTAAGCATGTTTCTGGCAAGCGAATAGTTTGGTTCTTCGTCGGGGACTGGATAACAGATCTGAATCATCAATACTAGCAGCATGTTTAATTTTTTTATTTTTTAAAAAAATCCGAGCTCTTGTAGCCTGTTTTATTTAGGCGATCGCGTGGCACATGCAAGGCTAATAGTTTGGTTGCTGTTGACTTAGGTTGATGCATACATCCTGGAAACTTCTCTTTTCTTTCTTTTAGGGTATGCATCCTGCAGGAAACTGGAGGGGCAGTATATATAGTTGAGAGGAGGCTATTTCTGCTTACACATATGCAGTGTACAGTTCTGCGAGGAGAAGAATGACTTTGTATTCAGGTATGCTCTATTCTTAATTGAGCTAACTAGAGGAGCTAATTCATTGGTTAATAGCTTTACTAATGGTTACTGAAATATATACATGAGTGATCTCTACCTGCATCCGTTAGTTGTTCCATTGATCGTGAGAATTTGGTAAGATCAGTTTTGTGTTCCTTTTGAATGTGTGAGTATGCAGCATCGATTTCTATCCCATGAATTCGTTGGCAAGATGAACTGAAATATAGCATAATGCATAGATATGGGTTAGAATATTTTTTTCCCCGTGGAAGAACCAATTGTTGCTTTTTTTGGGCACAGCTCTTGTGCCTTATTAGCACAGGCAAGGGATATGAACCATTTCTATTAGTTCAAAAAAGTGAAAGCAAAGATGAACTTAACGGATTGACTTAATGTGATAGTAGATTGATACCAAAGCATAAATATATATAGGCACAACATTCTTATCCATGCATACGACTTTACATCATTATCCGTACAATCAACTTATAAAGACAGAATTGGAACGAGATAGGAAGGAGATCATCGGACCTATGAGATATGAATAAAGGATGAAATCATTAGTCTAACACATGAGTAAATATAAATACAGATGCGGCACCTTCCTTATTCATATAACCTGCTTGAAGGCTATAGAAAGGTAGGGAGGATAGACCGCGGATACATAAGACAAGAATAAAGTGTGAAATTATCGGTCTAACAAAAAGTTTGTGTGTGGTTAAGCCTCCAATCCTCGCCATTCACAATGTTAGAAGCTACTATATATACCTATTTCTTAAAAGTGTTCATTGCTAACTATGCATGCACCAGAAATAGAGTCTTAGAGTCATTGGTGGAGAAATCGTTTGTAGTCCCGGTTCGTAACTCCCCTTTAGTCCCGGTTGTCCAACCGGGATTACGAATCCGGGACTAAAGATAGCGATCTTTAGTCCCGGGTGAAATAACTGGGACTAAAGATCGATCTTTAGTCCCGGTTGGTAACATGAACCGGGACTAAAGATCGGACAGCTACGTGGCCGGTTGATCCATCTTTACTCCCGGTTGGTGTCCCGGTTGGTGTTACCAACCGGGACTAAAGATCCATGTACCATTTTTTTTATTTGCATGGCCCTATTTGCTGCATGGTTGATTTTATATATATATATATATATATATATATATATATATATATATATATATATATATTACAATACATATATATGCATTGTAATATATATATTATGCATGTATATAGAATACATATACATATATATATATATATGCGTATGTATATATGTATAAATACATATATTACACACATATTTATAATTTAAAGCACTTAACATTTTATGTACCTATATGTTACCAAAATATATATTAACACTAAAGTAAATATACATACATATATAAATATATATATATATATATATATATATATATATACATGCATGTATAGTACAATTTATTTGCTCGCTAGCTATAGCTACGACTTCGACGCCTGCGTTACGTCAGAAGAGGAAGGACCGACGTTACGAATTGTCGATCCGTCGTAGTAGAATTCATCATCGGGATTAAGGACTTCTTCGTTGATGAACCCCATCAGTTGTTCTTGAACAGCCGTGATAAAATCCTTGTGTGGGAGTTTTTCCCTCATGTGAATACGCTATCATTCGGAAAATAATGACATATCAATATATGAAATTAATAAACAACTTAACAAATCGATACGCAATGAAATTTTGAACGGTTTATGTATACGTACATCGAGCTCTCGTTTGGTGTATATTTGGTTTGATAGGCAGTGGGCATACTCGCATACGTAGTAGCCGCATAAGTTAGTTCCCTTGTCCTGCTTTGCACACTACATGAGAAACAATGAGAGATTTAATATACTCTTTATATTAACTGTAACTAGAGATTCAATTCAATATAATTTTGGATCATGCATGTATTCACTGGAAAATGAAACCTCCGTCCAAGTTTTTCTTTCCGAGTCCCGCGGACCAATTGATGGAACCGATCCCAAGCCCTACATGTGCAGTTGCAAGCTATGATTAATTAAATATTACCCGAGATCAACATAATATCAACAGAGTCCCGTGACTTTGGAATAGATGGCATTATATTACCTGTCTATCAGTTGGAAGACCTTGTCAAAAACCTTCTCCTCTTTATTCATTGAGTCGTACACAGTGACTCTGCATGCGTCCAAGTCAAAAAAAAACAGGACCCAGTGGAATCTGGAATATGCGTGAGATGAGATAAATATCAGAGTGTACATGTTATATGTATGGGAATGAAATTTGTTCGAACGACAATAAAAACTCACTTTGTGTTGTACGGCAATAGTATGAACGTCTTGAAATGCTGCTGCGTTAGGAGATGGACGAGATTGTCCTCTGTGTCTTTCTCGTACATGTCGAGCATTTCGGTGTTGATTTTCCGAGGGTCGATGAACCCAGTATTGTAAAACCCCCGCCGTCGGGCCCTTTGAATCTCCATTCTACAACAATGAAAGGAAATTATTATTGCTTACATATATGCCAGGAGCTAATTATTGAACGAAACAAATCGAACTCAAAGATACTTACAAAATCCATGCGCTCAGAAGAGAGACGTCGAGGGCGTCCCGATGGTACAGATCGAAGACATCCTTGAAATGGATCCATAGAACATCTTCTCCTTGCAAGAAGTCGGGGTTTCTGATCCTCGCTCCGAACATCTCTCTACCATTGGCGCTCATTTCCATGTACCGTTCATGGAATTTGTACATTTGTGTCGGTAGGGACTGCAGCTGCTCAGGCCTGACAAGCGGTTTACTGAGTTCAAACTTGTATGCCACTTCCGCCTTCGGGATTGGTGCGCCTCCAACCAACTGAGCCATGGTTAGACCGGTGTCCGAAATGAAATCCGTTATGCCAAAGTCTTCACCGGTCACCAACGGCTCGACCACTTGGTGTGGTTGTTCTCCAAGCTGAGGAACTGGTTTGGACTTCTTGTAATAGGCTTTCCTAAGTGTTCGGTCATAGTCCGATAGCTTTAAGGTCTCCTTGTTTGCGGTGGACATTCCCTTGAAGAAATTCTTCACGCTCGGGTCAATAGGTATCTTCTTTTCAGGACTCCGAGGCTTGAGTTGCCTCTTCACTTCTCCTGCCACATAAGCATTAAGCTCCTCTTGACTGCAATCGTACGGCGGCTCCTTGTTTTTGGTGGTGTCAACTTTGGCCTTCTTCATTGCCCTTGTGCTGGCAGGAGGTGGAGCTTGGCGAGACCTTGTCTTGGGAGGTGCAGGCGGACACGGTGGAGGAGGAGGCGGAGGAGCCGGAGGAGATGGTGCAGGAGGAGGTGGCGGAGGAGCCGGAGGAGATGGTGCAGGAGGAGGCGGAGGAGGCGGAGGAGCCGGAGGAGATGGTGCAAGAGGAGGTGGCGGAGGAGCCGGAGGAGATGGTGCAGGAGGAGACAGTGGAGCCGGAGGAGATGGTGCACGAGACGCCGCTTGTCGCCCAGGGAGGATGATGTACCGCTTGCGCCATAGTATAATGGCGTGGCTTGTGTCTCGTAGATGCGTCTCACCGTCTCCTCCTGGGTAGTCCAACTCGAGGTCCTCGTACACGGCTTCCACCAGCTCAACTTCGACCCTCGAGTATTCTGCTGGACAAACGCCTTAGCCTTGTTCCTGAACAAACGCCTTAGCCGTGGTATTATAGGGAAATACCACATCACCTTAGCAGGAATTCTCTTCTTCGTTAGCTGCCCGTCAACCTCACCTGGATCATCTCGTCTAATCTTGTATCGTAGTGCTTTACAAACAGGGCATGCTTCTAGGTTCTCGTACTCCTCACCGTGATATAGGATACAATCATTCGGACATGCGTGAATCTTCTGAACTTCCAGTCCTAGAGGGCAGACTATCTTCTTAGCCTCGTACGTTGTCTCGGGCAATTTGTTTCCCTCCGGAGGAATGTTCTTGACGAGTTTCAATAAATCGCCAAATGCCTTGTCACTAACACCATTTTTTTCCTTCCATTGCAAGAACTCTAGAGTGGTATCCAACTTTTTTGCCCCTGCTCGCAACTTGGGTACAACGACGTTCTGTGGTCCTCTAACATCTTGTCCAATTTATGGGCCCCCTTTTCACTTTCGCAGTCCTCCTTGGCATCCTGCAACATCTGACCAAGATCATCCGCAACGTCGTTATAATCAGCATCTATGTCCTCCTCGCCCGTTTGATTTCCTTCAAATCCAGCGTACTGAGCAAAGTCTAGAATATTGTCGTCTTCCACTTCATCTTCTTCCATTTCAACCCCTTGCTCTCCGTGGGATGTCCAACAATTATAGCTTGGCATGAACCCCGACTCAAACAAGTGGAAATGAATAGTCCTGGATGCAGAATACTCCTTCTGATTCTTACACTTATTGCATGGACAACAAATAAAACCCTTCTGCTTGTTAGCTTCGGCCACTCTCAAAAAATAATGCACGCCGTCAATAAACTCTTTGGACCGCCGGTCAGCCTACATCCATTGCCGATCCATCTACATGAAATGAAAAAAAAATCGTACACAAATAATCATTCGTACAATAATGACAGTCATACAATAATGATAAAATAATCACAAACTCTTTCAACAGTCATACAATAATGACATATCATTATTCATACAAAAATTATAAAATATTCCACCAAATAATTCTTATTTATTATTTTTTAAGTTTTAAATTCTTTTAATTTTCAATTTAGTTTGTTTTATTTTATTTAAGATTAACTTTCACTATATTTTCCTACTCAACTATTTTATAAAACCTTATTTAGCAAATAAACAAAATTTCTATATATTCTTTCTTTTCCCACACAAATTTTCTCTCTCATCAACTTACAACAAAATTTTGGAGACAAAAAAGTGTGCAAAACATAGCTCCAAATGTAATATGACCAAAAAAACATTGGAGGATGAAGTTGCTAACCCTTTAGGCACCTCCGATTTGTATATAATCACCAAAGTAAATTCACTATAAATTTTGGCATGACCTCCCCTCTTTTTTGAAGAAATTTTGAAGCTTGCTCGGGCTGGAGGAGGAAGAAGACAGATATAAAGGGGTGGGACTTTAGTCCCGGTTGGTGTTACCAACCGGGACTAAAGATCCCGGGGGGGCCTGACAAGCCCTGACAACATTTGAATCGGGACCGGTTTTTGTTGCAACCGGGACTATCGTGGAATTCGGCCGATCGACGAAAGATGGTTTCTCCACCAGTGAGTCTTAGGATGGAGGTAGTAACTACAGTTAGATTCATTTGGTAGGGCAGGTTCCTAAATTCCATTCTCTTATTTTTCCGCGCGAACATTTTTCAAACTACTAATGGTCCTCTCATAGTCCCATCCACTGATCCACATAGCTAGCCCAAGCTGCTCAACTGTCTCCAACTCTCCATCACTGCAAATTATAGCAACATGGAGTTAACTAGTAGCAGCGTCGCGTGGCTCGCCATGGCTATTATTCTGGCCATCACTGCAGCCGTCACCAAGATTGCAAGAGGAGGAAGGAGAAGAAGTGCCACTGATCCTACCTGCAAAATGCCACCTCCTCCACTCACGACCAACGAAGATCGTTAAGTATGACGACTTCGACTACCGCAACCTCAACGACTTCGACGAAGGCTTTGAAGACAACTACACACCGCTCTACTTCGGCGTTTTCATGGCCGACAACGAGATGGAAGAACAGCGCAGAGCCCGGGAAGTAGAAGAGCAACGCGCGCATCAGGAGGCCGAACGACGCCGACTGGAAGAGGAGCGCCAAGCGCAAGAGCAAGAACGGCTGCAACGTGAGCAACAGGAGCACGAACGAACTGCAAAAGAAGCTGAAGACCGGCGCCAGCGCGCCTTTGATGCCGGGCGACGAGCATGAGAACTCATCGGGCAGCAAGACGTTGAGGGAACGGCGGTCTTTCGCACCCCTCAACAGAACACGGTTGCAGCGATCACCCTCCTCGACACCCTCCTCAAGTAAGACGCACTCAATCAAGCCAATCACGTCGTCAACATCTTGAACCAGACTAAGACCATGATCGCCGCCTCAGTCCCGGTTAACTCCGCAAGCGTTCGCACGCCGACTGGCAGCCGAGTTCCCCGTCTTCGATCTCAAGACTATCACCAACCAAGCCTCAGCGTCGTCGGTGCGGGATCCAGTCGCAGCAGTAGAGGTCGCGACGAGCGATCTGTCCACTCGCTCCCCGAACGATACAGGTAGTGTCGAGTCGAATGACCTCGCTCCCGACACCGTAGGCACCCTGTCGATCTTCGCGATACTATCAACCAGCGCCGCGCGGCAAGAGGCTACACTCCCCACCATTCACCAAATCGCTACGACGACGACGTGGATGGAGTTGCTGCCTTCACAAGCGACCTGCGTCGAGTGGATTGGCTAGCCGGCTTCAAGCCGGCTAGAATCGAGAAGTATGACGGCACCACTAACCCGGAGTCTTGGCTCACCGTCTACGGCCTCGCAATTTGCGCAGCAGGAGGAGACAGCAAAGCCATGGCAAACTACCTGCCTATGGCCCTAGCGGATTCTGCCCGGTCCTGGCTTCACGGGTTACTCTGTGGCACGATCGAATCTTGGGCGGAACTCCGCGACCACTTCATCACCAACTTCCAGGGTACCTTCGAACGCCCTGGTACACAGTTTGATCTCTACAACGTTATTCAGAAGTCTGTTGAATCCCTTCGAGATTACATCCGACGCTTTTCCGAGCAACGCAACAAGATCTCTGACATCACCGACGACGTCATCATCGCCGCCTTCACCAAGGGCATTCGCCACGATGACCTAGTTGACAAGTTCGGACACAAGCCTCCCAGGACGGTCAAGCAGATGTTCAAAAAAGCCAATGAGTACGCCAAAGCCGAAGATGCCATTACTGCGTCCAAGCAGTCGGGCACCACTTGGAAGCCGAAGAAAGATGCGCCGACTACAAGGAGGAGTGGAAGTACCAATCACAAGGATCGCAAGCGTAAGCCTGAGGAACTTGTGGCAACTACTACACCATCCTCCCGACAACGTTCACGCGTCAATGCTTTTGACAAGATCATGAACTCCCAGTGTTCGCATCATCCAAACTCCAATCACGCGGCCAAAGATTGCTTTATCTACAAACAGTTCGCAGAACAATACGCCAAGAGCGCACGCAAGAGCTCTAATGGAGATCAAAGCACGTCAAAGAAGAAGGATGATGAAGATGAAGCCCAGACTGGTTTTCAAGACTATCGCAAGGAACTCAATCACATCTTTGGCGGACCCCTGGCTTATGAATCCAAGAGAAAACAAAAGCTAACCGAACGAGAGATCAATGCTGTTCAGCCCGGCACACCCCAATACCTTCGGTGGTCAGAGACAACAATTAAGTTCGACCACTGGGATCATCCCGACCGAGTGGTCCACCCGGGGCGGTACCCCCTAGTACTAGACTCAGTGGTTCGCAACGTCAAGCTTCGCAGATCCCTCATCGATGGTGGTAGCGCACTCAACATCCTTTTCGCCAAGACTCTGGACGACATGCAGATCCCTCGCACGGAATTAAAGCCGAGTAATGCGCCCTTCCACGGAGTCATCCCAGGGCTGTCCACTACACCACTCGGCCAAAACACGCTTCCGGTTACTTTCGGCACTCGGGAGAACTTCCGCACAGAGAACATTTGTTTCGAGGTCGCTGATTTCGAAACAGCGTATCATGCCATACTCGGACGACCGGCGTTAGCCAAGTTTATGGCTGTCCCACACTATACCTACATGATGATGAAGATGCCTGGTCCTAGAGGAGTCATATCCCTGCGGAGCGACATCAAGCAAGCCGTCACGTGTGACAAGGAAAGTTGCGAGATGGCCCAGACCAGCGAGATCACGCTCGCCCAAGAAGAAATCCAGCTAGCTGCGTCCACAACTTGCGAAGGAGAAGTGCCTGCAACCAAGATGCCAAAGAGCGGAGAAAGCAACGCCAAGATCAAGAAGATTCCTCTAGACCCCTCTGATCCTACCAAGACTGCTGTAATAGGCGCCGAGTTAGATTGTAAATAGGAAAGCGCGCTCATCACCTTTCTTCAAAATAATAAAGATATCTTTGCGTGGAAACCATCTGATATGCCTGGTATTCCTAGAGAGGTGATTGAGCACTCTTTACATGTTAAGAAAGACGCTAAACCGATCAAGCAACGACTCCACCGTTTCGCACAGGATAGGAAGGATGCGATCGAGGAATTGACCAACCTGTTAGCAGCAGGCTTCATCGAGGAAGTCCTTCATCCCGACTGGCTGGCTAACCCAGTCCTTGTTCGGAAGAAGACAGGGCAATGGCGCATGTGTGTTGACTACACCGACCTCAACAAGTCTTGCCCCAAAGACCCCTTTGGGTTACCTCGCATTGACCAGGTAGTTGACTCAACGGCCGGCTGCGAGCTACTCAGTTTTTTGGATTGCTACTCAGGATATCATCAGATCCGACTAAAGGAATCCGACTACTTGAAGACTTCATTCATCACGCCCTTCGGGGCCTACTACTACATCACCATGCCTTTTGGATTAAAAAACGCAGGAGCGACTTATCAACGCATGATCCAGAGATGTTTTTCAACTCAGATCAGCCGCAACATCAAAGCTTATGTGGATGATGTAGTCATCAAGACCAAGCGGAAGGATGATTTGATTACGGATCTAGAAGAAACCTTTGCAAGCATCCGCGCTTTCAGGATGAAATTAAACCCTGAAAAGTGCATCTTCGGAGTACCGTCAGGGAAGCTGCTTGGATTTATGGTGTCCCGTAGAGGCATACAAACCAACCCGGAGAAAATTAATGCCATCCTCAACATGAAACCGCCGAGCTCCCAGAAAGATGTTCAAAAGTTAACTGGCTGCATGGCGGCGCTCAGCCGGTTCATCTCACGACTCGGCGAGCGGGGGATGCCTTTCTTCAAGCTTTTGAAGAAAACTGACAATTTCCAGTGGGGACCCGAAACACAAAAAGCCTTTGAAGACTTCAAAAAACTTCTCACTACTCCCCCAGTCTTAGCTTCACCACATCCGCAAGAGCCGCTGTTGTTGTACGTGTCGGCAACTTCCCAGGTTGTAAGCACGGTCCTGGTTGTTGAGCGTGAGGAAGAAGGCCATGCTCAGAAAGTCCAACGTCCAATCTATTTCGTCAGCGAGATTTTAGCCCACTCCAAAACAAGATACTCCCAGGTGCAAAAGCTGTTATATGGTGTTTTAATTACCGTCAGGAAATTATCCCACTACTTCCATGGCCACTCGGTCACGGTGGTCACGTCGTTTTCACTCGGGGATATACTTCACAATCACAAAGCAAATGGGCGGATCGCAAAGTGGGCCCTAGAGTTGATGTCCTTGCATTTATCTTTCAAGCCGCGAACTTCGATCAAGTCCCAAGCCCTAGCGGATTTCGTCGCCGAGTGGACCGAGTGCCAGGAAGACACGCCTGTAAAAAAGATGGAGTATTGGACTATGCACTTTGACGGGTCAAAGAGGCTTTCAGGCACTGAAGCAGGGGTTGTTCTGATTTCCCCGACTGGAGAGAGGTTGAGCTACGTATTGTGGATACATTTTTCTGCGTCTCACAACGTGGCGGAATATGAGGCGCTCCTTCACAGGCTAAGGATTGCAATCTCCTTGGGAATTCAGCGCCTGACAGTTCGTGGAGATTCTCAGTTGGTTGTTAATCAAGTCATGAAAGAGTGGTCCTGCCTTGATGATAGCATGACCGCTTACCGGCAGGAGGTTCGCAAGTTGGAAGACAAGTTCGATGGACTTGAACTCACCCATGTTCTTCGACACAATAATGAGGCAGCCGATAGACTGGCTAATTTTGGTTCAAAACGAGAAGCAGCTTCCTCCGATGTGTTTGTTGAACATCTATACGAGCCGACCGTACCAAGGAAAGGAACAATCAAGGCCACGGACACTCAAGACGTAAGTATGATTGAAGCCGACTGGAGAGAACCCCTCATAAGATTTTTGACAAAACAAGAACTCCCTCAAGATAAAGATGAAGCCGAGCGGATCTCCAGACGCTGCAGACTTTATGTCATGAATGAGACCGAGCTGCATAAGAAAAGTCCATCAGGAATCCTGCAACGCTGTGTGTCTTTGGAGGAGGGAAGACAATTGCTAAAAGATATACATTCAGGCATATGTGGCAACCATGCTGCCGCACGAACTATCGTTGGCAAGGCTTTTTCTGACCCACAGCCGTGTTCGACGCCGACAAAATTGTGAGAACATGTGAGGGCTGTTAATTTTTTGCCCGACAAACTCATCTGCCGGCTCAAGAGTTGCAAACCATCCCGCTGTCTTGGCCGTTCGCGGTTTGGGGGCTCGACATGGTCAGCCCGTTTAAAAAAGCGGTCGGTGGATATACTCATCTCTTTGTAGCTGTCGACAAGTTTTCCAAGTGGATTGAAGCTAAACCGGTCATTACAATCACGGCAGACAAAGCTAGAGATTTCTTCATCAACATCGTGCACCGGTTTGGGGTACCCAATCGGATCATCACTGATAACGGCACTCAATTCAAGGGCGGAGTATTTAAAGATTTCTGCGAGGACTTCGGCGTCAAAATTTGTTACGCCTCCATAGCACACCCCATGAGCAATGGACAAGTCGAACGTGCCAATGGTATGGTACTTCAAGGAATAAAAGCACGGGTTTTCGACCGACTACATCCCTACGCCGGCAAGTGGGTACAACAGTTGCCATCCGTCCTTTGGTCTCTGCGCACCACACCCAGTCGGGCTACGGGCCAATCACCATTTTTTCTAGTCTATGGAGCCGAAGCAATGCTACCAAGTGAGGTAGAATTTGAGTCGCTGGGATTTCGTAACTTCAGCGAGGAACGTTACGGAGAAGACCGAGTAGACAATCTCAACCGACTAGAGGAAGCCCGTGAAGCAGCCTAAATTCAGTCGGCTCGGTATTTACAAGGGATGCGCCGTTATCACAATCGTAGTGTACGATCACGAGCTTTCTTAGTTGGCGACCTGGTTCTGAGGAAAATTCAAACCACACGGGATCGGCACAAATTATCTCCCTTGTGGGAAGGACCATTCATAATTTCTGAAGTTACTCGGCCAGGTTCTTACCGACTCAAGCGTGAAGACGGTACTCATATCGATAACTCTTGGAATATTGAATATCTTCGTCGTTTTTATGCTTAGGCATTACTTTTGTATCTTCCCGTCTGACTGCTAACATCAAGCTTTTCCCTTGAGTTATCAGTCGGGGGCTACTATAATAATAATGGAGTGTGATTTTTATCAATTCAATTTGCTTACTTGATTAATCATTGCCTTGTTTGAGTTTTTGGCTTAGTCAGTGAGGACTGAAAGTTTTTAACAACTTTTGCGGGTTCTAGGCTCAATAAGGTTAGGCAAAAACTTTTAAGAAATCAGGAGCTGAGTTTAAATCATCAAGCACAGCATAAATATATCAGTATTGTACAAATTGTGCCTCCATCATCATCATCATTATCATCAAAATACATCAATCAGCTACGGTTTTTTTTTCATCATCAGAACTATCAGACCCAGCTGGCCCGAGGTCGTTTTCCTTAAACCTCTCGACTACATCAGTGGCTATCTTGTCAATAGCTTGTTGCTCATCATTGATGAGATCAAGGGCGGCTTCTTCACTTGTCCCGTCTGCAAAGTCATCAACAGCATCAATGTCAATCTTCGGGTACAAAGACTTGGTCATTGCTAACGCCAGGCTTGCTCCCATGCATCCAGCCTCTTTGATATTCTTAAAATAGGTGTCTGGAGCAGTTCTCAGTTTGTCGAAGACTTCGACAGCATCGATTGAACTCGGACCGCTGTTATTAAAAAACATGGCTTGGATGAGTGGTGTAGCAGCATTGGCGATTTCGTCTCTGGCTCTTTCAAGCTTCCTGATTTTATTGACCAAGACATCGAATTGGGCCTGGGATTTGATTTTATGATCTGCATAAATGGTTCACGTTAGCGACAGAGCAGCAAGACAAGAATGATTTTAAAGCTTCAGTTGTAGCTACCTTCGACGTCTTTCAGAGCCGAGTCCCTCTGTTTGGTCAATTCGCCCTTGTCCTTTTCCAGAGCTTTGATTTGCTTTTCTAGCTCAGTGATCTTGACCGCTTGCACTGTTATATTCTCAGTTGGTTAATCACATACGGGTACCAGATTGAAACAAGTCGGACAGTTATAAAGATTACCTTTGGATGAACCACTCAGTTCAAAATTGGAATCTTGGAGCTCGGCGATTCGGTTCCTCAGATCATGTTCAGTCTTCCTGGCCAGCTCCTTGGTCTCGTGCAGTTGAGCTCTGGTTGCTTCCAGGGTTCCAAGGTGGGGAACAAGTTTCTCGAGGGCTGCAGTCTTGGCTTCATTCCGCATATGGATTCTCTGCATTACAGGATTAGACCAGTCTAGCAAAATAGCCGACAGGATGAACATGGCAATGTGCAAGAAACATACATTTACGAGACGAGTGGCATGATTAAGCTTTTTCGCAAGCAGGGATACTTCCTCGTCTTCCTTTTGTTTATTTATCACAATCCCTTGTGGTTGCATTTCATCATCCCACCACTTAACCAAAATGGGTGGGCGGGAATCTTCAGCTGACTGAATCCGGAGGATTTCTTCTTCGTCGCCAATCATTGGACCTTTATTTATACATAGATAGTGGTCAAGCAATAGAAGGGATTTCTTCGAAGGCAAAATGAATTAGGGAGTACTAATTACTTGTTATGATTCTCGGTTGAGGGCAAGCAGGCCCTTGCACCTTGTCGGATGAACCGGACTCCGGAACAGCGTTGGTGTTTTTTGGGGGAGAGCTGCTTGGTTGTGCCTCTGTTTCTGGGACATCTTCATTTTGTTCTACACCCGACTGGTTGTTAGTCGGGGGCTCCTGATCAACATTGGCTTCAGCTTCGGCCGACTGGTTTCCAGTCGGGGGCTTGGTGCTGGCTTCTACATTGTCGGTTGCTTGTTGGCCATCAGTCGGGCAATTTTCAACAGTCGGCCCGGTTTCTGTGGGGGTCATTGGACCAGTCTCCGTGCCAGTCGGTTCAGGGTCTTTTCCAGAAGGATCGATGTCGGATGGCTTTCTGCAGATTTGAAATATACTATCAACGTTGTTTTGATGAAGTGCTTGGCAATACAGGATCGGAATGCAAGATGACTCATAGAAATACCTGGAAGACTTCCTGATTTTAGGTATTGGACGACTGGATGTTTTCTTCTTCGGGTTAGCCTGTTTTGGCTGTTTCCCCGTCGTCTCCTTGTCACCCGGCATTTCCAGCATTGTCACCCTCATCATCGCTCAAGACTAGTTTTCTTTTCCGAGAGCCCGACTGGACGTCTGGCTTCGGATTGCTCGGCTGGGTAGTCGGCTGGATTTTTGGACCGCCACTTGCATGACTAGTGTGTCGGCGAGGAGAGCGGCGTTGAGCGGTTGGAGGATCAGATTTCATCAGGGAAAATTCCTATACATAGCATTTCAAGTTCTCAGCCAACATCACAAAAGATAAAAGATATCGAAAAGCAAGCTGGAATATTTGATACATACCGGTGGAGGAGGGTTGAAGGCGTTATACAGTATCACTGGCAGTAGGTGCGAGTAGCTGACCACAATTCCGGTTGAAAAGATCTTCTACATCCTCTCCTTCATGATCTTGAACTCGAGGGACTCCGGATCTTCACGGTTGGGGTCATTCTTGCCATCGAACTCGAAGGCAGTGCGAGATCTTTCCTTGATTGGTGCCAGTCGGCTCTTGATGAAGTGTCGAGTGATTTGTTCTCCTTGCAGACCTTGCTCCTTGAGCGTCAACATGCGCTCCAATAGGATGAGCGCTTGAGCAGTTTCGCCTCCCATTGGAAGCGAATTCCATGTATCCTGGTATGTCAGAGGAAGACACGAGTACTCGGGAAGCGCTGGCTCAGGATTCTGTACATAAAACCAGTTTGCGTGCCAACCTTTGTTCGATGTTTTAAAGGGCATGGAGAAGTATTTTTGGCCCAAGGTGCCCCTTAGCTGAAAACCGGCTCCCTCAACGATGCACGGCTTGCTTTTGTTTGGTTGGGGCTTGAGGAAGAAGATGCGGTGGAATAAGGCAAAATGTGGCTTAATACCCAGGAAAGCTTCGCAGGCATGAATGAAATTGGCAATGTGGATATGGAATTGGGGTTCAGATGATGCAAGCTAATCCCATAGAACTCTAGAATCCCTCTGAAGAACTTTGAGGTTGGGAGAGAAAAGCCACCATAAAAGAAATGAGAGAATACAACGACCTCATGTGTATCTGGGGTCGGGAATGCTTCGCCATACGCCGGACGCCAGCCAATGATCTCCTTCGCTGGAAGAACACCATGCGCCACCATCTCCTTCAAGTTTTCCTCTGTCACATCGGAGGGCGCCCACTGACTTTCGAAGCTTTCTCTCTCCTCTGCCATGAGTGCGAGATGGGAGATGGGATCTGGAGCGAGGTCAGCGCTGAACGAGAGGGGAATTGATGCGGTTGCTGTGCGGTGGACTTCTGCAAGAGCACGAAGCCTTGAGGGAGGTGGATTGCTGCGGATTTGCAAACCCTAGCTTTTGCCGGTGCAGTTTTGTACTGTAGCAGAAGATGGGGAAAGTGGCGGAGGTTTCGGCGGGGAAGACGAAGCGGCGCTCTGTTTTAGCGTTCATTTCGCTAGGGTATCAAGAGGTGCTAATGGGCCTAGACCCAAACAGTGCTTTCAGCCCAATTTTGCTATCGGCGTGGTTTAGTTGTGATCCTTAGGGACTTAGGCATTTTGCTTCGGCAATATTTGCTCACAACAATTTAACCCAATGCTGTTAAAATCCTTTTTGACGCAGTTAGATAATTCCTTGGAATTACTATGATGCAGATAAAAAGGTGCCCGATGGAAAAGTGTTATACTAATTTTGTAAGCCTTTTTAGGCTGCAAAGGCTGTCTGGGTTTCATTGAGATGACTGGTTTTTGTATAGTCATTCTCTCGGCATGTTATATGCTTATCTTGTTATACACATTTGATGGATCTTTTTTGAGAGTTTTTACTCGGATTCTTGTCATATGTGTTGATTTATGGGCCTTTAGAGTATTTTTTGCTCTGACCTCTTTATATCTCCATTTTTTGGTATAATAAAGCTAAAGCAGTCGGCTGGATGTTTTATTACACATCGCACATGCTTAGCTGTATGATACTTTGGATGATTTGGTTGTAAAACCACTCGGTTGGATGTTATTTGCACCTTGACTATATGTTTAGTTTTTAACTAATCACATAGTCGGGGGCTACACCTAATTAGGTGCATCTAGTCGATGCACCTGATTTTTTCTCTTTTCAACCCTTCACAGTCTTTGACTCTGGTACTCGGGAGATCAGGGCAGAAGAAGTCGAAGTACTCGGATTATCGTTTTGGATTACGAGAGAAGATTATTTCGTCAACTATAAAGGTCTTGGGGGCTACTGTGGAGATTATGGATACCCCATACCCACACGGCATGTATAGTCCGACTAGGTATGGGGTGCCATGTATAGATAGAATATCTTTAAAAGGACTCGGGTTAAATTCCAAACTTGTATGTCAAGGAAATACCTGGGATCCTAGTCGGTTACGACTATATCATATCTGTAATTACCTATCCCATTAGGGATATGGGCTGTACTTTGTAACACGGACTCCTTCCCCTATATAAGGAGGGGTCCGGGTGCCCTTTGGGGGAGGATTTTCTCGCCCAGATCATAAGATCAATAACACACTCGGTGGATCAATCCCCGGACAGGATTAGGGTATTACTTCTTGATTAAGAATGCCTGAACCTTTATAAAATTCCTTGTCTCTAAACCCATCCACTTTTCTAGCTTGATAGCCACCCCCTTTTAGTATTGCCAAAATCTTGTTTCGACAAATATATCAAACAGAAGCATAATATACTTAAATGCGACAAGATCTTAATATAAAGGGCAGATTTAACATGTTAATTAAGCATATGAGATAACTATAGTTAAATCAGGTAAGATCGGCTGAAACCCCGATGCTACCCTAATCGGCAACCAGAAGGCAGGCTAGAGATTGATATTCTAAGCACGACTTAATAGATCAAACTCAACTGATGCAGCATTAAGTATGAAAAGAAGAACAATATCTAGACAATCAAGCTGCTGGATGTTTCATAGAGTGGTAGATATCTTATACAATCCAAGCTAACGTCGCTATTTAACCTAATCGGCTGTCTTCTATTAACAGGTGTTAGCCGATTGTAGGTTAAATGACGATATTACTGAAGATTATATAAGATATAAGATAACTTGACGAATTACATAAACAAGATTAGAGTATCATGAAGATGGAAGCACTAATCCCGAGAACACAAGTCGCCATAACGAGTTTTACCTCTTGTTGAAGATCGAAACTGATGCAGCTCAACCTGAAAGCAAGAACTCGTCGAAATAAAACTAAAGCAAAAGGGTGGCGATGCGCCGAAATTGTATTGAACGTGTGTGTTATTTTTTACATAGGGCTCAGGGTCTATTTATACCCGAGAATTACAAGATATGTCCATACCGGACATGACTATTATCTCTAACAAACCCTAAGATACTATAAGTCTTTGCGGCAGACTTTTGCCCAAACATATCTCTAAGGAAATTACATAAAATATCCTAATTAATAGATACAATTGTCTTCTCAGGACTTTATCCATGCGTGGCAATCATCTTGAAGCATATCAACTCAACCCGATGATGTACATCGAGTCGTATTCTTGGAATCGGCTATATCGGCTAGCCCTGTCCGACTTGAGCTCTGTCGATCCTGATCGTAGCCGATTCGGATTGCAGCCGATTCTTGCTCTGTTTCCGCAACGATCTTCGTCTTCGATTCTGCTTCGATCTAATCTTCTTTTCCGATGCTGATATTACCAAATTTGGTCGTTTACAGACTGTCCCTGTGTGTTTATCAAAAAATCATAACATGGATTTTGTATTATTTCTGTATATGTGGATGATCTGAATATCATCGGGACCACACAGGTGATTAATGAAGCTAGTTCTTACCTAAAGACGGGGTTCGAGATGAAAGAATTAGGTAAGACTAAATATTGCTTAGGTCTGCAGCTTGAGCACACTCCTGAAGGGGTATTGTTACACCAGTCTGCATATATCCAGAAGATATTGGAGAAATTTAATATGAAGGATTCATATCCGACAAGAACCCCATGGTAGTAAGATCTCTAGTAGTAGAGAGTGACCCATTTAGACCACAGGAAAATAACGAGTAATTATTGGGACCTGAATGTCCATATTTAAGCGCCATTGGAGCTTTAATATATCTTGCGAATGGTACCAAGCCTGATATTGCATTTGCTGTTAACCTACTTGCAAGGTTCAGTTCAACTCCTACCAAACGGCATTGGAATGGCGTTAAGCAAATCTTCCGTTATTTACGTGGCACACAAGATCTCGGTTTATTCTTTAGAAAAAATCAAGATTTAACCATGGCGGGATATGTTGATGCTGGATATCTGTCAGACCCCCATAAAGCATTGTCACAGACTGGGTATGAGTTTCTCTGTGGTGGTACAGCCATCTCATGGAAGTCGATGAAGCAGACGATGGTCGCAACATCAACAAATCACTCGGAGATTATAGCATTATTTGAAGCGAGCAAGGAATGCATGTGGTTGAGGAGGGTGATACAACATGTACAGAATACATGTGGGCTGAATATCACACCAACTCTAACCATTATTTATGAAGATAATTCAGCTTGTGTTGCACAAATACAAACGGGTTATGTGAAGACGAGTCTCACAAAACATATATCGCCTAAATTCTTCTATATGCATGAATTGCAAAAGAAAGAAGAAATCAAGGTGACTCTCACCAAGACTAGTGAAAATCTCGCAGATTTATTTACTAAGTCTTTGCCAACTAGTGTTTTTGAGAAGCTTGTGCATGGCATCAGTATGAGGAGGATGAGAGATGTGCACAAATTAGGGGGAGCACTTCCCTGACTGTGTTCCGTTGATATTGATCATGCAGATCAGTACATCATTCTTGAAGAATGATAGAGTTATCCAGTAGATTAGCTTATGGTTGTTCTCTTTTTCCCTTTAGTGAGTTTTCTTTGAAGTTTCTCACATTTAGGTTTTTAATGAGGCAACAATGCAATATAAGTAGCGTGTACTATGTACTTTTTCTCCTATTCATTTTTCTCCCACTGGGTTTTTGGAAGGAGTTTTGATGAGGCATATGTATAGCACGGTATTCGCCCAAGGGGGAGTGTTATGAAACCGATCTCCTGAAGGAGTCGGATTTGTAGGACCGTGATCGTGAGGATCACGGTACCTCCTCCTTCTATTCTTCTGTTTCCTTATTAGTGAAGTGGGTTATACCAAATATATATATATGTATCCATATAGGACATCCTATTGTGGTTATAAATACAATAGTGAGGTTGAGGGCAAAGTAATACCTGTAACAAAGAGAGAAACATCAATAAAGTTGATTGCCCTCCACTTTCGTGTGCGTGTGTTCGTGTGTGCTTGTTTGATTGTTGACAATGTGAATTCTAACAAAGCATTCATTATCTGACCAGCATCCACTATCCACATATCGTGAGAGCCATCTCCCCCTTCCTTAAACTGACCAACAATAAATCCACCGGTGTGTCTCCATTGATTAACATAGTAAATTATAGATCATCGGTACATACTTGGTAAACTAACAAATAAACGCTTAAAAAAATAATGCAAACATGTCCACCTTCATCATGGCCCCGATTCGTTGTGATGATCCCCATGCAGTTAGCAACACGTAGAGATCAAAGCCACGAAGAATATAGGGATCAAAAGCTGACCGAAAATGTCGCTTGGCTTCCACGACTGCTGGTGTGGCAAAGAAAATCTCATAGAGCTTTCACTACAACTGAAAATGCACCACTAGCTAAGTTTATGTACCAAAACGCTCAAATTTTTAGTTCTTGCACTAAACTGCATCCACCTGACAACTTCTTACTGTGAACGCAATTTACTCGTAGTATACTTATTACATATAAAGAGATCAATCACATAGAGAAAAAAAACAGACTGAAATTAAGTGAAAATATGACGCCATATGATTACCAAACCCGAGATATTAGTACTGTATTAGCACAACGAACTTGTCTACTTGACCAGGTTAATTTGGTCGCTAGTGTGTGAGCGTCCATCACGAGCTGTAGTCTGGCTTCTTATGCACAGGCCTCCGTCACCCCTTCGAGGGCCTGCACCACCTCCGCCATCGTCGGCCTCGCCTCGTCTCCTCAACGGCGCTCGCGAGGACGACAACGAAAACGATGGCAGCTGCAGCGATCGCGGTCGCGCGGCAATCCTCCATAAGGGTGGTTCCCTGCGCCGGCAAGCTCCAACGCGGCCAGCCGGAGGTAGAGCCTCCCGGTGGGCGGCGCTGGCCCAGGGTTCGAAATTTCCAAAATTTTAGTAATTTCAACCCCCACCGACAAGCTCATATCTTCCCTGAAATTTTCGGTTTTTTATATTTTTTTTAATTTGGTCAAATATCATTCAAATTCATTCAAAATCAGTCATTTCAAATAATTTTGACAAAAAAATTCGAAACTTCCGAAATTTCGGTGCCCTGGCAGAAATAGCAATTTCAAAAATTTCGGGCGAGATATGAGCTTGCCGGTTGGGGGCGAAATTTCGGAAATTTCAAAACGAAATTTCACCCTGGTGGCGAGTGCGACTTGGAGATACAGCAAGGTGCGGGAGTATGAGCTCGGGTGTGAATCGCGTGCGTAATCTATGGACAGGCGATGTAGTTAGGTTCGGGCTGCTCATGAATGTAATATCCTACTCCTGTGATCTTTGTTTGGTGAAGCTTACAATGTGTTCTTGGGTATAGTTCTTGGATGCTAGAGTGTGAATTCTTTTTGTCTAAGTTTGGAACCCTCTTCTTGGTAGCATTATATTGGTCTTCCTTGTATGGGACAAGGGTAGGGGTGGGCAAAATAAGACCGAACCGAAGAACCAACCAAAAAGACCGAGACCGAGACCGAAAAAACTGAGACCGAAAAATTCGGTCAGCAATTCGGTCTCAACCATTAAAAGACCGAAATTTGTTCGGTTAATTCGATCATGGGCCTCAATTAACCGAATTAGGCCCAATAGATCTAGTTGGCCCAATAAGCCCACTAATAAAAAACCCTAGAGGCAAACACCACACCGTGCACCGTTCCATCCCCATCAGAGCGCTGCGCCGTCCGTCTCCATCCCCTTCGCTCCTTTGCCGTGCGCCGCATCCCGCCTCCGCCTCCGCCTTCATCACCGGGCGCTGCCTCCAGCCGGCGCGCCTCCGTCTCCATGGCCGGGCATCGCCTCTAGCCGGCGTGCCTCCGCCTCCAGCCGGCCCACCTCCGCCTCCATGGCCGGGCTCCGCCTCCAGCCGGCGCGCCTCCGCCTCCATGGCCGAGCGCCGCCTCCAGCAGGCCCGCCTCCGCCTCCATCGTCGAGTGCCGCCTCCAGCCGGCCGCCTCCACCTCCAGCGGGCCCTCCTCCGCCTCCATCGCCGGGTGTCGCCTCCAGCCTTGCTTCTTTGCTGTGATTTGTTGTGATTTTGCTCGATTTGCTGTGACAACTGCGGCCTAATTGTTGATTATTTGATTTGCTTTTGCTATTCAAACTTTTTCTCTTATGGTTAGTTCGGTCTATAACCGAGACCGAACCGAACTAACCGAAGACCGATTTGCTCGGTCTTGAGTTTTGTTGGAGACCGATTGGTCTTGAGATTACAAAGACCGAATTTTCAAAAAACCGAGAAACCAAACCGAATTTTTCGGTTATACCGAATGCCCACCCGTAGACAAGGGGATACCACATTGCTCACGCACACACGTGTACAAGTGGGGGCCCTGCGTATAGGAGCCAATATGCTTGGTCTTTTTTTTGTCCATCTTACAGGGTCCCGTTGGACGAGAACGCTTACTCCTCCGGTTCCCCCCTTAACCTCCGGACATGTGGTGCGAGGTCATTGAAGTAAGCGTCATGTTCATCGTCAGCCCCACTCGTCAGCCACCAAGGCTAGGAAGGGGGCGCCGCGGGCAATCATAGAGCGACCACCATTCTGCCCGCCTTTTTTTGAGAGGCATAGGCGAGTGGCGATAAGTACGTCCTATCACATCGCCCATATCAACTACTCCCTCCGTCTCAGAATATAAAAAGTTTTACAGTTGGACACGGTTATTAAGAAAATAGGAAGAAGTAAGTGGTGGAGGTTTATGATTGGATAAGTAGTGAAAGTAGGTGAGAAAAGTAAATGGTGGAGGGTTGTGATTGGTTGAGAAGAGAATGCTGGTGGAGAAGTTGTTATATTTTAGAACAAATCCTGAGGGCTAAAAGTTGTTATATTTTGGGACGGATGGAGTACATTTATCCACATGAACTGCATCAATCTACCATTGGGACCACCTATATATTTGTCGATAAATTTTCTTCTAAAAATTTAACATATATAATTATACAATCGTAGTGTAATTACACTGTAACTTATATGTAATTACACTGTAACTTGTATGTAACTACAGTGTAACTTGTATATAAGTTTCACGTAATTTTGAATCGTTAGATCTATTACAAAATTTGTTCCGGTGAGGAAGAAAAAAAATCACATCACACACATATGTGAAAGAATTTGTACTCACAACCTCCATTTTACCGAAATAAATATTATGGAGAGATTTTTGAAAGTTACATACATGTTACATTATAGTTACAGTGTAATTACACTACGATTATTTTATAATTATATCTGTCAAATTTTTGGTGAAAAATTTATCGATAAATATATATAGCAAATTCGCCCTGGGGTACAGAGGGCGCCATGAGGTCAGCGTCAGCTCGGGAACAAGGTGCCGCTGATTAGTGGGCTAGGGCCTTGAGGTTGGTCTCAATGCTGGAGGCATACGTCCTGGTCTTACAACCACAATTAAGGACATTTGATTTCAGTAAAAAAAAAAAAAGGAGATTTGACCCGGTCGCATGCGCTACCCCTCCCCGTGTCATTGGTAGATAATTTTGCTATATATTTGTCGATAAATTTTCTCTTAAAAATTTGACAGATATAATTATAGTATAATTATAGTGTAATTACACTATAACTTACATGTAATTACACTGTAACTATAATGTAACGTGTATGTAACTTTCAAAAATCTCTCCGTAAAATGTTATTTCGGTAAATAGAGGTCGTGGGAACAAATCCTTTCATATATGTGTGTGCCGTGATTTTTTTCTTCCTCGCCAAAACAAATCTGGTAATAGATCTAACGATTCAAAATTACGTGAAACTTACATACAAGTTACACTGTAGTTACATGCAAGATAGAATATAATTACATGAAAATTACTGATGTGACCATGGCTACCACGGATGCAACCGTTGCTCACATCATGAATGAACAAGAAGATATCGAGATCAAGTACTCCAAGTGCTGGAATCCGATTCAGCCACCTACTACACTGCTAACTTCAAACGGCCACCGAATCTGCATACGACCTCCGTTTTCGGCCCGTGAGTACTTGATGGAAAGCTCTCGGGGCCCTCTTTCCAACGGATCCAGCCTCTTCTCTGAATTCCATCTCGTGTGGCCGGAATCACAGGAACAAGGTGCTGCATCACCTATAATGGGCCTATGGGCTTGTAACTTCATTTGGGACCCCGGCCCAGGTGGGGCCCATGTGGGGTGTGCCCCAAGCTGGTGGAGCACGACCCTAGGCACCCCTAGGTCGTCCTCCCACCCCTATATATAGCTAGTTACCCCTTCAGGGTTTCTCGGGTTTTGATAGATTAAAGTTTAGCCATTGCTACTTGCTTGCAGCACGCGTGTCGGCTAGACCGTCCGTCTGCTTGTTCAACGGAACCCCAACTTATCATTTGTATTAAATTCCTATTTGCAATATCAGATTGTTTTTATCTTGTTCTTACTTGTTTCTTCGATTTGCTTGCAGGAATAGGGTTGATCTGCACCGGCAAGATCAACAACCCATGGAGAGGTGTATCGATCGCTAAGGCGCAACACAACGTCTCGTACGGTTGTAGTCGGATCGTCAACGTTTCTCCCAAATCGTAGTTATCATCTACTCACCGAAAGATCGGGTCAACAATAGCCTTGAGTGTCTCGAGTGGAGCTCAGGGTTCATCAGTTACAGTGTAATTATATTACGATTGTACTATAATTACATCTGTTAAATTTTTAGAAATAAATTTATCGATAAATGTATTAGTGGTCCCAAGAAAATTTATCCGTCAAAACGCTCGTCTGATCGAGTGACACCCTCCACATACGGCTAGCAAGCACGTTGGGCCGTCCTGGCCGGTCTGAAGCAAGGGGAGGAGAGAGCCAGATATGCTGGAAGTGGATACGTGAAATCTATTTCGAGAGCGTTTTTGGTTGAGATCAATAGCGCGATGCATCTTAAAGCCGTCTAACATGCATGTCGTCATGATGTCCATCCACGTGGGGTGTCTTTTTCCTTTCAAATAAAGTTCACGTGGGTGTCTTTTTCCTATTCAAATAAAGTTTCCTCTCAAATTACTTATCCGATCTACAATCCGATTACACCATTGTGTTCGTTACAATTAAATCTTCACAACAAGATCTTACATGATTATGTTACGATGAAAAAATATTTATATTTGTAAATTACTTTTATTATATACATAAGTTACTTTTATCATATATATATATATATATATATATATATATATATATATATATATATATATATATAAAAGTTGCTTTTTTAGATTTGACTAAATTACTTCTTAGATATATAAAAGTAAATTCAATAAAGTCTAAAAATAATTTACATATATTCTAAAAGTAACTTAAAACAGAACAGAAGTAACTTTGTCACGACATTAGAAGTAAATTCGTTGTAAGAATAAAATATGACTTTTTAGTTAATTCCATAATTTGTACTGATTAATTTAATTTCTAGATAGAGTCATGTTTTTATCTCTACAACGGATTTATTTCAAATGACATGCCAAAGTTTTTCGTCTTGTTCTAAGTTACTTCTATAATATATATAAATTATTTTTAGACTTACTGAATTTACTTTTATAGTTTAAGAAGTAACTTAGTGAAATCTAAAAGTAATTAATTTAGGCATATCATAAAAGTAATTTATGATTTTTCATCAAAATATAATCATGTGAGATCTTGTTGTAAAAATTTAATTGCAACGAACGCAACGGCGTAATCGGATTATAAATCTGATAAGTAATTTAAGAGAAACTTTTCTAATAAAAAAAAATATATATAGATATTGAGTGTACTAGTAGTTCTTTTTTGAAAAGAAGTCTCTTTTAGCACTATAGCTAGTACTCTCGTTATAGTCGCGTCCAAGTGGATAATATAAGCAGGGCGAGCTGGACTGGAAGGAATCGGACCACCCAAGCTTTACAAGGAAAATAGAGGAGGGGACTTGGGCTGGCCGATGTGGGTTTGATGGGTAGGAATGGAGTGAGTGGCTGGGAAGGGACAGGGATGAGGTGTGGCCCAACATGAATAGTTTCCTCTGATAATTTTACAGGGAAAATGATTTTGAGATGAAAATGAATATTTGGAATCGTGGCTTGAATTCAAATTTGTTTTTTTAACGCATGGTTTCTAGGAGTTTAGATGCAAATCTTTATATCTGAACTCATAAATTTATAGGGTCCAAGAATAAATATCCCAAAAAGGGGATATTTGTTTTCGACTACGAATTTAGGAGAATTTTGATATACGAGAAAATGTATCAAAGGGAAAGGAATTTTGGATTCGCTCACTACTAGAATCCTAAGATTTGCCTAGCGGTCCAAGTAAATCACATGCTATTGTCTCAACTCACAGTTCTTAATCTTTGTCTGTACGTTGTATGCAATAGTTGGGTTAAGTAAATCACATGTTTTTCCACCTAGCAAAAAATGGTTAACTATCACCATATGATTGAATATGTAGTAAGGCTCTATTTTTAATCCTGTTAAGAAGTACGGCTACTTTGTTAGTACTAATATAAAACCAAAACAACTAGAATATCTCCGCTTTACAAAATTTAAGTGCAAGTATTCATCCGTTTATATACTTCCAATGTATTTACCATCTACTTTCGTAAACTCCAATATAATGAATAATAAAGATATAAATTTATTTTAGGATAAACAGAAGGGCTAAACATGAACTTATTTGGAAGGAGTATGCGCGATGTCATGCATGTGCCCGTGTCGCCGACGTTCGGCCCCGCACAATTGACACCACCTCCCCTGCATATACTGATCTGCCTTTCAATGCCATGGAGTACTCTGTCCGACTGTGTCCGCGTTGTACTTCAGAATTAATCCAAGAAATCCTGATTAATTACGGTGAGCATGCATGGGATTGGGAGGTGATTTGCCGTACGTAGAATTCATTTACTGCTGACTGCCAGCCTGAAACTTGGGAACGCAACAGTCAGTATTAATTCATTGAGGCTAGTAGCTGACAATAATGGATCGATCGATCCTGCAGTTAACAAGCAAGGAGTACTAAATCCATGTGCTGCTGCTCCTGCTGTGTGGCGACAGTGCAGTCGCATGCTGATGCAGATGTATTATCTGCATCAGATGATCGATTAGGGTCTGGTTTACTTCCTAACTTTTTCTTCAAACTTTTAACTTTTTCATCACATCAAAATTTTTCTACACATAAAAGTTTTTAATTTTTCCGTCACATCGTCTCAATTCCAATCAAACTTTTAATTTTAACGTGGACTAAACACACCCTACTTCAGTCGCCAGAAACAGTGGCTAACAGTGGCTGGCTAGCTAGGCTCGCTGCTGTGACCAAACTGCTGCGTGGTATACTATCTGCATTATCTACAAGCCCTGGCGGCCGGTTACTACTGTCCATTTATATACTTGCTGCTCTTGTTATCGCTGATTAACTGGGAATAATGAATAATTTCAGGTGATTAACTTCCATAGAGTTCAGGAAGCTCCCGATCGATGGATGCCCAATTCCCAGTGCACATCTTACTACCAAAAGGCTCCATGGCTCACTTTTCGTTTCCTTTTCCTTGGCCTTGTTCAGATCCAAATTTTTTCTTCAAACTTCTAACTTTTCCATCACATTAAAACTTTTCTACACACATGAACTTCCAACTTTTTCATCATATCGTTCCAATTTCAACTAAACTTTTAATTTTGGCGTGAACTAAACACACCCCTTGTAGCCTTTTCTCCATGGCCAAATCCACCAAAAGGCTACAGACAGTAACACGTGGATCGAGTCAGGCACAAGTACATGCGTGACTTGAGTGTGTCTCACTGGCATCATTCATCGATCGATCGATCGATCACGAATTCACGATCCACACGCTCGATCTGGCCCGTTTGCCGCTACGCTGCGCTTAGATTAGCGAGCTATATATAGTGTACATATCTAAACAGCTCTCTGCCTTAGAAAAAATCAATTTCTACAAATAAATCTGAACAAACTATTTATCCTTAGAAATTTATTCTTTTTAAAACAGAGAGGATGTATGTCTACAAAGAAAGGCTAGAAAGAAAGGCTAGTTGCGCATGGAGTAGCTAGTCAAGTACTTTCATCCCAAAAAGAATCAATATAGGATAGGATGTGACCTATCCTAACACAATAAATCTGAGCAAGATATTTGTCCTAATTTGTTGTCTTAAAATAGGTCACATTATATTCTCTTTTTTTATACGGAGGGAGTACAGTAGCAAGCAAGTGTGACACTGTTACACGATGATGATATATACGAGGGTTAGTGCACGTATGCCTGCCTGATGCCTCCCTGCAGTAGGGATGCAAGTGGGTAGTCCCGTAGTCCCACTACCCGCATAAAAACCCGCTTACTAATTCATTTCCCACATGGTAGTATAAAATTTAGAAGAAAAAATAAACTAGAACTGAGATAAGCGGCCTAAAAAAACCCGCTTGCCCGCCCCACTTACATCCCTACCCTGTGCTCACCCTTCTTTCTCATTTCTGCGTGTGTGACAAGATGAGGAGATTTGACAGAGAGTTGACGCAATGAAAAGGCTGCATGAATGGGATATTGTTGGTAGGGGCCGGGCCGGGGGTCTGGTGGTGTCTGTCTCCCCCTTCTTCCTGTCCAACACAAGTACTCCCTGCGTAAGGACG
The DNA here is from genome assembly GCA_000338895.3 of Oryza meridionalis. NCBI lineage: Eukaryota > Viridiplantae > Streptophyta > Magnoliopsida > Poales > Poaceae > Oryza > Oryza meridionalis. The sequence continues at coordinate 20,824,492 of CM002528.2, forward strand.
AACACAATGTGCACACTGTTGTGCAGGAGAGCAAGCTCCAACGAGGAAATGGTCAAATATATATGTGCAAATGGGAATATGGGAATATCATCATTCATGGTGCAAAGCCTGGGAGACTGACCTCGTGCATGCATCCATTGATCAGCGATTCAGCGTACTCTTGCCTCTTGCCTCTTGCCTCTTGCCACTGTCTAATCAATGCACAATACGCCTCTCTAAACACAATTTTTTTAGCAAAAATGCTACGTACACACACGACCTGAGCGTCCGACTTTCGGACGACTACAAAGTATGCGGCGTCAGCAACGTGCGTAACGTCGTACGAACCCTCACGCGGTCACGTACTATATGCTGCTCCGCCGTTTCGATCGTATGCCGGTCGAATGGAGGAGTCGTATGTATAGCAGGGTTCTTTTTTTTAAGTACTATCCACTACGGTCTGGACAGATTCATGAAGGCTTAAAATGCGTGTTTGGTCAAGGAAGTATATTTTTTGTGCCTTTTAACTGTTCTCTATGATTACTTATGTTAGTACTCTCTTTCTTTTAACATTCATATTTAAACTTTAATAATTTATCTTTTTTAAAGAAATTCTTATGAACTAATATTAAAAACATTGTATTCTCAGGTGTGTTCCACTCTAAGCTTGAGTCATCTTTGGTTCGTCGTAAGCTTTCCATTTAAATATTGTTAACACTTGAAGTTGAAATGGTGCTATTTGGAAATGGAGAAAGGATTTAAAAGATAGAGTAAATTTCATACGTACTTTGATCAATCTGTCGCAAAACTACAGATTTAAGAACGTGTATTACAAACTATTGATTTATCATCATATTTTTCACAAACTACAGATTTAAGGTATCGTATCAGAAAACTACAAATTTATCACTACAACGTTTATAACCTCAGTATCTTACAGATATAAACTCTAAAATGTGTAGTTTTTTGATAATTTTATTACTAAATATGTAGTTATGTGATACAATACCTTAAATCTATAATTTTTGATAAATTTGGCGTTTAAGCTATTGTTCTATGAAACACATATTTAAATATGTAGTTTTGTAATAGTTTGGTCAAATTATCTGTAGTTTTATGAAATTTACTCTAAAATAAAAGATACTACTACCTCCGTCCCAAAAAAAGTTCGTTTTTCACTCATCCTACACTTACCTATTCAAAACCTAAAAGACTATGTTATCCCCCCATTTTATCAAATCTCGATACAATTATTCATCTCTTTATCTACTCTGATATATTCATGTACTTTTACGAATTCCGATGTAATGATTACTTAAAAATAAACTTATTTTGGATAAATAGAAACGACTAAATATAAATTTATTGTAGGACAGAAAAAGTACAAGAAATCCTCCCAAAAGCCCATTTATCCTCTATAATTAACTCCACACTTTAATTTGTATTTAAGTAAATTTTACAAAACTACTTGTGCTTTGATCCAACAATAAAAAAGCTACAGATTTAAAACCGTGTATCATAAAACTACATATTTAGCACTAAATTTATAAAAAAATACAAATTTAAGGTAGAAGATCACCAAAACTACAGATTTAGTAATAAAATTATCATAAAACTACATATTTTATACCATGTTAGATACAAAACTACAACATTTATAACTCTAACACAACAGTAATGGTAGAGATTTAAACTGTAAAATTTATAGTTTCGTGATAACTCTAGTATTAAAATCTGTAGTTTTGTGATAGTTGGTCTTAAATCATTAGTTTTCTGATAAATCTTGTATTAAATCTGTAGTTATATGATATAATAATTTAAATTTGTAGTTTTACGATAGTTTAATATAGTTTTATAAAATTTATGTATTTTGTATAGACCGGACTCTCGGCATATCCACGTGGCTTGCTTGCGCACGAGCTCCGATGCACACGTCGGGCAAACTCAAGGCGACGTGAATTCGCACATCAATCATAACCCTGTCAAATCACAGCCGTACCTGCGCTCTCCTGATTTGACGCAACGTGGGTACGTGCAGGCCCTCGAGATGGGCGCCTCATCAGCGCGAGCTGCGAATTCGTACGTGCGATCGAGGAGTGGAGATGGATAAAGGCCTTTTCCCATAAACTTTTTCCCAGAAACATCACATCAAATTTTTAACACATACATAGAATATTAAATATAGATAAATTAAGAAACTAATTACACACTTAGGAGGAAATCACGAGACGAATCTTTTGAGTCTAATTAGTGAATGATTACCCATAAATGTTACAGTAACCCACATGTACTAATGACGGATTAATTAGGCTCAAAAAATTTGTCCCGTGGTTTCCATGCGAGTTATGAAATTAGTTTTTCCATTCGTGTGTGAAAACCCCTTCCGACATCCGGTCAAACGCTCGATGTGACCCCCAAAATTTTTTTTCGTGAAAGTATGATGGGGGCATCTTGTCCTCCTCACGCCTCCAGATCAAAACTCCAAAAAAAAAATACTTATATTTTGGTATCGTGGGTTTACATTCAGATATAGGAGAGGTGAATTTCCACCTCTCGTGAAAATATTTTTTTCCGTTTATTATATGTTACTTAAATAATCATTAAAAAGTTTTTTCTAATAAAAAGATTAACATAGATTAATATGAAATATAACACCCTCATAAATATGTAAGACTAAATTAAACTTTTATGGGATAAAAAAGAACAAATTAAACTAAAAATAGTTAAGGTGTAGTTATATTTATTTTTTTACATAACTTGTGAAAATTAAATTTGAATTTGCATATTTTGAAGTGGTATGTTTCGTATTAATCGTCTATTTTTATCGATTTTATTTTTAAATTATTTTATAACTATTTAGTAACATGCATGCAAGAAACGAGAGATATTCTCCCGAGTAAAAACACTTTCTCAGTATAGTATAACATGGGAGGATATAGCGCCGTCGAGGCAACTTTGTGACAGCCGACCAAACATCATCGTAGTGAGTGTCTGACACTGACGCGCTCTCAGGTTTATTTCAGCCTGATCAGCTGATATTGATAGTCGTGGAATTAACTCACTAGTGGGTCTCCCTATGCAATTCACATTTAGGCATGATTTAGTTCACGAAAAAAAAACTTTTAAGTGTCACATCATATGTTTGACCAGATGTTAGAACGGATTTTTGGATACGAATAAAAAAAATAATTTTATAACTCACCTGAAAACCGCGAAACGAATCTTTTGAGCCTAATTAAGCCGTCATTAGCACATGTGTGTTACTGTAACACTTATAGCTAATCATGAACTAATTAGGCTCAAAAGATTAGTCTCGTGATTTCAATGCAAACTGTATAATTAGTTATTTTATTTTATTTTACATTTAATGCTCCATGCATGTGACGTTTTTAGGGAACTAAAGAAGGCCTTACTGAACGCGCATTACGCATGATATATGCACACTGGAAGTGGACTAGTCCTCCCGTACTTCCTCCACTTAATTTTAAGTGTAGTTGTGTTTAACATTTAAACAATCGTCTTATTTTAAATTCTTTTATGATTAGTATTTTTTGGTTATTAGATGATAAAACATTAATAGTATTTTATGCGTGACTTATTTTCTAAAAAATTCATAAAATTTTCAAATAAGACAATGATCAAACGTTGGATATAGAAACCCACAACTATACTTAGAATGGGATGGAGGAAGTATAATCTTGTTCCCTCTCTGGGTACTCACGCATTCGATCAAATTATGGACAAACGACAGTGAGATACACACAGCGGTACTCTCTTTGTCCATAATAATATTCATAAGTATCATTGTTGGTTATGGACTATGGACAAACAGAAGCAGTTAAACAGTGAGATACTACCATGGGCACACACATGCTCATACTCATAGGAGTATAGTCAGCTAGAGAGACAAGAAAGGGATAGGATAAAGCTAGGTGCTTTTGTTTGGTATGAGACCATGAATGCAGGGAGGAGGTATGTATATCTAGCATTGAATATCATGTACTGCACAAGCACAACGATCGGCATTTTCTGGGAGAGACCTGCTCAACCTCACCTGCCTTCATTCAAGGCTCTTCTTCCTGCCCTTCAATTCCTCACTCCCTCTTGCTCTTGTTTTGTCTTCTGTCACCCTCTGCAAAATGCCTTCTGCCTCCTCAAAAGAAAATTATGAAAAGCTACTCCTACTTCTTCAGAGTATAGAGGCCAAGTTTAGATCCAAACTTTTTCTTCAAACTTCCAACTTTTTCATCACATCAAAATTTTTCTACACACATAAACTTTCAACTTTTCCATCACATCGTTCCAATTTTAACCAAATTTTCAATTTTGACGTGAACTAAACACACCCTCTGTATGTTGGGCAATTTTCACAGAGAGAGAGATCTAGAGATCAGAGAGATGTGTGTAAACGTTGGTAAGCTAGCTGTGTGTTGGGCGTGCATGCACTGTAGTCGTATAAGTATTATGATCACTGCTATCTCCTTCGTCCCATATTAAGTTTATTTTTAGCTCCCTCCATTTATTCCAAAATAAGTTTATTTTCAGAGTAATCATTGTATCAAAATTTGTGAAAGTAGGGAATAAATTGTATTGAGAGTACGTAACTAAAGTGGTGAAATAGTTTCCAGCTATTTCCCTCCTGCTAGAAAAAAATTGCTTCGTATTAATTTAGACATAGCATATACACTTTTTTTTAAGAGTTAATTACACTTTGGTCCACCTTTTGTTACTAAAGTTTTACTTTGGGCTATCCTTTAGCTCATATTTTCACTTTGGACTAGGTAAGATTACCTTTGGTGCACTTTGGACCACCCAAAGTCATTTTCTTTAGCTGCATCTACTCTATAATATTGTAAAGAATTGCATGTGTAAATTGGAAAAGATTACCGGGTTATGGGTTGCTGATGTGTTTAAAGTTGGAAAGGTCATTTATGTATTCCTAAAAAGTTTATGGGGTGGTCCAAAGTGAAAGAAAGGTAAAGTAACCTAGCCCAAAGTGAAAAAAATGTGTTAAAGGGTGGTCCAAAGTGAAACTTTGGTAATAAAAGGTGGCTCTAAACGTAATTTACTCTTTTATTAATAATAGATAGAAATAAAAAAAATCTGTAGTCTATGTGTCCGGATACATAAATACCCATACTAGAGTACTGAGTACTGATCAATCAATTCATCGTGATTCTCCGAAGTTATAAAAAAAACATTTTTGCGAGTGCTGCCTCCCTCTGTCCCATTAAGGTATATGCATGAGATTCCATGTCCAACCGTAATTGTCGTTTTATTTAAAATTTTTTATGATTAGTATTTTTATTATTATATGATAAAACATAAATAGTACTTTATGTGTGACTTATGATTTTCTAAAAAAATTAAATAAGATAAAAGATTAAAATTGAACACAGAAACTCATAGTTGCGCTTAAAATAGGACAGAGGGAAGGGAGTAAATATATACCAATCTACAGTTCTACACATTGACCTGTGTAAAGAGAAAATCGGTCGAATTGAACTTTACATTGCTCTGGTGCAGTGGTGCATGCATGCCACACACTACAACTTGCCCAATTGCCCTAGCTAGGCTCTTGTAGGAGCATGCTTGAGCTGCTGCAGTGCCTGTCGTGTGTTCATATCAGTGCTGTATATATGCATGCATGCGCACACACCTACTAGCTCTGGTACAAGCAAAGTGCATATATATATGGACCATGGAGTATGCAGATGGAAGTATTATGTGTGTGTGCTTGTTTAGCTCTGCCTCTAGATCAACTTTTTTTTTTTTGCAGAAAGGCAATAGCCATGTACAGTACTCAGGATTTATATATCTCCATGGATGCAAAGCTATAGCTAGCTGTATATATATATATTAGTATATATAAATAATTCATCGTGTGAGTAATGAGCATGTACCTTTCGTGTGAGTAAAATTTTAGTAGTAAATTAATGTACCCAATGTATTTAGATTTGCTCGGGCTCAACTCCGTAAATGTAAACCATGTATGAATGCATGCAGGGTGTCTCTCTCTCTCTCTCTCTCTCTCTCTATATATATATATATATATATATATATATACATATATATATATATATACATATATATATATATATGTTGAAAAATTAAGTCACGGACTAGCTTGAAAACAGTCTAAATCACAATCAAATGCAGCAAGCCACACTAATTAATTAAAGACAGTACATATATATATATGGTGGTTCGTCTCTGTGAACGGAGAAAAAAAAGAGATAAACATGAACAAATGAAACAAGCAGTATTTGCTAATGTAACAACACATTTTCTTCTGCATGTAATTAAAGTGGTGGTAACAAGCCCTCCTAGCTAATTAAGGGTCTTTAGGATATTAATAGTAATTCACCAGTTTAGTCTTCAGCTCTTGGTTATTGTCCTCAATTCATTTACCTGGGATATATATAAGTGCCAGAAAGTTACATTAATAGGGTGTCAGAAAAATATGGAGAAAAAATTGATCACTAATTAATTAAACTGCTTCATCAGTTGTTCTATTGAAGAATTAATGCTACCTATACTGAAAAAATCTATATCCCCTATATATTTACGTGTACTGGAGTATCATCCATGAAGAATAAATCAATTAATTATCACACTGTTCGCAAAATGTAGAAGTTGACTGATGCGCACGACTATTAAAATTTACTCCTCGGGTCATAAATATTTTTTTAGCGCATCATTTGATCAAACTTTCAAAAATTCTGACTATCAACAATTCCTCAAATGCTTACTTTTAAGAAAATAGTATTTGTATGTTTGTCTAAAAATGTACTATCATAGTACCATAAGCTTATAAAATTTTATAACCTTGTTATAATATATAAATTAATGGTTGGAACTCTTAAGTTGTATAAAATTTTGCCAAATGTAAACGTCAAATATTTATGACTGGAAAAGTACTATTTTGTACGTCACTAGATCCATGTTACTACCAGTTTAATTAATTCAAGTGTTTAATTGATGTTCCACAGTACATGAAGATAACCAAAAAAAAAAAAAAGATAGAGAGAGAAGTCTTGTGACCAGCAGGCCGACCATGACCAGGCGTACGTTGGCTTATGCGTACGCACGCGTGCATATCAAAATGTACGCTGGCGCATATATATGCCGTACGACGTTGGAGTATCATTTTTTATCAATTCAGGCCTTGTTTAGTTGGGTAAAAAATTTTGTGTTTGGTTGTTACATCGGATATACGTGACACATATTTGAAGTATTAAACGTAGTCTAGTAACAAAACAAATTACAGATTCCGCCAGAAAACTGCGAGACGAATTTATTAAGCCTAATTAATCCATCATTAGCAAATATTTACTGTAGCACCACATTGTCAAATCATGACGCAATTAGTCTTAAAAGATTCATCTCGCAATTTACATACAAACTGTGCAATTAGTTTTTTTATTTTATCCACATTTAATACTATATGCGTGTGTCTAAACATTTGATGTGATAGGTGAAAAGTTTTTTTTTTAACTAAACAAGGCCTCAAAGTGCAGCTCTGTACGTAGCAGCCAATTCTTTTTTTTAAAAAAAAGTACCAATATACACTTCTGTATCTTCAGTTTTATTTTTATATTTTTTTTCTTTGTGCTACACAGGCTTCAGCTGGAACTTGCACGGCATGGCATGAAATATCGAGTAGTCTACACATATCAGAATTTAAGTAGTAATTTTGTCCAGCTTGCAGAGTACTAGTACTATAAGAATATGCCCTTATTACACGCAATGTTCCAAATTAAAATCCCCTTTGTTCCAAAAATTATGACCCTGCTTATAGGTAAATATTTTGATTATACTCCAAAGATGAGTTTGAATTTTAGATTTTGATTTTTGGATTAATTTTAATATAACAATCTGCGCAGTAGATCAGATGATCCAATTAGGCAGGTTCAATTCTTTACACGTGCAAAATTTAATCTGAATTCTGAAAAGACAGAACGAAAAGCACATGCCTGTCATAAGTGAAGTACGTTTTCAGATACTGTTCAAACATATGATTTGTAGTGGCTTGTTCCTAATCATGCAAACAGTGTACTGTCTATCTCTGTAATGAGACACACTATCCACCAATTAAAAGATCCGTAGTCAGGCCTGCCAGGGCTTGTTTCTCTACACGTACTTCGATCCAAATTAAGAGAGGAATCATCTGTAGGACGGGGATAGTCGATCTTTTTATACTGGTTTTTATACTGTACCAAAATAAACCTGAAAACTAATTGAAAGAGATGTGTAGTGTAGATGGGTTCACAACTTCACATACTATATGTCTTAATTAATTTATACTTAGGTATATCCTACCTAGGACATTCAAACAATGCCAATGCAATTTCTTCACTGTAGGGAATTAATTGTACAGATATTGAATGGCATGCATGCAATGCATCACATAGTTTAGCAGTCTAGCTAGCTCTCAACATTTCACATAGCTTAACTTGATTTTATTAGCATTTCATTAACCATTCACATATATCCAATGACAAACATATATAGATGAATGAGATTGAGAGAGGATTGAAGAATCTATGCGTGCATATATAATCAAAGAATTAAGAAAACCTAATGCACGCATGATTTGGATTAAGCAAAAATTAAGCTGAATTAATAGAACTAACCTGCCCAATGCAAAGATCGAAGCTGAACAGGCCGCCGCGGCTACTGCGCGGCGGTGGGCCGGTCGCCGCCGCCGGCGGTGCCGGGCTTGAGGAACGTCCCGCCGCCGAGCGGCCCGAGCCCGGACATCGGCCCGCCGGCGCCGCCCATGGCGGACGAGTACCCGAACTCGTAGCCGCCACCACCGCCGCCGCTCACGTTCACGGCGCCGCCGAGCCTCGCCACCGCGCTCTCGCCGTCGTAGCTCCTGGCCAGCATCTGCACGGCGGAGAACTGGTGGTGGTCGTGCACGAACCCACCGCCCACCGCCCCGCCGACGCCGATCGCCGCCGCCGCCACGCCGCCGCCGTTGATGAAGTTCTGCGTGCAGTTCGGCTGCACCGCTCTCCCGATGAAGTGATCCGCCATCGCCGCCGCCGCCGCCGCCTGCCCGTTCGACGACGACACCGCCACCGCCGCCTGCACACAGATCACAAACACACGATCAGATCAAGCTACACATAACAAACACTAGCTAGCTAGCTATAATTGATTGAGTGATTGTGATTTGTGACCTGGTACTTGGAGAGCTCGAAGCGGGCGCGGGAGAGGTCTTGCTGGAGCTGGCGGAGCTGGTGCTGGAGGACGGAGATGACGCCGACGCAGCCGTAGACGGGGTCGCGGAGGCGCATGTCGGCCTCGTACGCGAGCGAGTTCACCGCGTCCTCCCGCTGGTACGGGTGGAGCTCGTTCAGCAGCTTGGTCACGTTGCTCGCGCCGAACACCCGGTGCACGTGCACGAACTTCTGCGGGTTGTCCGGCGGGAAGTAGGGCGCGAACACGCAGTCCGGCTGGCACTTGCGCCGCAGGAACTTGCACGCCGCGCACGGCGATCCCGTCCCGCCGCCGCCGGAGCTCGCGCCCACCGCCGGCGACGAGGAGACGGTGATCACCGAGCCAGACGACAGCGGCAACGACGACGCCGACGACGAGGCCGCCATCGATCGATCGATCCGACTTCTGATCCTGGAACACTATACACGAGATCCAGAATTTCAAGAATTACCGGAGAGAGAAGCCGGAGGGTCGGTGAGGGTTTTTGCATTTATGGCAAATTTGGTGTAGCTAGGAAATCGAAGAAACTTACAAGGAAATGAATCATATTTTTTTTATGTTCCTGCTAATCCGTTTAATTCACAGGCATGGATCATTAAGATTACTATCATTAATCTGTTTATTGCTCCTCTACGTACAAATATAGGAAGCAAATTAAATCACCCTAGAAAAATATATAACCGCAATTTTTCTTCAAAGCAACAAGAAAAAAAAATATGTTCGTCATCAAATTCCAAATGTCACAGATATTTATTTATTCCCTTTTCTTGTTTGCAAGAGTGATGGTTTGGGTTCTCAAGAGACATAGCGAGGTTGCGTACATGTGTTCATCTAGAATTCTGAACAGTAGTGAAGTAATAAGAAATTAATTAAAGATGACCCAACCGACTGTAAACATTCCTGTTTCTTGGATCAGTACTCCTCCGATCCACAAACGCTTAGACTTAATTAGCTGATTAATAACATTATAAACCAAGAACACCAAGATCGAAGCAAGCTTGAAATCAAACAGCTAGCACCGATCAAGAGAGAAAGAAGACGATAAAGAAGAAGAAGAAGAAAACGGAAGAAGCAAAACAAGTTAAGAAAAGCCATTGGATCCAACTGCGAGAGAGAGAGAGAGGTAGCTAGCTAGCTAGTACGGCGAGGAGGCCAAAGTACACGCACGCACGCACGCACCCTTTCCGTGGGACGACGAAGCTTTTCTGCGCACTTCGTGCCGCTGCCGGCCGCAACGCCGCGCGCGCCTCCGCCTTCTCCGGCCTCTCGCCTTCCTCTCTCTCTCTCTCTCTCTCTCTCTCTCTCTCTCTCTCTCTCTCTCTCTCTCTCTCTCTCTCTCTCTGCTTCGTCGGCGACCTCCTCTCCTCTTCCTTCCTTTCTTTTGTTTGTTTCTTTTTTTCCTCTCCTCCCTCCCTCTCTAGCTACCTAGTTGGTTCTGGTTGGATGGTTGTTTTAGAGAGAGAATGGAGTATGAAAGTGACGACCAAAAGATGGTGAGGTGTGTGGTATATGTTGAGAGGGATGGGGGGAGAATATGGGGATGGAGTGTCAAAAACAAATCATTATCCGTCTTCATTATTGGATGGCGCGCGGGTTATAATTGAGGGAAGAATGAAGGGGATTCTGGTTTCGGTGGTTTGAGAAACGTGCACTACTAGAGAACCGATCTTTGCTCGGTCGGCCAAAAACCCAAATTTCTTAGTGTCTTTAGTACCGGTTCGTAAGCCCAACGGCTCGTTAGGATCTTTCGTAAGCCCAATTGTTGTGATCTTTTGTTGCATTTTGGTTTAGATTTGATGATATGTTTTTTTTTCGTTTTAATTTGTAAAGTTAGCACAAAGAAATTAAAAGATGTACTCTCTAGCTGTCACAAAATCATGTAGTAGATGTGTCCTTTAGGTGTAAAAATGCTTTCCCAGTTTTAGACATACAAGTCGAACTTTTAAGATCTTCTATATGTGTAGATTGGATAAAATGTACATAGTTAGAAAAAACAATAAGAGAATGGAGAGGTTGTAGTCACGTGGGACAAGGAGAAGGTGCAAGGCCCGTGCTTAGGGTTGCAAAATAGAAGAGGTAACTTAAACTCATATTTCTTTCCCTTTTTTCAGCTCTACAAGAAATTTTTCGCAATCACCTACCGCTTACTTAAGTCATGTACAACACGCATAAGTACAATCCATAGTAATGATAACTCAACAAAAATCTATGCTAGAGGAGACATAAAAGAGAGGTAGGGGTGTCCTCTCTCTACTGAGGGATTGTAAATTGTACGAGAATTAAGAAGCATTATGATGGAAACAAGGTTATTTTTTTTATAAACCTAGACGATTGCTCGCGCCGACAATGTAGCTTCGAACAGACGAATCAAGCTCCGATTAAGTTTGGAGCTGCTACATCAGCGGCTGGCAAGATTAACAACTATAGGTTCATAGCCTGCTGTGGTCGATGGCAAGAGATATGGTGGCTAGCAATGTCAAGGGTGTCAGGTCTAGGAGACAATGAGGCGGGGGTGTGAATACCAAGAGGTCAAAGTGATCTCATAGCAACCAAGGTCAGTAGCTACAAATCCAACAACAAGCAGTGTTAAGGGCGCCAGATCTAGGTAGGGGCCAATGAGGTTAATTAGGTTGTGGTTGTTGGCTAGCAAGGTTGGCGTTTACCTAGATCATTGGCTATCGAGGTTGGCACAAGACTAACAACAATCTCGGTTATGAGATCCAAAGTGCAAGTGCGCCTAACGAACTTGGTGATGCGAAACTGGCTTAAATCCTACAACGATCCCAATGTGGTGGTGGCGGTCAGGTGGCATGTGGGGATAATATTATAAGGGTTAGTTCCTATAGACTTAATAGTTGTATGAGAGGCTTCATAAGTGTGCTATCTATTGATGACATGGTAAACACTGTTAAGCATGCCTTTTGTAGATTAATTGCAGGTTCCAAGTGTGAAAGTAGGGACTCTCATTGCAGTATGTTGCCCTCATTGCAATTATGATCGTACAATGATTTTTCTATTTGTGTGAGGATGATTTTTTTTTGTAAATTAAGGATTTTGCATGTTAAAATTGTATCTCCAATGATAATTCAACCTTTGACGAGTGAATCTTAACAGTTATATTGTTAGCATTTAATTAAGTAGATGTTTCCCTCTCACTCAAGAAAATATAGAAGTTCTCTTGGTAAATACTCCTATGAGATATCTGATATCTCAACTCTATGATTTATATGTAAGAATTTCATAGGCTGAATTATTAATTATAGCTTTTCTATAATATTTTTTAAGTTATTTACTAATTTCTGTAATTCAAAAAATAATTTTTGCTTTACGCAGTTACGACACATTACCATGAACAATAACACTATAGGCTACTATATGTAGCACCACTTTTCATGGTGGTATGCAAAATTTAGTAGCATTAATTGGTCGTCCACTTTTGCGGACACTTTCCAAAAATACTTATATTTAGAGATAAGTTTTCATATGATTTATTTTTATTTCATTAAAAATATATCATGAGAAAAGGTATTTTGTGCATCCCCTTTGATTGATTATTATAAGAAGTACATATAAAACCTCACCCCTCAAATGATGAGTATGCCTTAACATTATTCGAAAGTAAATACTGAATTAGTTAATTGGTTTCTTTTTTTCAATAATATCAACTTCAATATTAATATATCATCCTGGACCACATTGATTTTATTTAAATCTGTGGAAATAGATGTGCAAAGATGCTACCAAGATGGAGTATCGAACAGTTCTAGCCCAACAGCAGACACTGCACTACACACAACTCCTTCCTCTCTTATTTAACACCAAAATAAGAACCCTAGCTAGCTTTCTCTTCATATCTCACCCCAACATTCATGCAAATAGAAAGTCACCAGCGCAAAATACATTGTGTCATTAATGCATGTAGCAAGAATATACATGATTGATGATGCCCCCCTCTCTGTCCTTTTCTCACCACTGCTCAGCCATATAACATTCAATACCATGATGGTCACAACTCATGTTGCGTGGCCACTCTCATCATGACAAGGTAAAACTTTAACCCCAGTACTTTCTAATTATTTAGAAACAAAATGAAATGTGCGTCGTTGAATAGTATATACTCACCAATATTTGAGCTCTAACTAACTTGCATAATATAGGGGAAGTTGAATTTGATTAATACAAATGAACTGCAACTTCTAGTTTGTTTTCTTTATTATTTGTTGAATTAATCTAGATACACTGGTGGAGAAATGCTTTTTACTCCCGGTTTAGAACCCAACCGGGACTACGAATCCGGGACTAAAGATCGCTATCTTTAGTCCCGGTTCAAATAACCGGGACTAGAGATAATCTTTAGTCCCGGTTGGTAACACCAACCGAGAGTAAAAAGGGGGAATCTTTAGTACCGGTTGGTAACACCAACCGGGACTAAAGAGGGGTAGCGGCAATCCCTCGAGATCCCTTTTTTTTTATTGTTGATTTTTTTTATTGTTGATTTGCTAATGGCTAGTGTTAATCCATGTATTTTCTCCCGAATCGAGTGGGATGCACATCCCCAAATCAACATCCCAAATATTAAGTTACTTATATACACAGATCAAATACATCACAAATCCTGCACACAGATCAAATACATCACAAATCCTAAAAAAATACACACAAATTAAATACATCACAGATTATACAAGATTACACATCTCAGATCCATGCGATGCAATGAATCACAAAATCTAAAAAATTATACATCCAATGAAACACAAATTATATAAAAAAAAAAAGCAAACGAGCCGGCGGCCGGCCACCACCTGCCCGCCGCCGCCGCACGCCGGCCACCACCTGCCCGCCGCCGCCGCACGCCGGCCGCCTGCCCGCGCGCGGCCGCGCCGCCGCCCGTCACCCGCCTTCCCTCGCGCGGCCGCGCCGCGGCCGGCGGCCGCCGGCCGGCTGATGGAAGAGGGAGTAGAGGGGAGGAGGAGGAAGGGCCGGCTGATGAGAGGGAGGAGAGGGGAGGAGGAGAAGAGAAAGGGGAGGAGGGGGAGGAAGAGAGGGGAGGGGAGGAGGAAGGGGATTGGATCTGAGAAGAGGAAGAGAGGGGATGATCCAATCTTATCCAAATATATGTCTGGGACTTAACCGATCAGATGTTGGAGAGAAATATTTACTCCCGGTTGATAACTCCAACCGGAACTAAAGATCGATCTTTAGTCCCAACTGGGAGTAAAAATCAATTGATCTTTACTCTCGGCTGGTAATACCAACTGGGACTAAAGTCGTAATCTTTAGTCCCGGCTGGTAGTATCAACTGTGTCGGTGATATGGGCCCGGGGGTATCATGTTTAGAGGGAGGAGGCTGCCCCCGAATGCCACGTGGCCCTACCCCGAGGGGAGTGAGGCCCGAGATGGGGTGGCAGCCACTCCTTCCCAAAGACTAGTCGGAGGAGGCTACCCCCTAATGCCACGTGGCCCTCCCCCGAGGGGAGTGAGGCCCGAGGTGGAGTGGCGGTCACTCCTTCCCAAAGACTAGTCGGAGGAGGCTGCCCCACAAAGCCACGTGGCCCTCCCCCGAGGGGCGTGAGGCCCGAGGTGGGGTGACGGCCACTCCCTCCCAGAGATTGGACGGAGGAGGATGCCCCCCAATGCCACATGGCCCTCCCCCGAGAGGGGTCGGGCCCGAGGTAGGGCGGCGGCCACTCCTTGGCCGAGACTAGAGGGAGAAGGCTACCCCAGGCGCCACGTGGCCCTCCCCCGAGGGGGGATCAGGCCCGAGGTCGGGCGGCGACCGCCCCCTCCCGTGACTAGTGGTCGGGCTCCCCCGACCCCCTCTCTAGGTCACCACGTACGGTGGGTTAGGTGTCCGCCTACAGGTGCCCACCTACCCGCATTTATGGCGACCTGAGCGGTCGCGCCACGCCGCATTTAATGTGGCGTGCAGTGTACTCAACCGGTCTGTGACCAGTCGAATGACCGATGGGACTGGGTAGTGCACCTGTGCACTGCTCGTGTGTCAGGCGGCGTGCAGCCTGACATGTCACATAGAATAATGATGGTGAGAGGTTCTCATCCTCTTATCCCAGCCGGAGTCGGTCCTCCCGCTCTGGTCAAAGCTAGGCTCCCGTTTCTCGGTGTAATAGGAGCCCAGAAGTCTTCACCCATTAAAAGCAGCTGACATGGGCGCCCCTCGTGTCAGGCGGCAAGATTTGACAGGCCCCATCATCAAGATGACGTGCGCTTGCTTCCCAAGTCAAGAGACAAGATAGACATTTAATGCAAAACACTTCTCCACCGGAGCTAGGTTTTTGGCCCATGTGGTAACCCCTTGAGGTATAAAAGGAGGTCCAGGCCTAGTAAAAGAGGGGATGGATGGGGGACGATCCATTTGACGCTCTAGAGCAGTCTCTAGCCCCGGATGATCAACACCACATTTTACTTCAACAAGGGGATCTTGTAATCCTTCACTCAAGGAGCATAGTGTCACGCCCAGAAATTCACATAGCACAGGGGTAGGGTATTACGCTTCTTAGCGGCCCGAATCTGTATAAATCCCTTGTGTCTCTTTTGTCTCGAAAACCTCGGATCTCACCCGCTGGCCCCGGCCGAACTCAAAAAAGAGGATCTCACGATCTCCCGCTAGAGAGGATCACTCCTCGACAGCTGGCGCGCCAGGTAGGGGGCGTGTTCGTGATTTTTGAGGTTCTTTCGAGCGCCGGCGTGATAAGCGTCGCGCCGCCAATGCGGGGGAAGGCGCAGCCTCCTCAAGAGTGCCGCACCACCCAAGGCAGGGGGCTAGGGCCCCCGCATCTTCACCGGGTAAGGCTGGTGGCCAGGTCTTTATGGCAAGTCTTCGGAATGTCCGATCACCCCCAAAGTTTCGGCCCAGCCTCACCGAAAAGTACCACGGTAGCGTCAACCCCTCCGAGTCTCTCCAGATCCACACGACGATCATAGAGGCGGCGTGGGGTGACGACCGGGTCAAGGCGAATTTCTTCCCCATGGCCCTCCAGGGCCAAGCGCGGGGATCGCTCATGAACCTGCCACCCGCCTCGGTCTACTCCTGGAAGGGCTCTTGCAGTTGGGCTCCGGGTGCCGTCGAAGCCCGGGACCCCCTGTGCTGGCTCTTCCGTAGCGGCTAGCCTTGGTCTCGCCGGCTGGCTACGGTGCCCGGCCCGGCTCAACTAATCGTCCTTTCAAGCTTCAAGTATTTTCAATTTTTCAATTCATCAGCTTAATACAGCTTGAAGTCTTATATTTATTTTCCCCCCGTTCTTTTCTTATGGCCCTGCGACGCTCGCGTGTTACGCATTTGTTTGCTCCCTCGGTGGTAAGAGCCCAACCTCTCTCCCATCTACATGAACGTTTTCTCGCTAAGTGTGGGGGCTAAGTTTCTAGCCCTATTCCAGCCTTAAGTTGAGCGCCGGGTACCGTCGAAGCCCGAGACCCCCTGTGCTAGCTCTTCCGTAGCGGCTAGCTTTGGTCCCGCCGGCTGGCTACGGTGCCCGGCCTGGCTCAACTGTGGACGGGGATCGCTGGCTCTAGAGTTTTTCGGCTCTCACACTCGTGCGAAAGTAGTCGTCCGTGTAAAAGGGAGAGATATTGGAAAGAGGTCACCGAAAGGAAAGAGCAAACAGAATGTGTAGCGTGGGGACACGGGCTCGTGGGAACCTCACCTCGTTTGCTAAGTGGTCGCAGGCTTCCCAAAATGGTTAGGAACCCATGGTGGGAGGCCCTCTTCGAGCTAAAGGTTTGAAAGGTCGCGACATGCAAGCAAGGTTTGTGTTTGCTTCATTCATACAGGCAATTCTTCGCTATAAGTGTGGGGGCTACGATTCCTAGCTCTATCCTAGCCCTGTGTCGAGCTCTGGGCGCCGTCGACGCCCGGGGCCCCCTGTGCTGGCTCTTCCGTAGCGGCTGGCTTTGGCCTCGCCGGCTGGCTACAGCGCCCAGCTTGGCTTGATAGTGGGTAAAGATTGTTGGCTATGGAAAATTTAGTCCTCGCACTCGCGTGAAGATAATCATTTGCATAGAATTATTATTGCTTATATTTATCTCTCTCCCATCTCTTCCTCGCGGTTCCGTGGTACCCACGTGTCGCGCGCTCGTTTGTCCCCCTTGGTAACAAAAAGTTTGTATTCGCTTCATCCATTCAAACGATTCTTTGCTAAAAGCGTGGGGGCTACGATTCCTAGCTCTATCCTAGCCCTGCGTTAAGCTCTGGACGCCGTCGACGCCCGGGGCCCCCTGTGCTAGCTCTTCCGTAGCAGCTGGCTCTGGCCTCGTCGGCTGGCTACAGCGCCCAGCTTGGCTTGATCGCGGGTGAAGATTGCTGACTATGGAAAGTTCAGTCCTTACGCTCACGCGAAAATAATCGTTTGAATAGATGAAGTAGAACCTGAACAGAGGTTAACAAAAGGTAGGGGCAAGCGAGGTACGCGGCGTAAGGTCACGGGGCCGAGAGAATCTAACAACATTTGCAGAGTATATACAGGAAATAAGTTCATGGCCTAAGGTACAGGCTAAACTCCCGAGCCCACAGCGCCTCGGAAACCGGGAGGAAAGTGGGAAGTTAAGGCGACGTATGAACGTGACTAAACTCCCACCGCCCAACTCCCAGAATGATAGGACAGAAGATCGGGCCCACATGTCAACTGACTAGCAGATTGGCGTCAACCCTGACCACCTGGGAAAGGTTTTGGTCAGGGCTAACGCCGGGGGCTACTGTCGGTGATATGGGCCCGGGGGTATCATGTTTAGAGGGAGGAGGTTGCCCCCCAATGCCACGTGGCCCTACTCCGAGGGGAGTGAGGCCCGAGGTGGGGTGGCGGCCACTCCTTCACAAAGACTAGTCGGAGGAGGCTGCCCCCCAATGCCACGTGGCCCTCCCCCGAGGGAAGTGAGGCCCGAGGTGGGGTGGCGGCCACTCCTTCCCAAAGACTAGTCGGAGGAGGCTGCCCCCCAATGCCACGTGGCCCTCCCCCGAGGGGCGTGAGGCCCGAGGTGGGGTGGCGGCCACTCCTTCCCAAAGACTAGTCAGAGGAGGCTGCCCCCCAAAGCCACGTGGCCCTCCCCCGATGGGAGTGAGGCCCGAGGTGGGGTGGCGGCCACTCCCTCCCAGAGATTGGACGGAGGAGGATGCCCCCCAATGCCACATGGCCCTCCCCCGAGAGGGGTCGGGCCCGAGGTAGGGCGGCAGCCACTCCCTGGTCGAGACTAGAGGGAGAAGGCTACCCCAGGTGCCACGTGGCCCTCCCCCGAGGGGGGATCGGGCCCGAGGTCGGGTGGCGACCGCCCCCTCCCGTGACTAGTGGTCGGGCTCCCCCAACCCCCTCTCTAGGTCACCACGTACGGTGGGTTAGGTGTCCGCCTACAGGTGCTCACCTACCCGCATTTATGGCGACCCGAGCGGTCGCGCCACGCTGCATTTAATGTGGCGTGCAGTGTACTCAACCGGTCTGTGACCAGTCGAATGACCGATGGGACTGGGTAGTGCGCCTGTGCACTGCTCGTGTGTTAGGCGGCGTGCAGCCTGACATGTCACATAGAATAATGATGGTGAGAGGTTCTCATCCTCTTATCCCAGCCGGAGTCGGTCCTCCCGCTCTGGTCAAAGCTAGGCTCCCGTTTCCCGGTGTAATAGGAGCCCAGAAGTCTTCACCCATTAAAAGCAGCTGACATGGCGTCACACCCTGAAAATCTCATTTATATAAATTGTTGCTTAAATGGAATTTCCAGAAATGAATTTTAAAAGCCTAGAAGAAAAGATTTAATTGTAAATAATAAATTCCAATATAAAATTGGGCCAGATAAAATTTTATTAAATACTTTGCTTAATTCTATAATTCCTAGATTTTTCTGGGATTTATTTGAGCTAAGGAAGTATTTTTAATAAATGAAAGTGCATTTCATGAATTATTTAAATTGAAAAAGGTTTTAAAAATCTTCTTTTGGCTTTGGGCCGAAAGTCGGCCCAAAACCCTCTCTTCTCTCTCTTCGGCCCAAGTCGGCCCAGCCCAGCCGAGCCGCGCGCGCGCGAGCCGCTCTCTTCTCTCTCTCCTGCCGCTGACAGGTGGGGCCCACCTGTTAGGCCCGTCGTCTTCCTCGGGCCGGAACCCTAGCCGAGCGCCGCCGCCACCGCCCTTTCCAATTCGGCCGCCCCTTTCCCGATCCGGTGCAATTGTTTGAGGGGAAATGCATCCCGTGATCTCCTCTACCTTTTTCTCTTTGGAAGCATCGGCTATCTCGCTTTGGAAACGCGGGGATTTGAGCCCGATTCGGAGCCGGCCGAACCCTAACCTTCCATCGCCGTCGCCGGGCCGCCGTGGGCTTCGCCACCGCCTTCCGACCCCTATAAAAGGTTCCCCGCGCTCCCCTCTACCCTCCGCCGCCCTCGCCTTCGCCTCTCGTTGCCCGAGCCGCCCTAGCGCTGTGCATCCGTGCGCCGCCGTCGCCGCCGCCGCTCCAGCCGTGCGCCGCCGTCACTCCGGTCATCGCCGTCGCTCGGGGAGCTCACCATCGTGGTCGCCGTCGCGTCGCCGTCCTCGTCATGTCCTCTGTTGCCGCTGTGGACCGCCGGAACACCGTCGCCATCGACAACCCGAACCTCTCCGCCGCTTCATCCTCGTCGCCGGCGTCGTCCGTTGCTCCTCCGCCGTTAGTTTGGTCGTCGGTGAGTTCGCCGTGCCCTCCGCATCCCGTTGCTGCTTTCCGTTCGCGCCGCCGCGCCGTAGATCGCCGGCGGGCATGCGAGTCCGAGCCGCCGTCGCCGCCGTCGGGGGGGGGGATGACGTCAGTGCTGACGTCATCACCGCTGTCGCCCGTGAGCCGGCCGTGAGCCATTTAATCTCGGCCGTCCGTTCGGTCCGATCGATCTCGGCCGTCCAATCCCGTAGACCGCCGCCGTGGACCTGGTCCACCGTAAACCCTAGACCCGCTGACGCAATAAATCCCTTTCTTCTTTTCAAAAATAATTCATTATTGTGTCATAATTCAATTAAAATTTATATAAATGATTTAATCCGATTAAATCTTTAAAAATTCATAACTAATTCATCTTAGCTCGGATTTAGTTGGTTCAAGTCTCTAAATTTTTCTAAAATTGAGATCTACATGTCAAAAATATCCACATGTACTGTTCATGCTTGCTTATGTGCTGTTTTGGTGTTTTTGCTCTTTTCCGTTTAGAATCCGACGTTTCCGGAGAGTCCGCTTTTGCAGGAGAAGATTTAGAAGAATTCCAAGGCCAGCAAGGCAAGTCACACAGATCCTAATCAATCCTTTGAGCATGTTGATCCCGTTTAAAGCTATTGTCTCTATTCAACTATTGCATTTATTTTCGAATGACATTGGGTGGAATTAGCCTATTGTTTGTTATAGCCCTTTTGTTCTTGATTATCTTATTCCTTGATACCTTGGGTTATTATAACTTGACTAGTTGAGCTTTATATTGGTTCGACTAGATGATTAGATGTAATTGCTTAGCCATGCTTAGAAACTTTAGCACACTAATGGGATAATTTATGATTCACTATTATTTAATGTTGGCTTAATGATAGTTCACGATGATCAATTGTGATTGGTTAATTAATTAATTTGACAACTAAAACCTGATAATGGTGGGTTGTGAGTATATGGTTTTGATGGTCGTGCTCATGACAATTAAGGACCGGTTCACGAACTTCGGTTGTGAAACATTAACCGTGCCAACCACAAGCCAGCGTGGGCAACGGCTTTATCTTTTGCATAGCATAGTTCATTACAGAGCACCAGACTGAGAAGTGGCGGAGATAAGCCCACGGGGGTCGCTGGGGAGTCCATGCCTTGTTTATAAGGGGGTGACTATGATCCGGGAATGGTGCACTGTAGTGAATTGTGTTGTGTGAGGGGTAATGTCACAGCTCCTTTCCGAGGTACCGTGGTGGTACTAAGGCACATGGTGACATGATGTGGGGCTGTGTCTTGTGGGTACAGTGGTACACCTCTGATCAGAGTAAAACTATTCGAATAGCCGTGCCCGCGGTTATGGGCGGGTCTAACAATGTCTTTCGTGATTAGTCTCACCCTCCACACCATAATGAAAGATGCTGTAACTGGTTATAAATGATTAGCTCCTGGTTTGGAATGGAATATTCCTGGTTTGGAGTTTAGAACTGTGCAGCCGGGGTTGGTTGTTCAGAATGGTTGGACCTATACAACAGGGTATGTTGTATAGTGTTGGATTAATACTGTTTAAGTAATACTCTACTGTTTTATTAAATTCTGAAATATTATTAAATGCTGTTTATGCAAAGAAGCCTATATTATGCCTTCCTTGGTTATCCTGTGCACTTGCATATTTGCTGCGTGGCTTGCTGAGTATGTCATATACTCACCTTGCAATCATTCATCAGAGGAGGAGTTCTACAGTGAAGCTGATGGTGGTGAGGATTTGGCGTAGTCCTTGTCAAGCTGCCTGTGGAGTGGAGTCGTCTGCGCTGTTTATCTTTATTTATTCCGCTGCTTAGATCTTTATTGTTTTGAGAGGAACTATCCACCTCTGTAATGACATTTTATTCACCTATTAATTAGTGTAATAATTGTACTCTATTATCAATTTGTTATTGTGTGCCTCGGCTGATTCCTGGACGAGGGTTTACACACATGTAAGCGTTTGGAATTTTGGATAGAAATTCCGAGCGTGACAGCGCCCCTCGTATCAGGCGGCAAGATTTGACAGGCCCCATCATCAAGATGACGTGCGCTTGCTTCCCAAGTCAAGAGACAAGACAGGCATTTAATGCAAAACACTTCTCCACCGGAGCTAGGTTTTTGGCCCATGTGGTAACCCCTTGAGGTATAAAAGGAGGTCCAGGCCTAGTAAAAGAGGGGATGGATGGGGGACGATCCATTTGACGCTCTAGAGCAGTCTCTAGCCCCGGATGATCAACACCACATTTTACTTCAACAAGGGGATCTTGTAATCCTTCACTCAAGGAGCATAGCACAGGGGTAGGGTATTACGCTTCTTAGCGGCCCGAATCTGTATAAATCCCTTGTGTCTCTTTTGTCTCGAAAACCTCGGATCTCACCCGCTGGCCCCGGCCGAACTCAAAAAAGGGGATCTCACGATCTCCCGCTAGAGAGGATCACTCCTCGACAAACTGGGACTAAAGATCCTCGGCCCCCTGACATACATCTGACAGGGGATGAACTTGGACTAAAAATCATGTTACCAACCGGTACTAAAGATTAAATTTTTTTTAACCAGGACTAAAAATCGTTTTTAGTCCCGGTTTTTAATGGAACTGGGACTATTATGAAATTTGGTCGACCGACCAAAGATGGTTTCTCCACCAGTGATACATTTGTATGCTTATATCGATCTCTCTTTTTTTTCATATCAGCGAGGATTTAAAACAAAGTATATTTTTTAAGTTAGTTTAGAACATTATTTGTTTCACAAAAGAAGAGAATAATACATAAATTTAAGTTATTGGATATTGATATAGGCTGAGTTCGATTCAGCGGGGATGGCTTAGCATTTCCCTGGAACACAAAGTGAGAAGATCCATTACACGTGATTAATTGATTATTAACTCATATAAACTTAACTAGTAGGTATATTTGACTTTTTATAACAATTTTCTATATATATTTTTTAAAAAAAGAGCATACCTTTAAGAAAGCGTGTTTACGGAAAACGAGATATTATAGCTAAATCAAGAAGCTAAAACAAACTTAGTCTTAATGTTGAGAAAAGAGATTAATACATAATGGAATATAATATAATCTATTTATGCATATATTTTATAAGTTGCAGCGTTATAAAACCAGTGTTTGCACCTCGTTAGAAATTTATACCTTTTACGGTTGAGATAAGTCCCGGGCATATCCGTTATAAGCTCTTATACGTACGTCTACCTGCAGACAGAAGAGAGTAGCAAAAAAAAAAACATTCGAAATTAATTTCATGGTGTGCAAGCGTGCAATGCATTGCATGCTTTCTCTTCAAAAAAAAAAATGCATTGCATGCTCTAGATCGAGACTCACACATATGTCACAGCGCAAACTGCCACGCCATGCCATTTTTAGCATCATCAGCTGATGACACACAAGCTGATCTCACGCATATTATTATCCTGTGTTTAAGACAAGCAAGCTAGTTAGTTCTCCTGGCCAATCATTGTACTATCTTTCAAGTTAATTGAATGGCTCCCCTGCAGAGGCAGGCAGGATGCAGTATTTGCAGCAGTAGCAAAGTGAATTTCATTTCCTCCATGTTGTGCACAGCTGCAGCTTGCGCCGGCCAGTTTATCCTCCCCGCGCGCTCTGACAGCGTAGGCAGGCACACGCACATTGTCTGCCAAACCCGATCACCTCGGCAATAAATCCTCCGCCGATTTCGCACATGGCGAGAATGACAGCGCGTAGTACGTTTTTCATCCGCCCAAGAATTTTTCATCAATCAATCTTCAGGCTAGCTAGGCTGGGTTTAGATCTAAAATTTGGATCCAAACTTCAGTCCTTTTCCATCACATCAACCTGTCATACACACATAATTTTTCAGTCATATTATCTCAAATTTTAATCAAAATCTAAACTTTACGCTGAACTAAACATAGCTCTAGCTGCAGCAGTGGGCGCCGGCCGGGCGGCCGGTGCGTGTGTGGTCGTCAGTGGTCTCCCTGCGCTAACTTTGACGCGCGTCTCATGCAATTTACTCTGCCTCGATCGCCGGCGCCACCACCACCACTCGCCGCCTGCAGCAGCTCGCCGGCCGGCATGCGGCCAATTCAATGTAGGGTACATGGCTGGCTGGCTTAACTCTCTCTCCCTCTCTCGGCAGTCGGGGGCCCAGACGATGACGCCGACATGCGAGCTGCGCGCTGCTTGGCATTGATTTTGTCGGTCGATCGGTCAGTCAGTGTGTGGGTTGGGCTAGTAGTAGCTAGCTCTCCCTCGTCGTCGTCGTCGTCGTCTTCCACCGATCGATTCCGTATTCTGTCCTGGCGCGGGGGGGAGAGCTAGCTAGCACCCATGCGCGCGCCGGCCACCACCACCACCGGCCGCTCGTACGTACGTACGTACGCGCGCGGCGCTCGGCCCTGCACGTACGCATGATTGTTTGTCAAGTGCCCCCATCCGTTTCCGTGCATGGATGGATGGATGGATGGATGCATGCACGCGTCAACATCCGTGATCTATCCTTGCATGCGTGCATGGCCCTCGCTACGGCGGGCCAACGGCCAACCGGGCGGCCGGCCGGGTTCTAGTTAATTTCAACGTCGGTTAATTTCGTAATCTCTCCGGTTTCATAATTCTTGAAGTTTTGAACAAGTCAAAGTTATAACAACTTAACCTCAACCTTATTCAAAACGTTAAAAATTATGGAACCCAACAGTGTACGCACGTAGTGGTCCAAAGGCAACCTAGCTAGCTTAGCTTAGCTAGCTCCTACTCAGTGTGTTCCGATGTTCGTCGTCCACCATGCCAAGTTGATTAATTGACGTGTGTTCATCGATCTCTAGTATAAGAATAAGAGCATCTACTGCGTGAACACAAAATTGATTTTAACCGCAGGGACAACATATTGTAGCCGTCAGACTTGTACTCGTTAGAGCAAGGTTAATAGTATAGTCAACTACCGTCTCTAATTTATCTATAGCTAATTTAATAGCCAATTCATACAATAGTCACTTACTATACTATTAGTATATGGTCCCACTGTCATATACACACTACGTTTTGGAGTTCGTGCTGCAGGTGGCTACTCGTTAGGGCATTTTCAACCCAATGACTAGGATGGTGTCCATAGCATTAAATAAGTTGCCAACTAGGACAAAAAATGATGTGGCAAGTGAATAAATGAGGAAAGAGAAGGAAACTATGTCTTGCATGAGACATGATTTCTACACAACATCCAGATATCATGTGAGATAAGTAGCATTAAATTGAAGTATGGAATAGTGGTGTTTGCATTGGAAGAGTAGTGTCTAGTACTAGTTTTTTGATGATGTGGAGTTTATGGAAACCATGTCTAGTGTTATGGGTTGGGACTGCCCTTAAAATAAGTTTAATAGTATAGCCTACTACTAGCTCCAATTCATTTATAGTCAATCTAATAGCCAATTAATACAATAATTGTTTACTATACTATTAATATATGGTCTCACATGTCATACACATATTGCGCTTAGGAGTTCGCGCTGCAGCTGGCTACAGATCTGTAGCCCGCTGCTCTTCTCTCTCATCTTTTATCTCATTAAAATATGTTTACAGCTAGCTAATAGCATGTTATTGTATCTGCTCTTAGAGAGCAAATCGGACTCCAAAAATTGGAGTTCAACGGAAGAAGTAAAAATCAATACGTTGATCAATCGGACTGGTCGAATCAAACACTAGAGATACACTAACTAAAGACTTGGCCGCCGCTCTGCTTCGTCGTCGGTCGTTAGCTCGTTACAGGTAGCTTTTGTTACTTTGCATAACCTTTTACTGCGTGATCGATGGTGGGTATAGTGCATGCGTACGTGGTACGTGCAGGATGGCCGGCGGACTAGGGGGCCGCCATATTGTGCAGTAGCCGTGTAGAGCGCAGGCAGGCAGGCAGCATGGACGATGGTGGTGGCCCGTGCATGGCCCGCCCGGCCGGATACGTGGTCCGTCCTCCTCTCCGCCTCCGTACGTGGTGGCCAGTCTCCGGTCCTCGCGATGGATCCCAGCCGTTCGTCCACCCGCGAGCGCCCTGCCGGCTGCACCGACCGACCGACCGGCGTCCGCGCGTCGCGTGCAGGGTGCAGCTAGCGGAGATGTGCGCGCGAGCGGCCGATCGACCGATCGGCCGCGCGCGTACCAGAAAATGCGAGCGCGCGCGCGCGAGCAATCAATAGCCGCGCGGGCGGCGCGTTCGGGGCGCGCTAGCTGCCGTGTGCGTGCGTAGGTAGTACGGGGGAGCTGGGGGGACAAAGCGGTGGGAGGCATATGCGGCCCATATGCATCCGCCCGAACGAAACGGCGAGCGAGAGGAGGCCTATGACATGATACAAGTACTGTATACCTTTTTCTTCTTCATTCATCACTTGTGTGATTATTGTGAGTCTCAGGTACGGTATGGTATGGTATATGCGGTCTCTATCCTGATGGGAGGAGAGAACCGCAGGATGGGCAGATGGGGATGAATGAATGGCTCTCTGCCTCCATGGATGGATCATGGATGTCATCTCTGCGTGTACTGCTAGCTGCTGCTGCTGCAGCAAATCGCTGATGCGGTAGATGTGTCGTCCCATCCCACGCACTAGCTAGTAGCTGCACCCTCCGTCTCGAGATCAGAAGATCGAATTAAATCCTGACTAGAATCTGGATAAATACTTGTTCACATTTATAGCCAGAATTTGATTTTTTTTTTATATATATGGAATGAAGGGAGTATGCTTTACGCCTCTCTCGTCTCATCCTGTACTGCACTACTGTCTTCCTGCGTGAGGCCTTAATTCTCACATCGGATCGTCTGGAGCTTAATTTGTTCCCCGCTTCCTCTAAACTTGTTTGAACGGTTAAATGTGGCATGAAATTAAATGATCAGAAACGATATTATTTATTTCCATGGAAACTGTTCTTAGTCGGTCGGAAATTTCTTAATTTACCAATTGAACTATCGAGATAAATTAAAAAACTTGGAATTTTTAAATATGATTACACCTGAAAACGTAAGAGATAGTAACCCTTTTATGAAAATGATGCTCGTAAGATTGGTATATCCGTCACCAGTTTTTATTGCCTACGTACCATTACTATACAATATACAACATATTTTTGTTTGTCCAATAACATATAGAAATAAGGGATACTATATCACATCATGTTGTTTGAATGGAACGATACCAGGCTAGGTATGTACCAAACGTAGTACCCTATCCAGATCTGGTACAATCAAAACTAGCTAATACCCTGTTAGCAGTGCCAGAGCAAGAAATTTAACCCTGCGGGATTAATTACTATTGTTTTTTATTTAAGTGATGCCATCATTGGTGTCCTTTGCCGCCGACTACTTCCTCGCCTCCGAGCTTGACTTGGTTATCTTCACCTCTGGCATCGGCGCCTACTTCTTCACCTTCTCGTTCTGCTAGCTCCAACCAAGCTCTTGCCATAATGCGACGTCCGCTTCTTGTTGTTTTGTGGTAGCATCCTGTGTAGCGCGTGCCTGCGGCAGCGATGGTGATGTCGTTGGTGGCGAGTTCACCAGAGCATAAGTGGTAGAGGTTGAACGAGTGGAGATGTGAAGGTGGTCTAGAACGGGCTTACTACGCGCAGCTCCCGATGCCCGCAACCACCTGGTTTGCTAGCAATGACGTTTGTTTCGCTAGGATTGTGTTAGGTTCGTCAATGTGGCGGTGAGGTTGGTGTCCAGGTTCTCCACTTCTTCTCCATTGGGACCGTGGCAAGGGGCTCTTGCGTGGACGATGTCGTCGACCGCGAGACGCTCGCAAATGAACAACGGCGTTAGGAAGGGGCGGTAGCATGCAAATGTCACAGTTTAGGGAGTAGCGCTCATCTCACGCATGGTGAGGAGCTTGTTGCATCCATACTACTGCTCGGAATGGCTGGGATGCCATCTCTCCTAGTATTCCTGAATAGAAAGTTGTGTCCTCCTTCCAAAATACCTACTCACATAGTCACACAATTGTTCAATTTATGTAATCTAGCAAGATGTTTGTGCGTTGCAAAGGAATTTAGGAGCGAATAATGCACTTCTTTTTATCCTAGTAGGCCCAATGATTTTTATACAAGCCCACTGGTTTGTTTATACAAGTCGTATGGGAGCTAAACTTTGTGATAGGAGGAGGAGCATATAGACGACATCTCTCTTCTCTTAAAGTAGTAGAGATTTGTAATGTTCATATAATGGTTTCATACATATACATTCCGATTACATCTTCAGTCATAATTTGTCTGTACAAGATGTTACCTTGTGGGTGTAGTACTCGCGATGTGTCGGTTAGGGATCCTTTTTCTGGGGCGCTCAACGTGGCTAAGCTAATCCCAAAATTAGACTCGCTTATGTGTGTTCTAAGCAAATTCGTTTCGCAATTTACACATAAACTATGTAATTGGTTTTTTTTTTATCCATATTTAATATTCTATACATATGTCTAAATATTCGATGTGATGGTGAAAAGTTTTTGTTTTTAACTAAACAAGGTCAGAGCCCAGGTAAAAATTATCCTTCTTAAAAAAAAGAAAAAGGCAAATTTTCACCCGTTCCATGATGGCAATGATGGCCTTTCCAGAAAGTGGCAAACGCCACTGCACACACACCCCCGACGAACAAGTGTCCTTCCGTGACATCGCCATCACAGGCCGGCCGGCCTACGGCCCATGCGTGGCCTGCATGTCTTTGTCTGCTGCCTGCCAGGCCCAACGCACGGAGAGAAACCTCGAGCAAACATGTGTGCAAGTACCTATTCACCTTTTGCCTTCCCTATGATTGGCCGGGATGTTTTTTTTTTCTTTTTTTGACATATTATTCTTCCGTGGTACAAGAACATATATCAACAGCCTCATGGAATGATGGAACGGAGCATATGAGAATTTTGTACTTCTGGGACTGTGCTGTGGAGCGTATGTCGATCGATCCTGCAAAAAAGAACTCATCGTCTGCAGTGAAGCTGCTGTTGCAAAATGGTTGTCTTTGATCGATTCGCTCCCATGGTCCCATGAGGGGTGAAAATGAAACGACGGCATCTCTATGGAAACGATTCTCGATTGGTCAACCATATTTCCTAATTTAACTTTTAGTGATGATTGTATTTAATGATGCTGATTAAAATTTAAAAATTAAATTTTATGTACGATTGGAATTTTTTAATCCCTCCCATCCCTTGGCAGCTCAGGAATTTCCCTCACTACTTTCATCCTATCCATTGAATTTCTTTCATTTACGAGCTGTTTAAAAGATTAAAAATATTTTGGTGCTCTTTTAGAATAGACCTATTTAGCTGTCACGACACAATTATTTCCATGTGCTAGGGACACGGGGTTATCGTACCACGTTGTACTATATAGTCAAAATGTTGAAAGAATCATAAAAATTTGAAGATATAAACAAGTTAACATTAGTTCAGCTCTTGGTTAGCTCATTCTCTAGCTCTACGGCTCTACCTCTGGTCCATACCCAATTTTAATTTTTGTAACTTAGTTTTAATTTCTTCTCGGTTTTTTTTCATTGTAATATATTTTTTTAACCCTGACTTTTAAACATTTAAGAAAGGAAGTATAAAAGTTGTAATATCATTTGTTAAAATTTTTTTAATAGCTTATCAGCTGTAATTCAATCAATTACTCCCTCCGACCCAAAATATACTATAACTAAAAAGAGTAATAGTAAAACACAATTATATATATTTTGAGAGACGAGCTTTGCATGGTTAATTCCATTGTTGACTGTGTTCAGCGGAAAACTATGTAGCGCAAATTTAGAAAGTACTCTAGAAATAGGATACACAAAAAAAATCTGAGATTTGTGTGTATCCCACTATAGATTTCAGGATATAATATATTTGGAGTTTATACCACATATTTTTGTATATATTTTCCCGTATTCAACAAGCCACTACCGGTGGAACAGGAACTGAATCAAATCACCATTTGGTGTGTCACACAACAAATACTCCTAGTCCTAGATAGGGTTGGCAACAGGGCGGGTCGGGGGCGGGTTGGTCTGGAATGCCCCTGCCCCCGATCCCCGACTTCTCCACCGACTTCGGCCTCGATGTGAGATACGGGGCCAAAACACACCCGGCCCCAGACCCTCCGGGGCCCCGCAATAAGAGTGACCATTCCATCCAACTAGAAAAAAAAATGCAAAACAATCCATCGATTAAACAAGAATACTACTCCCTCCATCCCATAATATAAGACGTGGTCAAACTTGGCACAGTCTTCAAAACTAATTTTTGACTTAAAATTTTTCTTATATTATAAGGTTTATTACAACAAAATTATAATCATCTTAAAGTAAATTTAAATGTCAATCTAATGATATTAATTTTAACAAATAAATTTTAATTTATATTATAATAATTGTTAGTAAAATATTTTTAAGGTTGAATCTTGGAATGTGTGCACGCCTTATATTATGGAATAGAGGAGTATTACACAATCAGCAATTCAAGACTTCAGCAAGACCACTCCACCATGACCTAAATTCACAATCACAAATACTTCCTCCGTTTCATATTATAAGGCTTTCTACCATTGTCCACATTCATATAAATGTTAATGAATCTAGACACAATCTAGACATATATATGTCTATATTCATTAACATCTATATGAATGTGGGTAATGCTAGAATAAGTCTATTTACATGTCTATTTTTAGTCTCTATATTTTGTGTGCCGGGCCTGGCCTGCCGACCCATCGTGCCGGGTCACCCTGACCGTGCCTGGCCAGCCCAGCGTGCCGGTGGGGAGGCCCAGGCATGGTCCGACCCAAGTCGGGCCATGCCGTGCTTGGGCCAGGCCAAAAAGCCGTGCCGTGGGCTAGACCTTCGGGCCGTGGGTCTTATGGCCATATATAAGGCAAATTGCCATCCCTAGTCCTAGATGGAAGACTTAAAAAAAAATGATGGGGTAAATGGGCTGGACTTCGAGCGCAAAAAAAAAAAAGTTTGGGCTGCACCCAACTAAAACCCCCACGGATCGGAATCCCCGAACCCTGACCGCCTCCTGCCCCGCGCCGCGCCGCGCCGCGTCTTCCGGCGAGGCCGCCCCGCCACCGCCATGCTCGCCTCCGTCCGCTCTCTCCGCCGCCTCTCCTCCTCCTCGTCGTCCTCGTCCTTGTGCCCCGCGTCGCTACGCCGCCTCCTCCTCCACCGCCCGCCGCCTCCGGCCCCGCCCCCTCGGCCTCCTCTCCCGCTCTTCCAAACCCTAGCCCGAGGCCCCCTTCCGAGCATCGCGGCGCGGCCTGGACCCCGCCGCTTCTCCACCGCGGTCTGCTCCTCCACGCTCTTCCGCGTGGGGGAATGCGGCGCCCCCCGGCGCCACCGCCATACCCGAGGCGGAGCGAGGCGAGGAGGAGGAGCGTGAGGGGGGAGGATGGAGGCGAGGCCGACGCGGCGGTGGAGGTGGCGGCGGGGAGGCATGACACGGACGCGTACGCGGCGGTGGAGCTGGCGCTGGACTCGGTGGTGAAGGTTTTCACGGTGTCCAGTAGCCCCAACTACTTCCTGCCGTGGCAGAACAAGGCGCAGCGCGAGAGCATGGGCTCAGGTAAGCTTAACAAATCTCAAGCAGTCAGCAGCCGAGCAGCGAGAGTCCCTGAGTAGCGTGTTTCGATCTCTGTTGCTGCGGTAGATGCGTAGGTATGGCGGGCAAGCGATTGCCATTTCTATTGCATGGATCGGTGGAGTGTTATCTTGATGCTGATTGGGCTTAGTTTGACCTTTTATCGATGATCAATAACGGGGTAGTTTGCTGGTTTCAACTGAAAAAGACAGTGCGCCCAATTTATGTATTTCTGCTAATGTGTACTTACTACTTAGTATGATAAAATGTGCTTCTTAGCTATAGGTTTGTGGTAGTCACATGGAGTGTCCTACTATGTTTCATGAACTTTTGAATGATCGTGCTGTGGGATAAGCTGAACAATCAGTCATTTGTGGGTTGCTAACTGAGAAAACCTTCTGAAGTTGTGTTTGTTTTTTTTGGACTTTTGGTTCATCTGCTAATGCATGCCTGTGTTGTAGGATTTGTAATTCCGGGAGGAGAATTGTCACAAATGCTCATGTTATAGCGGATCATACCTTTGTTCTCGTGAGGAAGCATGGATCGCCTACTAAGTACAAGGCAGAAGTCCAGGCTGTTGGCCATGAGTGCGACTTGGCACTTCTGAAAGTTGATAGTGAGGAGTTTTGGGATGGAATGAACAGTTTGGAGCTTGGAGACATTCCCTTCTTGCAGGAAGCAGTTGCTGTGGTTGGCTACCCGCAAGGTATCAATTTTGAAACTAACAGTCCTATATCATTTGCAGTATTATGTGCTTAGATGTTAAACTTGATAGTTTTATGATTTCATCCACTGAACACATTGAAGTCTATGCAAATGCCATACCCTAACCATCTAGTTTGTATCGGCGTACTGTTCTGTTGTAAATGAATGACAATGATCTAATTGATCACTGAAAGGTCAGTTAGACAAATATGCTAATGAAATTTTACACAATTTTGAAAGAAAGTGAAATTTACCCTATGTTTGTAACCCACTTTTAACATTTGTATAGATAATTATCATGCCATTAGATTCATCATTTTACCCTTTGTTTGTAATCCACTTTTAACATTAACATTCATATACTCCCTCCATTTCACAATGTAAGACTTTCTAGCATTGTCTACATTCATATAGATGTTAATGTGGGCAATATATTTGTCTAGATTCATTAATATCTATATGAATGCGGCAATGCTAGAAAGTCTTAAATTGTGAAATGGAGGAAGTAGATAATTTGTTATGCTGTTAGACTCATCATTATGAGATTATTTTTTTTTTGTATCCCCAGCATTTTTATGTGGTAGATATTCCTCCTAGCTTCACCTTATACCACATGAACAGCAAGGTACTACACACTTCTCTGTTGAGTGATACCATGATGATCTATCTATGCATGCATGTTTACACAGTTAATTCAGATAGATAAATTTTCTCGTGCAGCTTTTCTGCCTCCGATGCTATTGCTAGCATGAATAGCTATATAGGGTCTTCTCAGTTCTTACTGTAACTATTCTTGTTAGAAAGAAAATCATAAAAATGTGAACAAATTTATGTTTCTGGCTTTCCATTGCTCAGGGGGGGACAACATTTCTGTCACCAAGGGTGTGGTCTCTAGAGTTGAGCCAACACAATATGCACATGGTGCTACTCAGCTCATGGCCATACAAATAGATGCGGCTATCAACCAGGAAACAGCGGAGGGCCTGCAATTATGGGCGACAAAGTTGCTGGAGTTGCTTTTCAAAATTTATCAGGGGCAGAAAACATTGGGTAGGTCCCTGAAATAACTTTCTAGTCATGCACCAATTGAACCCCTTGCTTTAGCTAGAAATGTAATCCTCCTCTTTCAGGTATATTATACCGGTGCCTGTAATTAAACGTTTCATCTCTGGAGTGGAAGAGAGCGGTAAATATTCTGGTTTTTGTACCCTTGGAATATCTTGCCAGGCCACAGAGAATATTCAATTAAGAGAGTGCTTGGGATGAAGCCTGATTTGACTGGAGTGTTAGTGAGTAGAATAAATCCTCTATCTGATGCTCACAGAGTTCTAAAGAAAGATGACATTCTTCTTGAGTTTGACGGTGTGCCTATAGCAAATGATGGCACAGGTGGGCTTCACATGACTGTGTACTTTTACATATTTTGGTTTCATGTTCCTGTATTATTTTACCTGGTAGATCATAGCACATAACTATCCTTGGACAAATATTTGGTATGCCTTGAGTACATTTTTTTTTCACACCAGCTTTTTTAATGCCTGCAGTCCCATTTCGAAATAGGGAGAGAATCACCTTCGATCATCTGGTGTCCATGAAGAAGCCTGGGGAAATGGCGGTTCTCAAAGTTCTAAGAGATGGCAAAGAGCATGAATTGAATGTCACTGTTAGACCTGTGAGTACTTGCAATGTTGCTTATAGAAGTAATACATTTTGATTAACCAGGGTGTTTTTTCTTTCTGCTGCTGGTTACTAATATGATTCAAATGCTACTCTCTTTTATCCTTGCACCAAGTTTTGCTAGTTTTAGGCATGGGTAATGGACCCAACCTTCTCCAAACTTATAATAGTCATTATATAGAGATTTATGTGCAGAACTGCAGATGTATCAGATATCTCAATGATCTCTGTAGGCTAACAAATTGGACCCAAGTATTTGTACACATGCTTCCACGCCTATGCTTTGCATTCATCATTTCACTTTGCACTTACTTGACCTGTTCAAGTGCTTTTTGGATACGTACACTGGAAATGATCTTATATATAATTTCTTGTGCAGTTGCAACCTTTAGTCCCTGTACATCAATTTGATAAACTACCCAGCTACTACATCTTTGCTGGTTTTGTTTTCATCCCACTGACCCAGCCTTATCTCCATGAATTTGGAGAAGACTGGTACAACAATTCGCCACGCCGACTGTGGTGAACGGGCACTGAGAGAGCTTCCAAAAAAAGCTGGTGAACAACTAGTTATCCTATCTCAGGTACTACTTCGCCATCCTTCTCTATTCTAGTACATTTCAAATTAGCTGCTTCAGGATCTTATGAGTATTGCAGGAAACATTCTGCTGAACTTTTCAGCATATGTGTTCTCACCGATTATTTTGTCTTAGGTTCTCATGGATGATATTAATGTTGGTTATGAAAGGCTTGCTGAACTACAGGTACCGTTGCTGTACAGAAATCCTTAGTTTTCACTACCCAAGAACAGAAATTCTTCAGCATTCTACATTTCTACACATATGTAGTGTCCAGTAGGACATGCACTGATGAAGCTGCATAATATATGATCAGGTAAAAAAGGTGAACGGTGTGGAAGTAGAAAATCTGAAGCATCTGTGCAGCCTTGTGGAAAGCTGCGCTGAAGAAAACCTGAGATTTGATCTGGACGATGAGCGGGTGATCGTCCTGAAATACCAGAACGCAAAGCTCGCCACGATCCCGGATCTTAAACGGCACAGGATACCGTCGGTCATATCTGCTGACCTCGTCGACGAACAGGCGACTGACGGTGAGGAGGCGACTAATGGTGAGATCGAGGCATCATGCACTAGCTAACATTATTTTGCATACTTAGCTAGGCAATTACCTGCGGAAGAATAGATAGATATTAGCACGGTTCAGTTTCCAGAGACAGATGCAGTGAGGCGAGGACTGCCCGGAGCACTGCGCTGGTTGCAGCGGCTCCTGTTCGGCCGTCCTCAGTTTTGACGTGAGGGGTGGGTGTTCCGGTTTCCCTCAGCAAATAAGAAGTGAAGAACCCAAGTTCTTCAGCCTCATGATATGTTGTAACACAATTTATCTTCCCCATTCCTTCCCATATTTCTCATTCTTTCACCAAAAGTGCCGTGGCACAGTCACCTCATATTGAACTCAGATTATATATATCATCACGAAACAGAGCATTTGAAACATGAGTTTACAAAGTTTACAGCTCGATGAAAATCTACTGTTCGTTTCAAGATTCTCATGTTCTTTCTTGGTAAATTATCACCCTGGCTGCTCATCCCTTCATTTCTTGTTTAACTTTTTTATTAGTCGAACTTGTTTATGTTTGATCATTTATAGAAAAATTTAGCTACATATATAGCATTAAATTAGTTTAACTTAGTGTAACATTGAATATATTTTGACAATATGTTTGTTTTGTGTAGGAAATATTGCTATTGCTATATCTTTTTATTTTTTTAAAAAAACTTGATTAAATTTTAAAAGGTTTGATTAACCATAGGGTTTGACCTGTCCTGCATTGAAAGCAGGACCGCTTATTGAAGATAATTTCCTCTAAAAAGAAAGTTAAAACTACTTATTCTTCTTTAACGGAGAAATCTATGCGTGGAGGGAGGTCAAAGGTCCATATTTGTGTATCTGGGCCACAATGGGCCTTGCAGCTCGTAGAGTAGAGTTGCACTTTATTTTCCTCTAAGAAAAAGAGTAAATATCTACCCGAACGGAAACGCACGAGTAGATTAGGCTCTCCTCCTGCCGCGCCGCGAGCTCCGTGAGAATCACCGTCGCATTCCGCTGCGATTCTTGCTGTGGCGGCGGCGGCGGGGCGACCACCTCGTGAAGGCTTGAAGCCCCAGCGGGGAAGGGGAGAGAGAGAGAGAGAGAGAGAGAGAGAGAGAGAGAGGCTGCGGGCTTCTCGCGGCGGGATGGCGCTGCAAAGCTGCTGCTCCTCCTCCGCCTCCGTGCCCGCGACCTGTTCGGCGCTTTGCCTCGCGGAAGCGACGCGCGCCGCGAGCCTCTTCGTGCGCCCGCGCGCCGCCGCGAGGAGGCTCGTGCTTGCCCGATGCGCGAGGGGGCGGGAGGGCGGCGAGTCCAAGGCGGTGCAGCTGGTGCTCGGCGGCCGCGCGCGCGACGACGGGTCCGAGTCCGAGTCCAGCGACGACGAGGACGACGACGAGCCGATGCAGATGACGGACGAGCAGAGGAGGACGCTGCGGAGGAAGATACGGGAGATGATGGACCGGGTGCCCGAGACGGCGGAGATCACGGACCCGGCGGAGAGGAAGGCCAAGATGCTGGAGCTGCTGACCAAGTACCAGCTCGTGGTGGAGGAGGAGGACCCGAACTGGCCGGAGGACGATGAGGACGGCCATGGGTTCAGCCTCGGCCAGTTCTTCGACAAGATCACCATCAAGGCCGAGAAGAAGAATGATGATGATGATGAGGACGATGCTAAGGGGAATCAGAGTGACAAGGAGATCGTTTGGGAGGACGACAATTACATCAAGCCAATCAGGGATGTCAAGACCATGGATTGGGATGACAACCGTCTTCACGGACTTTGGTCCTTTGATTGTGCTTGTTCATAACCGATACAAAAGGTATAATTCCTTTGCTCCTACTTGAGTACTCCTGCAGTTAAGCTAATTTATTTGGATATATGCTGTATACCATATTCCCATGATATCTAGGAACTCCATGATAGTTCTACTTTGAACATCCTTTCGGTTGAAGAATATCTTGTAAAGTTTGTGTAGCATCTAATAATTTATTTAATAAATTTGTTGTCAAATATTAGTTTAGCAAATCACGATTGTTTTCCTTTGTAGACCGCAGGACAATGAAATGCAGGGATCAACTAGTTAAGGCAATTGAGATGTTTTGGGAATACAATCTGCCTTCACCCAGGGTACTATTTCAATCAACGTTCTTTTACCTTTATAAACCTCATAAACAGTTGCCTTGTCGCTTCTGAGAGTACTGTTGACTGTTTTGGTATCATCTTCAGTGCGTGGCTGTAGATGCCTGTGCAGAACCTGACCTTGTGAAGGCCCTGAATGTTTCTAGTTTCCAGAGGTCCTCTTCACCAATGCAGGGAAGATAGTTCACCGTGACAAAGGTATTTGTATGAGCATAGGGGCATAATGCTATGTTGTTTTAAACCCTCAGTTGACCAATTGCCTCATAAGGTTTTCTCAATTTTGTTCTCTCTTGCTAGTTGTCCGATCGGCTGAGGAATGGTCGAGAATGATGGCATTCTTCTACTATAAAGCAGCAAGGCCGCCTTGCTTGAGCGAGGCAGATGGTCAGGGTCAAGAAAAGGTCCCCCTGATGTCATAAGAACAGTGTGGAGGCGTAGCTTGTAGTTGTCTTTTACATCAGTGTATTGCTAGAAATTTAGAGTTTAAATCAGTGCACATTGTTAGCTTTTTAAATGTCTTAACACATATATCTATTAGTATCTACTAGTGTGTTGCCATCTTTATCTTTTAGTGGCATAGAATAGATATATTCAAACTGCAACAAGATTATGTTCATGTGCTGTAGGATTATGGTTTATGAGATCTATGTTCCAATGTGCAACAACATGTCGACCTAGGTGTTTTGTGACTTTGGCTGTGTATATCCACTCGTGGATATGGAGGCCGGATTCTTATCCATTATCCAAAAAAAAGGGTCTTTTGTGCTTACATTGCTGACTTGAGAAAATCAGAGAAGTGGGAACTCTGTTCATAGTGCGGACAGACTAGCAATGCATCTGAAAGAGATCCTGATGATAATCGGCAATTTTGGTGCAACATTTGGAAGGCGAGAGTTCTGCAGAAAGTTTGTGTTTTTGCTCGGAAATTGGCTAGTGATGGTTCGGCCACAAATGTGAATAAATCAATAAATGGAAGAGGAAGCTAGAAGTGCTGAAGACATGTGATGTATTTGTTGTCTTGTTGCTGTCTGGCTGCTGAGTTTGTTCATTTCGTGCCATGTTCTTGATCGCATGCTTCTCAATTGGGGAAAGGAGAACCCAGGTTTGGGTCTGAGTCTGCCTCTAGACCTCTTCCTAATGGAACCTGATAAACTACGAAATCCTTACTGGAAATGAGATTAGTGAAAATTATGATTCCGGAACAGACAATCAAATCATTGCGGACATGTGGAGACTCTTTGAGAGTTCTCGTAACTTTATAGGTAGAAGCAAATTATCCTGCACATTTTCCTTAAAAGAATTATGCTGCACAGCTTTGTGGCTTAATCGAACTCCTGGATTCCTCATCTATTGATGGATATCACGTAGAGCTCCTTGCTAAGTCTAATATCGAGGGCGTGGCGAATGCTAATATAATATCTCCGCAAATGAATTTTAAAAGAATCAACCATGTAATATTTGAATTTTAAAATTTAATTTTAGAGTTGGGAGTATTTTTCAACTTAGTTCTTTCTTAGCACTAACTACATATAAGTTTTAGCCATAAATTATTTTGAGTGAATTACTGCTTGGACCATGTTTTATTACCTATGTAGCACTTTGGACTAGGTCCTAAGCTATGTTTTCACTTTAGACCATATTTATTACCAA
This sequence comes from Oryza meridionalis, assembly GCA_000338895.3. Lineage (NCBI taxonomy): Eukaryota > Viridiplantae > Streptophyta > Magnoliopsida > Poales > Poaceae > Oryza > Oryza meridionalis. The sequence goes on from CM002528.2 coordinate 20,863,234, forward strand.
ATGTTTTGATATGGACAACTGGCCCACTAGTTAGTGAGAAAAATAGATAGGGTAATGAGCAAAAATCACAACCGGCAAGCTTTCCCTAGGAACTAGAGCAGCCAGATGCATCAAAGTAGTGCATTCGCTCCTCGATTAGGGGTCAAGCTTGACACCGTGATTTCTACCAGGCGATCGCTCGAGCTCAAGCTTGATCTGCTGGCGTTGTCCCTGCACTGCTCTAGCTTAGCTTGCTGGCAACAGCCCCCCAATTGCTCAAGCGGTCAAGCCCCAAGCTCGGCTGCTGCATCGGCCCCTTGCTTGAGCTTCGGCGATGCTGAGCTCTGCAGTTGAGCTAGCACTGGCTCCGCTACTCGAGAGCTTGCATCCGCTCATGCTAGCTGGACCCTCTTGCTCGAGTTCCACCTTCGCCCGCAGTTCGAGCCCCCATGTTGGCTTCTTAATTTGTTGGACTGGTCGAGCAGTCGCCGCCAGACCCTAGCTTGCTCAAGCTACTTGTTGGCTTCCTCGTTGGGCTACTACCTGAGATGGAGAGGAAGGGGCAGTCCAAATTGCAAAATAAAGTAATTTTACCTAGACTAAAGTGAAAGCATTGTACTATGGGAGGTTCAATATGACACCTTGGTAATAATAGGTGGCCCAATATAAAATTTACTCTATTATTTTTTTATCGCTAATAAACCATTGTTGCTTAAAACTAGCTCTTTGAGCAACCAATGGTGCTAGAAAAAGAACCGTTCGATACTACGTGCTTCTTAAGTACTCCTGATGAACATTGGATTTTTCCAACACCGTTTTTTCAATTAACAAAATTATTGGTGACAGAGACCAGTAAATCATTTTTAAAAAGTGCCCCTTCCGCTCTCGATAATCGATACTATTTGAGTGCTTACCGTGGGCAAATGATTACGGTCCTTTTTGCGATAATTTTTTTCACGAACGCGCAAAATTTTTATGCGTTAATTTATTAGAGGGAAAATAGTTTTTGATACACAACGCAATCAGCCAGACCGGCTTATGCCAAGGAAGAAAGAAAAAGCAAAACAAAAATTGTAGATAGGAAGAAAAAAAACTACTACGGTGGCTATATAAAACTCCGATTGAGCCACACTACACTCTTAATAAATCTCCAAAAGTAGCAATTCTTGCTAAAGACCACAGATGACCTTTCAAGTGGATAGACTCTAGAACCACTGAGACCAAAGAGAGCGCAGAATCGAAGCATTCACTATGTTTGTGTTTTGGACCTAAGCATTCATAACGTCACAAATACATAGATATTATATTGATTTGGATGAATAAAATTCTAAACCACTGAAATTTAAGTTACAACTTTAAATATGGCGGAACCTGAGATATTGCGCAACGTCAAACATAACATATATTGACAGTATACAAGTATTTTTTAGAAAACACATAAACGGTTTAAAGTTTAAACTCGAATAGCATCCATATCAATTATTCGAACATGGGAAGAATACTAACCTCCGTTTCAAAATAAATTTATTTTTCACTTATCCCATGCATACCACTAAAAAGATTAGAATACCTCAACTTTATCTAGTCCCGCCAGTATAACTATTCTTCACTTTATCTACTTAGTTATACTTCACTTTATCGACTTCTGATACAATTATTCCTTACTTCCACTATCTCCAGTGCAATGGTTACTCTAAAAATAACCTTTATTTTAGAATAAATAGAACTAGCTAAAGATAAACTTATGACGGGAAGAAGAAAAGTACTCGTAAAAGGAGTATTTAATTATTCTCCACTTTTAAGATTTAGCATGTAAAAAGTTGACACAAATAATCTACTCGTGTCTCTATGACACGTTGGCGGAATAATAAATCATTAAATGCCAAGCAAATAGTTAAGTATCTCATGGGTGTTATCAGGGATGTAAAATTTTAGCGTGTCACATTAGATATTATATAGAGTGTTGCATAGAGTGTTTGGACACTAATAAAAACTAACTACATAATCCATCAGTAAACCGCAAGACGAATTTATTAAGCCTAATTAATCTGTCATTAACAAATATTTACTGTAGCACCATATTATTAAATTATGGAGCAATTAAGCTCATAAAGTTTATCTCACAAATTAGTCGCAATCTATATAATTAGTTATTTTTTAGCCTATATTTAATACTTCGTGTAAGTGTTTAAACGTTCGATGTGAGTTGTGATAGGGTATAATTTTGTTTTGGCAAAATTTGCTACAGGACATCCAAAAAACGTGTAATTAGCTAGGAGACACCGCAAGAATGTGTATTTGCTGTAGGGCATCGTAAAAACTGGTAATTAGCTGATGAACACCAACATGATTATTTTATTATATTTGGAGGAATATGAGAGAGAAACAAGCATTAAAGACCAGTTTACCCTTTCCTCAAATTAGTTAGTCTTCACTTCTCTAATCTAGTTAGTCTCACTAATCACATATTCTCATCGCCGAGCAAAGAGCAAGAGAGAGGAGAAGACACGATGGTGGATGTGAAGCACCCTGCACACGGCTGGCCACGCCACCGTCGCTCTCTCGAGCGCAGCAACAGAGTCGTGTCGTTTTCTCCGAGGGCAGCAGCAGTCGCCGCTGCCACCGCCGCTTTCTCGAGCGCAGCCGTCGCCGCTCCCTTCGCGCTGCCGTTACCGTGCACCGGACCACGTCCACCCTCTGCACCGTCGTCGCCGCTCCCTTTCTCCGCGCATAGGAACCGTCGTCGCAGCTCCCATTTTCCGGAAGAAGCAACCGCCGCCGCTGCCGCTTCCTTTCTCCGCGTGCAGCAGCTGTGCCGCCACCACCGCTCCCTCCCTCCGCAAGTTGCCGCTGCCCGCCATGTGACCGTGCGAGGCGTGCCGTCGGCGCCGGCGGCGGCGGAGGCGGCTGTTCGGTGCGTTCCGGCGGCTGCGGGTTGCAGTGGCTAGTGGCGCTGTACCGCCGCTCGCTACGGCGGCTGCGCGCGTACTACACCAAGGCGGTCCAAGACCTCCTCGAGGGCGCGACGGCCATGAGCACGCTGCACTCGTAGGCTGCCACCGACTGCTCGTTCGGCGCCGCGTTCACGCCGGTGGTCGTCCGTGAAACAATAACACCAGTGGTTGCCGCTCCTCCTTCGCACGCAGGACATGAAGCCATGGAGCAGTAGCACCGGTTGACGGCAGGTGAGCGAAGGAGCAGCGGCGACAGGCGAGCGCGGCGGGCGGAGCGGCGACGGCGGGCGAGCTTAGGAGGAGCAGGAGCGGCGGGCGAGCGCCACGACGACAGGCGAAGCGGCGGCGAGCAAGGTTGAAGGCAGCGGTTGAGAACAGAGAGAGAAAGAATGAGAGAGGGAGAAAAGGATAAGGAAGAAAAAAGAAAAAGAAAAAAATCGAAGGGTAGAACCGTACTTACACAGCTGTTTCTCTCCAATTTTTCCAGATATAATAAAATAATCCCGCGGGTGTCCAGTAGCTAATTATCAGTTTTTTTAGTGCCCTACATAAAAACGTGTTCTTGCGGTGTCTCCTAGCTAATTACATTTTTTTTTTGGATGTTCTGTAGCAAATTTTGCCTTTTTTTTTTCTAGGATCTAAACAGGACCTCATGAAAAAAATCATCCTAACTCCTTCCTAACGAAGGCACGCCCGCACGAGTCGCTCACCGGAGCGGCGCGAACCTTCCTCGGACTCGGGGCGTCTGTCCCCTGCCGCCGGAGTTGGGGCCACAGCCGCCGGCGATTCGATCGCACGGGCGGGGCTATCGCGTCTCGCCGCCGCCGTCGCCGCCGCAGCTAAGCCAGTGCGGCGATGGATTCGTCTCGGCCCAGGAGGGATCCCATCAAGTCCCGCCGCCGTCCCGACTGGAGAGAGGAGGTCTTTCTTTCGTTCCTTCCCCCACTCCCGAACGAGACATAGCGTAGCGCGGTTCTAGGTCGACATGCCCCTGCGCGGGCGAGCGCTAGAGGGCGGGCGTGAATGTTTAGCGCTTGTTGGATTGTCCGTCGAGGTGCGCGCAAGGTGTTCGGTCGATTGCCTGAGCGAGCTGGTGCCCCCCTAGAGTTGAGCTGCCAAAATTTATCTTATGCTATTTTGTTGCTAATATTCACCATGCTAGGAGTAGGATTTATGGGGACATTGCAGTGTTCGGATGAGTTCTCTGTTGATTGTTTGTGTTTCCTTTTTACTCGATTGTCTGTAACTTGTGCTTACTCCCATTTTGCTGCACACAGCTTAGGAGCAATTGTATGAAAGATATTAAAGAGGAGAGAGTCCAGTTTCTTTGGAAGAAAAGGATCGATGGGCCACTTCCTGCTAGTGACATGGTATCGAAATTTATTACTCTTTTCGTCAACCTTTTGTACAGTTTCATACCGTCTATGCACCACTATATAGTAAATAATGGCTACATTCTCTACTGTTTGTTACTGTGTGATTCTAGTCCTGAATAATTACAGTATGTTTCTTCTTGCAGCTGGCAAGTGAATCATGTACTTTAACGTTACCTATCATTGCTCTCATAATCTTTCTTATCAATCCGAGGAGAGATACCAATGGCCTCATATTTTCGCTTATGCTTATGCTTATCAGCCAAAATTTGAATTTTCAACCTTAAATTTGAAGCCGACTTTGAGGTTTTTTTCATCGAAGTTTATTTTTCAGCCTTTGCTTTTAGATCACTAAGGACACGTATATAAAGTTTTATTCACAAATTACTTTTCATTTGCAAATATGCCGTTTGGCTTATTCCGCAGATAAGACAAACGATGGGGCTGCAATTTAATTGGTTCTAATTTGACATTCAGACTTAACAGCACTTCATTGCTATGGAAATGAAAATGTAAAGGATTCAAAATTTATTATTGATCAACTACTGGTTGCATACACAACTAATGATTGAATAACCAAAAGTGAATTGAAAAATAATGGTTGGTTCTAGACTTCTGGTTCTATGTGTTCCCCTGCCCTAGCCGCCTTTTCTTATGATGTCTCGAAAGCATCATCTCTGTAGACTATACAGATTGTGTTGAAAAATAGGTACCATTAAGATGACCATTATTACAGAACTGGATACATTATCCTTAGTCGAAAAACACGGTTCATTAATAGGTTATATCATGAGTACTCTGCACTCTTCATGCTAACATGATTTGTAGTTGTCCATCTGATTTATCTACTTATGTCGACTGACAGATAAAAGTCGAATCTGCAGTCAGGGATATTATCTCTGATGAATTACAGAAACTCAAACAGCATGGAGATGAAAAAGAGAACCAGGAAGCTGATATGATATGGGAATATCAAGGACCACAGACAGCTAAACCTGTTGAGACTGAAAGTGAAGATATATTACTTGAAATGGAAAGACTTCTTTACGAAGATCTGAGAGATGAAGCCATTCGGATAGGTACATTTTCGAAATGTTTTTCATTGCTACAGTGCTCAAGAACCGTTCTTGCAATCTGCTTTGTTCATGTTTTCTCTGGAGTTCTTTACAAATTTATATCTAATTCCTTACAACTCAATAGATAATATTCTCCAATTCATCTCACATGGATGCTCAAAATTTCATTTTATCTTGTAGATGAAAATAAATTGGTTTGGTTAAAAACATTTCCTATTATTGTAGAAGTGGAGGCCCTCGATGAGGAAGATGAATACTTAGCTCAGGCTTTTCTTGAACATATGCAGTTAACTGATAAGGAGGTATCCATTCATTGAGCATTTAGTTCAGCAGTTCGCTGGTCTGTAAGTTTTTCAATTATATAATTTGATGCTGTATATTTCTCTGACATAATTGCTCTCTATGCTTGACTTCGTCTTAGCTCAAGCCATTACTTCTTCTTTGAAGTGCATGCTAGAGCTACATTTCCTATATGATCAGTACCTTTTTGTGTAATTTTATAATTGAAAATGCAAATGGTTTAGTGTTGATGGTAGGATCTGACAAGAAACACCTTAATTAGTGTTTCCATGGAGGAACAGAAAATTACCCAGTCAAAACATGGTATTAGAATATTAGTGTTCTGGTTGGGTTCTGTTGTTTGGTCATAAATGCAGCATTGCTGGCGATGTCAATCATATGTATTACTATTCTTTCCTATTGTCTTTCCCCCTTCTATTTTGAAATAATTGTGCTATATATCAGGCAAATGCTAACCTCTGGTGCCCAGTTTGCAAACAAGGGGAACTACGAGAAACACATAATCTCATATATTGTACCATGTGTAAGCTACGCCTAGACCTTGGAGAAGATAAGGTAGTTCCTGTTGGCAACTTTGTATGTCTTCCTGATACATTGAGATGGATTTACTTTTCATAACATTATTGTACCAAATTTTACAACTTTAACTGTTCAATCAGATTAACCTGGAATTCTTGCGAGAAAGATTGGCTAATGTGCATATGGATCACTTGGATAGAGGATGCAAATCAGCACCCAAGTTCTGTTTGCAGACTATGTTTGAGTTGACTGCGCTCTACATACAATGCAAAGAATGTAACACTTTTGATGTCGTGATATAAATAGCTACAATGCTGATGAAGACCATATTACGGAGAGAAGGGAGGATGTCCATACTTTCAGAAGTTCTTTCTCCCCGTTTACTGTTAGATCAACGGCGAACTTATCCTTGGAAGAGGATGTACATCAACTAGGTAGGGCTCTGTCCACTTTTTGCGTTGAGGTGATCAAACTGTGACTCTTCCATTTATCTCTTTTTTGTTTGATGTCTTTCTTCACGTAAAGAAGTAGAGTGCAGTGTAATTAGCCAGATGAGCTTGGTCAATATTTTGTTGCCAACTTACATGAAAGTCAGTGAACTCGCTGAACCGATATGGATATGGGCTAGATTATCCGTATCCTATGATGCTGTGAGTTCAATATGGTTTTATGGATTTTCTTATTCCTTTGAAGCTGATAATTTGGAGGTTTTGCAGTTCTTTTAGAAGATACCACACCGAATCATCTTCCATACATCAGTTAATGACATGAAAGAATGGTGAATGACATGGTCAGGAAAGCGTAAGTTAGTCATAATAATCTTGTTGATGCCAACTAAACCAATTTCAAATTTGGCACAATACCTCAAGCATGGAGTTGCCTCTAAAGTAATTAAGAGCTAGTGCACATGTTGCTGATACCTTGATACTGTTCCTTATGTAATTGACGCATCATTGTAATGGGCTAATCTGGCAAGGACTTTTTCTTTTGATATATCTTGAAAGCCACATCTTAACTACCACCACTTGGAGTCAACTCTTCTATCTATAGTCGTTTTCTTTTTCAGTTTTGGTGCAAATTAGCAACAGTACAATATGATAAAGCTGAATGAGCTCGGCCGGGGACGTATTATGCAATACACAAGTATGTTTGAGTGTATGTTGTGCATGCAAAGCAAGCAACAGATTTGATCCATGACAAATCGTTTCAAATGCAAACAATAGCATATCGGACTTAATAAAGTATGTGAGTTAAGGAGAAGAAGAGTAATTAATTGACTCTGTATTTGGGTTAGGTAGGCAATGCCAATGTGCAATCCCTCCCTCCAAACAAGGGAGAGAGCGACACGACCAAGTCATCCACAACTCCATAGCATGTCCTAGATAAACTTCCATTTACTTTTGTTTTTTCCCTTGAAAGGATCAACTAACCTTTTGATTACAGTAAAAGGCATTTTTAAGAGCTGTATTTAGGTCACGTTTGCTGATGATGGAAGGAGGAATGGGCAAAAGTGAAGGAGAAAAAAAAAACAATCTTTTCCTTGGAAGAAGAAGCATTCGTTGGGACATATAGTATTGTAAGTAGTTAGGTTGTTTACCGGAAATTACAATCAGTTGTAGTTTCCCTTTCCCCAAAACCGCCCTGTAAACCTAGCACTGCTGTTTTTTTCTCTAATTAAATTCCGGCAGATCTCCTACCGTCGTTCTCCTAAAAAAATTGTTTACCGGCAACTCCATGTTCTAACTTATTTTCTTTTGTAACAACTACTCCACTATTAACTGTCATGCCTTCATGAAGAAGAAAAACAATGGAATGGCGCCTAAAGCAAAAATTGGAGAAAAATGGGCTGAAATCCAAGAAAAAAATTAGGACGTGGGAGTTAAATACTGTATAAAACATTTGGATATGCATGTATATGAACTTTGCAATAGAATTTAGGTATCCGAAATCTTATAGTGGAAATGGATTATTTGTTCCCAATTAGCCATCTTTGCAACTTTTATCCCCGGAGTTGTTTTTTCGATGCTGATTTTACTTTCACTCAGTTTCAATATACCGACATCATTCAAATTAATCTGGGTAAAGAGCAAGAAGCAGCCAACATGACAAATGAAATATGAGCTTGACCATACATAGCAACACTTTTGAAATGTCCAAAAAAAAAGTTTCCCCACAAAATAATCTGAGAAATAGCTGCTAGGTTGACATCAGTCACCACTTGCAATAGAGTGAAGTACTGGATGAGCATAAGCATACTGTGTGCTTGGTTCAAATGCAGAATTTATATTCCAAAGCGATTTTAAAATTTGAAGCTTAATCTTTTAAGAATAACTAGGAAGAAAGCCCGCGCAGTTGCGCGGGCATCTTATTTATTGTTTTATGAAATAGTGCTAAAAAAGTTACATCTCACCATTCCTACGTCGTGAGATAGATTATAGAGTATAATATACCTTAATGATAAGAATGTATCCCACATTAAAAAAACACTTTGTCCTGATTACATATAAACTTTCCTATTCTCATAACAACTCATTATAACTATTTTAAAAGCTGACTATACCTATTAATAGATGAAACTGCATATGTGCGAATAAAATAAGCCTAATACATCATTAATACACTACTTAGCTAAGTGTTCATGTATCACTTATTTTCAAATCCATATTTAAATATTCTGAAAATACCATTTCGTACCAATTAATCGGATAACCTTCAAGTTAAACATGAATGCCTCGCTAACAGTGAAGTAGGACATAACCGTCGATACTTCCTTTCTTTATCACCTTGAAAGATGGGTACCTCATCGATGTAGCTGTGTCCTCTTAAGATCAGCTTGAAGCATAATTTTAATGTCTAATTTATTATAACACCCTCATAGGGTATTGCATTGGTACACTGGAGTTACCTCACTTAGCCATTTGTACGCCCTTGTTATATATACTTACGACTACATAGCAAACTCTATTGTTCATGCTTGGCACCCTTTAGGAAAGAACAAAGAGAAGATGAAGGTGATCAAATAGCTTTTTAAGCTTTGAGTAGATTTGTGGTATAGAGTGGACACGATTTATTTATGGACTTAATCATTACTACTCATATACTCAATTGTTTTAAATATAGCTAGAATATTCTTTTTTTAAAAAGAATGAGCGAGGTTCATCATTTGATGGTAACTTAAAAAGATATAGCTAAAGATACATACCACCACGATAATCTCCCGAGCATTGTATTATTGTTTATATTTTTATAAATACCTATAGTTTAACACTTGGTTTGTTTTTATCATCTATTGTTGATAATGATATGATACACCTTTACTTATTTAAATAATATATTTATTGTTTTAAACTTATTTACAATAACTAATTCATAGGAGTATACTTATAATCACATCGATGAGGTGTATGACGTACATCATCAATAATGTCTGACATGCTAGAATTCCTAGAAAATATATCATGATTATTTTATTGTGCATGTTACCTGATTGTTCATTTGCTGTCAAACTATTTGGCAAATAAAAAAAACATGTATACATGACAATAAATAATATGATAATATGATGGATTAAGGGGTTATTTTATGAATTATTTTTAACATTTTTTCACATCTATGTACCATATATGTTGCTCACTTCTCAAATACCAATAAAATAGTTCTGAAAAATTCAAAAAATAATACTTTAAGAACTTAATCTCAAACAAATTAAAATTAAATCAGATCTACTTGAATAACACAACTAATTATGTTGTTTTCATTTTTTATATGCAAATTGAAATTAGCATCGTATATTTATCAAGTGATATTTAACACCTAAAATATGATATAAAATTATTTAAAAATTAGCATAAATTTAATTATTATAGGTTGGCCCCATGTGTCCTGATATATTTAGGACCATAACATAAATTTTATAAGACATAAGTTGTTCATTTAATTAATAAATACAACGGCATCACAAATTAGATATATAATTTGAAAATAATTTCAAAGATGAACGTTTGAGATTGTTGATTTGATATTTAATAATTATATTATAGATCTAGTTTATATTTGTGGAGTAATATATTTTCCTTTATATGGCGAAAAGTTCTATTTTTAACCCGACAGTACACGTACGATTTTTCATTAGCTTTATCGTTTTTATACGTACGTGTACGTATGTTTTTTTCCTTGCCGCGAATAGTACACTACCGAAGCTTTATTTCTTTTTTTCAATCTTATGCGTAAGTACTTATACAAGTTTGTATGTACTTAATTTTTTTTTAACAATTAGAATATATATAGATCTAATCTAGTGGTCAAAAATAATGGGTCCACCAATTTAAATGAAAATTGACGGTGACATTATACAATGCCATGTGGCAGCCTAGGAGCATTTATAGGAGCGCCACATGGCGGCATAGGAGCGCTTGTAAGAAGTTTAATGGATTTTAGTATATAATAATAGATAGATAGATATGTTTTTTTCCTTGCTGCGAATAGTACCCTACCGAAGCTTTATTTCTTTTTTTCAATCTTATGCGTACATATATATACATGCGAATATTATGCATGTATATATATGTATTGTAATATATATATATATATATATATATATATATACACACACAAACAGGGCAATGCAAATAAAAAAAAATGGTACATGGATCTTTAGTCCCGGTTCGTGTTACCAACCGGGAGTAAAGATCGATCTTTAGTCCCGGTTATTTCACCCGGGACTAAAGATCGCTATCTTTAGTCCCGGATTCGTAGTCCCGGTTGGACAACCGGGACTAAAGGGGGGTTACGAACCGGGACTACAAACGATTTCTCCACCAGTGTTTGTATGTACTTAAGTTTTTTTAACAATTAGAATATATATAGATCTAATCTAGTGGTATAAAATAATAGGTCTACCAATTTAAATGAAAATCGACGATGACATTATACAATGCCATGTTGCAGCCTATGAGCATTTGTAGGAGCGCCACATGGCGGCATAGGAGCGCTTATAGGAAGTTTAATGAACTTTTAATATATAATAGAATAGAAGATTGTAGGTAAATTTTACATGTCTACTTATTGATCATGAAGAGAGATGGCTGTAACAAAAGTGACGACAAAGAACTCCTAAATTTGAACCCAAAATAAGATTACGATGTTTAAAATCGGCTTCACGCTATAATCCGAAGCTACAAGCTTCAAATTACAGATTTCCTGTCTTGATCAATGTAATAAAAACTGCAGCCGATTCAGAAGCTGGCAAAGGCCAAGGGCCGTCTCTATTCTTCAGATAAGAGAGAATTTTATCTATATTTTTCCATCTGCTGAAGATCCAGGCAGAACACATTAATAAATCACCAGGTGCCAGGACCAGATAATGATGCTGCTAATACGGCTGAAATTAGCAATCAAATCATCGCGCTGTGGCTGCTAATTTGCACTGGTCTCAGTCAAGATGCCATCAGGGACAGGCTGTCCTACAGATTGGAGATTTGGAGTATGTGCAGTGCAGAAATAAGTCTACCTCAGTTCAGTGTCTGCAAAAGAACAAGATTTCTACAGAATTTTCGGTGTGATCTGAATTGACTTGGCAAGCAACACGACACAGGTCCGAGCCCTACACGATTCTTCCTTCCAGGAAGCTGTCCAAGCATGCTGATGGAAGCAGGAAAAAAAAACTATTCCTTTCCCTTTTGAAAATGGTGACTCAGGAGACAGGAGTTCTGCCAATCAATTACTCGCTACGTCTTAAAATATAACAAGTTTTAGCTCTTGGCATAGGAATTAAGGAGAGAGGTAAAAGGATGTATTTTTCTCCTCAGGGTGAGTGAAATGTAGACCTAGACTAATTGGGGCTATAATGGAGCTAAGGAATAGTATATGTAGTTTAGTGGTAAACTACTTTAGTACTACTTATATTCAAAACAGTATTTATATTTTTGAAACAGAGAGAATACTTACGCATCATGAAGAGACAATTATGCAATGGAAGTGACGACAACCCTTGAAATTAAAGCAAAATGCTTATGCTTTGCTATGGATATACTAAAATAAATTATAATATGTAATAGACAAAAAAATATCAAATATGTTAGTATCACTTGTTTGCATGTTTTAATATATTGTATTCACTTGTTTTAACCAAATATTTAGACTATTATATAATATCAGAAAATATCAAGGATCAATTTGTAAAAACTATAAACAATGGTGAGGTAGCAGAGTCATTTCCATCACCAAACTTTTAAAGGAGTATAGAAAAGCAGCTACCAATTATCGAAGCATAATGAATTATAATCAGAAGCATATTCATAAACTGAACCAGGCACTGAAGCTACCACACATATCAAAGAAAACAAAAGAAAAGAAACAAATTAAGTCCTGAAAGAAGAAAAAGGATGTTAGAAAAATAGAGCAAGCCTTGAAGCTGTCATGCCAAATGCTGTACCGGCAGTACTGCTGTCGCTGTTCTTCAGAGAAGAGAATTTTATTCTATTCCATCGGCTGAGCAACTGAACATCCATGCGAAATATTAGGTCCCGTTCAAAATAACAACTACAACTGTTTTAAAATATATGTATTTTTAGACTCTGACATAGTTTTCGAGATACTATTTTCACCAACAATATTTATTAAAAAAATATTCTATATAAATGGAGTAGCATATTACAATTGTTTGTTCTCTATTTTTTTTCTATTAATAGTAATTAAAAAATATTTGACTTATCATTGTTTTAAAAATGTTTATATTTTAAAGCGGATGAAGTTATTAGTAAGGACAAAATTGAACGTATGATAATTATTCAAGGAATAAACAAATGTTGATGAAATTCTTTTAAAGAAATCGGTGCCATTTAAAAGGTTGGGAAACACATGTTCACGATAATTGAAAAGGACGAGAACTTTGATAAGGTAATCCCCACTGGGTTCCAAGGCCACACATGACACATCATGGTTGCTACAGTTGCAGCTAAACCCAATCAAATCAGTCCCTGTTCATGCCAATTTGTTCTGCTACTCCGATTCTCTCTCAGTCAATTTGCCAGCAGGGTCGTCGTTAATTAGTCGTCAGCCTGCCTACCCCCATATCTTCCTTCCCTCGGTACGTTGCATCCAGCGTATGCCGGTCTGCCAAACCACAAGCTTTAAGTTAATTATAGTTGTTAATGGCGCTCTGCAGAAACTTCCATTCATCATAGTAGCATCCGATCCGGATCATCTGCCGTGATGGAGAGACTGCAGAGGGAGCTACAGTGCAGTGTATTAGAGCAAGTTTAATAGTGTAGCCCACTACTAGTTTCAAATCATCTATATCCAATGTAATAGTTAATTTATACAATAGTTACTTACTATACTATTAATACCTGATCGCACCTATCATACACACATTACGTCTTGGAGTCTGTGTTGCAGCTGGCTACAGATCTGTAGTTCGCTGCTATTCTCTTTCTTCCTTAACCTGCTCTTAGGGTATGTTGTTTATTGTTGGATCCACATCCAACGGTCCAAAACAAAGTACTACCGTAAATAGGAACAACAAGCATTCAAACAGTAAAAGAACTACTGTTTGTACAGTACTTTGCTACAGTATTTGAGCACTGCTTGCTGTATTGATTCACTGTAGCAGACTCAGAATTGTAGTTATTTAAACTTCCAAACAACAAGCTTAAAGTTAATTACAGTTATTAATGGCGCTCTGCGCAGAAACTTCCATGCATTATAGTAGTATCGGATTGACATATATTCTGTGTATTTGTGTAAGGTGTATTTGTGCATTCTTCTACTCCTACTATGTTGCTTCTCCCACGCATCATTCTTTTCTTCAAGGAGCTGATGAAGCATGTTGATTCGTGGTACAAAGTATAAAATTGTATGGATTTTAAATTTGTTTTTTTTAAAAAAAAAACTCTATGGCATTTTTCTTTGATACCATATCTGGTGAAAAAGGGAGATGTTGACGTCGATATATATGGTCTCCAAATTATAATTTTAATTACTTTTTTTTACAATATATCTAAAAACCTAATAAAATTGTAATATTACAAAAGTACACTCCGTTGCAAATCTACACAAATTTGACTTGACACATATCCAGAACATGTTTTCTTCAATGGATGATAATAGCACAGTAGAGGTGGATGCTGGATACCAATATTTCATTACACTACACGTCTATACTCTTAGGCAGCAATATGGTAAATTAATTAAAAGCTGAGGGGAGAAAGAAAAGGCAGAACATAATTAAATAAGATCAGGTGCGCTACTACATTACAAGCTGCTACGGCAAGCAATGGTACCGATATTGTTATTACATGAGGCGTCAGCAACAATTAATTATCTTCTTTTTTCCTCTTTGAATAAATCTCCAGATATTACCATATCCTTAGAGGAAGTCGTCCAACTAATCACATCCCAGGCTCGGACCAAATCTCAACTCCTGCTAATTAAGAAAACCACAGCTATCAATTCAATCAAATCACTCCAAGCAAGCAGTCTGCATCAGACAAGATCCAAATTAGGGCAGCGTCAGCAAGCTTAGAAGAAGTAAGGCGTCACACGCAAGCAAAAGCCCCAGTCAAAAGGATTTCTATTATTCTATACTACATGAAAAATACCATTAATGATTGAATTGGGGAATAATTAAAATCATCTGTCTAACCAAATTTTTTTAAAGAATATATTAATATGTATATGCAAAAATTTCACCTCGGCCTTGATTAATTAGTTCAAAAATGAAATGATCAAATAATTTCCAGGTTATTCAGATCTTGTTGTTTACCATTTCAGTAAGCTATTATTTCAAACATGAAATGAACAAATATTTTTCCAGTTATTTAAAATTTGATTTTATTGTCTACTACCCCTCTTCAACGCATAGCTAAAATTGTACTGTCTCCGTATCTCCATCTCAGAATTTAGCAACTTTAAAACTGTATTTTTTCCATCTCGAAATATAATGGAATTTGGTTAGATGGTACATATATTAATCCTACGAATCTAGACAGAAAATTTATAGTATTAGAATATTTCACATCCGATCAAAGTTCCTTTTATTTTGAGACGGTGAGAGTATTCTTTTTCGTATTAGATTTTACCATTTCAATAAGCATGCAAATTGCGATTTACAAATGGATGAAGGACCTTGGTATAAAAATCACGCGCACACACCCAGGACCCGACCTCTCCAACTAGCAAAAGCCGCCAACGCCGACTCGCCGAGCCCAGCATTTCCCACCAACCAAACCAACCCTCCTCATCTCGCATCACAAGCCGCCGCCGGCCGCAGATGGAAGGCCTCATCCCGCTTCTCTACAAGGCCATCAAGGATCGCCGGAGCGGCCGCTCCGACGGCGCCGCCGCCGCCGGCGTGGACCTCTACGACCCGGAGCAGCGCCGGCTGTGGCTGGAGCAGGAGGTGCGGTCCCCGCTCCACCCATCGTCGTCGTCGTCGGCGGCGGCGGGGGCCCAGCACCAGCAGCAGCAGCAGCAGCAGCACCGGCGGAACCTGTCGCTGGAGGAGCTGGCCGGCGAGGTGGGGCTCTCCTCTGACCGGCGGCTGCCGCGGGTGGCGCTCCCCAAGGCCCGCAGCGTCCGCGTCTTCTCCTGCATCGGCGCCGGCGCCGCCGCGTGAGTTTGTTTGTGTTCCACTTCCAGTCATGTCAAATCGCGGTGAAACCTGTGAATACATACACCTGGCCTGGTGGCGCCGCCATGATCATCAGTTCATCGCTGGAGCTGGAGATTGTGGCGAAGATTGATTAATTGAACCGGTTCGGATTTCGTGTTTTTAATTAGTTTTCTCTCCCTCCTTTTTTTTTCTTTTTTGGATCTGGTGGTAGAAATGATTCGTATGTGCTGGTGTTAGTAGTAGTGATTGATAGTAAGGTGTTTCTACTGTAATTACTGGTTGTTGTTATACACGGCAGATTTTGAACTTTGTTCTGCCTCTCGCTTTGACCTCTAGTAAGCTGTAATCCCGTCAACGTTTTTGAGATTATGTAGCAAGATTCATGAAGTACTATGCGTTAATCATCACATGGTTTTGAAAGGGATTAATTTTGCATCGATAAGGTGCTTTGATGCGCTATGCTAATCATGACACAGTTAGGAAGATCATAATTGATTTTCCTCTCTCATAGTTTGGGAGGTTCGATGATTTTTGCCCGAATTTTCAAAGCCGGGTTTCAATTTTTCTTTTTCGGCAACATTTGGCTGGGTATTTGAGGCTGCGAGCAAGTGTTCTCTGGTGATAGGTGGCAGCCCGCAGCCCGTAGCCCAGCCCATGTTTCCTCTCTAAAAGGAAAGAAGCGGCCCACACAAGTTCGTCCAGATGGGCCTCCCTCCGGCCTTGACAATCCAACAAGTTGGGCCAAGTTGTAAGCCCATCATAAAAAAATGGGCTGTTGGTGGGGGCGTGGCAAGCTGAGGCCCACCTGGCCGAATCGACGGGAGCAAAGTAACTGACCGGTGGTGGGGATCACCCCCACCGACGGCACGGGAGAACGGATGTCCAGTTCAGGTGGGCCCCACCGTAGCAGCAACGCCGGGCACGAGTAACGCAAGTACTACCACGGAGTACCATCCAGGCTCGATGTCTCTGGCACTCTTGGCTCTGGCTGGTAGCCATTCATGCAGCCGATCAAGCTGAGCCGCTGAGGCCCGAGGGTGAGATTATTTTATATTAATTCCTGCTTAGCTGCAAACAAAACCGTAAAGTCTCTTAAGCATCACTCACAGCTGTAATATTTGTCCCTGTATGCGAGATGTAGTAATCTCATGGATTAAAGGCTCTTTTCTCTTGTCCAAAAGTAAATCCTTTTTCGCCGTCGATCGAGACAAAACCATTCAACTGAATGCATGCCTGCAGGCATAGAGGCTGCTGACACACACCATCCGATCTGTCCAGGGGCAAAACTGTACTGTACGAAATGTGTGTTGTGAGAATTGATCTCCAGAAGCTTCCTCTCATTCCTGTTATGCCCCTGTAAGACTCCTTTTTAAAGGCTAGCAAGGGGAGGAGAGACATCCTCCATCTCACCCCAACACAACTACATAACAACACAAGTTCACCATTAGATGTGCAAGTGATTCCCTTATTAGCTTGCAGGGGGATAGGTAGGAAGATGTCCCTCTTGTCACCTCCACCACCGTTGACGATGACACGCGGTGCGTCGCATAGTGGAGGCACCGCCATGGGCGTTGGTGGTTCCTATGGGCCGGTGATCGTGGCTCTGGCGATCATCGCTACCCTCACGGTTGCTTCTGTTGCCGTTGGTCAGCTCTGCGTGGGACGTGGCACACCCATCAAGCCTGAGCAAGGTATGGGAGCCTTTGTGAAGAAGAGGCTCCGTGCGTGCATAGGAGGGAACAAAGCTGCCTATGATGATGCCCTCCCTGAGAAGAAGAAGGAAGAAGACGTGGAGAACGCCACTGTGGAGGAGGTGGAGAAATCGGAGCCACCAAAGGTGGAAGAGGACGATGACGGGAGTTCTTCTCAAGTGAGCTCCTAGTATGGGAATCGATCTGTTTTTTTGTTGTTGCTTTTGTGGAGGGGTTTCCAAGACCCTTTTTGTGTGTTCCTTTGATTCCATGGTGTAATTGATATCTTGGGAGGGATTCAATGGAATTGAAGAATAATAAATGATACATTTTGTCTGGTTTGTTGTTGCTATATTTGCACCTACATATTAATTCTTAAGGTTTTCATACTAATCTTGGCTTAAGATTATTCAAGATCTTTGTTTTGTTGTGGTTTTTGAACTGCATGATCTATTGCAAGATTAAAATTTTAGGGTTGCTATCTTGACATATATGTTTCTATTTGATATGTCCATCTAAGACCTAGAAGGTTAAATACGCGCGGGAAGGATGTTTGAATCTCATATCTAGACCCTCGATGTATGTTTGCCGTCCGATTAAGATTGTATGGTTCAATGATCGCGGGAAAGATGTTTAAACCATATATGTGTATACGTTGGATGCATGTGTGCCATTTGATTAAGATGGGATGATTGAAAGATTCGCGGGAAATATATTTAAACTCATATATAGACCATCCACACAAGTTCCACCTTATAAGATTAGATGATTGAATGTTTCCCAAATATATCTTAACCCTAGCCAACCCCTCACATGGCTCCCTCCTCCCACCACCGACACATACACACTCTCCACTCTTCCCCTCCTCCCCATGGACCCTACCCCTCCTCATTTCCCCTTTTCCCGTTCTCTTCTTTCTTCAAATCTAGTTTAGTGTTTCTCTAGATCTATAGGAACAACGGTGCCCACGAGGTGGCTGGCTAGTGGCTTGCTCCAAATGGAGCTAGCCAACATCTAGAACAATGATGTCTCAGGATGATTATCTAGCTCACTTTATGTGAAAGCTGGCCAACAACGAGGCAGGGCTAGAGGTGATGCTTCAACTAGCCCAGGTCTCGATGCACCACAACCTTCATATGGTTGCCTTCATGTGCATCCTCTCCCTTAGTTAGGGCATCCATTGTCAATGATGAGGACATGCTCTGGGAGCCAACACATGTGAGGTTGGTGGAGGTTTCCTGATGTGTGCAAGGATGGTAGTGGTAGAGGCTGGTCGATGGTGCCTACTCATGTGGGTGGTCGGCTGGCAAATGGAGCAGGGTGGCCCATGGAGCTACCCAAGTGGAGGGCCGTGGTGGCGGAAAAGTGGATAATGGCCAATCTGCGGCATCAAGACAATGTGGTGGTGCATGGAGGTGGCATAGCAGGCTAGTCCCACTCTTCCCTTCCACTGGATTTGGCGAGCAGGCATCGACGACAGCAAGATGGCACACTGGTGGTGTAGTGGGCTAGATCTAACCCTCCCCTCCCTCTCATGCTTGGCCACCTAAGGCAAGGAGCTCTGTAAGGGGCGACACATATTGGTTGATGTTTGTTCAATGCGTTGTAAAAAGCAAGGAGAGTATTTGTTCCTGTGGCAGTGATTGCCTCAGTGCGGTTTCTTCATAACATGGCTCGACAAGCAACATATGTCATTTTATTGGCATGACGATTCTGACATCAAAATTTCTTAAGTGGACGAGTGATGTGACTAATCATTGCTACACAAGATAAAGCAAAGTCGAAGTAAGGAGATATAGAAGAATATTTATAGCTTAGTTTTCTAAATTTATTTCTTCCTCATTTACGAGGCTTGGAGTCTACTACTTTTGTTTGTAACGCTTGTTTGTATATCCACTTTTGTGGATATAGAGGGTCAGAGTTTTATCCATTATAAAAAAATGAATGATATTTTAAACCATAAATATCCTCGATGCATGTGCCATAGACTAAAACTAGATGGTCAAACGGCCGTGGAAAGAATGTTTGAACCCCCAATATATCGATGTATATGTGCCATCTGATTAAGATTGGATGGTTGAATGACCACAAAATAATGTTTGGAATTATATCATCGATTAAGATTGGGTGGATGAATGAGCGCAAGAAGGATGTTTAATCCCCATATATAAAGACTTAATGCAAGTGTGATGCTTGCAGTATTAATTAATTAGGGAGCTGAATGAGCATAATAGGATGTTTAATCTAGACATGTGCTTCTCAAGCGAGCCCCCACTGTGGTGGAGGTGGAGGACAATGGTGGTGCTTCTCAAGCGAGCCCCTAATGTGGGAAACGATTTGATTAAGATTGGATGGTTCAATGGTTTGTAAGAAAGATATTTAAATCCCATATATAAATTGTTGATGCATTTGTCCCGTCATATTAAGATTGGATGGTTGAATGATTTAACTAGCAATGGTTAGAACCCATATATACCTTGTGTGTCATGGTCTACTACACAGTGAAATGGTTGTAGAAAGCATATGTGGCATACGACTATGATTAGGAGGTTGAATGATTGTGGGAATAATGTTTGAACCCCATCAATGTATCTATGTCATCGATTAAGATTGGCCATAGGAAGGATGTTTAAACCCCATATATGTAAACACTCAACCCATGTGTAAGATCTAGTTATTATTGGATAGTTGAATAAGCATAAGAAGATTGTTTGAACCCCACATAAACCCTTGATATATGTGTACCATGGACAATGTCCACAAGAGCATGAGCATGGATGCTTAACACCCGTTCCTACTTCCTACCCCTAGCACCATATATATATAGACTCGTGATGCACATGAGCTAACCAAGTAAGATTGGATAGCATTTACACAAAGTTTATGTGGCTGAATGAGCATAAAATGGATGTTTTAACCCCATATATAGAAGCTCGATGCATATATGTTATCCCATTAAGATTTGGGTGGCCGATAGATTGTGCATGGGAAAGATTGATTTTCATATCCCATGTAGAGGCCCTTTATGCTTTTGCTATCCAATTAAGATGCAGGTTAGAAAGGATATATCAACCCAACATGTAGACATAAGTACGAGATTGCTTTAACCCTATCCCCTCTTCTTTCTTTACCTATAAACTTTAATTCAAGAAAATTGATTTCTTTTTCTTCAATGATAATCTATTAGAAACCTCCTTCGAGGTATCATTCCTAATCAAAGGCCTTGAGCCAAAAAGAGTTTGCGCCGACCTCCTTTGAGAAGGCATCAATTTTCTTTAAATACAATCATGAACAATGAAATTTGATAAGCCCCGAAGTCATCATCGCCCTACAACCAGTATCGGCTTCAGAGTCCTGGAATTGGCCGATGGGAATTATCAAGTCGCCAATAGTCAGATTTATGCTATATTTGGTTAATGAAATTAATCAATTAAATGAAGTTTATCCAGAAGAGACTGAGTTCAAGGAGGATGCGGCATGACAGTTTATCTATTAATTAGGAAGAGTTTGTTAGTTTCCTTATATCTCTAGGAAAGTATGTTTAGTGTCCGATAAGTACTTTATGTTTTCCTTTTATCTTTAGGAAAGTTTCGTTCTTGTCTAACGAGGATTAGTATCTACCCATGGGTATAAATATGTACACCTGGTTATTGTAAACTATCTCTCGATCAATACAACTTCGGCGCATCGCCACCTTTTACCTTTCTACTTTTTCGACGAGTTCTTGCTTCGAGTTAGGGCATCGACTTCGATCTTCTGACAAAAGGTATGACTTGTCACAACGGTTTGCGTTGGCGGATTAGGGCGTCGCTTTAGATGTTCTAATCTATCTTCTACAACCGTTGGTTATCATATATCTTATTAGTTAATCTAGCTTAGCATCTTAATTTGATCATATCAGCTAAGATTATTTTTAAGGTTTATGCTGGTATTGACTAAATTATCTTGCTAGATTATATTAACTAAGGTATCCACCACATTAAAAATCAGTCAAATGCTTGATTGTCTAGATATTATGTTACTTTTCATACTTTGGCGCTGCATCAACCCTAGTCGTGTTTAGAACCATAATATCCAGCCTGCTTTTTGATTGCCAATAAGGGTTTCATCAGTATTTCAGCCAATGAGTTATATGGACGTTGCATTGGCTCACAAGGGTTGCATACAAGTTGGTTTTAGTCGATCGCATCAAAGGTTTTACTGTTTATCTAATCATTTGGATTTAATGACATCGGACCTCCAGCCAATGTATGTTTTAACCTTCGGATCAATGCTTATTTTATCATATTATTGTTAGCCGATTGGTTTCTACTGTATTATATTATTGTTATATTATATTATTATCAACCGATTGTCTTTATATCACTATCTACATTGGACATATAGCCAATTGCTTAAAACCGTATCGACATCGGCTAGTATCGGCATCGGCTGGATTCGCTCCATTGGCTTATCAGCCGATCGGCTCTCTGGTGATCAACATATTTTTCTATTTTATCCATTGCAGGATCAAACTGACTGGCACGCCCCCATCTCATCAAGTTTTGGACCTGCACTGAAGTTAAGCAGATCTCCCAGGCCATTGTGTTCGTCGACTTAATTTGCGCCAACACGGATCCGGCACCATCGGCCGAGCACAGATTTTTCGTCAACAGCTAACATGGAAAATAGTGAGATTTTTCACATTTTTTGGTTTGTTACACTTCTCATTTATGAAAAAAAAAGAGTGTCCAGATATAAGCCGATTGAAATTTTCGAAAAAAAATGAATCACTCCACCTGTTACCTATTTAAATAGCTCTCATTCTTTCTTATTTGTAGATAAATATTGAACAATAAAATTCTAATCTAAACATGAAATAAACTTAGAATTCATAAAAATTTACAAAGTTAAATGCATACATATAACCATATTTAATATGATAAAATTGTACATTGTATATGCGTGATTAGGTTTCTTGTGGTAGAACCAGCGATCAAGTTTTAGAGTTGATATGTTACATGGATGCTCATACTTACTGCTAATTTATCTTTCAATGGCAGGGGACATACCCATCAACACAAGACGTCTATAGTGATTTTTTCAATCTCAAAACATGTCGTGTTTGAATAAAAAAATCCCGACACTATCTATTAGAGGTGCTCATACGGTAGGGTGTACGTGTGTATTGCTGACTTCACTTCGTTAATCTAAAGATACATTGACCCATTCTCTTGAAGATACTCATAGGATAGAGTGCACATGTGTATGATGTCGACTTCGTTAATCTCGTCTATATCAGCGTCCGCGATTGTAATGTGTTTTGAAAAACTTTTTTTTGCACATTGCATAATATACTTAGGTGACTTGAAAAATTACAATTTTAAGCTTAGCAATTGTAATTTTATTAGGTGATTGAAAAGTAATTTTTTCAGTGTTTGATCAATATCTAGCAAATAGAAAAAGGATAATTCGTTATGGTTTGTGTTTTTCGATTTCGTTTCACCAAGGCCTACAACGATTAACGAGGGGATTTGACCGCGAGCTGACGAGGCCATGTGACATGCTAGTTAATGCCGCTCTATATACAGTTCCGGCCATATGGCATTCACCGTTAAATAGCTACATACGGATCCTTAATTACAGGCTTAATTACAACTCGATTGATCACCTCACCTCTAAGTGCACAGAAGGTTAAACCTTTTGTGGACACTATACATCCATACTGTAGTAGGATCGATTGATCAAGTCACAAAGCTACCATCCTCCTTAAAAACAAGTAAAAAAAAAAAGTCGCAAAGCTACCAAATCAGCAAGGAAAGAGCTAGTAGAACACTCTCTCCTGCGCTAGCTCTTCACACGCACGACGAGGCGATGCTGCTCCGGCGGCCGTCGGCCGGCAAGAACGCCAGCGCGAGGAGCACGGCCATGAGCCCCACGGGGACCAGCAGCAGCAGCGACGGCGGCGGCGGGAGCGGCGGCAGCACCAGCGGCAGGAGCACCAGCAGCGCCGCCAGGCAGGCGAACAGCGCGGTCAGCCCCGCCGTGAAGTACGCCGCCGCCTCCGGCTCCCTCCGCCTCCTCGCCGCCGCCACCTCCCCCTCCTCGCCGTCCGCCGACGGAGAGCCGCTCCTCGTCGTCTCCCTCCACTCCGTCATATCTACTGATCAACGAGACTGCAAACTCTGCAGTACATATATAGCTAGTAGAAAGCTAGAGGAGCGAGCTTGTGGCTTCTGAATCTTCTGGAGGATTTCAGCCAAGATCTTTGATGCTCTTGAATGGTACAATGGCCAAGGAAAGATATTGATGTCTCTCTCTCCGTCTGTGCATGGACCAGCCTAGCTAGGTAGTGCCCAATTGGCCAGGTTGAGTTAAATGGCAGCGAGCCGTCAAGATTTTGGAGGGCTTTTGGGTGCAATGTATGTAGCCTCAGCTAATCTTCAGTGTCACAACAGTATCAGCTAGGAGTAGGACTGTACCTTTGTGTCCCTCCCTCCCTTGGGGGGGTGGTGTATCTGGGAAATTGTATACACAGCTACGCACACAAACACTGGTGGGTGGTGCGCTTAACTGCTTTGCTCGTACCTTGTGTGCGGTTGATTCATTGCATCGGTTGTTGGTTAGTTTTCTCATATAAGTCGCTCATCTTTTTTTAAAATAGGATTTTCATTAATCCGGTTTCTATATCTACAAATTATACACGACCAAAACATACACGAGTTTTTAGACTTTAAAACTCACGCGAAGGAACACACGAAAACACATAAAGGAAAAACAAGAAGATTTAACTTCAACCTTCATTGACAACTTTTTTTTTCACAGCACGAGAGGGCGAAGGGGGGAGAATCAGAACTAGTAAGTGCTACCTGTCGCCATGCCATCTCCCACCTCCACCATCTGATGCCAAATGTTGTGTGTGCTGTCCGCCATTGCCCTCCAAATCCCTTAGTGTGCCACGAAGCCACTCTACTGCGCCACCACCGTCTTCCGCAAACCATGTACCTGCCTTTATTGCGATGAGCTCACCAGAGATGCTCCACCATCATTCACAACTATCCACAGTTAGACCTTGGCGTTGATGCTCAATTGGCAGCTGCCGCCGCCACCGCTGAGAGCCTCCGCTATCACTATCCTCATATGTGCTAGGTGACCCAATGATCATCGCACAATCAGCCAGCCCCGTCACCGACGACCACCATCCAATCATTCTCACATGGCCGTGGTTAGATCCGAGCGCCAGAGCTCACCTAGCCGTCGCCGCCCCTAGGACGCTGCCACCGAGAGCCTCTGTTGTTGTCGTCTTCGTCTGTCATGGCCGAACCGACCATCCACCGTCGTCACCATGCAGATCAACCAACCCACCATCATAGGGGAAGGGCTACCCCACAGTTGTCCGTCACAGCCAAACCTTGCTGCCGGTGACAAAGGAAGGGACGGAGAACCAGCCCCTGTCTCCACCCACCACCGATACTACCCATTGCCACCACCAAGTTCGGCGACGCATCCAGTCCTTTCTGCCACAACATCCAAAACTGGACATCATCGGAGTGCCACGCAGTTTCTAGTCGGCATGGCACACCACTGATGCCATCACCACCATCTTGCCACGCCTCCCCTGAACATCGCGTCGGAAACCGGGCTAGTTGCCAACTAGGGTGCCTTGCCGGATTTGAGTGTCGTCGTTGCCTTCCATGCACAACGACCAAGACCTCGCCAAATCCGAGCCGCCACCACCCGCATCGAAAACCAGGCGTGCCACTAAGGGTGCCTCGTTGGCTCCCAGCGTCGTCGTCACCTTCCGTGCGTGGCGACTAGGACATCATCGAATCCAGCCGCCTCCGTCTCGCCTTGATCCATGCTGCTTTGATCGTTGCTGTCGGCCATCGTTCACCGCCCCTCAACTCCATGTTGGATAGCCGAAAAAGTGAAGAAGATCTCATTGCCGCTATCCTAGCGGATGCACGCACTAGCGGCTTGCTCAAGTGACGGCGAGATAGGGAGGAAGGGGCGGTGTCAGGCTAGGGTTTACTGAGAAGAGGTATGCCAATCGAAATAGGTACCGTATGCTAGGTCTAGTCTACAAATAGGCATATGACCTATTTGAAAGAGCTTAAAATTTTGAGAAGCAATTAATTGGTAGCCAAATTCTGAAAATCTGAATTCCTAGCTTCTGGCTTATAGTTTATTTTCTAGATTCTACAACTAAAGCTTCTTGGAATCTGTATGAAAACCTGGATTATTTGATGGAGCTTCTGATTCTAAAAGAATTTGCAGCTATCATAAGCTTCCCAAACAGGAACTATAGTCGCTCATCTAGTCATCTGGGTGTAGCATTGCTTTCATATGTTGTACTCCAATGTACACATGAGCAGTCAATAGTACATGGATGACGATGTACATTACGTGGAAAACAAATCAAATGGGGGGATGTTGCTTCGAGAATGATTTTGTACCAAGAATTAGGGGCAGATCCAGAAACAAAAAGTTGAGGGACTCAACATACCGAGTACACCGATATAAACATATAATGTCAGTATCAAACTATGCTAAAATACTATTATGAGACCTTTAGCATCTTCTATCTTATCAACTATGATGAAAAAATTGAAGGGGGGCTTAGGGGGGTATCTATGGTTTTGTGGGTGTAGGGGGACTTGACGTTGGATCCGCCCCTGCCAAGAGTTAATAATAGATAAAATTCTCTGCTCTGAATCTTGTGATAAGTGATGCTACCACTAACTGATCATGCAATATCCGAATATATAAGCAAGAATGCCGTACGTGCGTGTGTTCGTTCGCATGCACATGCATGAACCGAATATTTCTGTGCGTGATGAGATCAGAGATCGTACGGACAGGCAGACACAGCGGGGCTGGAGGGGTGCTGTCCTGTCTGCATGATCGTTAACCAAACCAACCCATGGCCATGATCAACGAACCGACCGGTCGCGATAATTGAAAGCCTCGTAGATTGATCATATTACTTCCTCCATTTCACGATGCAAAACTTTCTAACATTATCCACATAAATATTGTGAAACGGAGGGCGCGAAGTAGTAAACTAAAATAGCTTATTAATAATAAATATAAATTAATTTGTAAATATAACTTTTAGAGTAAATTGCACCCACGGTGTATCAACTTGGCAGGTGAGTGTAATTCGGTGCAAGAACTTGAGAAATAATCGTTCTAGTATAACAACTTAGCAAGAAGGCGCAATTGAGTATAAAACCTTTATAAGTGATTATATAAATGCAATAATTTATAAGGTA
Organism: Oryza meridionalis; assembly: GCA_000338895.3. NCBI lineage: Eukaryota > Viridiplantae > Streptophyta > Magnoliopsida > Poales > Poaceae > Oryza > Oryza meridionalis. The sequence goes on from CM002528.2 coordinate 20,889,993, forward strand.
GGTATGATTTTGATACAATAAGTTAAGAAGTTATGCAACAACTTTATTATTTGGAGCTTTTTTTATATAGATTCAATTTTAAGTACTTATTTTAACAAATATACTAGTGTGTATTTGTATAAGCATATTTATATTTTTATTCTAATAACTAATAACTGAAAAGACAATTAAACTGGATGTATAAATTATTATATTTCGGTTGATATTTGAGAAGGTGAATAAAAAAATCTTAAAAGGTAATTGGATGTAAATTGTATGTGCATTATAATTCTTAAAGATGAATTAAATTTAATATTATAAGGTAATATCCATAGGATTACTATGTAATGGCATATTGACATCGTGAAAAAAAAATCACCTAGCATATAAGTTGATGCACCTAAATACTAAATTACTAAAACGCACTCACTTATCAAGTTGTTGCACTCGTATATTCAATTCTCAAGTTCTTAGCACTATATCGCACCCACCTGTCAAGTTGTTATATCATAGGTACAATTTACTCTAACATTTATATATTTGTTTGTAGCGGTTTAAAAGCCGACATGGAAAAGAAATTACGTTAAAATAATCTTAAAAACCAACTTTAAAAATCAATTCAAAATTTAAATTTTATACTTTGGTTTATCGGGACAACCGATGGAAGCTCCTATTCCGCGATAGCGAGCGGCGCAAGTTGGGGCGGTTGGGTTTGGACCGGGACGAGGTAGGTGCATGCACGGAGCATGGGCGTTCGATCGTTTTGTTTCCTCTTCTTCCTCGGTCGGTCGGCGCGCGTCGTGTCGTGGGTTGGCGAGACGGCACTGCACTGCACTGGGCCACAAGGGCAAGAATAAAGTCGCTATCCTTTCCTTCGGCGCGTACGACGTGGTCGCGCGAGGTAGGTAAGCCGTCCTGGCTTAAGCCTACCGGGGATCTTCTAGATGCTTCTACGTAATCAGTGCAAATCGATCCGAACCAGTGGGGGACAACCACTGTACTCCGTACTAGTACTAAATTTTACTAATTTTTTTTGTGTAAAAAAAAGTACTAAATTTTACTGTCAACCGAACACATAAGAATTTTCTAGTAGTAAAAGGGTGTGTTTTCCTGAAAAAAGTTGGAAGTTTGGAAAAAAGTTAAAAGTTTATGTGTGCAGAAAAGTTTTGGATGTTTAGGAAGTTTAGGATTTTTGGGGGTGAACTAAACATGAGTTCAATATGTATGTAAATCTCCGATAGTTGAAAAGCAAAATGATTTTATTATAAGACCAGACGATTCGCATGCTTGTTGTTTAAATCGATCACGTCATCCATTGAAGTTCGCAACTGGCATACCACCTACTCCATAAAAAAAACCAATCTAGAAGACATATCTCCTAATATAACAAATCTGGATAATAGCATGTCCAGATTCATTGTACTAAGAGAGATCACATCTCCTCCTAGGTTGACACTTTTTGAGACGGAGGGAGTACTCGATTTCTTTCAAAACAAACTAACCTAACATGAAATGTGACACATCTTGTGTCGAAGGGTGAACTCTTCAAGCGGGAGACAGAGAGGCCCCCTTGTTGGTTCGGTTAGGGGCAGCGGGTGAGATTCAAGGACTCGGTGAGCGAAATTGTATGATGTTGAGGGGGTCGGGCCCCTCAAAGACAATGAGACAAAGGGGGTTTATAAAGGTTCGGGTCGCTAAGAAACGTAATACTCTACTCCTGTGCTACGCTCATTGAGTGAAGGATTACAAGATCTCCTTGTTGGAGTAGAAGGTGTTGAAGATGAGGGGCAGGAGACTCCTCTAGTGAAAAATGGCTATCTTCCATCCATCCCTTACTAGCCCTGGAGCTCCTTTTATATCTCAAGGGGTTACCACATGGGCCCATCTAACCTATTCTGGGAAGTTATCCACATAAAATGCATGTCTTGTTGCTTGCCTTGGAAGTCTCCTGTATGCCTTGCTGCAACGTGGGGTCCACCGAATCTCATTCGGCTGACAAAGAAGACACACCCGTCATTCAACATTTAATAAATGAAGACTTTTGAGCCCTCACTTGCGCCGGGAAACGGAGACCCTACCCTTACTGGGTTAGGCAATCTGTCTCCGGCTCTGATGAGAGGCTAAGCCAGCGCGTAGGCGCACTATCCTGGTCACATCAGCCATTCTACCGGTCACAGACCGGTTAGGCGCGCAGCACGTCGCATTAAGTGCGGTGTGGCGCATCCGCTTAGTTCGCCTTAAATGCGGTTAACCTAGCACACGCGGCATCGCGTGGAGGGGGTCGGGGTAACCCGACCCCAAAGCATGGAGAAGGTGGCCGCCGCCTTGCCTCGGGCCCGACCTCCCTTAGGGAGAGAGCCACGTGGCTACCGGGAGCAGCCTCCTCCGCTTTAAATGCGGTTAGGTGGGCGCTGGGCGCGCCCACCCAACTCGCACGGGTAGGCTGATGCGTCGAGAGGGTTGGGACGGGCCCGACCCCCGAGCGAGGAGGGGGCAACCGCCACTCCACCCCGGGCCCGACCCTCCTCGGGGAAGTGCCACATTGGTTCGAGGGCAGCCTCCTCCGTCCAAACCCGGTACCCCAAGCTGGGAGGGGGCAGCCGCCGCTCCACCCCGAGCGACACCCCCTTCGGGGGATGCCACGTGGGTTCGGGGGCGGCCTCCTCCCTCTAAACATGATTCCCCCAGGCCCATATCACCGACATCCTGCTATTCAAATTATAACATATTAAATCTCATACTAGATTTGTTTATTTTAGAACATACGAGTAATTGCATGCTACAAGGCTAGCTACTTGTACCAAACTTTGTCTAGGAAGTTAGTAGATTTTAATGCGAAGAACTCGGTCGACATCCAAGGGTCTCGCACATGAAGCCTGGGATATCTCGCTATCAACGGGTATACCGTCTACCACTAAAACTCATCCTCTACAAACGCACACACGCACGACATATCTTAAGATTAACAAAGTCACAACAGACATTTCGCTGTTGACGGTACACAGCTTACCACTAAAAAGAATGATTATAACTATAAATACGAGTAACCGTATCAAATCTACAACTTAAATCTCACCACAAGAAATCTAACCAATTAAAACAAAATTGGGAAAATTGGAACCATACCATTATAATTTTGCAAAATTTGAGATATGCCATCCTGACTCATATATCATTGACTCATGTGGGTCCTACATGTTATTGAGATACCGATGACATATCTTAAACTTTACAAAATTATAATGGCATGGTTCCAAATTACCTTACGGGGTTGAGCTAACTAGTTGTACTCATGCCCTTCAACGGCCGAACCAAGACGTGTCCTGGCTAAATAGCACTAGCAGGCCTTTTGCCCTTTTGCTACAAAACTAGCCCAGCAGCCCAGCTCCAATCATGGCCGCCGTGGCACTACGCCGGCCGGCGTGCCCTAAGGCGGAAATCCATCCGTAAATAGCGGGTATCTGCAGGGGCCTGCGCGCAAAACCGCCCGTGCCGTGCCGTGCTCCGGGAGATCGGAATCGCCTCCTCCCCGATCGATCGAGTCCCCCCAATTATAGCCCCCCAACTCCGCCGCCTCTCGCCCGCGTCAACTCCATTTCCTCCTCCTCCGCCGCCGCCTCCCTGCTCGTCCTCGCCTAGTCCTCGCCTTGCTGCCGCCGCTGCCGCCGCGGCGACCGAGCACGAGCAGCAGCAGCAGCAGCCATGGATGAGGAGTACGACGTGATCGTGCTCGGGACGGGCCTCAAGGAGTGCATCCTCAGCGGCCTCCTCTCCGTCGACGGCCTCAAGGTACGTGGCTAGGGCTCTCGTCTCTCTCTCTCACCCGCTCGCCGCCGGCTACCAGCTTCCGCAGATGCTCGCCGTCGGCGCCCCGCCCCCCCCCCCCCCCCCCCCCCCCCCCCGCCGATCCGTCCGCTCCCGTGCTCGGATTCCGCGTCGCTCGACACGGGATCGGGTGTCTCTAGGTGTATCTCCCGTCGATCGGCGTGGGCTGGGATCGCGTAGATCGGGGCTCCGCCGCCCACGTTTGGTCTTGGACTCGCAGCGCCGCGTTTTAGATGGGTTGTAGCTCGCCCATTTGGTCGCTCGTTTAGTGAGCTCTGTAAGCGTAGCGAGGTGGTAATTCGGGTAGAGATCGTGGCTGGGGTGCCCCCGCTTGGATGGGTATAGGTTGCGCGCCATGGTTGTGGTGGTTGCTTGCGTTGGGGGAGGAATCGTGATTTTTTTTTTTGGGGCCTCGGCTAGTGATATCTAGTTTGCTTTGCGTGCTTGACTAGCCTGGTTCTCTATGCTGGCTTCAGCAAATGATTTTCAATGACATAGCGGGACAGTGATATTGGGAAATTCACAACAAGATCTAACAGACGTGCTTGTGATGGTTTTGCAGGTGTTGCACATGGATAGAAATGACTACTATGGAGGGGATTCCACCTCGCTCAACCTTAACCAGGTAAGCAACTCCAATGAACTAAATTTGAATGGTAGAGGTTTCATATTCGCGTGCTTATTTCTTGCAAAGGGATGCTTATGTTATTATGGAGTACATTATATCCTTTGATTAATTCTATCTTTGTTTGTTTACTGACATTGGTTTTGAATTCGCTTTTGGAATAGCTGTGGAAGAGGTTTAGAGGGGAAGACAAACCCCCAGCTCATCTGGGTGCAAGCAGAGATTACAATGTAGATATGGTCCCAAAGGTGCGATAGTAACTTCCCGCCTAAAATTATCTTTTTTCTACTTTTAGTAGCAGATAACGTATGTGGCAATGAGGTATCGTATTGTGGTGGTGTCATGACGTCATAAACAGAACCCTATTATGGTGCATAGGTTTATCTTGAAACCTTTAGATCTTTTTGTATTATACAGATGTGTTGGTTCGCTGATTTGGAAACTATGTAAATCTCATTTATAGATACTCAGATGGAAAATATCGTCTATGACTTTTGTTGATTGTCATGGGTGGATGGTTTATTACAAGTGGATACTACTATGACTCCATGAATAACATACTGATGTCGCTTGTTGCTTGATTATCTAAAGTTCTTTTGTTTGGGCAGTTTATGATGGCAAATGGCACATTGGTAAGGACCCTCATTCACACTGATGTGACAAAGTATTTGTCATTCAAAGCTGTTGATGGGAGCTACGTCTTCAGCAAAGGGAAGGTAACATCTTCAGCTTATGTCCTCTTGTCTACTAGTCTTTTAATAGCATCATATTTCCGATAGTGTTTTCTCTAAGTGGTTGTTAGATCTATATTCTGGTGATCTGTTCTTATTCCTATGCTAACACTGTAACATACCCTTTTCTATTTTCATTGTCAATCAGATTCACAAGGTACCTGCTACCGACATGGAGGCTCTGAAGTCCCCTTTGATGGGCCTTTTTGAGAAACGCAGAGCAAGAAACTTCTTCATTTACGTCCAAGATTATGATGAAGCTGATCCAAAAACACATCAAGGGTTGGATCTTACTACAATGACAACTAGAGAACTGATAGCGTGAGTACATCAGTGCTTGCTTCTCATTAGTGCACACCTTCTGTTTCTGAAGGAAACAACAAATTTGGAACATGCCCATTATCTTTATATGGGAGGTATTGTTGTAATATTGTAGACTGATACATGAACTAACGCGTACATGAAATGTCAAACATCATGTGGGCATCAATCCATACGTGAAACCAAGTTCATTTGAAAGAAACAAAATGCACTCTTGAATATATCAGATGTCTGGCTAATAGTCAATAGCAAAGAGAACATCCATAGCTCCATCTGTCCATTGAGTAGAACTGTAGAAGGGTCTGATAGATGGAATTTTGCATGGAATACAAACATGGCATGTGGCAGTCTTCATGTACAAAGCAACAGCCCAAAACTTAGTTGCCACTAATGTATTGCTAAATTTAAAATAACTGTTGATACGGCTGAAAGATTTCTTTGGATGAAACTACCTTGGTAATAAAAACCAAAGTAGTTACATTGTTGAACCATGCAACAGATTTGTGTTTATCTGCTGTGTGCTGTGGTACTGCATTACAAGCCTCCTTGGTGCTGCTTATGCAATGTAGAAACCTGAATATCCCTTTCAGGGAAAGTGAAAAATGAAAGCATAAGTGAAAAATGAAAGCATAATTGTTGGGGTGGGTTGGAGGTATCTAGGTTATGGCACCAATATAGTTATTACTGGAAAACTTCAATTTTCCGTATTTTTAGTTTGTTCCATATTTGCGTCTTGCCTAATGCAGGCCCACCTAAATATAGATTACCTTCTTTTGTATCTTTTGTAACTTATAAGAAGATTACTTCCTGATGGATATTCTTGTTGTCTTCTAGTGATTGTGTTCCAATAAAAAGGCATTATTTTATGAAAATAGCAGATAAATTTTCTTCCTCGCAATATATAATTGATTTGCCTTCAACCTTAGACATGTTGCAAAAGGATATACCTGTGCTTATTGTTACATTTTATTTGAACATAAGTGACTCTGTTTCCATGTGTCTTCTTTTCCAGAAAATATGGTTTAAGTGACGATACTGTGGATTTCATCGGCCATGCACTTGCTCTTCATAGAGATGATCGTTACCTAAATGAACCAGCAATTGATACTGTAAAAAGGATGAAAGTAAGTCTTGTTTGTCGTTTGCTGTTATCAGTATCCTCTGCTCATATCCTACCATTCCATTTTCATCTCTTAAACACCTTCAGGCTGCATTAGTTAGCCATAATTCATTTCCCGGTTACTACTTACTAGTGTTCCTCTTTTAGCTGTGTCACTGCTGTTTTGTGAATATTCTTTCTTTATGGAGTTCAGTTACATTTATTGGTTATCTTCTGTTCTTCTTGTAGTTATATGCAGAGTCCCTTGCACGCTTTCAAGGAGGTTCACCTTATATTTATCCACTGTACGGTCTGGGTGAGCTGCCACAGGTTAGTCAAATTTGTGTTAATTTAAATACATGTCATATTGCATGCGCATGTTTTTAAGATGGTCATCTGTAATGCTTATTCCACAGGGTTTTGCTCGCCTAAGTGCTGTTTATGGTGGCACTTATATGTTAAATAAGCCAGACTGCAAGGTGCGATTATCATCAACCCAATCATGACTTGCATCATCTGGGTGACAACCAAATAAAATTTCTTTTGGCATGTCTTTTTAGGTTGAATTTGATATGGAAGGGAAAGTCTGCGGCGTTACATCAGAAGGAGAAACTGCAAAATGCAAGAAAGTTGTTTGTGACCCTTCCTACTTACCCAACAAGGTTAATTTTCTTTCCTGTATTCAGCACAGGATTGTTCTTTTAATATGTTCTTCTGGGATATTTAAATGTCATATTCCATCTCAAGATATTCACAATTGAACTTACTGTGTTTTTCTTCTGCCCTTCCATTTGTTGATAAGTTTTATTAACTGCAACCTCATTTGATGTTCTGCTTACGTTTATTAACAGGTTAGGAAGATAGGAAAAGTTGCACGCGCTATTGCTATTATGAGCCACCCGATTGCAAACACAAATGACTCGCACTCAGTCCAGATTATTTTGCCACAGAAACAACTTGGACGCAAGTCAGACATGTGAGGCCTTTCGCAATCTCAAGCACTTCTCATCAGATGAATTACTAGATTTGCTTGCCCAGTGCTTTTAATAAGTTATTCTATCCCCATTTACGGAATTTCTATTGGTATTCTCCTGTTAGGTATGTCTTCGGTTGCTCATACACACACAATGTCGCTCCAAAAGGGAAGTTCATTGCATTTGTGTCTACAGAAGCAGAGACTGACCATCCAGAGTCTGAGCTAAAGCCTGGGATTGATCTACTTGGTCAAGTAGATGAGCTATTCTTTGATATCTATGATAGATATGAACCCGTGAATGAGCCATCTCTTGATAACTGTTTTGTCTCAACTGTAAGTTCTACGGTGTATGATTTTGCACTTGAACATTAAGTTTGGTTGTGTTGGAGTATAATAGTATAAACATCTCTGGTTGTTATTCTCTCTGCAGAGCTATGATGCCACCACACATTTTGAGACAACGGTGACAGACGTTCTTAATATGTATACACTGATCACTGGAAAGGTAAGACACGCTTCTTTTCTCCATTTACTTTAATAAATGTAATGCTTCTGTCTAGCAGTTCAAGCTAATAACCACTGATAATACTTTATATATTTTGTTATAAACACCTTTTCTGGAGAGTATGGAAAACTAATATCTGTAGGCTAGAGATTAGATTACCACATTTTCTAAAATAGATCGACCTTTATGTTATCTTCTTAATTACTAAATACAGATCCATTCGATTGGCTGTTCTGTTGCACAATTATGTATTTTACCCTTTCTTCCTAATTCTTCTCTCCTTGCAGACTGTTGATCTCAGTGTCGATTTGAGTGCTGCCAGTGCTGCTGAAGAATATTAGAGTTCACAATCAAAATCCAATCATTCACAAAGATTTATGCTATTCCTTGGTGGGCACCACAGGTCAGACCATAATGAATGACTGGGATGGTTATTCGAGCTCCAGATTGTGTATTCAGTGTTCTGGCCAATGGTCTGTAGCATGCTTGTTGCTATCAGTAATATGCTGAACTGTTGCTTCAGATGACTGAATGATGGTGGTTTTTATTTGCTACTTTCAGTAATGGTTGAATGATGTAAACAGTGTACACAGTGGAGCGCTTTGCGACTGATGTATCATATACTGCTCGGTAATTTTACGTCTGTGCAATGGCTGTGTTCTTGCATGCGTTCTAGTTTCGCCAAAGATCACGCGGTCTGGTGCTCCTCTTCTGGTGTCAGCCGGTAACAACATGTGTTCTACTTGGCTCGTAGTCTCGTACTACAAGTTGTGAAGTTGGAAGTACTCAACTTGTGAAGAGTAGCTTCCACAGTTCCTTTACTCTCCTTGTGAGTCGATTCTAGATTTCAAGCGTAGGGTGAATCAGGTTCCCAATTTCCCATGCACCGCAGCAGAATGAAAGAGATTTATCAATCGAATTATTATCGTGGATTATCCACTTAATTATTAGAATAAATGCAACTACCAATTTTGCCTAGAATAAATTGAAAGAGGTTGTCTAGTTTCCAGTGAATTAAAATTCCCCTAAATTTCAGTCACGTTTTTGGACGGCGGAGATTCGTGCATAAATAGTGATCTTATCTCCTTTCTTTTTTCCCTCCCCTGAAACCGTGCCACCCTAGCCTAGCCGGCTGGTCTGAAAACTGTCAGTGCCATGTCACCCTCTTCCACTTCTCCAGCGGCTTGTTCCAGGATCCAGGAAAAAAAAATTAGAAGGGCTCAATTACACAGTTTCTTCAACTTCTGGCCATCTAGGACTTTTAAGTTTATCATTTATGGTGAAAAAATTAAAAGGGTACTCCGAGAGTATCCATGAGTCTTGTGGGTGTAGGGGAGACTCGAGTCCCCCTGCACCCACGTTGGATCCGCCCCTGCTTAGCCCTCATCACCAACCTTGCCCATTACTGACATCCATCCTCGCGGTAAGTCCCAACCAACCTTCCCTCTCTCTCTCCCCTGTTGCCTTCTATGCTTCGGGGTTACTTACCAACCAACCTTCCCTCTCTCTCTCCCCTGTTGCCTTCTATGCTTCGGGGTTCAAAGATGACTCAAATCTTAACAAACAGAGCGCACGTGACTAAAATTTGGAAAAAAAAATCATAGTCACCTAAGAATTAACAAATCCCTAAATGAAATATTTTTAAAAGTAAATTTAGCACATAGCTTAGAACAATTTTTCCAAAACTAGAAGAAAGTTATCATTTTTAGAAGAAATCGTACTTTTAGAAATGTGGAGTAAATAACTCGTGGTAGTAATTCAGAAACGAACATGATGACCTCCTAATAAGTGGGTCTTACCTTGAGCGTTCAGGTTACTTGTGCTTTGGTGCACAACCACCACATTATACCTTGGTACCATATGAAACACAAGGCTTTTTTTTTTAAAAAAAAAGTGAAACACAGGACAACCATATGAAACACCACGCTGTAAGGGCTACCAATAAAAACGATAGCGCATGAACACACGCAGCAACATTCCAGCCTTCGAGGTTCACAAAATCAAAACAGCATACTCCATCCGTCCCAGAAAGAATCAATCTAGGATAGAATGTGACCTATCCTGGACCAAAGAATCTGGACGATTTGAACAGACACCTATCCAGATTTGTTGTCTTAGGAATATGTCACAGATTATCCTAGGTTGATTCTTTTTAAGACGGAGGGAGTACAACATCTTGAGCAAAACGCTCTACAACACAGCAATTCCACTACCTATATACCTTAACCAACGCTGCATGCCCCAATCACTCTATGCTTACACCAGCTTCATCGTTGCCTTCCCGCGCTGCCCTTCTCATCATCTCGATCTTGACAGAAGGCCCCGCCGTGTCGCCGCCGCCGCCGTTCGATGGCTCGGCGGTGACGCCGGCGCCGGCGCTTCCCTCCTTGAGTCCTTTCCTCATCTTGACCTTCTGTGCCCAGCCCAGCACGCCCTGCTGCACGTGATCGTTGAAGATCTCCTTCTTGTAGAAGCTCCCCATCTTTGGAGACAAAAAAAAAAAGGTTCATCAATCTTGTGATTGGTAGGAACATTTTAGGGCACTGATTTTTTTTTTTAATGTGGAATGTACCTGAGTGACAACTGCATACAGAGGCATGGTGCTGTAGCTGCAGAGAAGCTGGATGGTGACCCTAAAATTGAAGGATGGATGCAGGAGTTACAGAACACATTTTTTTTTTTACTACCGGCGAGAAACTGTAAGGAATGTATAGATTACCCGATAACAAGCCTCGGCACGATGAAACCAACTTGCCCCATTATGCAGGAATTGAACCCGTATGTGGTCTAGGAAAGGAAGCAGGGAAAACAAATATAAAGATCAATCATTGTATCTAACCGAGATGTGCTTCAGAAATGATGCTTACGAGTATCCAGAAGAAGAACGCAATCTCAAACGCGTTCTGGAATAGAATGAAGTGGATCAGGTAGAGGATAATCCTTGGCCGCCCAAGCCAGAAGTGGTCATCTGATGGTTTTACGACCAAATCACCCTCAATAGCAGAGTTCTTCTCAGCCACATCATGGGCTAACTGAGCTATGACGTGCTCCAGCTTAGTGCCAACAGCAAGTAGAAGCTGCAAGGAGTATGAAAAATATAGAAGTCACCACAAGACAACAGTATTTTTTTTTCTGGCAAGTAGGAAAATTGTATTTCATCCTTAGAGATGATTAAAGATTTACTTGCAGCATGATTTGTTGTTTCAGGCCATGTCAAGTACAATTGTATATTTCTACTAGATGTTTCATAATAGTTTGGAGAAAACAACGGTGAGTAATTGTATCTTGATCAAGGCACTGTTGACTAGGTAAAAAAATGATATTTATCCAGCATGTCCCTTGTATAGGGGAGAATGAGCGTAGGCGGATCCAGGGGGTGATCCTGGTGGTCCCTGGACCACCCAAAAAAATCCTAGCCCAATGCATATATATATATACATATGTGAAAAGAAACTTTTGAAAAAAAAAAGGCTCCTTTATTAATATATTATAATGCACATTTGATCAATTTATACTTCTAACTTTTTTATATTTAGGTTATTTAAAAGAATTATATAAGTTGGACCACCCGTATAAAAATCCTAGATATGCCACTGAGAATGAGGCAGTGACAAGAGTATCCACAAACCGAGGGGTTTCAAGTTTTAGTTTCCATGGTAAAATCAAAGCTCAAAGGGCTCACATAAACCGAATGTTAGAATGTGATTGGCAACATCTTAAAGGAAGTATTTGTTGATCCCTCTTGACTGGTCTTTAAATTTACAGAAAACCAGATTTAACAACAAATATATTGTATGCACTTACAATCAGGGGAAGAAAAGCAATCCAAAAGTACGTGTGCCAACCTGCAGTTTGACAAAAACAGGGAATAAGATAAGCTTTGGGAAGCTAAATCCTGGAACATACTATGGCAACTAGGTGCCTACTGAAAAAGAGATGGATACTAATTTGGCAAGAGTAGTCTACATGAAAATAACATTAGTGCTTTCAAGAGAGTATACCGTTGACATTCAGCAAGAGGAAGATCACAACAAAAACCCACAAGTACCAGCTGAAAGGAAATAGACACATCATGGCTAAGTTTAAGTGCATTGCAAGATCGTTTTGAATTTCAAAGGAAAATACAAACATCTGGACCACTCTCAGGCGTCTTAGCTTTACCTTATGCCAACCACTCTCTTAAAGTCAGACTCTAAGACCCTCATCATGTATTTATGAAAATCAAATTTTGGGTTTCCACGACAATGAGTCTGCAATCCAAAAGGACCTCAATTTTTACAAACAAGAAAATTTTACATGAGTGAATTATATGAATAAATGCTTACCATGATAAAGCCAAGACGCATTGTTGTATAATCCGATTTAGAAACTGATCCATAAAACTGCTTAACAAAAGAATACTGAACTAGAATAAAAGGATAATAAGTTCCCCAACATTTAGTAATTACTTAAAATTAGACCAAAATAAATTATTTGTTAAATTGCTATACATGCATAAAAAGCGATATGTAACCCAACTTGACTAATACATGCAAACACCATATAGCAAGGCATAAGTTATAGAGAAAGCACAAGACATGCATTTCTTACCAGCCAACTCAATATTTTAGAGTCTTTCCCCATGCCCTTAAAATGATCATTGATAAATTCAAATTGACGCACGTGGGTCACCTTGGCAGGCCCTGGTTGACCTGCAATTTCAAATGATTTTATCAGCCTGGAACAAATAAACGGACTTCAAAAGCAGATAAATTTTCATATAAATTTATCAAATTTTACAAAAGAAAAAAAAAGTTATGCAACCCTCAAGTGTATCATTGCACTAAAACATGAAAAATATAGTGCAATACCATTTCCCACAGCATCTTTCTGAATTTCAACCTCCCATTGTTTCCATTGGTGTATCTAAATAATAGATTACAGCATAAAAATCAGCTAACAATAACAAAAAGGGTTTGTCAGCTTAGCTGCAAGAAATGTTGCAACTTACAAGTGGCTTACCTTAGCACCCCCTAGAAGCATAGTTGAAACACTGAAAATAACATGTGTGATAGCCAGAACAAATATGAAAATATGCAACTGATGTATGGCTTCAAGGGACAGCAATGGAACTTTCCCCTGTTAAAATGAACATTAGAATTCATATATAACATTGATCAAGCAAATTCGAATTGCTTTTATCACACATGAGCAGAACATCTTATTGATAGGAAGTTTTTTCTGCCTAAAATATGCTAAGAAGTAAGAAGCGACAAAACCCAGTTGAAAATTTTAATCAGTTGAAAGTATATACCCATGTAGTTTTCCTAAGGACGATATTTGATCAGCAATCTGGTTTAACTAAGATTATTACCTGCCTAACAGGTTAGCTGAAATAAATTTCAACAAAGTAAATTTATCATCCTTGCTTGCCAATGCGGCTACCTAGCTGTCAAATGAAATGCATTATGATGCTTCCATTTGAGAAAGACAGATAGACCCAGCATGCATGGTGGCATCAAGTTTTGATGATTGAAAAAGACCACTAAAACATTAAATAAAACCACCCAGGTTCATTCAATCTAACCAATTTGGGGGCAAAATCAGCTACCAAGTCCAACAAAAACATTAACTACTTGCATGTTCAGTTCGTTCACAAATCGTCATGAATTCAGTGCCTAACCAGCTTTCCTCTAGGATAGGGTATCAGTCACCACAGCTTAGGCAAAAACGAAACGAGGTTAATAAACACTGTTCCATTTTCATGGTCCAATGGATTTATCACCTTCTTCTGGCAAAGCTCTGCCCCCGCCCCACCTTCACTGAGCAATCGCCTCCCAATTCTGCCAACGATCTGAGCAGCAGCAACGTGCTCCTTTGCGGGGCCCTCCGCTTCCCTCTGGCATGGCAGCATGTGGACTGTCCAGCGAGGAGGAATGCAGGTCCTCTGGATCAGGCCCTGGAACACCGTCAGCAGCAGCGAGATGAACCCAAGAAGCATCAACTCTGCAGCACACCACCACAAAGGGTGTGTTAAGTTCTCGTCAAAATTGGAATTGGAAGTTTGGTTAAAATTGGAATGATGTGACGGAAAAGTTAGAAGTTTGTGTGTGTAGGAAAATTTTGATGTGATGGAAAAGTTGAAAGTTTGAAGAAGAAGTTTGGAACTAAACTCGGCCAAAAAAAAGTTTCAGATGCAATGTTCAGATATGTACAGTAGTTAGTTACTTTCACTGTATGTACAGTATCAATAGCTTTCATACACTCTGTATCAAAACTCAGAAACAGTTTTCGTTTTTGAATTATATATATACCACTGGTGTTCATGCAATTCTGCAGAGAAGATTTTACTACATGGACGAAAGGAGAAAAACAAAGACACTAGCTTTTCTTTGAAAGGACAAAGAAACTAACTTTAGGCCTTTGTAGTAAGCATCTTGACCCCCCCCCCCCCCCCCCTCTACTGAAATCCTTTTTGGAACCAAACTCTCCTGAAATCCTAAAAGCAAGAACAGTACGAGGAATACACCGCCAAACCCCCACCGAATAGTGATGGACTCAAAACAAGGAATCAGTAGCTTGCACCAAAAGAACCCATTTCCCCGTTTCGACGATAAATCTGACAAGCATCCCCCATTTCACCCCAGCATAAGCAAAAAAAAAAAAAATTGGGATATAAAAAGATGCGCCTTCTCTGCATAGACCACCCAATAAAATACACAAAATTTACTCTATCCATTCCCATTTCATTTCACACAGAGAGAGAGAGAGAGTTCAGAGAGATACAAGAAACGGGAGTATTTTTGGGTCACCTTCCTTGACCTTGAGGAGCGCCTCGTAGAGCGGCTTCTGATTCTTCCTCTTGAGCGTCTGCGCTCCCATTCCCCAACCGACGTATACGGCGGGTTAGCCGCAGATCCCACGGCGACAGGAAGGAGCCGAAGAAATCAAGAAAGCAAGGCAGGCATACATACGTACCTTGCCGAGGTAATGGAGGCAGCGCTCGGCGACGAGGGAGATGAGCACCATGAGCGAGCACACCGCCGCCACGATCCACGTCGGCGTGAACTCCAGCGTCGCCGGCTCCGCCGCCATCTCCCCTCCCTTCCCGGGCCGGCGGCGGTGGTGGTGGTGGTGGAGGAGCGGAAGGAAACAGCTAGAGAAACCGGCGCTACGGAGTACGGAGAAATGAGAGAGTGGCTTTGCCTTTTGCCTGCCGTTTCCCTTGATCTTTTTTTGGATTGTGTGCTGCGAGAGTCGTTGGAGGCGCGACAGATGGTGGGAAAGACACACACAGAGAGAGAGAGACTCGAGTTTGTCCGCGGAAGAGCCGCGTGGTATTAAAATACTACTGTGATCGACTTGATGTGAGTGTACTATCATAGTGTCGTGTGGCCGTATAGAGCAGGTATAACAGCAAGCTATAAACTAGCTATAAACATATTTTAAAGAGATAAAATAGAAGAGAGAAGAGTAGCAGGCTACAGATCTGTAGTCAGCTGCAGCATGAACTTTAAGACGTAATGTGTGTATGATAGGTGGGGTCATATATTAATAGTATAGTAAGTAACTATGGTATGAATCGACTATTAAATTGGTTACAGATAAATTAGAGCTTGTAGTTGGCTATACTTATTAAACTTGCTCTGTAGTATAGCCAACTACTAGCTTCAAATCATCTATAGCCAATTTAATAGCCAATTCATACAATAGTTGTTTCATATACTATTAATATATGGTCCTACTTGTCATACACACGTTACGTCTTAGAGTCTGTGCTGCAGCTGATTATAGATATGTAGCCCGCTGCTTTTCTTACTCCTATTTTATCTCTTTAAAATATGTTTATAGCTGTCTTATACTCTGTTATTGTACCTCCCTAGTTTTCCTTCTTTTTTTCGTCCTAGTTATCCCAAAATATATTTTTAATAATATTTATATCGAAGTTTATTAAAGTATGGGATAAATGTATTAGAAGTAGATAAAGAGGGTAATAATTTGCATTGGTATTTAATAAAGAACAATTTAGGGAACTACTGCATGCTCCTTTCGTCACATGATAAGTTCACTTTTATCTCCTTCCATTTATTCTAAAATAAGTTTATTTTTGAGTAATCATTAAAACGGAGTTTGTGAATGTACGAGATAATTATATTGGGAGTATATAAAGTGAAGAAATAGTTGCATTGGAATTTGATGAAGTGTGAATATTCTAATACTTTTGGTTTTGTAGTGGTATGTATGGGACGATGAAAAATGAACTTATTTTTTACAGAGGGAGTAAATATCTAGCCCACTCCCCACACCACCTATTCAATCTTATCATCTCCTTTATCTCTTCTCTTCCCTTCCACTCTCTCTCTCTTACTACCACCCTCATGAGCACATAAGCAATGACGGCGGTTAGCCATGCAGGTGGCACATTGGACGCAGCCATCGACGGTGGTGCCGGTGGTGCGTCGAGCATGGAAAGAGTTGTCGTCACCATTGCTGCTGTTGTGGTGGAGGCGTAGGTGCAATATAGGAGGAGAGCGTGAAGCTATTTGTGGCGTAGGTGCCCAAGCACATGATGGAGGTAGAGCTGCTCGCACGTTCCAGGAGGTGGCCATCGTTGACGAGGTTACTGTCATCAAGGACAAGGCCTCTTGATGTGTGGATCCGTAAACCAGATCTGAGCTTGTTTAGGGTTCGATTTTGGGTGTTCTACATATTCTATGAGTGTTTCTATAGTTATTATGACTTTTTCATGTTGGTTTTTATCGATCTCTCTCTTGATAAACATATGATTTTTTTTATTCTTATTGGTATTTTAGTGGAATTATGATACCTCTCAAGGTATCAACCTGGTATTTAGCTACCACGTCTGGTACATATAAGTATCATACTTGGTACATATATGGTAAGACCTGATGCCCAGCACTACCATAGAACATGCCTGTTGGGATCTCCACAAAAAAGGTGCCGAAGTTTCCAATCGGCACCACAAAGGCGGCACTGATGTGAAGAGAAATAGGTGCGGGTTTGGGAATTGATACCTTTGTGGTTCCACGAATCAAAAAAAAAGCCGGCTCGATGCATCGGCTCGAATCATCGAGCCAGCCCCTCCTCCATCCACAGAAAGAACAAATCATCATTCAATCCAATCCATAACGCAAATTACACGAACTACTTGCATGCATCAGAAGCAAAGCAAAAAAAAAAAGAACAAATCAAAAAGCACAGCGCATCGCCTGATCTGGCCACCCCCGAGCTCCAGTGGGGAGGGGCGGCAACGGATTCGACTGTCCTCGAGCGCCAGTGGGAGTGGTGGCGCCAGATCCAGCCACCCTCCAGCGCCGATGGCCGGTGGCCGGCGGGAAGCACCGGATCTGGAGAAGGGTGGCCCGCCCTACGTCGTCATTCCCCCCCCCCACCCGAGCTTGGATGCACCATTGACCTCCGCCGCCAGGTAGCACGCACCGACCTCCCCTCTCATCGGATCTGACGGAGGGGAGGATGCCACCGCCGTGGGGAGGTGAGGGGGTTCTACCGAGGGGAGGTGAGGGCGCGCTCGCGGGAGAAGACTCCGCCGCCGCTGCCGACTCAGGAAAGAAGGAGAAGGAGGAAGGGAGGAGAGGGGGACGATAGAGAGGGGAGGAGGAGGGGGATGGTGGAGAGGGGAGGAGGATGGGAGGAGAGGGAGTCGGCGGAGAGGGGAGGAGGAGGGGGACGGTGGAGAGGAGAGACGTGAGAGAGAGACGAGTAGAGGAGGAGAGGATAAGGGTCGCGCATAGTCTAATCCGAGCGATCGGCTCGCCGGCTCGGCTCGGTTTGATATAGGTGCCGGTCGTTACAAAAATGACACCTATAATATATTATAGGTGTCGATTTTTAAATTAATCGACACCTGTAGTTTTACTCTAGGCACCTATATTTTGGTAAAGGTGCTGGTTTTTTATTTTCAGTTTGTGGGAGGTGGGAAAAACACTATAGGTGCCGGTTTTAGCTGCACCTATAGTGCCGACTTGTATGTGACTTTTTGTAGTAATGCAGGTATCATGTTTGGTACCAATATGTATCTTATATTGTACCATGTACGTTATACTGATGTCAATATTGACGTGGTACCTATAGGTTATCAGACTTGGTACTCGGGTATCATGTTTGGTACCAATGGGTACCATATATGGGTGGTGTTCTTTTCTCCTGAAGATGAAGATAAAGATTAAGTTTTTTACGCAAAACGAGGTGGTATTAACGTATGATTGATTGAGTTTTAATTATTACAAACTTGAAAAGGATTAATATTATATTTTAGAGCAAATTTCATATAGAAAGTTTTCGTACGAAACGCATCGTTTAGCAGTTTGAAAAGCGTGCCACGAAAATCTTAAAATCTTAATCTTTATCCAACTCTTGTTGGAGAAAAGAACGAGACCATGGTACCGCCGTATTTATACGGTGTCGTCAGCATTAATATCAATATTGACGTCATCAGTTAAAGAAAGTATCCCGTCTGGACGGCATATCGTTCCCTAGCAACCCTCATTTGATAAAGTAGGGTATTGTTTTTTTTATTGTTATGTGTGGGGTGGATGAAAATGAACTTATTTTATTTTGAAACAGAGTGAGTAAAATAAACCAACCTAAAATAGAATGGGATATTACCAAGTAAAATGAATAGTTGTCTGTCCAAATTTATATTATGCTACTAGGTAATACCCTACTCTACATAGGTAGATTCGTTGTGTCATATAATATAACATCTTATTTTAGGTTGGTTTATTTTGAGTGAAGGGAGTACACTTTTCAAGTGATGAATTTCTCCTAGTGTGTCAAATGATTCTTTTTTTTTTCAAACAAGTGTCAAATGATTCTAGATTGACAAGACGAGTAGAGAGGGGCCAAGCTTCTGTAGAACCGTGTTCTGTTTGTTTTTCTTTTGAAAAAAGATGTTTGTTTTTCTTGGAAACAAGGGTGATTATATATTCCCACCTCAACCATGATGTATGGTTTAAATTTTCTCCATTTCTTCAATTAATGTACGGAATTTTAAGGACCTGTGAACGAACACGAGGCCTTATTTTTTCTGTTACTCTTGACTAGTTTACCAACATCTAGAAGAGAAAAGCGTACGATCTGATGCGCGTCGTGCGGGATGACAGACAAAACTATAGATGAAATAAAGCGACGACATGTGTGATCCAAACTGCGTGGACTTGTTTGAATTCGAGCGCAATCCATGTTAAGGCACCCAAATTTTCATGTAGATAAATATTATACATTTATACTCTCTCCGTGTTAACGAATCAGATAGTGTTGTTGTTATATTTTGGAAAGGATAGAGTATTCTTTTAACTTCTGGTAGATAGGTCGTTAGGTCGTCGTACGGCCATAATGTTTGAGTGAGTCCTTATTTCCTACTGGTATTTGCATTTTAATTGGGCGTCTTTGTTCTTTTTTCCGTCGATGATATCGGTACAATTGATTTTCGTGGTCAGATTATTTAGGTCCTGACATAACAGTGTAACGAGATACTGAGTATGATATAGCGATATTCGCTAGAGTTGCCGGTCCGCTGGGTAACCTGATCGTCAAATTTGTGCCCGAAACATTAATTAATAATTATCCTCTTGGATAACGATCAGACCACAAACTTGCACATCATCAAATTTCGATTTCAAAGTAGCTCGACGTTTCACTCGCCGCAAACTCATTCTCCGTCCAAATTATACGAAAATATATCACTCGCGCACCACACTTTCTCGTCGTAATATTACAAATGTTTTGGTGTATATACGTATCACGCTCATCCGCTCGTGCAATTATAATATTTTTCTCTGCAACGACCAGCTTAATGGTATTTAAAAAAAAACACACAAGACATGTGACGTTTCTTATTGATACAGCAATAAAAAATAAAGTCTACAGTCCTGAGAGCCAAAGTCAGGAAAATAAAACAACCACATCATGTGTCAACGACCGAAACCCACTGTTGTTAAAGAGTAAAACACGACACCCTAGGAAATAGATCTACAAACGACACCTCCAATGAAAATACGATACCAAGAGTACCGCCGCCACCCATCCTAGAAGATCAAGACGTGGCTTTCACGTGAGGTCCATCAAGGAGAGAACGCGAGATTCCACAACAACCCTTGTCAGCGAAAACAAGCTAGGCTTTCGTACATAATCCTCCTGCTCTTCCATGCCGAAGTACAAACAAAAACACCTTCAACGTGCAACCACCATGTCAGCACCTCGTCGATCGGCCATCAAGTAGGAGCGACATCCGACGCACTCGGCTCCATCCATACAATTGGGTTAGAGATGGGGAGGGTGAGAGAAAAGAGTGGATTCCCTCTAACCCGTACTAGCCTAGCAACATGACCATCTTGTGATGGTAAGGCACCTCTCCAAGAGGACTTGCGTTTGGAAGAGTCGGTTGCTGGCCTGCAATGCTCGCCTCATGGTGCCACTGTCGCCACCTCGGACAAACTACACATTATCATCGCCTTAGGTTATCTGTCATCATCGCTGTTGCCTCGCTCCGTTGCCCCCTACCCGCTAGATCTCCCGTGCGGCCACGCCGTGACCCACAACCCATGGCGCCTCCATCCTGGCTCCCGTCGCCACATCATCGCCGCGCCAGGCTCCGATCTCCCATCATCCTCTCCGTGCCGCCACTGTGGACGGCCTTCTCCAATGCGGTTGTGCCACGCTAGGCTCCTGCTATCGACCTCCGGCTGCCGCTGTCCGCTTCACGCTAGCTAGGGCATGCACCACCTCGTCCATGGCCACACCCTGCCACCTCGCCTTGCCTCGGTAGTCGCACCCCTCCTCCATGGTATTACGTCGCCACCTCGATTTCATGGTTGCCATTGCTATCAATCGAGAGGATGGTGAATCTGGGCAAGGAACACCGGATCTGACAATCCTTATCACCAGATTCGTGCTGCCACCGCCGTCCTCAGGGATAAAAATAAATTTCACTCACGAAGGCTGCACGCAATTACTCCCATTGTTTCAAAATAAATTCATTGTTCACCCATCACATGCATACCAATGCAAAACTAAAAAGACTATAATACCTTCATTTTATTAAATCTAAATACAATTGTTTATTTTTTATTTATTTCAAATATATTTATTTTCTAATTTTGCAAACTCATTTTGCAACAAACGAAACGGGACAAATTAACTTGTCCTGGGACGAAGGGGCTATTTATCAGATTATAGAAAAATAAACCTTATCAAATTTTGACAATACCAAAATTTTGATACTTTGATAATATTACCTAAATTTTGACAAATTTGTTATGTATTTATTAAAGTTTGACAATAAATTAAATGGATACATATATTTGGCAAAAATATATAGTATGGTTTGAAATGACATCAATCCGTTTAATTCACATATTTGGCAACTTAGGGTGTGTTTAGTTTATGCTAAAATTAAAAATTTGGTTGAAATTGAAATGATGTGACGGAAAAGTTAAAAATTTATGTGGGTAGGAAAGTTTTGATGCGATGAAAAAGTTAGAAATTTGAAAAAAAAAAAGTTTTGAAAGAGTACGGGTTAACCCGTTGCGGTTTCGTGAAGTCTGGTTTAATTTAAACGTGTCTCGAAAGTTCAAACAAAAGAAGAATTGAAAACAGGGAGAGACACGACAACGATATTCTCCGCGAGAGGAACGAGACACCGACTGCTGTCGCTGCCTCGTGACTCGGAAAAGGTCGGCGGAGTGTAGCTTCCCTGCCACGTCTCGATGAATACTCTTAGGCCTCTTAGGCCGAGTTTAGTTTCAAAATTTTTTCTTTAAACTTTTAACTTTTTTATCACATCAAAAATTTTCTACACATAAACTATCAATTTTTTTATCACATCGTTCTAATTTCAACTAAGCCTCTAATTTTGAGGTGAACTAAACACACCCTTAGTAGAGTACTCCTCGTTGTCCAGATCTTCCCATATACTCTCTCGTAAAAGAAAAAACCTTATACTCTCTATGGGTTGATAATAATTATCAGTAGGAATTGTCTACAGTACTGCTGATACAGTAGCAGTGGCTGACATGTAGGCCTTGCATCAGCAATACTGCTGAGGATATGTATCCAATAATTATCGTTTTAGATAAAAGTATGGTCTCTAAAAAAACAACTTTGACTATCATTTTACATTATAATATGTATAAAAGTGTTAAAAATATATGATTTTATTAAAGTACCTTTTAAGACTAATCTATACAGTCATTATATTTAAAAGATAAATATTTTAAAATGATTCATAATGAAAGATTCTAAAGTTTGACCTCACTCTTATCTAAAAGGGCAAATATTATCAACCTGGAGAAAGTATTAGAATTAGAATGCGATACATCCTAGTATATTGTATATGGATATACCTTATGTCTAGATTCATTATATTAGATGTGTGACATTCTAGTATGAGATTGATTTTTTTATTAAGGACGAAGGGAGCATAGACATGTGACGTGGCTTTTCCAGATGGCCATGTGGAGCTGGGGCCTATTGGATTTGGACTGCAGTATATCCTTCGGTTATTTTTCGCATATCCTCTCTTATTATAAAGTTATAACCCACTAACTCCTAAGGCCATTTTTAACCCAATAACTAGGATGGTGTCCATAGTATTAAATAATCTGCCACCTAGGATGAAAAATGATGTCGCAAGTGAATAAATAAGAAAAAAGAAGAAAACCATGTCTTGTTTTCTACACGACATCGAAGACATCATGTGAGATAAGTAGCATTAAATTTAAGTATGAAATAATGATGTTTGCATTGGAAGAGTTGTGTTTAGTATAGTTTCTTGATGATGTGGAGTTTATGAAAACTATGTCTAGTGTCTTGGATTGGGAATGGCCTAAAGCATAACATATAAAGATACCACATCATTATCCACTAATAACCATTAAATTTAAACATAATCAAGCATGCTGTATTATCTATAATTTTATAATTTATTAAAATTAAGAGGTTTTAGAATGCAAGCATATTAAATCATCATCCCACATAGTTAACATAATATTTCAATATATATTTTTATTATTTTTTATAGTATGCTATGTACCTATATATTTTATCCTCACTTAGTTAATGTTATTTCTCTCTTATCTCATTAAGTTATATCGCATCAATTGTTTTTAGAGCTTAAATGATTAATCTATGGTCCAAATTATCTTTCTCCTTTTCTTCTCTCATTAATCTATATCACCTCAATTATTTTTAGCCTTTAGATAATTAATATACTATCCAAACTATCTCAATACTTTTCTATCTTAATACTTTTCTTCTTTTATAAAGTTAAATTACCTTACTTTTACATTTAAATCATCGATCTATATAATATTTAAATTTAAATTATCATAAACCACGTTAACTTACGTAATCTCATGTTGTCTAACTATCTTACATATTATTTTTACTTATTGTTATCATACTAAACTACCACAGCAACACGCGGAGTTTGGCTTAGTATATAAAAAGCTTACCGTTTCGTTTCCATTGCATGGAAATTATCCAGGCCATTGTGTGTCAGACGTCCAGTGCCTGTTTCGTTGTTAGTAAGGGCAACACGAAGTCCCTTTCACATCGAATATTTGGACACTAATTATAAATATTAAACGTAAACTATTAATAAAACCCATCTATAATCTTAGACTAATTCGCGAGACGAATCTATTGAGCCTAATTAATCCATGATTAGCCTATGTGATGCTACAGTAAACATTTTCTAATTATAGATTAATTAGGCTTAAAAAATTTATCTCGCGAATTAGCTTTTATTTATGTAATTAGTTTTGTAAGTAGTCTATATTTAATACTCTAAATTAGTGTCTAAATACAGAGACTAAAGTTAAGTCCCTGGATACAAACACCACCGTAGATGTTGATGATGACTCCAATACTCCATGATCTCCATCCATCTGTGGTTGCTGTGAAAATTTCCAACATTGAAGGATCAGCTACTAGGCCGCAAACTTTCAGGATAAGTCAGCAAAAATCAGGAGCTCTGCATTCAAACATAGAGCAGAGATGCTTGGACCGGATTGAAGGATAAACCACCAACATATTCTCATTTTCAGAAGGAAATGGTAGTAGTTTATGCTTATACTAGTTACACATGGGACTTTTCCAAAACTCCATCAGAGCAAGCATGCTCTGTGTTGAGGAAGAGATCCACTAATGGCCTTTCCCTCCAAAAGTCCAGAAACTGCCATTCCCTTGTACATCGACTTGCTCTGTGTCATATCAGAACTCTGATACTCCAAGGCTGTCCATTGTCTCACCTCTGCAAAGTTTCCACTAAAACAGATTTCAGTTTGGAAAATAAAGAACCAGACAACCTTCCTGATGGGCAAACCAACACAAATATTTAGAGATGGTGTATTAAGTATTATCGAAGAAACAATCCAACTTCAAAGCGCAACCATTCTCTCCCAGAGTTTCCGCTGAAGTAAGAGAGTTCAGTGATGTGTGCGTATGGTGTGCGAGTGAGGGAAGTTGGAGGAGACATCATGTAGAAACACCTCCATTATTAAAGGGATTTTATTCAACCTGTTCTGTAGCTTTCTATGTTAGTCTAATTCTATGTCCTATGGTGTCTGCTTTAAGATCCCATATTTTGATCAGTGATTCAACTTTACACAACAAAAGAAATTTGAAAGTGCCAACTAAGAATAGCTCCCACCAAATACCATTAAGCAAAGTTTTCAACAGAATGAAAATGAAAAGGATTGCAACCCTTGCATCCATGAGTTATCACAAACAAATAACATAATAAACGAAGTACATGTTCTTCAACATCATCTTTGGAAAGAACTGAGCTGATCATCCTGGTTTGTTAACCCATTAATGCTACCAATGAGTTGTCATATATTCCATGGTTACTTTATATTTAGCGCATATGTACAAGGAGAAAACAGAAGAACATGGATGGG
The DNA here is from genome assembly GCA_000338895.3 of Oryza meridionalis. NCBI lineage: Eukaryota > Viridiplantae > Streptophyta > Magnoliopsida > Poales > Poaceae > Oryza > Oryza meridionalis. The sequence goes on from CM002528.2 coordinate 20,914,976, forward strand.
TTTCTTTTTAATTTTTTTTTTTTGAAACAGGATGGCTATATTGTTTTCTAGGACTGAAACAAACAAATAAGTCATAAAGGGAACATGGCTATCCATTTGGTATAACCAATTTGTGGCAGACCTTAATAAGTTAGTAGACATTGCAAAGAAGTAGACCCCCAAAAGCAATAGTTTATGTCATACCGAGAGTCCTAGAAGACTGGAAGCACAACTGGACATCAGCAGACCTGCTACCAGAATTCACTACAAGAGCATTTTCCATGTTCAAAATGGTGAAAACGACTAGAGTCTCTCACGACGATCTTCCGATGGGTTATTTCACTGATTAAGTTCATTACTGTATGGCAGTCCACACAGACCCGAAGGTTCTTCACCACCCGGATCACAGACCCTGGAGGAGACTTAATTAATCCAAAAGCAACAGCCAATCTCTCACTGTGCAAGAAGAGATGGTGCTCCTTTTCGTTTTCTTCCAAGTCATGCATCACAGAACTAGTATCAGGAACATAACCCCTTTTGCGCATCTCCAATACCATTTCCTCAAGAAAACCCATAATTTCTTCTCTTACATCAAGTGGCACTTCCCAGCATGAAACAAACGGAATTCTTTTCCAGCTTCAATCCAGCTATACCCTGGCTCTTTTCTTATCTCCAATCCAATCATACACTTTCTAACCTTGGCTACGAAATCCCACTTTCCGTTCACTGCATAAACATTAGATAACAAGATATATGTGGAAGAATCTTTTGGTCGCAGCTCTAATAGTTTATCGGCAATCCTGATACACATTTCAGCATCCTTGTACTTCTTACATGCGCTCAACAGGGCCCCCCAAGTAGCTTCATCAGGCTCATATGGCATCGTAGTCATTAGTTCTTCAGCTTCCAATAAATGGCCTGAGCGACTAAGAAGATCCAGATAACACGTATAATGCTACAATCCAGGAGTGATGCCATACTCGTTCTTCATTGACTCAAAAAGCTGCCGCCCTTTCTGAACAAGACCAGCATGGCTACAAGCATAGATCAACCCGACAAAGGTCACCTCGTTGGGCTTCGCTCCTACAAGAACCATCCTGTCATAAAGAGCCAATGCCTCCTCGGCTCGACCATGCTGTGCCTCTCCAACAACCATTGTCGTCCACGAGATTACGTCACGGAACGTAATCCCCGCAGATACTTCTCTAGCAGAGAGTATATCACTGCATTTCGAGTACATGTCAATCAACGCATTCCCAACAATCATGCTGGACAGGAACCCAAGCCTCATTGCGGAACCATGCAACTGCCTGCCCAGCACAAAAGCAGCCAGGTCTGCAGAACCGCCAATGACGATCGACAGCACGAATGCATCATCAATCCTGACACCATCTCGCCTCATCTCAACAAAAAGCTCCACCGCGCCGACGCTCTCACCGGTCTTCACTAGCCCCGAGATGAGCGCGGTCCATGCAAACAGGTTGCGCCCAGGCATGCTCCGGAACAGCTGCAGCGCCTCCTCACCGCGGCCGTTGGACGCGTACCCAGAAACCAGGGCAGTCCACATGACGCTGTTCTTGACACCCATACTGTCGAACACCTTCCTGGCATCGTCGGGGAAGCCACACTTGCAGTACATGTCGACCAGAGAGGACTTGACGACGTCATCCCCGCTGTACGGGGACGCCACGAAATGCGCGTGCAGCTGCCTGCCAAGGCGGAGGCTGCGGAGCCTTGCGGAGACGCTGGCGACGGAGGCGATCACGAAGTGGTCGGGGCGGAGGGCGTCGGCGGAGAGCATGCGGCGGAGGACCGGGAGGGCGAGCTCGGGGGACGCGGAGCGGGAGACGGCGGCGAGGAGCGAGGAGTAGAGGTAGATGTCCCGGCGCGGGGTTTCGTCGAACAGGTGGAGGTCGTCGGGGAGGCGGGACTTGGCGTAGGCAGAGACGAGGGCCGCGGGGATCGGAGCGTGGTGGGCCAGACCTTCCTTGAGGATGCGCGCGTGCGCGCCTCGCACTGCCGCCGACGACCCCGCCGCGGCGCGGACGGCGGCGGCGGCGGCCGAAGAAAGCATGCACAGGACCTGCTTCGTGTCTTCCTCCCCAATATCTGAGCCGTTCGTTCAGAATTGATTGATGGTCAATAATTCTCCTTCTTTCGCCTCCTACAAGCCCACAAGGCCACAAGGTGGGAGGTAGGCCCGTTTGAGTTTAATTAATGGAATACGTTCACCGGAGGTCCCTCAACTTAACAGCGAGATTTTTTGACGTCCCTTAACCATAAAACCAGAAATCTCCACCCCTAAACTATACAAAACCGTTCACTCAAAGTCCCTAGGCAGTATATATGGGTGGTTTCACTGATGTGGCATCCTAGTCAGAAAAAAATAAAAAAGTACATGGGACCCACATGTCAGCTGCACATTCCTTCCCTTCTCTTTTCTTCTCTTCTCTATTCTCTTCTTCAGTGAGGGAGGCCAACGGTCGGCGGGGCGGAGCGGCGATGGGAGGGCGGCAGGCGAGCGCCACGATGGGCAGCGGCGGGCCCGTGGGGCAGCGGAGCAGTGGCGGGCGAGTGCGGCAGGCGGAGCGGCGCCGGGATGCGGGCAAAGCGGCGATGGGCGGCGGCAGGTGGAGAGGCGCCGCCCTCCGCCCCGCTCACTGCTCCCGCCGTCCCGGCCGCCTCTCTTCCCCAATCCGCGCCGCCTGCCGCCGCGCCCGCCTCCTCTTCCCCTCTCCGCGCCGCCCTCTGCCTCGTCTACCGCTCCCGCCGCTGATGCCGTACGCGAACGGGAGCAAGGTCGCCGCCCACCTCACTCGCCTTTTCCACCGTTCTCCTCGCCGTCCAAGCGCGCTCGCCGGCCGCCGGCCTCCCTCGCTGAAGTAGAAGAGAAGAGAGGAGAGAAAAGAGGTGACGTCGGGGCGGACGACCGCAGAGGTGGAGAAGAGGGAGAGGGCCTCCCGGGGGCGGCCATGGCGGGAGTGCGCGGAGAGGATGGCGTTGTAGGACGAGTAGGCGAGGGAGGGAGGGAGGGTCGACGGGGAGAGCGCGCCGCTCGCCGGTGGCGGGGCCCGAGGTCGACCACCTGGCGCGTTTGAACATCTCCGCCGCCGAGCTCACCATCGCGCCGGTCGCCACTTCTCCTCCTCACCCGCCACCGCCGTCCCCGCTCCGCCGCCGGCCACCTCTCTCCCCCTCTATCACCGTGCCTGCTCGAGAGAACCCGGAGAGAAGAGAAGAGAAAAGGAAAAAAAAATAGAGAAATGTGGGACCCACACCATTGTCTCACTTACATGTGGACCCCACATATTAATTTTAATTATTTTTGCTGAGTAGGATGTCACGTCAGTGAAACCACCCATATATACTGCCTAGTGACCTTGAGTGAACGGTTTTGTATAGTTTAGGGGTGGAGATTTCTGGTTTTGTGGTTAAGAGACCTAAAAAAATCTCACTGTTAAATTGAGGGACCTCCGGTGAACTTATTCCTTAATTAAGAGGGAGATTAAGGCCCACTTCTTTTTCGCAATTCAAACTTCAATTTACCTTTTTCGTTGTTACACGCTTTTCAAATTATTAAATGATCTGGTTTTGACAAAAAGATTTGTACGTGGATGTTGATTAAAAAATCAAATAAATTTATTTTTAATTTTAGAATAATTAATACTTCATTAGTTATGTGCTAATGAGTTTTCTCGTTTTGCATGCACTAAAAATATCTCTCAAAACCGGCCCAAGTATGGGCTCGTAAAACGAGAAAATCATTACTCCCTTCATCCCAAAATATAATATCTTTTATCTCTCAGGATCTGTCCCAAAATATAACAACTTCTCTACCAACATTCTCTTTCCAACCAATCACAACCCTTCACCATTCACTTTTTCCACCTACCTCCACAGTGGCGGAGCTGGAACCAAATTGAGGGTGGTGCACTACTTTACTATATAGATAACAACAATTACCCTAAATAATTAGGATTTGACTATTTATAGATAATATTAACACCAAATCATTGATTAGCAAGTAAAAGAGCTTACTGAAATATAAGACGAAAAGAAACCGTGAAGGGAAACATCAGAAAAATACATAAAAGACCATCAATCTATGCAAAATATATCCTTTGCATCAAAGTTGCCAATCTCAATATCATCGATAGTTAATAGCCTACAATTAACTAGAAAAGAAGTAAAAAAAAATCTTAATTTTCAACTAAAAATTTATATCCAATGAACATGTAAAAACATAAAAAAATAAATACGTTACTTGTCCATAACCTGCCAAAGTGTTAATCAAGTTTTATTATGTTAGATTATAAGTGCATTGCACAATAGAATAATGTACACCTCAAAAGCAATGATAGTTTCACGGTGTGCTTATAATTTTACTAGTGATGATCTAATGGATTAATGGCTACAAGACTGCAGGAGTCCGGGTCCTTCAAGAGAGGATCAGTTGAAACTTCCAATTCTTCAAACTTTAAACCCTATCTTATATAAATATGCATAATTGAAAAGGCAGTATCAACACGTTACAAATCAAACTAATAGGACTATTAAAAAGAAGACTAGAACTACAACAGAGTCTAGAAACTAATCAAGATTCAAGAGAAAAAAAGTCTATGCACTTACTGCACTTCTCGTCCCTTCTGCTGGGCTAGGGCGACCAAAGGCAAGGACGGCGCGGCGAGCCAGCGACGCTGATCACGCTGCGACCGTCTGACGGCCGTCATCCAAGCCCCAAAGCGAAGACGGACGATGAACAGGCGCGCCGCGATGGGGAATAAGAAAGAAAAAGAAAAGGAGAAAACAGGAGTCGAAGAGATTTGCGGCGTGCGCGCGCGGCTGTGATCGAAGTGTGAGGCGTCGTCGACGTGTCTCCCTTGCTCATGGGCTTGGCGTTCGGCCTTCACTTGGTAGCTCATGGGCCATCATGGGTGGTGCACAGTCGTGGGCTAGAGGGGGATCCCATGTGGTAAAGGAAAAAGTGCACCGAAGGTCCCTCAACTTGCCATCGAATTACAAAATCATCCCCCAACCGCAAAACCGGATATCCGGCGTCCATTAACTAATCAAAACCGGTCACAATAGGTCCTTCGGCGGTTTTGACTCTGGTTTTGTCCGACGTGACAGCTGACTCAGCGTGGACCCCACGTGAGCCCCACATGTTAGGGTGCCACGTCAGCATATACTCTATTTCCCCTCTTCTCTTTCTCTGTTTCTCTTCTTCCTTCCTCCCCCTCGTTCTCTACTCTCGCACGGGCGGCGGCACGGGCGGCTGGCGACGGTGATGCGACTTGTTTAGCGCGCGGGCTCGCCGGCTTCCCCGTCCCCCTAGTGCGGTCGGCGGCGCAGACGAGAAGCCGGCGGTGACCGCGGCTGCCATCGCCTATCAGAGGGAGGGCGTCGGCTGGTGCTGCCGCCGCTGCTGCCACCGCTGCAGGGCCGGCCCTAGGGGGGTCAGGCGGCCGTCCGAGGCCCCCAAAATCTACGGGCCCCTTATACACATATAGTATATTTTAATCCATGGGCCATAGGCCTATATTAAGTTAGATAGCTGAATAGCCCAATTCAATTTTAGTCCATCGCCAGGCATGTTTCAGCGAAGCCGAAGCGATATTCATCTGACTCCCGTCACTTTGTCTCGATCACATCATGCCACTCGTGTCGCGCCGCCTCGATTGCATCACGCCACTCGTTGCTCCTGTGCTCGTGGCGACTTCTTGGTGTCTCCGTAAGTGAAAACGGTAAGTCGACACGGCAAATCGTGGCTCACCAGTAGCCACGTGTTAATAAGGGCCTCCATATTAGTTTTTCCCTGGGACCCCAAAACCCCAGGACCGGCCCTGCACCGCTGACGCTGCCGCCGCCGAAGAAAGCAACACCCAACGCCGCCGCCGTCGCAACCGGCAACTGCAAGTACTAGCTGCTCAAGACGAAGCCGGGGAAGTGGTACTCGTGGTCCGATCCCACCGGCGGCGCCAAGGATGGCAACTTTGTAGCTGCCGGCCTGCGCGACGACCAGGTTTCCGGCGCGCCGCCATGGCCGCCGCCTCGGTCTCAGCTTGACCGCTCGCTAGTGAGAGCTAGCTGGAGCAGCACAGCGATGGAGCTGGCCTTGCAGAGCTGAATCCACTGACGTGTTCTACAGTGAGTGTGCTGGCTCCAAATCGGAGCTGTTGCTTGGTCAGAGGAGATGAACTCAGGTTCAGAGTAGACATTGCTGCTGATGTCATCTCCTTGAATCTGAAAGATAATGCAGAACAGATAATACAGATCGCGCCGTGGGACGGCGTCTGCAACCGCCAGGCCATCAACAGTCTCCGTGCCACGCGCCGGGGCGACCGCTGCCTGTTCTACCACTCCGGCGCCGGCGCCGCCTCCCGTCACATCGTCGGCGTCGTGGAGGTCGCCAGGGAGTGGTACGAGGGGGAGGGGGAGGCGGCGAGCGGCGGCGCCGTGGACGTCCGCGCGGTGGGGGAATTTCGGCGGCTGGTGGCGCTCGGGGAGATCAAGATAGGCGATGGCGTCCGCACGGTGGGGGAATTTCGGCGTACGGTGGCGCGGTGACCGCGGCCGCCAGCGCCCTCCCCTCCGCCGCGCCACCGTGCATCGCCGCCTCACCCCGACGACGACGCGCGGCCACGGCAATGGCGCCGCGCGGCACGCGGAGGAGGAGGAGGGAAGGCAGACGACCACCGCGCTCCTCCCCGTGTGACGACAGCCATCGGAAAAAGAGAGAGAGGAAGGGAGATAAGAGGGGAAAAAGAGAGAGGGCGGTGACGTGGTCTCCCTGACATGTGGGACCAACGTGGGTCCCACGCTGAGTCAGCTGCCGCGTCGGATAAAACCGGAGTCAAAACCGCCGAGGAATCTATTATGACCGGTTTTGATTAGTTAAGGGATACCGGATATCCGGTTTTGCGGTTAGGGGATGATTCTGTAATTCAATAATAAGTTGAGGGACCTTTGGTGCACTTTTTCCTGTGGTAAAAATAGGGGGTTAAGTACTAAATTTGGAAATTAGGCCAGGTGACTAGCTGTGAACCCCCCTAGGCCTATTGGACTCCGCCCCTGTACCTCTACTACTTATCCAATCACGACCTTCCACCACTCACTTTTACCTATTTTCTTAATAACCGTGTCAAACTCTAAAACTTCTTATATTCTAGGACGGAGGGAGTAGTGCATAACAAATTAGGTTTTAAATATTTAAAACTTAAAATATATATTTATTTCATTGTCGAGGAGTGATCCTCTCTAGCGGGAGATCGAGAGACTCCCTTTTGTGAGTTCGGCCAGGGGAAAGGGCGCGTTGATCGAGATCGTGTATCCGCCTCTAGTCTTCCGAGACCGCGCGTGAAAGCTCGGATTATACAGGTTCGGGCCGCTATCGAGCGTAATACCCTACTCCTGTGCGTGGGATTTAAGGTTGAGTGTTACAAAGGTTCCTAAACTCCAGGGAGCACTCTCGCTCTTCTTCCCCTGGGGTTTAGGCTAACTGAGAGTCGTCCCTTTTTTCGGTGAGCAAAGTCCTCCTTTTATAGTTCAAGGGGATACCACATGCACCGCCTCTACCTACTCCTTTACGGGAGGGGGGGCCCACTCCGCCTGGACCGGACCACCGTTCGTGCCTTCGCCCGGAAGCTAAGCTGCCGTCCGTCGTCGAGTGGGGCCCAGCGCCGCCCCCCGCCTGACATGGGGGACACCCTTGTCATTTCCCTTTAAATGAATAGAGACTTTCGGCGGTTCATCTCATGTGGAAGGGGCTCCAGATGATGCTCTGATAGGACGAGGCATACCTGCCCCCACTCCGCTGAGCACAGGGCGGGACGTGGGGGCACCGCCGCCCGTCCAATCGGACGTGACCGGCGACAGGCCGGTCACAATTCGGTCACGCCCGATTGACGTGGGTCAATCGGGCAGCGCCGCACATCCGCCCTCGCTGCATTAAATGCGACGAGGGACGGTTGGGGCGCTGCGCATTGATGGCGGTTCAGCCTAGGTCTCCGCCCCACTCACTCCCCCCGCCATGTGGCGGTCGAGCGAGGGCCTCGGGGCAAGGCAGCGCGAGGACCCGAGGGGTGTGACGTAGCACCCCGAGGCCCCCTGGCTGCCTCTGCGTCGTCTGAGGTGTGCGGGGAGAGCCAGGCTGTAGGGCCGCGTGGCTGGACGTCAAGGAGACTTTCCCATACTTCGCATACCCCCGGGCCCATATCACTGACATTCATATTTTAAAGCAACTTCCATAAAGAAGGATTTCATATGACATGCACCATTTAGGCCTTGTTCTGTTATTCCCTGTGACGTCTTGTTCGGTTAATCCCTGTTAGGGAATGATTGGAGGGGATTTATTTCACACCTATTGTGGTGTGGAATTATTCCCCCTCAATCCCCTCTAAATCGAACAAGCCCGAGGGAGGGATTAAAGGGGATTTACTCCACACCTATTGTGGTGTGGAATTATTCCCTCTCAATCTCCTCCAATCCTCTTCAATTGGATTGAAGAGGATTGGAGGGGATTAAGGGACAATAATTCCGCACCATAATAGGTGTGGAATAAATTCTCTCCAATCCCTCCCTCACGAGGATTAATCGAAGAAGGCCTTGGTTTGATACCGAGGTAAATTTGTACCTTAATTAAAAAAGAATGGGATACTCGAAGAAAGAGAAAGCGTGGTGTTCCCCTTTTTGTTACCGACACTTATTGTGGTTATTGGACTTATCGTCGATTAACATCATTACTGGGTTTATGGCCGGGTACGATAATGGTAAAGGGCCAGCAACCCCCCAGGCTCAAAAGATCTTTTTCTAAACAAAATTTAAATTTTCGGTGAATTTTATCTGATTTTTTCCATTGTTCACTGGGCCAAGCTGGTAACCATAAATTTTTAGGCTTATTGCCGGATACGGTAACCCTTCCGCCACTCAGTATAAGCACTAAATCGAATTATGGGGCAAGAAACCAATTTTGCACATTGCAACCACCGAACAACGATGCGAGAGCAGGAGAGCAGCAAAATTGCATCAACTAGGAATGTATTCTTTAGCTCTCATCGCAACTTTACAAGAAAATGAATTGGCTTGAGATCGGTCTGAAATCTTACTGGAAATTATGTGCAGTCATAATATGAATGCCATATTTACCAGACTGTTAAGAGCTCCATTTTTTTTGGGCATACCATGCGTCGATCAGGCAGCAACTTGTCAGGATTCGATCTGGACAGTGCTTGGTAGTAGTTGTGGAGTTAGTATTTTGCTAGCTGTGGGGTTTGCTTGAAGAATATTTCTGTCATCTCAGCTGGATAATGCCTTTTGTTTCGTTCACTTTTCTTTCAAGACGACGTTGGAGCACTGATGACGATGCATGGTCTAATTCTTCATATCAAATTGTAACTCTAATGTATAGCCTGAGAAAAGATTGATGGTACATCTGTAAAGTTAGTTTTGATCTTTCTGTACAGTAATAAGTCTGTCTCAACTCTCTCTGTTACTGAACTGATAAAGGATATTACAGGTGAGATGTGAACTTCTTCTTCTTCTTCTTCTTTTTAAGAAAATGATCATGAGATGTGAACTTTTGTACTCTGATTTATCTATGTTCTGTTTCCAAATCCCATCAACATGAAACTGTTTAAAAAATTCAGTCAAGCATATGAGTATAATGCAGAGCATGTTCTGATGTGATATGGTTCTCGTCTCAAAATTAGCAGACTACACACGAAGTACAGGACAGCAGTGGCTGAGCCTTTTTATCCCCTAGCATTTTCTCCAACAGAAACTTCGGAACATGATGCAAAGGCCTGATATATTTACATCCACTTAGCGAAATCTTCATTTCTAAAAGTAAAATTAATAAACTTCGACAGAACACTGAAACTAATTAAGGCCTACTACACTTCCAGTTCATCTTTCTGAAGAAAACTTTACATCTCTGCATATTCAGTCATTCACTCATTCGGGGATGCCATGCTCCAGCACCGATAAATGCAGCATGCCACAGTCAACTGTTGCCGATTATCCCACAAATTAACAGCACATTTGTGTGGAGTTAGAGCAGGGAACAGAGGTACACTGTTTCTCTGCTGTACATTTTCCTTTGAATTTTTAATTAGTTGCGTTTCTGAAAGCCTAAAGCTGGGGAGTATTTAGACCAGAACATAATTAACTATTCCCTCCGTACTCATAAAGAAAGTCATTTAAAACAATGTTTAAGTCAAACCTTGGGAGTATAAATCATGAATAACTCTCAAATTGTTGAGTTTGAAAATGTAAAAATTATATGAGTAGATTTGTCTTGAAAAATATTTTCATAAAAGTATACATATATAACTTTTCAATAAATATTTTTATAGAAACAAGAAGTTAAAATTGTGTTTTGGTGACCGTGCCGCTGTCCAAAACGACTTTCTTTACGAGTACGGAGGGAGTAAACTCAGAGGTGAGTTGCGAGTTTAGAAGAAATTAAACTCGAAACAAAGACTCATCCGAATGTGGATCTGCACGACGACACAGACAGCGGACGCTCGTGAGCATGGTTTTGGACTGGATGCGGACTTGTGAGCTTTGTCAGAGTTAAGTCGTTGTCGCTGCTGCCCATCATGAACTGCACGTACAAGAGAGAAATGATTCAGATAGCAAAAAAGTTCAGAGTTTTGTCAAAATTTTTTTTTGAATTAGAGTTTTGTCAATTTCTTCGTGTGCATGCAGCACGGTCACTCATTACAGCCAGATGAGATGATAAGCGTCATCAGAATTTGATCACAAATTGTTCGCCGTCTTTAATTAGCTTCTTTTCGATCTGTGCCTCCAATTCACATCCAATTGAGGGTTTCAGATCCCCTGATTTCAAGCATCTGATAGCGGCGACCATCATCGATCGATCCTCCTTTTTTTCAGCCATTAATTGGTGTGCATGTGTGTGTGATCATTGTTTATCAGTGGGCGCCATAGCTAAAGGAAATTGTGGTGCTCATCATCATCGTAATGTTACCAAAATGCATGTGCCGCGTTACGGTTGCTGGACCAGTTCAATGTTTCGAGCTAACTCATCATCGATGGAGGCAATGCTTTTCTGCTAGCTCCTTTGATCAAGGGCGTATTCTACGTGCATTAGTGCACACATATGCGGCCAGAAAATAAAGCTAAGGGTGCTTTTTTTTAAAAAGATCGAGTTGGTTATTCTCTCATGATAATACAAGGGCATGGGCAACAGTGTTTGCAATTTCGGTGGTTGCCAAAATTTTGAAAAATTTGTGAATTTCGGTGTTTTCTGACCTTTTTTTGAAATTTTAAAATTTTTTAAATAAATTTGAACAAATCTTAATCAAATTCACAAATATTTGAAAAAATGATTTCGGGCGAGATTTGTTCTTACTGGTGGGGTCCAAAATTACCAAAATTCTGGAAATTTCCAACATTTTCAAACCAAAATTTTGGGCAATGGTTCAGATGGTTGTTGTCTATATAACTTTCCGCATTAGATATAGACTATAAAAACGACTTATAGGTTGTTTGTATTATAATTAATGATTTAATTGTATAAAGAATATTAAGTTATGTATTAGATTGTCTGTTAATCGAAAGAAGGTAATATATATTCTCTCTCTTATTTCTCTCCAACCTCCACCTCATAAAAATCCAACATAACACCTACTCGTAAATGCTAGCATCACACCATTATTCATGACATAATGTATAAATGGCCGGTAGCTAGGGTTTGTAATTTTCCAACATTGAACTTAATTGCATTAACTTCCAAGATATGGGAGACACAAGCATAAGTATATGTTTGTAACTTCTTCGGATTATTGTTTTGATGCAAAAAAAATATTCTTTTAAGTATAATTAATGAAGATGTTTTGGTCTTGAAATGTTGCACACTTATTACGAGCAAGTGCTGCTCTAAATATGTACTAATGTTTTCTGAAAATGAATTTTCATGCATTTTTCCTGGATTGGTTTCCATTATATAAAAAATGCATAGGTTTTTCAGCACCTGACCCAGATCTCCACTATAGCACATGCTAGCACCAGCTAATGCATTAATTTTAGTATCTAGATCCTAGTGTTGTCTAAACCAACAACTAAAAAAAAAGATGCAATTATATATTGCAACACATTTTGATTTGCGCACAAAAGAATATAATCAAAAAGACTATGACGTAATAAATTTTGTGTAGTGACCGTACCGCTGGAATTCAACATCTAACTAAAACTTTATTGCTACAAGAGAGGAGTTTAATATTGTCCTAAAATATGTGCCGTGATAATTTTAACCAAATTAACAGAGAATAGCGATAGGTTATAAGCTTTTCGTATCAAATATTCGCAATATTATACTTTCTCAACTTTTTGGATAAGAAATTAAACTCGTAGTTAAAGATGTATCTTTGTGATCGAGAAATATGTTTTATACACAAAGATATAAACACACTACACAAACTTGAGAGGGTGAGATATATATACATACATACATACATACATACATACATATATATAATATATATATATATATAATATATATATATAATATATATATATATATATTATATATATATATTGCAAATGTACATGTATAAACAAAAACACATATACCATTTGATTTTTCTTAATTTTTTATTGAGTACTCACTTCGTTTCAGGTTATAAGATGTTTTGACTTTGGTCAAAGTCAAACTGCTTTAAGTTTGACTAAGTTTATAGACAAATATAATAATATTTACATTACCAAATTAGTTTTATTAAATTAATAATTAGATATATTTTTACAATAAATTTATCTTGGGTCGAAAATATTACTATTTTTATAAACTTGATCAAACTTAAAGTAGTTTGATTTTGACCAAAGTTAAAATATCTTATAACCTGAAACGGAGGGAAGGAGGACGTACGTACATTTGAACACACAACATGTGTATATATACATGCACTTGAAATAATGTTGGAGGCATCATATCAAACACCCCTAGAAAACCAGTACGCGCATGCGTAAGGGGCGTGCACACATATATTCCTGAAATTGATGGACAGTATCATATCTATTTGAACCCTATATATGAACCATGTGAAATAACATATAGCGCTATATCTCACTACCCATTCATGCCTAGTTCACGTCAATGATACCGACAATGATACTGTATCATTGCCGATTCATGTCAAACCAGTAGTGAACTAGTGATGAGTCGACAGTAGTAATAGTTAGGTCCCGTTCAAGAACCCAACAGGGGAAGATTAAGTTTTGGATTTTCGTGGCACGCTTTTCAAACTGCTAAACGGTGTGTTTCGTGTGAAAATTTTTTATATGAAAGTTGTTCTAAAATATCAGATTAATCCATTTTTTAAGTTTGTAATAATTAAAACTTAATTAATCACAAATTATTAACACCTCGTTTTACGTAAAACACTTAATCTTTAACTTCATCTTCATCTTCGAGATTCAAACACCAACTTAGTTTCTACAGTAGTGAGCCATCTGACCAGTGATCCCCAAATGCAAGCCGGCTTTCTCCTTACATTTTCTATATTGATTTGATATGTGAATACAAAATATGGTTTTGCATTGTTCATTTTCTTATAATTAATTAATTGCAGGATCAGCTGTAATATATATTGTCTCTATAAGGGCAGTCCCAACCCATAACACTAGACATGGTTTCTATAAACTCTACATCATTAAGAAATTAGCACTAGACACTACTCTTCCAATGCAAACACCACTATTCTATACTTCAATTTAATGCTACTTATCTCACATGATATCTTGGATGTTGTGTAGAAGCTATGTCTCATGCAAGACATGGTTTCCTTCTCTTTTCTTATTTATTCACTTGCCACATCATTTTTTATTTTAGGTGGCAACTTATTTAATGCTATAGATACCATTTTAGTTATTGGGTTGGGAATGCCCTAACTACTCCTACATAAATTTTCGACGCTTTGTGCTCGTACGTGTGTGGGGGTACTGAGGTGTGTATAAATAATAGCACATTAACTGTGTGCTATTATGAGCTGCGGTGGATCAGGTTTTTCAGAACATAATAGAGTACATGAGAGTAAGTGTCTGAGCGGTGGTTGCTATACAATTCTACTCCATATCCCATATATGTGTAAGGTCGTCTCCTTGATTAATTCCCTGCTAATCGCGCTGTACGAAATTAACCTGCATCAGCTACTTAAGCATGTTGCTAATTTGCTTCAGTGACCTTAAATTAATTAACTGAATTAATACTATATACAATTTAATTAGGAGGTATATATATACTCCCTCCATCCCATAATACAAGGGATTTTAAGTTTTTGTTTGTACTGTTTGATCACTCGTCTTATTCAAAAAATTTGTGCAAATATAAAAAACGAAAATTTACACTTAAAGTACTTTGGATAATAAACTAAGTAAAAAAATAATAATTTCAAATTTTTTTAATAAGTCGAGTGGTCAAACAGTGCAAGCAAAAACTCAAAATCTTTTATATTATGGGACGGAGGGAGTATAAGCTAGGAGCACATATTGTATATATCCAGTATAAATTAATTAAGTGTGTTGAAATAGCTGTCTCGCATCTCACATCGTACCAGCAGTACAACCTAATGTAACAATAAGAATCCTAGACTTACAGAGAGGCAGGACGTACTCCAGCAAGCATATGAATGACCCGTTCTAGCTATATGCTTCCATGCATAAAACAAACTAGCTAGTCTTTGGATCATTTGCCAGTAGATTGTCTTGTCCATCAATATAATCAAATAGTGGATACATATATAGACATACATATAGACACAAGGTAGTAGTATGTAGGCGGTCATCTCATGAAATCTTACCCACGCATTGCAGCCAACACTTCAGTATTGACAAACCATTGCATTCTGAAGAGTTCATACGAGTATTAATTTTACTACATTCGTCCTAAAATAAATTCATTTTTCACGCATCCACGCATATTAATACAAAATTAAAAAAAAACTATAATACCCATAATTTATTAAATCCCAATACAATTATTTTCCATTTTATCTACTCCGAGTACATTTGTCTCATACTTTTACTAACTCAAATGCAATGGTCGCTCAAATAAAACAAACTTATTTTAAGACAAATTTGGAGGAAGCCAAAATGATTATATTTTAGAACGAATGAATTATTTTTATTTAAATCTCCCTTCTATAGCCAGCATTATCAGATAAAAAAGCTCACTCACTTTTTTGCAGCCAGTGGCTCAGTGCAATGAGAGCAAAATTAACACAATGCAAGCAAATGGGCAGGGAACAAAAGCTGCTGCAATAATCACATGAATTATTCCAATGCTCAATGCCAAATACTCACCTCTCTGTCACAAACACACAATTCCTGTGCACATTCTGCATGCTTTTACCTGACATGCAGATGTATCCATTCCCTGCAAGTCTTCATTCCAATCATGCAGAAAAAAACAAGCCCTTGCTGCTGGTCTTCTTCCAATCATGCATACATTATTTCATGCGCCGTGAAGAGACTAGCTGCTGCATGCTAAAAAGAAAATACTACCAAAAATTAACCAGCTAATTTTGTGTTAGCAATGTGAGCCATGCAAAAAAAAAAAGGACATTATTTGTTAAGCATACGGAATATATAGAAGATATGTTGCTGATGATAATTAATTAAACTGAGAATTTATCCTTACAGTACAATGTCCTATATATATATTATCGTCAAGTGTTGGTCATATATACTACTACTTGACATATATGGTATTTCTAGAATGACTGAAGCGTATATATATGTAGCCTACACACTGGTAATTTTCAGAATTAACCGTGAATTAACAGCTAAGAAAACTGGTCACTGTTAAATTCTGAATATATATGGCTATTGGGATTAGCATCTGCATCATCCTGTCAGGCCTGCTTAATTAATTTTACTTGGGATCACTAAAACCAGAAGAATTGTAATCCCTGGCCGTCGACGTGTCAGGGACCGAGCTCCAATCCCAGAGCTTGTCGGAGACGGCGGCCAGCGGCGGCGAGATCGGCAGCGTGCCGAGCTGCGGCATCAGCTGCGACGGCGACGGCGGCAGCGGCGGCAAGGGGAGGAAGTGATGATGGCTTCCGGCGACAATGTGGTTATTACCGTAGGCGCCGCCATGGCTGTGGCCCGCGAGCAGCGTGCTGAGCTCATCGATGTGCGTGGAGCTACTGCCGGCGGCGGCAAGCAGCGAGTACGTGGAGGCGGCGGCGAGGACGGCGGCGCACTCGGTCGGCGCGACGACCGCCGCCGCCGACGACGACGACGTGTAGGCGGCGGCGCACGGCGGCCTTGGGGGAGGCGGCGGCATCAGCAGCTGTGACGCATTACTGTTGCGCGTCGTGGCCGATGCTGGCAGCGACGACGACGGCGGCGCCGCCGCCGCCGACGAGCACTCGCCTTGGAGCAGCTGGTGGAAGCTGGTGTGCTGCTGCGTCGTCGTCGTCGACGACGACGACGGTGACGGCCTGTGACGGCCAGCCGGTAAGCCGGCAGTGTTGCCGGAGTGCTCCGGCGGCCTCGCCGCCGCTGACGACGACGCTTGCACGTTGCCGGCGGCGCGCTGGTGGCCGTGGCCGTCGTCGATGCCGGAGCGCTTGTAGACGCGGCAGAGCGAGATCTCAGACTGCATGATCATCAGTAGAGAGACAATGTGATGAGAATAATGGAGATTCATGCATTGGCCTGCTTTAATTTCTTGCAAATTAAGAGGAAGAAATTAAGTTAATGAAATATTGAAATATCCCCTAATCCAGAGTAATTTAAGCAATGTCTAGAAAATTTGTCAGCAGAAGCATTCTCACTGGACGTTTCAAGAAGCCAAAGAAAAACTTAAGAAATTACCAGCATCAGATCGATCGAGAGAAAGATGCAGTCACGGATAATTGTAGTGTAGTAACTATAGCATAGTAGGATTGTAATTAAGAAGCAGAAATGAAGTGAAGAGGGGCTATAAAATCTAATGCTTCAAACTAAGTTCAGATCTGAATAATTTAGCAATTGGGGAAGCCAAAAGTTTTCAGCTTGCACATGCAGAACAACAATAGACTTTGCAGAACAAGCCGGAATCATGCATATGTAAGTGGTATCTAGCTAGGAGAATTTCAATAGCATAGCTCTTGCCTTTTGCTCATGTCCATACGTATGCCAAAAAGAACCAAAGGGGGACAAAAAGCAAACCCTAGTTCATAGATCTGAAAAGAAAAAAGGAACATCTCACACATACTCACACAAACCATGCGACCATAGTAAAAGCACCGCACAGATCGAAAGATATGGCAGATCAACAAATGATTAACACACCAAATACTAAACTACGGCACACACACTCAGCAAGCAGCTGGACACACCTCAATTTGCAAACTGAAAAAGAAAAAAAAAAGAGAGATCAAAGCTGGAATAATGAATCCAATCACAAGAGCTAAGCTCTCCCTGCAAAATTGAGCTCGATCCCAAACCCTAGCTAGATATGATTAATTCTTCAGAAACCAAATTCCACAATAGTTTTGGTTCCAATAATAATTATTACCTTGTAGAAGAGATCGGTGTCGGCGGGGGGCGGTGGGAGGCGGTACTCATTCATGATCCAGCTGCTGCGGACGCCCTTGGGGGCCTTGCCGGAGTAGAAGACGAGCGTCTTCTTGAGGCCGATGGGGCGGCTGTTCTCGCCGCGGATCATCCGGTCCGCCCCCGTCGCCTTCCAGTACCCCGACGCCGTCACCCGGTTCGGCCGGTCGCCGTTCCGGTACTTCCGGTCCCGCGGCACGTAGAAGAACCACTCCTTCTCCCCTATCACCGCCATTGCTGACGCACGCACAACGACAGATCGATCGATCGATCACCAAACTAACTAATCATCAGCTTAATTGTATAGCTAGTGTGTGTGTGGTGTGTGTACCGGGGAGCTCCCATGGGTCGAAGCGGTAGAGGTCGAGGAAGGTGATGAGCTCGACGTTGAATCGCCGGCCTTCCACCTTCCGCCGGAGGTAGAACTCGATCAGCTCCTCCTCCGTCGGGTGGAACCGGAACCCCGGCATCACCAGGTCGTTCTCGTGCGAGTCGCCGGCGACGGCGGCGGCCGCCTCCTCCTGATCGGCCGCTTCCTCCCCTGACCCGGCGGCGCCCGCCGTGACGTCGTCGACGTCGTCCCTGCTCATGGCTCCCTCCTCCTCTCCCTCGCGGTCGTCACCGGCATAGCGCGCGCTGTGGCGCGGCGGCGGCGACGGCGAGCTAGCTATAGCTGGAAAAGCAGGAGGAGAAGAGAATTTGGGGGGGAGCAAATGCAAGTGGGTGGGGAAGAGAGGATAAGAGGTTGGTGTTTGCACGCTTGATATACTATGTACCGGAGTGGAGGCTTTTGGTTAATGATCCTGGTTATTAGTATAGATTATTTACCTAATTACTCCACTTATTTGTTAATAATATATTACTTGGTGATATCTACACTAGGTCACTAGTTATACAAAATAAATGATTAGCCATGGTTTTTGGGGTATCAATCCTGAGTTCAGGTGTATATATGCACAAGTAATGAACTAAAGATGCTAATAATGAATTGTATGCTTATTGTATATTGATGATCTGCTTTTGTCTAATGCATCATGATGCTACTATATAATAAGTACTCCGTTTCACAATGTAAGTTACAATATTGATTCATTAACATCAATATGAATGTGGGAAATGCTAGAATGACTTACATTGTGAAACGAAGGGAGTAGTAATAAAAACATCCGTGCATGTGTTCAAGAGTCCTAAGAAGAGGATAATTTGGCAATGACTGTTTTTTTATGGTGGCAAGCATTGATGTGATGTACAGCTTGTTGCTTCGCAAAAGTTTGCTGGCTTTAATTTCAGGATTTCAGGAATTCCTTGCAAGATCCAAAGGGTATTAGATAAACTAGAGCCGTCATCAGTCACATTGTGAGCTGCAACAGATCAACTTTTGAGTTCCAACCATTTTTATGTTGTTCTTTTAACAGAGAAATTAAAACTCCTTTAGCATATAGGTATCGATTAATCTTGCGGTACAGCGCAAACAGACCGAAGACCTAATATCTTTCCAGCTAGTTATGGTACACATATTATATTACACTTCACCTAAACTATAAAGTAAAATACAGGAAATTCATGGAGATTTTATCAATATATATATATAAACATAAGCTGGAAAAATAGGAACCATATCTAATTGGCCAAAAAAAACAGTATATGTACTGATCAATAACTTCTTAATTTAGAAGAAATTGCTAGAACAAAAGCTACGCTATATATCGATAGACCGAGCGCGGTTGTAGCTAGGTGGACCATGTATCATTGTAGAGGACCCTATGGGTCCTCTTCCAAGAGCAAGGAAAGAGACTGATGAGAAGTGGTGGAGTTAAGGAGGGGAAAGAGACTGGCCAAGAAAAGTACAAGTTTGGGCGGTTGCCGCTTCCAGGTCCTTGAAATGGATGCTTGTATTTTCCAATCAATTTGTGAATTGAGCAATCTAGTCATCATGGTTTAATGATCTAGTCTTTTCACAACATCAACCTTTCTCGCTTCTGTGAAGAAAAGGAAATCTTCTCTTTTATTATTCACACGTATCGTGAAAAAGGAAGGTACATATATATCACCCGCCCAATGTACATAATCAACCCAAGGATCTATATATCAACTATATTACTAAGAGAAGTATAAAATGAGTCATCACTATTTGATCTGGAGGTTATAGGAATTACCAGATTACTCAAACAAAAAGAGAGATCTATGCCATCGATCATATATTCGTATATACTCCCTCCATTTCAGGATATAAGACGTTTTAACTTTGATCAAAGTCAAACTGCTTTAAGTTTGACCAAGTTTGTAGAAAAAAATAGTAACATTTTCAACCAAGACAAATTTATTATGAAAATATATTCAATTATTGGTTTGATGAAACTAATTTAGTATTACAAATATTACTATAATATTTGTCTATAAACTTGATCAAACTTAAAACAGTTTGACTTTCACCAAAGTCAAAACGTCTTATAACTGAAACGGAGGGAGCAATGATTCATATTATAACGGGTATAAAATGATCGATATAAATACAATTCTGTAAAATGCAAAATGCAATTATTGTATCTATACGAAGCAAAGCGTTCACGCCTAAACTAAAGACCTAATTCTTGTACTTCCAAATAAAGTTTATTCTAGCTCTATGCATGCAATTTGTGCTCGGCGATATATAAACAACCCATCTTATTTTTCCTGTAGGCATGCTCTATCTATATATGCATCGTTATATATATAGCTCAGAGACTCTATTTTTTTCTCCTAATTAACATTTTATCTTGGATTCATTTGGTGTGTGCATGGAAAGTTATTATGCAAGCCAACATTACATCAGACTTGCTGGTGTATATATATGCAATCTTGTTTGCTAAGAAAGGCACCCAGTACACAACACTGTGATGATCCTAGCTGTGATATTATTATTCCAATGCACTGTCCTACGATCTGTCGTCTCGCATTGCACACATATGCCAACAGACTAACACCGTAGAAAAGATGGCACAAAACAACAAGGCGATCGACAGGGCAATAAGGTCAGCTTCTGTTCAGGAATGGGGCAAGAATGGTACATCTAAATTGCATTGGTAGATCGAAGCAGAGATCGAGTACATTGCATGCATGCATATGGAGGCAAGCAGGGCAAGCTGATGATCAGGTCATATGTGCAGAGATCAAAATGGTGGTCCATGAAGGAATTGAAGGGGCATCGTCCATGCACGCATGCATATGAATGGTGGGGTTGATGTCTGCCTAGCTAGCTAGCAGCTTGTTGATGACTGCGGTGTGGCTGGTGAATGGCAATTAGTGAACGGCGAGAATTAATTATGACTTGTGTCCTGGAGGTAATTACTAGCTTGTTGTAGCATATGTTTTGTTTTAATTTTATTTTTTTGTATGACTGACATGTTGGTCCGATTGACACGTAGGAGCCGTCGTGGTCCATAAGACAAATTTAGGGACAAAAAATACATTTTAAAAATTTAGACATATCTGCACAAGTTTAGAGACCATCTGTCTAATTCACTCTTAATTCATCTGCATGCCAAGTTTTTTTTAAGGGGATTCAGGTTTCAAATCTAAAGCTAGCGCTGACATTCTCTTTATGGAATAATTAGACCAAGGCCGCAAGCATGTAAATTAATGTGCTAATTATACTAGCTACGTACCATACCTCTGGAAAAAAGATATCATTTTCGAGCTATGCATCTAGACTAATATTTGTTTAGATACATTGTGATAAAGTTTTTTTTGGATGAAGGTCGTATTACTGGTACGTAAGAGAGATTAATGTCGAGTAGTACTATTTTGTGCGCATTGAATTATAGTTTACTATACATTACAACAAAATATTACTCCCTCCATTCCAAATTAATCTACATATTTCATAGGTACACCAAGACCAAGAAAAACTAATAACTCTCTCATACTATATTTACTCTAGCAACAAACTCAATGCATGCACCATCCCCACTATTTTCTAGCCAATAGCAAATCAAGATATTGCATATGGGTTATAAATGCTTGTGTGCATGGATGCATGTATCAATGTCTATTTACTCCAATGCACAGATAACGAATAGATCTAATGAATGAACATAAATATGTAGATCATTTAGAAATAACCTAAAAAAATTTGGAATGGAGGGAGTACTTGCCTGTATAGTTATGCATAATAATACATGCCATTCCATGACGCCTGTAAATTAAAATCTTTTGTTTTAATTATAACTCTTCAAAAGAATGCTCAAGTTCTGATGGAACTATATTCCGACATCGTTACAAAAGCAAGCGAGATCGACATCATTTGATTGCAAAAGAAGACAATGTGTATATGTATATGCATGCGTGCATTGCTAGGATTAACGCTACAATATTATGAGGGCACATAACTTAATTAAGCAAGCTACATAGAGACAAATTTTCTAACAAGCTAACAACGTGCAGGCTAGGGCGGCATGATCGATCCTGTGCGAGCATCCATAGATGCTTGATGAATGATTTGATAATATATGGATCTGTATCATGTATCGGTTGTCCTAGTGAAGCCCGTGACCTCCCAACTCATGCATCGTATACAAATCAACAAACTCATGCAAGAGCATGCATACAACTGTACAATCATGGTTCACCCAAAAAAAGTTTTTTTTCCCTAAAAGAAAAACGCATTGAATTGCATGGGGGTTGATACTGTGCATGGTATACAAATATACAATCAGGTTGATATTGGCAATTTATATATGAATTGTATCATATATCTCGTACTATTTTTTTTTCATGATGAAATCACCATTTGAGTGTATCAGGGTTACGGATAAGGTATACCCTCTATCCTTGGATATACGTCGTGTATTGATATGGTATACCTGCGCGTATCGGACGCTTTTTGTACACGTTAAGGAAATCCATCACGGAGTCCACAGACGGAAGGAGTCCTACTCGGACAGAACTGGGTCGTCACTGTATCGTGTAAGGTCCGATGTCTCCGAGTTCTACTGGGAGACCAACTGACCTGCGGTATAAAAGGGACCCCCGGGAGGACCTAAGGCATCGAATCTCATAGCCAAGATAACCACCACAGCCTACGAAGCCGGAGCCTACAGGAGCCAAGTCGTCGGGTGATCTAGTCGAACCAACTCGACTACGGTCTCGTCGGTATCATCGACTTCTACTATTCCCTTTGTAATCTGTGGTTTCCATCATATAATCCCATATCAACTGGATTAGGGCTATTACCTATCAAGGGGCCTGAACCAGTATAATCTCTATTTTTTGTTTTCTTGATGTCGTACTACATAGATCCTCGTACCAGCGTACCCCAATACCCTCTATATCCGGTCTACGGGTATCCCCCGTCGACAGTGGCGCGCCAGGTAAGGGGACTTGGTGCTCAAGGTTCTACTACTATGTCATCAAGCTTCATCGACAACAGCGTCAACCCCAGCTTCAATCAAGGAGTTTCTACTTCAACAATGCTGGCGTGGACTCAAGTCGGCGAAATCGTCTTTTCGGTTTACACTATGGTGCCGATCTCGACTGGTCCATCAATGACTGGAAGCGAGAACGCCGTAGTGACAACCCTGGACGACTCCATGTCGGAGAATCCTCCCGCTGAAGTGGAGAACGGAACGTTGACAACATCCGAGCCCGAGAAGGATCCTAGTGTGGCCAAATCTTGTCCCTCCGACGAGAATCACGAGCCGACAAGGACAACTTCCGAGGCGATAAGATCCTGGTGTCCTATTCACAAAACCAGGAAACACACCTTGCAAGCTTGCTGGGTTTTTCTCAACGTACAAGCTGAGATCCGTGCCTGCAAAGAGCGTGGAATTCAGTGTACTTCTCCAACTTGTGATGTCTATTGTCCTATCCACAAGACGAAGAATCACGACCTTTCAAACTGCAAGATTCTTCTCAGCACCATGAAGACGTCACCTCCTAAGGTCCAGCAGTTACAAATCTCTCTTAGAGATGCGAACAAGGAATGAGGAGCGACGCTTATCTCGGATCGATTCATTGGAGTGATCGACATTGATCCCCACGAGCCGTCAGTCCTACACTTGCTCGAAGACCAGGGCTCATCGTCGACGAGTACACCACGTGATGTATTTGTTCTCGATGGGACCAGCACGTCAGCGCACGCTAACGCAGAAGTGGGTAATCAAGTGGTTACGCCGGCCCAGCACATCGGGGCCATCAACGCAATACTGAGAGAAACCCCCTATGATCCCGTTCTTAACGATGATCTCGCGCGGTGGACAGAACGACTACGGGAATCAGTAGCTAATCTCAGTAACGCGTTCGAGTAAGCCGCTGCCGAAGCTCAGCCAGAACAACCGGTAGCTGGCGGCGCCGATGGTGAGCCACCAGAGCAGCGGACATCACCTCGACGAGCCACCCCTCCACCTCGCGGCACCACCGATCTCCGTGACCATTTGAATGGCCGCCGAGAAGCACGACGCGTGAGAGACAACGAAAATCGTTCCCGACATCGCGTTTCTTCACGACGTCGCGAGAATGAAGAGCGAGGAGGACACCCGAGCGAAAACCAAGACCATGATAATCGCCACAACCACCATGATCGCGATGATCGCGAACAGTGGATGCCGGGCGAGGACGCCGCCATAACGATGACGATGACGGAGATCGGCGCCGGAACAACAACAGTGCGCAACGACAAGATTCTCGAGAACACGGACGTCATCCTCGGAATCGCACACCGGAACCGAGTGACCCGTCGTCGTCGTCATCATCCTCTTCATCCTCATCATCGGATAGACATCCACAAAGGACATACGATCGACGACAACCCACCGCCCCCAGCACCGGGTGTAGAGCTTTCAGTCGTTCGCTGCGTGATGTCCGATGGCCTGAGAGATTCTGACCGGGAGCAATAGAGAAGTACGATGGGAGCACCGACCCAGAAGAATTCCTTCAAGTCTACTCCACGGTACTCTACGCTGCCGGAGCAGACGACAATGCGTTGGCAAATTATTTGCGGACAGCATTGAAAGGTTCTGCGCGTTCATGGCTGATGCACCTCCCGCCCTACTCGATTTCTTCATGGGCAGATCTGTGGCAGCAGTTCGTCGCTAACTTCCAAGGAACTTACAAGCGCCACACGATCGAAGACGATCTACACGTGTTGACACAGAATCCGGGCGAATCTTTGAGGGACTATGTTCGGCGCTTTAATGAGTGCAGAAATACAATCCCCCAGATCACCGACGCCTCTGTGATCCGCGCTTTCAAGACCGGTGTCAGAGATCGCTATACTACCTAGGAGTTGGCAACAAGGCGGATCACAACTACTCGAAGACTATTCGAGATTATCGATCGATGCGCTCACGCGGACGACGCACTGAAACGCAAGAACGACAAGCCGAAGACAGGGGGAGAGAAGAAACCAGCCAAGGACGCACCTGAATCAAGCAAGAAGAAAAGTCGCAAGAGTAGGAAAAGGAAAGCTCAAGCAGAAGTCCTCGCGGCAGAATACACGGACCCTACCAAGCACCCAGACCCACAAGGCGGCGACACGAAGAAAATACGGTGCCCTATACACAAGTCGGACATACATTCTCTGGAGGATTGCCTCGTCTTCAAAAAGTCGCTGGCAAAGCAACTGGCATTGGAGAAGGGCAAGCGAGTACGTGTAGTCGAGAAGGCCGCTGAGGCAACTACTCAGGACTTGGACTCAGCATACCCAGATTCCGATCTTCACGTCTCGCACATCTTCGGAGGTTCCATGGCGTACTCCTCAAAGCGAGAATATAAGAAAGTGGAGCGTGAAGTTTGTTCGACATGGCTGGGGGCTGCACCCAAGATGAAGTGGTCTGAACAGAAGATCGAGTTCTCAGATGAAGACCACCCCAAGGCTGCTGTCATCCCAGGACGATATCCGATCGTGGTCGAGCCCACTATTCGGAATATCAAAGTCGCACGAGTTCTCGTAGATGGCGGCAGCTCCATCAACCTCCTCTACGCCAGCACCTTGGACACGATGGGAATCCCACGAAGCGAGTTGACTCCCACTGATCAATCCTTCCATGGGATTACTCCTCAGTCGTCATCCAAGCCATTGGGCAAGATTACGTTGCCTGTGACTTTCGGCCAAGCAAATAACTTCCGAACGGAGCAGATCACCTTTGATGTCGCTGAATTTGATACAACATACAATGCCATCATCGGGAGAACTGCTCTCGCGAAGTTCATGGCCGCATCTCACTACGCGTATCAAGTGCTCAAGATGCCCGGGCCGAATGGAACAATCACTATTCAAGGGCATGCAAAGCTGGCGGTACAATACGACAAGCGGAGTCTCGACATGGTCGAGCACATACCCCAGCCCACCCGCCATAGCTGAGCCGCCCAAGAAAGTGAGCAAAACAAACAAGACGCCGAAACCAGACGGCGCAATCAAGATCGCTCCACTCTCCAGTGCCAACCCCGACAAGACCGTCAAGATCGAGGCATCACTAGGCAAAAAATAGGAACTCACGCTCATCACCCTCCTCCATGACAATGCTAACGTGTTCGCTTGGCAGCCGTCCGACATGCCGGGGGTCCCCAGGGAGGTGATTGAGCACAAACTCATGGTGCGACCCGATGCCAAGCCAGTAAAACAAAAACTGCGGAGATTTACACCGGATCGAAAACAGGCCATACGAGAAGAGCTCGACATGCTTCTCAAAGCTGGTTTCATCAGAGAGGTACTCCATCCAGAGTGGCTAGCCAACCCAGTCATGGTGCGAAAGGCCAACGGGAAGTGGAGGATGTGCGTCGACTTCACCGACCTTAACAAGGCGTGTCCCAAGGATCACTTCCCTCTTCCTCGAATAGACCAACTGGTGGACTCAACTGCTGGTTGTGAGTTGTTAACTTTTCTTGACTCTTACTCCAGCTACCATCAAATCAGCATGGCGAAAGAGGACGAGAAGAAGACAGCATTCATCACGCCGTTCGGTGTATTCTGCTACGTTAAGATGCCGTTTGGACTGATAACCGCAGGAAACACTTTCCAACGAACGGTCCAAGGGGCACTTAACTATCAGCTTGGGAACAACGTCGAAGCCTACGTCGATGATATTGTTGTCAAGACCAAGACAAGCGACTCATTGATTGAAGATCTTCGGGAAACGTTCGACAACCTCCGACGATATCGCCTCATGCTCAATCCGGAGAAGTGCACGTTCGGAGTACCGTCGGGAAAGCTACTCGGGTTCCTCGTTTCTGGAAGAGGGATCGAAGCAAATGCCGAGAAGATTAAGGCAATCGAGAACATGAAGTCGCCGACAAGGCTTAAGGAAGTACAGAAGCTAACTGGATGCATGACGGCACTAAGTAGGTTCGTAGCTAGGATGGTAGAACGAGGACAACCTTTCTTTGATCTGCTGAAGAAACAAGACAAATTTGTATGGACACAGGAAGCCGAAGAGGCGTTCATCGCACTCAAGCGCTACCTGTCAAATCCCCATGTACTTGTTGCTCCCCAACCTAATGAAGAATTATTCCTCTATATTGCCACCACTCCATATTCCGTGAGTACTGTCATTGTTGTCGAGAGAGAGAAAGTGCAAAGACCAGTCTACTACGTTAGTGAAGCTCTCCACGACGCGAAGACAAGATATCCACAGATCCAAAAACTGCTCTGTGCAGTAATCATGATGTCAAGAAAGCTACGCCACTACTTCCAAGCCCACAGGGTCACATTTGTTTTTTCCTTCCCTCTTGGTGAAGTCGTGAGATACAAAGACGTTGTCGGCCGCATTGCGAAATGGGTAGTCGAGCTAAGCCAGTTTGATGTCCACTTTGTGCCACGAACAGCCATCAAGTCCCAGGTTCTCGCCAATTTCGTAGCCGATTGGACTATGCCTGAAAAACAGGTCAGATAGTCAAACCAACAACGAAACGTGGACAATGGCGTTCGACGGCGCACTCAACAGCCAAGGAGAAGGGGCAGGGTTCATCTTAACATCACCTTCGGGAGATCAGTTCAAGCATGCAATTCACCTCAACTTCAGGGCGACCAATAACACTGCTGAATACGAAGGACTACTCATTGGGATAAGAGCAGCAGCCGCACTTAGAGTCAAGCGACTGATCGTAAAAGGGAATTCCGAACTAGTTGCAAACCAAGTGCACAAGGACTACAGTGCTCTAGCCCCGAGTTATCCAAGTACCTCGCAGAAGTCAGGAAGCTGGAAAAAAGATTTGATGGAATCGAGATCCGACATGTGTACCGCAGGGACAACATCGAACCAGACGATCTGGCACGGCGTGCGTCCAGACGGGAGCCACTCGAACCCGGCACCTTTCTGGACGTCCTGACAAAGCCATCAATGAAAGAGGCAAATGATGAAAATAGCACAGTCGGCCCCGACATTAGCTCAGGGGCTACAGAGGCAGAACGCGTCGTTGCCGACATCGAGACCTCATACGACCGGCGGATCCCACTCATCAAATTCATAAGTAGCGACGAGTTGCCCGAGGACGATGCAGAAGCTGAGAAAATAACCCGCCAAGCCAAAATCTACTGTATGATCGGCAACGATCCATACAAGAAGGCGACAAACGGGGTACTTCTCAAATGCGTTTCGTCCAACGATGGCAAACACCTCCTCCCCGACATACACGAAGGGATCTGTGGATCACATGCCGCCGGTCGTACATTGGTCGGAAAAGCCTTTCGACAAGGGTTTTTCTGGCCAACTGCCCTCAAAGACGCTTGCGACATGGTACAGCGATGTGAAGCCTGTCAATTTCATAGTAAACACACAAAGCTACCAGCACAAGCGCTGCAAACTATCCCTCTTACTTGGCCGTTCTCATGCTGGGGGCTCGACATACTCGGACCATTCCCACGAGGACAAGGTGGCTACAAGTTCCTGTTCATGGCGATCGACAAGTTCACCAAGTGGATCGAAGCAACACCCACGAGGGAAATCAAGGCCGACAACGCCATCAAATTTATTAAAGGGATATTTTGCAGATATGGATTGCCTCACCGCATCATAACGGACAATGGCTCCCAGTTCATCAGTGCCGATTTCCAGGATTACTACATCGGACTGGGAGTAAAGATCTGCTTCGCTTCGGTCTCTCACCCTCAGAGCAATGGACAAGTCGAGTGGGCAAACGGTATAGTACTACAAGGAATCAAGACCTGTGTCTACGACAGGCTCATGTCACATGACAAGAAGTGGGTCGAAGAACTCCCCTCGGTACTTTGGGCCGTGCGCACCACACCGACAACGTCCAACAAGGAGACACCTTTCTTCCTCGTGTACGGCTCAGAGGCCATGCTCCCTACCGAACTACGACATCAGAGTACACGAGTACAGAAGTACTCCGACGAGGATCAGGAGGAGCAGCGAAGCAACGATGTGAACCTACTCGAGGAACATCGAGAACGAGTTGCCGTCAGAGCAGCTAGCTACCAACAGGCCCTTCGCCGATACCACGAGAAGCGCATCCGAGCACGCACGCTTTCGATCGGCGACTACGTCCTCCGACGGGTTCAAAGCCAAGCAGGGCGAAATAAGCTCTCACCCAAATGGGAAGGACCGTACACGATCACGCAAGTCCTGCGGCCAGGCGCATTCAAGATTGCAGATGGTGATGGTCGCGAGTTGGCAAATTCTTGGAACATTGATCAATTACGTAAATTATATGTATAAATCAATAGCATCCATACTTGTAAGACATCTTACAGCTTCAATAAAGTCTTTTTTCAGGTAAAGATTACAATGAAAGTGTTCCTTCCCGATGATCCCTTACCCCGAAGACACCTAGCGTTGAAACCTATCCTCATGTCCCTTTACACCGTCTTGACAAGGCCTCCGAGGAATCTAAGGGAACTTTGGCTGGGGACGCCCAGAGCCGATAAGACCTTGTCGGATCTTGTAGAGACGAAAGACCATGTAAGATCTGGTCATGTAAGAGTTCTCGCCGTGCGTATTAACCAAGCCGTGTAATCGGAAATTGGATTTTCCAACTTCACGGCTGGGGGCTAGGATCAGTGCTTGTTCAACCAAGGCAGGTCAAAGGTCCAAGAGCCTTATCTTCCAAGAAGAAATCTCCGATGACAAGGCTGGGGGCTAGGGAGAGTGTATGACTCAAGTGACTGATCGAAGTCGCGAAGTGAGAAGACACTCGTACACACCGTGTCCAGAGTAAGAAAGCTTAGTTAGATAGATTTCTTTTCTATTTCTTAAGTACTTCTTACAGTCCGCAAAAATTCCAAAATATATTACACTTTTCCCCGAGATATTTGTCACAGATATATAAAGACTACCAGGAAGGCCAACGCCAATCCATAGACTGGAAGACTTTCTCCGCCAGCGGCGCCATCGACTTCGCCAGGTTATCTATCTCTGCGGGAGTTCTCCGAGAACGAGAAAACCCTTCATGGAGGAACTCGAGGTGCAGCTACAGACGATGATCTCGTATACAGGCCAGCACGTGCCCTCCGGCATATCGACTCGATCGACGGCACTCCTGCTTCAGGGCCTTGTCGATACGCTTGCCGATGCCTTCGAGCTGGGCGCAGGCCCCATTCAGCCACGAGATATATCCGGCCGCCGACTCCTCGGGATCCCCGCGAGGTACTTGGAGTTCCCTGCAGACTCCGGCCATAGCTGTGCAACAACTCCTGAGGTACGAGTTGAACCACACCTTACGACCTCGGAGTGCTTCCACGGCCCGGTCCTTCTTCACTTCCAGCATAGTCCTCTCGAGTTCGGCCACCTCAAACTTCGTCCTCCAGTATTGGATGCGACGATCTTGGTCGGAAAGCGCACTCTCGAGGTCTACTCAGCATGGAAACGACTAAGTCAAGCTGCTTTCCTCTCTCGAGAACACAGCAAATTAAGTCAATCCAGACGGAAGAGCAAAGGAGATGAAAACAAAAAACCAACCCAGGGAAGTCGTCGCCATGTCCGCTTCCACGGACAAGTCCCGATCTACGTCGTCCTGCGGCACATACGGCTCAAGCGCGAGCGCCGAAACGATTACAGGCGATTCAGGCTGCCCGCGCTGCTGGACATCCTCGACATCGACATCTCTACAATGACAACAAAGTACTCGAGATCAAAATGCTAGAGAAAACAAAGGTGATGACTGCGCACACAAAGGCAGTTGGAACCATCAAAAGTTTTTAAAAAGCATGACTGATTAAGGAGTACAGGGGAACTGAAATCCTACTCTTCAAAGAGGGGGAGAACAGACTCCCCCAGATCACCGACTTCCTCCATCACGCCCTTACGCGCGTCGTTGGCCGCCCCCTGATCCAGGATCCTCTGGAGGTCGAGTTCAGGGTGCGCCAACCTTACGCACGCGAGGACGTGGCACGCCCCGGTGTAGATTCCGTTGGACGTCTCCTCCCCGATCCTGGCCGCATGCTTGGAGGGGATCTCTTCCATCGCCGTCGCCAGTTCCGCGAGTGAAGTCTTCAGCGAGAACTCGTCGGGATTCACCGGGATGGTGGTCGTAACACCGCACTCCCCGGCGAGCTGGTGCAGGCCAGTGTAGGTAATCCGCAGCGAGCCACGGATCTCCGACAGGTTGTTCTCAAGCTCCGACATGTGGTGCTCGAGCCCTTGCCGCTGCCGCTCGTTGCCGGCCACCAGCTCCCTCATCTTCTAGAGGTCCTCGCGGACCTCCGCCAAGTCACGAGCCAGCTTGTCGGCGCGTTCATTCGCCGACGACGTCGCCGCCGCCTTTGCCTCCTCAATCTCGCGCCCTATGCCGCGAGCACCGGCCTGGAGGATCCGCTCCATCTCAATTTGGAGCTCCCCCCAGGTAAGGACATCGGCGGATGAGCCTCGAGCAGGCACCAAGCCACCGGCAAGGCCGCTGGGCGTCGCCTCCCGGCCCCTGGGCGCGACCGCGACATCTGTCGAGGTTGCCGCAGGAGGCACACTAAAGGATTTCCGGGATTTTCACAAAGGCAGGCTACTAAAGTTTTGGAAGTCTAAAGACCTCAAAGTCATCCACTAACTTCTCGCCAAGCGTTACAAGCCACTGCCGTCGCAGAGGCGGGGGAGACGCATCCGAGGCCTAGAGTAAAACGAGCATGATGTGAGGTCAAGATCTTCCTACTACGCGATGAAGGAACGGGAGAGCTTACCGATGGGGTGGGCGTCTTCCAACGGTTTCCGAGCACGGAGGAGAACATCCTCCCCCTCTTCGGAACGTTGCCGCCACTCGTCGTGGCAGCAGCGGCAGCAACATCGGACGCCTCTTTGGCGACGTCCTCTTTTAGTGACGCGTCGCCTGATGGTCCACGAGCGGCCCGATGATATCAGTCAGAGGGAGAGCCTACACTACATGAAGTTACAATGCGATCCCAGAAGAAAAAGACAAAAGGGCCGTCGAGTACACTCATGTTGATTGCGGCTTCGCGTTCGGCTGTCCCTTTCTCGCAAAAAGGGATAGGGACGTTGCTCGCCGTTGTAGTGCCGCTGATCATCACTTGATCGATGCAGCGCTCCACGGTTTCACTGTTCAAACCTGTAGATCGAGAACCAAAATTCGATAAGTCAGAAGGAACATGCACATAAGGAATGGAATCCAAAATACAAGAAAAATACCCCGAGGAGAAACCCGGGTCGCGTCCTTCGGCCCAGAATAGTCAAAGGCTGGGTGGGCTTGAGCCTGGAGCGGCTAGATCCGCCTACCAATGAAGTCGGCAGCGACTTCATACCCCGACAACCCTCGTACTCGGAGGTCATCGATGATATCGATGAAGGACTGAAGGGAGGGGGTTAAGGCGGGTTTGGCGGTCCAAGACGAAATCTTGTCTGGTTGTTCCTCAGGAACAACGAAGACTGGATCTGAATTTTCTATCTGAAGATAGAACACCTCGCCCGCCATTTGCTGGGCACTAGAAGGGGATGTATCGCGACTTTAGGCCATCCCGAAGTCGGAAACCGACACACCTGGACACCTTTTTAGGTTCCGTCCAGCGCAATTCGTAGTAGAAACGAATGAGATCAAGAAACGACTCTACCCCAATGTAGGCCTCACAAAGATGGGAAAAAATGCTGAGGAAGGCGATGGAATTGGGGTTCAAATGGAGCAGAGAAAGACCGTAGAAATTCAAGACGAGAAGGAAAAACTCGAAAGGCGGAGGAAGAAAACCACAGAGAATATAGTCCTCAACCGCGACCATGCGGCCCAGGACAGGTTCGGGTTCAATACCTCCTAGTTCTCTCTCCATGGTCCCGCGACCGGGGAGAGCGCCGTCCTCCTGCAACTTCTTTAGAGACGCGTTGGTGGAAGTGGACTTGTCGAGATCCATTACCGCCGGAGATCGCCGGAGAAGGGGCCGAGATGAGCAAGCTAGGGTTTTTTGCGGGAGCGGAGAAGACGAGGAGCGCTTGGAGGCTGGAAAGTTTTTTCGCAGCAGGCGGACTTCAAAATGGATCCCCAAAATTCCCTTAAATAGACGCACTACCGACGGTGCGAATTCCAAGGAAAGGAGAAAGATGGCCTCCGGAAATTTCTGGGTCCGTTACGCGCGGCAGTTTTCAGACTTCAATTTAAATTCACTCATGACCGTTGAACTTCGCATGGTGTTGTCGATTACTCTTCATCTCTACAATTCTCACACCGAGATCGACCAGTCGAGAACGACAACAACCTCGATATCAGAAGTAGCGATCGGTTACATGAGTTCATTTAAGTAGAAGTCGGGGGCTACTGTCAGGACTACGGATAAGGTATACCCTCTACCCTTGGATATACGTCGTGTATTGATATGGTATACCTGCGTGTATATGGACACTTTCTGTACACGTTAAGGAAATCCATCACGGAGTCCACAGATGGAAGGAATCCTACTCGGACAGAACTGGGTCGTCACTGTATCGTGTAAGGTCCGATGTCTCCGAGTTCTACTTGGAGACCAACTGACCTGCGGTATAAAAGGGACCCCCCGGGAGGACCTAAGGCATCGAATCTCATAGCCAAGATAACCACCACAGCCTACGAAGCCGGAGCCTACAGAAGCCAAGTCGCCGGGTGATCTAGTCGAATCAACTCGACTACGGTCTCGTCGGTATCATCGACTTCTGTTATTCCCTTTGTAAGCTGTGGTTTCCATCATATAATCCCATATCAACTGGATTAGGGCTATTACCTATCAAGGGGCCTGAACCAGTATAATCTCTATTTTTTGTTTTCTTGATGTCGTACTACGTAGATCCTCGTACCAGCGTACCCCAATACCCTCTATATCCGGTCTACGGGTATCCCCCGTCGACAAAGTGCACTTTTATGCATTATGTTAAGATTATGGAGAACCAACCTTTTTAGAACATTTACGGTATTCTATCTATTTTAAATTACTTGTCGTTTTAGAAATGTTGTCTATCTTTGAGAATTATTTTTTAAAAAAATCTGTGTAGTTTAACAACATATGAATTATATAGTATGAATGTATTTCTATATATGGTGAATCTAAAGTATAAATCTTATGATGTTTATATGAATTTACAAAAACTGATGATCAAACATTAAAAAATGTTTAACTTGAAATAAACCTAGAACGGCAAATGATTTGAAACGGATTGAGTATAATTTATTGTACAAGGGTATAGTTTAGAAATTCACCATACAATTAGTATATGATTTGAAACGGATTGAGTATAATTTATTGTACAAGGGCATTTTAGTAATTTTGTGCTTTAGGGTCTAACTTCCCAGCCAATCATCCCATTGTGGTGTTGCTAGCATGGGCGTAACGAGTGTAGACTCGCAGTTGCTGGCTGGTGAATAAGGATGATAGGGGAATGTGGAATAGTATTAAGTGTTTCACTTATATGCTACAAATTTACAGAATTGCCCCCACTCAATAGTAAAAAAGACAATTTACCCCTTTTTAATTTTATACTGCAAACTATTGCAGCGAGGGAACAAAATAATCTAAACCATTGAATCACTTTTACTCGATATCTAACAGTAAATCGTACCATAAAAGTTTTAAGTTGCAAGTTCTTTTTGAAAGTCTGCATTACACCCTTCAACTCCTGAAGTACAAACTAAACATAGGATAGGACAGGCCCCCGAAAATACATTCTAACATATTTAAAGACTTCTCGTTCCATTTTTTTTAAAAAAAAATTGTTCTTCCTTCTTTACTAATTTGGCTAGAAGGAGCTTCTTAACCCTGAAGAATGGTAATCATGGCTCATGACGATGATGTAAATGTGCGTTCCATGTATATATTAAAGATTCTCTTTTTTTGCTTTATAGAAATTATAAATCGCCGCATTGGGATACAATTCTTCTTGGCATTAATTGAAAAAGTGAGTCTAGCCTGGTCTATTACACAACTTTGGTGAATATATATAGCTGCCTGAAATAAAGTCACTCTTCTGTTTCTCGGTATTTTCTAACTGTGTCCTTATTTAGTTCCAAACTTTATATATATATATATATGTTCTTATTTTATATTTTGCTGTGGGATCCCAATTCTTAGGTACGGCCGCGAAACTAAATTCAGGTATATATTCTATATCCAATGTATGAAAACATGTTCAGATAATGTTCAAAACCACTCAAGGGGCCATTATTTGAACACTTTTTTTATACTTTTTGATGAGCAAAATACCCGACCTCTCGTATATAGTACTTTGTGAGGTTAATTAAGTACACAACGGATCAGTGTATATTTTCCTGAATCGGGATGTGAAGTAGACTATTAATTTCTTCTTATTTTTTTCATCCTTATTTAACTTACCTATTCAGCTCTCTGACGGGTCGTCAATGGACGATGCAACTGCTTGTCTGCTAGCCAATCTCCACGAATGCTGCCTCTCCATGAATGAATGGTGGTGTTTGAAACCGATGATGGTTAAATTGGCGTGCGTAAAACAAGAAAGTCATTAGCACATGGTTAATTAAGTTTTAAATTATTACAAACTTGATAAATAGATATTTTTGATATTTTAAAACAACTTATATATAAAAAGTTTTCATACAAAACATATTGTTTAGTAGTTTAACAAATATGCCAACAAAAACCGAGATAAAATCTTAATCTTAATCAGAAAAGCGTGCATATTTGTGTATATATGCAATGCATGGATATATATACCTGACCGAATGGCGTGTGTGATTGTGTATATATAATATGCACATCGTCACATCTCTTCACATGCAGGGCATATATGGACATACATGCATGAGCTGACCGATCGATCTGTCGTACGCTAAAATTAGCTAGCTGGCGATCGGTTTGACTTTTGTCCGGCTATTTTGTCACTCTTGTGTCTGATATTGCCTGCCCTGGCCCCTCTCTCTCTCTCTCTCTCGTTATTTTTCCCAGACAATCATTTTGGAAGTTACACATATGAGCAGTGTTTGCATGTGTGTACGAGGAATTATTCTAAGTGTCTGAAATGCCAGAAATAATATATCATCTTTGAAGTAAAAGTTTTGGTTTACGGAGCTAAAATTTAGATATGAGAGGGAGTCTTGGAGGGAGCCTAATACATTGTTGCTTAGCTTAATTACCTAACTAATTAGATGTTTCAATTTATATCTAGTTAAATTTGCGACCCTGTCAAATATAAAAAAAAAATCACATAAAGAAAGGTGTAACATTGCAAAAACAATATAAAAAAATTAAGTACGTACAGTTGTTTCTTTGAGTTCCTTTTATAACTTTGGAAATTAAGATGGCACTTATTATCAAATTTCCTTGGTATATGGACGTTAGTTACATGGATATATAAGCCGCATGCCCGCATCCCGCTCGTACGTGTCATTTCACTCATATATAGAAATTACTTAATTATGAAAAATGTTACAGTTTTTATAATATGTAAGGTATCGGGAGGTACCCAATTTTACTGTAAAATTTGAAACCCCTATCGACCATTAGGTTTTTTTTATAGCCTTATATGGTGATCTTGTAACTTTTATATCAATATAAATCTTCGCACTGTTTTGTTCATGTCGTTTTAAAAAAATAGAGATTTTTTGTAGTGGATATAGTTGTCACCATTCAATACAGTTTTGTCATACTTATATATTTCAATCCCTCTTCCATAATTCCTATTGTTTGGATAAAGTTAGAGTCAAACTAGAACTTGCTCTATCAACTATTAAAATATGCTTTTGAAAAAATAACTTTTAATATTTGTTTCTAAGGCACTAGAAGAACATACTTTAATAAAATAAAATTAGTATTCATGTTGCAATTCTTAGGGTGGATTGGAGTTATCCGGTGGATCCCTTTGTTGATTTTATTTGCGTGGATTAGAGTTCTTTCAGTTTCATGTTCAAGTTGTTAATGGAAATTTTGATGTTTTTTTTTTTTTTGCCGTGTGGTGTTTGCATCCAATTTGGATATGTTCAAGCTATGAAACTCTGATTTCGGGAAGTGCTTCCATAAAATTAAAATTTTATGAGAATTCTGTTGTTATGGGTTACCGGACACAACTTTCCCGTCTCCGATTCTGAGCAGTCATGCAAAGTAACGATGCGATATTTTTTTCCTGTTTTTTTTTTCTTTTGTATATGCGAACTTTTTTTGGGTTAACATGGAAGGAGCATGGGCTTGTAGATATATGGATCTATAATCGTTTGGACTTGTGGGCTTGTGGATGGACCTAACCAAATCAGAAATCGGATGCGGACGAAAAATTAGCGCGCGTTGGTGGAAAATTAGCGCCATGGCGGATAATGTGACGAAAGGAAAGTTACAAATCTTTTAATTAGTTAAGATTATAACAGAAGAACATAGTTAAAGATATGTTTTCAAGACCTTATCGTTATCCATAATGACAGGAATTATCAAAACAGAGGAAGTAGAATTGGAAGGTTCTCAACACCGCACATTATTTGATAGTGTTCCTAACAAGCATGTCCGTGATAACACATTTGTGGTCCATATGCAGTCGATCATATCTCAAATATTTACGACCGCGTGGAGGAGTTAAAACTACTATCTCTGTACCAAAATAATTATAATTCTAAGTTGTTTAGCACATACATTAATGTTTGAGAAAAT
Organism: Oryza meridionalis; assembly: GCA_000338895.3. Lineage (NCBI taxonomy): Eukaryota > Viridiplantae > Streptophyta > Magnoliopsida > Poales > Poaceae > Oryza > Oryza meridionalis. The sequence goes on from CM002528.2 coordinate 20,952,513, forward strand.
AATACTATGATGTCCCTTATTAAATTATGTATAGGTAAGAGCGGAGGGTAGCTGAGGGCAAAATAAGGTTAAATTTGAATGAGAACTAATTAATAGGACCATTAGTACGGGATAATTATTTTTGGGTAAATATATTATTGTACAGACTACAGAGTAGCAAATTAATACTTTTTCACCGGAACTTAAATAGTTAAATATAATACTTTCTTTGGCTTAAGTATATTTAACGCTAGGAGTAGTAAAAACTCTCAGCATCAAAATGAGATTGGACATCCAAACTTTTTACATGGGCTTCCCATCGCCACGATGACCGCCGTACGTACAGGCCCGGATCCGTTGATCGTCCCATCAGTTATAATTGATGATTGACTGACTGACTGGCGCCATAAAAACCGGCGGTGAGGCCGCTCCGGCGATCCGGCCACCCTCTTTAATACGTTCCCCCCGACAAAAGGCGGTGGACACACGCCGGTGGTGGTGGTCGGGCGGGGCCGGCCGTCGGCCGGCGCGCGACCGGCTAGCTGCAATCGATCGATACGCGTGCGAGGTCGATCAGCTACTTAGCTGCCTTCAATACGTTTGACTTCTTTTTTTTTTTCTTTCAGTAAATTTTATAGAAAACATAGTACTAACATTTTAACACTAAATAAACATATCATCAACGTATATTTTACATTATAACGTTATAAGAGTTACTTTGTTTCTCTACAAACTTAAGTAAACGTATAGAAGTTTAACTTTTTTAAAAAAATCCAAAGCGTCTTTTGTTGTAGGAAAAAAAATACGAATTACTTCCTAAAATACCGCGATCGATAGAATTACCGTGAATTCGAATACCATACATTCTACACCCTCAACTATTAAATATCCCCTCTTCTCCTCTTCACGATTCAATCCAGAGTGTTGGTTCTATTTGACATATGCGTGATAATCTGGTAAGTAATTCTTAAAAGAAATGGTGGGACCACCTATCAAATCTCTCCCCTCCCACCTCTCTCCATCCCCCTCTCTTTCTCTCTTCTCCCGTATCCCTCCCTCCTGCTGAGGGCCCTAGAGGCAGCCAGCTACGGGGCTTGAAGTCATTTCGGGAGGATGGCGGAGCCAGTGCTCGCGTTAAGGCAGCGATGAGCTCGCCGCCACCTCGAGGTCGGTAAAGGTGTTGGAGGCGGTGGCCAATGGCGGAGCTCAAAGTCGTTTAGGGAGGGTGGCAGAGCCTGTGCTCGCACGATCGACAAGCCCACCGCCGTCTCGAGCTCGGTGAATGCGTTTGAGGCACCGTGTTCTTCACCAAGGTCCGGGAGAAGAGAGAGCGAGGGTATAGGGAGAGAGAGGGAGGGATATGATAAAGTGGGCCCCACAAATTTTTTTAAAGAATTGCTAAGTATACTGCCATATGTATACCATGTAGGACCAAAACTACTCTGAATTGAGTATGTGGATTATTTGTCCGGTTTCAATAGTTGATGGTGTAAAATGTCTAATATTCAAGTTAGGGGATAATTCGGTCGACTGCGATTGTTCAGGGGATATATAATTCAGACTTTTTCCTTTCTACTACAAAGTATTTTCTTCATCTTTCTCAAAAAAAAAAGTATTTTTTTCATAAAAAAATCAACTTCTGAGCAAAATTAAATGTTGGAAATTTTGGGACGGATATTTATAGAGGACATGTTAAGATGCATGCATCCTCTTGCTCCTGGCCGGCCGGCGTGTGCGACGTCCGTTGACTTGTGTCAGGAGCTAGCGGACGTAGTGGGAGGCTGTGGGAGCTGGCGAGCGCGTGATCTCAGATGGTTCTCATCTGGTGTGCTGGATGGATCTAGCTAGCGGCTGATCGATCGATGAAGAACCAACTGGACCCGTACATGCTAGCTAGCAAGTGGAGCGGCTGATGGATCACGCGCGATATCATTACCTAGCTAGTACTTCTATTGTTTAGTGGTCAACGGGTGATGTATGTGGCTCTTGCTCTAAAAATTCATGAAGAAAATTAAGGGCCCTTGATTCGTAGGAAAAATATAGGATTTTTGAAAAATTTTAATTCTATAGAAAAAAAATCCTATGAAGGCCTTTGAAATAAAGGATTGAATCATATCTAATCCTTTAAAATTCCTATGGAATGGGTAATCATATGCATATTTTGGAGAAAAGTTAGCAAGAGGTTTAACCTCTTGGAACATTTTCCCTGAGTCTATCTCTCTCATCTGATTCCTGTGTTTTTTCTGTGGTCTAATCAAAAGGTAATTCCTGTGTTTTTTCTGTGTTTTGCAATCCTCTGTTTTACCATTGTATTCCTGTCAAAATCATATGTTTTTTCTATTCCTCTGTTTTTTTTTTCATTCCTACAATTTAAAGGGCCCTAACCATGAAACTCCTAGTCAACACTATGTCAGTATGTTCTGTACATATGCAATGTCTCTCGAGCTTCGGTCTCCAGAGAGAGGCAAAGAGTGAATCTTTCGGCCGGTTAATTTAAGGAAAAAGTACGAATTACCCTATTGAACTATCGCGGTCGTCCGAATTACTCCCTAAACCTGAAAACCAGACACCGTTCACCCTCAACTTTTAATACCGGACAAATTACCCCCTAGACCCAATTCAGAGCGGTTTTGTTCTACATGGTGTACGGCAATTCAGTCAGCAATTTTATATTAAAAAATGGTGGGGTCCACCTGTCATCTTCCCTCTTCCTCTTCTCCTCTCTCTCTCATCCACAAGCGGGGACGACGGGGATGGGCGGCGGTTGGAGGAGGCGCGGCACGCGGAGGAGGCGGCGCTGGCGATGGCCGAGATGGAGAAAACCAAGTGCCGCTAGGCGGCCGAGGCGGCGCAGCGGCTGGCCGACCTGGAGGCGCAGCGGCGGCGCAACGCCGAGAGGCCGACGAGAAGGTCCGCGCCCTGGAGCGTGTAGTCCAACTGCCTGGGCTTGAACATAAGGTAGATGACGGAGGCAAAGGCCGCGAGCGCGACGGTGAGCAAGACGAGCGCGAGGAGCAGACGTGGACGCAGGAGCAGCGGGCGTGCCGCCTGGCGCTGCGGGTGTAGTACTGGAAGACCTTGTCCTTGGGCATCTGCACCACGTATGTGTCTAGCTGCGCCGGCGGCAGCTACTGGTACCGCCGCGCGTCGGCGGGTGGCTGCAGAATCACTGATGATGCAAGCCATCGACTGCAAATTAAGGCCATGCATATATACAAGTGTGCAAGTTAGCTCTCGACAAAATCATTTACCCAACATTACAAAACACGAGCTTTGATCAAGAGAAACCAATATACTACATATGCAGCACATAACCACATTCGCAAAGTCCAAAACACGGCGCCAAATCAGATCAGGAAATTCAGAAGCGGGCAGAGACAAAAAAAAAAGAAAAAAATTCCGGCACGCCGTCACCCGTCCATCCCGTGGAGCCAGCGGTTCAGGATCTCGGTGGAGAACACCACGGCGCTGCTGTTCCTCCACCAGACCAAGCCGGAGCTGCTCGTGCACCGTGACCTCAAGCCGGCCAACTTCCTGCTCGACCGCAACATCCTGCTGCAGGTGCTGACGAGTCCGCCGCCGACGGACTCGTCAGCCACTCGTCTACTCCGGCGACGAGTCTGCCGCCCATCCCCATCGTCCCCGCCTCTCCGCGCCGCCGCCCGCCTCTCCGCGCCGACACCCCCCCCCCCCCCCACCGCGTCCACCGTCGGCCGCACCACCGGGCGCGCAGACCGCGCCGTACGTCCGCTGCCTTCCCCGCACCGCCGTGCGCCATGCCATGCTGCACCGCCTCGGCCGCCTCCATGGCCGCGTGGCACTTGGTCTTCTCCATCTCGGCCATCGCCAACGCCGCCCCTTCCGCGTGCCACGCCTACTCCAGCCGCCACCCATCCCCGTCGTCCCCGCTTGTGGATGAGAGAGAGAGAGAGGAGAAGAGGAAGAGGGAAGATGACAGGTGGACCCCACTATTTTTTTAATAAGGAAATGTTGACTAGATTGCCACGCGTACGCCATGTATGACAAAACCGCTTTGGATTGGGTCGAGGGGGGTAATTTGTCCGGTATTGAAAGTTGAGGGTGAACGATGTCTGGTTTTAGGTTTAGGGGGGTAATTCGGATGACCATAATAGTTCGAGGGGGGTAATTCGTATTTTTTCCTTAATTTAATTGGCTCTCTGATGGTAGTATATTTTTGGCCTTGAGCAAAATGTTTTCAAATTACTCGGTCTTTGGCAAAATCATTTTGGCCTTTCGCGAGTATAATATTGAGGGCCTTAATTAATTAGACGGTTGATGTGCAAAACAGATTATTGAAATCATTAACTGATCTCGAGGGTAATTTCGTGCCAAAGCTAGTGTGGAGATTATTGGGTACCATATACCCACAAAGTTTGACTATCCGACTGGTTATAGGTGATAGTTTACATAATTAGAATATGTATAGGATAAGACTCGGGTATTGTATTGACTTATGTATCAAGTAAATATCTCGTAGTCTTAGACAATTATGATTGTAAAGTAGTTATGGAGATTTAAACCGTAAGGGATAAAGTCTTTATCTTGCAGTGCTAACTCCTCTGACTATACAAGGCAGGCAGGACGCCTCCTTGGAAGCATAAATACACTTGAGATCGTTAGATCAATACTACAATCAACGGATTAATTTCCCAGATAGATGTAGTGTATTACTTCTCATCAAGAAAGTCTCAACTTGTATAAATCCTTAATTCTAGTTTCGACAGTTATTACGGTAGCTTTTTCGACAGCCGCCTCACCGGAGCTCGTCGCTATTCGTGAGTTCGTCTGCTTGACGTATGGCCTCACGACCAGCACGAGCGAGGCGGCCAGTCACATGCGCCACTCTCCGCGTGACTGGACACGTGTCACGCGTGGAGAGGGGGCGGCGGACGATGCGCCGCACGGGAGAACGGAGGAGCGAGTTTTTCTCCTTTTTTTTTTGTTTTTTTGGTTTCTCTTCTGTTTTGGTTTTTTTTAAAGATGTACGTATACAAAGTTTGTATTCATATTTTTTTCTCTCGGTTTTGAATATGTACGTATATAAAGTTTGTATACACATATACAAACTTTATATACACATATACAAACTTTATATACATGATATATTTTCTAGTTTTTTTATTTTTTTTAATACACATGTATATAAAGTTTGTATACATATGTGGGCCTATTTGGATCCAAATTTTATGTGGGCCGAATTGGATAGCAACCAATGGTGTGATCCAAATTGGGCCGGGCCTAAACTGACCTCACTCACTATCCCACAACCAGACCCAAGCAGCATACATAGGTTAGCCCAAACTTAGGTGGTGTTTGGATTAGGTTAGCCCAAACTTAGGTGTGTCTAATTCCGCCTGTACACATCAGCAAATTTTGCGAACCAAAAAGCAGCAGATGCAGCAGCATTCCTCTTAGAGCAAGTACAATATGAAGCTAGTACTCCTAAATTAGCTATAAGCATATATAGAGAAGAGAGGAGAGGAGAGAAGCGAGCTACAAATTTGTTAGCTGTAGTATGGGCTACAAGACAGTACTGATTGGTATAGTATATTTTTATATGGAACTATTATATGTGTAGACTATTAGATTAACAGTGGATAGTGTGTCAATTTTTAGAGCTAGCTGTTGACTATACAATTAACTTGCTCTTAAAAAAATGCAGCAGCATTAACCCGCCGGCGACGATACCGGCGTCGGCGCGGCGGCAGAGGGGAGGGTGTCGAGCCACGGGAGCAGCTTGGCGTGGACGAGGTCCGGGCGGTCGTCGTGGGGGCAGTGGCCGACGCCCTCCAGCATGTGGAGCGTCACGTTGGGGAGCTCGCCGGGGAGCGCGGAGAAGTACCTCCCCACCGGCCCGTCGATCGGGGTGAAGGGGTCCCGGTCCCCCCACAGCACCAGCACCGGCGACCTCGCCGCCACCGCCGGCATCAGCGCGATCGGGCTCGGCCCCGGCGGCCCCGTCACCGTCGACACGAACGCGTCCAGCGCCCCCTCCCCGTCCGCCGGCCCCCTGATGATCTGCACACACACCCCCAGAAAACCCACAAGCAATTCAGACTTCTGACCGTCAGAGATTAGGCCACGTTCTAATCAGAGAATTTTATTAGTCGATAAACATGGTTATCATAAAAAATAAAAAGTTGACAAATGAATTTATTTGTTTTTTAAGCAACTTCTATATAAATTTTTTTCACACAAAATACATTGTTTGATAGATCGAAAAACGTGCTAACGAAAATCGAGAAAGTAGCCAAAAATTTATTGCCCAGAGGAACTCCAATCTTTCAATGATTTTTTGCCCAGAGATTAGAACCATCAATAATTATGCAAGATATGTCATGTGGAAGGAGGAAGATGGGTGCTGGTAAGCAGGGTTTCCCAAACCGCCGGGGCCGGGGTTACCGCGCCCCAGCGGTAAGCACGGTTACCGCACGGTAACCGTAAAAAACCGTGCAAAATTTATCAAAAATTCAAATTATTTTTTAAATTTATTTGAATTTAAGGAGGTTACCGTGGTATTTATATTACCGTACCCCCGGCGGTAACATAAACCCTGCTGGTAAGTTGGTTGATTACCTCGACTAGTTCATCGTCCACGGCTTCTTTGTTCCCGTAGACAGAGAGCAGGATGTCCTTCAGATTGTTCCTGTTTCAGAGAATGCCAGTGTCAGTAGGTACAAGATCAAATGGGAGTACGCAATGGTGAGCTTGAAGCGTGCCTGTCTTTTACACGCTCAAAGAGCGCTGATGCTATCCGCCTTTGCTTCAGCAGGAAGTCGATCAGCCATAGCAGGGGAAGGAGCAATTTGATCCTCCAGTCATCGACGATGGCCTTGTTGTTCATGCCGCCCGCGCAATTCAGTAGAACAAGCCCCCGGACAAGATCTCTGCTGGAGTCTGGAAATCCATCAGCAAACAAATTTCAGTGTTTCAATTCCTGCTTCTCACTAAGCGTGTAATTAAGCTTGTTACTGCAGCAGAGAATAGATTAAAAATGAGTTCGTTAAATTACTTTTCAATTTTTTTTAAAAAAAGGATTCTTCCTTTTGCTCAATTCTGGGCTGAGAAGAATCCATATAAATCTGAACTTACCTGGTTGAATTAGTCTCATCTGAACACGTTAAGAAGATTAACATGCAACTATCTACTGTATGTCCAAACCATAGCCCAAAGACACCCAACTAATGTGGGTTTTCCGGAGTCAGTACCAACTAATGCGGTTCAAATTTTCCATTTTTTAGAGTCAACTGCTCCACTTTAACAACAGCATCATAGGCTATACCAGCTCATCACTTCTGACGATTCTTTCTTATGACAATCATATGCATGCACAACCTTGGTTGGGGATGTCTAACCTGCTGCAGCAATGACGCATGCGAGGCTTCCGACAGAGTTGCCAACTAGCACCGTGGGCCTCTTCACAACCTCGTTCAAGAAGTCCAGGATCAGCTGCACGGCAGATACATCATAGAACATGCGAATTCCTCAGCGAATCAGCGGTATCAACCGATCAACTGGACTGGCACAGGGAGCATCTGATGATGATCAACTGCCCACTGGCACAGCGAAACAACAGGATTTTTAACCGGCATCTATGGAACGGTGAAAATGATGTTGTAAATTTGGGTAAGGAGGTGTTCCTTGCTAGGTAGGTTGCACTAGCGCCTGAGTAGTCTGAACCTTTTCTTTTCTATTCAGTGTTCTGCTCCGTGCTCTAGCACAAGACATTGTTTTTCTTCTCTTTTTTGTTTTCCTTCTAATAGTGAATGGCAGAGCTCCTGCCTGGCTCAGGGACCATATGAATCATGAACAGTTTAAGCAAAGCGAGAACTCACCTCGGCCCATGTCTCCATCGTGTAGGAGAATCCAGGAGGCTTGTCCGAAGCACCAAACCCGAGCAAATCGATCGCGTACACGGTGTAGGATTCAGACAACACGCCAATATTCCTGGAACACAGAGATCATCATCAGAAATTCATGCTCGTCAGCTGATTCGGCGTGGAAGGTACGGCGGTTCATCGGTCGAGCACGTTGCGTGCGTGCCAAGAATCGAGGTGTGGCGCCACGCCCACGAGCACCACCCATCACATGGTGAGCTCGAAATTTTTCGCCGGGCGGGGCAAGCAGAGCGCGCCGGCGAGGAACGCGACGCTCACCTGCGCCAGTGGCCGACGGAGGCGCCGAAGCCGTGGACGAGCAGCACGGGCGGCCCCTCCCCCCTGACCAGGTAGTTCACGCGCATCCCCCTCCACGTCCACGTCGCGCAGCTCCGGTACAGCTCCTCCAGCGACGACGACGACAACGCGGCGGCCGGGTCCACCGTACCGGTACTGACGCCGCCGCTGCCGCTACCGCTGCCGCCTCCATCGCCGCCGGCGGCGCGCCTGAGAGCACGGGCGCCTCTGGGACAGCCGTGGGAAGAAGCTGGCGCGGAGAAGGAGAGGGAGAGGGAGGAGGACCGGCGGCGGCGGCGCTGGTGCAGTGCTCGCGTCCACGCGGCCGGGGAGGAGGAGAGGCGGTGGTGGTGGGCGGCGGCGGCGGCGAGCGCGGCGGCCATATCCACCCACCGCTGCGGGGTCGCCGTGGTGGTGGTGTCGTGCGATTCGCTCGTATCCACCGTCGGATGGAGGAGACAGTGCGTGTTGAGATTTGCGCCTCTCTTCCCCGTTTGTTCTCCTTGTGGACACGGATCATTCTGCCTGCGTTTTCGCTGATGCAGCTGCAGTGCCGAGATGAGCAGAGCTGCGCCCAAAATAAACGAATTTAGAATGGAACGTAATACTCCCTCCGTCAACACCGTCGATTTTTAGCATATATTTGACCATAAATCTTATTTAATTTTTTTTGAAATATGTAAAACTATATGTATACATAAAAGTATATTTAATAATGAATCAAATGATAGAAAAAGAATTAATAATTACTTAAATTTTTTAAAATAAGATGAATGGTCAAACATGTTTAAAAAAGTCAACGGCGTCAAATATTTAGAAACGGAATAAATATTTTCTAGGGATGCAAGTACGTAATTTGATCCGCTTACGAGTTCAATTACTATTTGCTAGTATAAAATTTGGAAGAAAAAAACAAACTACAAGTGGAATAAGCGGGCAAAAAGATCTTGCTAGCCCATCCCACTTGCATCTTTAATATTTTCTAGATCAATGTTTTAGAAAACATCACATCGTATATTGATTTTTTATGGGCTAAGGGAGTACTCTCTGACGTCTGATCTGAGAATGTACAGCCCATATTACTTTGCTAGAGGTAACCTTACTTTTGATCTATAGCTACATTGAATGTTCTTGTACTTGGAAGATCTGATCCACCCAACAAGCAGTATCCGTCCCCTCCGGTGATACTCAGTTGGCTATGTCCAAATTCATATAATGTCTCATCTCTAGTAAAAAGAAAGGTTGTATTTTTTTTTTTGGAACGGAGAGATTAGGTTGCATTTGTAATGTAAGTTGGAAGCTCTCCGTTGCACTGTAATGAGTACGAATAGTGCCGCACTCATGTAGTGGCAGCGCAGCCACAGCGGCAGCACCCCTTTGTGCACCAACCAATTAATAGTTAGGATTTTATATTCGAGTTTTAGTTCAAACTCAGCACTCAACACGAGTGCTTGTACTTTGTAATACGTGTAATGGTCAAAACAATAAAGCTTGTGCCCACACCACTAATAAAATGTTTAAAATCATGTTGTCGTCATACGAAAAATAATCAAATTGTTTTGATTTTCAATGTTTAGAGTGATTACCATCATGGGTTAAAATGACCCTTTTTTCACCTCTTTATGTGAAGTACAGTGTTAAAAATAATAAATATTCTTACTGACAAGAGATCTCTTCTCTGCCCCCTCCCTGCTAAGCCCCCCCCCCCCCCCCCCCAACACACACACACAAAACAAAGACTTCATGAAATTAAAATGGATATTCTCCAGTTGAATGTGACTAATTAAGTTTTAAAAATTTAGGCCTTCTTTGAAATGCAATTTTTATAGAGTTGAAACGTATAGTTTTGAAACCATAGGAATAGAAGAAGTATGAAAATATGATAGGAGTGCATTTATAAAAAGAAATCATCAGAACCATAGTAAAATTCATACGAATAAAATGTTCGGATGGAAAAAATTGCATAGTAATATTAAAGAAGTTGGGGGCATCGAACCAAAATACACAAGTTAGTGCATATATTATATTTAACACTACATCTATTTATTTGTTGCCTTAATTCACTTGTGGACTTTCATCCACTAAACTAAGTTTAAAGCGAGTGAGTGCATTGGCACGGGCTATGATAGGTGAGCGATGGTGTGGCTTGAGAGTTGGCGGATTTACGGTCCACCAGGGATAATTTTTCTCTATAGTACTATCCTCTGACGTGGATCATTGATATATAAGTTCATTGTTTATGGGACCCCTAAGTGAACCACTTAAAGTCAGAGGACAGTATGTCAGAGGATCTTTTTCTGTATGCTTGACGGAGGTATGATGGCTTGGCTCGAAGCGGGCTAAGTTTTTGTGTTGAAGCTTGAGGATTTCCAGTTAACAAGATCAACCATTTTTTCTAACACACAAATACATAGCGTATTATTCTTTATAAAATAATGCCGAGCTAAGTCCCCACAAAATAAAAAAAACACAGAACTTATGATTTAAAAAGGAAACACAATATACTTTTCTATTTAATTTTTTTTATAGAAATATGCAAAATAAGTTATGCTTAATGTAACTTCAGATAAAACACGTCAAGATAACAAATGATAATTATGTATTTTTTAATAAAATAAATGATGTCCAAAATTAAATGCCATCATTCATTAGAAACCAAACCCAGAGGCAGTAAATACAACAGATACGATGACGAACGCCGATTTCAAAAGAGGAAAAAGATACGGTTACATGTAGCCATATTTACAAACAAAAGATAATCCGTGAATAAAACTTTTATATAAGTGTTCTTAGTGATCTAGCAGCATAGGCTGAAAAATAAACTACAACGAGAAAACCCCAATATTAACTCCAGATTTAAGACTGAAAGTTCAAATTTTAGCTTATAACCCCAATGTCAAACGGCCCCAACTTTTCTCTTATGCTTATTAGCTAAAATTTGAATTTTCAACCTTAAATTTAAAGCTAATTTTAAGATTTTTTATCAAAGTTTATTTTTCACTAAGAATATGTATATAAAAGTTTTTTTCGCAAATTATTTCTCAATTGTAAATATACCGTTTGGGACCGGAGACTCCCTTGAATCCTTGATAGCCAAGGATCCACATGGAAAGCAAAACGGCGGGGGCAAAAATCCACCCGGAACCACGCGGTACACGCACGCAGCCCTCTCTACCCAAATAAAACCTCACCCCTCGCTTCGGGTGCGCGACCCCGTCTCCTCTCTTCTCTTCTTCGCCTCCAACCCCCACCTCCTCCTCTCTCGTCTTCGCCGCCGCCGCTCTCCGCAACAGCCGCGCCGCCGCCGCCGCCGGGACCCCAGAATGGACGGAGGCTCCGGGGGGCCGTACACCTCCCGCACGGCCGAGGAGGTCTTCCGCGACTTCCGCGGCCGCCGCGCCGGCATGATCAAGGCCCTCACCACCGGTAATCTCTCCCGCCCCCGCTCCCGCCTCCTTACTGTTAGCTTCTGGATTCGCGCTGTTCGGCCTCTCCCTGATGTCGCTGACGTGCCTCGTTGCTGCCCGGCTTGGGGCTGGTGGTTTTTTTTGTTGTTGTAGATGTGGAGAAGTTCTACCAGCTCTGCGACCCAGGTGAGTCACGCTCGATCTCTTCGCGTGTAGGGTTTCGGGCGCTGGAGCAACCGGTGTTGCTCGGGATGGGGCATCGCGTTGCTCTGCTGGGAGTCTCGGAGCTAAATTTGGTGTGAATTTTTTTTTTTTGGCTGCCGTGCTCTGCGTTGGTAGTAGGCTAGTAGCCCTGTAGCTTTCATCAATGCAGTGACTAATTGGGGCGTGATGTGTGTTTCCGGTTGTAGATTACCGGCTAATATGGATTGCTTGCTGATCGAAATGGTCGTATCAGTGGTAACTCTTAGATTTTTTTTTGTTTGTTAGCTATTTATAATTTAAGCATTTGCTGTTGTTAGGATACGGAGGAATTTGAGGAGAGTATCAATGTGGGGGGTAAATGGACTCTCCCACTTGCTGATGCTTGATTTTTTTTTTTGGGCTGGTTTGTCTGATTCAAAGCTGTTTCCCAGTCAATGCAGTGTAGGGTCATCATCCATTTTTGAATTAGTTAGATGTTTTTACTGAAATTAGCTAGCCTTCTTGTGCCATTGCAAGTGTGAGGCCGCTTCATTTATGCTGCCTGTTAGTGTATGCAACCAACATTAACTTTCTTTCTTTGTCTTGAGTAGATTCTGCTTGCCTTTTGCATAACAAGTGCTGCCCGGACATAACTCTTAAGTGTCTACTAATTCCTTTCATTCGAACAGAAAAGGAGAACTTGTGCCTTTATGGGTACCCTAATGAAACATGGGAAGTTACCTTGCCTGCTGAGGAAGTTCCTCCGGAGATCCCTGAACCAGCTTTAGGAATCAATTTTGCTAGGGACGGCATGAATGAGAAAGACTGGTTGGCACTAGTTGCTGTCCACAGTGATTCATGGCTACTGGCTGTTGCGTTTTATTTTGCAGCACGATTTGGGTTCGACAAAGAGGCCAGGTAAATTCAATGATTATCAAACTTTTTCTTGCAGAAAAATGTATGGATGTAGCTCCATGTTTTTTTATTGGATGCATTTATGTGGATTTCAGCTACAATTTAGTCTTGTACCTATAGAAATGTAAGCATGACTAAAATACCTCATTGCTAGCTTCTGATTCTCATCTTAAGTTGTTGTGATTCTCCTCTCTTCAGTGTTTTTTTATTTCTGTTGCAATGTTTAGATGTTCTCTCTTAGGAAAATACCCCATGAAAATTTATTTTGTTGAGGTTGACTCCTTGATCAGCTTAATCCTGCATGGCTGAAGAACAATTAACCCAACTGGACTTTTAACATCGCGGTAACTAAAAAAAATCACCTTGTTCATGTTTGATACTAGGAAAAAAGGTCATGCCAGAAATGGTAACAGCACATGCATTGACGCAGAGCATGTGCACTGACTTCCTATGTGCAGGCAGCCCTGTGTATGAATTTGTAGGAAGCTTTCTTTGCTAGAATGGCAGTAAACTTCAGAGAAATATTTGAAAGATTGCATCCATGGCCTAAATAAGTTTCCAGGCCAGCTGCATGGCATCATGTACTTGGTGAATGTGGCATGCTAGAGTATTCAAAGAATTTTGTTTTCTTTTTTCAATAATGTCAATCCATTGTAAGCATGTCCACTGTCCAGATAAGGGTTGTGGTTTGTAATGCCTTGACAGATAATGAAACTAGTCCCAGTTTCAGAATGCTCATCTCTAGGTCAAGTTCAAGAATCTTATGCCAAGAGGCAAAAGTGATGAAATCCAAGGCTGAATGAACAGCAATTTCACGAGCCAAAGTTTTGGTCACCCACATTATGGGTAAATTGTCTATCTGTTATTTTCTGGAATATTTTTGTTTGATATGGATAGTTCCACAGAAAATGGAAATATGCAGCTCAAACCTGCAGTTTGGTTCTGCATGCTTCAAAAATTTGTATGTGGCACACAATATAAAATAACCTCTCTTTTCTTTTTGCATAATGCACATATGAACAATTTTTTGTGCTAAAGTTTGCAGATGCACATGTTTTACATATATGAGTTTGTAAGGTTTTTTTGAAGTGAACAAGTATACAAACCAAAATACAGACGAAAATAGGTTAATTCTACATACTCCCTCCGTCCCATAAAAAACCAGCCTAATACTGGATGTGACACATCCTAGTACTACGAATCTGGAGGTCCAGATTAGTAGTACTAGGATGTGTCACATCCAGTCTTAGATTTGTTTTTTTCGGGACGGAGGGAGTAGGAGCATAGTGTCCACTTCAGGGTTTTAAGATTGTGTACAGAGTTACAAAAGCTAGTGCATTCTTAGGGGCATGGTTTTTCTGTATATTCAAGCTGTTTACTTCTGATATGATGCCTGTACTTTCTTTAGTGTTGAAACCAGAAACACGAACAAAATCCTTTTATGGTAACAAACTGAACATAAGACGATAAGGCTGAAACAGTCTACACAAATGATGTGCACAGAAAGTGAATGTGCTGTACTGATAATTATCTAGATTCAGATAACTTGTTTGTTGTACTGATCATGCAATTCATTTGTCATTTATTTTAACAAGATCTATTCAGTTAAGTTTCTGTAGCTCAAAACAATCTTGAATCTTTCTTTTGCTTTAGTAGTTTAGTTACAAATTTCCTAATCACCTAATGCTATTGCTTGAGTAGTTATACATTGGGTGATCCCATTGGCTAGATTCTGGAGAGAGAAGCCAATAAGTTGCTACTTGCGTCAGTGATCTAGCTATCCTATAGTGGGTTTGTGGTCATGATAGTTGTGCTATTGAGACGAGTCCTACTTGATTACCTAAACAATATGACATCTCTTTCACCAAATCATATTCATCACATTCAACATTTGAGTGAAAACTTGGGTTTTTGGCATTCAACCATAAGTCCATAACCAAGTTCAGCTACATTTGGAGGTTATTACTTCCAGGTTTGGAATTTCTTCTCTAAACCTGCCAGTTTCATGGTGTTGATGGAAATTCTATGGATATATCTAGGTGGTCTGAGGTGTTTCTTTATGCATTGCAACGAAATACATGTAATCAATAGGCCATTAGTAGGAAAATGTGTGAACTTACAAATACACAAGTACGCAAGAAAAACAAAACAAAATTGCAGCCTGTCCAGTTTATATGAAGTTGAGGGTTAATGGGGTTCATTCCTCCTGCAGCAGAAGCTAAACTTGATCACAGCTTTATCCTTTGGCATAACATTTAGTAAATGTTAAAATAAATCATGAAATAATTATTAATTATACAATGGCATTTGGTTTGTGCACCCATCACTGAAATTCTACCAAACAGTGAGTAATGAGCATTATCCTGCTATTACTGGGAGTTTGGGATCCTAGAGCAATCCATATATGACCAAAAGGATCATACAGTAAACAGTAGATGGTTTTTCTGTTGTGCTAACTAAACTTTGCCTTTATCACGTGCAATTTTTTTGGTACGTGCCATCTTTTTATGGGCATGAGAAAATCCATTTTTTTATGGAGAGGCTAAATTGAGTGCATTTTCATTCTGCAATTCAAGTTGTTTTGAAACATCTGCTATGTTTCTCTTACAGGAGGCGGCTCTTCAACATGATAAATAACTTACCTACAATATTTGAAGTTGTGACTGGCGCTGCCAAGAAACAGACCAAGGAGAAGGCGCCCAACAGTACCAACAAGCCCAACAAGCCCAGCTCAAAAATGGTATCTTCATATACTCTTTTGCTGCCTGCAGTGCAGCACAGCGCTTATAATTTTCTCTGTTTGTAGCAACCAAGACCAGAGTCTCATTCAAAGGCTCCAAAACCACCTGCACCCCCCAAGGATGATGATGAGAGCGGCGATGAGTATGCAGACGAGGAGGAGGAGGAGCGCGACAACACCCTGTGCGGATCTTGTGGAACAAATGATGGCAAAGATGAGTTTTGGATCTGTTGTGATAGTTGCGAGCGGTGGTACCATGGAAAGTGCGTGAAGATCACACCTGCTCGAGCCGAGCATATCAAACACTACAAGTGCCCAGATTGCGGCAACAAGAGGGCAAGGGCATAGAGACAAGCACAAACAAGCAGCAGTCGGAACGGAAACCAGCGCCAAATCGTTGAGATGTCTGCAGATATGGCCTAGCTTTGTAGCCCGTAGACTTGGTTTTCCATTTCAAATCAAAACACTGTTAATTTAATCGTGCCCCAGCTGTTCGTGTTGCTCTGACTTTAATTGTGCTTAAAACTCTTGTTCGTTGTAGTAATACTAGCTTCATTTCCCTGGTGCGGCTGCCTCTGCAGACATATGTCAAAGACGTTCTTGAATTGAAGGACTCTCTGACCATTGTTTCTTCACTGTCTAGTTTCATTCTAGTTCTTGATCTTGGCTTCTTTCTTGACTGCTATCCTCTTTCTAATTCTTAGCCAATATTTGAACCTCTTTGAAGTTTATATTGATCAATTGAAGGTGGTATGACAGTATGAGCAGTTGACCACCAGGTTAGATGTAAATATTCGCAGCATTGGATGAATGATATATGAAGCATGCAGTAAACATGACAATATAATGTGTGACAAGATAGAAGTGATATGAGGTTTTTATTGAGAATCGGGCGATCCAGATGTGACTTCCTGGTCCAATTAAGATTTGACCTGTGTGGCCTATGAAAGCTGTGTGCATATTGCTAGTTTAGTAAGGTTAGAACCAATTTATAAGGGTTTGTTTCTTCACGGTTAAACTTTTGATACAAAGCGAATACAAAAGTGTAAGTGAGGTGTTATATGTAAGTGGGCTCCCTCCAACCATATTACTCTTTTATGTGAAGTGAGGACGAAAGTATAAATGAGGTGGTAACTCTTTTATACCTGCATGGCACGTCTATGGAGTCATCTTCAAAATTACTTGCCAAACTGAGAACGCGTGCATGGCCAGTCGTCGAAGTTTTGTGGATGGCGTTTTAGTTCGTCGATGTTGAATCATTAAAAGTAAGACGTTCGATCAGGTTATTTAGATAGATCTTCGAACTAGCTAGTGATCAGTCTATCTTATCATATGTTCAAATTCATCCCTATGATTGATTTTTTTAAAGACGGGTGGAGTATATGTTGTGTCTAAATCTTGGCCGTGTTTAGTTCACCCTCAACTGCCATAAACTTCCAACTTTCCATCGCATCATATCACATTCAAAATTTTTCTACACACAAACTTTTAATTTTTTTTCCAAACTTCCAACTTTTTTCAGGAACTAAACACGCCCCTTATCGATTTAAAATTCAACTAGAAAACCAGTAATGACATGTTGACAACACATGCAGAGCATATTAGCATGTGAACGTAAAAACTACACAACGCATGTGGAGTGTGGACTCACAATTCTGCACAAACGAGTCACAACCATCACTACAAGTCTACAACGCAGATGCTCTTGATAGTTGACGCTACAGGTTCAAGCACAACGAATGACTCAAATAAAGTAGGCAACAATTCAAGAACTGAGTTGGAAACAAACAGAGCTCTTCTTTATGGAAAAACTGGCATTTACAAACACCAACAGATTCGCGAAGTTAGCCGAAACAATGAAAGTAGAGTCGAAACAAAAACTAGGTCGGTCAATACATACACCGACGAGGCGACAACTATATGGCGGATACCCGTCTCATTATACAGAGTACTAAATACAGATAGTGAGATAGATATACAAGAAGCTTGTTAGTCCAGTATTTTTTTTGGTTAGTTTCTCCTTCCTTCCCCATCTTTCCACGAGTCAGCATACCCCATGATGTTGTACATCGCTCCTGTAGAACAGGTATAAATAAAACGAGTAAGAAAAAATGTGCTCAACAGTTCCGTAATAATGTTCATAGTTTTACATCGAGGGAGCACTAACCAAAGTTGAAGTACCCGTCCATCCTGTCTCGCGCGGTGCATGCCAGGTACTTCACTTCGATATGGTTGATTTAGTTAAAGAAGTTCGCTGACTCACATAGGGCCCGAATCCGATGTATGAAATAAAATTATACCATACATTCAACTATAACAAACGAATATTCTTGGATCACTGAGGTATTATTCCACACAACCGAGCTCGTCCAGGGTTAAGCAATGATTCTGACATTATCCATCCCTGCGGATCAGAAAATGAGTTGTTAATTATGCCATACAGCAACGAGAATCATGCCATGTTTTTGTCGGAATTGTTATTCACTAGTAGTTCAGCCCAAACCAGATAAAAAATGCAAATGATAAAGGTGGTGAGGTTTCACCTGTTCCCTCGCTTTCTTCTTGAAAACCCCATATGATGAAGTGACAATCTTGCAAGATTCCGCGATGTGTGGTATAAAGTCCATGTTCAGCGGGTTTGCATTTTGGTATGACCGATTGGAGTTCATCCGCTTCCGTGCATTCAAGTTAGCATGTGATGCATTAATAAAATGTAGTAATACATGTGCCTGTAAATCAAAACACATTTGATTAGGATGACATAATGCAAACAAATTTTACTAGTATGGCATTGCCAAAGTTGTTAACCTTGTTATCAATACTTACATGGAAAGCAGCTTTGAGAATATCATCTGGCTTTGCTTGGTCCTTGAGCAAAGCATATACCTTGTCCTTTGTTGGGTTATATGTAACAATGTACCTCTCATCCTACAATTAAAATATATCACAACTTCACACATGCCAATGCTCTATTGTGCTAATGAAAGAAAAGAACAGTCTAAGGACAAATACTAATAACATCATCGAGATAGTACCTCAAACAAAGGCCTTATGGCAACAAAAGAAGCAGGTTCCTGAAATGCCTCTCCAAATCTTGATCCTATAAGATCAAAATTGATTATTACAAGGCTCTAAAATCTGCATGAATGAAAAAATACATAAAAATCTTTAATTATAGATGCAAACCTATTGCAACTGGCTGATGCCGCCATGGTGGATTAAATATAGTCTCCTGTGAGTTTCCTTCCTTCAATGAGGGAACATGTCCTGCATCAATAGATATGGAGAATCCAAATATTAGACTGAATACTGCAACTTTTCATGGACATCTTTTAAAATGAATACAGTTCTTTGCGATATGTTGCTCAGGCAATTCCACATTCCACATTTTATTCAAACAATATGTGCAGATTGAATATTGATAAATGTCTTCAAGTATGTCTGCCATTCATTCTTAAATCTATCTGTGGCATCCAGAACATTTAGTTGCGCCATCTGAACTTCTTAAGGATGATGCTTCACATTGTATTTCAAGGTGCAGCAGTATACACAACTACAAACTTTTCTCCTATTGCAAATTACAAAGTCTGAATGACTATAGAAGTCAAAGTTGCATACCGCTCTTAATGAAGGAATCCACTGCCACAGTAAATCTTGCCGTGTTTAGAGTGTTCAGCACAACAGATCTCACCTGAGAATACATATAATATTTGATTGGTTAACCAATAACTTTTATCGGAATGATTTAATTATAAGAGCATCAAGAAAGTTCAAAAGCAAACCTCATGGTATGAACTAAGGAGATAGCCACAAGACAAGAAGGCAAATGAAGTCACCAATGATGGATTCCTCTTAGAAATTAAAATGCTCAAACCAGTTCCCAACTTCACACATAAAAAGACAAAGAGAAATATCAGTGAACTATTGAATGCAAATTTTCATATAAGTGCAGTACTGAATGAGACACAAATTTTAGTAGCCAGCATACTATTAACATAAATGATGCCAGCAGAATATATAAGCTACATGTATGGTAACCAGACCAATAAGAAACAAAATGCAAAAGATGAATGATTACCAGATCAGCAATGTTCCCAACACTTTCTCCTTTGGCAGTGACATCTCCAATATTTTCTCCTTTTGCATATGCCTTGTAGATTGGTGTACGGGTCGAGGTTGATGTAACAGCAGCAACATTCTGAATGTAACAATTTCATCAAGTAGAACAATCTTCAGTACATTTGCAGGTACAAAAAGGGTTCATTACAGTAACTTTATCAAACAAGCCATATTAATGTTAGGACTCGTCACAGTAAGCCGCTAGGTCAAACCTTAACAACATTTGCGATGCAAGCCATAGGTAGGAATAGTTGAGGGAAAGCTGCCGTAGCTAACTCTATCCCAGCTCCTAACTCCATCAAGAGATCGCCAGAAAAGCGGAGCTGAAGTGAAAGTGTTTTCGATCAGTTTTTTGCATAGAGCAAAATAAAGCTCAAAACAATTGCAAAACATGGATTCCAAATATTGCACCTGCTTTAGGTCATAGTCAAATTTCTTCCCTTGGCGGGCAAAAAGCATTTTTCCAACTCGGCCAGCTCCATCCTGTAGGAATGAAACTATCAGAGAATAGCACAATCACAAAAGGTTAATATGAACACATCAGCACTTAGAAACTAAATCATACTGAGTAGGTCACTGGTATCACTAAGGCACTACGCGCTAGGCAGGTAGCAGGGTGATATCTAGTCAGTGGGTACTGATAATGTATAGTGCCACATCAACTATTAGTCAAGCTAGATAGCAAGTTAGGCAAGTTGAAGAAAGTCCATTCTTATTCTCTACGTTGTTCTAGCCAAAAACCATTTTTACCTTGAGTATCCAGTTGATAGCCACAGCTCCAGATGTTGCCCTACTTTGGGCAACTCCAACAGAGTTTAGCAAGGTTCTTGTCGTGAATACACCCATTGCTCCACCAAAGAAATGCTAAAAAGAGAAATAGCAGGATTTAGCAAGATAATACAGTCAACAGTGATAATAATCCAAGTCATGTCCAGAAAATACACCTTCAATGCTCTCCATGTCATGTATGGGACATATGAAGGAGTGACACTATCCGGAAAGCCTTCAGGTACAACATATGACCTAATGAAGGACATAATTTCCTGCAACAGAAAAGTTTAATAATCATTTCGTAGTTCATCATTCATTGCCATTTCATTCCACAAGATCACAGCTGATGCACCTAATATTTTATTAGTAGAACAAACTAGGGGAAGAACATGACAGTTGGCACCAAGAGAATGTAAACAAAAGAAACAGGTCTATTAAGAACCATCCAACGAACAAGTAGCTCTAAAGAGTCACAAGCATCACTTTTCTAAAAATATTGCAACTTAGCTTCAACATCAAAGTGCCTCAACTAATAGCCATAAATCAAACATGGAGTAGCGCAAAACTACAACACCTGCAGTTCCCAAACTGAGACAAATTAAACCTGCAGACCCATGGTAAGAATTTTAATAGCTGAACTGAAAAAAAAAATCGTGGGTGAACAGCTTGTGAACCTGGGAAAAAATACATGAAAACATCCCCCTGAATTTCACTAATTGCCTCCATACAGCCAAAAACAGGCAAAAGCAAACCGCATAACTTTTAATTCTCGGGTTATTTTTTAACAAATCAACACCACAGCCTACAATTCTGGATCCAATTTTGCATTCAAGAGTCGGCCAACAATTCTGGATCCAATTTTGCACTCAGGAGTCAGGACCAACAGAGCTGCAAATCTCACCCCCATCAAACACTGCAACTGTTAACGAGAGAAAATCCGCTTTAAACCATGCTTTTCCGCATCCCATCAAACCTAACTAACTACAAATCAGGAGGTGTTACCGCCCACGAAACATTCAATTTATCACCGAGGAACGAACCAATCGCCGAAACAACAACATAGCCATAAAAAAAAGGACGAAAGAACGCATCATTTCACTCCAAATCAGATCTCCCTACGGATGGGTCGCAACCATGGAATCGAAATCCCAACACCAAAACACACCACGAATGCCACCAATCCCCATAGATCCCTAGGGGCCTCACCCCCCCTCACCTCGACGGGCGGCAGCGGCGACTGGAGCGGCACGGCCTTGAAGGTGACACCCATCGGCGACGCGGCCCCGCCCCTCCCCCTCCCCCTCCCGCTCCCGCTGACCCTCCCGGCCTTCCCGGGGGACGCGCCCCCCTCCACCACGTAGCTCCACTTCCTCCCGTCCACCTCCTCCAGGCACAGCACCCCGTCCACCGCGACCGCCGGCGCGGGCGCCCTCGGCGGCAGCGCCGGGGCCTGCGGCGGCTCGGCCTCCCGCACGGCGACGCGCACCGCGTCCCGCACCGCCGCCCGCGCGTCCGGCGCAGGCAGCGTGACGGTCTGCGTGGCCGTCGCCGCCGCCGCCGCCGCCGCCGCCGCCGGCCGCTTCATCCCCATCGCCGGCGCCATCTCCGGTGCGGCGGTGGGTGGGCGGCGCGCGCGCGCGAGAGAGAGAGAGAGAGCGGGTGAGATTTCGATGGGTGCGGCGAAACAGCGAGGCACTCGCTAGGGGTGAGAGAGAGCGAGGCTTTATGCCAGCCTCTTCTGTCACTGACGAGTGGGGCCGCCTCTTGGTGGGCCCACCTGTCAGTGGGATGGTGGGTAGTGCGGGTGTGAGCAAGTTTAATAGTATAGCAACTACTAGCTCCAATTCATTATAGACAATCTAATAGCTCATTTATACAATAGTTACATGCTACACTATTAATATCTGGTCTCACCTGCCATACACACACTACGTCTTAGAGTCCGTGCTACAGCTGGCTACAAATCTGTAACATACTGCCCCTCTCTTTCCTTATTTATCTGCTTAAAATATGTTTGCAGCTGGCTTATAGCCTGCTATTGTATCTGCTCTGAGAGAGAGGTTATCGCCCGCTATAAACATATTTTAATAATAAAATAAAAGATGTGAGAGAAGAGCAGCGGTAGCTAGTTGCAGCACGGACTTCAAAATACATGTGCATATGACAAGTGGAGCCAAGTATTGATTGTGTACTAGTATATATTATAGATAAATATTGTATGAATTAGCTATTAAATTAATTATAAATGATTTGGGGCCAGTATAGATTATACTAGTATATTAAACTTTCTCTGATGGGTGGTCGTCGGCTGCTTGGCCTTCTGCCAGCTGGCGGGGAATGGCTACGCGTACAACCGGCGAGGCCGTGTGGTGGGGCCGGGGTTTACTGGGCCCACCTGTCTGTCTCGTGCGGGTGGGAATAGTGGGGCGGGTGGCTGGGAATTGTTGATTGAATTGCTTTTGTTTTGATTTTTTTATGAGTATTGGATTTTTTGTGGAGTCAGACAGACAAATGATTTTTTTCCGCCAGATTTGTTCACAGCTGGGGGATGCTGTTTAATCACAGAGCATATGTCTTCCCTTTCAAAAAAAAATTAAAACACATCACATGTGGAATTTTGTACTTTTGTCGTGCCTTTCTCGCTTAAAAAAAAGGCATTTTTGGATCTGATCTTCATGACCTGGCCGGTGCATCTTCTATCCATAAATTTCCTGAGACGCATTCTGTGATTTTTGACCTGCTGGACGACAGGACGTAATAAGTTGGATATGATCATAAGAATCATTCTGTTTTTTTAAAAAAAACATAGTAAAAACACAGGTACTCACAACGTGCGCATACTCACCCTTATAAATGTATATACGCACACTTTATCTCTATTAGCACTTTCAAAAGACTAGATCAGCATATCTTGATATCGATGAAGTCATCATAGGCGTCTTGTTGTCGATGGGTACATTTTACACCACTCAAAGAAAATTAGCAATAAATACGAGCGCTCGTATCAAATCTATAATTTAAACCTGGGTCAGACTGGTTCCACCACCAGAAAGGTTTTGCAGGGGACATAAACCACGACACTTTTTTTTATTTGTTTTTTTTAGAACTCAGAACAATACTCAAATCCTAGCAAAATACAGTTGAAATCCCCCGGATAAATGAGGATTAATGCTCCATTCTTTTTTTTAACTCCAAACCATAATTTTATTACTTTTTGTTAATACGTTTTTAAAACTATTAAATGGTATATTTAAAAAATCAAATAAGCCTGAAGTTTATAGTAATTAATATTTTTAAGTATTTATGCGCGAAGGCATACCCAGTTCTACCTATCGTTGTTTGGAAAGCTTAAGATTCTGAGAAGCAGCTGGTTGTAAGCCAGCTTATGAGAATCTGGAAAAACTGGGTTTCCCAGCTTCTAACTTTTAGTTTATTTTATGGATTCTACAACTACAGCTTCTTAGAATTTAGATAAAAAGCTGTTTGGAAAAGCTTCTGATTATAGAAGTAGCTGCTGCTGCAGCTAAAAGCTCAACTGTGTGCGCGCGCAAATTTGATCCTTAAACAACTAAGCCGGACAAATTTGATCAAGGGAAAGGAAGAACAAATTTCAACTGTGTGCGCGCGCGGCTGTACCACCCAAAACGGGCCATGGCACTTGGCACGGATGGGCATCCCTTTCCAGCAGATTCCACGAGATCGTGGGCGCCGCTGCCGGGCGATCAGATACCCACCCCTACACGTACGTACGTACCCCAATCTTCCTCCCGCCGTGGGGGGCCAACCATCCCGCTGGCTTTCGCTCGCTCGCTCGCTCGGCTTCTGCGGCCAACCGATGGACACGGACCGGCCCCGCCGTGGACGGCGGCGAGGCGAGCCAAGCCAACCGGGGGCTCGGGAGGGATCGCGCGCCTTGATCTTTTCTCCGTCCTCGCCGCGGCGCGGGGCGCGTTGCTGGGCGGTCGTGTGGCTGCAGATTTTTTTTTTATGTCTCGGTCGTCGGCCGGGATCACCGTCCGTCCGTCTCGATCGGATGGATGGGTGGATGGAGCGGCGACACAACGTGGGTGGGACGGGTGCCCAGCCCACCCGGCGCCGTGGGGTCGTTGTCGAACGTAGGTAGAAGTTGGTTCCGTCGTCGGCAGCCTACGCGGTAAAGCAAAACCTTCGACACCAAGGCTGAATTCGGGCTCCTGACATGGAAAAACAAAGAAAAAAATTACCACATTATTGATCAGTACTGGTTAAAAAACTTGAAAATAGATTAATATGATTTTGTAAACAACTATAATATAAAAAATCTTTTGTAAAAAATGCACCGTTTAGCAGTCTGTAAAACATGCACACGGAAAACGAGGGAGGAGAGTTGGGAACTCTAAGGCTATGTTCGCCATTCCCGGTTCCCAACTGGAGGAGTACACATGGAAAACAGAGCGGTCCATTAGCGTGTGATTAATTAAGTATTAGCTTTTTTTTTCAAAAATGGATTAATTGGATTTTTTTTAAGCAACTTTCGTATAGAAACTTTTTGCAAAAAACACGCCGTTTAGCAGTTTGAAAAATATGCGCGTGGAAAATGAGGGAGATGGGTTGGGAAAAGGGGTGCCGAACACCTCCTAAGAAAAGAACTCAGCCCAAATGACCAGTAGTAGAGTACTGTTATATATATTATCCAATTGTACATCATGTACTCCCTCCGTACTCGCAAAGGAAGTTGTTTAGAATAATATTTAAGTCAAACCTTGGGAATATAAATCATAAATAACTCTCAAGTTGTTGAGTTTGAAAATATAAAAATTATATGAATATATTTGTCTTGAAAAGTACTTTCATAAAATTATACATATATCATTTTTCAATAAATATTTATAGGAAAAAGAAGTCAAAGTTGTGTTTTGAAGACCGTGTCGCTGTCCAAAATGACTTCCTTTACGAGTACGGAGAGAGTACAATTATAGATCAATCAAAGAAGAGTGTATAATCAATCAAAGACATGCAACTATAGATCAATCAAAGAATAGTGTATTCCTATGCACAACAGTCGTATACGATCGTTAATCAAATTCAGTGTATACAATCTTTAATCAAATTTAGTCATACTTGATTCGGACAGTTGGGTTATATACATAGCAATTTTCCTACTAGTACTGTGCTCAATCAGTAATTGCTGCCCCCCATACGACACATCATATTTGCTGTTTGGTTCACTCCTAAACTTTATCAAAGATTGTCACACCTCTCGTGTTAGACAATTTTGATCATGTTAGTTTATTATTTGGTTCACGATCATACTTGTGATAAGATTTGTTTTCACATATTTCATAGTCGCACGTGTCTTCAACTAAAAAGGTGTGACACACCACCCTTGTTTTGCTAGCAAAAATATGGTTTACTTTTCGTTTGTTATAACTCAGCTAAAGTGTGGTAAAAATTATGGTAAATGGTGACAATGTTAGTATAGAATACGAAAAACCCACCACATTTCAAGTGTGTTCTCAAGAACTTTTTTGCTATTTCTGTTTCTATATGGAGATTTTTCTAAACTGTTGAATGGTGTATTTTTACAATAATTAATATTTGATTAATTATGGCTTGTTTCGTTTCGCATGCCATCAAAAATTTCATCCTAAACGCTGAAATGAACTAAGGTTGTGTTCGTTCAAGGAGGATGGGAACTAATCCCTCCCGTACGTAAAACGGTATGGTCCATTAGCGTATGATTAATTAAGTATTAGTTTTTTTTCAAAAAGGATCAAAATATAATTTTCTTAAGCAACTTTCGTATAGAAACTTTTTGCAAAAAACACACCGTTTAGAAGTTTGAAAAGCGTGGCATGGAAAACAAGAGGAGGAGTTGGGAACCCCTGAAAACGAACGCAGCATGTCTTATTGATATTTAAAAAAACTAAGAAAATAGCAAAATAGCAAGTTATATTGTCTTATTAAACGTAATTAAGAAAGCATTACGAGTGTTCATGACTTTACGTGATTGCGTCTCCTGTATGTGTAATAAAAAAAACTGACATGTTCTTTCTGTCTAGGATATCGGAGTTCTTTTTTTTAAAAAAAAAAAACTTCTAGGGTGTCGGATTAAAGTGTGTGAATTTGCAAATAGACAAGCAGTGGAGTCCGTCTTTTATGTAACTTCGCCTAACATAACCATCTTCGTGCTGCCTAGTATACTATGCTAACAATGATGTGTTCCTATCGGGTGATGTGCATACTATAGTGGCATATCTGAGGAGCATCTTTGCTTAAAAAAACAAGAAAAAAACATGCCTCCCAATCACTATATGGATCTAGTCAGCGTTTTAGATCAAACACCAGCATCTGGTCAGCATTTTGTCTTGTATTGATAAAAAACAATTGCTGCATATTGCCTTCCGCTCCGTGCCACCGAGCTCATCGGCACGCAGGCCAGGGTAGGGGGCCGCTGGCCGTGGGAGGAGAGGAGCAGCGACGAATCTAGGATGAAAATATAGATAGGGCTCTATGATAATGTCTTAATATAATATCTTCATGTATATGTGATTTATGTCAATAAAATTTCCAAATCATACGCGGATAAGGTAAAAAGAACACACGGTGGATCAGAGAGACCTGAGGAATATTGGAAGATATATAGGCACCGGATTTAGCTGCAGACTGCAACATTACAACTGCACCAAGGGTAAAAATGATCCATGATTTGATGATCACAAATGATCCTATCGGCTAGCAATAAAGAGCATATTAATGACAGATACGCATCGTTGCATAGCCCTGCAGCCAACCAGCATCACCACTTAGTTGCTTGCTTGCTCCCGTAAATTTTTTCAGCGCTGTGAACAAACTCATACATTAATATTAGGTCTTGATCCTGCAGCTAGAGCTAGGGCTGGCACACCGATAGCCCCAACGGTGGATTCACCATTGGAGAGGAGAGGCAGGCCGGCACCAAGATCCCCGTGACTGTCGCCAGCCATCCTCGATCGCAGCGAAGCCTCAACTTCTTCACCAAGAACTGCCGTCTTAGAGCAACGAGATCCGTGACGGTAGTAGCGGCAGCCCGTCTCCCCACTCCGCCGGGGAGCTCAACCATGACGAGCGGTGAGCCCTCGTCAACTGTCGGATAGTGGGGAGGAGATGGGATTGTTGATGTGGACATGGATATGGTCAACGGCAGCAAGTAGAGACGGAGGTGGGGCGCAGAGAGGAAGCTGGCAGTGGCAGGCCATCCGGCAGCGGGATGTCCAAAGGGGATCGGGGGCATGGAGTGGATTCAGTGGGGAGGGGAGAGATTTTATATTACTTTTCTTGATTTTGGGTATTGATTGCAAATTTTGGAGTACTATGTAAATTATAAACTAAAAGAGACTAAAATGCAAAATGTTTATAAGTCCCACCATAGATTTTCTAAACCACACCTTTGCACTGTGAGCATGGTGTCTTTTGAAGGTTTCTAATCTATCCTACGTGGCAGCTGAGGCCTAGCAAATGCTCGGTCGCATTGCTATTGCCATTACACTCTCCAATGGTGATGGCTTTGGCCAAGTTCGATAAATCTATTTAGTTTCATTACCTTTGTAAGTAGTATATGTTTTTGGAACTCAGCTAAATTTTAGTTTTGTAACAGAAAATTTTAGCGTAGTTTGCATTTTGCACCTATAGTCTAGGCAAGGCAAATTTTGTGTAAACGGAATTACTTTACTAGGTTTCCACCTAACCTATGGTAAACACCTCTCTCGAAAAAACCGGAGACGAAGAATAGGATATCTCAACTGTCAAGGCTCTGAGTTTGTGATTTTCCTTTTTTTTTTAGACACGGAATAAATATGCAGGAGCTATTAAGACTTGAGATATCATTGCTAAGTCCGTGATTCCTTTCATTATTTGGCATCCTTCCGGTGCAGTTTGGCCTATATTTCTTTTTTTTTTTCATGCAAATCACGTGGTGATGAATAAATCTGCATTTCTCAGAAGAACGATAAATTGGCTTTTATCAAGTATCAATTTGGAAGCCTTAAAAAGAATCAAGATGAACGAGGTCAAATTAATGCTTTGAATGCGGGACGATCGCTTTCGATGCAAGAGTGCGTCAACATAGGGGTGCTTAATTTCCTGCCATGAGCAAATCATTCTTCTTGCGCATTAACCATTAAGCACGTTGTTGCTAATGCTAGCTAGCTTGCTCCATTGGTTTATGGTCGTACTCGTACCTAAGCCAAAGCCGGCCAGTTCATCTTAAATGATAATTAGGATGTGATCGATATCAATCGGTCCTGCTTGGGATTTTAATTGTGATATTCTCTTTTAATTTCTGGACCAAGTGCAGCGTTGATGCAACATATGAAAGCGCCCCAATATATATAGTACTGTACAATTCTGTCCTGAATGCTAATGATACAGTACTAATATTCCATTTGATTCGGCGTGTTTTTCGAGCATCATTTTTATTATTCTTAATGGTCCTTGATGACGATAGCTACAGTGCTTTGGATGGAATTACAAATCGGAGTTATTGCTTGACAGCAGTGTATTAACTGAGACTTCAGTTAAAACTAAAGCACTAGTAGACCCAGGCAAGCCATAATCAATGACAAATCTATAAAGAAATACTCCCTCCATACTCGTATTAGAAGTCGTTTAGAATAATGTTTAAGTCAAACCTTAAAAATATAAATCATAAATAACTCTCAAGTTGTTGAGTTTGAAATGTAAAATTTATATAAATAGATTTTGTCAGGGTTACGGATAAGGCATACCCTCCATCCTATGATTTACGGAATATACTGATAAGGTATACCTTCACGTATACGGGTCGTTTCCATATACACTGTTTGGAATTCATCTCGAGTTACGGAAAATATCTCTATCAGTTAATGAATTGCCGGAGTCCTACTCGGAGGGAATAAAATCTTTGATTATACCGTGCCAGTTTACATATCCCTAAGTCTTACTTGGGGGTTAAGGTATTCCACGGTATAAAAGGGATCCCTAGGGAGAGGCAAAGGGCATCGAATCTCATCGCCAACACACCCACCAAAGTTTACAAAGCCGGAGTATGCGGAGCCATCTCGCCGAGAGATCTCGTCGAATCCCTCGACTGCGATCTCGTCGGTATCACCTGTTTTGGTTACTCTCTTTGTAATCTGTTCTCATTATCATCAATCTCATATAAACTGGACTAGGGCTATTACCTGATAAGGGGCCTGAACCAGTATAATCCTTGTTTTTTTTTCTGTTTTGATGTCGTACTATGTAGACCCCTGCTCCAACGTACCCCAATACTCTATTCATCCGGCCCGCGAGTACCACTCGTCGACAGATTTGTCTTGAAAAATACTTTTACAAAAGTATACATATATTATTTTTCAATGAATGTTTTTATAGAAATAAGAAGTCAAAGTTGTGTTTTGTAGACCGTGTCGCTGTCCAAAACGACTTCCTTTACGAGTACGGAGGGAGTAGTGGGGATTTGAACAAATAAAATAAAACTATCGCCGTGTTTAGATCCAAAGTTTTTCTTCAAAGTTCCAACTTTTCCATCACATTAAAAAAACATTCCTACACACACAAACTTCCAACTTTTCCATCACATCGTTTCAATTTCAACCAAACTTCTAATTTTGGTGTGAACTAAACACAGCCTATATCCTCCATATATATATGCATGGCAAAAAAATTTAGTAGAAGCTTTCATGGTCCTATTGCTAGTCGGGGAGACTCGAGCCCCGCCGCGCCCATGCTCGATCCACCCTTGACTGCAAGCATGTCTCAGTTAAAACTCAAAACAAATAGGTAAAAGATTACAAGAGGAAAGATTCCTTTTTAACTCTTTTCGCTGAAAAATATAAAACATCCTCGTTTTCAATAAAATCAACATATATTTAAAATGTTTAACTAGTAATTGAACTACCCATATGTATATTCAATGTTATCATTAAATATGTGTTTGTATTCTTTTTCCAAAATACAGTACATACACATTTCATTCAAGTTTATTTTTCAATATTTGATTTTATATCGTTAAGAACACACATATAAAAATATTACAAATTATATATTTTTCACGTATTACAAAAGTTAGTTGATATAGCGAAACGACGACTAATCTTTTTTTTTCACTTCAGTCATTAATTACTCAAGAGTATGTAAGATGATGACGCATGAACACATGATATTCGTTAACAAGGTTTAGTCGAAACATATATCTTCAGAATTTTGATTATGTGCGCTCCTCTCTGAACCAACATATTACAGCGTGGACGCCGTCAGTAGGCACTACCTCTCTCTCTCTTACCTATGTTAAGCCGTCATACGATTACAACAAGTCTGATTTTCTATTTAAAAGAGATTTTAGGACTGAGTCCAACTCTAAATCTACCCTACAACCATTACAAACTTTAAAGTCGTATGAGCTGCAATGGTTTATAATCAACCGAGTGGAACGACGAGGCTGTATAATTTTAAAAACCATGTAAAAATACATACACACCTATTTTAATATGTAGTTTAAGAAAATAGAAATTCAGAGAGGTACGTAGTTTTTTTAAATAAAAGAGGGATGGTGAAACAATGCCACGACACAACCACATCTTTCCAAAGAAAAGCCACCATGGAATTAATCGTCCACACTTACATTACTGGCCACAGTGACAAATATGCGTGTTATTGCCCGGCGAAAAAAAAATGCGTGTTCTTGGCAGTGCCTCACATCATGTTTACTAGACTAGTGAAACAAACATAATTGACCAAAGAAGAACAAAATTGAATGGCCGAATTTCCAGGCACCACCCAATCCTTTATACGAGTCATTGTCAGAGAAATTCGGTGAAAACGATTTTTGTTTTCTCCGGCTTCGATTAT
The DNA here is from genome assembly GCA_000338895.3 of Oryza meridionalis. NCBI lineage: Eukaryota > Viridiplantae > Streptophyta > Magnoliopsida > Poales > Poaceae > Oryza > Oryza meridionalis. The sequence goes on from CM002528.2 coordinate 20,983,670, forward strand.
TCGGAGGCCATCTTAAAAGCCGGGACGTTGTTAGTTGAACCTCCACTATTTCTGCCGAACATGGTCGGCAAGGAGAGGCGCTGACGTGGCAGTGGATGGGGTGGGGCCCACCTCGCTGACCAATGCTGTGCCAGGGTGCAATTCCCTGCTCCCAAGTTTTGGATATCTCAAGATAAAGTGTACGAGTCAAAAAGGAAAAGGTTTTGCGCAAAATTTGGACAAAGTGTTTATTTTCTTCAAAAAATTGTAACTGACGTGTACTCCTATAGATGGGAGAAAAAAAAATGACTATATGCAATGTTTGGTTCGGTAGTTTTGTACTTTTGCACAGCAATTGGAAATAGCTTCTCTCTTTTTTTTTCTTGTGAACGTGGTTGACGTGTATCATGAAGTAAATGCAATTTAAACACTCCGAATTGATTATAGCTATTTCGTCAATGCTGGTGCAAGAGAGAGCACCAAACATACTATAACATAAATAGCTTTAATATCGCGACCAAATATAATTTATTCAATTCTGCTTTTTATGACTAGTGGTTGGACTGAACTGTCCATAATTATTGATGAAATACATGAAATGCATATTATTAGAGCTTGTTTGGCTAACCAAACGTACACCTAATTCCCTTCGAATTTGATTTGGATTCATTGGGGTGTCCCTAATGTTAATATTAATACACTTTCCAAGACAGTTGGAGAATGGAGATCAACCCATGGACTGAAGTTTAATTTCAGAATTCTTGAGGGAAAAATGAAAAGATAGATGACACCATAGTAAAATAATAGGAGAAAAACGAAAACAAATTCTATCACAGATATTTCACTGGGCCTAGATAGGCCAATCGCGGCCCAATTCTTCGACATTCGTGATAGAGGGAGTAAGTCTATTTTACTTCTCTCATCTCTTGCACTTGATAGATTCGAATCCCTCAACCATAAAATCGGGTGTAACACCTGCTGTCAACTTCAAAAACCGGTGTAAACCAATTCCTTCGCTTAGAGTGTTTGAGAGGAGAAAGAATAAGATTGAGAATATATGTAAAACGAGATGAGTCATTAACATATTAATTAAGTATTAATTATTTTAAACTTAAGAAATAGATTAATAAGATGTTTCTAAAACAATTTTCCTATAGATCTTTTCTCAAAAAATTACACGTTCGAGAAACGTGCATTCATAGAAAGGGAGAAATCTCTCTCTCTCTCCATGGCTCAAACGTGTGCGGAGGAATGAACCGCTTGAGCAATACTCTGGCCCAGTATTGTCAAGTCTCGGGTCCCAACATTATTTGGGCCTATCCGGCCCACTTGAGCCAGGCCGGGCCAGATGGGCCCCCTGCTTGGATCCCCCTTCAAGCGATGCGCGCGGTGAGCGGCGAGACGCGCCGCAGCGACGGCGGCGACGGGAGGAGAGCGAAGGCCGGGGCTGCCTTGCCGGCGGCGAGGTCGAGGGCTCCGGGAAATCCGTGACCCTCTTCCTCCTCCTCCTCCTCCGTCGTCGGCGCAGGCCGCCGCACGCGTCGGCCTCTCGGGGAACGGTAGGAATCACCACTCCCTCCCCTATGGATTAAAACCCTACGCCCCCAGCTGCTTCCATGGGACTGTACGGCTGCCCGTAGCCGGCACGAACAGTGCAGCACTCACCGTGCTCAGCCGCAGCCGCAGCCGTTGGCCTGCCGAACAGATTGGTGAGATTGATGCAAATTTTCCGGAGCAAAGTTCAAAGCAGATCGGTAAGTCGCTCGCGGCGAGATTAGTGCAAAAGGGCAGATGTGTTTTTCTGCCTGTGATTTCGGAAAAAACTTTTGGCGAATCATGATAGAATTCTCTGCATATTAATATATTATATGCTCGGTGTTAGCGAATGCCCCTGATTTACACCAACCATGTGCTAGGATGCGTTTGTGTGTGATGTGATCACGATTAAGTTGACTGATTCGTACTTGATGTATTCTGCAGGCTCGTGGTCTCAGATCTTCAGTATTTGTTTAACATGGCTACGCCCATTTTATAGTCGTTTTACTGTCGGCCTGAACTGAACCGAACTGCTTCTGTGGTATGTCATCCACTCTGATTTAGTAGCTTAATTAACTTGCAAAGTGTAACTTTTATGAACCTTGTTCAACAAGATTTGATCATTATCTTCCATGCATGGCATATTAAACGGCTTTGTGCTTCAGTTGAAGACAAAAAAATGTCCCTTTTTTCCCCTGTCAATCTCTCTCACTTTGTCGCTAAAGATGTGTCCGACGATAAGCTTAATCTTAACTCGGCAATAGGTTCCTTGAAAAGGACGGCATGTAACTTGCTAATTAAGGTTTAAGATCCCATTGGAGGGAGTACTGTGAACTACGGCGTAGTGGAAGCTAAAGTGTTCTGTCCAAAAGGAGGAGGCCTTTTTAGATAATGTTATATAGACGGACAATTTGTGTTTTTTATATCAACTACGGGGTTACACAAATCTTTTCAGCTAGGTGATTCCCCGCGCTTTGATGCGGAAATCACTAAGCACTTCTTAGTATATTTTTTTCGACAATCAAATTAGGAGTAAAAAGGAAAAAACATGAAACATTATGGTTTAACAGTACATATCATGAAGCAAACAAACAATACCTGAGTTTTATTGTGAAACATATTGATAAGTATATGTTAAATATATAAAAATAATAGATAGATTTGTTAAAGTATTGTGCAAATGATGTGAGGGATAATGATTGGATATGCTTGCATGTTGATTTGTAAAATTAAATAAATTGTAGATGATGTTGTATACTCGCATGAAATTAAATATGTAATTATAGCTAGTGGGTGATAATGTGGCATAGTTGTATGTTAAGCTTAGATTTATTAGTGGGCTATAATTTATAGAAAATATAGATATAGATTATTGATTTGATGCATTTATTGGACCTACTAGGTAAAATCATGTACCCACGCATGCTTTTACTACAAAACCAACTATGCATCATAAATGAATAACAATGTTGTGTGGGATACTATTTATAACAAAATTTATTTTGTATGGCATAAAAATATTTATTTATTAGTATTAAAAATATTTTATGTAGCATATAAATAGATTTGTCTTATATATAATAAATATGATGTACTAATTATCAACAAATATGCTACACATACATTTTTTAATAATGTAAAATTATGTATTAATTTTTATGTCATATTGAAAAAAATAAATGTGTCGTAAATAATATATTGCATAACAAACTTATGAATATAAAAGTTTCGTACAACAAATTTTTGTACTCAATAATATACTTCATAAATTTATACTCCCTCCGTTTCACAATGTAAGTCATGCTAGTATGTCTAGATTCATTAAAATCAATATGAATGTGGGAAATGTTAGAATGACTTACATTATGAAATGGAGGAAGTATGTTTCTATATACCAAAGAACAAAAAATTATTCTTTTCATAATAATTTAATGGTCAACTAACAGAAAGGTTATTGGAAGGGATCAAAACTAAAACTAAAATTCGAAAGTATACAAGAGGATGAGTAAAACTCGACGGTATATAAAGAATTGGCAAATTTTCAAGGGTACACACAAGGAATTTTTTTACTGGTATTGAGATATTACAAGATACCACAAACTAACACCAAAATGATTATACTTTTCAATAACACTTCTCAAAAACAGTAGAATCAATAAAGCAGGGTTGGGCAGGGGCCATCGGCTTCCATGATTGAAAGCATTTTGTTTCCGTTGGAGTTTCTTCCAGATGTAACCAAACATAATCGTGATGACCCAAACAAAAGCACCAACGCCAGTAATGTGGCGTGTAGCCATGGAATGATGGCGGAGCCCGGTGCACCATCGATCATGGAAAATCCATGGGTCAGCACCTAACCATGATGACTGATGAGTGACACTCTCACCCACATACTCCTAGGTCTCATTTTAAACGCAGCTATAAGTTTCCGTGTCTAAACTTTGATCATTTGTTTTATCTAAATTTTTTTATGATTAGTATTCTAATTGTTATTAGATGGTAAAACATGAGTAGTATTTTATGCGTGACTTATGTTTTTTATTTTTTTAAAAAGAAATTTAGATAAGACGAATAATTAAAGTTGAACATGAAAAGTTATAGCAGAGAGGGAGTACACGATGGGAGAAACAGCTGTCAAAGGGCACAAGGTTCATGCGACATGCCAATAAAGGCATGTGTACTAGTATGATCCTACGAAATGATGGGGCATGCTTTCTCTGCATGATAGTATAATTGTGCACTTGTCATGATTACCACGCAAAGAGACATGTTCATTGCAAGGCAAGGGAGGTAAGTAATCTGGATTCTGCAGTACATGATATTGCAGTTCATGCATTCGGTAGCAAGGTGCGCTCTGTTTGACTTGTCGGTTGCCCTCCCTGGTATTATAATTTTAAGTAAGGGGGGGTGTTTAGATGCAGGGTGTAAAGTTTTTGTAACGTCCCGCCTCTCCCAGGCCGGGCCCGCTTACATCTGGCAGCTTTTATAGGTCATAGACTGTCCTCACAGACCAACACAAGTCTAGTCTTTTGGGAAGAATTTCCCGGTCGGTCACCTATCCCAAATTGCTCCAGGCCAAGCACGCTTAACCCTGGAGTTCTTTGGGTCACCCATCCCAAATTGCTCCAGGCCAAGCACGCTTAACCCTGGAGTTCTTTGGAGATTGGCTTCCCTCCAGGCCAAGCACGCTTAACCCTGGAGTTCTTTGGAGATCGGCTTCCGGAAAAGAAGTTCATCAACCTCAGGCCAGCACCATGCCTGCGCAACTGCGACACACGCGCCCCCGGAAAAGAAGTTCACCCCCCCTTAAGCGTCGATCAACCCCAGGCCAGACCCGCTTACATCTGGTAGCTTTCATAGGTCATAGACTGCCCTTATAGACCAACACAAGTTTTTTCTGCACACTTTGTCCAACACAAACTTTGTCCAACACAAGTTTTTTCTGCACACTTTGTCCTCACTCGTGCGCACCCCGCCCTTATAGACCAACACAAGTTTTTTCTGCACACTTTGTCCTCACTCGTGCGCACCCCGGGAAGAATTTTCTGGTCGGTCACCCATCCCAAATTGCTCCAGGCCAAGCACGCTTAACCCTGGAATTCTTTGGAGATCGGCTTCCGGAAAAAAAGTTGCAACTTGTTAATATGATTGTTGATATGAGTATTCTATTAATACTATTAATCCCTAGGCCAGGATGTTACAGTTTTGGCGTGTCACATCGGGTATTATATAGGGTGTTATATGCACTCATAAAAAGCCTAACTACAGAATTCGTCAGTAAACAACGAGACAGATTTATTAAGCCTAATTAATCCGTTATCAGCAAATATTTACTGTAGCACCATATTGTCAAATCATGGAGCAATTGGGCTTAAAAGATTCGTCTCGCAAATTAGTCGCAATCTATGCAATTAGTTATTTTTTAGCCTATATTTAATACTTTATGTAAGTGTTAAACATTCGATGTGACAGGATGAAAAATTTAGATCTAAACAGGGTCTAAATTATGTTGGGTTACACACGTTACACTAACTTACAAGTGGGTGTAATCTACTCTCTTCATACACAGATACGGAGTACATGTTTTGGGATTCGAATTTTATCCATAAATATATAAAGAATTTTGAAGTACTACTTTTACAATATATATCCAACCGTTGCATTTATGCATTTATTGCTAACCGGTAGTTGCATCGCTAGGTATGATAATTTTTCAATTAGGTAAACTCCAAAGAACATCAAAGTGTCATTTTATTTTAATCTTCAACTTTACTAGACAACCTAGAACGAAGGGAGTAGCATACAAAACACCCAGTCTAATTGATAAACTTGTCGACTCTATGCAAACCATAGCCAAATCTAAGTACACCACATATAACTCACAAAGTCTGTCAAATCTTATTCATGACCTGGGAAAGTTTTTTTTTTCACTCGAGTAGACCTATTGAGCCAGTCAAAATTTGTCCACCGGCTTAGGTGAAGTTATTTTTAGTTGGGTGTGTTTTTTTATGTACTTCCTCTGTAAAAAAAAAAAACTATTGAATGAAGGATTTTCTAGTACAGCGAATTTAAATAGAAGGCTATCCAGATTAGTTGAAAGGAAATGTCACCTCCAATACTAGATTTTTTTTTTGCCAGAGGAAAATAAAGGCTAAGGTCTATTGGTGGTTCGGATGAGGTTAGGTTAGTCTAAGCTCCTTTCCTATTAATGTTTTTCTCTTCCTCCTTAATGAATGTTACGCAACCCTCTTGTGTAATCAATAAAAAAATTATCCACCAGTAAGAGGTGCATGCATATTTTCCTACCAGGTTTAAGCCATCCTAACAATTCCAAAATCCCTTAGATTTATATCCCTTAGATTTATAGACGGAGTGAGTAATACTTATAAAATTAAAACATAATTCTTTTGTACATTTCAACACAAGTGTGCAGGTGCAGCAAAACTTTCCCTGTCAAACAGATTGACTGGACTGAAATCACTGACAAAATGGAGAAAATACACGAATATAAAAGAATAACCAATGCAAATAATATTATTGAGAACTGTATCAATCACAGTTGTCCACTGGAACAGCAACCTTTTGACACCCCACAACCTACTCCTTGTACAGACCAGACCTGATTATTGTCCACCACTTGAATCCCAATATCTAGAACCACCCATCAACTGCATTAAACTAATCCAAAACAAAATAATGTTAATATTTAGGAGCTAGGTACACAAAGAATAAACAACAATATGAGCAAGCAACAAGCCCACGAGCAGACATATCACTTTCACATAGATTTCCTTTCTTCCATCCAACAACATATCTGCGGTCAAGCGCACAAAATCACGGCAAGGCCTAATGCCAGCCGTGCTGTTCCTTCCTTTGTTTGCATCAGCAATCATCTCCAGCAGTAGAACAGGTTTGCAGTATGTTCAGCTCATCATCAGCTCAGGCATCGAATTTCCAGATATCGCGATCTCCGATCACCGTCCTGTCTTCGCGCGTTTCATCCCAGTTGAGTTGAAGGGGGATACACTGGGACTAAGGTGGGGGCTTGGGCTCTCCTCCCTTAGAGTGCCATTCAAAATTGCCAGTTCTCGCAGCTGTTGCTTCTTGTAGTAGTCCATGGATTCATCCTGATAATAGCTCTAGTTAGCAAGATAGGTAATACCGATTTAATAGTAGTAGTAAAAAAACGCAAGAATCAAGAAAGCAGCAACTCGAAACAGGTAGGGAGTAAGGGTACATACAACTGGTTTGAGAAGATCCTCCAGGATTGCCACGGCTTGGTTTAGTCGCACATCAACGATATCAGACGGAAACTCAGCTTCCACAAGTACATGCAGTGGATCATTTAAGTGCTCATAGCCAGGCTTATCCCTAAGCTTGTCTTCCTATTTACGAATAAAAAATATTTTCAGAACCCCTCTCCGCTGATGTTTCATAGTCAGGAGAAGAAAAAATTGGCAAACACAAGGAGGGCGATGCTTCTGTCTAATAAAGATTCTAGAAACTAGGATTTTCTTATCTATTCATGGGCTCTTACATAATCAAAAAATTCCAACCTACATATTTGACCGATCAAAATGTTTGAATGCAAGACCGAGAGTCAGCCATGAGAATGCATTTGACAAAATCTTTGGATCACAGTTAAGTTTGGAAGCTTATTAAGAGTAAGCATATGGATATTTGTGTCAATCATAACAAAACGGATTCCAAAGAAGCAACTATGCAAGAGTATTTCTTAGCGGAAATCTTCACGTACATGAATAATTCCACTGTCCAGGGCACATGAGACTAGATAAAGTCAATCTACTACAACATGCCTTCGTTTTATCCACTGTTATATTTATATACACCTCCCGAGTCAAACCAAACTATACTACTATAAAAGTTACAGGATGAGATATCACTAATGCATCAAACATAGGAAAGGCAGATCTATCCTACACAAAATAGGGTTCTGGGCTCCTTTTACCGGCTAATGCACTGGATCAATCTTCAAAAACCCCAGATTGCAGCTTAACAAACTAGAAATATAACTAGTCAGAGTTTCAGACCGAGCCATTAAAACTGTGCTGTGAAAGGTAAATTAGATGGCCTTTCTTAGAATATACAATGCTCTATCAATCAGGACCAACCCAATGTTTTATATGAAGCGATACTAATTTTATAATTATAAGCTGGTTTAACTACAAACCAGACATACTAAATTTATATTATATCTCTATGGGCATAGTAAGTATAGTAACAGAAAAGAAGTGGCCCTAAAAGGTTCCAGTTTTTCATAACAAGTAATGGGCAACTATAGCATGTCAGTTCTAACTGTGTTCAATTACCTTAACAGAATCTTTCACTGAACCCCGTCCACGAATATAGACTCTACATTGGGTAGTAGCTTCAACTCTTTTCAGGGAGTTTCCTCGTGGTCCCAATAATCGACCAACAAAGTTGTACTAACCATGACAAAAGATTATAAATGATTTGGACTTGTTATAGTGCATACAAAAGAAAGCTCCAAATAACTATAGTTTAATGCAGGCTGTACATACATTGGGATACTTGTCGACAGGAACATCAATCCTGACAACTTTCTTAACAACAGGGCTTCCAGCAACTCCTGGAGCAACATTCCAGCCCATGGATGGTGATTGGAGTACCCCCATCTGCTGAAAACAAACACTTATAAATATAAGCAAACCAGTGCTCGAGATTTTGGAGAAAATGGCAATCGCACATGGATTATACGACAGAAACCAGCATTGCTTATGGGAATGAGGTTTTGCCAAACACTAATATAATATTTCCATTGGTGGAACAAGCTGTTCCTAATATTAAAATCCAATAGTTATCATTGCTAAATAAGTAGTAAACTTGCACTGTTGCACATTTCTTAAAACAGAAAATAAGATGGAAGAAGCCATCTTTCAATAACTAGGACCCATTTTTCCTGTTTCTCCTACATAATAGTAATGCATTTAAGAATGAGAGTAAATCAAATTAGTGTTGTTGAAATAATTCTTATCATTTGCCCACTATAAATATATTTTTTGTAGGGATGCCTATTTGGAATTAAACAGTTTATCAAGAATCGGCTTAGGCTAAGTTCACTGGTCACTCTAGCTTCTAAAAAAAAGAGAAAAAAACCTTAGATGGGCAAGAAACATGAGTTGCCAGCGCAGGTTATATGTATGCTTGAAAATGTAATATCCAAAAACAAATATTTTTTAAAGCAGAGAAGATATATATCAGCCTACTAAGTTAACACTTTTTCCCGATCACTATGTCTTGGTGTACATGATATATATACAACAGATGATAAGGCAGGTCACACATGCAGAACCAATGAACAGACGATTGTATGAATATGTATTACCTCTGTTTGCATTCCTGACCATCCCTCCAGATCCATTGGTTGACCATTCATAGGGTGGCCAGTTAACCTTAATGGGCTACCATGATTGACTCTCTCAGGTTCAACAAAATTTGGGTTAGGTGGCAAAGAAGATGCCCTCAAAATCTCTGCATTGACAAAAGGAGCCAATATAAGATTTGTTAGTTTGATTATGCCACATCAAATAAGGAGAAAATATCCAGGAAATATTTTTTTCAGTGTGTCTAACACCAGAAACAATAGCGAAAGGAGCTAGAATGTAGAAATTGACTAACTCAAATTCTGTGTTATCTTATATTGAAATGCAGAACTGAATCTGAAGCATCCCAGCTGAATGATACAACTAAATAATTTAATAGTATTTAGTTTTCATCTCAATGGGTATCTTCTGTGCTTTTTAAAATGATATCACTTGTGTGCGTTCCTATGTTTACATAAATAATATCATTTCGATGTGAATGTGATGAACATCGATGGCATTTCTTATTGACAAGGAACAGATTATCCAAGATCAACAGAGTAGCAGCTTAGAAGAATAGATAAAAGTAGCAAATGGTTGGATGCACTTCCCTGATAGGCACTCACATTCAAACCATACAAATAAATAGGAATAGATAAATACACGGAAATAATCCAAAAGGGCAGAGGAAATAAACCTTGGTTTAAAAGCCTGTTACAAAACGGAAGAACTTGCATGAACGGGGCTAACTTCTGCCTCTCAGCAAGTAACTCAGCAAGATATCTACAAAACAAAAACCTCATCAGTCAGCTGAATTACAATCATCACATGTGTGGATTTACTTAAGCATAAAAAGGGAGAAAGGTTACTCCAAGCATTTAAAACAAAAATGATCTGTCAACAAGCTTAACAATGGTGAGAATTCATGACCTAATTAAAACAATGAGCACCATGCACATGGCCTTTACAGCTATCAGTGTCCAATCAAAATATATAATGCCTACTTACTCCTAATGGCTTCCAACAGTCAACAACACAGCCACAAATCTGTCATTAGCAGGTCACCAAAAATCCCCAACTTGGCAAATCATTATAGGCCACAACCGGGATCGTCGTTGATCAATGCCAAAATCACACCAAGATGGTCAAAATTAAGCACAAATCTCGCATAATAGCTAGAATCAAATCTCATACTACTCGGAATGATTCAATCCAATAAGATCAGATAGATTAAAAAAACAAAACTTTACAGAAGTTGGAGCATGCGTACCTCTCCCTCTCAGAGGCAGGAGACCTCAAGGGGCTCTGATGGTGAGGAGAAGAATGAGCACCGGATGGCAAGAACTGGAAGAAAGCCGGTGGTGGGATCCTCTCATCCATGGCCTCCAGCAGCAACAAGAACTCAAGAAAATTGCAATCTTTCGGCGCAAACCAGGATCAAGAAAGATAGAGAGCCAAGCCCCAGTAGCCAAGAACCCAAGAAATCAAGAAAACCAAGAAGAGCAAAACAACCAGGAAGCTATCAGAGAGGAGATGTATCTATCTATGGGGGGGAGAGGGCTGAATGGAATCCAAGGAAATCTAAAAAGGACAGAGAGGTGCCAAGAACCAAGAAGCAAGTATTGGGATGGGTGGGATTATATATGTGTGTGTGTGTAGCTATAAAATAAAAAGGGAAGGCAATAGCTGGGTTTGCATCAATCAATGATCAGAGGAGGAGAGCCCAGGCTGTGTAGGAGTTGGCAGCAGCTCTCTTTTGTGGCTGCCTCTGCTGCCTGCATGCTGCTTCTGCTGCTTCTGTTCTTACTTGCATGCTCTTTCTCCAGTGTTGTGATGTTGTCTGTACAGCAGCTAGCTAGCAGAAAGAGAAGGGGGTGGGTGGGGCGGCGAGAGACTGGCCGTGGGGGTGGTGAGGAGGAAGAGACAAACCCAGAAGAGGGAGCTTTGGATGCTCTCTCCTCACTGCTGTATGCGTCTTGCCAGTTCAGATGATTGCAGTCCTGTGCCTGACCGCTTCCGGAGAGTGGAGTGCGTCTCTTCTTTTTTTACAGCCCCATTATTTGGTATATGTTTATACTACACATATAAATATAAACCAACTTTAAATTATAAAGTCAGTTTTAAACTTAATTTTGTGATTTTTCTCGTTATAGTTTATTTCACAGTGTTTGCTTTTTTTTCACAAGTACGCAAAAAAATTGCACGTCAATGTAGGCATGTTTAGCTCACCCTAAAATTTTTCACCAAATCACACATTTGAACACATGTATAAAGTATTAAATATAGCCTTAAAAAATAACTAATTACATAGATTACGACTAATTTGCAAGATGAATCTTTTAAACCTAATTGCTCCATGATTTGATAATGTGGTGTTATAGTAAACATTTGCTAATGACGGATTAATTAGGCTTAATAAATTTGTCTCGCGGTTTACTAACGGATTCTATAATTAGTTTTTTATTAGTGCCCGAACACCCCATATGACACCCTATATAATACTCGACGTGACACATCAAAACTTTACACCATTGGATCTAAACACCGCCATAGAGTGTTTGCTTTTAAATCGCTAGAAATATGTATATAAAAATTTGACCTACAAAATATTTTTTAAATTCGCTAATAAGCGATGGCGGTAAGCATTAGTATAAACAAAAAGATGGTGGTCTTACTCTCTCCTCTCTTTTTTTTCAAGGATTGATAGAATTAGTAGGACCCTAGGAAACAATCGGTGACACATTTATGTCTGGAGGATAAAAAATTTTGCTCAAAGCAATACATTTGTTACTCGAGTGTCCCATCGCTACTTAAATATATAATTCGTATATTATAATGGCCGATCGAAATAAGTATATTTATTCTTAATTATTTTGTCTGGAACCATGTCATCTCGGTAATTTGTAGCTTTTTAGATGTTTGATCCAGAGTGTCGATCAAATAGTAGACTATTCTTCAGTAAAGCTACAATAGGTAGAATTTCTATCCTCTCGTGAGATGAGACTTCTAAAGTGTGAATCGCACGGAACAATAACCAAGTTATATTTTACATTGCACCACATGTTAGCATTTCACCATTAAAAAATGTCAGCATCAATGTGTCCAATTTTTTTTCTAGTTAATGAGTTTGTACGTAGCTAGTACAAATTTATGGATAGAGTATATGTGTAGGCCATTATTTGTTGAGACTAAGCAAAGGAATATTAATTAGCAAATTGGCAGATATTATAATAAAATAATGTATGTTCACGTGTTGAAAGGAGTGTAAAACATAAATAATAATCTTATACCATAACAATTATAAATATATATACTGGAAGATTTTAATGGTTGTCACATGAAGCATATGCAATCCTCCGTGTCTTGCCAATTCCCGCACGCTAATAGTGAACCTTTCCCCTCCTTAGTGTTTTCCATGCATCGTTAGGTGGGCCCCTCTCCCCTCCTTAGTGTTTTCCACCCATCGTTAGGCGGGCATTCTCCCTAGTGTTTCTTCTCAAGCGGCGCCATCTAGGATGGCCTTGTAATACCATCAATTGTTTTGTCCTTACTATCATTGCATCTCTCATACGCTACTAGATAGACCTCCTCTCCGTGTATTCCCTCACACACCATATCGGTATCAGGTGATCTTATAGTGCCATCCATCGATATGTCCTCACCCTCCGTTGCATCCCCAACACGTCAACAAGTGAGTATCCTCTCCAGTGCTTCCCATGCACGGCACATGGTATCCTTACATAGTCATTTATCATTATATCTTCGCCTCCTATTGCATCCCCCATGCGTCGTTAGGGGGAGGGGGGTATTTATCGTGCTTGCCTAACAATATCCATTGGTCCATTTTCACCACTCATTGTATACCCCACAAGTTGCTAATTGGGCTTCCTCCCACACTCATGCTTTCCCTACAACATTTATTAATCTATTTTTACAACTCGGTGTATACCACATTGTTTGCTAGCTGGGTTTTTTCTCCCACACTTAGTATGAGGTGACCTTACAACGCAATTATCTTTCTGTTAGTTTTCCTCATCCATTGTTTTTATTAGTTGTTTACCTAAATATTTTTAAAGTGTGTGTTTATAATCCAATATACCCCTTTCGAATCATGCTATTAACATGCACAAAGAGTAATAAAGTCAAACAGGGCAGAGGCAAGCCTAGGATAGCTGCCTCCATAATCATAGTATAAACCTTATTAAATTATAATGTATTTTTTTTGATGAAATCATATCTCATTAGTTAGCTCTACTTGAATTTCTAGCTCCGCCTCTAAGGGTCAAGCAATAAAATTGTGTTAGAAATTAGTACTTGTTTAAGCTCTTTTAAGGAAAATAAATTTGCATGCCTGAACATGGGTCCGCGTGGAGCTGGTTGTAGCTTGAATCTTGACAGGTGGGGCCCTCCGACCAACATACCACGAAGGCTGGCCCTGTGGCCCAACAGGAGCGGGACTTGTGGCCCACACGAACGGTGATGGATATATTTCTTCCAGGGCAAATAATATGGCATAAATGACTGTATAAGTGTATATTGCTGACTCTCCGCAGGTTCTTCCTGAAGGTGGTAAGGCCTTACAAAGCTCTTACGGCAAGTCATCTTCTCTCTTTTCGTTGGAATTTCCTTCAACTTTTTTTTACTGAATTTCCTTCAACTTCGGGCTGGTTTGGTTTAAGACCTAAATTCGGCTTACCAATATTTATCAATTTCAATAGTGTTTAATGTCTATTTGGTCTGAAGCCAAATTGTGGCATGACTAAGAAAATATGCCATTTCAATAATTAACTTAGGCTATTTTGGCTTCAATCCAAATACAACTTTGCCTTTCTAAAATTAACCATACCAAAACTTATCAAAATTTGGCATTGCTAAAAATTGGTAAGACCAATTTAGGCCACAAACCAAATCAGCCCTTCAACTCATAGCATTCAAACCCTCCTGAAATAATTAAAACACCCAACTTAATTAATTAGCATTTGAAATTTCAACTCAGCTAGTAATCGTGACTTTAGAATCACAAGGTGTAAATATTGTGTTTTCTAGCGCTTTGATCACTGCCCAGCACTTCTGTGTACCAATTACATAATAGGCGACCAATGTACAGTGGCACGACGCACAACATGGGTTTCAGTGAGGTGATGAGATCTGATGGAGGAAAGAGAATAATCAAACGAAAAATGTACGTGGAAAATGTTCCGTCTTTTGTTTCAAGTAGCTTACAACGATTTAGGTGTTTGTGGGATAGATACCCAATGGACAGCTATTTCTTCCTCCAAAAAGCTTCGCGGAACTCCTAGCCTCTTTTCGTTCTCTCAATAAGTTCATCTTGGATGCTTCATCATATATAGACAGTTCATTACAAACCGTTAAAGCATGATTTAACAAGAGGCCCATCTAAATTCATGATGGTGGAAAGAACTTCCCAATTATCTACTTAGGGTGAGTTTGAGGAGGAAATTAGGAAGATACGCAAAACGAAGTGAGCCATTAGCGCGTGATTAGTTGAGTATTAACTATTTTAAATTTCAAAAATGGATTAATATGATTTTTTAAAGCAGCTTTCCTATAGAAAATTTTTACAAAATACGCACCGTTTAGTAGTTTGGGAAGCGTGCGCACGAAAAAATAGGTGTTTTCTCACCCTAAATCACAGAACGAACGCAGCCTTATCACACATATGACCACATTTTATACCAACATATATAGGATTTGTAAAAAAAAAAGTGATGTTTGTGCTTATATCACATAGTGGTACAATTTTTTTTACTACTCTCTCTATCCAAAAGTCTAAGGTCATTTTTTATTTTTTGGATTTTTCCAAAAGTACTAGGCATATTTATAATCTCTTTGTGCTAAATTAAATTGTTAGCAAAAAATCATTTAATACTTATTGATTGCGTGTATGTATATAGTTCCTTGATTTTGTCACATGGTAAGTGAGTTAAATTCTTTCTTATCTTGATGACAAAAAGAACTATGCCTTGTATTTTTGGATGGAGAGATTAAATGAGTTCGATCGCAAGAAAAACTGTACGTGGTAATACCTCGTGATATATCTCACCTTGTGTTTCAGGAATGTATGAACCTATTTTTCTCAGCAAATTTAATTTTTTTCCACATATCTCACTAAATTTATCTTAAAATAGATGGCAGTACCTTTTGTTTTCCTCCTTTACTCTCACATCTATGCCACCTCTGTTGCTCCTTATCGTTATTGCGATTGGGCGTTCCAATTCACATGAATGGATGAAATTAATCGCAAGAATTAAAGAATAAAATGGTACTCAATCCATTATACCCCTAACCAACTTTCAACTTTCAACAGCAAATCACTGAACAAACTACTCCATTATTGAGTCAAGTCCAGGTGAGTCAGTCAAGTAGTTCATTATTGAATCGATCCGGCACTCCGGCCTATGGCTTGAATGTGTGGCATGTGCGTGTTTTTATGTGTCACACTTTATCAATTACTTGTGGTTTGTAATGCTATTTCTCATCATAAATTAATGAAGTTAGAACCCTTATAAATTACAGTCAATGTGTGTTGTTTTGTTTGGGGTATTTAATTTGGTTGTGACACGTTTAAAATTAGACATGTTTGATCAAGTTAGCAGATATATATTTGATTGGAGTCACAGCGTGACAAGATTTTCTTTTTCTAACAAAATATATGTTATACATACTTATATATGTCAATGACTAAAAACACTACGATAAGATTCTTTTAAATTTATTAAGGTGTGACAGATAATTTAATCACCCCACTTAAACAACTGTGATAAGTTTATCAGGCAACCCAAGATAATTGGGAATTTAGCATCGTCATATTTTTATCGTCGATCTATGTGTCTTTTCATCATTCGTGGTGGTGCATATAGGTTACTTCATGTAATATGAAAAGAAAATCATTCTCTACTCCTCAATACCACCCCTCATTTAATTTGTACAGAAAATTTGTACGAATTCAGCTATCAGTATTTGGCCTGCCCTCTATTTAATGATGGAATCTATAATATATAGGACTGTGTAGTACATTTGTACTTGAGCTGCTCGCACAAAAAAAATATCCCATTAATGTGCGTCCAAGCTTTGCTTAGGCCAAGAGCTGAGAGCCTGAGACAACAGTGTCAAGCTTGACTGGCGCACGTCTTAGGCCAAGGGATGAATTGGGCTTATGCAAATTGGGAGTATGCCACAGTACAGCCCATCAAATGCCAATCTTGGGCCTAAGTATTGCACAGTAACCATAGGCCAAATTTCAGCCCATAACCCCCACATAGTGCACAAGTTTCAGCCTATCTTGATTCATATTGGGCCTAATTTCGGCCGACCTAGCTCAGCTGGTGGCCCAAACTGTAACCGAGTAGACAATGGAAGGGAGTGGGCCAAAATTCAACATGTCTAAATTGTCTTAGGTCCATTCCGCTCCTATTGTGGGCCTGAATCTGGCCCATTTTGTAATGCAGTTCATTTGCTTTGCATTTGTCGCAACTCTTGGGCTTTGGTCAGGCCTAATTGCGTCCATGGGCCCAACTATATGTCATTGTTGGGCTGAATTTAGCGCAGTTGCAGGACTAATCGCGTCCTAGTTGGGTTAGGTTAGTGTGCCCGGAATGGCCTGTTACACAATCTGTGGGCGAGAATGCTAATAGGCGATCAGTCGCGCGCCTCCTCTCCCGCGCGACTGGACACGCGTCGCGCGCGGAGAGGGGCGCGGGCGGCAGCGCGGTTTTCTCTTCTTTTTTTTTTCGGTTTCGCACGTTCCTTTTTTTTTTGTTTGTTCTGTTTTTTTTTTCCGCGGTTTTTTTTCGAACGGTTTCTTTTTTTTTCGGTTTCCTTTTTTCCCGCACGTTCCTCTTTTGTTGTTTGTTCTGTTTTTTTCCGCAGTTTTTTTTTTCGCACAGTTTTTTTCTATCCGTATTTTTTTCAGTTTTTTCGGTTTTTTATACGTACGTATACAAAGTTTGTATACACCTATGCAAAGTTTGTATACACATATAAAAAAGATACAGAAAGTTTGTATATATACGTATATAAAGTTGGTATATTTTGTTTACATACATATATAAACTTTATATACGACGTATACAAACTTTGTTTTTTATACATCGCATACAAATTTTATATTTGTATATATATTTTTTATACATATAAAAAATATATAAATATACAATATATATATATATATATATATGCACTGTAGATGAGAGAGACTAGAAAACGCGCGCCGCGCGCGACTGATCGCCGATCAGCCAGGCCCATCTGTGGGACTAGGATGTGTTCGCCGTTCTTCATTCCCATCCAGGAAAACATAGTGGTTTATTAGCGTGTGATTAATTAAGTATTAGTTATTTTTTAAAATAGATTAATTTGATTAATTTGATTTTTTAAGCAACTTTCGAATAGAAACTTTTTTAAAAAATGTACCTTTTAGCAGTTTGAAAAGCGTGTGCGCGGAAAACGAGAGGGATTGGGAAAAGCTTAAAATAGATTAATTTGATTTTTTAAGAAACTTTCGTATAGAAATTTTTTCTAAAAACGCACCTTTTAGCAGTTTAAAAAGTGTGCGCGGAAAACGAATAGGGTTGGGAAAAGCGGCAGCCGAACACAGCCTTTATTTTGGAAGCAGTTAAATGTGAGATTTTACAGTATATTATCAGTTTCCGTCTATACAGTTCCATTTCCAGTTCTCCAATAGTTCCATTTTCGGTTTTCTGAAACCATTTTTATTTCTAGTTTTACCATTTCCAATTCTGTTCCGTTCCCGAGAAAAATATGATTATGAAAATTGTTGATACATTTTCTGACCATTTTGATCATTTTCACCCTAGCAAAACGGTGAATCCATCACGCATTTTCTTCGCACATCCCATAAATGATAAATCACCAGTTCACCACAGGTTTGCGTACCATCTATTTCCATCAACCATCAAGCATGCAGGGACATAATATGGCAGCGAAAGCACAACAAATTCAGAGCAGTGTTAGCCTTGGCCATCAGTACTCTCACAAGACAAAAAAGTTACCCAGTGTTACCCAATGTTACCCTTTTCTCGGTAATTCGGGAAATTATTTAAATTTTTTAGACTTTTTTATTTTTTTAATTTTATTAATAAACCTTTTCAAAAAAATATTTTCAAATCTGAACCTAGTGTGACCAAATAATTTTTTACGCCATGCCCAGCTCACGTGTGGCATTGTTGTCCTGCCACGCCACCGTGGCTAGCGTGACAAAACAACACTAGCCAAAAGGTTCAGTTTTCAGAAATATTTTTTAAAAATGTCTATTAATAAAATTAAAAAAAGTCTAAAAAATAAAAAAATTGTAATTCGGCAGGTGGCCGTGGTTGTGCTGCTAACGGGAAATAGTTATGCCAGTTTTTTCTTCTGGTAGAATTTCAAGACCACATAGAATTTTTAAAAATCCTAACTATAATCTGTCACAACTAGAACAATCTTAGCAGGTGCAACAGCCAAGAGCCCAAGATGACTGGAAAACATCAGCAGCTAGTGACATGATAGTGTGTAAAAATTTGTTGTAGCATTTAACAGAAAAGGAAACGTTGCATCAGGAGCATGATGCCGACTAAACTGAAACCTCTAGCATGTCTAATGGACCAAAAAGAAAAAAGAAATTCTGCAAACAGAAAATAGTTCTGAACAAAAACGTCCCAAGTGCTACATATTGCGCTGGTGCAATACAACCAGGAGAGAATGTCATAGAAGAACAATCATTGAGTCGGTTTCTGCTGTAGCAATGTTTTATATTCCCAATTCCTTTTTAAAAACAGAAAATAATGTTTTCCAGACCTCCACATTTCATCCTCACAGCTAAAGCCCATGTTTTCATTCATCGTGGATGCCACTCACCAAAAACTAAAATACAGTGGATCTTTCTAAGAAGGCCTGTTGAGTTTAAATACAACAAATTCTTTACAATAACATGAAAATGCTGTGAGGACCAGCCAGGAAAACCTGTGAGCAACAGAGAAAATCTGTATCAAAACTTAGAGGTATGAGAAAAGAATTAATGCTCATGTACTGTAAAGATAATTGAACTCACGATGCATTTAATAGATTATAGATGACATAAACTAGTAAAGGAGTAACCCTTATTTCCTCAGGTACTTTTAAATGCCGCCATCTATTTGTGTGTGCTTGCATATACTAATGCATAAGAAGGATTAGAGCCAGTAATCAAAAGGTTCGTTATAAAACATTGGATGCTATAGTTTAATAGCAAGAGAAAATGCATATGTCAAGTCAAAACGCACTGTATTGAGTCAACCAAGAGCACTGGGCCAAAACACAACGCCAAGAAAGTATAAGGCTTACAAGGCCACAAATAGTGTCAGACTTCTAAGTATCCAGCCAAAATTTTATACTTTGTGGATTTAATAAAAGATCCAACTTTGTAAAGTTAAAACTATGGATAGAGCTTTGTAAGAAAGAACAGAGAAGCTCACGTGACAAGATTAGGCAGTGAAATGGCATTAGACAATCACATTGATGTCACTTTCATTTACCAAAGAATGAAATTCAACTTTAGGACAAAATTGTTGAACATCACACTTTACATTGAATTTATGGTCAAATCGAACGCAGAATCAAGGTAGACAGGAAATACTAAAAAGTACATAGCCTTTCATCATTTGTACATCCATAGAGACATTACCTTGTCAGCCAAGATACTCTTGCTGTACAATGAAGACCTTCAATCTCTAAGACCAAGCTCAACCTCAATGTCATCATCCTCTTCAAACAGCTTTAGAAGACGTGCGTGCTGTTCCTCTCTTTTCTTCTTCTGCCAATACTTGAAAAGGAAAAATGACAACAGGACGACTGCCCCAATTCCTAGGAGGACAATCAAAACTGTTCGCCCAGTATGACCTTTCGACTGGGCTTTCTTATCATCCTTGGATGTTTGGGTATCACCAGCTAGTCCTGCAAACATTTTGTGCATGTTTCAGTATCTAAAATCAAAACTCTTTTGAGGTTCACATGTGCCTTTTAAATAGGATGATATGAAAAGCGTAACATTCATCGGTAGTTCAAGGTGACCACATAAATCTCTCATCTTAAATAATGTTGCTTTAAGGTACAATGCACCTCAAATTCAAATTGTTGTTTCCAATTCTTTACTTCTCATTTATAACGAAGTGGCTGCAGTAAGGACTTAATCGCAGAGGTTAGGCAACTATAGGAGTATGAAAATCAGCTAAGCTAATGAGTTTGAGGTGATAGGAGAAGTTGGGATCCAACAACTAATAACCTGGTAGTAATAACCGGTTAAGTCCCCAACTAATTGGAACCATATTTGCTCAGATCCAAAGACCTCCTACGAACTCTTCAAAACGTCATCCCAAGTTCAAACTGTTCGCAACTAGTTTGTCTCCCCGAATCCCAATAAACCTAAATTGTAACTGGACAACGATAAACAACGAATCCCTAATCCGCGACCAGATCTCCACGTAATCCACCCCCCTGCCGCCGACGCCCACCCAACAACCTAGAGCCGAGAGAGGGAGAGAGAGGAAACGCAGCACGCACCTGTCACGAACTGGCCGCAGATCGCCGCGGCGGCAAGGAGGAAGGCGGCCGGGCTAGTAGATCCGTCGCACCACGCGAGCGGCCGCCTCATCTCCCCGCGCCTCCTGAGCACCTCTCGGCTCGGATCAGCTACGCGACGCGACTCTCCTCGATCTCCAACCCCCACGCCGCCGGCCGCCGCAAGCCTTGCCCCCCCTCCTCGTGCTCGGCGGTGGTGGGTGCGGGCGGTGGAATCGGAGGCGGAAGCTTCCGTTCCGTGGCGTGTTATGAAAGAAAGAAGAGGCGCCGCGTGCGTGCGTGTGGGTGGCCGCCCGGTGGGTATCGAACGGACGAGTCGGTCGCTGGCCCCCCTCCGTTCCGTTTTACGGGAGTCGGGAGGTCGAGGTGGGTGCGTCGGGTCGGGATGGTAGCTGCGTGGTCGTTCTCCGCGGCTCCGTCTGGCTGGCAGTGGGCCCCACTACGACAGGTCGACGTCACCCTCAGTACAGGCCTTTTTTTCCAGGCCCAACATTTCTAAATGGGCCTTAATTAGAGGGAGAAAAAAAGAAATGCCACGTATCTTTAACCACAACTATTAAAATCGGTGTCATTTAGCTTCTTTCGACGGTACTGAGAGGCGAATTTCGCTGACGTGACCTGGTCCAACTGACTGAGTCAGCGCATGGGACCCATATGTCAATGGTTATTATTCAACTCTTCTTTTTCTTTCTCGTTTTTCTCCTCCCTCCCCTCTCTCTTGCCTCGCAATGCAGCTGTGCATGGTGGCCAGCGCGCCCGGCACAACAGGGGTGTCAAGCGGCGCGGTGGCCATCAAGCTGCATTTCTACGACCTTCAAAACCGCTGACTCGCCACGCGCCACAACCACCCCTCGCCGACGTCACTTCTTGTCCTTCCGCTCCCTCTCCTCTCGCTCCTCCTCGCCTTCCTACTCCTCTCCCCTTCACCACCCTAGCCTCGCAGGCGGTCCCCCAACTCCTCGTGTCGCTCCCTCCACACGTCCTCCCATTCCACCACTGCCTAGGGCGGCGTCGCCTAGGAGAAAAAGGTGCGAGCCTTCGCACGCGTCAGGCGGGCCAACGGGTGAGGGATCTCCGTCCTCGTCATGGGAGCCACAGGCTTCATCGGCTGCCACATGGGGTACTGCCTTGCTCCTCCCTGGACGATGATGACGATGGGTCCACCAGCGAACTTCGTGACGGGGTCACGCAGCACCGGCTTTGACTATCGCTGCACCTCCTTCCTGGTGGCCAGTGGCTCCTCGAGCTCCAGACGACGTTGAGCACCCTAGCCGACAAGTTTCTGCTCCTAGCCTCCTACCACTGCTTTGCCGTCACCTCCTCCTCTCCCATCTTCCCCACGCAATGACGAGCAACAGTCGTGGCGGCGATGGGAGGGGGAGGCCGACGTCGCGGTATTCGAGATCTCTACTGAGCGGATACGGCCACAGTGCTATGGCTTCCATCCTCGATGACTTGGTGCCAGGCGATCCAGCCTTGCAGGGATCGATATTGGTAGTGACAAGGCAGTGGGGTTCTTCGGGCGTCGTTGTGTTGAAGTTGAAGGAGATGAAGCAGCCCATGCAATCACGTATTCACGTTCCATCGGCGTTGGCCTTTCCTCAAGCTCCCTCTCCTCGCGGCGACGGAGTTGAGAGTACTTGTAGCGGTCACAGGACCATCATGCACTGTCGGGCAATAGAGAGAGGAGAAGAGAGAGAAAGAAAAAAGGGGTAGAGCAAGAGTCAATGGCATATGGTCTCACATGCTAAAATCAGTCGGTTTGACCATGTCAACGAGCAACGTCTACGAAAACCGCCCTTTAAATCATACGTGAGAGTCAAAGTACACCTATTAAATTTTAATAGTTGGAGGTTCAAAATATATGATAAGTATTTCGGTTGAAAAATACAGGTTAGATTAGACCTACCCCGCCATCAAAAAAAGACTAATCCTACCTACGACTAGGAATATGTTTTTTTAACAGAGTAGTATATTTGAAGGGATCAAAGTGGATTTATTCCGAGATCGAAAAAGTACACCGAAGGTCCCTCAACTTGTCATCGAGTTACAAAATCGTCCCCCAACCGCAAAACCAGATATCCGGCGTCCCTTAACTAACCAAAACCGGTTACAATAGGTCTTTCGGTGGTTTTGACCCCGGTTTTATCCTACGTGGCAGCTGAGTCAGCGTGGGTCTCCTACGTGGGCCCCATATGTCAGCATGGCCATATTAGCCTCCTCTCTCTCTCCCTTCTCTGACTCAGCCGGCGGGAGGAGGAGAGCATCGGCAGCCACCAACGCAGCGCTCCCTTTCCCGTCCCGGTCTCCCTCGCTGCCCTCGACTCACTCCCCTCCCCTTCCCCCGCCGTTCCCATCCCCACCCCCAACCCCCTCAACCCTCGCTGCCGCCCACCTCGCCATCTCCGCGCCCGACTTCGACGCCACGGCGGGGGCCCTCTTCGCGCACCCCGGTGGCCACGTGCGCCGCGCGGTCGAGGAGGGTGGGGCCGCCGCGCTCGTCTCCGACGAGGCCGATGCCGTGTCGTCGCCGCCTCCTCTCCCGCCTCACCCCGGCGGCCTCCACCCCAGCCGCCGGCCAGCTTGCCTAGAGAACATGAGAAGAGAAGAGAAGAGAAGAGCGAGAGGAGGAAGGGAGAGAGATGATGTGGCAGCCAAACATGTAGGTGCCACGTGGATTAATATTCCACACTGATTCAGCCACCACGTATAACAAAACCCGGGTCAAGATCACCAAAGGATTTATTGTGACCGGTTTTGATTAGTTAAGTGATGCCGGATATCTGGTTTTGTGGTTGGGGGACGATTTTGTAACTCGATGACAAGTTGAGGGACCTTGGGTGTACTTTTTTCTTCCTTGAAATAAAAAAGGCTCCCCTCGGGAGAAATTCGGCCCGGCCCAGCTCTTGCAGCTACACGGGTCACCGCGTCTCCGTCGTCGTGGCTTGCCGGCCGGTGATCCACCTCACTGTCGCTGCACCAGTGCACAGTGCACAGCATGGTGCACGGCTTCCGAGGGAAACGCACAGCTCGCTCCACCATGTCCATGCATTTACTCGCCACGCCAGAGATGGCAGAGGTGGTGGTGAAACTGAAACCTCACCGGCTCAACATTTACTGCTCTCTCCCCAATCCACCCACCCACCAACCACCGGCACTAGCTCTTACCAGTCACCGCTCCAAAACCCTCTCCCCCCCCCCCCCCCCCCCCTTCTCCTCTCACTCCTGTATACACGCACGCACAGGAGCTTAGCTCACACTCCTCACTGCCTCACTGCAGCTCAGCTCAGTCTCTCTTCCGGTAGCTCAGCTCAGCTCTGCTGCGATGGCGCGCCACGCCGTGCTGATGCTGCTCGTCGTGGTGATGAGCTGGAACTGGGGCGGCGCGGCGGCGCAGGTGTTCCGGCCGCCGTGGAACGGCACGTTCCCGATGGGGCCGGGCGGCGGCGGCGCGGGGAGCGTGGGGGGAGGTGGCGCGGCGGCGGCGGCGTCGGTGCCGGCGATGTTCGTGTTCGGGGACTCGCTGACGGACAACGGGAACAACAACGACATGACGTCGCTGGCCAAGGCCAACTACCTCCCCTACGGCATCGACTTCGCCGGCGGCCCAACCGGCCGCTTCTCCAACGGCTACACCATGGTTGACGAGATAGGTGCGTCGCCGTCGCCCATAGCTCCATCTATCTATAATTCTATATGCTCCATGCATTTGCATTTGCCTAATGCAGCTTAATACAAAATATGTATTCCCGAAGAAAATATGCATTAGTAGTGCAGATGTGCTGCTTCTACTGGATGTCACATACATATGGGCCGTCATAGTTCATCTTGTTGTAAATTTTTAAATTACTTAGGGCTTATTTGGCACATCTCAAAAAAAATAAAGTAGAGCTGGAGCCAAGCCAAACACTTTTGTCTAGAGCTGGATGGAACGTTTTCACAAAATCAACTAGAGAGATGGAACTGGGTTTACACTGCTCCACAACTCCACTCCAAAACCAACTCCTGAAGTTAAATTTAGGAATTGGAACTCTACAAAATGGCCCTTAAAACTAGTTTGCAGGCTATAGCGCTTTGGAAGGTTCTTCGAATAAGAAAATGATAAAATTCAAATACTTCTATAGCTCTAGCAAGAAACATTACTATACTTATTTTGTGTTTTCAGAAAAAAAAAGACTTCTTTCATATTTAGTTATGTGTGTAGTCAAACAGTCGGTCATAACTAGAAAATAAGTTATGATAAAAAAAATAAAATCAACTCTAAAATTTAGTATTGGAATTTAAATTTTAGTAGCGGCTTAATTATAAGCTAGAGGACGAAAGATGGGAGCTGAGATATCTTTGGTTTCCTTTTGGTACTGTACTGGCTGTTCAAAAGTAACTTTTTTATTTTCATTTTTGGATCTAATAGTTATAGTTATGAGCATTTGAATTATGACTAACAGAAAATCTTACTGGAATTAATGGAGATTTTCCAAACCAAGTAGAATCCAAAGCACATAACAACAACTACAATGGACTCTTAGAAATGGGAGTTGTTAGTATGTGAGGAAGGGCCCACGCTGCAAACCAATTGAAGGCTTTGTAATTGTACTTCTAGTTCATTATACTTGCTTTTAGAAATGGGTGCTGTAGTATGTGAAATGCTAACTTTAACCTGCTACTGCTTGTGCACTGCAATACCTTCTAATAATTAATTACTGATTAATTAATCTTGTACATCCTTAAGTGAGTTAATCTTACAATTAAATAATAAATGAAGTGTGTTTAGCTAACTACTCTGTTGTGGAAGAGAACTTCAGTTTACTACTTGTTTTACAATCTTTGAAAATTTCGTTTCAATGCTAGTATAATGTTGAAGTAATTTATTTATAAATCAAGTGTTTCACTGTTCCATTCTGGATGTCTTGGGTGTGTATATCATATTTTAATTTCTCAGGAAACCTACACTTCTTCTCGATCTGTATATGTATCTGGACAAAATTGTGTAGGTATCTACAATTTCATTGTTTGCAATGTTTGGATAGCTGTCTCCTTTGTTTTCCTTGAAGAAGCAATGCAAGTCAATATACTAGAGAGGATGCCAAAATGAAGCATAGATTATGTGTAGTATACATAGTACTTGTCCTAATTGAAACCCAAACATGCACACACACACACACAGTGCATGTAATGGTCCTTGCAAAATTTAGATTGGTTAGCTAGCTTTGTATGAACATGCTAGCTAGCTAGAGTAAGTGCCGCAGTTATAATACTCACCACCCTCTTGCATGTGCACATTCAAAGATTTCAAACCCATATCCAATATGGCCTCCGTAGTGATCCATGGAGTAATAATGGCAGTGCTCTCATTTCTCCCATGGCTCTGCCCTACCATTGATTCACCTCATGCGGTACACATGATGGTGATGAATTTTCATCGACGAGTAGTAGTAGCTAGCACTGTACCAGCGAGTGGGGAATCAATGTTTCCATGTGACTCTATCCGGAATTCCAGAGGCTATGGCTGTAAATGCATAAGGGTGTGTGTACATTGTTTAGCATGCATTGATGGATGCAGTTGCAGTCCTTGATAAGAAGAGTGACATCCTTACAAATTAGTACTTCCTCCGTTTCACGATGTAAGATTTTCTAGTAATGTCCACATTTATTTAGATTTATGTATTTAGATTTATTAACATCTATATGTATGTAGACAATGCTGGAAAGTCTTACATTGTAAAACGGATGGAGTAATTACTAGCCAGATCTGTCCTTGACCGTGACTGATCTTTAGTTTCGTACCTACTCCAGCTTAGTAGTAGTAATAGCTAAAATTTATCAGTGCAAAAGATAGATTTGAACTTTGCAACAAGAAGATGTTGATCAAGAACAGAGCTAACAGTAATTAAGCTTCACTGACATTGTGGCTAATTGTCTCGTTGGATTTTTCATCAGCTGAGCTTCTTGGGCTGCCGCTGCTGCCATCGCACAACGACGCCACCGGCGACGCCGCGCTCCACGGCGTGAACTACGCCTCCGCCGCCGCCGGCATCCTGGACAACACCGGCCAGAACTTCGTAAGAACATACTCATATATCAGTGGATCATTCCTTTCATCATCAGTAATCCGATCGAATTAATTTTGTGGATATGATGGGATGCGGTGCAGGTTGGGCGCAGCCCGTTCAACCAGCAGATCAAGAACTTCGAGGCGACGCTGCAGCAGATCTCCGGCAAGCTGGGCGGCGGCGCCGGCAAGCTTGCGCCGTCGCTGGCGCGCAGCATCTTCTACGTCGGGATGGGCAGCAACGACTACCTCAACAACTACCTGATGCCCAACTACAACACGAGGAACGAGTACAACGGCGACCAGTACTCCACGCTCCTCGTGCAGCAGTACACCAAGCAGCTCACCGTACGGCAACCAACAATCAATTCAATCAATCAATCAGCTAATTGATTACTCCCACGTCCCAAGAAAACAAACTCTGGGTTTCCGTGGGTTTCCGTGTTCAACGTTTGATTGTCCGTCTTATTTAAAAAAATTATGAAAAAATTAAAAAGACAAGTCACGTAGAAATATTAACCATGTTTTATTATTTAACAATAATAAAAATACTAATTATAAAAAAAATTTCATATAAGATCGATAGTCAAACGTTGGACACGAAAATCAAGGTTTGTCTTTTTTATTTTAGAATGGAGTGAGTGTCTTTTTTATTTTAGAATGGAGTGAGTAGTGTTAATTATGTGATTGATTGATTGCAATGAGAATTGAATTGATGTATTTGCAGAGGCTGTACAACCTGGGGGCGCGGAGGTTCGTGATCGCCGGAGTAGGGTCGATGGCGTGCATCCCCAACATGCGGGCGAGGAACCCGGCGAACATGTGCTCGCCGGACGTGGACGACCTCATCATCCCCTTCAACAGCAAGGTGAAGTCCATGGTGAACACGCTCAACGTCAACCTCCCCCGCGCCAAGTTCATCTTCGTCGACACCTACGCCATGATCTCCGAGGTCCTCCGCAACCCGTGGTCCTACGGTACGTAATAAATCATCATTATTCAATCACCAACATCACGTTGACGTCAAGTTTCGCCTAAAATAGAATAGGGATAAGTCCATTTTACACCCCCGAATTATTCGCTTTGTCTAAGACACACACCTGAAGTTTAAAACCGGGTATTTAACACCCCCGAACTTTCAATACTGTTTAGTTTACCCCCTTGAACAGTTTTCAGTCTGGTTTCGCCTACGTGGCGCTGATGTGTGGTGGTCCAATTAACAAACAAAAATATATAAAAAAAATATAGGGCCACATGTCAGAGCATAATACTCTTCTTCTTCCTCCATCTCCTATCCCCTCTCTTCTTTCTCTTTCTCGTCCCATCCTTCTTCTCTGACCCCTCTCAGCCTCTCTCCTCAGTTCCCATTGACCTCGACACTTCGTTCGTCGGCATCCATCCTAAGCTCGGCGAGGAGAGCGGCGGTGGAGTGGTGGTGGCAGCCTTCCCGAGCTCCCCAAAAAGGGCGACATTGACGGCGGCTTCCCCAACTCGACCAAGAGAACAGTGGTAGTGACCTCCCCGAGTTCAGGACGCCGAGGTCAAGCTCCGCCTCCCCTGTCACCCTTCAAGATGCCGACGGCCCGTGCGAAAGAGGGAGGAGGGCTCCGCCTCCGCCCCCTTCTCTCTGGAGCGGCGAGGGAAGGACCCCTCTTTGCCGTCCCTACCCCCCGTCCATGCTGCGGCGCCGGCGAAGAAAGAGCCTCGCTCTTCGCTGGGGTCCTCCTTCCTGCCGCTGCCATCCCTCTGTGAGGACGCCACCGCCATCGGTGCTCAGCGGCACGCCGACGCCTCCTCGAGCGAAATCCTCATGGAGGCACTGAGGCAACCAAGCGCCTTGCTGACCAAGAGAACGTGCACGTCCACATCGCCTAGTGACAGCCACATTCTTCCCCGTGTAGGCAGTTGTCTTCATGCCCAAATTTCGGCTGGTCCTGTATAGCCTCCCCAATAGATAATTGCCATCTGCTTGCATGCGGAAGATAAGGAAGTGAAGATCGAGTTCGACGAGGCAGCGATGGCCAAGGTGCTCTGCCTCCCGGAGAGTTCATCATCACTGACTGCTGCAATTATACCTTTATCCGCCTATGCCAATCGACCTGACGAAGATAGAGCGAAGATATTGGTAGAAGAAAGAGAGATGGGGAAGATGGCCCTGACATATAGGGCCCACTGTTTTTGTACACATGTCATTCTACTGTACCAAAACCATGCTCAAACCGGTCAGGGATGTAATGTGTCCGGTATTGGTAGTTGGAGGGTGTAAAATATCCGGTTTTAAAGTTGGAGGGTGTATTTTAGACAAAGTGAACAGTTGAGGGGTGTAAAATGGACTTATCCCAATAGAATACTACCAGTAGAAACCACCGTAACAACATGACATCATTTTTCGTGTAGAACAGAATACTGCCAGTAGATACCATCGTGACATGACGTTAATTTTCGCGTAGAACATGATACTGCCAGCAGACATCATC
This sequence comes from Oryza meridionalis, assembly GCA_000338895.3. Taxonomy (NCBI): domain Eukaryota; kingdom Viridiplantae; phylum Streptophyta; class Magnoliopsida; order Poales; family Poaceae; genus Oryza; species Oryza meridionalis. The sequence goes on from CM002528.2 coordinate 21,013,126, forward strand.
GTGACATGCTGTCAGTTTTCACGTAGAACAGAATACTACAAGTAGAGATCACCGTGACGTGACGTCAATTTTCACGTAGATCTGAATACTACCAATAGGGATCACCGTGACGTGACATTAATTTTCACATGGAATAGAATACTACCAGTAAAGATCACTATGACATGATGTCGACTTTCACGAAGAATATTATCAATAGGGATCACCGTGACGTGACGCCAATTTTCATGTAGAACATAATAGTCTCGGTAGAGATAATCGTGGCGCGACGTTAATTTTCACGTACAACATAGAAATCACCGTGACATGAAGTCAATTTTCACGTGGAATAGAATACTAGAGATCACCGTGACGTGACGCGAGGTGATGATATATATATATATGATGCAGGGTTCAGCGTGGTGGACAGAGGGTGCTGCGGGATAGGGAGGAACAGGGGGATGATCACGTGCCTGCCGTTCCAGCGGCCGTGCCTGAACAGGAACACCTACATCTTCTGGGACGCCTTCCACCCCACGGAGAGGGTGAACATCTTGCTCGGCAAGGCGGCCTACTCCGGCGGCGCCGACCTCGTCCACCCCATGAACATCCAGCAGCTCGCCGCCTGGCAGCCGTAGCAGCTGTCGCCGCCGGCGGCCGCGACATATATCCTCTCTCTTCGCATGTACTTTTTTCGTCTCAGAATATAAAGAATTTTGGATGAATAAGACATATCTTAGTACTACGAATTTAGATATGAAGTCTGATTAGATTCGTAGTATGTGTTATATCCATCCAAAATCTTTTCTATTATATGTGACGGAGAAAGTACTAGGGTATGGATCTATTTGTTTTTGCATGCAGTGTTACTATGTTGTTGTAGCTAGGTAGGGGATGAGCTAATGAACGAGCTTGGGTGGTGTTTGTTTGTGGGTGTGTTTGTGTGCCCAGTTTGGATTAGGGCAAGTGCTGCTTGTGTTTGTACTACTACTGCTGCTGAATACCGATGATGGACTTGTGGGTTGTCATGTCCGAGTAGTGATAAATTACTGCTACTATGAATACCGATGAATTCCACTGCAAAAAAAAAAGCCCATAGAGATCGGCACTATAGGTACCGGAATAACTAAAACCGGCACTTATAATGCATTTTCCTCCTCCGCGGGTTGAAAACATATAAAACCGATACGATTAAGCAACTATAGGTACCGTTTCTAAAGAAAAACTGACACATATAATATAGGTGTCGGTTTTTTAAAAAACCCCGACACCTTTAATATAGTATATAATATAGTATAGGTGCTGGTTTTCTAAGGAAAAACCGACACTTATAGTATAGGTGTCGGTTAATTAAAAACCGGCACCAATAATAAATTATAGGTGTCTGTTTTTCAAAAAAAGACACCTATCCAAACCGAGCCAAGTTGCAGAGCCGATCCAGGCCGATGCATCAGCCTTATCCTATAAGTCAACATTATTGCTCTCTCGTCTCTTGTCTTCTCTCGCGCACACGGTGATGGCTGGGCGGCAGCCCGGCGGAGGCGGCAGCGGCCGTGCCCTCCCCTCCGTCGGATCCGGCTGGAGGGGAGGCGGCAGGCAGCGACGCAAGAGGGGAGGGAGGCGGCAAGCGACGGGTTGCGGCGGCGCCCTCCCCTCCCCCGGATCTGGCAGGAGGGGAGGTGGGAGGCAGTGGGCGATGGCTGCGGCGGCGGCACAAGAGGGGAGGCGGCGGGCGGCGATGATGTTTTTTGTGAATTTGTTGTTGAATATGTTCATTATGTGATGTCAATTTATTTTGGTGGTGATTTGTGAATGATTTTGGGGTTTGGAGATATCAGTTTGATTTGGAGAAGGGCGTATGCGCGGTGACGGCGCTTGGTGAGTTCGGCTCGGATTCGAACCGGCTCTCTCTGTTTTTTTTTTGGCTTGGGTAATGCTAAAGGTGCCGGTTCTATTTTCGTTATAGGTATCGCTTAATAGTATTGGTGCCAGATGAAAATCTGTTACCTATGGCTCTCTATGAACCGGCACCTTTGGCACTTTTGGTAGTAGTGTCTGCACGATTCCGAAAGGATCATCAAGGTAGCTAGGGTTTTTCATGTGTGAAATAAATGAAGATCGAAAAAAAAATGCTAGCTTGCAAGAACAAAGTAGGGGCATTTACCGAGCAAAAAAAATTAAGTGCTGTCTGAAACTGAAAATGGATATATATGAGTGCTGAAGAACCTCAGTTAGCCGGTATTACCAGGAAATCTTATCTTGCTTGTATATGAAATAAATTATGTGACTTGTACACGATATCCTATCCTATATATGTACCACTGAGGGGTCCGTTTGATTCGCGGGAAAGAAAAAACATAGGAATAAAAAAACGCAGGAATTGAGGTAGTATGTTTCTCAAATTCTACAGGAATCAATAAATATAGAAAAGACAATAAGAGTCCTTTGATAATGCTATGAACAAAACAAAGGAAAGTTCACAAAATGTGAAGCACAGTAATACAATCCCATGGGAAGTTTTTTTTTCCTTCCGATGAATCAAAGAGGGACATGTAGGAAAAAATACATAGGAATTTAAATCCTATAAAATCCTTTGCCAATCTTTGATTCAATGTAGTTAATACTATTTCTTCTTTTCTTATTAAATCACATCTTCTCAATTATTTTTAGCCCTTGAATGTTGATTTATAGTCTAAATTATCTTTCTCATTTTCTTCTCTTATAAAATTATGTTACCTTAGTTTTTTCCTTTGAATGATTAATCTACATTACCATCTTTGTTTTTCTTCTCTCATTGAGTCGCATCACCTTAGTTTTGTTTCTGAACATCAATTCATATATGATTTAAATTGTTGTAAACCACATTATCTTAATTGTTTGTACTTTCTTAGTCCCAAAATAAATTAATCTAGTATGTTATGTGACACATGGTTAGTTCACTGACGAATCATTTACTGTATCTTATGATCTTACATGTCGGTGATGTGGTGATCCACTAGAAGGTGTCAAACATAAAGCGGAATTGCTGTAACAGAAGGAGATTATGTAACAGGAATTGGCTGTAACGAGATGACGAACAAATTAATTAAAATACTAAGAAATTTCAAACAGATCGGTCCCGTAGCTCAGTTGGTTAGAGCGTTGGTCTTATGAGCCGAAGGTCGCGGGTTCGAGCCCCGCCGGGACCAATTTTTGCAATTTGTTTTATTTTTTATTTATTTAAATTTCACTGCGTGTTCAGTTTCTCTGCATTTTGTTTTATTTGCATTCATCACTTTTGCAATTTTTTATTTATAATTCATCACTTTTGCAATTTTTATTTATTTAAATTTCATCACTGCGTGTTCAGTTTCTCTGCATTTTGTTTTATTTGCATTCATCACTTTTGCAATTTTTTATTTATAATTTTAGCAATTTGGTTTAGCAATTTTTTATTTATAATTCATCACTTTTGCAATTTTTATTTATTTAAATTTCATCACTGCGTGTTCAGTTTCTCTGCATTTTCATTTTTTTTTCTTTGCATTTCATCACTTTTGCAATTTTTTTTACTTCTCTGAATTTCATCACTGTTGTTGTACAATTTTTTTTGTGTGTTCAGTTTCTCTGCATTTCCATCACTATCTTGTTACGCTTTGGGAGAATCAACCAAGCACACAAAGGTTTGCAATTGTTTTCTCTGCATTTCATCACTTTTGCATTTTTTTTGTCCTAAACACAGAAGGGTATAGGGGAAAACGTGATTCCTGGAATGAATAACAGGTTGCATTTTCATCACTGTTATTGATACATTTTTTTTAGATGAACAACTAAGCACAAAAATATAAGAAATAATTTGATCATGTCTTGGGTAAGGAATACAAGAAATAATAGTGAAGTGGTAAGAAATGTGTGGTTTCAATCCTGAGGTCCTGTTTTTAATCCTCAACACACTCATAATTTCTTTAAAAAAATGTTTGGAGGAACGTTTCTCCCTCTAATGTTTTTCTTGTGGAATACAAGATAACTGTAAAGCAAATGCGGTAATAATGAGTGTATAGGCCCTATTTGTTTGATGCCTTTCATTTTGCATTACCCGAGAAAGAGTATGGTAGATTTGGAACATATGAGTTTGATTTCATCCCAAAAGTGTATGAATATAGTAGATACAAAGGTGTTACTAAAATTTGGTATGGTGAAGTGTATAGAATGTATTACTAAATATCTTACATTATTATTTTTTGAAAAGGTAGCAAACCACACCAACCCATACTCTCTTCTTTAATTTGTTATTATGAAGAAAATCTACTTTGGATGACGAAATGGTACCAGTAGACACTTTTGAACTTCTTAGTTCTTTATTAAATTACGCTTGCTAGAACTTATTTGGCATGCCCACTGCTTTTTCGTAAAAATGCAAAATTGATTTTGAGCCAAACAAATCTTAACATATCTTGGGATGCTACGATATAGCATACAAACTCCTGGAGAGTATAATAATCCATCTATGTGTTCGCGAAGTGTACATCAAAATTATAAAATTGAATGATGATGTTTTTAATTTTTATATTTTCTTAAGTAAATTTGAATTGCAATTTTTGAGCGATAAATGTCAACTTGCTGTACTAACTAGATTTTTATTAAATTTTAGAAATGTATAGGCGTCTCGCGCGCCAAACCTTTCCATCAACCTAATAGAAATGGTTTCCAAGAGGCTAATCACTTATTGCACTCATAGACATATCGATTTTGCACTATTTGCTCTTACCAGGATTCGTTGTGCCATTGATATGTGCGCCCATTCATCTTTGGACCCACATGTTAGCGATAATAATTGTTGTGCGGTGACTACAACGGATCTCTGTCCACATTTGCTTCTAGGGTTGTATGGAGGAAATAATGTCCTTTGGACCCTAGGACCAAAGACTTGGCGGCGAACATAGTATTAAGATAATATTCCCTCGGATACAAAATATAGCTATTTTGATTATGCAATCGATGGAGAAAACAGTAGTAATCCTGCACCATTCTGCTATGGACGCAAAACTTGGTAAGACTTCAAACCAAACATATCTAACATTATCAAAATTATGCAATGCAAAAATGTGCTAAATTTTGGTAGAATTTTTTTTAGAGTAAATTATATTGGTGGAATACAAACTTGTTAGTTGGGTGCAATTTAGTACATGAATTTACAAAATGCTTGTTTTGGTACACGAACTTATTTAATCCGTGTGAACTAGGTCCAATATGACTTGGTAAGGTTAATTTTACCTAGCTAATATTGATTAGGATATGGTGTGTATACACATAGTGAGTATACAAACATGCTATATTATAAATTTGTTCTCTACTTTATCTTGAATTTCGTATATTTCTAACCCTTGTATCATTGCTCGATTTTTTATATCTTTCTCTACAATCACTATATCTGATTCTATCTTTTTATTGAACAGGTGTATGTCTAAGTAGCAACATTCTCATATATATGTTTATGTAGTATCCTAATCAGCACCTAAATCAACAAAATTAGTCATGTAATGTCCTTCCGACCTTAGTTCGCACGCGCAAGATAAGTTTATATACCAAAACGAGTATTTTACAAGTTCATACACTAGATTACACCCACCTGACAAGTTCATGTACCGCCGATATAATTTACTCTTTTTTTTTATCTTCGTACCATCTCTTTTATCTTTCCGGCTAGGGGTGGGAAAAAAAAACTCGGGCTCGTGAGCTCAACTCGGGCTTGGCTCGGCTCGCAAGCCAAACGAGCCAAGCCAAAGCCTCTTTTTCGGCTGGTTGCTGAAATGAGCCGAGTCGAGCTAGCTCGCGAAGGCCATCATGTGTTTATATCGATTATTTTACTTTTTGTGGCGTTATTATTTGTCAGCTTAAAATTTATCATTAAGATTTTGAAGAATTGAATATATAAACTTATTTAAATTTTACAAGTTCATGATTTGTTATTGCTTTTTTTAATAATTATAAAATATATATGAATAGGTGTTTCAATAGAAAGGCTTGTAAGCCAGCTCGAGCTGGCTCGAGCCAGAAAACGAGCCGAGCCAAGCTCAAGTTTTTGCTTATTTCCCTAACTGAGCCGAGCCAAGCCAAACTTAATTTTTTTGTGAGAGCCACTACAAGCTGAGCCGAGCTTTTCCACCCCTATTTCCGGCTACAAACTGAACAAAGAATCTCCCAATGGAACCTCCCTCTTTTATGGGGCATCTTTCCGGGTATTGAAAGGCGCTTTCTACGCTTAGGAAATCCGCCTCCGAAAGGACAAAACGCCCACCCACCAACCCACCCCACCCACCACACTCATCATCATCATCATCACTCCGCAGCCTCGTGCGGTCCTCACTCCCACTCCCACGCTTCTCTTCTCTCCTCCTCCCCCATCTCCGCGCTGCCTCTCCCCCCGCGCGGCCACGGCCATGTGGGCCCTCAACCTGAAGGCCGGCGGCGGGGGGCCCTGCCTCACGCCGAGGCGGCGCCCCCTCGCCGCCGCCGCCGCCGGCGAGGCCGCCCCGTGCTCCGTGGCGGCGGCGTGGGCGGGGCGGAGGGTCGTGGGGAGGCGCGGCATGGCGCTGGTGGCGGTGGGCGCGTCGGGGAGGAGGGGCAAGGACGGCCCCGGCGGCGATGGCGGGGACGATGAGGCCAAGAGCAAGGCCTCGTCTTCTTCCGGTGAGAGAGACCCCCCTTTTCCGACAAGTAAAAATTGTACCCCAATTTTTCTGGAGCCGGGAAAAAGGTGGGATCTTGGCGCGATTGGAAAAAGAACCTTTTCTCGTATATGCCATGCGGTTGGGGAATTGGGGAATTGGGCGGGGTGTCATGCTCCAAATTCTCCGGCCGGTGGTGGTCTTTTTGTGCAACTGATTGACGAGACAGCAGTGGAAATTTGGGTTAAATTAGCGAAATTGGAAGAGTAATCTAGTCACTAGCTAGTTTTATCTAACCCTGACATTTTTGTGATCGAATTGGTTCTGATATTGATGAGTAGCTTCTTCATTTTCCTAGATAATGGATTAAAACCTGGATTCTACATTCAAAATGGATGTATGCAGAGCCATGATGGGAACTGGGAGATATTGCATTCGGGGTTCTTGTAGTGAAATCGGTATTGCCTCTGCTGTGTGTTTAGAATAGAATCTGTGCGTGCCCCGTTGCTCGTAGTTCGTCTTTTGAGTTGCATTAGCAGTGAACCACCTTTTTTATTGTGGACACTAGTAATTGGATGGAACTCTCCCAATTTAGATGATTTTTGCTCCAGTTTGTGTCTAAGCTACTTAAGGCAGTGTTATTTTTAGTTATTCTTGGATGAAAGCTGATGAATTATCTAATTAATTATAGGGAAGAATAAAGTACTACATTTTATAAACCTAACAAATAACTTAGAGCAAGTGGTCTAAGCAACGCAATAGAAGAAAGTTTCTTGAGAAAATGTATTTATAGAAGAGTGGAGCAAATAGTCACGGCAATAATCCAGTGAATAAGGATAAAAGAACAGGGTATAAAGGAAATGCATGATAACGTTTTACACGGATGGCAGTAGGACAGGGAAACTTCACGCCGTCTACAGAACAATTCATGTTTGCTTTCGTATTTCTGTAGTATATTCTAGTTAAAACCATGAACTGAAATGTTGACCTGGTCGGTTGTGCTGAAATGATGGCTTTTTTATACAGGAAATGACGATGCGGCCTCCACAGGTGACAGCTCTGATGGATTGAACCAACTGCATAACAAATCCAAATCCAATATTTCTAACAGCAATTACTGGAGAGATGTCAGAGCAAACCTTGTGCGCCGGGAGCAGGTAAGGCCAACCTGTTCTTACTTACCTTATATCGTGCTCATAACTTGTCTTTAAATTGTTGCCAACATAAGGACAAACATTTAGGACATCCAGGCATTTATGATTGCACCTGCTATGGGTCCTTTATTCTCTGCCAAGAAAATTGGGAATGGTGTGTTGAACTTAGGGTGTGTTTAGTGCCTGAAAAAAGTTGGAAGTTTGGAAAAAAAGTTGGAAGTTTATGTGTGTAGAAAAGTTTTGGATGTGATGTGATGTGATGGAAAGTTGGAAGTTTGGGGTAGTTGGGGGTGAACTAAACACAGCTTTAGCTTGTACCACTGATCACAACTCACTAGAGAACTCCAATTTCTATATGAATATGTAGTATATTTTCTCCAGTTAGTACATTGCATAAGAATATGGCTTTCAACCAGTTAGTACATTGCACAAGAATATGGCATGAATATACTACATGTTCATATGAAGTAGTTGCCTAGTTGTTATCAAATGGGAAGAATATTCATGCAGAAAAAGCACACATATCAATCTTCTTCACCGCCTTATTGTTCCTTGATATTGGCTGCTAGATGAAGATTTTCATCACATAGGTTCCTATTTTACAATTTTTTACATGTTTCTTTTCATATTGGTACAAAATAATTTCAAATTGCTCATAGCTGAGCACAGAAATTCCTGAAACGAAAGCAAAACGAAACTGCCTTGTAATTAGCCCACTCATATCTTCAATTGATTCTCTGTGCTTTTCTTAAAAACCATTCTTTGAAGCAGGAGCTCTTGGTAGATCCAAGTGCACCCTCAGAGCAGAAAACATCATCAGGAGAACCAGCACACCAGCTTCCTCAGAAGTGGGCTCACCCTATTACAATGCCAGAAGCAGGGTGTGTCTTGGTTGCTACCGAAGTGCTTGACGATGATAGCATCTTCGAAAGAACTGTCATTCTCCTCCTTAGACTAGGTTCCAGAGGTACATTTGATGGCCCGTTTGGAGTCATCCTGAACCGTCCACTCTACACAAAGATCAAGAATGTGAATCCATCATTCCAGGACCAGGCAACTCCGTTCGGTGACTCCCCACTCTTCTTCGGAGGCCCTGTCGACATGAGCATGTTCCTGGTGAGGGCCAGCGACAACTCTCGTCTCAAGGGGTTCGAGGAGGTCATACCGGGCATTCGCTTTGGCTTCCGGACCGACCTAGAGAAGGCTGCTGTTCTGATGAAGAGTGGGGCAATTAAGAGCCAGGACCTGAGGTTCTTCGTCGGGCACGCTGCGTGGGATTACGAGCAGCTGTTGAGCGAGATCAGGGCAGGATACTGGGCCGTCGCCTCCTGCAGCACGGAGCTGATCAGCGATGCGCTGACGGGCGATCCTTCTTGTCTCTGGACCGAGATATTGCAGCTGATGGGAGGGCATTACTCGGAGCTCAGCCAGAAACCAAAGGAAGACAACCAGTAGATGCTGCTCATATGTACCATGACAAACAGCTAAAGGTTGTATCTGTCCTGTACATAATTGAAATAGGATAAATCTCACCTAGTACAACTCTAGTCTCATGCCCTCCATGCTTCTTGTAGCAACTAGCAACTGCTATGTATGCAACTATTGAATATGCATTTATCATGCTCAAATAAGTTCTGCACGATGATTGCGAATGGATGATGGCAAATGCCGAAATGTGGAAAAATGTGGTTGCCTAGTGCTGATAAACATACTATCAGAGACCAGAAAGATGTTGAGAAAGATCATCGTTCTGTAAATTTCACGAAACCACAGGTACTTAGATCAATCTATCACACAACTGATTTAAGAATATCTATCATAAAACTATAGATTTAACATTAGTTTTATCACAAAACTATAATTTTTTGTAACATCAATAGTGCTATGGATATAAACTCTAAAATTGGTAGTTCTTTGATAATTTCATCACTAAACATGTAGTTTTATGATACTATGCTTTAAACCTATAGTTCTGGGATAAATTTAGCGTTAAATATATAATTTTGTTGTACACATCTTTAAATATGTAGTTTATGATAATTCGATCAAAGTACCTATAGTTATATAAAATTTACTCTTCACACAAATATCAGATGATACCGAATTGTACAGGTGACTCCAAAGCAATATTGGGTTATTGAAGCAGTTCCAAAATTCTACTGTGCTTTTCTCTTTTCAAGCTTTGACCACTCAACCAGGCTTAGCATTTGCGATATGCTTTTGAGGTCCAGGAAGACTACTGGTAGAGTGGTAGTGACTGTACTGTACCTGATTGATTGTCTGGTACTCCCTCCGTCCTATAATATTCCCATAATATAAGAGATTTTGAGTTTTTACTTGCACTGTTTGATTATTCGTCTTATTCAAAAAATTTTAGAATTATTATTTATTTTCTTTGTGACTTACTTTATTATTCAAAGTACTTTAAACACAACTTTTTGTTCTTTATATTTGCACAAATTTTTTTTGAATAAGACGAGTGGTCAAACATTGTAAGTAAAAACTCAAAATCCTGGACGAAGAGAGTACCAGTGAAAGCCGTTTATTTTTCTCCCCTCGACTTGCTGCCCAAATTAAATCCGTGGGTTTCTGGAACCTTCTGTTATGTCGAAGAGAAGGTCAAGAGCATGGGTTTCTGGAACCTTCTGTTATGTCAAAGAGAAGGTCAAAAGCTGTGTCATATTTGGCTGGCAGCCTGGCAAAGCCGAAGACCTCAGCCTATCATTGAATCCATGCACCTTGAACTGCATCTGGACTGGTACATGAACTTGCTGACTGCAAGCGAGCCGACGAAAAGAAAATTGCTCCCGAAAAAAAATGTCCACATAGGTATAGTACATATATCCTTAAAAAAAAGACAAATGTCCACTCCCAATGGTAGAAATTACCTTCATCTGTGAGGGGGAAAAAAGTAAACCATCAATTTTTGGTGGAGTTTGAATTATACCGTAGTACTGAAGTTTGGTAAGGCACATATGCAGTTTTTTCGCGGATTTCTAATGCATGCATGATGCATGGGAGAATTCATGCCTACCTATACTTGCACACTAACAACACATGCACATTTTATCCATTCATACACAACAACAAAATAGTGGTCGCAACTACGATAGTGTAGTGTTCCCGCTACACAATAGAGTTGTGCCGCTAAAATAATGATGGAAACATTATGGTCGCTATGTGCGAAATAATGGCCTCTATTTGGTAATGTATCCCTCCGTCCTAAAATAAAAGTATTTTTTCAGATTCGTTGATGGGTCACATTCCATTCCAAGTTGAGTTATTTTGGAACGGATGGAGTATGTTATTAAAATATTTTTTATATTTTGACCTAGCTTCATGGCTAAATTTTAGTAAAATAAGTACTAGTACTACTCTAAAATTTATAATTTTAACTACTTATATTTGAGTGGTTTTTTATTTAGTTATTAGAATTAATGTATTGTCCGCTATATATATCTCTCACTATCTGTTGCCTTCTACGCCAATGAAAATCCGTTATCCCTCTGTTATCCGCTAGTTAATACCTTAATTCGTAGAATTCTCAGGCTGACTTGGAAACTATATTCTTTTTTTTTAAAAAAAAACATTTCTTCATTCCAAAGGGAAAAAGGTTGTGCGGTGCAGCCGGCCAGTTGCATTAGTCCTGTTGAATAACTAGTGGCCTATTCGCTGATCCGGAGTAGAAAATGACGATCTCATGCTCACAATCGAACACGGATATAGGGAGGGGCATCACAGTTTTATTACTTTAACCATATGTGGATACGTCAACCAACCTCTCAAGCCCTCTCTCTTAGTATATATACCCATTATAGAAAAAGTCCTATTAGAATACGTTTCCATATATTTGGTATGAGCCTATATTTATGTCTGACATGAGATAATAGTTTCATAACAAATCCCTGGTTCTTTGGTTTAGTGGAAATATGATGCATCCACAAATCTAAGCTGAATGGAAAAAAAATTTCTATTGTGCTGCATTTATAAGTTTATACTAGTAAAGAATGGGTTTTACATATAATCACTGTTTACATCAAAATCTCCATGTCGTCTACACTTAAGTCCTCGTAAACAATGAGCTCCTGATCACTCCCAGAACTCCAGCTTCTTCTGCTCCCATCCTCTCCATTCCTACACCAATACGTCTCACTAGCGACGCCACGTGTCCCTTGCTTTCTTGCACCGTCTCCCGCCACGCCGCTGCCGGAGTATGAGGCGGCGGCGGCGGCGGCGGCGGGCGGGTGGTCGCGGCGCAGGTCCACGAGCTGCGCGTCGGCGGCCATGCCGGCGTCGGACGCCACGCGCTGCACGGAGCGCGGGGACAGGAGACCGCCGGCGCCGCCGTAGGAGGAGGCGGCCGCCGCGGCGGCGAGCGCGCGGGCGGGGAAGTTGAGCCCGCCGCCTCCGCCTGCGGCGGCGCGGCGGCCGCCGGCGAGCCGGAGGAGGCAGACGGCTGCGTCGTGCGCGACGGCGGCGGCCTCGGCGGTGGCGTAGGAGCCGAGCCACAGGCGCTCCCGCGTCCCGGGCACCCGGATCTCCGACACCCACTTCCCCCACCGCCGCCGCCGCACGCCCCTGTACCTCATCATCTCCCCGCCGCCGCCGCCGCCGCTCGCCGCCACCCGGCCCATGTAAGCTTGCTCGTCGTCGGCGCTGACCGCGACGATCTCTGAGATCGCTCACTCTGAGCGCGATCGAGCTCGTTCGTTCTCGGCGGCGTCAAGGCAAGACGACGAGTGTGTTGTGTCTCCGCCGCGTCCACCATTTATAGGTTCCGCGAGGTCAGCGCTGACCTTCTCGAGTCGGGCATAAAGAATACCACTCCTAGGCATTATTATATCGCATTCGTTAAGCATGCATGCGAGGGCACACTACTAGCATTGTTTGGTCAACCAGCACATGGCATATTCACGCACGTGATGGCTACTACCTGCAAGACACGAGCTTGGGGTCTGTGTAGGAAGAAAGCTTTATTTTACATTCTAATGTGAAAATCCAGCTAACGATAATGGAACACCTAGCTTCTGATTTTCATTTCAACTTTTAAAATTTTAGAAGCGGGTGGTTAGAATTATGAAACCCAGCTTCTCACTTTTTAAGGTTTTATGTTTATGTTTGGGAAACTTAAAAAAATTTCTAGGAAACGGCGGATTGGTAGCCGGCTTCTGACTTTTTTTGGGAATTTTAAGATGCCTAATTTCTAGCTTCTAGTTTATTTTCTAGATGTTGTATCCATAGTTTCTCATAGTCTAGTTGAAAAGTTAGACTGTTTGGGAGTGCTTTTGATGTGAGAGAAACTAAAGCTACCAGGAAACTCCTATCAACAGATCCTTGGTCTTCTCAAAATTTCTACTATTATAAAAATTAAAGATGTTTTTGCCAGTACTTTGATACGTCATTCGTTTATAAATCGGTTTTAAGTTTGTTCGCTTTTGGAAATATAGATTCGTATTTGAATCGGGTTTTAACTTCGTTTATTTTTGGAAATACAGAAGGAGTTGTATAAGAAATCTCTTTAAAAAAAACTAGTATGTTAATTTAAGATGATCAGACTCCTAATTGCAGCTCATAATTTTATAATATATATATATATATAATCGAATTCCCATAGTAAATTTTACCTTAACTAAACTATATAACAATAGCAAGATTAAATTAATTTTTACCCGTTGCAATGCACGGACAATTTTTCTAGTATGAATAAAAATATTGATCTTTATGAAGAGCTTTCAATTGTAAGAAAAGCTACATCTGTACTATATTCTTTACTAAATGCATGGCTTTAGTTAGTTCAAATTTGAGCTAATCAACGTCAAACGAAACTCTTCTTTTTTTGGGGAATGCCGAAACAACACTTGGATTGGTAAAATCACAAGGCGATCGTGCATGCCGTGCGTTGCGATCCCCTTGTCCGTCTTCACCCTGGGGAGAATTTCAATTCAAGGGACAAAGAGTCAGAGACAGCGAGCGGGCTGCGTGATCAGGGAGAGATCGATAGTGGTGTCGCTTTTCATGGTGTGATTTTTTTTTCTTTTTGGCTGGGTTGAAGTGTTCTTGTTGCTTTTGCGCACACGGCCGGGGAGATCGAAAGTGGAACGGGACGGGGGAAGTGGAGAGTGACGTCACTCATGACTCCCCCGCGCGTGTTTGGCTGAGTGCTTTCTCCAACTTTCTAACCCATCTCTCTTTTTTCCAAGCACACGTTTTTTAAAACTACTAAACGGTGTGTTTTTATTAAAATTTTATATACAAAAGTTACTTTAAAATCATATTAATTATTTTTTAAAAAAAAAGTGAGTAAACATTTAATTAAACATAAAAAATGCATCGCTCCGAGTTCTCAACCTCACCACCCGAAGACAACGAAATGCAGCGGAGCGAGAGGGAGTGAGTGGCAGTAGTTGTAGAACGCTTCAACCTCTCCGTGTTTTTTATGTGCATGGAAAACATGTATATATATGTGCATAATTCGGTTCAAAAGTTGATGATTACCGGTACTAGGTGAGTCAAACTGTTCTATAAAAAAAAATGGTGAGTCAAACTTTCTACTCCTACCTCACATGGACAAAGAAGGATAACAAGGCGTGCGAACAGTGAAAGAGAGTTCAATTTAGCATTTTGGTTTATGTAAGAATGCCAGCTGTGACTGTGAGTACAGTACGTGAGCCTTCACTTGAATTCATAAATTAAAATTCAAAGTCGTTCCTTTGATTTCTATGAGACGTATCCTGAGTGTAGGAATTAAAATATCAAACTTTTGTTGATTCTCAGATTATAAATATGTCCAGTCTATCGAAATTGTGCTGATACGTCCATATTAATGTGCTTTCACACAAAATGTTAGTTTTACAGCTTCATCATTTAGTTTATGCTTGTGGTTATGTTTAATTACAAGTCAAAATTGAAATTTTAAGACTTAAATTTGAAATTAATTTTATGGGTTTTTCATCGTAGTTTATTTTACAATATTTGATTTTAATGCATATAAAAGTTTTATCTACAAATTATTTTTATTTTTAATTAAATAGTACAGATAAAGTATATGTAAAAGCGAAACAATAGAGTTGTTATTGTTTTACAGTTAGGGGTAAAAACCGAGCGGATTCGGACGGATAATGGTCATATCATATCCTATACCATTTTTTAAAGCGGATGCGGAGCGGGTGTGGATAACATGCGGATGCAGATACGGAGCGGATTATTTCGGTGCGGAGTCGGTGCGGAAACGGAATAATATTGTCAGATGTTAAGTTTGTATTTAATCCATAAAACAAGAGGGCAGCAATATAATTAGCAGCAATATAATAGCAAAAACACATTCATAATATAAACAATCAAAAACATAATATAAGTCCTCACTTCGCTGCATTGCTAATTAAAAATATAAGTTAAATGCCATAACATCAGCCATCATGAGTAAAGACCCAACAAATTAGCATGTCCAATAGTCCAAGATCAAGATGACAGTACATTAACAAAATAGTTCCATGCAGTTCAATAGTTCATTAACCCATGCAGTACTAGGTGCTATTTTTGAGTCCTAATGAAATTAATCAAATTAGACATTGCTACTGACTTAAATTACCTAAAGCAAAACTCATCTCTAAATTTCTAAATCCCAAATCTCATCTCTAAATTTCTAAATCCCAAAATTGAAAATTCAAATTAGAGAAAGAAGTCAAAGAATACAATACCTGGTATGGAGCCGGCAGGAGGCGACGGTGGCTGGCGACGGTGAATCCGAGAGGTGGAGGCGTTGGCCGCTAGAGAGTGTGGCGACGGTGGATGGCACACGGCAGGCGGGAGGATGGGGACGACAAGGACTGGATCTGGAGGAGAGGCGGCGTCGCTGGATGCACCGGCACTGGCCGCTGGAGAGACGGCGTCGCAGAAGGCGCTGGCCGCTGGAGGAGAGGCGGCGTCGCAGGATGGCACATGGCAGGTAGGAGGCGCTGCGACGAGCAGTCGACGGGGTAGTCACGGCGCTGCGGCAGTGGTGTCGCGTGTGTGCGGCGCCGGGACGGGGACTGGCCTATGCGGCGCGCGTGTGCGTCGGGACTGTGGCATAGTGGCGGCGACGACACGCGTAAGAGTGGGAGGAGAGCCGACGTCCGACGGGAGATTAGGATTAGGTCAACACTCAACATAAATAGGCTAGATAGGCTAGCCTATTAAAATGGGCTCAATTGTGTAGTTTTTTTTGGCCTGAAACATGCGGATTATCCGCCAACTCATCATTCGGATAATCCGATTAAAAAAAGGATAATCCGCATCCGCCAGGATATCGATGATACCATATCCGCATCCGCATCCGCATCTTACGGATATTTAAAAACTCTTGCCGTATCTTCACTCCGGTCAGATTCGGAGCGGAGTGGATCGGATAATATCCGCTCTGTTTTCACCCCCCCCCCCCTATTTACAGCTACTAGTGCTATATTTTATGATAAACAATTAGTAGTCATAAGTCTAAGGCTTAATCTCAAAGACTTTTTAAAATAAAATAAACCCTACATCGATATTAGGTATCGCGTACGTGAGTATGTTGAATTTGACGCCTCTCTGGCATACATCTAGTGTGAACGCATGCATAGACCAGCGTCATCATCTTTGTCAACAAAGAAATTAATTATAATCAACAATGAATTAAGTCAAGGGTGACACCGTACGTGACAGATAAATTGTCAACGACAGCACGGATTACATTACGTACAAACGATGCGACGCGAGGTCAATAGCAGCGTACTACAACATAGGCCGTGTAGGTGCAAGCAAAAAGCGTCTCACATAAACATATGGGCCAAATCCGAGTAACGTACGGGCCCATGTGGGCTTATGTTGGGCCAACTGTTATGGAAGAGATTATATTTTATTTTTGAAAAGCAAATCCGGTGGTTAAAAAGAAAATAATAGCACTCTCTGCACAGGGATGCTCATATGTACCCGTCTTTGAAATATGATGGAATTTCTAAAAAAAAAAGAGTAATATGCATGAATTTGTAGGAAACAATCTATTTGCACTAGCTAGTAGGCATTTGATAATGGGCGGGATTGAGAAAGGAAAATGAATGAACAAATTAGATAAAATTCCTGCAATAAAAAAGGATAAAATAGTTAAGGTGAGAAAAATTGAAGGGTGAGATAAACTTATAATTTGGAGGGTGAGATACGATATCTTAGACATGTTTACCAAATGTGTCCTGTATGTATGTGTTTTATTTGGAAACAAGGTGTAATGTTTTAGACTCGTATATATTTTTGGATGGAATGATCTAGCTATCCGTTTGACATGACGAATGTGATGTTTCTGTTTTTAAAGAAATGTTGCCCGTATCAGCGGGAGAAAAAAGTTGGTTCGATTGGTCCGTCGGATTTTTTAAACAAGACTAATCCAGATTTTAAAGAAATAGTCTCTTTCAGATATAAACCCGTTCCATCAGTTTCCAAATCAAATCCTATCTTACTATTAAGTTATCCCCCATTAACTCTTTAAGCTTAACATGCAAAGATACCACATCATTATCCACTAACAAGATACCACATCATCATCCACTAACAATCATTACATTTAAACATAATGCAAACATGTTATATCTTTACAGTTTTTATAATTTAAGATCTTTTCAAATACAAACATGTGAAATTATCATCTAACATAATTCACATAATGTTTCAATGCATATCTTTATTATGTTTTATGATATCCTATATACTTATATTGTTCATCCTCACTTAGTTAGTGCTTAAATGATTAATCTATTGTCCAAATTATCTTTCTCCTTTTTTCCTCTAATTAAGTCATATCGCATCAATTGTTGTTAGCCTTTAAATGATTAATCTACGGTCCAAACTATCTCCCTACTTTTTTTTCTTCTATAAAGTCATACCACCTTACTTTTTATGTTTGAATCACCATTCTACATACTATTTGAATTTAAATTATCATAAACCACATTAATTTACTTAATCTGATGTTATCTAGCTATCTTAGACGTTATTTTTTTTATTGTTATTATACTAAATTCCTGCAGCAATGCGCGGGGTTTCACCTAGTAATCTTAAAAGTAGGCTCGACTTTTTCTACTGAATGCCCCCCTTTAACTCGAATTATATTCACTGTGCCGACAAGCTCTCGGAACTGAAGGTATGTACAATCATTCTGGACAGGTCGTAAGAAGCTATTTTTAGAATGTTTTGTTGATGCCCCAAGAGGCCACACGACCTTAATTATCATCTCCTGGTAACGTATTTTGTTGACGTAGATTCACAACCTAGTAATTTATAAGGCTTTGCCTGATCATCACTGACCTACATTAACTATATCTCAACCATGCAACGATTGATACTTCTTTCAGCATCAAAATAATTTTGCGAGGGGACCTCATCTTCGTCCACCAGCCTAATCATGGTCAAGAATCAAATTATCATGGTTCTGATTCCTGCATTAATATATCTTAATTTTGTCGCAATTATGCTTTCGTACCGCGTACGTGCATGCTAATTTCGTTCCTTGTTTCGCCTTAATTCGCCGGTTTTTTGGGATCGATCGGCCACGCAGTCGCTCTCTCTAATGTGTCCTAATATAAACAGTGTTTGCAAAAGCTGTGAAAGGGAAAGGATAGCATTGCGAATTTTTTTTTTTACTTTTTAGACTTTTTATGTTTTAATTTTATTAATCGACAATTTTAAAAAATATTTTCGAAAACTGAATCTTTTGGCCACGCCAGTCAGTGGCTGGCGTCCTGCCATGCCGGCAGTGGTGGCGTGACAAAAAGCTGGCGTGGCAGGAGCCAACTATGAGTGACTTATTTGGTCACGCCAGACCTGGCGCGGCCAAAAGGTTCAGATGTGAAAATACTTTTAAAATGGTTTATTAATAAAACTAAAACATAAAAAAGTCTAACAAATAAAAAAAAATCTAGCATTGCACACTGAACTCACACATTGTTTGGGTTGGATCCCTAGCTATAGCTCAAATCCTCGATGATAGGACACTCGTGCAAAAGCTAAACTTTTGCCTGAAAGATTGATCTTTTTGCACTTTGAGTTGCAATTTTTTTTCACATCTAGTTCTAGTACTTGGGGTTGGGCAGAGCTGCTTGATAAGTATAATAAATGCGATATTATGTTGTTCGGTTGTTCAAGCAGTTAGTTGAATGAAATCTTCATAGATTTGAAAAGGACTAAAGGGGGCAAGTTTGTATAGAGACATGTTTGGAGCATGACAGCTTTACATGAAGAAGTTGATAACTTGATACTCCTATATGGTTTATTTGAAAATTATGCTGAAGCCTTTATTGAGGACAGAGCTGATCAGCTGAGTGAAAAAGAAAAATAAAGAGTTTTGGGGCTGTGTGGCATCTTCTCTCCAATCTGAGCACAAATTGAAGTCTGGTAACTAGCATTTGCCTCATACCTAATTTAATTTTGTGGTCCTTTACTACTG
Organism: Oryza meridionalis; assembly: GCA_000338895.3. Taxonomy (NCBI): domain Eukaryota; kingdom Viridiplantae; phylum Streptophyta; class Magnoliopsida; order Poales; family Poaceae; genus Oryza; species Oryza meridionalis. The sequence goes on from CM002528.2 coordinate 21,032,355, forward strand.
GATGTTTAGGTTGGTTATGTCTGAACTTCATTAGTGCTACCATGTTCCATGCAGGGGATGTGGTGAAGAAAAATCGCTCTTTTGCCACATAGCTAAGTGGTATTCTTTCTTTTGCCCTAAAGTTTGTCGGCTTTGTTAAAATACCATAATTCATGGGCCAATTGATAGATTAATACTATCTTCATTTTTTATGTAGACGCTTTTGATTTTTCACATAACATTTAACTAGCCAATGTACAAGTAGGTAATCCAACAATGGTGCGAGGTAGGATAGATTGAGGAATATAAACTACGTTTGTATGGGAGGATTGGAGCCTTTTTCTCCGTAAAATATAGAGGTGAAATAGCGCATAATTAATTAAGTACTAGCTAAATAAATTTAAAAATGGATCAATATAATTTTTAGAGCAACTTTTATATTTTTTATAATACACGTTTAGCCATTTAGGAAGTGTATGTGTGAAAAATGGAAAGTTGGAAGGTCAGAGGGTATCCAAAAGAATACAGTATAACTATTGACTACTAGCTCATGTTATAGCTAACATGTATAATCGATGTGCTATAATGTTGGCTTTATTTTTTATCTCACTATAGATTTAATTTAAATATCTTGAAGCATGTGTAAAACATTTTTCTTTTTTTCTCTCTTTACATAAGTTTATAGTTAGGTTATAGCCTATTATTATGCTTGCTATTAGACATTTGTAGATGGCAGTACCCTCCCCGAGAGCTAGGCAGCTAGCAGCCATTCTCAACTATGCCCCATTCTAGTCTTAAAAATAAACTATGCAGCATTTTAACAAAAATCTATAAACTATGGGGCAATATGAAGGATGCGCCATATACGAGGGCATCGTCTTTTTCTTATACTTATACTTATCAGCCAAAATTTAAATTTTTAACTTAAACCCTAACCCTAAACCCTAAAATTGTGAGGTTTTAAAGTTTTTTCATTGAAGTTTATTTTTCAGTGTTTATTTTTATATCACTAGGAACATATATTTAAAAGTTTTCATTACTTTCTGTTTGTAAATATATCGTTTATTCCACGAACGAAGAGGCTGGGGAGTTGTAGACACGTGGTACTGGAAACTTCTGCGTCCCAAACACGCATGTTCTGATGGTCAAATTAAGACAAACATGCATGTTGTGATATGTGAGTGTCGAGCTTATCCAGTTATCCCCCCTCTGTTCCTGCACGAAAGATTCCAAGATTAAGTTGCACATATATATATACACCTTGAATTAATCATCAAGCCGTGCGTGTATGATTGCCTAACCATGTGGCCGGCATTCATGTGCCCAGCAGGCAACCGTGTATGTTTGTGTACTGTTCGATCGAAAGCACCCCACATGAACATAGGCTAGATTGCACCGTTGCAAGCTAAGCTTCTCCTACTAATCGCTTCTTCCAAACTTGTTCTCACTTGTGATGAGTGGCCCTAGTTTGTTAGATCGATTTGCATGATCCTTATTATGATATGAAGGCTGCTGCCTGCTTTTGCAACGGCCGCCGGTTTGTAATTCTTTTTGATTAATAATTTGTGTCCATCATCATCATCATTGGTTGATCCTCCTAAACATACATGATGGTTAGGTTTCCCCACTCCGAATCTCTGATCTGGAGGCTGCAGCCAGCCGTTGCATATTTTGTGCCTTTTTTTTTCACCAGGCTCTGTTTCTTTTCTTTTTTTTTTAAAAAAAAAGAACCTACCAGGGTCGGTTTGGTTCGCTCATAGAGCATCAGCAATGGGTGCCCCTGAGACGTATCCCTACTCACGGATTTTTCGGCCGGAGCCGTCTCCTAGCAGAGGGCCGTGACCCCTGTGCAAGGGACGCGGCTCTACAAGCTCCTCGGTTGGGGAACCGGGTGAGGAGCCGCACTGGGTCGGCCGTGGGTAGGGAGAAGCATGTGGACACCGCTCTCTACCCCCCTTTTTCCCCTTCTACCCTCGCCAGCTGCCGGAGGGAGAGAGAGAGGAGCTGAACGTGGGACCCTCGCTGGCCGCCGGAGGAAGAGAGAGAGGCGGTGACGAGAGAGAGAGAGAGACCGTGGGAGAGTACCGCCAGCACCGCCGTGGGGGGGGGGGCAGATCCGCCCACGACGGTGTCGGATCTGCCCTCTCCGGCCGGCGACAGTGCGAGGTGGAGGAGGTTTGCGACGGCGACGACATGATGCGGGGAGATCGGCGACGGCATGAGGCGGGGAGGACGGCAACGACGCGACGGGCGACAGCGAAGACGGATCCACGTGCCGCTCGTCGACGTGGCTGCGACGAACAGATCCGCCGACGAAACTCCGGCGGCGACGGCAGCCATCCTCATCGCCTTCGCAGCCGCCACCGACATGAGAGAGGGAGGGAGGGAGAGTGAGGCTCGCGGCGGCGGCGGGAGAGAGAGGGAGAGGGAGTCAGGCGAGCGGCGGGAGAGTGGAGGACAGCGACGGTGCCGGAGTGGCGACGAAGAAAATGAGAGGTGAAGAAAAGGAGGGGCGATGAAGAAAAAGAGGAGAGAGAGTGGGGAGAAGAGAGGGGTAGTATAGGAAAACATCTAGTGTGGACTATTGGGTTGGGAGTTGGGACACCCACTATGAGCTTGAGTGCCTTCATCTAATTGCTTCAGATTTTAAGAGCCTACCTAGGTGTAGCCTTCATTGTGAGATAGGTGTCACTGAGGGTGTCTTCAGTTAGTGAGAACACTCTATGGGTGTCTTCGGTTACTCATGCCCTTAAATTTGCTATGGGCTCATGCCTAACTTTGGCCCTTGTTTACTTCCAAACTTTTTCTTCAAACTTTCAACTTTTCCACCACATCAAAACTTTTCTACACACACAAACTTCCAACTTTTCCGTCACATCATTCCAATTTCAACTAAACTTCTAATTTTGACGTGAACTAAACACACCCTCGATAAAGTGCCTGCTCTAAAAAAAATTCGATAAAGTGTGCGCGTCATTTGAAGTGGGATGAAAAAACGGGTGTCTCAAGTTAGGTAAAATGTGGCTTGATTGTTTGGATGGGGCTAAAATTTTTTAGTCCCTGTCGTATCGGATGTTTGGACACTAATTAGAAGTATTAAACATAGATTAATGACAAAACCCATTCCATAACCCTGGACTAATTCGCGAGATGAATCTATTGAGTCTAATTAATCCATGATTAACCTATGTGATGCTACAGTAAACGTGTGCTAATTATGGATTAATTAGGCTTAAAAAAATTGTCTCGCGAATTAGCTCTCATTTATTTAATTAGTTTTATAAATAGTCTATATTTAATACTCTAAATTAGTGTCCAAATATCCGATATGACATGGAATAAAATTTAATCCCTAAATCCAAACTATACGGGGGCACGGTACTTAAGAAATGATTGATTAAATTGTCACGTTACATTTTCATTTAATTTTAGTTATTTTTCTAAGTGGTTGCTCTCTTTTCTATACATATAAGTATGCTTATATCTCTTCCTATCTACTTTGCAATGTAAATATTGAAGTAAATATTGAAACATACGATGTAATTACAGTGTAAATTTTAAAATTTACAATGTAAGTGTATGTAATTTATCCCTGCAAAAGAAAAGTGTATGTAATTTACGACTTGATTATTTTTTACAAAAATATGATGCCTTAAATATATCTACTCTCAATAAATTATAAATAAAAATTAACTCTAAAATTAAGTTTAAAAATTTCGATTTCGGCTGCGGTGAAAAGGTGGAGAGCAAACGGTGAAGGTGTGTAGTTTTAGGGTGTGATCGTTTCAGCAGTGGCGGTGGACAATTTAGCCGCACGCAAAACGAGAAATGCGATTAGCATATGATTAATTAAGTGTTAATATATAATTTTTTATGAATAAATTTATTGGATTTTTTTAACAACTTCTTTATAGAAAGTTTTCGCACGAAATATACCGTTTAGCAGTTTGAAAAGTTTGTTAAGGAAAACGAGGAGAATCTAATCCTATAAGAGCAAGTACAATAGCAGGCTATTAGCTGGGTATAAACATATTTTAATGAGATGAAAGATGAGAGAGAAGAGTAGCGGGCTACAGATCTGTAGCCAGCTGTAGCATAGCTAGTAGTGGGCTATACTATTAAACCCTCAGTGTGCCAAGGGCAGAGCCAAGTTTAGCAGAAGCACATCGTTAGCTTGACCGCAAGCGCAAGCACAAGCACAAGCACACATATCCGCAGGAAGGAGGGGTCGTCGTCGTCCTCGGCTCGTGCTGTCGGAGATCCCATCTACAACGGCCGTAGTACTAGGCAGATGCAGATCCATCCCGTCTCCCGCACGCGTCCCTCCCATGTGCGGCAGCCATACTCACCATACGCGCGCGCGCGACATGTCGATCGATCGATCGCCCCCTGCCGCCCTGCGCCTGCCTTTCTACCGCACGTCGTCCTGTTTCTGCTTTCGATCTCCGATCCAAGGCCACGCACGCACAATCGCACATGCGGACGACACGCAGCAGTAGCGGTAGATGGATCCGTATATCCTTGGCGGGCACTACACAAGACAAGACCCTGTTCGGGCATGTGGCCCTATTTATAATAGTGGTACTACTACGTACATCAAAAGGCATTTTATATTTTGGAGTAAGGGTACCTTGGAACTGATTACATGTCAAAAATGGCATATTATCAGAAGTAATCTATAGACATAATTTCTTTTTATACGTGTTTTTAGCGACTTCAAAAAAACTAATACTAAAAAGAAAAACCATATTGAAAATACTCTAAAGTTATTTTGGCAACAATTGATTCGTTGTAGGGCAAAAGTGCAAAACTATGAAGCTCTATAGAAAACGCAGAAACAGAAGAAAAAAATTTACAGGAATACAGTGGTCATGGCTTAGCCAAATCCTATGAAATAGAAATATATGAATTTATTAGTAAAAGAGGGTGTTTGATTACTCCATAGAAAAACCACAAAAATTTAAAATAAAAACACTTGATCATAATAGGTAAAATAAGTGAGATGAAGATGCATTTATCTTGACTTCTCAAGGAAAATGAAAAACATGAGTTTTGATCGAATGTTTGGAATCCTCCTTCTTTTTTCCTTTTTTTTAAGGAATAGAAGCAATCCTATAGGAATTTTGGAACCCATCTCTACAGTCCAAAGGCTCCAAAGAAAAATTTTCTATAGGCTTTCAAATTTCTAAAATATCCTTTGTTCCTACGATATTTTCTTATACTGATATCTTCATTTTTCATTATTATACTCTACGCAATACAAAGGAATTTCAAGGTGTATCCAAGCACCTTACCTTAGCTTTCTTTCCCTCATATTAAGGCCCTGTTTGGTTTATGGGACTAATCTATTAGTCCTTATATTTTAGTCTCTAAGAATCCAAATATGTGGTGACTAAAAGGGACTAAAAGTATATGCTGGGACTAAAATCCATTAGTCTCTTTTGGAGATACTTATAAGGACTAAGAGCAGGTACAATAGCAGACTATTAGCCAGCTATAAACATATTTTAATGAGATAAAAGATGAGAGAGAAGAGCAACGGGCTATAGATTTGTAGCCAGCTGCAGCATGGACTCCAAGACGCAGCGTATGTATGACATGTGGGACCATATATTAATAGTATAGTAAGCAACTATTGTATTAATTGGCTATTAGATTGACTATAGATGAATTGGAGCTAGTAGTGGGCTATACTATTAAACTTGCTCTAAAGTGATAGCTCCTCTTTTCTCTCTCCCTCGGTCCATGTGTCTTTAGTCCATTTTAGTCTCTGGATCCAAATAGCAGGAGACTAAAGTTTTTAGTACATGGACTAAGACTTATTAGTTGTATGTTTAATGATGAGATAAGGGGGTGTTGGGAGAGAGGGGCTAAAACATGAGACACCCCTAAGATATGCGAACCACTTTTATTATTAGAAAAGAACTCTACATACATCATACATGCTACTGGTATTCCTCCTCATCTGTACAGGTCTATACCTACATGGTCCATGGTCACCTGTGGACGATGACGGCCCATCATGCACGGCTTTTATTTTTCTTATTTGTTATTAGTATTAGTTGAGGACAAAAGAAACACTTGACCAAAAATCGACCCCACAGAATGGACAAAACAGAAAAAATCATTAGTATAAACCAGTAGTAGTACAAAAAACTATTTCTCTTCTCTTGCAAGAAGAAAATTTTGGAGAGCTAGCTCTCTGATCGGTCTGGGCCAACAAAGAGTACAATGAGAAAACTTCATAGAAGATTGAGCTTGTTTAGCGGTTTGTCTGCATCCCAAACATGCAAGGATTCAATAATTTGAGGGAAATTGTCGACTCATTGCCCAATGGTCCCGATCATAGCCTAATATCTTATCTCAATGCAAACTTATCTTGGGAAACCTTTTGTAGTAGTGTGTGGATATATATTAAAAGGCAGCACTTTATGTTTTTTAAAGGAGGAGTAGACCAAATCTTAAAGATGAAAAAGGTGCTGATGGGAGGAGTATGCATTACATTTTGTTTAAAAAAAAGGGAATAAAAAACATAAGAAGTCAAAAAAGCTAATTCGTCTGGTCACTTTATTTTGGTGCTCCCCACAACATCTATAGCTCTAGCAACATTTTGAATTTGAAGAAAGTTGCTAACCCGCCACGTAAACAGATTAGTGCTTAGCTTCAAGTAAAAGCACTTTCGCATTTCTTTTAAACAAAACGCTCCTCTCTCAAGTAAAAGCACTTTCGCATTTCTTTTAGTGCTTAGTTCCTATCTCACGAATGTCACCCTATTTTGAACATATAGTTCTTATCTTAATTTATGGGTGATTATTTTGCATGGATCCATGTAATGGTCACGACCAATCACAATTCATGATATATGGTAGTCGCTCTCCTATTTTACATGAACGATTTACAATATGTAGACAATGATTAATAAATGATATCTGAAAAGATATTAATTAGTCTTTGATTTGGGTGAGCCAGTACCTGCGTTTAGCCATGAAACATGAACCAAACATTTAAACTTAAATAATTATTATCTTCGGCGAGTAACAATATTTAATTACATCTATTACTATCGTATTGGTATCCACTAAATCCAACCATAAAATGGCTAGATGTTAATAACCCACTTGTAAGGATATATACAATGATAAATATGTTTAAATAGACTTTTATAAAAAGAATCATCTTAGCAGTTGTTTTAAGAGCCTTGATTTCTACGAATTTCTAATAGAGAACATCTATTTTTCATATATTTTAGAGTCCATCTAAATAACCCAATACTATAACATTAGTTAGTTTAGTGGAGACAGCCGAGTCGCTCCTAGTTCTAAACGCCCCGGCCTCTGCACTTTTTTTTTAATGCATGTTCTTCTGAGGAATGTTTCGCTTGACGACGATTGACTTATACAACGAACGGTAAAAATAAACCTTTTTTTTTTCAACCCAAAGCCACGAAAAATCTAATAAAAGTCCGAACTTTCGACCTCAATTTAGAAATTCAATTCAAAACGTCCAGCTTATTTCCATACCGCTCACCCGCTCTTTTTTCCGAAATCGGCGAGTACACATTTGGAGGGAAGAGCACCCATGGTTTTGCAATTTTTTTGTGTGCCCTAGTTGCAGTCCAAAGTCCAAGCAGAGAGAGAGAGAGAGAGAGACGCTGCCTCAGTCGTCTCGTCTCGTCACGACAGCACAGTACACAAGCCTCCTCCTCCTCAGCTGCTTCACACTCACACTGCCTCTCCTCTCTCTCTCTCTCTCCATCTTGCTGCTAAATCCATCCGCACCTAATCCGGCGTGCGGTGCGCGAGCAAGCAAGGAATCCTCCACCCCCGTGGCGACAAGAGAATCGGATCGAGGGCGCGCAGCGCAGGCGCAGCTGGCGAGCGAGCGAGCAGGGGGAAGGAAAGCTCTTGGTACACCCAACCGGTGGCTGCAGTGCAGGCCTCAGCTGGGTCCTCGGCTCGGATCTGGGGAGGACGCGCCGCGGCGGAGGCGATGCAGGTACGGGGAGCTTCTTGTTCTTTATTACTACTAAGTTAGGTTCTCTCTAGCTTTGGAAGGTGAAATGGGGAGCTATGTTTGTGGGGGGATTTGGGGGGGTTTGATTTGATCTTGGGGTGTGTGTGACTGTGTGTGCTTGTTAGGGTTCTTGGAGCGGTGTGGAATTCGGCAATGCGGATGGGTTTCTCCTGGTGGTGTTTCTTGCTGCAGCATTTTCCTTGTTCTTTGACTTGTTGAGGTGGGGATTTTCTTGGTTTCGCTGTTTCTGAGCGATTCTTTTCCTTCCTGAAAATTTTCTCTCTTTTTTTTTTAACTCTGTACGAGCCCTTTTTGTGCGTGTGCGTGTTTTTTTTTAAAAGATCCATTTTTTTTCCGGCTCCAATTTTGGTATTTGCGCTTGACTTTCCTTTTATTCCTGATGAATTTGTTACTAATGGCGGCAAGAACGTTATCAGGGTCGCATGGTTTGCGCTAATGCTGCCTTCAAAATATTCTCGATTTATTTTTGCCTCGAAGGTTTTTACAAGCAGCAACTAGTAGTATTCTTCTTGTGTTGCCTTCCGATTCGACGGTGCCGAATCCTGCAAAACTAGGTTGGCGAAATGTCATTATCGAGACATACGAGTTATCTGCGGCTGTATTAGTTCACACCATTTCCCCCCTTTGATCTGTATCTTTCAAGTTTCAATTTCTACAAATTTGGTTAGTAATGGCAAGGAAATGCCAAAATGCAGCTTTTTTTTTACGGGGTTGTGCACCCTCGCTTCCTTTCCTCTTAATTCGCTTTGCATTGCTGCTGTAATCATGGAGATCTAGTTTAGTACATCGTGCAAGTGAACAGGTTGGTTTCTAAGGGGGTAGGTAGGTGTGTTGAAAAGGATATTAAGGCCACTATGGTGTTCTTGGAAGTGGTCATAATTCACGAACATGTCCGTGATTTGTTTTTTGGCAATCGATGGAAAGTTCTTGATTCAAAAAGTGTGGACTTTGGGGGATCTATATAAAATTGTATTAAGGTACGGTTTTTTTCTTCGCGGGTTAGTGAGTGGCTAAGCGTGAGTCTCTCTAACGCCCTCTAGACTAGAGCTGGGATGGATTTGGGTTTTAGATAATTTTTTAGTGCCGCTCAGCACTTGTGTTTTGGCTGGCTGCAATATTTGTGTGGAAAGAAGTACTGAACAGTTTTGTCAGGTGTTTTTTCTGCTTGATTATCAAAATATAAACCATGATGTACTTATGATTCTCGCATGCTTGATTTTGCAGGGTTTGCTTGTAGTGAAATTCTGCACCTAATGAATTAGACATACAATATATAAGATGGCAACAGAGGTCACTCAGAATTATTTTGCATGGTCACAGGAGGAATCACCTGTGCAAGACAGCTCTCAGGTAATCTCTCTCTCATCATATTTGATCACAGAGCTTGTTGGTTCAATTCAAATTTGAAATTTCTAGCACAACATGGTAACTTTCCTAGGTAATCTCTCTCTCATCTGTGAATATCGTGTCTGTGTGTGTGTGCGTTTGTTTGTCGGCATATATGGTGGTTAGATGAAGTAAAAATGGATAACCTAAGAATTGGCAAGTAGTCATCTACCTTATGCAGTACAAATTGTAGAAGTTCCATGCAGTTCCATGCTAAGTACTAGTATTAGGCATGCCCACGTTTGTTGATGTTGTTATTTAAATTCTAGTTAGGAAATAATGGCTTTGAATAGGAAATAAACCATTGCCTTTGTCAATAATCTCACTGATTTGTATCTATGCAATTTCTTCCTTTAGGGAACACCACAAGTGTTCGACCACGGTTCCATATCTTTTGGAAGATTTGAGTTGGAATCACTAGCATGGGAGAAGTGGTCTGTATTTGCCAATGATAGGCGCCATGAAGAGTTTGGCAAGTTCAATGGTTTGGTTGCTAAGAAGAAGGCATACTTCGAAGAATACTTCAAGAGAATTAGGGAGCTAAAGGCTTTACAACAACAAAACCAGCAAACTGAACTTAATCTTGACTATAGTGGTGATGGTAGTGATTCTAGTCAGACAGGAGAGGATGTGCCAACTGCAGATCAGGCATCTCCTTCTGGATCTGGAACCCTTCTTGATTCCATGGTACAAACAGGTGTTCAGACTATATTTGAGAATGATTTGGAATGCTATGATGATAATGACAAAGAGATGTTAGATAAGGATATTTCTCCATCAGTTGGAGGCACATGGCAAATTGAACAAGAATTCAGAGAAAGTGCAAGCGGTGGTAATCATCCTGACAGAATGGTGGATGTGTTGCAGCAAAACACCAACTGTGGTCCAGATGATCTGGGAAGGCCCATGGAGTCTATGATGACTCAGAAGAGAACTGTCAAGAAAGATTCACTGGTTGGTCAAGCTGCAAAAACAATGCCAAAGACTGTCAATATGACTTCTAGTAATATTCCGGGTCATGCAGTTGTTAATAAGGTAATGGCACACTAAATTCATATTTTCTCCCCCATTATAGTCTGGTGACATATGCTTTTTTATCGGCTCTGACCTGGGCAATGATCTACTTCACTGTCATGGACAGCAACAATATGCACCCACTATTTGTGGAACTAGATACTAACTAACATAATTTAGGCCTTCTCTTAGTCGAAGAACCCACATGCCTTCTTAGCTTGATGTCTACAGTCACTTGCTACATAAGTTGCAATTGATCGGGCTATGTTGCGATCTGCATTTATTACACTAGGAGCATGATTGCACGAACATTTATTTCATAAGGTTATAATATTATTTTCTCATGAATAATTTCAGGGAACTGATTCAGGCAAATCCAGTGTGGTGAATCGTAGAGCCAAGCCAGAAACTATTCAGCAAAGGCTAAAAGCAGTAACTGGCAATATTGTTGACATCGTTGGAAGAAGCAAACCTGTGGTAAAAGAAGTCCCTGGTATGATGGGTGTTAGAAGACCTTCCTTTCCAGCACTACAACGCCCCTCCACCAGGGAACGACGACCTGTCACCAGAGATAGTTCACGGAAGGCTCCTGAAGTTGCCACCATGTGCCGGCCTTCTACTGCTGAAAGGTGCCCTGCCACCCGGGAGTTTGCACCAAAGCAAGCCAACACAGTTGTTCCGTGTCGACCGTCTACACCCAACAGGCGCCCTATGACCAGAGAGTTGGCGCCAGTGCATTCAAGCATTGCTACCCCACGTCGACCTTCTACTGCTGAAAGGCGCCCAATCACCAGAGGGATGGCACCAATGCATCCTAGCATTGCTACCCCAGTTCGACCTTCCACTGCTGAGAGGCGCCCTACCTCAAAACAGATGGCTCAAAAGCATGTTGGTATGGCCACCCCATCTCGGCCATCCACTGCTGAAAGGCGACCTATCACCAGAGAGGCTGCACGGAAAAACGCTGATGTTGCCATCTTGCATCGACCTTCTACTGCCGAGAGACGCCCTATCACCAGAGAGACTGCACAGAAGCATGCTAACGTTGTCGCACTGCATCGGCCTTCTACTGCAGAGAGACGACCTGTTGCTAGAGAGATTGCTCCAAAGCATGCTGATGTCACTCTCACTCCTGCACGCCGGCCATCTACCTCTGAAAGACGCCCTGTCACCAGAGAGACTGCACCGAGGCACAGTAATTTCACCGGTTCATGTTGGCCTTTGACTCCTCAAAGGCACATCAGCAGGGGAAGTGCACCAATACATGCTGACGTTAGCACCACCCCGCATCGTCCATCTACTGGAGAAAGGCGCCCTATCACCACCAAAGAGAGTAACATAAAATTGGATGAAAAAACACCTGTCAAGTTGAGAGGCATGCCGGCTAACCCAAAGGGTGCTATGGCTACAGTAGTATGTTCTGACCCCTTCTCTTTCAGACACAACAATGATTGTATCGTAAAAACAAAATAATTCTTATATCTACTGAATTAATGTGGAGAATATGAAACATCAAAGTTTCTCATGCTGAATTTCTTATATCCATTTTGTTCTTCATGCAGGTCACTCCCCAGAAGGCAATTACTCAAAAGCTTGTTAGGAGTAGCAAGCCAGAAAAGAAAAGGTAATCTTTTGCAAAACTATTCAGAGATGCTTAATTGATTACTTCTCCACTGAGATTTTAACAACTTTTTGTTACATTTGGCAGTTGTGCTAAAGAGAGGACAGAACTTCAAGCAGTTGGGAAACACAAAGCAAGGTGCTACTTCTGCTAAGGAGCTGGAATGCTTTTTATGTTCGTAAATTAACTTAAAGAGTATTGATCTAACACAACTTATCATTTTCTTCAGTTCTGTTAACCTTCCTCCAAGGGAAATGATTACTTCAAATGTTAGAACCAATCGAGTCCCAGAAAGCTTCAGAAAGCCAAACAAGGTGACATGCCCGAGCTTATTTTTTGTTTCGTGCTGTTTGTCTAAATTACATTCATTAAGTACTGTAGTGACATATGCAGTGCTGGCGCCTTTGGCCATTTTTATTGCTGCCTGGCGCCTTTTGCAACTAGATTAATTACATCTGCATTATGCATTTTCTCTGCAAGTTACCGCCTGCTGCCACAGGGGAAATCCGCAAGCAAATTTTAGCGATACAATATGGAAATTGGAAAGAGTTGCTTATATTTAAAGGTGTTCAACACCTTATTCTGGGAGGACTACGCATAGTCTTGTTCCAGCCTACACTGGAATCTTGCACTGCACTTCACATTAGTGTTGTAGCATATGGCTATAAGCCAACCCATACCTCTGAATTCTAAAGATTATCTTATTGGAGACAAACTGCAACTGAAAATGAGATAATGAAAATGCTGATAATGATGGTTATCATTTTTTCAGGGCATTCAGGAGACAGTGAGATCTCAAATATCCTCATCAAAGAGTGCAACTCCTGCGCAGACTAGAAGTATAAAGACAAGGGCTCCCAACGTATGTGTTTTCTCCTCTTATACTACTGTTCAGTAATAATACTTGGAATTCATTCATGGTTTGTTGCATAAAATTTTCATGTTTATACCTTCAAATTGGATTTGACCTTTTGCTCCCTTGATTCTGCAGCCAGCTCCGCCGCCTCCCCCACCGCGGAGACCTCAGATATCTAGCAAGACAAACGCAAATAACTTGTCTGTTGGTGGAAGGAAGCCCAAGTAAGCAAATTTATCATGCCTCATAAGAATCTAATGACATTTTTACAAGATCATATTATCATGCCTCATAAGATTCTTGTGAACTCTAACCTAAAAATGATCTTTTGACTCCAATGCAGGGCTTCTACTCCACACTGGCACTAACCCAATCGAAAGTCTCCAATCTAGGATCCTGCAGAACAAGATAGCTGTGTAAAATGTGAAGAGAGAACGAGGAATTCGACGAATCTAAAAGAATTAGCCGTGCTGTTCCTCTCTCCATGGTTGCTGTTATCTTCTGTCATTAGTCGTTACTAGTACCACTTACCATCACTTTTTGTCACCTATTAGAAGTAACCGATGTAGTGTTCGTATGTACCAATCTGTAATATGTCCAGTTCTCCACTAATCCCGTAGTTCTACCGTCCAAGAATTTACCTAGAACATTGTATATACCTGAAATAATGGAGCTTTTGGCTGATGAACCTTGACCAACGAGATGTTCGAAGGTAGGCTGCAGTTTTTGAATTGTTCAATTATTATTATCATCTTCATTCGTCTGCAACTACTGATTTATCTGGTTTTGTTATTACCGATCGTAATGCCGTTGTTTTGTTAAAAAAAAAAAGGAGACGTGGATCTCATCTGGTTTGTTATTACCGATCGCAATGCTGTCCTTGTATAAAAAGGAATGGAGGCATGGATCTATGGTCATATGGCCTGGTTTAATTGTAGCTAAAATAAATCTATCAAAATTTTGATGATTTGACAATATTATCAAGTTTTGACAGGATTTCGTATGTATTTACTATAGTTTAGTAAAAAACTAAATGGATACATATATTTAATAACTTTACTTAAAAAAATAGTATGATTTAAAATGTAACACCCCGTAATCTTTTTGCACCAGGTGTTCCGATCATTACTCGGTTACCGACGAAGACCCGTGAGATTTGGATAAACTTCGCCAAAAATTTAAATTTCAGTTTAATCTCTCAAACGTGGGCTTGGTTGCATTTGTCAACTCTAAGACAGTGTTTGGCTAATGGGATAGGAAAATAATTTCCCACCTATCAAAAGACATCTTTAAATCCTAACCATTCATTCTTCTTATTTTTTTTAATGCTATCCCTTCATTCATTTCCCAATCCTAATCCCACCCCTCATTTCTCATTATCCAAACGTACCCTAAGATCTATACGCTGGAACCAATCTGAACCGTCCGTCCACCCACCCACCCATCCACCAACGGTGCGATTTCCACCCTCCACCCACCCCACGAGTCAAAGACGACGACTCAACCGGAGCACGTGGACCCGGTCCACGACGGAATCGCCCCTACACCGAATGGGCCGTTAGGTGTCCACGCCTCCCACACCCCCCTGCCTTTTTCTGCAAGACACGGAAACCTTCTGGAACCGCGTGGATTCCCCGAAACGCCCCCGCCCCCGCGCTCCAATCGTACAATAATTCTAGGGGTATTATCGTAGTTTCGCCACCGGCCCTTCCACCGCGCTGGTGTGTTATACTAGGGCACGCGCTCCTCGGAATCGCCACGAGCCCACGAGCCAGAAAAAAAGGAAAAAAAAGAGGGAGTCGTAGTTCGCCTCTTCTTCCTCCTCTCGTTCTCGCGGCGGCGGCGGCGGAGATGGCGTCGTTCTCGGAGGCTCCCCCGGGCAACCCCAAGGCCGGCGAGAAGATCTTCAAGACCAAGTGCGCCCCAGTGCCACACCGTCGACAAGGGCGCCGGCCACAAGCAAGGTGAGCCCCGACTCCCTCCCTGCGTCTCGGAGGAGCTAATCTATAGGGCTTACCCTTCCTCTGTGCTGATTGCGGGGGGGGGGGGGGGGATCTGGGTGGGGGTTCGCTACGATTCTCTGCTTGATGTGTGGGATGTCGGGTAGGGTACTAGGGTGGGCTCCTGTGGAGAAGGGGCGGTTTCAGATCGGAACTTGTAGGTGATAGATCTGCCTGTATGCTTCGTGTTGCATTGAATGGTGCTTAGATCTGTAGGATTGGTGATGGGATAGTCGGATTTGTCCATGTGTTTGATAATTTCCCGAGTTGATTTACCATGGATTTGTGGGATATGGCTGTTACTAATGCATATTCAGTTAGGCGCTTCGCCCCCCTAACACTTAAAAGGGCTGTTGATGTTATAGTTTAGCTTTGATTAGAGCACTTATAGTTTAGTTTGCGTCATATTGCTTGCTGCTGCTCTGGAATAAGTAGTGATTGTATGTTGAGTCCGATGAGATTGCTGCTTTATAATTATTTTGCTCGAGGAAACGAATCCAGCGTCTGCTTATGTTATGATTGTTGAATAAACCTCCGTTCCATTTGTTTAGGATTCTTGTATAAGCCTACATACGCTTCCTGATACTTAGTACTACTAATATGTGACAAGCACCCCATACAAAATTGACTACTGTCTTTTTAGCAGTTTATTTCCTGTGTAAGTTTTCTCATTGTTATAGATTGCATTATTATGTGTATGAACCATTGGATGTCATCCGCAAAGATCTCCATTTGCTGTCTATCTTATCTGTTCATGCTCTCTAGTGTTCAGAGGATCGTGTGGTTGATGATGAGATCCATGTTTGTACTCTTTCAGGTCCAAACTTGAATGGTCTGTTTGGAAGGCAGTCAGGTACCACCCCTGGTTATTCCTACTCTACGGCCAACAAGAACATGGCTGTGATCTGGAGGGAGAACACACTTTATGACTACCTGCTTAATCCTAAGAAGGTATGATTAATAATGACGTTGGCCACCCGAGTTCTATAATTTTACTTGTAGCCTGCTATTGTTTCCCTTCTTTTAGCGTGCATAGGGTTGGAACTAAATGTTGGGGTTTTCCAGCCTGTCGTTATTTTGTATTCCTGTTGCTTGTGACACTCTAGAGTAATCTTCATGCTATCTATCTACTTGTGCATGTTTCGCATTGTTATTGTTTAGTTCACTTCTGATGTACTTTTTTGGGTTTCTTAAATATTTTTCCACATGCATGATTTACTGTTTTTGAGCAGTAGTCTCATCAGAATACAATTCTTATTAAAATCAATTGATGTTCAGAGCGAATAATCTGAAATAGGCTTAAGGTTAGGAGAACCTGATTCATGTGATTCTGACCCTAGTATCAACATGAGGCTATGTATAATGAGTTCTCATTGTTTGTTACTATGATCACTCTGGAGTTCTTATTGCTGATTGTTTTTATATCTAGATGTTTTAAATTAGTTTCTTGTTGCACGACGAGCCGGCTTTGTATTATTTCAGATGCATACATTTGTTTACAACCATGGACTCATTCTCTGTATTAGAGTGCCTGGTTTCACTATGGCATGGTCCAGTTTGGCGATTTTTGTTCAAGACAGCTGGACTGAGTCTGTTTTTCTCATTATGCAGTACATCCCTGGAACCAAGATGGTCTTCCCTGGGTTGAAGAAGCCACAGGAGCGTGCTGATCTTATTTCCTACCTGAAGGAAGCAACCTCTTAAAAGGAGTGGAGCTGTCGTAACATGAGACAATCGGACAATTCATTCTACAGTGAAATAAAAATATTTAGACATCTGGGTCGCTCTGGTTTTACAGGGTGCAATCCACGAGACAATTATCTTGTTATATTTTGTTCTTATGGTTATGGGTTCCATATCTTAGGTTTAGCAGGAAAAGTCTTTCACAGCTTTTGCTTTAACTGCTGGAAAACACCAGTATTTTGATCACCAGTCGGTGAGACTGGATTGCATCCCTTTTGGAAAAATACTGAGATCCTGAAATTTGTGATATTTTGATCCATTGCATTTGCTACGGTTAGTTCTCTGCCTGTGATGTTTTCTTTTGTTTGTGATGTTTGGCCACGTAACTGTTCTGTTGGTATCTCACGCATGGATGGACAGTTCGGCTGTCAATTTATGTTTTGATGGATGATCTGTATATTGATGAAGGATCGGTGTTCTTGACTTGAACGAACTGAATGGTTGATGTCTTTGGCACGTATTGGTCATGATTTACTCGGCAGTTTGATTGGTGCGATGATGAATTTGGGATGTCACGTGTAATTGGTTTTCAATTGTTCGCTTCGATGCCGTTGAATTTGCAACGGCACACGTGTATTTGTTACTACTCGTCTATATTGAGTGGGAATGTAGGCATGGTTACTCGATGATTTTTGATTTGGATTCGGGCGTAGTTACTCGTCTGCTTGATTGGGAATATATGACTCGACACGAGATGATTGAAGATTGGCGCGTTGCATACATGACGAATTGCTAGTGCCACGTTTTGAGTCGCGGTATTGTTTCTGTCCAGACGAGTAATGGACATGACGAATTGGTGGCCGCACCGTTTGTCGATATGCTCCGTTATACAATGATTAAAAAATCTTCTGCCTAATAACCATCTCAGTGGTCGTGCCGGAGTGGTTATCGGGCATGACTAGAAATCATGTGGGCTTGCCCGCGCAGGTTCGAATCCTGCCGACCACGCTGAGTTTATGTTTTTGCTTTCCTTGGTTTTGAGAATAACACTGTTTTTGCTTTCCTTGGTTTTGAGAATAACTCATTGTGTGTGTTGTGTGTCCATTTGCTTTCCTTCCATTTGTGTTTCCAGCGGTTTGCTTTCCTTGGTTTTGAGAATAAACACTGTTTTTGCTTTCCTTGGTTTTGAGAATAACTCATTTGTGTGTGTTGTGTGTCCATTTGCTTTCCTTCCATTTGTGTTTCAGCGGTTTGCGGTTTGAGAGAAACCTCATTTCTGTGGTTTGCTGTCCTTATCATTTGCAGTTTGAGAATAACTCATTTGTGTGTGTTCTTTTGCTTTCCTTCAATTCGATGTTTCAGCGGTCTGAGAATAATTCAGTTTGTGTTCTAGTGGTTTGAGAAGAATTCATTTGTGTCTCAGTGATCTGAGTAGAATTGTCGATGTCCATTTGTGTTTTCATTCCGTTGCTTGTCCATTTGTGTTTACATTCCGTTGCGCTGCCACACATGATCTAGTGAACAGTAATTTGAGAAGTGTTTACACCCAAATTTAGCACCTAGGAATAAAATAGGGAAAATTGTCAAAGTTTGGAAGTCTGCCGGTTTTTCTCTGAGAGGGCCGGTCTGACCGCCGTTTGTTGGCCGGTCAGACCGCCAATAAAGGGTCGGTTAGACCGGCGGTGTGTGGCCGGTCTGACCGGCAGAGTCCGAGTCCGAGACTGTTTCGTCGGGTCTCGAAGTTTCCTTACTCGGGAAGGCATATTTCGGGTTTTCTTTGGATTCTATCCCGAGTTGGACGTGGAGGAGGGCCTGTAGAGGGTAAGAATCAACCCCTATATAAGGGACATGGCCGGTTCGATTGTAAAAACCAATCTACAATCAATCAATCGAATCGTTTTTCATATTGCTTTAGTTTTCTCTTAGTTTGACCATCTTTGTCGATTTGTGCAGTAAATCGTCCGCCGCCACTGCAAGAGTGCGACACCTCTTGTAGGTTTGTCCTGAAAACCTTCCATTTTGCCCACGAGACGGGTAGTTATCCAGAATCGGCTTCCGCTAGCCGATTTAGTTATCAAAAACCTATCTTAGTTAGCTTTGCTAGATTGAGGTGGTTGGCGACTCTAGGATCATCGCAAGGTGTTTAGATGCTGCGATCGTGCTTGTCAACTTGTCACAAAAAGTTGCCAACAAGAAAAATGTGATACAGGAGTACCATAGTCCCCACTCAAGTTTGGAGGAATGATTTGAGATTTCATGGCAAAAGTAAGGAACCCACTCAAGTTATTTATGTAGCCGAAGCTATGGTCCAACACCTATGCAGGATGTAATTAGCATGAAGTGATCAGGATGCTCAATAAGAGGATGATTCAAATGGAAGAATGTCAACGATTCCCTTAGGAAATAGCTTTTGTGTTGATGCTTCTTGGATTAAATGAAATGCAGGAATTAGAATATTTTTCACATGTCAACTCACATAATGCTTTGGAGTACTTCCTCATTTCAAAATGTATGATACCATTGACTTTTTCGTCTTATTAAAAAATATAAATATTATTTATTTTGTGGTGATTTGTTTTATCATCAAATAAAATATAATATTAATTTATACTTTTACATATTTATACTAAATTTTTTAATAAGACGAATGGTTAAGCATTGTGAAAAAATTCAAACGACGTCATATATTTTTAAAAAGAAGGTAGTATTATTTCTTAAAGCCACTATTACTATGGCTGATTCTCCTTTGCAGGCTGAGCTGCCATTGCAATTGACAATCGAGGTCGCAATCATTTGAATATTGCAAGTACCACCTTTCTAACGGACAGCATAACAATTGTGGACATCTTCTTTCATAAAGAAGAGAAGTTTTTCTACGAGACCCTGGATATTGGAGTCTTAGACCACTGCTGAGCCAAATGCAACGAGTGATCTTCCGCACGACTTAATGCATATCATTTGCATCCCCAGATTAGTGAATCGATTAGCTGATAAGTGATAAGTTAGCTAAGGATGTGAGAATGCAACATTTAGGCTGTCAAAACATCTCGCATCCTGCCTACTCCAGCAATTACTTTTTTGTGCAAATGCTTTAAAGAACCAGTTCAGTGCAACCAATTGCACTATAAGGAATGTACTCAGTTTTAGTATAGAAATAAATTTTATGAGTTATATATAAAAAAGAAGAGAAACACACACACAAGACAAGCTTGTGACAAAAGGTGTTGATAGCTACTCCCTCCGTTTCACAATGTAAATCATTTAGCATTTTCCACATTCATATAGATGTTAATGAATCTAGACATCTATATATATTTAGATTCATTTACATCTATATGAATATGAAAAATACTAGAATGACTTATATTATGAAACGGAGGGAGTATAGCACAAATTCTTAACAACGTGGGGCTTCCCTTGCCGTGTTCTTTTAAAGGAAAAAGGAACAGCTATAGCACCAAATTCTTAATCTCATGATTGATTACATTCTTACTCTCGGTACCGCGCGCTCCGATTCCCAATCACCAGCAAACACATACTCCCCTCACATAAAAAAACTAACCTAGTAATGATGTGATATATCTTAATACTATAAATCTGAACATATCTATGTCCAGATTTATTGTACTAGAATATATCACATCTAGTCCTAAATTATTTTTTTCAGGGACGGAGGAAAGTATACTAATACTATGAATTCAGACATATCACTTATTGAGATTCATAGTACTAGAGTACGTCCCATTCATTTTAAGTTACCACTACATCTGTTTCAGGTTATAAAACGTTTTGACTCTTATAACCTGAGGCTTAGGGAGTACGGTAGTTTGAGACGGATGGAGTATTAGTTAACTTTGGCCCTGTTTATATTCTAACTTTTTTCTTAAATTTTCAATTTTCCGTCACATCGAACTTTCCTGTACATGAACTTTTAACTTTTTTATCACATCGTTCTAATTTTTTTAAACTTTAAATTTTGACATGGAGCTAAACCCTAAACACATCCTTTATAGTTGCTCCAAGGAGCAAGTGTTTGAAGGCTTGCTCGGCTAGCGCAGTCCGCTACACCCCCCATCGGGGAATCTCCGCCCGCGGCCCCACAATTCCACACCGATTGACGCCCACAGTCCCACACCACCTTTGCTGCACCCACCTCACTCACACACTTCACAGGGGAGGCCAAGTGACAGTAGTACGCAGCCAACCCCCCAAACCCCTCGGAAATCCCCCGCTCTCAAACTCGCTCCCCCCCCCCCCCCCCCCCCCCCCCCCCCCCCCCCCAACGCACGCACGCACACCAAATCCCCTCCTCCTCCTCCGCCGCAGCATTGCGGCGTACGGATCGGCCGGTCTCATCGGCGCGCGGCGCCGTCTCGGCACCCCCGGTCGCGAGGCGGGCGGGGCGGCGGCATGGGGAAGCGCAGGGGAGGGGGAGGAGGAGCTCCGGGAAGCGCCGCGGCGGCGACAGCGATGCGGATGAAGGCGGGGGCGGGAAGCGGCGGCGGGAGGGGGAGAGCGAGGAGGACTACTGCTTCGCCTGCAAGGACGGCGGCCTCCTCCGCTTCTGCGACCACAGGTTCCCTGTCCTGTCCGTTCCCCTTCCCGCCTTTCCGCTTCCTCCATGACGCGGCATGCAGGTGTTTGGTTGGTTGGTTTGTCGGCGGTGAGCTCGCGGGGTCGTGGCTAGCCGGAGTTTCGTAGGAGCGGAGAGTACTCGTGCTTTGATCTGTTGAGATAAGACTCGAGGAGAAAACCAACCTCGCGCGCTTTGGCTTTAGCACTTGTTGGTAGCACTGAACTACTGAAGCTGTGGCGCAAGCGGCCGCCAAGAGAGAGGGTTTAAGCGAGGTTTTGGGTAGGCAGGATTTCTCCCTGCGGCATTATCGCCTTTGGCCCCATGTATCACTGTCAATCAGTTGGGCATGCTAGCTAGTAGTGTGCATTAATGGGTCAGCCATTGCTGTAGCTGCAGGCACCAGTACCCGTACCGCATAGCAGTGACAGCACCAGGGGTGCCTAGTTAACTTGCCTGTTACATGCTTCACCGTGTTGTTACGTGGTAGTTGCAAGCTACATTTCGTCTAGTTGAGTGCATTACGCCACAATGTCATGAGTAGTAAGGAGTTACCTCATGGGGGTTGTTGTGTTGTATTGGGCGCTTATTTGATTGACATATGGGCTATTGACTTATCAACCCATAAATATTCGTATGGTAGGCTGATGGATCGAACTATCGCAATCTTATTGGGATACATGTTTGGGTTTTTGGAAAATTTTATTGGCTATGTGTTTACGTCTTCTATCATCTTCCAGGAACTGCCACAAGGCTTACCATCCTGAGTGCGTCGATAAGGATGACAGCTTCCTCAATTCAGACGAACAATTCATTTGCAGTGAGTGTTTTAGCCATTCTATCTTTAGTATTGCTATGACCTGACTGTTGCAAAAATGTTTTTGGTTATGCGCATGAACGAACTTGATTAATTAATGACATTTGAAAAATATGATGTTTTGAATAAAAAATCCCATTTAGTGATTGTTCTTTTTACCTGTTGTGACACCCTATGACATAGCAATGCGCCAACACGCCAGGGTTTCCGTTACCGCTGGTAACTGAGCTTACCGCGGGGGTACGGTAATGGTTACCAGTGGTAGGGTTTGGGAAATTTTGACCAAACTTCAAAATTTTCCAAAAAAAATCATGGATGTAGTTCTTGATTTTTAGTGGCAAATGGTGAAGAATTTTTTTGAAAAAGAGTAAGATAAAATCAAATTTAAGGGCAAAACCGATAATTGTTTAGAGAATGGAAAAAAGAAAAAAGTATTGGGTCTTAAGTTGCACTGTGCAACCGGCCCATTAAGGCCCAATAGAGGAGAAAATATCTTCATAATATAGAAAAGGTCATAATGAATTTTTGTATTTTACATCCAAAAGTTAGGTTTGCAAGTATCCTATATATTCTTCTAATTATCCCTAATTTCTACATTTAAGTAGTTTTTCAAATTTTTTTTAGCATTGTTCTGTTCAGCTATACAACTCACGGTAACCGCGCAAATATCGCGGTCACCGCGTCAAACCGTGCGGTAACCGCGAAACCGCCAAAGTTTTGAATTCAAATGTTTGCCGACGAAATTCATACGGTTTTCGGCAGTTACCGTGGTAACCGCCTTACCACGTGGGTGTGAGAACCCTCCTCCAAACGGTAAGGGAAACCCTGAACGTGACCCATGATTAGCAAAATTCTGTAGTGTCAGCCAGCTAACTAGCTGGGGAAAGACATAAGATGAGCACAGGATGGTAACAAGGGCTAAAAGAAGTATTCTGTGCAAGATGCTATAATATGTCCAAAGTTCAGGCTTGAACTTGACGCATGTCACCAAGACAGGCTACCTCAATGAAAAGTTAACATGTTCACTCATGGTTTTTCTAGATTACATTTTATGTTCAAATTGTTTTCAGTTCCACAGTGGACTACAAATTTCTTTAAAACTGACCTAAGTACTGAACATGCATGACAGATTGGCATACATGTTTTATCTGCAAAGGGCGTTCATACTACCGATGCTTTTGTTGTCCGGATCACTCTGTTTGTCGTAGTTGTGTGAAACAAGCAGAATTTGTCCCAGTCATGAGGCAAACAATGGGATTTTGCAACAACTGTTTGAGGATGGCAATCATGATTGAGAAGAACGTTGATGTTGACTCTGATGGGGTAACAATGCACATCCTTATAAACATTTCAAGTTGCCTTATGTTAGTGCCATAAACCATTTTGTTTTATCTAATTTGTTTGTTTCCATAATATTTAGATCTTTGGTAAGTGTACTGCAAATAGTTGTACCTCACAGCTGTAAACAGTTCCTTCAATGTTGTTTAATAGGTGTGTTTTTAATGGTATAGTCGCTTGTGTAATATTTAGTTGCATATTACTCCCTCTGTCCCAGATAGCTGGTCAGCCATTTTCTCGTTTTAGCCCAGTGAACCGGGGCATCGAGTCATTCTGGTCCACTTGAATCTGTCTAATGATTACTCTCTGTGTAATACTGCTGCTACTAGTACCATGTGACAAATAGGAGTACTAGCATTCATTAATTAATTACAGCTGTAAATATTTCTTGCAACCTGAAATGACAACTGCAGCTAATAAATGGGGATAATTTGGTGATTTTTACTTAGAGTTAATTTGTCTGATATCCTTAAAACGGCCAGCTTTCTGAGACAGAGTGAGTATAGTTTATGTCTATGCTTTTGTAGGAATCCATTCTAAGGTTCTTAACTTTGAGTTAATGTTACATGTGGCAAATAGATCTATGCCATCCAACCTCTACTATTTTGCTTATTTGCTTTCTTGCTCTCTCTCTCTCTTACACATATGTTTCTCCTTTGTCTAGGAGAGGGTTGATTTCAGTGACAGGGAGACGTATGAATTTTTGTTCAAGGATTACTGGGACATAATTAGAGACAAAGAAGGGTTGACATTGGATAATATGCGAGAAGCCTATACTCTTCTCAGAAGTGGCTTAAACTGTAATGAACTATCAGATATGGAGAAACTTCCAAATAGTGAGCAGAGTTCAGATGAAGATTTCTTGGGCAATAGTGATGACGACGATGAGCCAGTTTATCCATCTGTTTCAAATGGAACATCAAATAAAGCGAAAACCATACTGAAGGAAGGAAAAACAAAGAAACAGGTTTATGTGGGCTGGGGTTCAATAGAACTTATTGGATTCATGTCATCAATAGGCAAAGATACATCAAAACCTCTAGATCAATTTGGTGCTGCTGAAGTTGTGAAGCAGTACATTCGGCAAAACGATCTTTTGCAGAAAGATAAGAAAAAACAGGTCATTTGTGATGGCAAGCTCTGGTCTCTGTTTAGGAAATCAAAACTGAAATATAATAAGATATATAGCTTGTTGGAAAAGCATATTGCTGAAAATATCACACCCGAGGATGAATCACTTGATAGTTCTGAGGACAATACTGATTCAATTATGGAAAGGAAAAGTCGGATCATGAACACTGAATTGGGTACTCCAGAAGAGGTGTCTGAAAGATACAGGAGATGCTTTGCTTCTCTTGTCCGTGAAAACATTAAATTAATCTATTTGAGGAGAACTTTAGTTATTGATCTGCTAAAGCAACCAGATACGTTTGAATGTAAAGTTATTGGCTGTTTTGTTAGAGTAAAGAATGACCCCAGAGAGTATAGTCGCCACAAGCCTCAAAAACTATACCAGCTTGGACAGGTGACAGGTAATGTTCATCTCTTAGCATTACCTACTGCTATTCCCCGATGATCGTTAGAGTAGTGAACCAGTTTGTCTTGTATGTTGTTTATTTTCGCCTCTAAATGTCCTATTCCTTTCGTGTGCTAGATAGAGAAAAGATATAATGTATCCACATCTGAACCTGAGGCACATATAATCTAACATGTAGTTTTCAGTGACAAATCATTTATTTATTATCTGCTAACAAAAGCATACGTAACAGGCATTAGGAAATCCTCGGAAGAATACAAGATAAGGGACATATCTACAGATATCCTTTTTGTATTTCCGACATGTGGTCTGATGTCAAAATTTCAGTGTTGTCAGATGAAGACTTTGAGGAGGTACAGTTTATTGTGCATTCCCTTGTTCCAACAACACTGCTTATGAATAGTTTTTTGAACTGCATTTACTGTGCAAGTTATTTTCCTTTTGCAATACCATGTGATTTCCTCCCTCTATAACTTACTACTCCCTCCATCCCTAAATGTTTGACGCCGTTGACTTTTTTAAACATGTTTGACCGTTCGTCTTATTCAAAAAATTTAAGCAATTATTAATTCTTTTCCTACCATTTGATTCATTGTTAAATATATTTTTATATATACATATAGTTTTACATATTTCACAAAAGTTTTTAATAAGATGAACGGTCAAACATGTTTAAAAAGTCAACGGCGTCAAACATTTAGGGAAGGAGGGAGTAGTATTTTGCCCTGAATGCTTGTTGATGTACAAACCATCTTTTGTTGATAACAGGAAGAATGTGAAGATCTTCGTTCATTGTCCCGGAAAGAACCTTCTAAAAGGCAAACTGTTGTAAGTTAAATCTTCTTTGAAATTTTATTTCCCCAGAACACAAGTATCTTATCAGATGTAATAGGCTGCTGAAATTCTTGTTTCAACAGCATGCATACTTTAGGGATGGCACAAAAAAATGTTTGGTTCTTGGTTGTGTTGGACATGGTTGGGCTAAAAGCAAGAATTCCTTATACAAGATGGCTGATGACGTGGCTAGTAGGAAAGGTGAACAGTTCGCGTATGGAATGGTAGCAAAGAAGATTGAAAATTTGAGTAGCCTGTTATCATGGCGATTAATGCAAAATTTGTCCAGAGTTATAGTGAACTAACCTAGGTTCTCATGAAAGCTTCCTTTGGTGCTTGGCTGGGGCAAAAGGGCTTGCAATCTTGCTGTCCTGGTTGGCTGGTCAGGGCTCTTAAGCCTTGGCAGTTTGGTCGTTCATGAGTTGTGCATGACGCATTTGTAAATAAGTTTAGTGTTTGTGAATTTGTTTTGGTCAGAACTTCCGTCTTGACCTTTTCTATTTTATTTTCTCCTTCATGACAGCTGCTATCCTGTGTTGTTCGATAAGAAAAACCTAGGTTGTATTTTGACTAAGATAGTCTAGTGCTATATAGCTATTATCTGAACAGATCCTTAGTGTGAAACTTTGAAGGAACATATATCCATTAGTATAGGGACTGTTTTTAAATTTCAAATCATCAAATGGTTGCAAGTTCACAAATACAGGATCTTGCACTTTGTACAAATAGAAGATATTTAGTGCCACCCTAATCATTATAAACAAGGAGTATTTTGGCCTCGCATGTTTGTTTGTTGGCTTATCAACCGCAGCCAAAATTTGAATTTTGGAACTTAATTTTAGAGTTGATTTTGGAATTTTTTTCATCGTATCCTATTTTCCATCATTGGCTCATGAACTGCTAAGAAAAGCAGTTTGGCTTATAAAAGTTCTACTCAAAAGTTTTTTTGGTTGCTTCGTTTATTTTTCTAAGGAAATAAGCACCAAACTCTAACTAGCCTTTACGCCCACTGAAATTCATCTTTTTGATCGCCAAATGGGTAATACTTTACCATGTGTATCTGGCATCTTGGCCTCTGCCTTATGGCTGGTTATATATTCGGAGATTAATCACATTTGAAGCAACCGCAGTGTTTCATTCACCATTTGCAACTTGCACGTTTGGGACATTATATAATGTTTTATTATGTGCTATTTTCCCGGTGCTATTCTATATTTCCCTTCATTTGGGAAGTTCTTAGCGATGTTTGTATGAATTCTTCTTATACTTGAACAATACATCATACGTGTATAACTATGCCTAAGCTTCTTTCAGAGCTCTGAACTAGATGTATTTATACAGGCTGAGTTTGAGGAGAAAGCAAGAAGTATGCATGCAGACATAATGAGTCATGTAAGTTCATTAGGAAGCCTGATGAACTTTTATGCGTCATGCAGTACATTCTGAAATTGTGTATAGACCAAATTTTCTTGTTTCCTAATCACTATTCTATGTCTGAATTCCCATTGTTATGTTCTTGTATTAAATAAAAATATAGCCAATACTTTGGTAACATGTTTAAAACTATGGATTCTCGCAGTGTAAGTTTATCTGTTGATAGTATTAGAAGTGTCAACCAACTTATTGTTTGTTATTCTTGCAGTGGATCAACAAAGAACTTCAGAGACTGGAAAAATGGATTGAAATGGCAAATGAGAAAGGTTGGCGTGCTGAATATCCTTACCAGATTGAGTTCTTGTGATCATGTTGATATTCGCCAACGAGTATATCTTGTTTTCATATTCTAACTCTGCAGCAATTATAAGATTAGTGAACTTTGTACAGTACAGTTATATCCTTGACTGTATATTACGATGCACGAATACATTGACAAAAGAAAGCTACTACGAACACCATCAGAAAGGCAACGTCTTCTTGAAGAGGTCCCGCGAGTTATTCCAGATGCAGAGGATAGCAAGGACTCTGAATTTCTAGTTATGGCAGCAAACAAATCTTCTCAAAGGAATACAGGTTTGTTTGTAGGACTCCTAGAATTGTTCCCTGTGCTTCTGCATTTACTACTCAATTCCATATTGTGCCATGAAACCAACGGAAAGTAGGAGGCAATGGGTATAGAGACTTGACAATCACTTAGCCTGATTAGTTTCCGTTCTGGGTTATTTTTTCTTTTGTTACCATTGATCTTTGAAATATTAAAATTAAGGAATGTAACACTTACTGCTGAGGAAGAGTTGAATTTTGGATTGCTAATCATTTTCTTTCATTATTTGCTGCTTGTTTCAATGCTTTCCTTCAGGAAGTTCTTAGTAATTTCTTCTGTACAGCAGGTATACCCTGTGATTTTTCTGTAGGTACCAACAGCAACAAGGATAGAGTTGATTGCTTGAAAAATTGTTCAGGAGAAAAACTTAAAGGTTGGTTTATATAGTTTACATTCAATTGTTTTAACACGATGTGAACACTGCTTTTTTTCATAGGGAACAAAAGGGACAGACCTTTGTGTTTGGAAAGTTTATCGGAAGAAAAACCTGAAGGTTTGCTCATAAGTATTTACTTCTTGAACAGCTCCCACTATATTCTATCCATCTCTAAAATTTGATGGCAGTGGTGCTTGAAGGATAAGTATAGAACTTCTACCCTCTGAACTATGCTCTAACTTTAAAATCGATGACAGTGGAACTTCACTATGAAATAGCTCCCACTATGTTCTATATGCATGTCTAGATTGCATCATTAAGGCCCTAGAATATGTGTTCGCTTATCAAGTTAAAAGTTTCTATCCTCTGGTGTGGGCTAATAACTGACCAAACCATTTACTGTTGTATGGCATAACCTCAAATTTTAATGCTGGTAGTATTTGAAACTGGAGTAAATAGCATCTGCCTACTGAAATCGGGCACTATAACTTGTAAGAAAAATCTTTTGGTTGACCACTTTTCATGTTTTTATTGTTGTTATTACATGTGCAGGTAGCAAAGGTGATGCTGATGCACCTGGAATGTGTTTAGAAAAGGTCATCACTAAAGGTTTGCTCTTACTGCCTGTCCTTCCACTAATTGTTCCACCAGGCACTAGCTGTTCCTGAAGTTGCCGTTGCAATTTATTCTCTTGACATATTCAACATTCTGGGCCACCTGGCTGTTTTTCGTTATTCATGTTTAATGATGCAGCTATTGAAGTCAATCCTCCTGGTGATATGCCAAGATCACATGTTCAAAACCATGGCACTAAAGGTTTGCACTTACATTTTCACCAGTAATGCTATTCCTTCTGGTTCCGAAAGTAGGTCATGTTAGCTTTATCTGCTTTCTTAAATGTAAATTATTCTAAGATTTCAGGGCACCTTTAGCTTATTTCATCCTGTTTTACCTTTTATTAAACCTATCAGGCATAGCTTGGCAGTATTTCTCCTTTTAAAAAAAGAATGGTTTTGCATTTGCTCAGTGCTTTTTCTACATGTTTAACCACTGTAATGAAACCAGGTGGTTGCGCAGTGCTAATACATGAAAAAATGTCACCTTTGCTCCTATGTTTTCTGGTGCTGATGAGATGGGATCTTATTTTGGCATGCTTGGTCTTTTATGTCTCTTTTTTCGTTTTTTGGTTTCTCCCAGTTTTTCTACCTGTTCATACTATTATTGTAGCTACTGCAGCTGTCAACCCAGGTCAAGTTATTGACATTGATGACGGTGAAGATGATCTGCATGGTAAAAGTGGAGACATGATTGTTGATCTGGATTCTGATGGAAGTGAGGATCATGGTACGAGACAACATGAAGCTAAGCCTAAATTATGCAGTGGTCCGAAAGCTGTCGAAGCGAAGGAAGAAATCTCAGAGCACG
Organism: Oryza meridionalis; assembly: GCA_000338895.3. NCBI lineage: Eukaryota > Viridiplantae > Streptophyta > Magnoliopsida > Poales > Poaceae > Oryza > Oryza meridionalis. The sequence continues at coordinate 21,061,869 of CM002528.2, forward strand.
CAAGTGTCTGGTATTACAATGATCCTCAAGGTGACGAACAGGGGCCATTTCCGCTGCAGATTCTGCGTCACTGGTTGAAAGCTGGATACTTCAAGGAAGATTTTAGAGTCTGGAGAACAGGCCAGTCTTGTGACTCCGCCATCTTGCTCAAAGATGCTTTGCTGCTGACAAGTTAGCACTAATCAGGAGCCTCACTGTTTAACCAACTATATGTCTACTAGATGTATGTACATATATGGCAGAATGCAGGAGGGCTTCAATTCTTGTGACATATTGCCCCTCTGTAGTATTGCGAGGGAGGCCAGTCAGGGCGGTGTATGTATATATTTGTCTGACACTAGAATGCCTTAGCCAATTTTTGGATCCCAGGCGCCGCGCCTTCTGGCCTTCGGATGTATTCTGTGCCCATCAGCTACCTGTGTTATGCTACAACAAGCAAAGTACTTGGGATATTTGCAAGTTGTAACAGGTCTTATATTTGCATGTGTTTATGCGCCCTTTTTTGTTCTGTTAGAAAAGATAGCTGCTTTGGAATATGATTTGGGTGCAGTGTTATGATGCTGCTGTTAAAAAGTGACCTTTAACATCATGTTACCTGACGTCTGAATTCACTTTCTTGTGTCGCTGACAATGATTCTTTTGGTCTCTAACTTCAACTCGCGGTTGATTCAAGTGTAGTTTTGTTTGGTTAGGTCACTAACTTTTAAGTTCTGTTGGTTTTCTTTTCATTTGCACTACATCAGCGTTTGATTGTAGAATAAACAGTTGGAAATAGTAGGCACCGGGAAACTGATTAATATCCTATTTTCTGAAGTAATATTGATTGTGTTCTGTCACCGTCGCGTCTATAAGTAATTGCTGTACCGTGCACTCATAGCTATTCCGACTATTTTCTATAGGATTTGGGATACAATCACTCAACAGGATGATCCAAACCAATCATCAATTGATGTTAAGATTTGTCAGGGATGCTATAATTTTTCAGAACTTTCACAATTTCTTTTCAATTTCTACAAATTTATTTAAATTTCCTTGTCTCCGAAGAGAGGCCTTAATCGGTTGAGACTTGAGAGACATGAGGCAAAATAAATTGTTGGATCTGTATTTGGACTATGCTTGTCTTTACTCATGAGCTTTTAAGGTTGAATTGATTGTTGCATGTAACTCGATATGAATAGCAAACGCCACTATTCTACTTCACGCTCTTAGCAGATTCAACTATCAAAATACAAAAACAGAGATTACTCTCTCCGTTTTATATTAAACCGCTTGACATATTTTCATAGTTAGAAATTTTTAAGTTTAGTTAAGTTTACAGAAAAATTAGCAACATCAACAACACCAAATTAGTTTCATCAAATCTAGCAGAATACTATTGATAATATGCTTGTTATGTTAGAAATGCTACTATATTTTCTTATAAACTTGATCTAACTTCAAAAAACTTGACTAATAGGCTCTGTTTAGTTCCCAAAAACTTTTCGCAAAAACATCACATCGAATCTTTGGACACATGTATAGAGCATTAAATATAGAATTAAAAGAAAACTAATTGCACAGTTAGGGGGAAAATCATGAGACGACTCTTTTGAGCCTAATTAGTCCATGATTAGCCATAAGTGCTACAGTAACCGACATGTGCTAATGATGGCTTAATTAGGCTCAAAAGATTCGTCTCGCGGTTTCCATGCGAGTTATGAAATTAGTTTTTCATTCGTGTTCGAAACCCCTTCCGATATCCGGTCAAACATCTTATGTGACACCCAAAAATTCTTATTTCACCAACTAAATTTCACCAACTAAACATGCCCCTAAGAAAAAAAATCAAAATGTTCTGGTATTATTGTTGGAGGGTAGCTTAGTTCGCCGGCACGTGACAAGAGAGGGGCAAACATCAACGCCGGTTGCATTGTTGCAATGCACATGTATTGCACGCAATGCAACGTACGCATTGGATTTGGACATGGAGTTGAGTCAGCTTGTCCACACCAACCTTACCTTGCAACGCAAGTTAGGTTGAACCTGAACTGAATCCTTCACGACTCCGATCCCCAACCCCTCCTCACCAACAAAATCCCATAAAAACCTCTCCACACCAACAAACAAACCTCCAAACGAATTAAGCATCGCGCCGCAAAGAACAAGACCGCGCGCCGCCGCCGCCATAGGCCACCGCCGCCACCACGCCGCGGTACCATCACCGCCTCCTGCTGCTGTTCATCCTCTTCCTCGCCGCCGGCGCCGCCGCGCCGGTCTCCGGCGCCTGGGACGCCAAGGGGGAGATGCTGTGCTCCGGCCGCCTCTTCGGCGTCGCCGACTGCGGCGACGAGGAGCCGAGCGCGTACGAGATGCTGGAGAGGTTCGGGTTCCCGAGGGGCATCCTGCCGGAGGGGGTGACGGGGTACACGCTCCGGCCGTTCGGACGGCGAGTTCGCGGTGTACCTCGGGACGGGGGTGTGCGAGTTCGAGGTCGACGGCGGGTTACCGGCTCACCTACCAGGGGAGGATCACCGGCAGGGTGGCCGGCGGCAGCATCACCGGCCTCCGCGGCGTCACGGTGAGGGTCTTCATGATGAACTGGGGCATCGACCGCGTCGTCGTGGCGGACGCCGACCACCTCGTGTTCTACGTCGGCCCGCTCTCCCAGGCCTTCCCTGTGGATGGCTTCGAGGAGTCGCCGCAGTGCCGGTGCCGCCACGGCGGCGGCGCCGCCGTCTCCGGCGTCTCGGCGATGTAGGATATCTGGGGCCGTTCGTTCGTTGGGGTACGTACGTACGTGTGTTCCTGTGATCGACGAACGCGTTAATTGGTGTTTTGGTGCGCGAAGTCGCGGATTATTTTGTTTAGGCGTCTAATCGGATTAAACAATCGAACGCGCCTTGTAAAGTAATTAAATTAATTAATTGCCTCGCTTGATTCATTATTTCATTGTGTTATGTTTATTGATTTTTTTTCACCTATACGTACGTCAACAGTTATTCTGATTGGATCACAGTTCAATAGTATATATAGTCTACTGCTAGCTCTAAAAATTAACAACATTATTTATAATTAATTTAATAGCTCATACATACAATACTTTCATATAAATATCCTAAATCAGTAATATTTGGTCCACCTATCATGCTCACATTATTTTAGAGCTTGTGTAGCTAATTTTTCTTCTCCCTCTACTCTCTCATCTACACGTGCACTAGCTTATAGTTTTCTATCGTACTCGATCTTAGCATGATTTTTAGATACGTGGTACGTGGAATTTATTAGATGATCATGCACGCTTATATATTAGACAAATTTTATCTCAAAAACGCTTCGAGCCAGTCATCCGATACTAAGAGATAAACTTGAAACACTACCCATCCCATAAATAAATGTTGCAGTCAGTTTTTGTTGTAGTCATTGTTCTTGAATGATACATTTGATGAAGCGATGGAAAATCTTCTTATGGAAACATTTTTCACCAAGCGATGAAACATCTAAAAACATTTTTTTTATACGTGGTGGATCACCGTCCAATGTTTTGCCTTCTGTCGGACATCCGAGCCATAGTCATCCCTGTTTATCTAGTGCATATGACGAATAGAAACTTTGCTGATAAGGACATGGTTGAACTTCTTAACAATGTCATTCTCATGAATGAGGGGTGTAGAAGGATGGAATCTATCTCTCTATTATATTATTAAAACAGCTTTGAAAGGAGGCATCACGTTCGTTGTGGGGGCTAGAAATTCCCACATTAATCGGAGAAAAAGAAAAGGAGAGTCCATGTAAAAATACAATCCAAAAATAGCTGAAATTCGGAATTAAAATAAGCAATATTGAAAGAAGAATCCATATAAGAACCCAATACAAAATTAATTAAAATTTGAAATAAAAATCCTAAATTAGAAAAAAAAGATGAGTTCATGTAGAAATATAATTTAAAAATAACTAAAATTCGAAATTAAAACTAGCAATATTGAAAGAAGAGTCCATATAAGAAATCAATACGATATTAATAAAATTCAAAATAAGAAATAAAAATATCCAAATTAGAAAAATAAAATATAAAGAGAGTTCAAATAGGAATACAATTTTGAAACAATTGAAATTGAAAATAATAAATAATAAATATTAAAAGAATAGTCTATATCTTAACTAATATAAATATTCGTATTTTTCCTTTCGTCACAAGACGGACGAAGGCCGCCTTCATCCGTCGGCGGTGCGCCTTCGCCCGCAGCCCCACAATCAGATACAAGGGAAACAATTCCCAAAATCGGCACAACCAAAATCACTCTTTGTCCCCCCAAAAAATCAACCACAATCATCACAAATAGTCATCCAAGAAGAACTACAATATAGTACATCACAATCATAAAACTACATCACAAATTTCACTCGCTGCCGCCGGATCCGCCCTGGCCATTGCCACTGCCGCCCTCGGCCATTGCCACCGCCGCCCCTCGGTCGTCGCCACGCCATCCATCCACGGCCGCCGTCAACACCACCACCACCGCTGGAGGGAGAAGAGAGGCAGCGGAGAGAGCCGCCGCTGCCGGATCCTCCGCGGTCGCCGCCGACGCCGCCACCGCCGGCAGATCCGCCGCGGGAGGAAGGCGAGAGGGGGGCGGAGGGAGCCGCCGCCGCTGGATCCGCCCGCGGCTGCCGCCGACGTCGCCACGCCGGCGGATCTGCCTGCGGGAGGGAGGCTAGAGGGGCCGCCGGATCCGCCACCGTGGCCCTCGGCCGTTGCCCCTGCCGCCGCTGACGCCACCACCGCCGCGGGGGAGGAAGAAGAGAAGCTGTCGGAATCCGCCCCGGCCGCCACCGTCGCCGATCTGCCACGGGAGGAAGGTGAGCTGGGGGCAGAGGAGCCACCGTCCGCTCGCGGGAGGGGAGAGGGCCAAGGGCGCCCACCGCAACCGCTCGCTTGGGGGGGGGCACACTGCCGCCGCTGCTCGGTGGGGGAGGTGCCGTTGTTTTGGGAGGAAGGCCACCACAGCCGCCGTCGCTTTTCGAGAGAGAGAGAGAGAGTGGGGATCGGGGCGGAGGGGGGGAGGGAAATGAAATCTAGGGTTAGGGTTTAGGGTTTGGCGTGCAGATATTTATTTTGGTTAGGATCAATCTGGACTGTCCATTCGATCGGACGGCTTCGGCTTCTCCCGCTCGGGTCGTCGGACTATTGGGCCTCCAAATAGGCCCGCAAGTTTGCGCAATCAGAGGAGGAGTTGGAGGATGTAAATTATACTTTATTTACGGGCTGAGACAGTAAAAGGACTGAAAAATGGCCCATAGAGAAATTGGGGTTTTTATTTATATTTTTATTTAAATAAATGCTGAATGATGTTTGTGTTATCAAAATAAGCAATTAAGCTTCGAAAATTCCAAAAAAAAAATTCAAAGAACGTTATTAATCATGGTTAATTAAATAGAAATTAAATCCAACCATATCATATTATTTCACGGCCTGCGGTAGGGAAATGCGCAGCTGCTGTCGCTTACGGTGGGAGAGAAGGGGCATTGTTTATGTCTAGAACTATCTCTTATAACTCCCATGGAACTATAAAATAATTATAATCATTATCACAACATTAGTTTTTTTCCTGTTACAACACACTATTCAATAATAATTTATTATGAGCTACTATATTTCTCTCTATGATTTGAGACTTCGGGTAAAAATAACTTCGGTTAAAAACAAATATTTTTAGTTTTAATACACCGTAGCGAAGCACGGGCATTTTGCTAGTATAAAATAATATGAGATTAACTAAAATTCGAAATAAAAAATAAAATAAATTCAGAAAATAGACAAATAAAAATAAGAGCTCAACTAGAATACAATTTATAAATAATATATTTGTATTAAAAATAAAGAATATTGAAATAAGAGACAATCTAGAACACATAACGAGATTAGTTAAAGTTCAAAATAACAAATAAAATAAATTTCAAAAATAGAAAAATAATTATAAGAGGTCAAGTAGGAATATAATTTATGAATTAAAATTATCGGAATAAAAAATATGTCATTTTTTAAAAAAAGTCCATCTAGAACACAACGATGACAAATGACAATAAAGAGGGGAGAAGCAATAGGCCTGTAAAGGAGCAGAGTGCTAGCGATTGATGGAATATCTAAAAACTATAAATGAAACCTAAATAGAATTCCAATGATGATTAAGAGGAGTGACGATGGGCATGCCGTTAGGCAGCATGGTTGGCGGGACTTATGGAGAGTAAAAATAAACTCCAATGATTATCATGATCGATTTTTAAAATTTCAATAACAATAAGAAGGGGGAGGTAGCGGGCGAGTTGTAGAGGACTATAGTCGCGAAGCTACTAACGATTTGATGAGACTTATAGAAAGTAAAAAAACACAAACATTAATTATATTCAATTTTTAAAATCCCAATGACAATAAAGAGAGGTGGTAGCGGACAGGCCGTAGAGTAGTAAATTAGCGATGTTTGACGATACTTCTAAAAATTATGAAAACGAAACCCAACAAGACAATGACTCTAAAAATATAAAGCCTAATTTTTAAAATTCTAAAGAGGATGAATAGAATTAATAGTAAGATCGATTAAGCAAATAAAAATGTGACAAAGGAGTAAGGGGTAGCGACTGGCGTGGCTTTTAAAAACTATAAAATTATTAGAAAGGAATGCTAATTTTAAATATAATCATGTGTAATAAATAAATAATTTTAAATTGATGCTAGCCGCGTAATTGCGCGGGCCGTCTAATAGTTTGAAGAAAGTAGGAAGCTTAAGGCCTCACGATAGATGAAGCCCTCTTCAAGATATAGAAGGCCAAGGAGGAGGATGCAAGCAACACATCCTCGCCATTTCGTACCATAGATGCCAAGGCCTCCAAGTCCAATGCCACAGAGACAAAAGTACTATGGTGAACTCAATACTCGTCAAATAATCTTTCAAGGGAATGCTATTATTGCAAATGGTACAAGGACACACATCCGTCTAAACTGCCGACGGAAGCACCTCCCAACCAAGGTTGCACAAGCTACAGCAAAAAGCATATAATGCCCTGTCACGCGTGCTATGCTGCAAAACCATGGAGGAGCCTTACCTTTTTTCTCCTCTCTCTAAAGTGCATTTGCTTGTGTTCCAAAACTCTGGCAACAAACCTGCATGCAGAGGTCCAGTTTCCTTTTGTTGCTAGCCTGCTTTCCCTTGGCCCCACCCTTTCCCTCCACTCTTCCTTGCCTTCTCTTTTCTTTGACTCCCTCCCTCAACTAGCAGTTGAATGTGATTCATATCTCCAAAACCGAGTATAACGACTATCCTAACTATTAAAACTGTGCAAAACGACTCCTTTGACTGTTTTAAGGGTGGTTTTTTTTACTAACGCGACTTTCGCGTGACAGTCCAGTCATTAAAACAAAAATTGAAAATAAAGTGACAATGTAGTCATCCCCTTGCTATCTCTTCTTCCCTGATCTACCCCTACTCTCTCTCCCGGTCACCCCCCTGTCCTCTTCTTGACACAGTAGGGCGACGACTGGTAGTGGTCCTGCAGATGCAGCCTTGTCGCCGGAATATCAACCATTTTGCCACCTCCGCCTCTTCCAATCCCTCGCTGTCGTCGGTGCTCTCCTGAATTATCACCGAGTCATTCACCCTGTTATCGAGTTGATTAAGTACAAGATCGTGAGAAAACTAACAATGGAGAAAGAAAGTGAGGAAGAAGGTATACGAGGAGAGGAGAAAGATGAGAGAAATGAGGAAGCAACCGGCGACGATGGTGAGTAGCCCGAACCTCCGTGTCTCAAATCTTAGCGCATGCAGCCGCTCGCTGCTCCCCTTCATTGTCAGCACCGATCTCTCTACTAGCTTCAATTCTTCCTAGCTCGCTAAATGAAGGCTTTAACTAGCTCTGCGTGCCTCATCGTCACCTAGATAGCTAGTTGGAAGCTTATGTGCACAAGCAAAACGAGAGGCCATAGCCCAGAGCACCATTTTCGAGAGGGGAGGATGACACGTGGGGTTCACATATTTTTTTTAATTTCTTTGAAGATTGAGTTGTCGTGTGGACGTCACATTAGCGAATACCACTATCAATACTATCTTGGAAGTTATTTTACATGATTTTAATAACTGGAGGAGCCATTATATCCCGTTTTACAGCTAGGAGACATGAATTAGATCCAATTATAATTACGGGAGTCAAATTAGACTTCTGGGCCCTGACCCGGTTGGGTTTCCTTCTGTTCTGCTCTGCCTCGTGAGGCAAAAAAAACCATCGCCCAGCCATCGACCGCCTCTCGCCTCACCCGTTAAGCGCCCAAACGCTGGCCATACTAGCAAGCTGATCGCCTCATCGCTATAGATGGCCAAACAGGCGGCACGGCCTAGGCCCGGCCGTGCCTGGGCCAAGGGTAGTCGGGCCGGCATGGCCCGACCAACACACCGGGCTGTGCCGTGCCAGCCCACGGGCCGCACACATGGCCTAACACGACTCGGGCTGTGCCGGGCCGGCCCGAAGGCACGACGGCCCATCGTGCTTTTCCACATAATAAGTCTAATTTTCCTCCCTCCTCATGGGCTGTGACATATGCATAGCTTAAAAAAGTCTATATTCTCTCCCTCTTCTTTGGGCTGTGACATATAAATAGCTAAATAAGTCTATTTTAGGCCTCTATCTTTGGACTGTGATATTAATATGTCTATTTTTAGTCCCTATACTTTGTGTGTCGGGCCTGGCTTGCTGGCCCATCGTGCAGGGCCGGCCCGATCGTGCCGGGCCGGCCCAGCGTGCCGGTGGGGAGGCCCAAGCATGGCCCGACGGTCGGGCTAGGCCGGCAAGGGCCCGACCAAAGTCGGGCCGTGCCGTGCTTGGGTCGGGCCAAAATGCCGTGCCGTGGGCCAGGCCTTCGGGCCTCAGGCCTTATGGCCTTCTATACTCATTGCCAAGCCGAATTTGAGTCAAAAAATAGCTTTAGTTCAATTAGGCTGTGTCGACACTCCTTTTCCCAACCCCTCTCTCGTTTTCTGCGCGCACGTTTTTAAACTGCTAAACGGTGTGTTTTTTTTAAAAGTTTCTATAGAAAGTTGCTTTAAAAAATCAAATTAATTCATTTTTAAAAATAAATTTAGCTAATACTCAATAAATCATGCGCTAATAGACCGCTCCGTTTCCGTGCGTACTATTCCGGTTTTTTAACTGGAAATAGAGAACACAGCCTAATCTCCATCTGTTCCACATGTTCGAGCTCGCCTACATCAACATATTTGAGCATCAAGATCAATCACGGCTTGTTTGGCAACTCGAGAAAAAGGGATTAGGAGTTTATATGAGGGAATTGATGGTGAGATTGAGATGGGAATTTGATTTTAATCCCAGTGTCTTGTTTGGTAGAGGTAGTGAAAATTGATAGGGAGTTTAGTTGGAGATTAGGTCATTAATGAAAACGGATGACTGAGATTTGTTTAGGCAAAGTAAATGAGGAATTCCCTCCCAATTACCACCCTACCCAGGTATTGAAAAGGAGGAAGTTCCTCCCTCAATTCACCATCCCCATCCCACCAAAATTCCTATATATCCCAACCAAACAAAGCAGTTAATAGTCTCATCCCTCTAAACTCTCAATCGCTACTTAAAAACGCTCTCCAACCAAACATGCCGTCAATTATTGGACCATTATTGGGCTCAAAGCCATAATTTCATGACGGCGCGCCGACGCGCACTGCAGTACTGCACTGCCGGCCGGGAGCTACAGCGCCAGTGAAGTCGACCACCGAACGGTTGCGTGGGGCACGGCCTTGTAGCACGTCTTTTTGATACAGTAGGATCAGCTAATTTGGTACTTCAAACCTTGTTCCGTAATCATTTGACGATATATGTATACCACTTCCTCGCATTTTGGCTTGTTTTGTTATAGAAGAAACGTCTTTTTACGTTTGGTATTTGGTCGTGGGTGTATATATATTTGCAGTCCTTTTATGTTTTCGTTACTTCATCCATTCTAAAATATAAACATTTTTAGTACAGTAACAAGTTAAACATTTTTAACAAGTTAAACATTTTTAACATTGACTATTGATAAAAAAAATCAATCAAAAAATTGATGCTACTCTCTCCGTCCAAAATATAAGAGATTTTGGGTGGATATAACACATCCTAGTGTTCAGATTCATTGTAATAGGATGTGTCACATCCACCCAAAATCCCTTATATTATGGGATAGAGAGAGTACTAGATTTACCATTAAATAAACTATTATAATATATAACTTTTTATTTAAAATATCATACTTTTATATAAATATTGTCGGTCAAACTAATATTTTAGAGATTGTGTGAGGGTCAAATAATCCTTATATTTTATGACGGAGGGAGTATTACTTTGAATTCGTTTTCCTTCCATCCGGTTTTCCTCCTGCACAGGAGGATGTGATTACAGGTGTGTTTAGTTAACGCTAAAATTAGAAGTTTGGTTGAAATTTGAACGACGTGATGAAAAAGTTAAAAGTTTGTATGTGTAAAAAAAAGTTTTGATGTGTGATGGAAAAGTTAGAAGTTTGAAAAAAAAGTTTTGGAACTAAACAAGGGCTACGCACATGAAGAAGCACATTTCTCCGCTTCCTCATTTCCTCCCACCGAAAAAAAAGCTAGGGTTTGGAGCTGTGCGCCGCTGCTCGTCGCCGCCCCCATCCTCCGTCGCCGGGCGTGAGCGCCGGCTCCCTCCTTCCCGTCGGCTTGGCCGCCAAGAAAAGCTAGGGTTTGGGCTGTGCGAGGCAGCGCGGGGGCAGCAGGGAAGCGGCGAGGCGGCAGGCAGGCAGGCAGGGGCAAGGCCAGATCCGCCGCGCGCAGCGGCCTCGTCGGGCTGGGTGGCAACGAGGGCTCGTCGGCTCGTCAGATCCAGTGCCCCCTTTTCTCCCTCCCTCCCCCTCCTCGATTTGGTTTGCGGGGGATGCTCGCCAAAAGCTTCGGGGTACGCATTGCAGAATTTTGTTACTAATGCGCTGCATGTGTTGATTGATTGCGCATTTTTTTTGCATTACATTTGAATTTGACCGTATTGTTCCCTGCTAGCTATATTTATAGACTTTATTGTTTTGAGTATTATTGTAGCTAGCAAGTCACTTTCATCCGTGTAGTTTGAGATGGACAAGCGGCTCGCTAAAAGGCGAAAGCTGATGTTATTTTTGGGGCCATTGCTTTCTTCGCTGCTGCTATTGTGGCTTTGTATGCCAGGTCTAGATTAATGAAAAGAAGTGCGCACATATTTGACTGCCTAAATACTAGAATTTACAAGAATGATTCAACTTGCCAAAAAAAATGTTAGAGCTCCTTACTTCCATTTATGTGAAGTTTTGAGGGGATGTGAATCATGCGACTTGATCTGAGATACCATACATGTAGCCACTGTTGTTTGAGGGGTAGGTTGATTTTTGTAATTGCTAAATTTTACAAAACTGCAATTATTTGGTCAAAACTATCACTTTGCTGCAACTTAACTAGGTATTCACAAAACTTTAACTAGTTGCAACATTCTGATAAATCATGTACTGTTGTTGCCGTCCTCTGAAATGCTAGTTAAAGTTGCAGCAAACTGAAATTTACTCAACGTTATTTGAACAACTAATATTGTATTGGAGCCATTGATGGTACACATATATGGGCAACTGTTAGGAAGTCTATGGAGGCTTCTTTTCATGATAGGAAAGAACATGAGAACACTCTCTCTCACTTTTGGTACAGCACAACATAAGCATTGTAAATACCCAATGAAAATGTTACGGAATTTAGAACCAAACATTAAAGAAAGGAATGAGACTGACTACTGAAGCCACATCTCAACAAGAACTGGAGACAGAAAGGTAGATTTGCCACCTATCTCCGTCTTCGTGATAACTTAACGCATAGCGGAGCGGGGATAGGGGCCTGCCTCGGTGTCGGTGGGAAGGCTCACACTGAGCCTGTGAATTGATTTTGGACGTCCTTTTTGAAATATGAGGGCGGATTTTGGATTTTGCATGGAGGCAGTTTCTGAAGTTCCCTTTGATTCTTTTTTCCTAGGAAAAAAAAATCGTTCAGTCTGAACCAGGGGCATGATCTTGAATGAGAGGCTGAAAGACCTGTTAATGTGTCATTTAGTCTCAGCTGGGCCTGTTATCAGGAGTAAATCACCCACTGAGTCCAAATGTTTAGAGTATTGTATGCTCATCATGATGCTGTAATTTAACTGTTATCTGCCTGTTCTGTGTAATGTTTCATCTTCCATTTTCATATTTCTGTAACCATTGAACCAATTCAATGGAATAAGTCTCTGTTAGCATTGATTCAGGTTTTAGAAATGCATTCACTGGTAATTTCAAGCTGGTTCGAAATTCTTGAACTTTAACACTAGTTCATATGTTTGGAGTATGTAGCCATGGTCAGCAACTGCAGGAAATTCTTGAACTTGAACTAGTGCAGTGCAAACAAGACAGTCTCTAGTAAATCACCTATATCATACATGCATATAACTTACACATATTTCTATATTATCATCTTTTGTAATAGATGCAATAGTTCTGTTCACCTTTTTCTGACAAGTAATTCTCTCAAACTATCATGATTGTTCCATACAGAAGAATTTCCTTTAGTTTGTCCAATGAATGAATGGAGAAAGAGCTGTGCTCAATTACTCATAGTTCCGTTTTGACACAGATTGGAGTATGATTTTGAGGATCTGAATAAAAGAAGTCAGTAAAATCATTTGTCTCTCACGATGGAGAAGATACAATCTGATTGCCCTTATCCTGGATGTTTCTTCTGTGTTATGAAAGAGGCGAACCCTAGTAAACGAAGAGCAAGTGTACTGAAGTTCTTTAGGGAACTTCCTTCTCAAGATGATGATGGTCAAGTTCTCCCTATTAGTGGTCTTTGGAATACTGCGATGGCACATCCAAATGACCCTGAATTCATCAACTTGGGGATATTTGAATGCATGTCAGCTCTTATATGGAAGGGACTGAAAAACAGGCGTTGGCTTTCTCATGATCAGAATATTTACATCCCGTATTATGCAGCACATATAATTGGATCCTACACAATGAATATGGAGGAGTTTGCGGAACGTGCTGTTCGTGCTGGTGTAATACCTCCATTGGTTGAACTCTTACGAGGCAGGCTAACTTGGGTAGAGCAAAGGGTTGCTGTTAGAGCTTTGGGGCATTTGGCTACATATCCCAGTACATTTCCTGCAGTTGCTGACCATGGAGAAGTACTTGAACTTGCTATTCAACTTGCTTCAAGTTCTCTAGAGATTGTGTATTCTCATTTTTACCAGTTTGTGGACCGAAGGATTGGCTACCACTGTGACCTTCTCACACGAGGCATGGGTTGGTGTGGAAATGGAATCTCGCAAAGCTGAGGAATGGGCAAGCCAACTTCAGTGCTGGTCTTTGCAACTCATTAACTGCTTCGCATTTAAGTCTGAATTTCTCCATGATATTTGCAAGGCTGATTTTCTAGTTAAGTTACCTGGAATGTGGGGTGGACTCGTAAATGAGAACTCACCTGCTGGTGTTGGTTTGCTAAGAACTATCTGCCAGAGCAAGCTTGGCCGAGGCCATGTTGCTAATATTCCTGGTGTTGTTGAAGCTCTCTGCAACATTGCCCGTTCTTCAGATGACTGGCAATACATGGCTGTTGATTGTTTACTTTGGTTGGTGCAGGATCCAAATACATGTCATAAGGTAGGACATTCTTAAATACATCACATGCATTACTTAAAGGGACTCTACAGCATGGCCATTTTTTTTTTGTCTTGTCTTAATAACTTGGGGTCTACTCAGTTAAAATTTTCCAGATTATAGCTATTTTTTAATTAGGGTTGCTTAAGATCTACGCCAGTAAAAAATGCAAAAACTATATGGAACATATACTCTGATGTTAAATTTAGTTTCTGTCAATGGACTAATGGAGGCACACACACTGTGTTTTAACTGGAATAGTTATGTTGATTGATTAGCATTTTAGAAGGTTGTTTTGATGAGGTCTACGTGGTCACTTGTTTTTCTTTCTTAAAGTGGTCTTTATGTGTTCAATTGTTGGCAACAGTAAATTTATATTTTGGCTGCTAATTTAGTATGAATGCAAGCATTACAGATCTGTTAATATCTGTTTTAATGCATGTAGTCACGTTTTTGTTTCCCTTGGTACAGGTAATAGATAGAGTTGCCTCAACACTGATAGATTTAGCAAATATCTCAATGCTCGGTGATTATAAAAACTTGGTGACACCATTGTCACAGTGCTCCAAGAATATATGCAACAATATGCAAATTCACGGAATTCAATTAGTACTCACACCAAAGAACAAATTGATGAACTCTTGAGTTCCAAGCAGAGTTTGAAATTGGAGAAGAATATGCCAAAGGAGGATCTTCATATAAAGCAAGCAGCAGCATTGGTTGTAAAGTTGGAAGGCAATTCACTTTTCTCTTCAGGGAACATAGCAGGAGCTGCAGCAAAGTACTCTGAAGCACTTGCGCTGTGTCCAATGAAGTCTAAGAAAGAAAGAGTGGTGCTTTATAGTAATCGAGCTCAGTGTTATCTACTCCTGCAGCAGCCATTGGCTGCCATAAGTGATGCTACCCGTGCATTGTGCCTTCATAGTCCTTTGAATCGCCACGCAAAAAGCTTGTGGAGAAGGGCTCAAGCATACGATATGCTTGGTTTAGCGAAAGAGAGCCTGTTGGATGCAATTCTCTTTATAAATGAATGCTCTCAGTCGAATGATCCTGACCTGTCATTAAAGCAAAATAAAGTTCCTGATTATGCTGAGCGTTTGGTGAAGAAGCAGATGCGCACAGCTTGGTTATTCAGGGAAGCAGCTTTGAAACATGGGGGAATCCATTGCGAGGGAGAAGCTAGTGATGCTTTGGTCAAGAGGCAGATGACTCTGAGTGGGAAACAGCCAGTGAAAGTGATGCTGAGAATGATGCAACAGGAGAGGCAGATGATGAAACTGAATGGAAGAACGATAGCCAAGTATGAGAAAAGCTGAGAACCAGGTACATCATGTCTCCTGCTAATTAATTTCTTTGCAGGAAGAAACATGAAGATTCCTGGAAGTGATTTTGATGCTTGTACTTCAAGTCTTGCTTAGAATGAGTTAAAATGTTTTTTTCACATATAGTATTCCTTGACAATTCAGGAGATTACTGTTTTGCTATGTGTAAATCAGTTGTCACTGAGACCCCTCCGGTTCCATTAATTTTCAGGTTTCCTTGCCATTCAGGATGATTGTTGGTGTTGCTTATGTTAGTAGAAACAATGGAACCACCTGCTTGTCTTCTGTACGAGTAAACAGAAACAAAGTTGTGAACTGGACGGAGCCAGCTTACAGAAAGCCTTGCAAGAATGGCTTTCAAAAGTGACAAATCTGGTGCCACTGTATTTATCCTATTGAGAACGAGGCTGAATTTTTCAATGCCATTTATCATCTCATCACCATGTTGGATTTGTCAGGGTTGTGCTTGTGATTCGTTCGATGTGTTCTATTCGGGGAGTAGTTTCATGTTTGGTGTTGTGAAATGTGTTTCCACCGATTTTTCAGCTTTTGAATGGACAAAACTGTGCCTTCTTTTTTGTTCTTGATGTGTGAAGTTTTGCCAAGAGGCAGACTCTCTGGCACTGTTTTCTATATTCTGCAGTATTGAATGTACATTTTCTTCAGGGTGGATGCTGTGTTTTCTTATTGTAAAACTCTATATTGGTTGAGGATTAACTGGTTTCTAGTTTGTGTCCGTAGGTTGAGTTTACTATGTGCTCAGTGGTTGCCTGCCTTTATCTGGGTGCTCAGATAGCGACCTGAAATGTAAGGCTTGAGAACTTGAGTGTGGTGTTTAAACCATATGTAAATATTGTTCTGCCTATTCTTAATGTTCATTTAGTACGCCGTTATGCATATAATGATGTAACAACCCAGGGTTTTAGCTATAGTTTTACTCATGCTTGGGTCACATTAACTGAGAGCAGTATTAATTAAGTTACGATGTTGGGCAAGTCCTATTAAAATATTAAATTGCTTTTCTTTGGATTTCTTGGTTTATTAATTGACTATTCATCGCTCGGCTATGATGTGCATATAAGTATTTTTACTAGTTCAAAGTAAACCTTGCCTTGAACTATAGCATATATAGAAGGGTAAATTTTGCTATAAGACATCGTGACTTCGCGGTTTTAGCACACGGACACTGCACGAAATGACTTGGGGGAAGTCACTCGGTCACTCTCAAAATGTGGATATTTGCTGGTGGACACCACGCCAATTAAAATAATAATTAGATATTTGCTGGTGGACACCGCACCATTAAAATAATAATTTCCAGGTGGGGAGGAGAGAGAAATCACGTGAAATGTCAAAAGTGCCCTTGTGCTCACTCAGCTCTGCTATTCCCCTCTCTCAGGCGGGGCTATTCCCCTCTCTCTCTTAGGCGGCAGCAACAGGGAACGGCGGCGGTGACGAGGAACCCGCGGACTGGTGCCGAGTGGTCCCGTACCGGCGGTGGCGACGGCATGAGGCTCGGGTGTCGCCGCGGTATCCCTGCACGCTTTCCTCCTCTCCGCACGCGTTCCACCTCCCTGCACGCATTCCTCCTTGCCGCGGCGTCCGCTCGGGCGACACGGCAGGCGTCCCCGCACGCGTTCCTCCTCGTTGCCGTCGCAAGTGAAGGTGGCGCTGTGGCGTTCCACACCTTGCTGCTGGGAGCCACACACGAGGCGCTGGATCACGCCAGCCTCACTCAGCACGAGGCGGGAGAATGGGGAGCCGGCGACGGTGAAGACATGGGCGATCTCGTCGGGCTTGACCTCCACCTGGTTCTCCAGGACGCCGCTGAACCACAGCCCATTCCACGGCCCCGTGCGGTACTTCTTGCCGGCGCCGCACCATGAGACGCAGTCCGGTAGCCCTCTCGTGTCCATCACGCGGCGGCAATCCCCCGTCGTCGGGCACGCGCCACGACGTGAGGGACCACTCGGTGCCGGTTCGCGGGTTCCTGCAGAGCCTCATGCCGCCGCCGCCGGTATGGGACCACTCGGTGCCGGTCCGCTGGTTCCTCGTCGCCGCGGTCGTTCCCTGTACCACCTGAGAGAGAGGGGGAATAGCAGAGCTAACATGTGGGCCAAGGGCACTTTTGACATTTCACGTGATTTCCCTCTAATCCTCACCCGAAAATTATTATTTTAATGGGTCCGGTGTCCACTAGCAAATATCTACATTTTGAGAATGTCTTCTCCAAAAGTCACTTCGTGTAGTGTCCGTGGGCTAAAAGTGCGAAGTAACGATGTCCTTTAGCCAAATTTGGCCAAGAACACATATGCCCAAGAAGTCACAATAGGAATTATAACGCTTAATTCACAAATTATACACGGTAATCATACAAACATTAATACATCATACACAGTTTCAGAAAAACTCAAATCATAGCTAGAAGCTGGACAAGGATTTGTCTAGATTTATAGCTAGGATTTAATTATTGGTGAGACGGAGGGAGTACGTACTCCCTTCGTCCCTAAATATAAGAGATTTTGGTGGGATGTAACATATCTCCTGTCCAGATTTATTGTTGTATCACATTCTACCAAATTCCTTATATTTAGGGACGAAGGGAGTACATTATTATGTTATTATCACATCATAAATCAGCTAATCGGTCCAAATGGCTTTATATTTTAACGACACGTGGAGTAATGTATCGTTGCCACATCGATAGATTTTCCTATGCATATAGTACTAGTATCATGCGTCAAGCCGTGACCTTGATCTCTCGCCGCATAACTCTAGAAAGTTTTTTTAAATATTTATAAAAATACTTTTTGTAGGAAATTAATGAAAATCCTCAGCTAACAGCAACCATCTACGTACGAAGCAATATAATGAATCACCAGCACCAAATGCACCAACTACGTACAAAGCAACACTTTTGTCCTACAAGGAATAAGTTCACTTGAGGCCCCTCTATTTGTCGCGATTTTCATCCCTAAACCGTAAAACCGAATACGACCCACCCTCCAACTTATGAAAACCGGACATATATGGACCATATGGTCCTAAGGCGGTTTGGATAGCGGTTTTGGCTGACGTGGCGCCTACATGGCTAGTTTGACAATGTCTCCATCCCACGTAGCATTGACGTGACACTTACGTGGCAATTTAATTTGGAAAAAAAAAATACCCATAGGACCCACATGTCAATTACAAAAAAAAATAATTAGAAAAGGCGGGCCCACGTGGGTCCCATATGTCAATCTCACTCCCCTCTTCTTCCTCCTCGCTCCCCGTCTCCCCTCTCTTCGTCTCTCTCCCCACTCTCCTCTCTCTTCTCCTCTCTCGAGTGCAACGGCCGACGGGCGGCGGGGTGACGGGCGGTGGCCGGCGGGGAAAAGGGGCGGCGTGACAGGCGGCGAGGAGGATGGCACGACGTGCGGCGACTGGCGGGGAGAAGGGGCATCGGGACGGGCGGCGACCGGCGGGGAGACGCGGGGCAGCACGGCCGTGGGCGGCGGCGGCGGCGAGGTCGGCCCCCTCCTCGCCTGTCGTGGAGAAGGGGCGCCGGGACGGGCGGTGACCGGCGGGGAGACGCGAGGCAGCACGGCCGTGGGCGGCGGCGGCGGCGAGGTCGGTCCCCTCCTCGAGGGGGACGCGGGGCAGCACGGCTGTGGGCGGCGGCGGCTGCTGCTGGTGATGGCATCATCGTCGTCACTACACGCTCCTCACCGTCGTCGGCTACGGGGTCAAGAACCGACCGGCAGGGAGACGCGGGGCAGCGCGGCCGTGGGCGGCGGCGGCGAGGTCGGTCCCCTCCTCGGGGGGACGCGGGGCAGTACGGCCGTGGGCGGCGGCGGTTGCTGCTGGTGACGGAGTCGTCGTCGTCACTACGTCTTTCTCGCCGCCGTCGCGCTCCTCGCCGTCATCGGCTACGGGCGTCGGCGTCCTCCAACAACGGGCGCCAGGAGCCCCCCGGGCTAGACACCCCCGACATGAAGACCACCCGCGCGAGCACGTTGTCGTTCACGGTGTCCGCCGCGGCGAGGATGGCGATGGCTCGACGTTATATGCTCGCCCTCGCTCCACCCCGGCTTCGCCCCTTGGCTCTGCCCCGCTCGCCGCTCCGCCCCGTCGTCGCCCGCTCCGGCTGCCGGCGACGCGGCGGCAGCGGCGACCGCAGGTCCATCGCGCGGGAGCGCCGCCGGCCGAGTCCCGGCCGTGCCGCTCTCCCTCGCCGGCCGAGTCCACACGGGTGTCCTCCACACGCGCCGGCGGCCGGCGTACACGAGGTCGACGATGACGTGCCGGTCACGGGCTGGAGCTCGGCGACAGCCGCCGTCTCCGCCAGCGCGGCAGCAAGCGGCAAGCACGCCAGACCTCCGCGTCGCCGGCGCCGCTCCCACGCGACGCTCGCCGACTCCGACCGCCGCCGCCGCCGGAGAGGGAAGAAGAGAGGAGAGAGAGGGGAAAGGGAAGAAGAGAGAGAGGGGAAAGGGAAGAAGAGAGGAGTGAGGCTGAGATGTGGGGCTCACATGGGCCCCACCATTTTAAATTTTTTTTTTGCAGCTGACGTGTGGGGCCACGCTTTTTATTATTTTTCCGAGATATAATTGCCACGTAGGCACTACGTCGATGTCACGTGAGACGGAGACCAGTCAAACAAGTCACGTTGGCGCCACGTCGGCCAAAACCACCTTCAAAACCGCCGAGGGACCTCATTTAAATGGTTTTGAAAGTTGGGGGACCTACCATACCCGGTTTTGCGACCAAGCGAAAAATTCCTCCCTACAACTAGCACCAAAGGATTTAAGGATCCTCTATAAGGAGGAGGAAATAGCGACCCGGCCCAGAATAATTCGATCCAAAGGTCACGTTATTCTGGGCGAAATTCCTATTGGGATCTCGGCCCAATATGAAACTGCAGGCCGGCCCAATTTGTGCGGCCTTTGTCGTTCGCCACCGTTTCGATCTCTTTATTCTCCGTCCTCTCTGAACTCTGAATTATTCATCGAGAGAATATGCTGGCGGATGCTGGTGCAGTCGTTCTATCATGTGGCTGGACACCTGTGAGGCTGTGCTAATTTGCTCCATATTTGAAAAAGGTCGCGTCATGGCAACTGCTTATCTTTCGTGTTGATTTTATCCGGTTTAATTTATTAAAAAACCACACAAGTTTTATCTAATACTCCACATAATTGTGTGTTGTTGTGACCGCTGTCACGTATACCTACCAACCGGATCCATGCACGGTAGGCACCAAACACGAATAATCAATGCAAAAGCAGGCAATGCACGCGAGATATACAGATACGGAATCATCAAGAGAGTTTGCCAGGTAATCAGCTGATCCTTCAACAATACATAGAGCTGTCAGAGGCTCTTGTGCTTATAACTACTTAATTACATCTTCGATGTATCCTCTAATCACTCGCTATAAGATCAATTTGCAGCTGAAACGACTTGGCACAAATGTCACCTGCTCATCAGGCTGCCGTCACGATCGCCTGTCCGAACAACCACAGTGTATTACGTGGCAACTAATTAAAATAAGTACACTACTAGAAAAAGTTTTTTTCCAGGTGGCCCAATCATATTTTCACAAGCCGACAAGCCTTCCGCCTGCACCTAAACGCCTGCGAAAATAGCTTCGAGCGCTAAAAAAAATGGGACAGCGGTAGCTTCCCGTTCCCATTCCAGCTCCCACCTATCCCCATCCAATCCAGTGAATCCAAATTCAACAGAGAAATCACCAGTTCATCCAAAATCACCGAATCAATACTAGCAAAGAAAGCAAATAAAACATTCCTAAATTAAACACAGCCGCCGTCCTGCCGTCGTCCGCGCCGCGCCGTCGTCCGCCACCGCCACCGCCTCCCGCCCACGTCGCCGCTGCCCTCCCCGGCCTCCCTTTGGCCGGATCTCGGAGGGGGAGGGGAGGGGAACCGCGCCGGTTGCCGTCGTCGTCGCCGCCGCCGCCGCCCTCCCCGGCCTCCCTCCGGCCGGATCTGGGAGGGGAGGGGAACCGCGCCGGTCGTCGTCGCCGCCACGTCCGCGTCGCCGCCACCACCTCGTCGCTTTCACGCCGCTGCTGCCCTCCCCCGGCCTCCCTCCGGCAGGACCTGGGAGGGGAGTCGCGCCAGTCGCGGCGGGCGGCGTCCGCCGCCACCGCTCCCCCTCCTGCGGGGAGGGGAGGGGTGGGGGTGGGGGGTGGGACGGGCCCGGTGGGAGAGAGAGAGAGAGTTGAGAGGGAAGTGGTGGGGAGGGGGTGGAGGCCGAGAAGATAAGTACTAGTACTACTTAAATTTTTTTGGTAGGTACAATTTTTGTAGCCGGACCATATAAGGTTCGCAGGCGTCGTTTAAGTGGTACGCCTGTGAAAATTACTTCACCCCGATTTATATTTTTGTAGGCAGTCATTTGACTCTAAAGGTCATGTCCGCCTGCGAAAAAAAGACCACACGTCGGGAAAAAAATGACTTTTCTAGTAGTGGTAGTTAATCACCTTGCAAATAAGATAATAATTATTGAGCTGAATATGCATCCATCCAGGCATCTTATTAACTAAACAAAGCCATCGCTACTTAATTAAGTAACCTGCAAATCATCATCCAAGATACATGGCCATCATACGTGGAGGTTGGCTCATGCATAAATTATCATCGTTCTGTACGGAAAAATCGACAGATCGATCTGATGCAGATGCCGGTATATATGAATAGGAATGAGCAATCGATATTATTTGTTTTTGTGTCGCAATCACATCTCAATTGGACTAGTATTATTTTACTATATATATTTTTTTGTTCGTTTCGCTTGCTGAAACTGAACTTTTCTCTGATCGATCTCTTCCTCTCCTTTTTGCCTGATGCTGATGCAGCCATCGAAGCTCACGCGGAGAAACAAAACGCCTTGTTCTTCTTCTTTTTTTCAAATTATGAAAGTAATATAATTTTTTATCCTCCTGTACCAGTATCTCAAATTCTCAACTAACTAGTAAATAGCACACGGCTAACTTTGGATTAATTGGACCAATCCTTTTGCTACCAACAGCGAACCGCGCGCATTCCGCTGCTGCTTGATGGTGAACGCTAACTTCAATTTTTTTCTCCATTTTCATAAACTCCACATCATCAAGAAACTAGTACTAGCCACTACTCTTCTAATGCAAACACCACTATTCCATACTTCAATTTAATACTACTTATTTCACATGATGTCTTGGATATTGTGTAGAAACCATGTCTCATGCAAGACATGGTTTCCTTATCTTTCCTTATTTATTCACTTGCCACATCATTTTTTGTTCTAGTTGGCAACTTATTTAATGCTATGGATACTATCCGAGTCATTGGATTGGGAATGCCCTTAGTAACACGTACGTACGTTGTAACTAATCAATCACATATAATTAAAAATAAGGTGAAAAGTTAAAGTAATGTAAATTATTGGATCCGATGA
Organism: Oryza meridionalis; assembly: GCA_000338895.3. Classification (NCBI taxonomy): domain Eukaryota; kingdom Viridiplantae; phylum Streptophyta; class Magnoliopsida; order Poales; family Poaceae; genus Oryza; species Oryza meridionalis. The sequence goes on from CM002528.2 coordinate 21,084,321, forward strand.
TTACGTACGTGGAGCGTAAGTAGTATACTAACGTGTTACACACAGCAAGAAAAAGATGAGATGGTAGGAGGACGACTTTGCTTTAAAGATAGCGAAGAGATATTTCGAAATTCCAACGTGAATATAATGTACATATATACGTGCGACCTGCTTTAACTTAAGTCCACAATAAAACCTTCTTTTCTGGATTACTTCCAGTCAAATATGCGGTTACGCACGCCTAACCGGCTTGGCTAAGGACGACAAGACATGCATGAATGCGTGGATCACTTATCAGCTCGTTCCTATCAATCCTGAAAGCTAGCTAAGGAGAATCAGAAGACGAGAAGATATACATGCATCGCTATCTACTACTGCACATGATGTGTGCGTGACACTACCAGTCTCTGACTCTCGTCGACGTGGCAGAGATGCAGCCAAATTAAGTCGATGATCTGATCAACCTGCAGCCAGCCTCTGAATATGTATTGTGCTTTCGGGCACGGTCGGTTACGCGTACGCTTCGAGCACCTAACTAATCATCCGTATGTGTCGCTGTCCGAGTACGTACGTACACTCCAACGGAGATCAGCAAGTGCAAAAGAAAGTACACCTCATCCCAGTACGTGTTATTTGTACAAACACTAGCTAATCTGTTATGGCTAGCTTGGAATTAACAACAATCTCATCAAACGATTAATTACACGGATCACACAAGAGATGCAGAGAAATTTATCAATTTGATGGTTTTGTTCAAACCGGCAGTGCCACTTACTAGCTTGAATTGCAGGCCGGCTTGCAGCGAAGAATCAAATTAAGTACCTTCTTTTCTTTTTTTTTTTTTGCGGGGACAATCAAAGTACTATTGATTAATGTAATGATTAGAGTTGCAGATAATGACTGGATTAATTTAGCAATATCTGGGCTAATTAATTATGAAAGGCACAGGGGTCCGAACAGTACTAGCTTCCCTGCAGGCTAGCTCGTGCATACTTTTAATTATTTCTGTGAGAGGGTACGAAATTAAAGGGGTGTAAGCTTTGACTCGTTGGATTGGACTGTAACTAACTTTGCTGATTAGTTGCTGTGCAATGGAGCTTAGCTATACAGTAGATGCTTATCTATCGTCAGCTGGTCGTGCCTAGGCATCTCCATCACGTACGTGGCCAATGCATATCTTCACGGTTATGTTTTGGTGATGCGGCCGGTTAATTAATTATTAGCTGGTCCTGATCTCCTGGAATCTGTAATTTCTTTTTCCCTTTGTGTGTGGGCAGTTCCTTCATCGGCATCACGTTCATCTTCCATGTAGACAAAGACAAACTTTCCAATGTCGAACGTGATAATTATAAGGATAAACATGGCGCGCGGTGCGGCAATTTCATGTGTATGTGGTGAACGTATGACTGGTGCATATTAATTTGGAGTCACTATTAAGTGCTACTAATATCATGAAATAATTCAAAATAAAATATCTATTCTATAATGTTAGGATTTGCCGTAAGGTGACATGGTGTTAATTAGTTCTGACAGACACTGATAGGCCGTTTCCTACCCACTAATCCCTACCTAGCTCCTTGCGAGAAGGAAAAAAAAGAACACCTAGTTATTTTTAAGTGGAACAGTGCTGATTTTTATTTAGCCGACATAATAAAAATGCGTTATTTAGTGTCAGTTTTTAATTAACCAGCACAAAATTCGAGCCAAATCAGGGTGAGAACTACAAATCCTCTTTCTAACGTTGTCCCCCTCTCTTCCTCTCCACTGACCAACTCTCTCCACTCTCCCCTCACCACCCAAGCCGGCCCAGCGAGTGGTGGCTAGTTGCCCCTCCCTGACATGGCGGCCACCGGCACGTTGATAACTCTCTCCCTATCTCTATCCCTGACACATCTGTCACCGGATCTGTCCGCTAGAGCACAACGACCACCTGATCCGTCAGCCTAGAGCTCGACCTAGCTATCCCTCCGATCAAACCGAGCTTGGGGGTTGGATCTGGACCTCATACCTCCTCCTTCACCGCACTGGAGAGGAAAGGGAGGGGCTAGTGGGAAGAGGTGCCCTCAGATTTGATGACGGCCACATTTCAGACCCTGTTTAGATGGGACTAAAACTTTTAAGTCCCTATCACATCGGATGTTTGGACACTAATTATAAATATTAAACGTAAACTATGAATAAAACCCATCCATAATCTTAGACTAATTCACGAGATGAATCTATTGAGCCTAATTAATCCATGATTAGTCTATGTGATGCTACAATAAACATTCTCTAATTATGGATTAATTAGGCTTAAAAAAATTGTCTTGTGAATTAGCTTTCATTTATGTAATTAGTTTTGTAAATAGTCTATATTTAATACTCTAAATTAGTGTCTAAATATAGGGACTAAAGTTAAGTCTCTGGATCCAAACACCACCGGTCTTCTTCTCCTTTCTTACTCTATCTATCTGCTACAAAACTAACAAATCGGCGACGTCCTGGTGAATAACGACAGTGGCGCCTTTTCCTCCTGATCCAGCGACTAGGAGGTGTGCATGCTTGTAGCTCATGATTTGTTAATGTGAGTTTGGGGTAAATTTCAAGATGTTCATAATATGTGGTTGTTCTAATTGATAATGTGGTTGTTCTTGCTCTGTGGATGTGATTTGGTTGTTTCTTTGTAGACCATATTGATCATTCGGTGGTAAAAATTCAAGAACGTTGGGCTGCTCAAAGCAGACGGTCGAATCAAGCCGATTCATCGAGCAATTTCATGTTTTATCCTGGAGAAAATTAACCTAGTGTTGGTTCTTAGTAAATTATGAGTTCCACCGAAGCTCATTAGTAACACTAAAGTTGTGCCGCCAAAAAATCAGGGACTAATGCCGTTTAGAAAGCGGCACAACTTACCTTATCTGTGGCAGTGTCTTGCTTTATTTATATCTTTACTCTTTTATATGGTTAACATAACTTAAGTTGACATGCAAATCTCAACACATGTTGAATGAGATTACTATAGCAAAACATATTAACAGTAGCATATTGCCTTTATTAATGTCCTTTACTATTATACGTAGGGTCGACATGTATTGAGTTGAGTTAAGTTGACCTACAAAATTTCATCCCATGTTTAGGAAACTATTAAGTAATAAATGTAGCGACAATTTATTGTAAGTGGGTTTTTACCTTTTTGTTTAAGCCATAATCTGAACCATATATATGCGGTGACTTTATCACACTTTTGCACCCCACATGGTTGAGGATTTAGAGATCTGTTTAAGGATTAATATCTAGTTATTGTGATTAATACTCCCGACCACAATTTTTTTTCCCAAAAAACTTGACAGCGCACACAGTTCATAACAAGCTTTTTTCTAGTTTATTGCTCGAATAGTGTTTTTCATCTTGGGTCGTCTTTTCCGTCTTGAATCATCTTTACCATCTTGGGTACTCGACTACTCCTTTCCTCCTGCTCAGCTCTTGATAGTTTGAGGTTTTTACCTGTGTGTCGTTAAAAAAAATGGTGCCTGCCTCTGTGCCACTAAAAAGTTCGAGCCTCCCTCTATACCATCGTCGAACTTTATCGCGCCCTCCACACCATTTCGTCGCTATTCTGTGTGGGTTCAACCGTTTGGCAGCTCTGACATGTGGGCCTGGGCAAGAAAAATGTCGCTCTTGCCCTTCCGTCTGCTTCGTTTCAGAGAGAGGCCAGCCGGCTGTTGACGAAAAAATCGAACACACCAGCTTGGGAGATCTGCTTAGCTCCTGTGCAGGTCCAAAGATTAATGAGATGCGGGCATGCCAGTCAGTTTGATCCTGCAACTGACAAGATTTGCAAATAATAGATCAAACAGCCGATCGGCTGACAAGCCGATGGAGTAGTTCCAGCCGATACCGATAATAGCCGATGCCGATACCAGCCGATAGCGATAGGGTTTAAGCAATCGGCTATATGTCCAATGTAGATAATGATATAAAAGCAATCGGCTGATGATAATATAATATAGCAATATAATCCAGTAGAAACCAATCGGCTAACAATATGAAATAGTAGAACAAATATTGATCCGAAGGTTAAAGCACACATCGGCTAGAGGTCCGATGTCATAAGATCCACAAGATTAGATTAAACAGTGAAACCTTTGTTGCCATCGGCTAAATCCAACTTATATGTATATGCAATCCCTACAAGCCGATGCAACGTCCAGATAACTTATCGGCTAGCACCCCGATAAAACATTAGCATGAACCTATCGGCTTAACAAGACTTATATTATCAACAACAATCTAGTAGATCGAACCTAACCGATGCAACACGAGATTGTATATGATAATCTAATACTCAATGAGCCGATAGATCTGTCTTATGTGATGGATATAACAAATCTATTTAGAATAGCATTATGATTGCAGAGATATATCGGCTAAGACAGGAGATCAGACCTAACCGAGACAGTCCCAACTAAACCGATGCGTCTCTAAACACAATGCAATTAGAGATAGAATTGAGATATCAGGTAGGCAAATATATCAACCAAACCAGAGCGATCCAAGAGATCGAATCGATGCAGCCTTGAACAACACCAACGTAGCCGACAGATTCACCAGGGCCCGACAGAACGTAGGACTTACCCCTTCGCTGGAGATCGAAAGCCGATGCAGCCCTGCGTCAGGTGCCCAAGTTCCGCCGGAAGATAAGTAAAAACCTCAGGGAAGAGGGTGGCGATGCGCCGAGAGTATTATTGATCGATAGATTGATAGATTACAATGATCCCGGGTGTACATATTTATACCCATAGGGAGATACTAATCCTTATCGGACAAGAAAGAAACTAAAAAGGAAAAGATAAAGTCCTTATCGGACACTAAACACACTTCCTAAAGATAAAATGAAACTAATAAACTATACCTAATTAATAGATAACTGTCATGTCGCATCCTTCTTGAACTCGAACTCTTCTAGATAAGCTTCCTTTGATTGATCCGACTCCACCAAGAACACGACATCGTGGCGACTTGACTCCCATCGGCTGATTCTAGAACTTTGAAGCCGATACTGACTCTAAGCCGATGGTAACTTTGGGCTTACCAAATTGCACTGTTAACACCGGAGCAGCCCTGAGGCAGGCAACCAGCGCGGCGGCCAGCCGAGGGACGGGGTGGTGCTCAGCGGCGCTCAGCCGAGGGGCGAGGCGGCGCTCGGCGGCGAGGCGGCGGATGAGGAGGTGAAGAGGGTCGCCCCGTCATCGTCTCCTGGTCCGGCAACTCAGGCACCGGCGCGACGGCAAGGCGGCCTGGCGGCACTGAGGCCATGCGGCGTGGAGGACAAGCGGCCAGGCGGCGCCGGCGGCCAGCCGAGGCGGCGCTCGGCAGCGCGGCGGCAAGGCAGCCAAGCGGCGCTCGGCCTTCTCCTTCTTCTCTTTGGATCGATTAATGTGCTCTTCTTGGATCGATTGATGTGTTCGTCTTCGTCCAGGACGACTCCTTCTGACTCTGATTCAGATTCATTCGAGCTCCTTGATTTGCTCATCTGCAGAAGATTCGCACGATCGAGATGGACGGGAAGACCATCAAGCTGCAGATTGTAAGTGTCTCTCGCTGAACCCCTGAAGCTAGCCTCTTCGCGATTAGCTTCCGAACAGAGCAGCGCCGGCCGCCGCCGCCGGAGAGAGAGAGTGGATGCCCGCCGGATTGTCTCGTAGATGGCCGGCGATGCTGCCGCTTGCGTGTGGGGCGAAGCCGAGGGAGATTGTGCTCGCGTAGCTCGCCGGAGCTCCGCCGCTCCTCGTCGTCGCGTGTTGCTCGTGGGAGGAGGAACCGGTGGTTGTGGTGGTTGTAGAGTTGGACGAAAACGCGGCGGCCAACACTGGGAGGAGCTGCAGCTCAGGCGGCGGCGGCAGCGGATGATGATGATGATGCCGCAGCACTGCGGGACGGATGAACTATGGCTAAGGGCAACTAAGGGCAAGAGCATCATTTGGCTGCGCCGTTACCCACCGTTAGGACAACAACGGACGGAATGGTGTGGAGGGCGCGATAAAGTTCAACGATGGCATAGAGGGAGGCTCGAACTTTTTAGTGGCACAGAGGCAGGCACCGTCTTTTTTAATGGCACACAGGTAAAAACCTCTGATAGTTTACCTGTCACTAGTTAGAAATGCACCCAAAAGAGTCGATTTGCCTTAGTAGCATAAACTAACTCGAATGGTACTTTCCAACTCGAAAGGTATTTTACCACTCAAAAGGTATTTTACCATTTTACCTCTCGAAAGGTATTTTACCATTTTACCACTTGAAATGTATTTTTACCATTTGAACACTTAGAAAAACTCAAGACCTCCTCTTTGGCGTTTAGGCTGAATAGAGAGGATGGTGGTGGCTCCCTGCTACAACATCATCTGGTATTGCTTGTCTCTAAGCTTTCGTAGCTATTGTAGACACTTGCAATATCTATCATTTTCCGTAGATTTTTTCTGGTATTGCAGTTTCTCTACCTTGGGAAGCATGCACAACTCATAGCTGCCAAATAAAGAGGAACAGAGGGAGTAGTTGTTAAATGAAGTTTCGAGTGAATACAATTTGGCACCATGTAGACATTCAACTTGCTGAAATGAATACAACACTACCAGTTTCTTCCATAAAAACATAAAAACACAATGCAATGTCATATTAAAGAATGAGGGGGGGGGGGGGGGGGGGGGGGGGGGGGGGGGGGGGGGGGGGTGGGGAGGGGCACTTAAGCTACCAACCCAACATAAATTGAGTTGAAGTAGTGGTTTTTGTTCTTCGGTGTAGTGCTCATTTTGTGTTGTTTGGTTTTTAGAAGTTTGTTTTTTTTTGCTTTAAACAAAAAAAAAAGACTAATCGAACAAAGCTTAGAGGATAGAATATCTAGGGTGGTCTAACTAGAAGGCCTAAGGCTTAGTTGTACGTATATACTATGTCTTATACGTCTATTGTTAACCCTAGCTATCATATCTTCGCCATATTGATGTTAATTATTTTAGTATTTTTCCATATTTATATTAACGTTAATGAATCTAAATAGATATATATGTCTAGATTTATTAACATCAATATAAATATAAAAAAATACTAAAATAATTTATATTATGAAACGGAGGGAGGGCACGACGGGGCGGCTCGATTCTTGACCGATCACTAGGTCCTTCCTCTTCGATTAGTGTGTGTGTATGGATAGATGGCAGGATGGGAGTACCACATGCCTTGTGTACCACATGCCTTGTGTAGGCCTCCACTGGTATTTTGTGGTAGGTTCATTTCATATGTTCCGTACATTCTAGGGGCCCCCTGTGCCTTTCCTCTTTCGCCTCCGGCCGCCACGTGTCCTCATCCCGACGGTCGCACGTTCCCACCCTGGGCCCCACCCCCACACCCCCGAAATGGAACACCTGTCCACGTGAGCCGCCATTCCGCCGGGTCCCACCCAGCCGCCTCACCGCCCATTATGCATGGCCGCGCGCGCCAGTCCAAGCGCCCTGTCGTAAGCAGTGACAGAAGCCGTCCGTCCCACCACGCGTCGCGCTCCGACGGTCGCCGTCGCGGCGCTATATATGCCGCGCGCGTCGCACGGCCGGCGCGTGGTTTCCATTTGCTCCTCGCCTAAAGAAGAACGAGACGAGAGAGAGTAGTTATCTCGGAGATGAGTGGCGGCGGCGGCGTAGGGGCGGCGGCGGCGGAGAGGCAGGAGCTGCAGCTGCCGCCGGGGTTCAGGTTCCACCCGACGGACGAGGAGCTGGTGATGCACTACCTCTGCCGGCGGTGCGCCGGCCTCCCCATCGCCGTCCCCATCATCGCGGAGGTCGACCTCTACAAGTTCGATCCATGGCATCTCCCAAGTACGCCTCCCCCATCTCTCTCTCCCATCTCGATCAACCCATTCAAGGTCAGCTCGATCGATCAACCGTATGCATGCACGTACGCAGGAATGGCGCTGTACGGCGAGAAGGAGTGGTACTTCTTCTCCCCTCGGGACCGCAAGTACCCGAACGGGTCGCGGCCGAACCGCGCCGCCGGGTCCGGGTACTGGAAGGCCACCGGCGCCGACAAGCCGGTGGGCACGCCGAGGCCGGTGGCCATCAAGAAGGCGCTCGTCTTCTACGCCGGCAAGGCGCCCAAGGGCGACAAGACCAACTGGATCATGCACGAGTACCGCCTCGCCGACGTCGACCGCTCCGCCCGCAAGAAGAACACCCTCCGGGTACGTATGTACGCCGAATTTGCTCTTAGTTCATCAAATTCAGACGAATTCTACTCTTAGTTAATCAAGTTTAGACAACAAGTTATAGCAGCTGATTGGTCCTCGGCACGTACGTTTCGATCAAATGATTTTGAGGTGGATTAACAAAAAAAATCAAGTTTCTAATTACTGTATAGAGATAAGATAAGTACGGGCTTTTGGAAGGATAGATGATTCCTCTTGCTAGCTTAGCTTAGGTTAGCATCTGTGTGCCGCTTTCTTGCAAGTGTGAACGCGGTGGATGCCGGCGCGGGTCACCACCTCCACGCGCCAATAATTTATTTTATAAACGCTAAGCTTTAAATTGCGGGCTACGATAGCGACGGATGTGAGGAGATATGCTCACCAATAATGCGCTTCGGAATTTCGATTATTGTTCTTAATTATTGCCGATACTATTTTGTTTTACATTAATTGTGGGTGCATTCATCAAATATTTGTTGTTGTGATCACGAAATGATATGGTCTTGATGAAATTTGATTTGATTTTTGGTGGTTTGTGTTATTGCAGCTAGATGATTGGGTCCTGTGCCGAATCTACAACAAGAAAGGCGGCGTGGAGAAGCCGGGCGGCGGCGGCGGCGGCGGCGGCGAACGTTCGAATATGATGAGCCACGGGGAGACCGCGTCGGCCGGCTCGCCGCCGGAGCAGAAGCCGGCCGTGCTGCCTCCGCTGCCGTACGCGGCGGCGGCGCCGTTCTCGGAGCTGGCGGCGTTCTACGACGTGCGGCCGTCGGACTCGGTGCCGCGGGCGCACGGCGCGGACTCGAGCTGCTCGGAGCACGTGCTGACGACGTCGGCGTCGTCCGGCGGCGTCGTCGAGCGGCCGGAGGTGCAGAGCCAGCCCAAGATCGCCGAGTGGGAGCGCACGTTCGCCGGCGCCGCCGCCCCGGCTGGCGCCGTCAGCACGGCCGGCTCGATGCTGGGCCAGCTCGACCCCGCCGCCGCCGCCGTCGCCGTCGCCGGCGGCGGCGACCCGCTCCTCCAGGACATCCTCATGTACTGGGGCAAGCCGTTCTGACGGCTCGGCTCGGCTCGGCGGCTTGAGCCGGAAGGGATGAATGATCTGAGATTCTATCGGGGTGGCTCGGGCGAGCCGCTGGAATCGATCGGTGGCCGTTGGATGGTGGCCGAGTTATTGGTAGCCGTCAGATGGGAGATGGCATGGCATTAGTTAGTTACTAGTATCCGTATGGACGGCGGCGATGAAACACGGGAGCCCCGAGATGCGTGTAGGAAGGAGATGCATGGTACTGTACTTGAGAATTATAAGCCGTGTGTATATGCGAAATTGGTTGGCTAGATCGATCTGGGCGTATTTCTCTCTCGAGACTCTGGTTTTGCTATGTTTTTCATCTTTTTTTAAAGAAGACTGGACACTTTGTCGCATGCAACAAAGCATGCTGAATTTTTACAAGGTGTCGGCAATCTTATAATTATGCACTTGTATCAGCAATTCAGCATTCAACATTTGAGCAAAGAGATTTTTTAAAATAATTTTTTAAAGGAGTAAATTCATAGTTTAAGAAAAGAATACGAAAATATGAAAATTAAGAACTTTCATGATTGGCTATGGATTTAACCATAACACTTTGATTTCATAAAATCTGTATGGATTTTTGGATCAAAATCGAGTACTCCCTCCATTCCAAATTAATGTACATATTTCATAGGTACACCAAAACTAAGAAAAGCTAATAACTCTCTCATACTATATTTATTCTAGCAATAAACTCAACGCACACATCATCCCCACTATTTTTTAGCCAATAGCAAATCAAGATATTGCATGTGGGTTATAAATACATGTGTGTATAGATGCATGCATCAATGTCCATTTACTCCAATGCACAAATAACGAATAGACCTAATAAATAAACATAAATATGTAGATAATTTAGGAATAACCTTAAAAAAAACTATATGTAGATCAATTTAGAATAGAGGGAGTATTATACAAGATATTTATATGTTTACACTGGTAGGCGCAAAATATACACCTCCGTGTACTTTATCTTCTTCTTCACTCTCTTGGAGATTAAAAAAAGCAATGCAATCCACTAAGGTGTGATAGGAATAACATTTTCTCAATTTCTACTCCCTGATTTTTCATGTGCATTGCTCCCTAAACTACTAAATGGTACGTATTTTTAGAACTTATCCACAGGAAAGTTTTTTGTTAAAAAGATTATACTAATCTATTTTTAACTATTTTTGTAAATACTTAATTAATCAAGCGCTGATTCGTCGCTTCATTTTACGTGCCGCGAGGTAAAAGGTTTCAACCCTCACTACCAAACACATCCTAAAATGAAGCCTTAGCTGACTATTTATACGTACAAACAATCAAACAATCGTATTACCAATAATTGACGCTCGTTAAAATAAGGATAACATAGTAAATTAGTAACATACGTACATTGACATATCTTATATTTTTGTTGTAATTATAATGCATAAAAAATCAGCCAAAAACATCAATACAAGCTTAAAGATGAGTTTCTTGAAACATTGTGCTCCATCACCTGAGGGTTTTCGAAACAAATCGTAGTGATGGGGTGCATTACGGGTCTCCAAAAACCTAGTTTATTTTTGTGAAATTTACCCTTTTATTTTTTTTCTCAATTACGAGACCTGAAATTTAAGAATTTTTTTTAGAACTGAAATTTAAGCATTCCTAATTACGTTCACAGGTGGATAAAAAGATCGGTTTTTCATCCATTAGCTTGAAAAATATGTGCGCGCGTGTGTTTGTTAATTACTCCATCCGTCCCTAAATATTTGACGCCATTGACTTTTAAATATATTTGACCGTTCGTCTTATTAAAAAAATTTAAGTAATTATTAATTATTTTCCTATCATTTGATTCATTATTAAATATACTTTTATGTATACATATAATTTTACATATTTTATAAAAGGTTTTGAATAAGACGAACAGTCAAACATGTTTAAAAAAGTTAACAGAGGGAATAATAGAAAAGTGAAAAAGAAGGCAGTGCTAGCCAAATGTACAAGCCGTCGATCGAACCATTTCTTTAGACATGTCCCAGTCGATGTGCTGTCAACTTGCGCACCGTGTTTCTTTAGACCAATTACCAAACTTCCACGACGTTGTTGATATATGGCCCAGAGCACCAGACAGTGTTGCTGTACTGTACGACTTATAGATGGTCTATGTCTATGGAAGTGTGGAACACGGGAAATCCAGTAACCCACACAACCCGATCGTGTACGTAGATTTTGAGATGTTTTTCACGTGAAAAATCCCTCCGAGAATTTAGTCGATGCGCGCGCGCGCCACGTACGTGGAGGACAGAGGCATACACAGAGCCAACATGCCTTGCACGCGGCAGAATTCCAGGATGCCCAGCCACACGTCGCGTCGCATATGATCGCGTCGTGGAGCCGCGCGCATCTGCTGGAAGCGAAGCAAAAAGGAAGGGAAAAAAAGGGGCAGCGGAGGAGAGAGAAGCTGGCCATGGCGGTGAGCCGGTGATGGGGTGAGGTGGTGTCGTGGTGACCGCCGCTACCGTTGTTAGCGGTCTGAACCATCGTGAGAGAAGGGATGGAAAGAAGAGGGGAAAGAGAGAAGAGGGAGGAGTGAGGATGATATGTGGGACCCACGTGGGTCCCACCATTTTTTTATTATTTTGTGTGTGAAACTGACATGCGGGTCCCACTGGTTTTATTATTTTTTCAGATAAATTGTCACGTAAATGCCACGTCAGATGAAGACTGAGTCAATTAGCCACGTAGACGCCACGTCAGGCAAAACTGTTATCAAAACCGCCGAGGGACCTCGTTTGGCCAGTTTCGTAAGTTGGGATGGGTCGTACCCGGTTTTGCGGTTAAAGGTACCTAAAGTGAACTTATTCCAAATGAAAAACCCTAAACTTCACTGTGTGGCCCAAAGAATTTCCAGCCCAGCATATATCACTATTGGGCCAAAGCATCTAGTGAGAGCTTGCAAGATTCGAGATAGGATGCGACGGGCGTCGATAAGAGAATTATCAGGGGAGGGAAGAGAGAGAGAAGGGGGGAGGGTTGTGGAAGAAGAGCTATATGACATGTGGGCTTTCAATTATTTTTTTAAAAAAATTGTATGCTGATTGGATTGCTACATGTGCCACTTAGGACTAAAATCACTCTAAATTGAGCTAGGGGTTATTCATCCGGTTTAGAGAGTTTGGGGTTTCATGTCCGGTTTTATTATTTAGGGATATAATTCGGACCATTGCGATAGGTGGAGGGAATAATTCGGACTTTTTCTGCCAAACTATACTAGTTTTAATTGAGATATACATATTAGATTGGACCTATATTGAGGGACTTAATGTGGACTTATTTCTTCGATATAAAACCGGACCAACAGGCCCAAAAACACAAGACTTGGCCTCGCCCAGTAACCCACCTTTCTTTAGTTCTCTTCTTCACACAGTTTCACAACGCTCGGGCCACAAGCCGGCGGTTCAGGCCGAGCTCCGGCGAGCCAGCCATCGGGGAGGCAGAGGATGACGATCTGGCAAAACCAAAGTCTCGTAGCAGAATTTCGATAATCTACTCGCGAAATTTCAAGCCCCTGATACCCTATATATATATTGATCGATGAAGCACACACGCGTGGCTTCCCACAATAAAAATCACAGGTGCAATAATCATACACACATGCATACTAGTTCGATTAATTAGGCCAATATAAATGTACGTATACTATATACGTACTAGTATACATGGGCAGTGAGCTAGCTAGCTAGACGCCCTAGACGGTGGCCGCCTGGGTCGCCGTCGTCGGTGGGCCGGCGGCCGGCGCGGCGCCGGAGCAGGCCGGCGGGCGGAGCCAGCGGGCGAAGGCGTCGAGCGTGCGGGTGTCGGCGCGGTACTGGCGCTGCGTGAAGCGCATGAAGTCGGCCCAGGTGAAGTCCGGGTAGAGCCGCCGCTCGCCGGCGCCGGCGGGCGGCCGCACCACGCGGTCCTCGCGCGGGCAGAGGAAGAAGGCCAGCGACCGCCGCTCCTGCTCCTGGTGCACCACCGCCCGGTGCAGGCAGCTCTTGTACCGGCCGTTCGTCAGCGCCTGCAAAATCACCGTCAATTTTGATCAGTTGCTTGATCAATTTTCACTGGACACAAACTAGCTAGCTCAGCTGCATAGTAAAGTGAATACAACTACAGTACCAGTGTCCGAGTTGGATTTGGAAAAAGTATCATAAAACTATTAGATTTAGCGTTAATTTAATCACAAAACATGAATAATTATAGTTCAAAGATAACATTATTGCTGGAGATTTAAACTTAGGCTTGGTTTAGTTCCCCAAATTTTTTTTTCCAAAAACATCGCATCGAATTTTTGGATATATTTATGGAGTATTAAATATAGATTTAAAAATTAATTGTACAGTTAGGGGGCAATCTTTTGAGCCTAATTAGTCTATGATTAGTCATAAGTGCTACAATAACCCACACGTGCTAATGATGAATTAATTAGGCTCTAAAATCCGTATCATGGTTTCTTGGCGAGTTATGAAAATAGGCTTTTCATTCGTGTTCGAAAGCCCTTTGTGACATCTGGTGAAACATCCGATTTGACACCCATTTTTTTTTTCGCGAACTAAACAGGCCCTTAAAATAGGTACTTTATGATAACTTAATGGTTAAATAATTAATGTAGTTTTACAACATTCTTAATCTTAAAGTTGTATTTTATAATAAATTTGATATCATTAAAATCTATAGTTTTATAATGTATTATCTAAGTTTTACGATAGTTTAATTAAAATACCTGTAGTTTTACGAAATTTACCCTACACACCACATTGTTGTTTGTCTTGACTTGACCGGATCCAGACATCTGTGATATATGCGATCAATTGCGAGATATGGACGGATGGACTCTTGGGACACACAGTACAGTACTACGTGGTGTGTGTGTACGGGGCGCAGCACGCGGACGTGCGAAGTCGAGTCGGAGGGCGACTCCTCCGGTGCTCCCCGCCCCGGTCTGCCGCAAAGCCTGGCGCCGAAACGGGGAAAACGACGGCGTCGCGCGCGTACGTACCCCCTAATGCGTCCTACTTGCTCCGTTTCAAAATTATTACTTCCTCCGTTCCAAAATATAGCAACATTGTATTAGACGTGACATATCCTGTCCAGATTCGTTATGCTATGATGTGTCCCATCCTATAAAAAGTGTCCCAAAATACTTATCGTTTTGAGTTTTTATTTATAACTTTTGATAATTCGTCTTATTTTAAAAATTATAGAATTATTAGTTATTTTGGTTGTGACCTGCTTAATTATCAAAAGCAATTTAAATATGACTTATCAATTTTTTATATTTGTACTATTTTTTTAAATAAGACGAATGATCAAACGTTCCAATAAAAAAATTAAAGCGACTAAAAATTTAGAATGGAGATAGTATAGCAGAATATTATATTATCTATATCTAAATTTATAGGACTAGATAATGTCACATCACATGATATACTAGGTGGCTACAATTTAGAACAAAGATATTACCACCGGCGTGGCGCGCGGCCGGGGCCCGCCGCCCACCACCGCCTGCCTGCCCGGTTCGTCTCCGGCTCCGGCCAAAATAGACAAGCGTCCAAACTGGCGGAAAAGAGAAACAGCCCTCTGTAGCTTTAATTTCTCTCAGTGCGAAGGAGACGACGGACGAGAGAGGCAGAGGCCTCGCACTACGTACCATGCCTGCCTCTCTGCCGTCAGGCAGGCCATGACAGATGATGGATAGGTGAATATCTCGTAGCAGACGAAGAGTTTACTGATGAGGCCAATGGGCAGGACACAGAGCCACTGTTAGGCTATGCAAAAGGGTGCGTTAAATATTCCCAATAAGCACGTCCTTTAAGACCATCCCAATCCAGAAACTATCCGGTATCAAGTAGTTTTCATACTTGCCATGTCATATAGACACTAACATAGAGAGTATATATCCAATGGATGGCGTCTTCAAATTAAATTCTAATCCAATTATCTCTTTCTCTCTCCTTTTATCGACCTATCATCTTATTTTTATTCTTGGTTCTTGTGTAGAGACGGTTTTCTTGCATGAGAAATGATTTCTTCATCTTTTTACCTCTCTTCTCATTAACTCTCTTGCCACGTCAGATTTTTACTTATGTGACAATATATTTAATGATATGGACACTAGATAACATGGAGGGTTGAGGTTGGCCTAACAAGTTCAAGCCTCGGACAGGACAGAGCCACTGTTGTATAGGAGTAGCTGAAAATCTTAAGAGTGCCGGTCCTTTTACCGACTCCGTCCTAAAATAACTCTACTTTTCACTATCTTATGTATTGCAAAATAATTTTAGCTTTTAAATAATCATTGGATTAGAATTTATGAAAATGGCTTACACAATATTGGAACCAGATATTACTTTGGGATTTGATAAAGTGTAGAGCATTCTATTCTTTCTGCTTTTATATTAGTACGTCTGGGATGGATAGATGAAAAATGAAGTTATTTTGGGATGGAGATCCACACTTTTAAAAGTATGATTAGTAAAATCTTTATATATCAACATTACCTAGATTTCTTTTAAACTATTTGAATATTAGGTTTATATTGTACAATAGTTTATCTCGCGTAATGAACTACATGTCCTACTCTCGTAATAATACGAGAGGAGCAAATGTTCACAGTAGGAATGTTGATATATTATTTGAGAATATTTGACAAAAAAGACGGACAAAAACAGTACTGTTAGCAATTGTTTGGAGAGAAAAAAACAGCTACAAACACATATTCCTTGCCGGATCGGACAAAGGTTGGTACGGAGTACAGTATATGGCAACGGTAACTGTCAACAGTATTGAAGACGCGCGGTTGTTTTCAATAAACCATTTCCGTTAAGTTGTATACCCCTTCAAAAGTGGTTTTGGAAGGAATAGGTTTACTACTGTAGCAGTGTACTATCTGGTCGTTGGATGATTTATTCTATTGTTAATTATTTTTAGAGAATGCTATAGAACAGTATCCTATTCGGACAAGATAATACCTCTGAGGTATCACCTGATATCTGGTAGGTATCGGCTGGTACCCCGTTCAGTCGAAATGATACGTCTGAGGATAAGCTGATACCTGGTAGGTATCGACGGGTACCCAGGTATTAAGCAATACCTCTAAGATATCATTCTGTTCGGACGAGATACCATCCTGTAGCATTTCTCTATTATTCTCTATGGATCAGTATTAAAGAACCGACATAATTAAATATAGAGTAGTCTAACTTAAACATAATTATAGTTTTGGAAAATATCTATGTACAAACTAATCTACACAACCATGCAAAAAGATACATCGAAACGTAAACCCTAGGTGATCAACGTACAAAACACTACTACAATATGCCTGCAAGTTATACCAACTATATGTATTATGCAACCTTATTAGGTCACGATACTTTTAAGTGAGTGATAAAATACCAAAACTGTTAGCTTATACTAGGGGTAGACGCCATGTTTTGTTATGGTAGCAAAATGCGAACGTCACGTCCAAAATAGCCAATCAGTAATTTATAGCAAGTATCAAATTAATGGCTAAAATAAATAGACAATGTGATTTTACCTAGAAATATTATTTATTGTTACTAATAACTATATATGGTATCTTATAGATTAACATAGATAAAGATATATCATAGTGGGACGACAGATTGGGCAACAACCACACCGGACCGATATTAGAGCGGAGCCGCTACACTGACTAAATTATATTTTTAGGACTTTTTATTTTTTTTACGATCACATAAAAGACACAACCACACCACCATGCATATGCACACCGCACTCGCACACTCAATGAGAGGCTCTAACACTTGCTTAGAGATGGTGGTCAATGATAAATCTCTAATATCACTGCATGTCTATATGATTTTAATTATAATTATGATTATGACTATGATTACATTTTTAGGACCTTTCGATCGGATGGTTGTGATTTATTACTATATGATATGCTATGTGTGATCGCCTTGCCGAACCTAAGTTTGCTGGAAATATATTGGTTGCTTTACTCCAAAAAAAATGCACTACGCGCGTAGCCAAATGAGTGTGTGATGCTTTTTTTTTTCTAACCATATAATTTTTTTTCAAGATGATCTGAACTTGTAGTAAGTGACATGCATGCTAGTAGTAGGGACATCTGTCTGCTGTTGGGTACTGTTAGTTAGTTTGTGCATGTGATGTTTGCGTAATGATGTGTGTGTATGTCTTCCTTTTATAAACCTCAAAAATTGAATATAAGATGCCTTATTTCTTTCTATGAAACCATCACTATAAGAATCTCATAATATTTTTGGCGGTCGGCTGACGAGATAATTAACCTTGGTGATTTTCATGCTATACTTGACGGTTTTTGACCGACATGCATATAAATTTTTCAGATGATGATCGATCAACTTCCAAATTAAAGACGTGCCAATTTACTAAAGATAGCAAGATGAACAGAACGGATTAGCGAGATCGCGATGTGAGATCTCAGCATTTGGTACGTGTGGTCAGGATGCTAGCTATAGCTACTCGTCCTTTGCCGTACGGACGCGTGCAAAACGGGTGGAGCCAATGGAGCTAGACGACGACGTACGTCGAGGTCGACGTCGAGGTCGCGATGAGACACCATCATGGCCGGACACGACGACACGACACGGCGATCGATCGATCCGAGATCCATATCCCGGCCGAGTACAGAGTACATACCATGAAGGTGTCGCCGATGTTGACGACGAACGCGCCAGGCAGCGGCCGCACGGGGCGCCACGCGCCGGCGACGAGCACCTGGAGGCCGTCGACGTCGCCGTCCTGGAGGAGCACGGTGAGCGCCGAAGGGTCGCAGTGCGGCCCCGTCCCCAGCGTCCTCTCCGGCTCCGGGCACGGCGGGTAGTAGTTGCACCGCATGATTGAGCTGCTGTCCTCGAAGAACTCCCTGTAGTATCCGCCCCCCACCCCCAGGCTCTCCCCTAGCACCGCCATTATCGCCTTCGTCACCTCCTCCATCGCCTCGCAGTACTCCTGGTACACCTCCCTACATCATCCATGCTCCATGTCATCGTCCGGTTTAATATAATCCATTATCTAAAAATAATGTTCCATGTCATCGATCGATCGATCGATCATGCAAATGTAGCTAGGTGGTGTCATGTGTGCATGCACTACTAAAAAAACTGTTAAAATAGGTTTTCACGGACGGCCAACCACTCCGTTACAGACCGGTGAAAATATATCCTTTTCGCTGGCGAGCGAAGATGCCTTTTCGCTGACGATTGTCATAACGCAGCCACTAGACTGGCGGCTGCTTTATAATAGTTGTCAGCGAAAGCGACCTTCGTGGGTTGCGAGATCCATTTCTCGTTATATTTTTGTAGGAAAAAAAATAAGGTGTCGTCATGAAAAATTATTTTTCTAAGTAGTGATTGCTGTGAATTTACCCTAGGTGTTTGAAGTCGTCGCCTAGGGTGGAGAAGTAGTCGGCGACGGAGGAGTTGTTGCTGGCGGCGTTGGCGTGGCTGTGGCCGAAGGAGAGCGTCTCCTTCCAGGGGAGGTTGGAGACGAAGCGGTCGGCGTGGGCGGCGGTGTAGCCGGTGACCGTGCCTGGGGCGCGGCGGGCGCGCTGCTTCGCGGCGGGCGGGAGGCGGAAGAAGCCCGCGGCGCCGTCGAGCGCGGCGCGCGCCAGCGACGGGGGCACGCCGTGCCCGCTCACCTGGAAGAACCCGTGGCTCGTGCACGCGGCGGCCACCTGCGCGACGGCACGGCGCATCCCGGCGGCGTCGCGCAGCGCCGCGGCGAGGTCGACCACGGGCACGTCCAGCTCCCCTGTCGGCGGCGACGACGCCGGCAGCGCCACGTCGGCGCGCGGCCAGACGAACGGCGCCGGGATCTTGGGCTGCTGCCAGAGGTCAAGGACGACGGCGGCGGCGTCGTCGTCGGCTTCGCCTCCTCCCTTCGCCGCCACGAGCTTGCTGGCATCCTGCGCGTTCGAGATGTACACCATGGCTGTACCTGTACGTATGGTCGAGCCGGTTTCTGCAGTGCAGAGTGTGTGTGAGAGAAAGGAGCAGAGTGTTGTGTGCTATTTGTAATGGGTGAGGAGATGCATGCATGTGTGATGTGTCGATCAAGCGAACGAGCAAGCTGGGTGCGAGTGACGCACACGCCATGCTTGTATATATGCCTGGTTTTCACTGTCAAGAAGGACAACAACGACAATATACTTTTCAACTCTTGCTAAGGCCTACCAAAACAATAACTTTTCACCCATCACATCAAATATTTGGACACATGTATGAAATATTATATATGGAAAAAAACCAATTACACAGTTTACGGTTAAATTGCTTGACAAATCTTTTAAATCTAATTGCGCCATAATTCAATAATGTAGTGCTATAGTAAACATTTGTTAATGACGGAATAATTAGGATTAATAAATTCGTCTCGTAATTTCCTAGAGGAATATGTAATTTCCTAGAGGACTATATTTAATACTTCAAATGTGTCTCCGTATATCCGATGTGACAAAAAACCTACAACTTTTTTCCATCTAAACAAGGCCTAAATAGGGAGAATAAGTGAATTGCTAGTATAGTTCCTACCAGTGATTGAAATTTCGCGCCCCCCCACGCGCAAGTCGCTATCCTATCCAAAATTTTACAGTTTTTCTCATTTTTTTTTAATTTTGATTAAAGTGTAGTACAATTGTGTTAAAATTTTTGAAAAAACCTATCCAAAATGTAACAAAAAAATCCTGAAATTTTGGTTCTACCGAAATGATAAAATATATTTTCGGTAAAATTGAAAGTGAAAACCCTGGGTCCAAATGACTTAATTAGCTTTTGGAGAACTCGTGTCAATATATACAACACTTAATATGTTAGCGACGAAATTTGGTAAGCCCGAAGTCATCATCGGCTTCAGAGTTATGGAATCAGCCGATGGGGGTCGTCAAATCGCCAGCAACCGTGTTCTCGATGGAGTCGGATCAACTAAAGGGAATTTATCTAGAAGAGTCCGGGTTCAAGAAGAATGTGACATGGTAGTTTATCTATTAATTATGAATAGTTCGTTAGTTTTCTTTTATCTTTAGGAAAGTGTGTTTAGTGTCTGATAAGGACTTTATGTTTTCCTTTTATCTTTAGGAAAGTTTCTTTCTTATCCGATAAGGACTTGTATCAACCCATAGGTATAAATATGTACACCCGGGGTCTATGTAAATAATCAATCTTCATGATCAATACAATTCGGCGCATCGCCACCTTTTACCTTTTCTACTTTATTTTATCGTCCGGTGGGACTTGACACCTGACGCGGGGCTGCATCGGTATTCGATCTCCGGCTAAGGGGTAAGTCCAATGTTCCGCCGGCCCAGGCAATTGTATCGTTTACGTCGGCGTCGTTCAAGGCTGCATCAGTACATTCGACCTCTTGGATTGCTCTGGTTTGGATGATATATTTGCCTACCTATTTATCATATGTCTCTGTTCATCTAGTCTTAGCATATCAATTTAGCTCTATCGTCTGCTTCTCGTTTTATGGTTTCTGCCGGTATCGGCTAAATCGCGTTGCTAGATTAGATTAGCTTAGACATCCACCACCCTGAAAACTCAGTCAACGGCTTGATTGTCTAGATATTATGTTTCTTTTCATACTTAGTGCTGCATCAGTTAAGTTTGATCTACTAAGTCGTGCTTAGAACCATAATCTCTAGCCTGCTTCTTGATTGCCAATAAGAGTTTCATCGGGGTTTCAGCCGGTGAGTTATCTGGACGTTGCATCGGCTCATAAGGATTGCATATACATATAAGTTGGATTTAGCCGATGACAACAAAGGTTTCACTGTTTAATCTAATCTTGTGGATTTCATGACATCGGACCTCCAGCCGATGTGTGCTTTAACCTTCGGATCAATGCTTATTTATCATATCATTATTTGCCGATTGGTTTATACCGGATTATATTGTTATTTTATTACATCACCATCAGCCGATTGCCTTTATATCATTATCTACATTGGACATATAGCAGATTGCTTAAAACCCTATCGCTATCGGCTGGCATTGGCTATCGGTTATTACCGGCTATCGGCTGGAACCATTCCATCGGCTTGTCAGCCGATCGACTATTTGATCTATTGTTTACATATCTTGTCAGTTGCAGGGTCAAACTGACTGGCACGCCCGCATCTCATCATATTTGGACCTGCACTAGAGCTAAGCAGATCTCCCAGGCTAGTGTGTGTTTTTCGCATCAACACGCTTTTGGCACGCCCAGTGGGACCCGATTTTTATACCCAATATGTCTGAAGAAGAAGTCAATGCCAAGATTATGGTCACGGTGGAGAATTTAACGGAAGAACAGAGGTTGATGGAGCAGTTTTTAACTGATTTTCAAATGCGTTGTCTTCAATGTTTCATCATGACACCAGAAGGGCCAATTCAGAAGACTCGATTCCCCAAGCCGATAGTTGAAATACTTCAAGATACAGTTGATGAAGCAGTTCATCGCACATTGTTTGATCAGTCTGGAGTTTTGGTGAGTACACTACAAGATGTGATCAAGAAGATAGTTCCTGAAATAGTTGCTCAAAAGAATCAGCTTCGGGGGGGGGGGGGGGGGGGGGCAAGCATATCAATATCAGCCAGAAGAACTTCGTCAATATGGGCATGATGAAGAATATCAATATAACAATGATTTAGCCAATAGAGTTGCGAAGATAATAGAGGAGCAGTTTGGAATCAAACCTAAGGAACATACTTCTGTGTATCGGCTGTCATATCCTGAGTGGTTTGATAGGGTGCCATTGCCACACCGATACAAAGTTTCAGATTTCTCCAAGTTTTCAGGGTAGGATGATACATCTACAATGGAACACATCAGTCGATTCTTAACACAATGTGGGGAGGCATCGGCTGAAGAAGCTCTGAAAGTTAGATTTTTATTTCCATTGTCTTTGACTGGATCGGCTTTCACATGGTTTTCATCGCTACCATCAGATTCTATCCAAGGATGGGCCGATCTTGAGAAGCAATTTCATGACTATTTTTTGCTGGAATCAAAGAGTTGAAGCTTTTAGAAATATCAGTTGAGCAGCAAGAAGGAGAATCGGCTATGGAATATATTCAGAGATTTCGTAATGTCTGCGGCCGATGTTATAGATTGAGTCTAAGTGATGAGCAGCTCGCAGATCTTGCATTCCAAGGATTGTCAGCACTTATCAGAGAGAGATTCTTTTGCCACGAGTTTGACAGTCTAGCTCATTTAATGCAGACAGTATCGGCTTTTGAAAGCCGATTGCGAGAAGCAAGGGAAGATCGATTTTGGAATTATCAAGATCAGAGAGAAGAGAATTTTGGAGCATGAGTCCTCATACTCCAAAACTAGGGGGCATGTGTTAACGATGAAATTTGGTAAGCCCAAAGTCATCATCGGCTTAGAGTCAGCATCGGCTGATGGGGGTCGTCAAATCGCTAGCAACCGTGTTCTCGATGGAGTCGGATCAACTAAAGGGAATTTATCTAGAAGAGTCCGAGTTCAAGAAGGATGCCGCATGGCAGTTTATCTATTAATTAGGAATAGTTTGTTAGTTTCCTTTTATCTTTAGGAAAGTGTGTTTAGTGTCCGATAAGGACTTTATGTTTTCCTTTTATCTTTAGGAAAATTTCTTTCTTGTCCGACAAGGATTTGTATCAACCCATGGGTATAAATATGTACACCCGGGTCTATGTAATTTATCAATCTTCACGATCAATACAATTCGGCGCATCGCCACCTTTTACCTTTTCTACTTTATTTTATCGTCCGGCGGGACTTGGCACCTGACGCGGGGCTGCATCGGTGTTCGAATCTCCGGCTAAGGGGTAAGTCTAATGTTCCGCCGGCCTAGGTAATTGTATCGTTTACGTCGGTGTCGTTCAAGGCTTGCATCAGTACATTCGACCTCTTGGATTGCTCTGGTTTGGATGATATATTTGCCTACCTATTTATCATATGTCTCTGTTAATCTAATCTTAGCATATCAATTTAGCTCTATCGGCTGCTTCTCGTTTAGGGTTTCTGCCGGTATCGGCTAAATCGCGTTGCTAGATTAGATTAGCTTAGACATCTACCACCCTGAAAACTCAGTCAACGGCTTGATTGTCTAGATATTATGTTTTTTTTCATACTTAGTGCTGCATCAGTTAAGTTTAATCTACTAAGTCATGCTTAGAACCATAATCTCTAGCCTGCTTCTTGATTGCAATAAGAGTTTCATCGGGGTTTCAGCCGGTGAGTTATCTGGACGTTGCATCGGCTCATAAGGATTGCATATACATATAAGTTGGATTTAGCCGATGACAACAAAGGTTTCACTGTTTAATCTAATCTTGTGGATTTCATGACATCGGACCTCCAGCCGATGTGTGCTTTAACCTTCGATCGATGCTTATTTATCATATCATTATTTGCCGATTGGTTTAACCGGATTTATATTGTTATTTTATTACATCATCATCAGCCGATATCCACAACTCCACTCCAGACCCATATCCTGAAGCTAAATTTAAGAGTTAGAGCTCTATCAAACAGGCCGAGTTTGGATCTCTATCAAATGGGGCCTGAGAACACATATATACTTGCTGTCAAAGGAATACCAATCGATGACCAATGGATATGGGCTGTTGTTGACAGGTTTTTTTTCCTTATCCGATCCACAACTTCTTCCTAGGTCGTAGCTAGCTCTATCCTTGATTCTCGTCATCCTCCATACCACTTCACAATCACCATTGTCATTGTTGACATAAGGTGCCTCCACCCTTGCTACACAACTAGGGGCACTGCCCAATGGCCAACTAGTTTTCTACATGATATTTCATTGGAAAAGATATGTAGGTTGGAATATTCAATGCATATTTAGAAAATAAATTAAAATCTGATCACTCTTATTGAAAAGTTAATTCTGAGGGAGCTAGCTGCAGGGAGTGCTACGGCAATTATTGTATTTCTCTGTTCTAGCCAACTACTTCAATAGATGTTATAACCTTTTTTTTTTCCTGTATGAAGCTTGGGCTTTCTTTCATAAAGATGGATAACGGGAATTTCGGTGAAAAAATTGATCTTATGCATTCTACCTTCGTTGAGAAAAGTTTTGGGAGGGGATAGTGAATAAATGTGAGATAGGAGATAGATGTGTCGATCTATAATTTCCAATCAGACATGTGACCCACCCTATCAGTATCCTTTAGAAGCAACAAGAGTAACATATGTTGTTAATTAGCGACGAGCATGACTAGTTAAAATATATTCCATCCGCCCTAAAATAAATCAACTTCTAACTTTAAACCTTGTCTCAACATAAATCAACCGTTACCTGTTTTACTTACGTTCAGTCCACGAATCGAAAAGTATCATCCGTTCAATACCAACTGCCTATCCACCCACCAATATTATTTACGTGAGTCAATATTATTACCGGTAGCGCTATTTCCGAGCGCTAGAGCGCGGAATATTGTTCCGAGCACCGCACATCGCGTCCAGAGTCCGCAAAAACTGGTGTTCGGTTGCCCACGTTCGATATGTGTAGATTAGTTCTATTGAATTCGGGGTAAATCAATTACAGATCCGTAAAAACGGTGGTCAGTTGAAAATAATCGTTGTAATTGGTTTTATCTCTGTTTCCAATGGAGGTAGCTATGATATGGTGTGCACAAACTGAGACCAAGTAGTAATCGAATTACTGTCGATGTAAATGAAAATTGATGTGCATGTTCATGTAGTAATTGGATTAAACGACAACCAATGCTTGGTGAAACCTTTAGTAATCGAGTTACTGTCGACATAAATGAAAATTGATGGTGCATGTGCTTGTAGTAGTTGGGTTATGAACAATATTGGTTGATCAAATCTTATCTTGTAGTATTCGTATTACTGTTTGTCGGTGAAGTAGGCCCGGGGGTATGCAGAATAAGGGGAATTTACCTTCCCATCCTGGCGCATGACCTACAGCATGGCTTTACCCCCGTACCCCGTGGGTCGTAGGAGGCGGTCGGGGGGCCTCGGGGTGGCCATGTCATGCCCCCTCGGGACCTTGCGCCGTTTTTGCCCCCGAGGCCTCGGGTGCCACGTCATGCCCCTCGGGCCCTCACGCCGTTTTGCCCCGGGCCTTGGGGTGCCACGTCATGCCCCTCGGGCCCTGCACCGTCTTGCCCTCGGGCCCTTGCACCGTCTTGCCCCGAGGCCCCCACCTGTCCGCCATCTGGCGGGGGAGCGAGCGGGGAGGGAGCCCAAGCCGAACCTTCTTTAATGAACACAACGCCCCAACTGCCGCCCTGCCGCATTTAATGCGGTAGGACAGACGTGCGGCGTACGCGACTAGCGCGCGGCGGACAGGAATGACCGGTCTGTGACCGGCCTGTCACCAGTCACATCTAACTGGACGGACAGCTGTGGCCTCCACGTCGCATCTGCCTCCGGCAGAGTGGAGGCAGGTATGACCCGTCTCATCGGGAGGGTCATTCGAGATCCTCCCCACTAGAGGATGACCACCACAATTCTTTATCCATCAATGGGAGATTGACAGGGGTGTCCCCCGTGTCAGGCAAGGGACGGTGCTAGGCCCCACTCAAAGACAAACCGTGGCTTAGCTTCCAAGCTAAGGCACAAGGACATGTAATTAATATAGAGAATATTTTCCCTTCTCTCTAGGTAGATTTCGCAGCATGTGTGGTATCCCCTTAGAATATAAAAGGAGGGCCATGCCTAGTGGAGAGGGGGATCGGATCTCTGGATCCAGGGGAGATAGCTTCTCTAACTCTAACTTGTACACCTGAGATTCTGAGGCTTCCCGAGCAAAAAAGAATCATCATACAAACAGGAGTAGGGTGTTATGCTTCACAGCGGTCTGAACCTGTATAATCTTATTGTGTGCATACTAGTTGGGGAATTGAGGGGGGAGTACGTGACTTCCAGAGGCGAGCCTTTTCCCCTGGCCGAACTCACAAAAAGGGGGATCCCACGATCTCCCGCTCGAGAGGATCACTCCTCGACAGCTAGCGCGCCTGGTAGGGGGATTTCGCGCGCTTTGAAAGGAAGTCGTTCCCCTTCCGCCCCAAGTCTTCCTCCGGCCCCGACGATCATGGTCGAGGTTTTAGAGGAAGAGGTGGAGGTGCACACCCCCCACCATCCGGGAGTGAGGTGCCAGCGGGAGTCGCAACCCGCGCCACCGCCGGCACGGCTCGCGGACTCCGCCCCCCGACCCCCCGCGGAGGGAGGTTCCCGATCGATCGGGAGCTCGGCCCTCTCCCCGCCTCTGGACGGGGGGAGGCCACGGCACGTCCGAGCGCGCCGCCGCCTGACCTACTTGCGACGGCAGCTCGCCTCAGAGCGCACTTCAGGCGGCGGGAGCCCTCCTGCACCATCCTCCGGTGGACGCGGATCCGGAGGCCCCCCTCCAACGATGGTTGGACGACGTCGCCAACTTGGTCACCACTGCCCAGCGGCAGTTGGCCGCGAGTGGCCGTTCCGCCGCCACAGGTACGTCACGTACCTCCACCGTCCTCTCCTCATCAGCAAGGAGAAGGGCCCGTCGGGCACCCACAGCATCAAGGCGATCTGCGACCCCAACGTCGTCAGGGGTCTCGGAAAGTCGGAGGCGTCACGATGGCCTGTACGGGGGGCAGGACGCTCGAGTCAACATTGAGCGTCGACGAGACGAGCGCCGCGCCGCCCGCATGGGAGAAAGCGCCTCCTCGTCTGGAGTGCCTCGTTCCTCCTCGCGCGGCCGGCCCGCCCCTCACGTCCACCCCAAGGGGAACTGGTTGCAGGGCCTTCGTGGCGAGTCTCCGGAATGTCCGGTGGCCCCGGAAGTTTCGCCCCAACCTCACGGAGAAGTATGATGGCAGCATCAATCCCTCCGAGTTCCTCCAGATCTATACCATGATCATCGTGGCGGCGGGAGGGGATGACCGGGTCATGGCGAATTATTTCCCCATGGCTCTAAGGGTCAGGCGCGCGGATGGCTTATGACCCAGGTCCCCCGACTCCATCCACTCCTGGGAGGACCTGTGCCAGCAGTTTATCACAAAACTTCCAGGGCACATACCCCCGTCCGGGGGAGGAGGCGGAACTACACGCTGTGCAGCGGAAGGACGATGAGTCCCTCCGCACATACATACAGCACTTCTGCCAGGTCCGCAACACTATTCCGTGCATCCCGGCCCACGCGGTCGTTTATAGCGTTTCGGAACGGTCGTGCGGCACAACCGCATGCTGGAGAAAATCGCCTCTAAGGAGTCTAAAAACCACCGCCGAGCTCTTCGAGCTAGCGGACAGGTGGCTCGGAAGGAGGAGGCGTGGGATTGGAACTCCCCCCAGCACCGGTTGCGGCGTCGGCGGCCGCCCCCGAGACCCGCCCCCCACTCCAAGCGGTGGGACAGAAGGGGCAAGCGGAAGTCAGCCCGCTCTGATGACGAGGGCCATGTCCTTGCGGCTGATGGTGCCCTCGCGGGCCCCGTGCAAGGAAAGGACCACCAACGGCAAGCCGAACTCTACCGCCCCTTCCGGTGAGGGTCGGTCGGCGGACAAGTGGTGCTCGGTGCACAATACTTATCGGGCACAGTCTTGCCGACTGCCGCTCGGTCAAAAGAACTTGGCCGAGCGGTTTCAGAAAGCCGAAGAGGAGAAGCGGCAGAGTCGACGGGAGGGCAAAGCCCCCACGACCCCCGCCAATGATCGGCGGGAGGAGTCTAAGAAGAAGGCCCCCCGCCGACGATGGCGATGACAGCGAGGGTCTGGATTCCAGATACCTCAGGGAACTGTTGCCACTCTCGATTGGGGGGGGGGGGGCTTGCGCTTACACATCCCGTCGTGGAATCAAGGCCATGAGGCGTGAGCTTCTGGCCGCCGTCCCGACTCACGAGGCGGCACGAAAGGCGCGTTGGTCGGAGGTGAAGCTCACCTTTGACCAGAGCGACCATCCGACGGTGCTCGCCCGGGGTGGGAAGTTGGGCTCTTGTGGTCTCCCCGACCATCCACAACGTCAAGATGAAGCGAGTCCTGGTCGGACGGGGGGGGGGGGGGGGGGGGCAGCTTGAGCATCATCTCCCCGGCCGCCTTCGAACGCTCAAGGCCCCGGGGATGAAGCTCCAGCCGTCCTTGCCGATCATCGGCGTGACCCCGGGGCACACGTGGCCTCTCGGCCACGTTGACCTCCCGGTAACCTTCGGCGACTCCACCAACTTCCGCACTGAGCGGATCGACTTTGACGTGGCGGATCTCAATCTGCCCTACAACGCGGTCCTGGGCAGGCCGGCGTTGGTAAAGTTCATGGCTGCCACCCACTACGCCTTCCTCCAGATGAAGATGCCCGGGCCCTAGTGGTCCCATCACAGTCTCTTGGCAATGTCAAGGTCGCCCTCACCTGCGGCGGAGCTGCGCGCCGACAACCTGGTGGTGGCCACGGGGCGGCAGGCCCTGGAGGCCTCCGCGTCCCGCGCCTCCAAGAAGCGCCTCGCCTCGGCTGATGAGGTACCCGTCAAGGAGAGCCCCCTTGGCGATGATCCATCCAAGACCGCCAAAATTGGCGGGACCTTGGCCGTCGGACATGCCCGGGGTCCCCAGGGAGGTGATCGAGCACCGCCTCGCTGTGCGGCCAGACGCGCGGCTCGTTCGGCAGAAAGTGCGGCGTCAAGCCCCGGAGCGGCAAGCCTTCATCCGAGAGGAGGTTGGCGCGGCTCCTGGAGGCTGGCTTCATCCGCGAGGTGATCCATCCGGAGTGGCTGGCAAACCCGGTGGTTGTCCCGAAGGCTAACGGCAAACTCTGGATGTGCGTCGACTACACGGACCTCAATAAGGCATGCCCCAAAGATCCTTTCCCTTTGCCGCGCATAGATCAGTAGTCGACTCCACTGCGGGGTGTGACCTTTTGTGTTTTCTAGATGCCTACTCTGGGTATCACCAGATCCGCATGGCTAGGGAAGATGAGGAAAAAAACTGCTTTCATCACCCCTATGGGCACCTTTTGTTATACAACTATGCCTTTTGGTTTAAAAAATGCAGGCCCTACCTTTCAGCGTATGACTCATATTACTTTGAGTAATCAGATAGGGCACAATGTAGAGGCATATGTTGATGACCTGGTGGTAAAGATGTGCCACCAGGATACGTTGTTGCATGATTTGGCCGAGACTTTTGATAGTCTTAGGTCCACGCGCATGAAACTGAACCCCGACAAGTGTGTGTTCGGTGTGCCGGCGGGCAAACTCCTTAGTTTTCTAGTCTCCTCCCGAGGCATAGAAGCTAATCCCGAGAAAATACGCGCGATAGAGAGGATGCGCCCCCCCAGCAAGCTCAGGGATATGCAGTGCGTCACAGGATGGATGGCCGCCCTAAGTCGATTCATATCGAGACTGGGAGAGAGGGCGCTACCCTTATTCAAGCTCCTCAAGCGCCCCGGGCCATTTGTATAGACGGAGGAAGCAGAGCAAGCTCTCAATCAGCTGAAAGCTTACCTCACCTCCCCCCCCATCCTAGTAGCCTCACGACCAGGGGAGCCATTGCTGCTCAACTTGGCTGCGACCCCCCACGCGGTGAGTGCCCGCCCTAGTAGTCGAGCGCGACGAGAGTAGGCCAGGGGGGCCCCTCAACTGGTGATGGCCCATCGTCCCCCCAAGGCCGATGCCCGAAGCCCCCAGCCCCTCGGAGGGCCCCGAGGCCCCCGCGGGAAGAGGAGAGGCTCTGGCAGGCGCCCCCCGAAGCCCCCAGCCCCTCGGAGGGCCCCGAGGCCCCCGTGGGAAGAGGAGAGGCTCTGGCAGGCGCCCCCCGAGGCCTACAACCCCTCGGAGGGCCCCGAGGCCCCCGCAGGAAGAGGAGAGGCTCTGGCAGGCGCCCCCGAGGCCTACGATCGCGACAGTGGTCCGAGATCCCCCTGAGGCTCCCGAGCACGAGTGCCCCGTACCAGTTGCCCCTGACATCACGAACCGGCCCCACCGTAAGGTGCAACGGCCCGTCTACTTTGTCAATGAGGCGCTCCGAGACGCGAAAACCCGATACCCACAGGCCCAGAAGATGCCTTTATGCAGTCTTAATGGCCTCAAGGAAATTGCGCCATTACTTCCAAGCGCATCGGGTTTCCGTCCTAATGTCTTACCCTCTTGGTCAGATATTGCACAACCGAAGAGGGCACCGGTCGGGTAGTGAAGTGGGCCATCGAGCTTGCTTAATTCAACTTGCACATCGAACCGCGGCAACGCGATTAAAAGCCAGGTTCTGGTTGACTTCATCGCAGAATGGACGCCGGTGGATGACCCTCTCCCATCCGATCTCCCCTCCCTCCTCAGAGACGGTGAAGACCCGAGCATCGACATTCACGCCGGGCACTGGGTTATGCACTTCGATGGCTCCCTCAACCTTCATGGTGCGGGGGCTGGAGTCATACTAACTTCACCAATCGGGGATGTCCTTAAGTACAATCGTTCGGCTCGATTTCCGAGCCAAGAACAATATGGTGGAATATGAAGGACTCCTCGCAGGGTTGAGGGCGGCGGCCGGAATGGGCATCCGCCACCTCCTAGTCTTAGGCGATTCCTAGTTGGTCGTGAATCAGGTCTCCAAGGAATACCAGTGCACCGACCCACAAATGGAGGCGTACGTACGTGAGGTGCGGCGCATGGAGAGCCACTTCGATGGACTCGAGCTCCGGCACGTGCCCCGACGCGACAACACAATCGTTGATGAGTTGTCGTGTATCACGTCGGCGTGAGCCCCACTCCCCCCGGGGACCTTCGAGGAAGGCTCGCGCGGCCGTCGGCACAATTGGGCCCCCCGAGGACCCCCGGCTCCACAACCTCCGCCCCGAGCCGCCGATAACCCGCGTGGCCTCGGGTCCTGAGGGGGTCGGACCCCGCCCCCCATCATCACGTCGCCTGGATGGCTCACATCCGGGCGTACCTCGACAATAATACTCTTCCCGAGGATCACGCAGAAGCTCAGAAGCTTGCGCGCATCTCTAAGCGGTACGTGCTCGTAGAAGGGACCCTCATACCGACGCGCCGCCAACGGGATGCTCTTGAAGTGTATCTCTCGGGAACAGGGCGTCGAGCTCATTGCCGACGCCCATGAGGGTGAGTGTGGGGCGCATTCTGCCTCATGCACCTTGGTCGGTAAAGCCTTCTGGCAAGGTTTTTACTGGCCGACCAGCGTTGCAAGACGCACAGGAATGGGTCCAGGCGATGTAAGGCGTGCCAGTTCCACGCCAAGCAAACCCACCAAGCCGGCCCAGGCTTTACAGGTCATCCCGCTCTCTTGGCCCTTCGCAAGTCTTGGGGCTAGACATCCTTGGGCCGTGCAAAGCGGCTCGAGGCGGGTATCAGCACCTGTATGTCGCCATCGACAAATTCACCAAGTGGCCCGAGGCTTACCCCGGTCGTCAAAAAATCGACAAGCATTCCGCCCTCAAGTTCATCAGGGGCATCACGTCCCGGTTCGGGGTGCCCAACCGTATCATTACGGATAATAGCACCCAGTTCACCAGTGAACTGTTCGGCGACTATTGCGACGACATGGGTATCAAGCTATACTTCGGCTCGCCCGCCCACCCGAAGAGTAACGGCCATGTTGAGCGAGCCAATGTAGAAATCCTCAAAGGGCCTCAAGATTAAGACGTACAACGTCCTGAAGAAGCACGGAGATTCGTGGCTTGAAGAATTGCCCGCCGTGCTCTGGGCAAAACCGGACCACTCCAAGTCGCGCCACAGGAGAAACCCCCTTTTTCCTGGTGTATGGTGCCGTGGCGGTCCTGCCATCGGAGCTTTCCCTGGGTTCGCCTCGTGTTGCGCTGTACAATGAGGCCACTCAGGATGTCCTCCGCCGCGATGATCTTGACTTCTTGGAAGAAAGGGAGGAGGCGCGCGGCCCTGCGGGGCGGCGTGTTATCAGCAAAGCCTGCGGCGCTATCACTAGCGCCACGTCCGGGCCCGATCACTACAAGCTGGCGACCTCATCCTACACCGCGTGCAGTCGCGCTTGGGGCTGAGCAAGCTCTCACCAATGTGCGAAGGGCCATACAAAGTGATTGGGGGTTCCCCGGCCAGGCTCTGTTCGGTTAGCCAACGGACGACGGCACTGGAACTGCCTAATCCATGGAATATCGAACACCTCCGCCGCTTCTATCCATAGTGTCGCATTTCTTGTTTGCTTTCCGGGAGCTCGGGCCAAGCCCCCGTACAACCCTTCGGCTTGCGTGGACTTGGCCGGGGGCTACCAATGTGCAGTACTTTGTATCTTTTTCCCTTTCCCAAATAATAAATTCGGTGGACGCCGCTACGCACCCTTTTTTCTGCCCTTTCCTCTGGCTCGTCCTGGTTCAAAGGATAATTCGCGCTTGCTCCGAACCCTAAGTGGCGTTGGGCGACCTGAAAACCGCCGAAAGGGAGCCCGAGCGCGGGCAGCGCCCCGGGCTGCGGCGAACCCCGGGAGCTCGGAAGGGGCCTACACACGGCCGTCCCCGACCCCCGGTCGTCGTAGCCTCGGTCCGGCCAGACCCGCCGGTCGGCTCCCTTGGGACGGTAGCCTCGCCCCTTACCATATAGGTTCCACGGGCTGAGCGTGAATTTACCTTTTCTTAAGGACGAGCCCGAGGGGGGGGGGGGAAGGGGTAAAAAACGGCTATTTAATCATAGGGAATTAATTGAATATTTTTGCTCTGGTTTTTCTTCTTTCTGTGCCGCAGGCATTTAATGGAGAAAGCGAAGGGTAGAAAATATAAGAAGAAACTTTATTTACAGGTAAGAAGGCACGATGGCCTAAGAATAAGAGGTGTGTTCGATGCAAAGCACATAACAAAAGGAAGGTTAAAAGCGGGGATAATCACGGAGTGCCCAAGCTCCCGAGGCCGGCGCCGCTGACCACGTCGTCCCAATCCTCGCCACCAACTCGTCACCACCGTCTCCGCTCCCGCTCCCCTCATCTTTGCTCCTGCTCTCCTCGTCCGAGGCAAGCCCCGGAGGTGAACCGAGGGGCCGACCCCTTGATGTTAGAGACGATCGCGTCGTCCGCCTCCCCCGGACTTGCTCCCGAGCCCCGGCCTCGGTTTCCCGGGGGAATTCCTCGAGCGCCACGCCATGGGGTGAAGTTTGGGGTCGCGGGCTTGGTAGCTGGCGAGGACTAATTCCACACCGCAGCCCGTGCTAGCGAAAGCCGACGATGACTTGATGGTCTCGCCGACCTCTTCCTCCAGCCTCTCTAGGTCAGCCGCCAGCCCATCCAGCTGGAGCGCGAGTGCCGACTGAGTGGGCGGGAGCTTCCTGTCCTGGCGTAAGGAGATGCCCACTCGGCGCCCCTACGCGCTCCAGCCAGGCGACGGCATCGGAGAGTTCCTTGCCCGGGCCCGATCTCGTTGGTAAGGCGAAGGCCGCAATCTCCCAAGCTTGATCTTGCACCAGGCGCCCTAGATCAGCAAGAGCACTCTGAGCCGCGGCAAGCTGGCTCGCCAACTCCGCGCCGCCGGGCTGGCCGCCCGCCGCCAGGACCTTCTCCCGGGCCTCCAGCTCAGAAGCCCTTGCCGCCAACGCCGCGCGCTCGGCTCGAACGCTCTCCAATTGCCGAGCCTCGCGCCCGACGACAGCCTCCTCGCGCTTCGCGAGTTGCTCGACCAGCCGGCGCGCCGCCACCTCACGGCGGCTCACCTCGGCCTCGCGTTCGGCGAGCGCAGAGTCCCGTGCCCGGCACACCTCTTCCCGGAGCCTTAGCTCCTCCGAGCGACGGGCCGCCGAAGCCTTCGCGGCGAGGGTGGTCCGGTCGTGCTCAGCTACGACCTCCTCGCGGAGATGAAGGGAGGTCTCCGCCTCCGCCGCCGCCCTCTCGTGGGTGGCCAAGGTGGACTCCCGCTGGTCTAGCATACGTGCTCGCTCCTCCAGCGCCCGAGCCAGCCCCTCCAGCTCCCGGGCTCGTTGCGCCTGCTCCCGGCTGCGCGCGTCTTGCTCGCGCTGTTTCGAGTTGAGAACCTCGATTCGCCGACGAATCGTGGCCTCGAACTCTTGCGTAGAACGGGCGCGCTCGTCCAAGACCTTGCGTTCGGCCTCGAGCGCAGCCGTCCGAGCCCGCAGCGAGGCGTCGGCCTCCGATGCCCGCCGCTCTTGGGCGGCAGCCGCCTCAAGGACACCGCGGGCGTTTTCGCCCCTCTTCGCTAGGTCCTCGGCATGGGCCTCGTACTGCAGGCGGATGTCGTCCAGTGCCTCATCCAGGACACTTGAGGCGATCAGTGCCGCCTGCCGCTCTTCCTCCGTCTCCCGCATGACAGAGTCCAGTACTTCCTCGCGCGCCTGGATCTCTGCCAGTTGGGCTTGGCGCATCTTGCGCCCCACTTCCACCATGACGTCCACAGCGCGGCGCCCCTCGTCAACCCACGCGCGGTCCGCCACGAGCTGCGCCCACTCCGCCTCCAGGGCCGCCCGCTCCTCCGCCAGTGCTTGAACTTGGGTGTTGAGCCCCTCCCGAACAGTGGAAATTGGCGGCGGCGAGCACCTGCAGGAGTGGCTCCATGCGTGCCGATTCAGGAGAAGAAGAAGGTTTGCGGTCTGCCCCCCGGGACGACGGAGTGCCACTAGATCCCCCGCGGGAACTGAGGCTACTCTCAACCTCCCTCCCGCGTGGCCAGCCCCGAAGGCGCCCCAAACGCAAGGGGGAGCGGTTGTACCTCTCACCTCCTGTTTCGGGCCCTCGGGCAGACTCGGCCTCGGCCTCGGCCTCGGGCCCGCCCCCGGCTTCGGCCTCGGCCCTCAGGCTCAGAGGACCTGCACCTCCAGTCTCATACTCCCGGGCCACGACCCCCCCTCGGCCCCCGCTTCCAGGGAGGCGCTCCGCTCGGGTCTGTCCCTCGGAGTCCTTGCCCCCGGGAGGGACGCCGCCTCCACTTATCGCCTGCGGCAGGGTAGTGCTCCGGCTTGAGGTGGACCCGGAGACAGACCCGGGCGTGCCGCCCGTGGGCCCCGCCGGAAGGCCGCGAAGGCCCCGCGGCGCCGGATCGGCCGAGCCCGGGCCGCTCCGGTCGCTCGGACTTCGACCCCTGCAAGGGGTCGGATGCCGACACCCCCTGGGAAGGAATCTCGCTGCAGAAGATCCCTGATCACGTTAACGAAGGAAAAGAAGAAGAAGCAACAAGGGGCCGAGATGAGTAAAGAGCACCGAGGCGGATGCCGGCAATCGTACCTAGGGGGGCGGTTGAAGGTCCACTTCGGGGGCTCGATAAAGCTCCCCCGGCACGGCTCTGTCTGGCCTATCTTCCGGAGCTGCTTCTTTTTCCGCCCAACTTCGGGTACGATAGGGCGCTTGCGCCCTGCCGGTGGTCGGTCCGCCGTGCGTTCGGCACCCCCTCCGCGCGGGGGAGAGGGCGGTCGGGATTCGGTCGTTTTTCGCTTCCCCCTCGGGTCGCTGGCCGAATCTCCACACGGCCCGCGGCTCGGGCCGAGTGCCTTGGAGCTGCCACCTCCGCCGGGGCCGCTGGCCCGACTCTCGCCTACGGTTGCGCCGCTGCTGCCCACACCAACGGCACCCTGTCACACCCTGAAGTTCCTTCCCAAGCCTTAATTGAAATTTTAAATGGTCTCAAGAAAATACCCGGGAAAAGCAAGAGTAAACCTTAATAAATTAATGCAAATAACAATCGAAATTGGCATGTGGAATTTTTCTTGAGTTCTACATGTCGAAAGTCGCTAACAAGATTTTTAGTGGAATTTTCAGAGCCCTAGAAATAATTTTAACCAATTAAAATTGAGCACATGCAATTTTAAATCCCAGGAAAATCCTTTTTTTTCTTTTTCTTTTTTTTTCTTTTTTTTTCTTTTCCCTCCTTTTTCCTCTTCTTGGGCCGCCGGCCCATTCCCTTTTTCCCCCCTCTCCCGCTGGGCAGGCCGAAGGCCGAGGCCCAGCCCAGCTCAGCCGCGCCCGCCTCCTCTCTCTCGGGGTCACCGACAGGTGGGGCCCACCTGTCGGGCCCGTCTCCTTACTCCGTCCCGCCGTCGCCGCGCCCGCAACCGCTGCCGCGCCCACGCTCCCGCGTCTCCCAGGCCACGCCGCTCACGTCGCCCTCGCGCCCGCACCTCCCGCGCCCACTTCCCCCACTCTCCCGCTCCCGACGCTCCCGAGATGGCCGGGATTCGATTTTCGAATCCCGCCTCTCTCTCCTCCCCGCTCCGCCCACGTCGGCCGGCGATCCCCGCCTTTCCCGGCCACGTCCAGCCCCCTCTCTCCCTATTTAAGCGCCACCGCCAACCCTTCTCCCTTTCTCCCTATTCCGCCGAGCTCTCCCGTGCCCTCTACCGCCCTAGCGCCGTCGCCCTCCTCTCCGCCGCCGTCGCCGCCGCTCCGGTCGCCGTTAGCCGCCGCTAGCCGCCGTGCCGAGCCGCGCCGTCGACGCCGTCGCGTTCGCCGTCATGCGGGCCGCCCCGTCCACCCCTCCTCCGTCGAAATCCGTCGTCGGAACCCCCTCCGCATCGTGCGCCGGTGAGCACCGCCATGGCCGCCGCCTTCGGCCGGCGTCCTCGCTCTCCTCCGAATCCCTCTCCCTCTCTAACTCCTCCGATCTTGTTCGCTAGGTGGTCCCGGAGCCCGTCCCGCCGTCGCCGTCACGCTCCGTCGCTCGCCGTCGCCGATCGTCGTCGGTGAGGCATTCCCTCCCCTTTCTCCCTCTCTCTCCCGCGCCGCTTAGCCGCCGCGCCGTCGTTTAGCCGCCGCGCCGCCGCGCCACCGGCCGGTCGCCGTCTCGCGCCGCCGCCGCTTGCGCGCCGCGCCGCCACGCGCCATGGCCGCCGGGCCGGCTTGAGCCGCTCGCGCACGCCGGCCTCGAGCCGCCGTCACCGTCCGATCTACCCGTTCGGCTGCCCGCGTGGTTGCCACGTGGCCGCCACGTGTGCGCCGCGTCGGCGCCACGTCAGCGCCACGTGGTGCGCCGCCCTTCCCTGGTCCGTGGACTCGGTCCACCGTGAACCGCCCTCCCCGTGTCACTGCCATGTGGGGCCCCGCATGTCGGCGCCCCGCCCTCTCTCTCTCTCCGGATTTATTTTATTGCGCAATAAATCAATTAAGGATTTTTCTGTTTTTAGTAAAAAACACAGTGAATCTTCTAAAAATTCATAACTAATTCATCCGTGCTCCGTTTAAGCCCATTCAAGTCTTAGTAAATCAAGAAAAATGTGTAGAATCCATTAAAAATGGTTTTGTTCTCTGTTTCAGTAGTCTTATAGCCTGTTTGCGTGTTTGCTTGTATGTCGCTTAGATTCTGGTTCTCCCGACGCTCCGGTGTACTTCGAGATAGTCGCCGAGGTCCTCCAGCAGCAGAGCAAGGCAAGTCATGCTTGTCACTTGATCATATTGAAACCTATATTGCAAATGCTCTCTCGTTTTCCTCCTAAATATTGCACTGTTTTATAATATCACTATAGGATGTTTACCTACTGTCGTAGCCATACTATTCTGTACCATGGTTCTCCTTTGGTTAGCTTGGGATATAACTTGACTAGAGATTGGACTAGGGAATGCTTAGCCATGCTTAGTTCAACCTAGTCACACAATGAGGGGAATCCTATTAATGTTAGACTGTAGGTCCTAATGGTAATGTTGGATTGTACCACCCCGCCGTTTGGTGTTGATTACATTTAAAAGGAAATCACACATGGTGGGGACTGTGGGGCATGGTTTTGTTAGTCGCACCCATGGCAATTAAGGACCGTTGTTCGCGGGGAAACCCTGAAGAATTTATTGTGCCTTACCACAAGCCAGCGTGGGGCACAGGCTGGGCCTTGTAGTGTACCTTTCCTCTAGCTGACGCATCCAGGCAAGGTGGGCGTGATGGGGAGCGGGGCGGGCCCTGCGACGGCCTCTGTCGCTTTTCGGATTCCACCTATGCCAACGAGAGGGGACTGCCCGTTGGCCCGCTGGGGGAACGGGGGTGAAACTGAGTGTGGGTGGTGCTTGGCTAGAGAGGGGTTATGCGAAGTGTGCCTGTCACGGCCTCTTTCCGGTATGTCGTGGTGGCATGTCGGGCGCAGACAGTAACGTGTCGTGGGGCTGTGTCTTGTGGGTTAGAGTTGTACACCTCTGATCAGAGTAAAACTATTCGAATAGCCGTGCCCCGCGGTTATGGGCGGTCAACCAGATTCACCGTGATTAGTTTCACCCTAGTTTAGCCTAATGAAATTGGATAGTTTAGGTGGATGGTTGGGCCTGTTGCAACGTGGGATAGCGTTGAACAGTGGATGATTAATATTGAGTAATTATTATAACTGTTTTCTTCTTTCAACTCCTGTTTATAAATG
Source organism: Oryza meridionalis (assembly GCA_000338895.3). Lineage (NCBI taxonomy): Eukaryota > Viridiplantae > Streptophyta > Magnoliopsida > Poales > Poaceae > Oryza > Oryza meridionalis. The sequence goes on from CM002528.2 coordinate 21,122,851, forward strand.
CTCGCTTTATGCTAATGAACCACTCTAGCTCCCCTTTGATAAATCCCTGCATCATACCCCTATTCCGGTATGACTTGCTGAGTACAGTGGGGTAGTACTCAGTCTTGCTCTATTTTCCCAACCCCAGAGTGCGAGTATGTGTCAGATGGTGGTTTCTCTGAGGAGTAGGCTTCGTCCGTGCTGTCGAGGATGCCTGTGGAGTGGTGTTCCCGCTGCAGTTCAGTCAAGGCTTAGCTTCGGTTATCTTTCGTTTTTTTTCCGCTGCATTTATATAAGACTTTTATGATGTTTGTAAGACGGGGATCTGAATGTCAACATTGTCCGTTTGTGTACCCCGGCCGGTCCTGGACGGGGATTTTAATGCACATTTCTGCTTGGAATTCTATTCGGGAATTTCTGGGCGTGACACAACCCCCACCTGCACTGCTCCGACGGACCGATCCCTGCCGGGTTGCTGACGGCCGACATTACCACCCACCGCCAGGATTCTCTCCCTGTCGCGGTCGCTGCAGAGGGGAAGGATTCCGTCTGGAACAATGTTTGCCTCGGCGGAGTCCAGACCGAGCACCCGCCGAATCCAACCAGTCTTCACGTCCTCCTAGCCCTAGTCCCAACGCTCGCACCACGTGAGTGCGCATGGGATCATTGGGTCCAGTATACCTTCCACGCTTCGCGGGACCGCTCCTGGAGAGTGCGATCCGGCGGCGGAAGTAATCACCAAAGACCACATCGCCCCCGTAAGGCCCTGACTTCGCAGGCCCCTGAGACGGTCCCGCACGGCGTCGTACTCCTCGCCCATCTCCGAAGCCGCCAACCATGCGGCGGATTGTTCGGGAGGGCCGGCGGGGAGTCGAAGTCGCGGGTGGTCCGGCAGCGCGGTATAGAACCAGTCCTTCTTCCAGTCCTCCCACTTCTTGCGGAGATGACTCTCAATGTATTTGCCCGCCGTGCCGGGCCAGGGCTGGAAGTAGCATCCCCCCCCACCGCACCTTGCGGTAGCTGCGGAACGAAGAAGAACTGGAACAGTCGCATCGTCGGCCGTACCCCAACGAACATCTCGCACAGATGCGCGAAGATGGCCAGCGTCATCACGGCGTTGGGTGCGAGATGCAAGGCATGGATCTCATAGAAATCCAAAACCTCGTGGAAGAACCTGGAGAATGGCGGGACCAACCCCGCCATGGCGAAGGACAGGAGGTGCACAGATCGCTCTGGGTACCGCGGTCGCGGTCGCGACTCCCCCGCTCTCACGGTGGTCCCCCTCCGGCATGATCTTGCGGGGGAGGCTAAGGTGCCTATCCGCCGTGATGCGCGATGCCGGAAGCACAAGAGCGTCGCCAGCATCTTGGGGCCATGATTACGGGCGATGAAATGACGAGAGGCTTGGTGTGTGAAGTAGCGTGGATTGGCCGGAGAGCGTAAGGGCTTGGGGAACGAGAGTGGTGGGCTGGTGAGCAGTCGGAGAACGAGAGGAGGCGAAAGTCCCCACCTTCGTATCTTTTATTCCCTGCCTCGCCCACGCCTGCCTCCTCGTTCACACCCGTCAACGATTGCCCCCATGATTCCTGCGCCTGCAGTTGCCTCATCGTCTTCCCGCGCCTGCAGTTGCCTCATCGTTTCCCGTGACCGCTCATCACGCCGCTCATTGAATCCGCGCCCCGCATTTAGTGCGCCTATCAGCGGCGCACTCGGTGTAGGGCGTGCGACATTCGAAGGCGCAGACTAGGTGGGCCGCCGTCAGTATCGCCGTATATATGGCGGACGAGGAGATCGAGGTATGGTCCAACCGACCCCCCGACTTTCGTGCCTAAAGCGACTCCATCATCAGCACGGTTAGTGGCGGTCAAATCGCCGTTATTATCAGCACGCCAATCTGGCCGCTCGACAACGTCCGTCTAGGTTCTCCGCTGGGCCCACAACCCCAGCTTAGGAGGTCAAGAGGTGCCACGTCAGACCAACCTCAGGAGGCCAACATCCGACGCGGTGCCGGGGGCTACTGTCGGTGAAGTGGGCCCTGGGGTATGCGGAATAAGGGGAATTTACCTTCCCATCCTGGCGCATCACCTACAGCATGGCTTTACCCCCGTACCCCACGGGTCGTACGAGCGGTCGGGGGGCCTCAGGGTGCCATGTCATGCCCCCTCGGGCCCTCGCGCCGTTTTTGCCCCGAGGCCTCGGGGTGCCACGTCATGCCCCTTGGGCTCTCGCGCCGTTTTGCCCCGAGGCCTCGGGGTGCCACATCATGCCCCTCGGGCCCTCGTGCCGTCTTGCCCCGAGGCCCCCGCCTGTCCGCCATCTGGCGGGGGGAGCGAGCGGGGAGGGAGCCCAAGCCGAACCTTCTTTAATGAACACGGCGCCCCAACTGCCCCCTGCCGCATTTAATGCGGTAGGGACAGACGTGCGGCGTACGCGACTAGCGCGCGGCAGACAGGAATGACCGGTCTGTGACCGGCCTGTCACCAGTCACATCTAACTGGACGGACAGCTGTGCCTCCATGTCGCATCTGCCTCCGGCAGAGTGGAGGCAGGTATGACTCGTCCCATCGGGAGGGTCATTTGAGATCCTGCCCGCCAGAGGACGGCCACCACAATTCTTCATCCATTAATGGGAGATTGATAGGGGTGTCCCCCGCGTCAGGCTAGGGACGGCGCTGGGCCCCACTCAAAGACAAACCGTGGCTTAGCTTCCAAGCTAAGGCACAAGACATGTAATTAATATAGAGAATATTTTCCCTTCTCCCTAGGTAGATCTCGCAGCATGTGTGGTATCCCCTTAGAATATAAAAGGAGGGCCATGCCTAGTGGAGAGGGGGATCGTATCTCTGGATCCAGGGGAGATAGCTTCTCTAATTCTAACTTGTACACCTGAGATTCGGAGGCTTCTCGAGCAAAAAGAATCATCATACAAATAGGAGTATGGTGTTACGCTTCACAGCAGCCTGAACCTGTATAATCTTATTGTGTGCATACTAGCTGGGAATTGAGGGGGCGAGTACGTGACTTCCAGAGGCGAGCCTTTTCTCCTGGCCGAACTCACAAAAAGGAGGATCCCGCGATCTCCCGCTCGAGAGGATCACTTCTCGACACTGTCGATGTAAATGAAAATTGATGGTGCATTAACTTGTAGTAATTGCATTATTGCTAGCCTTTGTTGATGATTTCTTATAGTGAGTGATGAGGACATCCACCACTATTACCCGCTGGCAAAGACGCCAAAGTCGGGCGGCGACCGTGTGAGCCTCTGAATAATCCCACCTTACTTAGCTTGGGAGGAGGAAGCCACCTTAAAAGGGAGAGCCACCCTTCCCCTATTGGACTAGTCTTTTAGGGAGATTGGGCCTTTCCCCGAGTGGGTGTGCCCGGACCCCAACAGTTCATAGGCACACCCACTCGGGGAAAGGCCCAATCTCCCTAAAAGACTAGTGGCCAATAACTTAAGGTTGCCCGGACCCCAACAGTTCATAGGCACACCCACTCGGGGAAAGGCCCAATCTCCCTAAAAGACTAGTCCAATAGGGGAAGGGTGGCAGTTCATAGGCACACCCACTCGGGGAAAGGCTTAATCTCCCTAAAAGACTAGTCCAATAGGGGAAGGGTGGCAGTTCATAGGCACACCCACTCGGGGAAAGGCTTAATCTCCCTAAAAGACTAGTCCAATAGGGGAAGGGTGGCAGTTCATAGGCACACCCACTCTGGGAAAGGCCGTCCAATAGGGGAAGGGTGGCTCACCCTTTTAAGGTGGCTTCCTCCTCCCAAGCTAAGCAAGATGGGATGGGGAAGGGTGGCAGTTCATAGGCACACCCACTCTGGGAAAGGCCGTCCAATAGGTGAAGGGTGGCTCTCCCTTTTAAGGTGGCTTCCTCCTCCCAAGCTAAGCAAGATGGGATTATTCAGAGGCTCACACGGTCACCGTCCGACTTTTGTGTCTTTGCCAGCGGGTAATAGTGGAGGATGTCCTCATCATTCCCACCCCCTTAAACAAGGGCCCAGCTCTGATACCAAATGATAACAATCCGGCCTAGGTGGGGTTGGCCGAGGCCCAATAACTTAATGTTGCCCGGACCCCAACAGTTCATAGGCACACTCACTCGGGGAAAGGCCCAATCTCCCTAAAAGACTAGTCCAATAGGGGAAGGGTGGCTCTCACTTTTAAGGTGGCTTCCTCCTCCCAAGCTAAGCAAGGTGGGATTATTCAGAGGCTCACACGGTCGCCGCCCGACTTTGGCATCTTTGCCAGCGGGTAATAGTGGAGGATGTCCTCATCAGTGAGTGCATCAAGCAGGAAAAAAAAGGAAAAATAAAAAAGTAGGGAGTTACTAGGGCCTAATTAGTTTACCCCAAATAATATGTGTATAATTTTTTTACTTATACATTGAATCACTGCATCCTAAATCACGGGACAAAAAATAAAGATTTTACATGCACGTCATAGTAAAAGCACAAGAATAAAAATTTTACACACACACATAGCAATACACGCCATCCCTAGTTCCTCGTGATGGCTGAAAGGAGTTTCTGTCCTGCTAGAGAGAGCAAGAAGACAAAGCGATAGAGATGTAGGCTGGAGCCGAGGCAGCACCAAGTCTGGCCGCTGCGACCTCAGTAGGAGTTGGATCCGGCGACGAAGCCAAAGATGTAGGTCGCCGTTGTTTTTTTTCACCGCCTCATTGTCATAAACTGAGCAACGACAGAGGTGATGAAACAAATCACAGTTTCTTGGCGATGTTACCAAATCGATTGACCATCACAAACAGGATCTCCGCTATGTAAAGGAGAATACCTCCTGTTTCTTCCAATCACAACAAGACAAACTCGAGATAATTTTGTTAGCAATAACATTTCTCTCTAGCTTGCATGTTTTATCCACATGTACAGGAGGTTCTAAATCTGAGCAGATGTAAACTCTATGCACCAAATATATTCCTCTATCATTATATTCACCAAAGAGATGAAAAATAACGTTACTTGGACATGGCAAATCAGACTTAGCAAATAATTTCTCCTTCAAATTATCGAGCTCATGAAAATCAGCAAACTGAACATTGCCCAAAGTATTTAAAGAAGATGTCAATTCACGTTCCTCTATTCTATTAGCAATGTGAACAACATGCTTAAAATCAGCGCAATTAGTATTAACAACAGGAATAGCATGTTCATTCACTAGTTGTGGCATGGATATAAGTGAAGCATTATCGCACAAATCTTCTTTATCACAAGGAACAGCAAGTAAATCAACTTGTGACAAAGGCAGCTCAGCAATTGATTCCACTAATGGTTGCTCTACTATAGCATGAAAAGTGGACAAGTGTAGCTCACCTTGAGAATACTCACCTTCATTTCTGTCAGCACCATTTAATTTACCTTGAGAATACTCACCTTCAGACATCGCAGGTGCTGCATCCTCTTTCTTCTCAAGTATACCATTCTCCTTTTCTTGGATGTGCTGATCTTCCTGCAAAACGTTAGTACCAGGGGAGACAAAAGATTGCTCCTCCAATGTTTGCACATCATCATTACATAAGTATATTGGGGATTCAGAAATAGGAGATAAATCACATTGGTCATGCATCCTCGCCTTTGATATGATCTGACTCTCAATGCTACGAGCAAGCATGAATAGGTGCCCAATATGATTATATGTCACATTATCAAGCAAAACCTGAATTTCAGAATTAAGCCCATTGAAAAATCTACGCATTGTATTTTCATTGCACTCTTTGAGACCACTGTAGATGATACAGACCTTAAATTCATGAATGTACTCCCTAACAGTTCTGTCACCTTGTTTCAGATGTTCTAATTTCTCCCGAAGAGTACATTTGTAATAAGATGTCACAAAGCGTTTTCTCATCATGGTTTTCAATTCATCCCAAGTTTCAGGTTTATTACTAACATAAGTCCACCAAAATAATGCAGAAGAGGTAAACTTATTACTAGCAGCCTTAATCATTTGAGCATCAGAAAAATCATATATATCAAATTCATTGTCTACTGCTAGCTCCCAATCAATGTATGCAACAGAATCATACTTCCCATCATAGAATGGTAACTTAGATGCAACTTGTTCAAAATTATAGTCATGTACCTCATATGCATCACGTGGAGAAGTCGTCATATCTCGTCGAAGGTGTAGAAGTCGATGTTCTCGTATTCCCTTACGCAATCCTGCCATGGTTAGTAGCAAACAAGAAACACACAAAAATATGCACGCTCCTATCAACTACTAGGTAGTGGCAGCTCAAATATCACACACACTCAAGCTTTTAACCAAGCTCTTACAAGTTCTTACCAAAACAAGCGGAATGGTGATGTACACCGACTTAACCAAGCACCCCAATGGAGGTTGGATGTATCGATGCCTTGGCAAACACTTGCTGTATGGCTGCAATCAGATCTGTGGAGCTCTGGGTTGGCTTAAATATGTGGCAAAGGGAAGCAATGGTTCAAATCAGAGAATGCAAAGTTGAATAATGGTTCAAAGTCAAGTACCGTGCTGGTCCTAGGCTAGAACGTACTAGAGACGCGAGCCTAGACACAAACGGTACCACAATATAGCACAAGAAACAACTCAAGCACACTCTGATATATGAAGTTCAGCTCAAACATAACAATATTTTCTCTTTTCTTTCTTTCTTCTTTCTTTTTTTTTCTTTCCTTTCCTTTTCTTTTCTTTTTTTTTTGGGTGCGGCTTTTATTTTCTTTTTTTTATGCACCTTTCTGCCTTTTTTTTTAACAAAAACCGACTCAAGGACGTCAATGTAAGGTCATAGGGACTCAAATGTAAATATAAAATTTACAGGGACTCAAATGTAAAAGTCTAAACCCAAAATTAAAATTATACAAAAATGGAATGCTGAATTTATGCCCGGATCTCGAAACCGTAAACAAAAATTTTCCAAACAGATCTCGAAACCGACAATAAACAAAAATTCACCAAGGTGTTTAACACAACTCGGAACCGTGAAAGGGAGGGAGGCAGTCGGACTCGGCCAAAGGGGCGAGTGGGAGTCGGCCAGGAGATGGAGTGGATGGCAGCCGAATTTGGTGTATGGGATAAAAAGGAAACTGATTTTTAACCAATCCAATCTACTATATCTTTCCAAAACAAACTTGACTACTTCCAAAATCAGATATGGTAATTCACCTTCCTCCTCTCGTGCACGACACAGGCACGGCCAAAACAAACACACACAAGGATCGGCAAACTCTAGATGCAACTCAAGAACTCCAAAACTAACCGACAGAAACTTCTGAAAACTACAAAAATAGAACCGTGGCAGCGAGCCGATTCCGTTTTCGTAGGTCCCGACAACAATAGAGACACGGTGGCAGCGACGACTGTGGTACAAAACGTGACCAGAACTCGAAACTCTAAACGAACTAGACGCTAAGACCAGCAACACGACGTGACGATGCAACACAAAATTCAACAAAGCAAAAACTGAAAAGAACAATGCAATGGCACAATATGGCTAGGTAAATGATACGAATTTTTTGTATGGCTATTTTCTGGTTATAGGAAGATAAAAACTCACCGAGCAACGAAAGCTCTGATACCACCTGATGAACCCTGAGTTCCTCTCGACACTCAAGGCTGTTGTTGGCCCGATCTTTCGGTGAGTTGTGATAACTACGATTTGGGAGAGACGTTGATGATCCGACTACAACCGTACGAGACGTTGTGTTGCGCCTTAGCGATCGATACACCTCTCCGTGGGTTGTTGATCTTGCCGGTGCAGATCAACCATATTCCTGCAAGCAAATCGAAGAAGAAACAAGCAAGAACAAGATAAAAGCAATCTGATATTGCAAATAGGAATTTAATACAAATGATAAGTTGGGGTTCCGAAGAACAAGCAGACGGACGGTCTAGCCGACACGCGCGCTGCAAGCAAGTAGCAATGGCTAAACTTTAATCTATCAAAACCCAAGAAACTCTAAAGGGGTACCTAACTATTTAAGGAGGTGGGAGGACGACCTAAGGGAACCCTAGGGTCGTGCTCCACCTGGTTGGGGCGCACCCTACATGGGCCCCACCTAGGCCGGGTCCCAAACGAAGTTACAAGCCCATAGGCCCATTATAGGTGACACAGCACCTTGTTCCTGTGATTGTGGCCACACGAGATGGAATTCAGAGATGAGGCTGGATCCGTTGGAAAGAGGACTCCGTGGGCTTTCCATCAAGTACTCACGGGCCAAAAACAGAGCACGTATGTAGATTTGGCGGCCGTTTGAAGTCGACACTGTAGCAGGTGGCCGAACTGGATTGCAGAACTTGGATGGCTTGATCTTGATGTGAACGACGGTTGTATCTATAGTAGCCATGGTCACATCAGAGGATCACTCCTCGACAACATTGTTCGATTTCTCTTATTTTCTTTATTTTCTCCGTTACATGCTATGAACGCTTTCGTTTTCCCTTTTACTCTCTTACATGAATACCCTTTTCTAAGAAAAGCTCAGTCATTACATTTACTTAAGCCTTGTATAGGCATTTATTGGGAAGTTTTAGAAAAGAAAAACGAATTTTGAATTATTGATTATAATTTTTTTAGAGAGAATTTATTCTATGCCACTGAGTTTATCCCAGTTCAACGATTTGCCACTGACATTGTCTATTTCTACAATATACCGATGACTTTACCAATTGTTCTACAGTACGCCATTGGGATGGGCCTCTTTTAAAAAATACCCAAAATACCCTTAGAGACATACATGGTTAATTTATCTCATTAGAAAGTTTCAGAATAATATGAAATTTTTTATATGGCCTCCTTACACAACAAAGAAGTAGTACATAAGTTTCATTTTTTTGGGTATTTTTTTTATAAAAAAATATTTTTGTTTGGTATATCATAGAGAAATAGCTTACGCAAAAGATAATAGCAAAAAAATATCTTATGTTGCATATGAAAGATAATTTACATTAAAAACAACAACACAAATATATTTTATATAGCATATAACAAATAAGTTATATTTTAAAAAATATAATAAAAAAAATATGAAACTTATATACTATATAAGGAGGCCACATAAAAGTTTTCATATTATTTTTGAAACTTCTAATGATATAAATCAATTGTTAACCTTATATGTTCATAAGGGTATTTTAGGTATTATCAACCCAATGGCGTATTGTAGAACAATTGATAAAGTCACTGGTATATTGTAGAAAGAGACAAAGTCAGTGGTAAATTGTTGAACTATGACAAACTCAGTGGTATATAATAGATTCTCTCTTTTTTTTAGTATTCCCTGAATGAAATTTTGCAGTAGAAAATTTTATTCTCCATATGAAATATTTAATTTGTTGATACATGTCAATGAATGTTTTCTTTCTCTTTTGTTACAACTTTTTTTCTCTTGGTGAAAGTTTTCTAATTTGCAAATGTAATTAAGGTTTTAAATTTCTTGGTGTCTTTTATATATGAAGGTTTTATAAGATAGTTTCATATAGCTAGAAACCATCCTTTGCTCAACACATGTGCAAGAAAAACCAACATTGGAAAAAAAATCGAGCCACACTTGGAGAAAACTGGATGAGGCATTCGTTTGTCCGCGTATGAGATACTACCTATATACTCCCTCCGTCCCATATTATAAGTTTAGGTGGATGTGACACCTTCCAGATTCGTACAGGTACTTGTACTTATACCCAAGATCATAAAGCACTATCATGTTCCAAACAAGTACTTGTGTAATTTTTGGGGATCTTATGTGTAAATAGTTCACTTTTCATATGATTGAAAAAGAGGCCAATCTTTAAGTTGCAACTTTCCTAATCACCTACCCCTTAATTAATTGTTTATATTTAGATTCAAAATCCATGCAATCTATGCATGGAATTGTCTTCAGTCTCTAGTTGGCGGTGAGGGAGTTAAAGGGGAGGTGGTGGATAAAAGAACTCATTAATTAGTGGTTGGGTTTCTAGAGCGACGATGGTAACCCAAACCATGGCAAGCATGTGGATTTCACTGAGTTTTTGTTTCGGGAGGAGAGTGAGATGGGGGAAGGGGCAGCTTTAGGTGCCTATTCTGTTTGGAGGAGTTTTGCAGGCATTTTGTAGGATAAGAATTTCCAGCGAAAATTTTGTAAAATTGCTACGTTCCGAAGAAGCCCTTAGAGAGGTCATGCTGGTACAGGCCCCATATATAGTGGACAGTTGGCACGACAAAGTGCCAAAAGGACGGCCAATGCCAGCTTACTAACCACATTGGCATCGATATTGAGAACAGCTCATCGGAGAGGATTAGATGGTAGATAGTGGTAATAGTGGATTTAGTAGCGCAATCATCGGAGACAAGGGATAAGAGACATGACAAGCAAGCTCACCGGAGTTTAGGAAGAAAGCGAGATGGTAGCAACATGTAAAAGAAAGCAAGACGACGGTGGTCGCAACATGTGACGGCCCACAAGGTTGTGGTCACATGAGACAAAGGGAGGCAAAAGGTTTATACATGTTTGGGCCGCTCAGAAGCGTAATACTCTATTTCTGTTGTGTTCTTCTCTCAATCTCTTTTTACAAATCTTACATGGTGTGAAACTTTCTCTGGCTAGAACTACAAGAGTCTGATTTTGGATCATCTCTCTATGGCCTTGGCCCTCCCCTTATAGCTGACTTTGCCTAGGGGATACCACAGTGGCCGTCACTAACAAATGAAGCCCACATAAAGGAATTGGGTATGACGGATTTCATCACAAGCTGACAAATGGGGCCCACTGTGGGCCTTCCTAGGAGCTCCCTCAGCCGAGCTACCATTGTGCATGACAAGGTTGCTGGGCCACCTCCTCCTCGCGTTGACGCGTGGCCTGGAGTAGATGACCAGGACACTAGTGATGCCTGATGGGCCCACTTGCCAGCCGTAGTGAGTTGGACGCGCTGGCTCATGGTGGGCCAAGCCAGGCGATGTAACAGTCAACCACGTCACCTGACACCCCACGTCCTCGGCATTTTAGGAGTGATGATAGGTTGTTCCACAGTCAGCATGTTGTCTTGTTGCATGTCGCTTCCCATGCACAATAGTTGGATTTGAAATCCTTCGCGTTAATGCGAGATTGGCCATGGGATGTGGGGAAATGACGGCTCAGGTCAAATCGCAGTTATGACATGTCAGGGGCCTCGATCAGTCTGCAGAAGGTTGTGCTCGGGGCTTGTTTTGGGCTATGCCCCGAGCTCAGGGAGGGGGAGGGGCAGCATGTTAGACCGAGTGAACTCTCAGTCCCACTTGTCATTGGCAGGATATGGCGACACATGGCGTTTGACGCCTTTCACAGCCATGGGTAGGAACTCGGGTATCCACTTCTCTGACAGTAACAATTATGAAATTAGCATCATTTTGTCGATGGGCTATACCCGCGGACGGTATTTGTAGAGTATGAGGATTGTTAGAACCAGGGTATACGCGAGATCTGATATAGGAGAAAAGGAACAAGGATTTATACCGGTTCGAGCCCTCAATACGAGGAATATCACAAGGATTACAATAGGGGGAAAAGATGGTTGATCCAATCTGCCAAGTAGAACCCATCGAGGACAGCCTGACAAGATCTATTCGGTGACTAGGGTGTTGGCTTCCTCCATATTGTATCTTGATGTGACTTTGACTATAGCTTAATTCGATATCCCTCCTTCTGTGGGGGTCTTTGTATTTATAGTGAAGATCATTTTCTTTTCAAAGTAGAACTCGGAGAAATAGGACATGATACCGGTTAAGGAGACCTTATCTTCCCCGACTACTCCATCACCTTCTATTCCGGGACAACAATTTTTCTTTATCCACCATATTTCCTTAATCAAAACATACCTTCTCATATACTATTAAGTACTCCCTCCGTCCTAGAATATAACAACCTAGAACCGAATGAGACGTATCCTAGCTAGTACTACGAATATTCTACTAGTTAGGATATGTCTCATCCAATTCTAGGTTACTATATTCTGTGATGGAGAGGGAGTATGCAGTTATTTTGTATATATATAGTGAGCCTATGTATAGGATGTATGTCTTATCGCTGATACTGACACTGGTGGAGAAACCATCTTTTGTCGGTCGGCCGAATTCCACAATAGTCCCGGTTGCAATAAAAACCGGGACTAAAGATGATCTTTAGTCCCGGTTAAAAAGGGTAACGGACATATTTGATCTACTAAAGATCATCTTTAGTCCCGGTTCAAATGTTGTCAGGGCTTGTCAGACCCCCTCGGATCTTTAGTCCCGGTTGTTGTTACCAACCGGGACTAAAGATTGTAACTTTAGTCCCGGTTGGTGTTACCAACCGGGAATAAAGATCCCGGTGATCTTTAGTACCGGTTGGTAACACCAACCGGGACTAAAGTCCCACCCCTTTATATATGTCTTCTTCCTCCTCCAGCCCGAGCAAGCTTCAAAATTTCTTCAAAAAAGAGGGGAGGTCATGCCAAAATTTATAGTGAATTTACTTTGGTAATTATATACAAATCGGAGGTGCCTAAAAGGTTAGCAACTTCATCCTCCAATGTTTTTTTTGTCATATTACATTTGGAGCTATGTTTTGCACACTTTTTTGTCTCCAAAATTTTGTTGTAAGTTGATGAGAGAGAAAATTTGTGTGGGAAAAGAAAGAATATATAGAAATTTTGTTTATTTGCTAAATAAGGTTTTATAAAATAGTTGAGTAGGAAAATATAGTGAAAGTTAATCTTAAATAAAAGAAAACAAACTAAATTGAAAACTAAAAGAATTGAAAACTAAAAGAATTTAAAACTTAAAAAATAATAAATAAGAATTTTTTGTTTTTTTTTTTCATTTCATGTAGATGGATCGGCAATGGATGTACGCTGACCGGCGGTCCAAAGAGTTTATTGACGGCGTGCATTATTTTTTGAGAGTGGCCGAAGCTAACAAGCAGAAGGGTTTTATTTGTTGTCCATGCAATAAGTGTAAGAATCAGAAGGAGTATTCTGCATCCAGGACTATTCATTTCCACTTGTTTGAGTCAGGGTTCATGCCAAGCTATAATTGTTGGACATCCCACGGAGAGCAAGGGGTTGAAATGGAAGAAGATGAAGTGGAAGACGACAATATTCCAGACTTTGCTCAGTACGCTGGATTTGAAGGAAATCAAATGGGCGAGGAGGACAGAGATGCTGATTATAATGACGTTGCGGATGATCTTGGTCAGATGTTGCAGGATGCCAAGGAGGACTGCGAAAGTGAAAAGGGGGCCCATAAATTGGACAAGATGTTAGAGGACCACAGAACGTCGTTGTACCCAGGTTGCGAGTAGGGGCACAAAAAGTTGGATACCACTCTGGAGTTCTTGCAATGGAAGGCAAAAAATGGTGTTAGTGACAAGGCATTTGGCGATTTATTGAAACTCGTCAAGAACATTCTTCCGGAGGGAAACAATTTGCCTGAGACAACGTACGAGGCTAAGAAGATAGTCTGCCCTCTAGGACTGGAAGTTCAGAAGATTCACGCATGTCCGAATGATTGTATCCTATATCGCGGTGAGGAGTACGAGAACCTAGAAGCATGCCCTGTTTGTAAAGCACTACGATACAAGATTAGACCAGATGATCCAGGTGAGGTTGACGGGCAGCTAACGAAGAAGAGAATTCCTGCTAAGGTGATGTGGTATTTCCCTATAATACCACGGCTAAGGCGTTTGTTTAGGAACAAGAGGAATGCTAGAATGATGCGTTAGCACGCTGAAGAACGTCAACAGGACGGGATGCTGAGACACCCCGCAGATGGTTCGCAGTGACGAAACATCGACAGAAAATTTAAAGACTTTGGAAAGGACGCACGAAACATACGGTTTGGTTTAAGTACGGATGGCATGAATCCTTTTGGAGAGATGAGCAGCGGCCATAGCACTTGGCCCGTTACAATGTGTATCTACAACCTCCCCCCTTGGCTATGCATGAAGAGGAAGTTCATAATGATGCCGATTATTATTCAAGGCCCCAAGAAACCTGGTAACGACATCGATGTGTTCCTAAGACCACTGGTCGAAGATCTTAAACTGTTGTGGAAGAAGGAAGGTGTCCCCGTGTGGGACGAGGACAAACAGGAGGAGTTTAACCTACGAGCGCTGCTGTTCGTAACCATCAACGATTGGCCTGCACTTAGCAACCTATCCGGGCAGTCAAACAAGAGGTACAAGGCTTGCACTCACTGTATGGATGAAACAGAAAGTACGTATCTTAAGCACTGTAGGAAGGTTGTGTACATGGGTCATCGTCGATTTCTTGCTGCAAACCACCCAGTATGGAAGAAAGGCAAGCACTTTGAACACAAGGCGGACCACCGTACGAAGCCTAAACATCACAGCGGGAAAAAATGTTTGCTATGGTGAAAGATCTTAAAGTAGTGTTTGGAAAGGGGCCTGACAGCCAGCCTATAGAGTGCGAAGATGGTCACGCGGCGATGTGGAAAAAAAACTCCATATTTTGGGAGTTACCCTATTGGGAATTCTTGGACGTCCGCCACGCAATCGACGTGATGCACCTCACTAAGAACTTTTGCGTAAACCTTCTTGGCTTCCTAGGTGTATATGGAAAGTCGAAAGATACACTGGAAGCACGTAATGATCTGAAGCATATGGAACAACGCGGCGACCTTCACCCGGAACCAAAGGAGAAAGGCAGCCATTACTTGAGTCCAGCCAGCTACACTCTTAGCAAGGCAGAGAAGGAAAGTATGTTTCAATGCTTGGAGAGCATCAAGGTACCATCTGGATACTCCACGAATATAAAGCGAATAATAAGCACGAAGGAGAAGAAGTTCACAAACCTAAAGTCTCATGACTGTCACGTGTTGATGACACAGCTGCTACCAGTTATAATAAGGGGTATCCTCCCAGACAATGTCCGGGCAACAATAACAAAGCTATGTTCTTTCATGAACGCAATTTCGCAGAAGGTCATCGATCCGGATAGGTTAGAAGCCCTTCAGAATGATGTGGTGCAATGTCTTGTCAGCTTTGAGTTGATATTTCCACCTTCATTTTTCAATATAATGACGCATCTGCTTTGTCACCTAGTGAAAGAGATCGGTATTCTCGGGCCTGTGTTCCTACACAACATGTTTCCTTTCGAGAGGTACATGGGCGTTCTGAAGAAGTATGTTCGTAACCGTGCTCATCCAGAGGCAAGCATCGCCAAGGGGTATGGAACAGAGGAGGTCATTGAATTCTGCGTAGAATTTATTGAAGACCTTCGCCCAATCGGGGTACCTGAATCACGCCATGAAGGGAGACTACGGGGAAAGGGGACTCTCGGAAGGAAAGCTATAATGACGGTAGACAAAATTTATTCCGTAGAGCCCATTTCACGGTTTTACAACAATCTTCATTGGTGGCTCCTTACATCGAGGAGCACTTGGCTCTAGTTCGCGCCAGAAACATCGGTAAGTCCGATGCATGGATTACACGGCATCACATTGATACTTTCCCCGCATGGCTGCGACAACATCTCATGGGTAACGAGACGATTAACCAGCAACTGGCCTTCCTGGCGAGGGGTCCATCTGGCTTGATCGCGACATTCCAGGGATATGAGATCAATGGGTACACATTCTACACAAGAGCCCAAGGCATGAAGAGCACGAACCAGAACAGTGTTGTTCGTATCGATGCCATGGGACACGATGGTACAACTGGCACGTACTACGGTGCCATCGAGGAGATATGGGAACTTGACTATGGACCTCTCAAGGTCCCTCTGTTTCGGTGCCAATGGGTTAGGTTGACTGGTGGAGGCATAACGATTGATGACAGTGGGATGACAACGGTTGACCTTAACAAGGTTGGATACTCGGACGAACCTTTTGTCCTTGCCAATGATGTAACGCAAGTTTTTTACATGAAGGACATGTCTAGCAAAAGAAAGAAGGGCAAAGGGCCTGACGAGCCAAAGCGCCACGTGGTTCTCCTAGGCAAAAGAAAAATCGCCGGAGTAGAGGACAAGACTGACGAGGATTACGATCAGTTTGATGGGCAACCACCTTTCATGGTGACGATTGACCCTAGCATCCTCCTATCAAATAAAGACACCCCTTACTCACTTAGCGATCACAAGGAAGGAACAATAGTGAGGAGAAAGTACGTGCGGACAACCGTCACCGCCGATGTATTGCCGTAATTGTTGTAAACTATTTTGGATGTATTGAATATGCTAGTTATATATGATGATTAACAAATTTAAATCATGCATATGCTAGGTATATATAATTATTAGAATTTTTAAAAGTTTTAAATCATGCATGTGGTATTTACATATGTTAATTATAATTTTTAACAATTTAATATCATGCATATGCTAATTATATATGATTATTAGAATTTTTAAAGTTTTAAATCATGCATGTGGTATTTACATATGTTAATTAGAATTTTTTAACAATTTAATATCATGCATATGCTAATTTATATAGATTATTAGAATTTTTTAGTAATTCTAAATCATGCATGTGGGATTTACATATGTTAATTACAATTTTTAACAATTTAATATCATGCATATGCTAATGATATATGATTATTAGAAATTTTAAAAGTTTAATCCATGATGTGGGATTTACATATTAATTACAATTTTTAACATTTAATATCATGCATATGCTAATTATATATGATTATTAAAATTTTTAAAAGTTTTAAAATCATGCATGTGGGATTTACATATGTTAATTAGAATTTTTAATGCATTATTTACTATTTTAGAACACCATATGCAACGAAATTCAACTATTCAGTGCTATTATATCTTTAGTCCCGGTTCTAACCCTAACCGGGTTTAAAAGAATTTGGAAATAGCGGGAAAATATCTTTACTTCCCGGTTGGTGAGAACAACCGGGAGTAAAGATATCTTTACTTCCCGGTTCGTAACAACAACGGGATTAAAGATCTTATCTTTAATCCCGGTTGTATGTTACGAACCGGGAGTAAAGATCTGGGGGGTATATATATTCCCGGTGCGCCCTCGTCTTCTCCACCATCACTTAACGTTCTTCCATCGAGATCGAGCATCGGCTTCTCCTTCCTTCGCCGCCACTACTGCCTAGGGCAACCCCGCACCGACGCCGCCGTCGTCTCTCACCGTCGCCTGGCAGTCCTCGCCCGCCTCCCGCCGCAGACGCCGCCGCCGTGCGTCTCTTGGGTGAGTGCCCCCGCCCTCGTCCTCTCCGTCTCCTCTCTCTCGATTTAGACTCTCTCTCTCTCTCCAAACCGCCGCCGCGTGCCTAGCTAAGCTCTTGCCGACGCCACTTACGCCACGCCGCGGTCAACCGCCACCGCTGACGAACGACTTCGGCGCGGCCGCCGCCGCGCCCCCCGCCGCCGGGCCCCCATGCCGCCGCCGCGGCCCGCCCGCCGCCGCGCCCTCACGCTGTCGGGTCCCCACGCCGCCGGACCGCGCCCCCACCGCCGCGTGACGCCCCGCCGCCGCCACGCCGCCGCCGCGCCCCCACGCCGCCGGGCCGGCCCACGGCGCCGGACCGCGCCCCCACCACCGCGAGATGCCGCCGCCGCGAACGAACGCTTAACGAACGTGACCGAACGCGAAGGAACGTGAACGAACGCTTAACGAACGTGACCGAACGCGAACGAACGCTTAACGAACGCTTAACGAACGTGACCGAACGCGAACGAACGTGAACAAACGTGAACGAACGCTTAACGAACGTGAACGAACGTGAACGAACGCGAACGAACGTGAACGAACGTGAACGAAACGTGTACGAACGAGATAATTAAACGATTATTAAACTTAGCATACATATATGATTATATATATGTGTTAAAACGTGAAATACAATATATGTAACTTGGCCCTGTTTAGACTAATACATTTTCCTGGTAATGTTGCAGAGAAGACGTCGTTGTCGTCCCTCAAGCCGAAGTGGTAGCTAGCCATCGAAGGAATTCGCGCAGGCCAAAGTTGACACCACCAAAAACAAGGAGCCGCCGTACGATTGCAGTCAAGAGGAGCTTGACGCTTATGTGGCAGGAGAAGTGAAGAGGCAACTCAAGCCTCGGAGTCCTGAAAAGAAGATACCTATTGACCCGAGCG
The DNA here is from genome assembly GCA_000338895.3 of Oryza meridionalis. Classification (NCBI taxonomy): domain Eukaryota; kingdom Viridiplantae; phylum Streptophyta; class Magnoliopsida; order Poales; family Poaceae; genus Oryza; species Oryza meridionalis. The sequence goes on from CM002528.2 coordinate 21,140,910, forward strand.
TGAAGAATTTCTTCAAGGGAATGTCCACCGCAAACAAGGAGGCCTTAAAGCTATCGGACTATGACCGAACACTTAGGAAAGCCTATTACAAGAAGTCCAAACCAATTCCTCAGCTCGGAAAACAACCAAACCAAGTGGTCGAGCCGTTGGTGACCGGCGAAGACTTTGGCATAACGGATTTCATTTCGGACACCGGTCTAACTGTGGCTCAGTTGGTTGGAGGCGCACCAATCCCGAAGGCGGAAGTGGCATACAAGTTTGAACTCGGTAAACCGCTTGTCAGGCCTGAGCAGCTGCGGTCCCTACCGACACAAATGTACAAATTCCATGAACAGTACATGGAAATGAGCGCCAAGGGTAGAGAGATGTTCGGAGCGAGGATCAGAAACCCCGACTTCTTGCAAGGAGAAGATGTTCTATGGATCCATTTCAAGGATGTCTTCGATCTGTACAATCGGGACGCCCTCAACGTCTCTCTTCTGAGCGCATGGATTTTGTAAGTATCTTTGAGTTCGATTTGTTTCGTTCAATAATTAGCTCCTGGCATATATGTAAGCAATAATAAGAACATTCATTGTTGTAGAATGGAGATTCAAAGGGCCCGACGGCGGGGGTTTACGATACTGGGTTCATCGACTCTCGGAAAATCAACACCAAAATGCTCGACAAGTATGAGAAAGACACAGAGGACAATCTCGTCCATCTCCTAACGCAGCAGTATTTCAAGACGTTCATACTATTGCCGTACAACACAGAGTGAGTTTTTATTGTTGTTCGAACAAATTTCATTCCCATACATATAACATGTACATTCTGATATTTATCTCATCTCATGCATATTCCAGATTCCACTGGGTCCTGTTCTTTTTCGACTTGGACACATGCAGAGTCACTGTGTACGACTCAATGAATAAAGAGGAGAAGGTTTTTGACAAGGTCTTCCAACTGATAGACAGGTAATATAATGCCATCTATTCCAAAGTCGTGGGACTCTGTTGCTATTATGTTGATCTCGGGTAATAATTAATTAATCATAGCTTGCAACTACACAAGTAGGGCTTGGGATCGGTTCCGTCAATTGGTCCGCGGGACTTGGAAAGAAAAACTTGGACGGAGGTTTCATTTTCCAGTGAATACATGCATGATCCAAAATTATATTGAATTGAATCTCTAGTTACAGTTAATATAAAGAGTATATTAAATCTCTCATCGTTTCTCATGTAGTGTGCAAAGCAGGACAAGGGAACTAACTTATGCGGCTACTACATATGCGAGTATGCCACTGCCTATCAAACCAAATATACACCACACGAGAGCTCGATGTACGTATACATAAGCATTCAAAATTTCATTGCGTATCGATTTGTTAAGTTGTTTATTATTTCATATATTGATATGTCATTATTTTTCGAATGATAGCGTATTCACATGAGGGAAAATCTCCCACACACAGGATTTATCACGGCTGTTCAGAACAACTGATGGGGTTCATCAACGAAGAAGTCCTTAATCCGATGGTGAATTCTACTACGACGGATCGACAATTCATAACGCGGTCCTTCCTCTTTTGACGTAACGACGCCGGGTCGAAGTCGTAGCTATAGCTAGCGAGCAAATGAATTGTACTATATATGCATGTATATATATATATATATTATATATGTACGTACATTTACTTTAGTGTTAATATATATTTTGGTAACATATATGCACATAAAATGTTAAGTGCTTTAAATTAGAAATATGTGTGTAATATATGTATTTATAAATATATACATACGCACATAACATATAGTATATATATATATATATATACTATATATATATATATATATATAATCAATCATGCAGCAAACAGGCCATGCAAATAAAAAAAATGGTACATAGATCTTTAGTCCCGGTCGTGTTACCAACCGGGACTAAAGATCGATCTTTAGTCCCGGTTATTTCACCCGGGACTAAAGATCGCTATCTTTAGTCCCGATTCGTAGTCCGTTGGCAACCGGGACTAAAGGGAGGTTACGAACCGGACTACAAACGATTTCTCCACCAGTGTGACATGTATGAAAATATTTCCAACATAAATCTAATGATCGATACCATATGTTGCGAGTTTATACAGTCAAATATTATCAATGCTGACTTTACAAACATACTATAAGGCCTTATATTTTTTATACGGGACGAGTATTAAAGTTCACCGGCAAATAGGTGAAACATTGAGCTGGCAATAGCAATCTGCGGCTAGCTTTTCAACTCATGTAATTGGACGCAGACTGAGCAAGACGACAACCCAGCGTACAATGTACGTAGAGCACTCCATGGTACACAACATGGCCTGGGCTCTTTCATGGTACACGGTGGTTTTCCAGTAGCAGCCAAGATAAAATCATAGTGTCACATTCATGCGAACCTCGTGAAATGGACAGGTACTGAAAGATTGGATCAATTCTGATTTCTGAGCTCGAACACACACACACACGCACACGCACATACAGCGGGCGCTCACTGCAAAACGAAAAGGAAAAAAAAAATGTTTCTTCCTACATGCGCATATACTCCTCCATAAAAAAATAAATTAGATGTGACACATTACAGATAACGAATCTAAATGTGATATATTATACTACAATGAATCTGAACAAATTAATGTATTAGATCAGGCTTTTTATGAACGAAGGGGAGTACATGTAAGGTTTATCGTACTCATACATCTAAAAGTTGGAGTATATGGTGTAGCATATCAATAATATAGCAAGTGGCCTAAGGCTTTGTCGTTTTTTTTTTGTTGATTTTGAGCCGTATCTGTGGTTCTTGAATTTTCTTTTTCAGACTTCCCTAGTCCTAATCTACCATTTTCCTTCTGTCATAAAAATATGTCCAATGCTATTACTACTATCAACCGTTGGATTTATGTGGTGCGCATGAGTCCGTTTTAAAACCAGGGCGGCCACTTATTTTCATTACATAGAAGACGCAAGCGTGCACACGTCATTGTGCACGCACATCACAAAACACATTCACAGGTGATCCTCTTAACACTACTCAAACAGAAAAAAGCTAATGAAAATCCCTGAAGTCATTAAATTTCTGTTAGAAATGTCCACATGTATGTAATATATAGGTGCCTAATATATATTATAAACACTACATAATTTAGATGTGATTTATTGAATCATAGAGATACTATGGACATGTTTGGCACAGCTCTAGATCCAACACTCCTATAGCTGGAGCCTAACCAAACAGTTTCAGCTCCATCTAAAATGGGAGCGGAACTGTGTCGAACACACTCGCAAAATGAACTAGAGAGGTGGAGCTTGGTTTAGCGGATCCTGAAAGAAATAGCAGAGAGGCCTAAACAAACTAGATAAAGCTACAATCCTCTCTTCCATCTATGTATGGTAAAAAAAATTAGCAGGGACTTCGTGGGGGCTCTCATGGTCTTTCACGTCGTCGTCCCCATGCTAGATCCACCCCCCGTTTAGGCAGTTTATAACTCCACTCCAAACTCAACTCCTGAAGTTAAATCTAAAAGTTAGAACTCTATCAAACAGGCCCTGTACATCCACTACCATACATTTTGTGCTTTTCTCGTGGCGGGTCATTTATTATGTCAATTGATGGTGAATATTAATTAAGACCGACTAACAGGGCTAAATTGATTACAACTAATTAACGTAAACACCCTAGCTAGCTAGCTTATTTTCCCTAATACTAGTGAAGATTATCTTTAATACTGCTATAACAATAGCCACAAACATGTGGGTTATGGATCAATATATAGCCAAACTTGGTAAAGATTCTCTTTAATAATGCTACAACAATAGCCGCTAAAATGTAACTCCCCTCTGTCTTAAGTGATATAGCTAGTGCAATAAATCTAGACAACTTCATATCCAATTCATTGTCATAAGTAATAGGTTATATCAAATCACACACATAAAGTGCTTTTTTATTGGATGAATGTAGTAGATGTTGTGGATTGATATAGATGTAGCTCTTCTGTAAAATTACCGTACAATTACGATCACACGATACCAAGCGAACGCTATACTTGTAGGGGGTATTTAGATCCAGGGGTGTAATATTTTGGCGTGTCACATTAGGTATTATATAGGGTGTCGCATAGGGTATTTGGGCACTAATAAGAAAACTAATTACAGAATCGATCCATCAGTAAACAGCGAGACGGATTTATTAAGCCTAATTAATCCGTTATTAGCAAATGTTTACTGTAGCACCACATTGTCAAATCATGGAGCAATTAGGCTTAAAAGATTCGTCTCGCAAATTAGTCGCAATCTGTGCAATTAGTTATTATTTTAGCCTATATTTAATACATTATACAGATATTCAAACGTTTGATGTGGTAAGGTGTAAAATTTTTATTTGGTAACTAAAAAAAGACCATACTCTCTCATGTAATATTGGACGTAGCACTATGGCATCGACCAATGCATGCATGCAAACAACTCTGGTGGGGCCAAGCATATATACATATATATATCCGCCTCTCGCATACTTTTGACTGATCGATTCTGCTTGCTGCGTTGTCCTGCACGCTAGTTAATGCATGTACGTAGCATCATCTTTTCGCACTAATCGATCTCCTCGTTCTGCTTTTGTCTGGTTTGGAGACAAGAGTTAGCTATCTACACGTGTGTACCATGCATGCATATTTTCTCGGATTCTCATTTCGCTACGTTACAAGTTTGTCGTCCATCACCTTCTGCAGCTATATATAGATGTATTTATATGTATGTATGTATGTACATGCACGAAAGAGTGAGATTGTACTTGGGCCTATACTCTGTTTAGATCGATGCGACGGAGCAATATTTTGCTACAAGATCGATGCAAACGACTGCCACTTGATTTTCGGCTGATACACAACCGCCGTTCTCTATCCTGGACTAAATTTGAAATTGGGAGCTTCCAACTTTAGGTGTTCAGATTCAACGACATTATTCTTATTACATGAGAGACGTACATAAACCATTTACTTACACTCATGCCACACATGACTTTAACAGCAGGTGTTGTTTGGCAAGTGACTTAATTACCTTATCAATCCACAGACAAAGTTGTGGATTGCATAAAAGGTATGGCTAGCAAATTAAACGTCAGTGCATCTTAGCTTTGATAAAAAGTTGGGCTACTGACAAGTAGGATCATGTAGCTGAAAGGTATGGCTGGTTTAGTTCGTGTGGTAAAATTTTTCTGAAGTATACAGACACACATTTGAAGTATTAAAACGTAGCACTAATAACAAAACAAATTATGGATTTCGCTTATAAACTAAGAGGCGAATCTATTAAGTCTAATTAATCCGTCATTAAGTCTAATTAATCCGTCATTAGTAAATGTTTACTGTAAGCAATCACATCGTCAAATCATGGCGTAATTAAGCTCAAAAGATTTCGTCTCACAATTTACAGTCGAACTGTGCAATTGGTTTTTTTTTCGTTCACATTTGATGCTCCATATATGTGTCCAAACATTTGATGTGACGGAAAATTTTGGAAGTTTGAAGAAAAAAATTAGAATCTAAACACGGCCTTAGGGCTTAGAAATGGCATGCATGTTGAGGCTAGCTACGAATCAAACAACCCCCTAGTGATGCTAGTTTCCAAACAGGGATTTATAAGAACATGGTTTCTTTCGTTTGTAATGTAAATAGTTTTTCTAACGAACTGGCACTGGGGGAATGCTAATTTGATTGAATAGAGAAGAACAAAAACAATGTACAAGTAAACTAAATTACACAAGAAAATTAACGTAAAAAAGCTCAACAAGATATTTTGCTCCTGCTAGGGTCCAGATTTTTGCCTCTTCTTTGGTCCATGCAATCAAGAGGCTATCGCTGGTAATTCCTTGTGCTGAAAAACTCATTGATTTCTTTCCTTTCAGATTTTACATACAGTGAGAAGGATTGGCGTGTGCGCTCCCTTTTTGGGTAAGTTTTTTGAGGTGGCCAAGCCTTTATGGTAAGTTGTTTCTAAATAGTTGTACTGGGATATAAGCTTTGACAACGTTTTTTTGAAAAAAATATAAATACTAGAAAAGATGTATTATCAAAGGTTGTTTATCGTCAACACCATAAAACTTTCATTATTCATTATAGTCTAACTAATTTTAGAATTTGTTACAATCAAATTAAAATATGGTAAAAGTCATAATAGTGCCAAATTTCTACAAACTTAGGGAGTACAAAGTGATTCTATTAGGTAAAACTACTGGATCATCACTGATTCAAAACAAAGCATCATCAAGTTTAGGCGGCGCTTACCAGGGTTCAAAATTCTGGAACGAAATTTCGGTCTTATCGACCCCCCCCCCCCCCCCAATATGATATTATTTCGGTCGAAACTTTTGAATTATTTTCTGTGAATTTGACAATATTTTGTTCAACATTTTGGAAATTTCAGTATATCGGCACTTTCAGATACAAACGCCAAAAATGAAAGGTCGAACCCTGGCACTTACCTCGACGATTTTCAATGGCCAAACCAGGAATGAGCAGCCTTGGTAGCTGGATAATCGGATACTATATATATATTGTCCTCGTCCTAAAATATAAAAGATTTTACTTATATAATTTTATATGCAAATTCTTATAAAATGTGAGTACGACTAGTATTTACTGTGGGTATGTACTAATTAATTATGGCAGCGTCACATGGACGCAAAATCTGTCTGGTGGGTGCACGAACCCGGCCCGGGACATGGCGATACGGCCACAGTTCTGTCGAGCAGTAGACGCACGCGCGTCGCGCTCCCAGCCATCGAGGCTACTGCTACTGCACCCTGCTGCTGCCTTTTGGAAGGGCCCCGGCCGGTGCGCCACCGGTTAACTGTTGAGGACACTGTGCCGCCATCCTACGATGTCGTACGTTGGTCGCGCCGTCCGTTGTTAAACCCTCTCCTCCGATCCAGTTCCCGTCCTACGACGAACAGCGTTTAGGAATTCTTTTTGGACGGGAGCCAACGCGAACGAGACAAGGGGGGAGCCATGATTATCTTTGGGGCTAGCTGTGGGGATTCGAATCCCCTGGGCCTCCATGTTGCGCAGGTACATTTGTCGTCGGGTTAGAAACCAATTGCTCATAATTTGTGTTTGGGAGCACGCTGGATGTTTTTGCTGTACTCGAAAGACTGAAAATGATGTTTAGCGGCTAATATATTATAAACTGGGACTAGAATCAGTGTTTTTGAAATACCATATTTTTGTCGCGGCCAGGAAAATATTCTGACCGGAGAAATGTGGACGATGGTTGCGTAAACCCCGGGAACCCTAGCCCGAAGAAGCCGATAAACTCGCTAATCCTCTTGGTCGCTTGAAAATATAGAATGAGAGGAATGCTCACGTCTTCTGGTATATAGCCACCACACCCCTTGTCTCAGTAGCTAAAATAAAAGAGAAGGCCAGACCATGGTTTCTGCTTGAGGCAAGGAAAGCTTAGAGATTTCTTGCTAACGCAAACCCTGCTAGTGCTTGTGGCAGCGGCCTTTATAATTTGTCTCTTTACTCTAATGAAAAGAGATACCCCTCCTGTCTCATTTGAAAAAAAAAAGAAAGATATTCTGACGTAAAAGCTTATGGTCACGTACAAACTGTGATAACAATTTCTTTTACATAATGATCACCAATCTCAATTAGTAGCGAGCTTGACCACAGAACTAGAAGGGTTGAATCAGGTGCCAATTTTCCTTTAGAAGCAGTTGTAGTCTAATCTCTACGATTATCTAAGGACTTTTGAGGAGTTCGGTAGCATGGAAGCTCTACCCCTACCCTCAACATGATGATAGACATCCAAAGATGCTCACAAGGATACAAAAGTTTGGACCCCAAAAGAAAAAAAAAAAGGATACAAACGTGATAGTGAGGTCATTTTTCTTTCTTCTTGACCCCAACCACGCATACCTCCATTTGACTCGATCTCAATTTCCTGTGTGTTGTTGATCCAAGTCTAGCACTTATGCTGATGGCCTAGATAAAGTGGTTCACTTATGCACCTAAGCCTCTTTGCACTACGACCGAAGGAGGCGGTAAGGTCCTTGAAGGGGCAAGCTACATCAAACAATTGGGAGTAGCACATCGTCGAGGGCCATTGAAGGGAACGTAGCAGCACTAAAAACCATTGCATAAACTATTGGGCTCAAAAGGGGAGGAGAGCTAACAGAAAATTAATAGATGCCACCTCATTCGATAGGCTTCGATATAATGCCACTCTCCCAATATTATACACTTTAAGACATCACTCTCAACATTGACTTCATATTATTTGTTGAGGTTTTAAGTCCATTTAAATATATTTTCACCTTTTCCACAACTAGGATACGTGAAATGATCAACCTACCCTCCCCAATCCCTTGTGGAATTAGATTGGTTGGGTCCAACAAGAGCAACACATATATAGCCCATCTCTCTCTCTCTCTCTCTCTCTCTCTCCACGTCCGAATTTTCTCTAGTGGTGCGTGGCGGCTCTCTCTCTCCCGGTGGCGAGCAATGACCACCAACCCTAGATAGTCGTGATGGTTAACCAATGTGAAAAACAAGGAAGGAAATCGATCATTATCACCCTTCTTTTCCCCCGAGGTCCCCTCCTTTCTCCATCAAGACCAGTGATAACAATCAGAAGATGTGTACGACATGGAGGTGGAGTAGAAAGTGTAGCAGATGACCGATGAAGACAACCCTAATTGTCGACAAGCGTGTCATTGCTGCCCAGGCCATCTCTATCTACATTGCTTGAACATTGCTTGCCATCATCTCCCCCTTAGTGCTTGCCATCTCTGCAGCAATCCCTCTAGCCTTTGCTCGCAGAGGTTGCAACCATATACAGGGACCTTCAACCATTTTCATAATTATTTTTTTCTAGGAAATTACGAAATTGAAAACAATAAAGCTAGAAATGAACACGGTATTGAAAAACCGGAAACGGGACTGTACGGATGAAAACATGTATATCGATCGAAAACTAGTAATAAATGTCGGAAACATTGAGCTACAAAATCTCACATTTAACTTTGCATAAATAATATGAAATAAATTCAAGGTTACACCATGTAAATTACAAGTTTTGTTTTCCTTTTTAACCTTGTCCTCAAGTTAGGCTTTGGTTGATGAGTTGATGGGTCTGTAAACTATGGATCAAATAAAGAAATGGATCATAAATATTACTGTATTCAAAAATAAGATAATTACTGTAGTATAAAAATGACAATTACCATAAGAATACGATAAAATTCGGAAACAAATAACCATTTTCACATTGCTCAGCCGGTAAAAATATCAGAAACAAGCGTCGATCGGTCCGAAATTTCCGTGATCATTTTCACCCCTATCACTAATTGAGAACGCAGAAAAGACGAGTAGACACCAGGATCTGATTCCGGCTACGGATGGCCCAGGTTAGGCCGAGCAGACTTGTCTCGCTTGCAAGTTGCAAATGTTGCTATTTATACTGGTCCAGTTGAAACCACTATAAGGATCGTGGCCCGCGGCTTACCTTATTTGCCTAAGCATAGATATCCTGTAAAGCTATTTCAGATCTTCACAGAAACATATATGAACCGGTTGCTTTCTTTTGAGTAATGATGATGAACCCGGATTCGTTTGCTCTATGATTGCAATGTGAAGACACAGTGGCGATCACTCTTGTATCCAAAATATCAGTTAAGATGATTTGCTACCTTGTTCATCTCTACCGTTACCAGTATCTTATTTTACTATAAAGTTGATGCACATTACCTCATAAACTTCAACATACAAGTGTGCCACATCATCACCCACTAATAATTATTATCTAAAGTATTTTAAATATCATGCAAACATAACATATCATTTACAATTTTGTTATATTTTTAGAACTTAATATGAAAGCAATGTAAAATCATTATCTCCGCATCATTTCACATTATTTAAACATATACATCTACCATTTCTATAGTGTATAACATATATTCATTCATATATCCCATAGTACTAGTTCTTAAGACGAAAAAGCGAAGCAAGGTGACCCATTCGGGCAACCTCAACCTTCGTGACCACACCCCTCGATTTTATATGGTTTTGAACAAAAGACACACACATGGGACGTAAAAGGCTAGACGTTTGTGACGCTCTAGCCCATCACGGTACTTAGATGCTAAAGCGATGCCAAAGGCAATGCTTTAAGAAGCATGAAGGTTATAAAATATGTATATCTATATTATTAGAACTCACTTAGTGTAGTTATTGCTATAAAGAAGCCACAAAAAAGACCACATCACCACTTATGGTTGAAACAATTTGATGATGCTTAAACAATTCAAATTAGCACATGATATTTCTAGCTAGCATAAGCATTCTTTTCTATGGGATTAGTCTTATTAGATCAATATATTGCATTTTACACTGCACTATACACACAAATATCCCACAACAGCACCTGGAGTGTCATTTAGTAGAGCATCTCCCGAAGAAGCCCTATATATAACTCCTAACAGTCAACCTTAAGGATTTTAAGGGCCCCTTTGTTTAGGCTTAGGCTTTTTGCCTTATGCTTTTAAGTCAGCTTTTTGGCTTGATTTATAAGCCAATGGATTTAAAGTCTTAAGTTTAATGGTAGAGTTATACCTCTTCCACACATAAGCCAAAAAAAACTTTTCCAACCTAGCTTTTGGCTTAATAGTGTAAGAGTGGCTTATGACTTTAAACAAACAAAAAAGTTATCTTTGTTTAGGCTTAAACTTTTCGGCTCATAAGCTGGCATATAAGCCAAAACAAAAAGGGGCTAAGGTGCCAAACCACCTCCAACAGGATGCCAAAACTACTCCCTATATTTATCAAACACCAAAAGCATCCATCTTCCCTAATTATAGGGAGTGCCCTTGGTTAAAAAAGAGATGATGATTAGGGTTCATCTGTCAGTGAAATAGGATAGAGAAAGATAGAGAGTGAGATATAGGGAGCCCATCAGATAGTGAAGCTACACGGAGAGAATATTTGGAATAAGGACATAGGGAGTGAGTTTTTGGATATAAGAGCATCACCAACAAATAGCTAAAAACATATCCTTAAAAGTTTGCTTTTATGATTCCTAATTAAATTTTTGGGTGTGAATAGATTCCTCCCTCGAAAAAGATCTAAAATTTAACTCCCGATAGTAAAAAGTGGGTCTACCTACAAACAGAAAAAATGAATGGATATCGCCTCTCCACCTCCTCCTGCTGATCACTCAGCTGCCAAGGCGATCCCTCGCCTCTCCACCTCCTCCTAGCTCCTGCTAATCGCTCACCTGCCAGGGCGATCCCTCTCCGCATGTAGCTCTCTCGGTCTCTCCGCATGACCGCCGACACGCCCCCTTACTAGTGGAGAGTGACAAGAACAGGGAATGGGGTTCCAATATTTAGGAAGCTAAATAGTAAAAAAAAAAAACCCTAAGTTTTAGAATTAGAAGTCATGTTGGGCATATGTTGGTGATTCTTTAAGTGCCTTCCAATCTCAAAATTTTAGTTTTTTTAGAAAATAAAATTGCCTCCAACAATCCCCTAGTTAGTTTCCCAACGCGTTGAGGATCACTCTACAGGAGAGGGAGGGATCGCACATGAGAGGTGGGGAGCAATTTCTATCTGACAAATTCTGCTACTGGACATCCAAATTTTGTGTAATTTGCTAGTAGACATCGCAAAAACGTGTTACGGCTGAAAGACACCGTAAAAAACTGATAATTTGCTGGATAACACTTCGACTCAATTGGAGAGAGAAATTCTTAAAAGACGAGAATGCCCCTGGAGCCAAAAGCTTCTGAACTAAGGCTGGAGTGAATATGAAATATGATGCATGCTAACGATGTACTTGGGGCAATTACAAATTTAGAGCTACATAATTTTCATCTAACGTCATGTTTGAAGTACGTGGTCCTAAGGCGTTTTCATGTTTCTTAAGAATTCATCTCTAAAAATTGAGCCAAAAGTGTCATCAAAGCAAATTATATTTTTTTAGCGCCTTTCAGTCGTGATATGTTTTTGCGATGTCTACTGACAAATTACACAAAATTTGAGTGTCATGTAGCAAAAATTACCCTTTTATTTATGTTAGTAGTTTAATTTTTAGATATTTGTTAGAGAGAAATTTATTTACACCTAAAAATTTATTTAAGAATCATAAAGGCAGAATTTTGGAGATATTGTTTTTGGGCATGAGTTGGTGATGCTCTAAGTGATCCGAACATCATTACGTCCTACAAAAAGGCATTATGCTGAAGTATAATAATCGAGCTCCAACAATACAACACAGATCAGAAAGCAGCACCGCTTACTACGGTTATCACAAAGCAGCACTGCTTAATGGGAATAAATGGAAAACTCACAGTAGCTCTCGATCATTTCCCACTTGCCAAGAAGCTTTCGCCAGTGCTACTCCCGCAAGCTAATTGGCACTTCTACTCTGAATTATTGACCATTAAATTCTATCCTGCAACTTACTAACTACAAATGGGCGACTGAGACGAAGGATAGATGCTTTGGCATGACCGACCGTCCATGTCTCCCGCAAATCCCTCTCAGCATCGATCAGCGTCGGCCACTGGTACCGCCGACGGGGGCCATCATCGTGGCAAAGATGAAGTAGCAGCAGGCTACGTCCCTCTAGGGAGACTCATGATGCAGAAAGGCGTGGACTCTAGTGATGAACTTCTAATGAGGATTTTTCGAGCTGTACATGTCGTCGGTTGCATCAGCCGAGGCAACAGAGGACAGAGACAACGGTGACGTTACCATCTACCCATCCATGCAGGCTAGTGGCAGAAGCATGGAGTTGGCGATGGTGGGGGTTGGGGAAGTGGGGAGTGATGGTATCAGATGTTGGAGGTTAGCTCAGGTGGATGCCGGCGGCCGGCAGGGTCTTCACCGTGGAGGTTGGCTAGGAAAAGACAGTGGCTGCAGCCTGCAGCGTCGGCGGCTCACCGACGAACTCGCCTGGCCTTGCCGCAGCTGTGGGGAAGGGATATGGAAGGGAAGGGAGAAAGAGGGTCGACCAAGCCTCGGCTTGTTAACTTTACCAAGCTAAAAGCCTAACTCGGCTCATTAATGAGCTATTATCTCTTCTTTTAAAAAGTCTACCAAATTATCATACGTTAACTTAAAAAAAACACTACTTCCTCCGTTTCACAATGTAAGTCATTCGATATATCTAGATTCATTAACATCAATATGAATGTGGGAAATGCTAGAATGACTTACATTGTGAAACGGAGGGAGTAAATCGTAAAGAACTCACTAAATACTAGTTTGGATGTAATTAAATGACTAAATACTAGTCAATAAGCAGTAGCACCAAGTATAAAAAGATATCATGATCTTCTGTACTATCAAGCTAAATGAATAGCTCATGAGCTAACAATCTAAAACCTAGCTCGGCTCGGCTCATTGCTCGGCTCGGCTCATTGTGCTACAAGTTTGAGCTTATCCAAGCCATAAGCTTGAAGCTTTTCTTTCCACCCCAGGGGAGAAGAATGGTAAGGGCAATATGAGAATAAGGGCCCCTTTGATTCGCAGGGTTAAAAAAACAGAGAAATAGAAAAACACAGGATTCTGACAGAAATCAAAGTGTAAACAGAGGATTGCAAAACACAGTAAAAACACAAGAAGGATCGTTTGATTGTACAGCAGGAAAAACGTATTAATCAAATGAGAGAGATAGACTCAAAGGAAATTTCCTCCAAAATCCACATACAATGTGTCATTCCATAGAAATTTCATAGGATTTGAAAAGCTTCAATCCTTTTAATCAAATGGCCAAATAGGAAAATTTTCTATAGGATTTGAATCCTATGAAATTTCTATATAAATCCTTTGATTCAAAGGGGCCCTAGAAGTGTGTCGTGTTCAGCAAAAATAAATAAAAAAATAACATAGGCAAAAGCGAGAAATGTTCAATTTACTAGAGTGGCAAGTGATCAAGAATCACTATGAGGTTATCAATTTTCTTGGAGTAAAATGGGATTGAAGAACAAATTCCATGTTTTTTCCAGTAGAAGAACAAATTGATCTGAGCTACGACTTCGATGGTTTATATATGATACTACTGTTACAAAAAACCTTACCCTATTGTGCAGTTGCACTCAAACTTTACCATACAGGTTTATCATCATTCACCAAAAGCAGCATTCAAATTCTAATTACATGGTCCTATCAGTCTTTCGTTATCAATTCGACTGTACAGTGTGCTATTCACAATATATACAAGATGGAGTGACAAATGATTACTAATCCTGATTTAGAGTTAAGATGCCTTGTAGAAAACCTGGTAAAATATGAACCTGCATTAGCTTTTAGTGGTTTAAGTGCAGTACTATGTTTATTTAATTCTTGTGTAATAGAGTCAGATAAAGGATGAAGTCTTCCACATAGAAACATGAATTGTGAGGGGAAATGTGTCAATATTATCACTGAGCATTTCTTTTCTAGGAACCACCCCTTGGGTTATTTTGACAGGTTGGATGAGAGAATAAAAGGAGCTGTTTCCCCGGAGGACAAATTATACTAGCTAGCATGGTACAGGGGTAATAATTGTGGGTAATTGGTGGGTGGCGATTCTAGCAACAAAAGGTATTTCAAGACAATAAGTTATTTCACCAAAGATAAATTAGGTAGAACAATTATCCCAAACATCATCACATAAACGGAACTCAGAAGTTGTCTACAAGCTTACTAATAAAGTAGACAAAAAACAAAAGGAGGTATACATACCTTAATCTCCCTGTTAGAAAGTCCAACTATCAGCCTTCCATCCCAGTACAGTATTGAAGTTATAATTGAATCACAAGTAAAGGTAGCAACATCTCTGATTTCCACCTCTGAATCATCTTCCAATAACTCCTAACATAATTAACCCAAGAAAAATGCAAGGTAATCAATGCATGTTAGATGTAGAGCATCTATGTTTTAGAAAATGCATGCTTATGTTTTATAGTTCATATGTACAAAGCAACTAAACGGACCTGAATATTTACAACTTTATCCCATCCACCAGCATAGAGCCACTTGTCATTCAATTTAGCAGCATATATAGCACCGTTTTGAAGTTTCTCTGACTTTACTAGGACATCATCCTTCCAAATCTGATTGACAAAAATAAAAATGCCATGATTCAGCTTACACACAAACCACATTGACTGCAATTGAAATTATAACACAACGTGACCAGAATATACACAATTCACATCATAAGTCATGATTGAGGTAAAGGGAAACCTTCAAAAAGCCATTTTCATATGATGCAACAACAAAATCGAGTTCTGTTGAAATTGACAACACAGGAGTAATGCTTCCTGGTGTACCATCTTCCAGTACAGACAGCGGGCTGTGATCAGTGAGCCACCATGATCTAATAGAACCATCCCAACTTCCACTGTAAAGAATACCACAGGCAACCACAAGGCAAGAAACAGTTGATTTGTGACCTGTCATTGTGCAGCGTAGTGAATAATCCTGCAAAAGGGGGATAGCGAATTAACTTCACATAACATGCTAAAATTAAGATAAATGGATATGAACCCCTTAACCATATGAATGGCCAAACCAGACTTGTTATCAAGATAAAGACTTGATGCTCCAATAAAACAGGAGGGAAACATTCTGGAATCAACTACCAGGGCAAACTGTACTCTAATGTTAAATTTTAGCCCAAACACCAACATTATTATAATCCCTGTATGCTAATTAATAAAGCAAATTGAATTAGCATCTTTACCTCTAGAGACCAAGCCTTAATAGATTTGTCTCTACTGCCAGTGTAAAGATAGCCAGTTCCAGAAACAGCCAAACAGTGAACACCTCGATAAATCCAATCATTACTTTCATACCACTTATTCAATGGTTCGTTACTGAGTGAAGGATTAACACACCAGACAAATATTCCGCTACCACTGTCTCCACTTATACAAAGTGACTGATTATCATTGTCAACAACAACAATTGCTGTGATTTTATGTTCATGGCCCTTCAAACTTTGTATATGAGAGAAGTCCTGTAGAAAGAACCCAAGGACCAATAGAAGTCAGAAAAATGAGCCACGGAAAACTAAAGAGGAGATAGAAATGATACTAACAGAACTGACTATAACGAGAAGAGGAGAGAAGATACCTGCAGTGACCATACATTGATTGTCTTGTCATAAGAAGAGCTAAACATAAAGCCTCCTGCAGTCAATAAAGATCTATTATTGGGGAGTCCTTGAGTGACATTTCTTGTTAAGGGCATAACATAAAAAATATCCACTAGCATGATAAGATGTGTCCTGACCATAGAATAACACCACAGATAAAAGAATCGGATACTCTAGCAAGTAAGGACGCCAACAATGAAATCAAAAATCTAGTGCAAACTAACGGTTACCTGCAAGCTTTCAAAACATTTACTTAACATCAAATTTACATAAAAACTTCCAAGTTATAATTTATGTTACCTTCATTGACAAGTTTGACATGAGAAACCTATGATAAATGATAAACTAGAATGAAATGAAACAAAACCAAAACAGAGTTATTCAAAATCTTCTCCTTTTTGCATGTGCATATGTATCTCATAACACACTTTAATGTTGAACATGAAATTGTCAAAGGGTCTAAACACTAGGTAGATGACATTAATATTTCGTTTTAAAACTATCCAGATAGCAATGGTGTCCACATCAATAGTTTCAATGTAGAACCTAGTTGTTGGTTTGCACTATGTATGCCTTAAATAATTAAAGTAGTAAATACTCCAATAGGTTATACCTCCAATGGCTAATCCCGTGATACAGTCACGGTGAGCAAGCAGAGTTGAAGAATTGTACAGTCCACATTTTGGCTCATCCATTCCAGCTGCACCAACTTCTTCGTTGTTTATAATACCACCACTGCTTGCATCATCTGGAGTTGAATATTTGTCATCCAAATCCTGACAGAGATGCATTGTATCATCTGACTCAACAGCACCAAGGATAGAGCACATTGAGGACAACTCCCCAAGGAGCAAACACATAAAACTCTTTCTAGCTGCAAGATCAACATAAGGAATCAAAGCTTCAATGTCGGAATTCATCAATGAACCATTAATACATTTCCAGACATCAGCAATTTCTGGACGGCCTTCTGGATCATAGTTCAAACATGACACTATGGTTGCAGACCACGATTCCTTATGTGTGCCAAACAATGAAGCATCAACCCTTGTAAGCATTTCATTCTTCCAATCATCATATGACTCATCAGTACTCCATCCTGCTGCAAGCTGCTCATCCCCAGTTACAAGTGCCACCAATAAACAACCAAGCAACCAAGCATCTGAACTAGGCCCTAACAAGCCACTGAAATCATGATCCTTTATCTGCAACTTGTCATGCACCACCTCTGCCACCTCAGGAGCCATGAAGGCCTTGGACTTGGATGAGAAAACCCCCACCCGAACTCCGCGGCACAAGGCCAAAACCTGATTCAGGTCAAGCAGGCAGTGTCCAAAGCGATCGAGGCACAAGCATCCTAGCCCTAGGCACCCCAGTACCAGCCCTTCGCTGTGCAGTCCCATGAACGCTTCACAGACCTCCATTCCGACAGCTCTTATCCGAGCCACCGTCTCCTCTCGTCGGCTCCTCTCCTCCAACAAGCAGGAGACTCCGCGGGAATGCCGTTCTGAGACCAGCCACAGCGGCGCCGCCTCGGGGCCCATCCAGAAGCCGTAAACCCTGCAAACCCGCCGCGCTAACCGCGACGAGACGGCCACCAAATCGATCACTTCATCCCTCGCCGCGGCGCTCAGCGCATCGATCGCGGCGGCCACCCGCGCCGCGTGGCTGGGCCGGTAGTACAACGGGGACTCCTGCTTGGCGGCGGCGGGGGTTTCGATCGGGAGGAGGCTTACGGGGTGGCCACGCCGGCAGAACCACGGGGCGCCGAGGTCGGAAGCGAAGGACCCGATGGCGAGGCCCGCGGCGGGAGCGGGCGAGTGGAGCGGCGAAGCGGACTCCGGGAGGACGGCGTGGCGGAAGCGGGAGAGGAGACGCGAGTGGTCCGCGTGGAGCGGGAGATGGATGGGAGGCGGCGCCGCCGCAGCGGCGGCGGCGGCGGCGCGAGAACGGGAGGTGTTTGGGAGGAGGGAGATGAGGGCGAGGTTTTTGGGGAGGGAGGAGGGCCCGAGAGCGCGGGAGAAAGGGACGCACTGGGAGCAGAGAGGGCAGCGGAGCGAGGCGGCGGAGGCGGAGGCGGAGACCGGCGGGAGGGAGGCGATGCAGGGGCCGCAGAGGGAGTGGCCGCACGGGAGGACCCGCGGCGCGGCGGAGGCGGCGTCGAAGGGGGAGAGGCACACCGGGCACTCGGGAGGCTCCGCGTCCGGCGGTGGCGATGCGGTGCCCGCCATGGCCGCCTCTTATGCTCGGCCGGGGAGCTCGCCGGCGTCGCGGATTTCGTTGGTTTTGACTATACGGCCGGCGGAGCACGGGAGGAGCAACTCGCCAAGTGGGCCGAGGAAGGGAGGTTGACTTCTGATGTGTGGGCCAACATGGTAGCGAGAGGAGAGACCACCCAAGCGCAGCAAAAAAAATAAGTTCACAACCTGTCCCTCGATTCTACGTCGAGTCTCTTTGAGGCCCCTAATCTCTAGGTCCATAAATCTTCACCACTAAATTATACAAGATCGTGTAATTTAGGTCCATAGCAGTATAAATCTCTAGTTTCGCTGACGTGGCATCCAAGTCAGCAAAATAAAAAATAAAAAAATATATAGGACCCACATGTAAGTGATAAGAAAAAAAAGTGGGATCCACGCATCTTTTTTTTCTTCTCTTTTCTTCTCTTTCATCTCTTCTCTTCTTCAGAGTTCAAAGAGGGAAACCGGCGGGCAGTCGGCAGGACTGGGAGGCCAGTGGCAGGCGAGCACGCCAGCAGTAAGTGGGTGGCGGGCGGAGCGGCGGTGGGTGAGCGCGGCATCGGAGTGGCGGCGGGCTGCGGGCAGAGCAAACAGCTGGTGGAGCAGCGGCGAGCGAGCGCAGCGGCAGGGCCTAGCAGCGGGGGGCGCGAGCGCGGCGGCAGACCACATCTCCAAGAATCGCCACAAGCCGCGGCCGTCTGCCGTCGGTGCCGCGTGGTGCACGGCCACCCAAACCGCAACGTCCCCACCACCGGAGCTTCCACCGATGACCCAAGAACTCTGTCACTTGCACCGCCATGATGGGTGTGGGGAGCTATCACAACGGATGTCCTGGGCGAGCTTCTGGAGCGCGTCCTCGTCGTGCTCCTCCCCTTCGTCGACGAGCCTCCCGAAATCGAGGTCCGTCTCGGCCTCCATGAACGCTCGAGGCAGGACGCGAGCTAGGCAAAGTGAAAGACAGTGGACGGGATGGGGAGCTCCCCCGTTCTCGGCTGCCACCACCGTCGTGCCCCGCAGGTGGCCGATGATGCTAGGAATGCATCACCGTGAGAGAAGGGGAATTGGCAAAGGAGGAGATGGTTTCTTGGTCGTCGTTTGCCTCCGGCGCACGTGGGCCAGGCGAGCTCGGATAGGCTCACCGATTGCCTCCCCCTCCCTCCCAAACTTGTTGGCCTCCTCTCCCTCCCTCTCCTGCCTTCGCCTCCCCCACAGGCTACCTCCTTGCCGCGGTGTGTGGTTGGGTTGGGAATGGCCCCAGAAGAAGTATGGGCACAAACGCTCCGGCAATGGCTGTCCTCCTCCCCGATTTCCCCGAAAGCTGATGCTCCATTGCAAGTCGCCGGTGGCCGCAGCGCTCTACACCGAGGGAGCGCCAGAGGTTGTGCCAACGCCGGCTTGGGAAGAAAAGAGGAGAGGGTGTTGACATGTGGGCCCCACGTACTTTTTTTCTGACTATGATGCCACATCAGCAAAATCAAGGATCCATACTGCCATGGGACTGAAATTGTACGGTTTTGTATAGTTTAGGGTGAAGATTTCTAATATTAGAGATAAGGGATGTCAACCAAACTCGACGTAAAGTTGAGGGATCACAGATGAACTTATTCCAAAAAAAAGGCCTCGTGCGAATTACGTACTTAATCCGTGTCATTTTAAACACAGCCATGAGTTTCCGTTTACAACTTTAATTGTCCGTTTTATTTAATTTTTTTAAAAAAAAATAAAAACATAAGTCACGCATAAAGTTCTATTCATGTTTTATCATCTAATAACAATAAAAATATTAATCATAAAAGAATTTCAAATAACACGAACAACCAAAATTGGATAAAAAAACTAATGTTGCGCTTAAAATGAGACGGATGGAGGACATTCCAACTACGAATTGGTACTTAGTTGTTTTCTATAGAAAGTTCAGGGTATAAAAGGGAAAAAAATTGCTATATCACAAACAAAAAAGTTACTACTCACTTCGGTTTTTTAATAGACAACGCCGTTAATTTTCTAAACACATATTTGATCATTTGTCTTATTTAAAACAAATAAAGAAAGAAAATATAAATGCATAAATTTTTAAATAAAACAAATGTTTAAATATGTGACAAAAGTCAACAGTGTCTATTAAAAAACGGAAGTTGTACATAAATTGCATAACTTGCCTCTAGAAAAATCAAGAGACCAGATTTGACAGCAGAATGATTCACACAACACTTTATTCTGTGAATATATCCATACCTAAAAAGTGCTTCCGAGATATATCGACGATCTAGATTGTACAGAGCTAAATTTATAGTCTAAGAGGCGAAGAAAAATGGCAATCTAAAGATGAAATTATCTACGTTGCAGGCTATCAGAGTGAAGTGCAGAATATAACAGCAACAGTAAAAACGAAACCGGCTAGACATTGTGTTACAGAGGGTTCTTATAAATACACCTTATTTTTAGTATCAAACAAGATCTTCAAGAATTAGTGGTTGCTCAGAAGCCAACAAATAGGCTCCGAGAGCATCCCAGTAGCAATCACCTAGCTAGTGTGTTCTACTATATTGGTTATCAACGACCTTTGCCGATGATTTATTTTGTTCTCCAAAGCTATGCCAGCACGATCAGGACGTTAGCTGCTGCTGGGGCGACTGTCGCTGCTTGGAATGGCAAGCAGCGTCTGGGGAAGGTTACTGACCTTTGTTGCCTCATCTGCACGCTTTGCCGGCTTCTGTATTTCAATACCATGATGATGAAGTTCAGCAGTAGCCTTCGGTGGGTTAACTTGCCTATCTTCGGAGTCTATTTTTCGTTTCTTCATGCTGGTAGAACTCCTGTTGCCATCCGATCCTGCACCGACGCTCGTTTCATTAAATTTGTCAACACTTCTGCTACTCTGACTATTTCCGTTGTTAACCACAGGATACATGCTATGGGTGCTTGTCATATTTTGCAGGGATTGTGCAGATTGTGGGGCGGCAAGGTTGCTATCACGCAACTTGGCAGCAGCAGCCAGCCTTCTCCTCTTCATCCTCTGGTCATTGCGGACCTGAATGGCATGATTGGTTTAAATGAGGTACTATAAAATAGGATAATTTGGAAATTTACATTACTGACTTGTACACTTGTTTTCCTTCACTCCATATGATTATGACGGTTAAAAATAAAGATATGGTTAAGCTAAAATGGCATTCACGCCTTAAGAGAAGATCTTTCACCTTCCTCTGCCTATATAATAAATTCCTTCGCTCCTTAGATCTAGAAATGGCATCTCGAATTCCAACTTTATCCATGTCGCCATGTGGCCATAAGTTAGCAAGCTGGTGCAGAAACAAAGATATTGTAATTTGTATGAGCGTTATGGACAAGTATAATCACATTCGCTAGGAAAACTGGAGAAGTTGTACAAAAATGCACTTGGAAACAGAACATCACCAAAATACCAAAAAAAAAAATTACAGAAAAGGCTTTCGCCCAGCTTTTACTGAAAGCATAGTACGGTACACAAAGAGAACGATCACAACCAAAATACCAAATTCATATGCTCGGGTGATAAAATTTAAAGTTTCTGTAAGAAAACAAATCCATTATAGAAATTAACAGGGTATTCATTTACTTTGATAATTATGAATAGCTAAATAAATATTTAAGGAAATTAAGGCTGTTTAGCAAACTTGGATAGTTGGATATATAAACAAGCTAAGGGATCATACAAACTCAAATTATGTTGGTTTGCTTACAGGCACTTTAAACTAAAGTAAAAAAGTGCTATCCTTGACACAATATACCAGTGCAATTCGTTTGCTGGTCAAAAATTAGCCCCTTATCCCAACATACATAAGCAAGTCGGCATTACAATTTACAAATATAAAAGTGAGTTAAGGAAAATAAAGTTCATGATCAAGAGTCTGTCTAAGGAGTGTGACTGCGTAGTGAATCAGAAAGGGAAGGCTGGAATTTTCTAATCCATTGATTCAAGTTGAAACACTCAATCAGACTAAAGGCACATATAAATGTAGAGAAGTTTTTTAGCAATCACAGAAAAAAAAAAGGTGTGATAAAAGAGGCAGGATGGTACCTCTAGATACAACTTACGACTCTGAGGGCCCTTATCTTCATCCATACCCTGAAAAGCATGCATTACTCATGCTAGTAAGCATAATCACAATTTGTAAAAATACATGGTTTTGAACTTCCAAGTGATACTACATATAAAATAAGTAAAAAAGCAAAACGATAAGTAAGACTTTATCCAAGACACTCCTGTTCTAAACCAACTCTAGCGGCCTCCTTATTGAAGGGGGAAATAAAAAAATATCCTTTCACCAACATACACTTAAAAAATAGACAAAAGGTAAAATAAAATAGAGAAAATGTCTCTATTGCTGACGTCGCTCTTTCAGCACAGCAATTGGGCAATTGGCTATGCATTGCAATTATCATTGAAGTTAACATGATAATACGACTATACCTCAACATACAGATCATACAGGTCGCAGATCCTGTCCTCCAATACAGCATCCATGACAGATTTTCCTCTCAAGGCCATTCTGTCATCATGAGTAACAGGATCCTGAAAGCCATCTATAGATTCAACCTTATGTTCAGCACCCTGAAAGCATACAGATATAAGAGTTCCTACTACCAAAGCTTTTCATAAGAATGAAGACTGGAACAAAGCGCAATGTGTATGAAAATAAAGCAGATTACACCACTTTACTGACAAGGTAATTATTTCACCTTAGGTTTGGTGGCTAGACGTGCTTTGACCATTTCATAGATCTCCATTTTCACTTGTTGCAATTTCCCAGCCTTCTCTTGTTTAGCACATAAACCTGATTGCACCATTTCTTTCATGTTTCTCTGTGCCAAAAAAACATTTGGTAAGTAAAATCTTTAAAACTCACCAAGTCACCATACAACACAAGGAGATTTTTTTTTGCCAGTGCCTCTTGGTATGTCTTTTGAATATATGTTCATTTGACAGGATCACTATGCAACATATATTTATTCTACCACGTTTACTAAAGAGTAACAAAGCCCATGCCTGCCAACACAAACAAAGGCAAGAAAAAATCCTCAGATGCAACACCCCCCCCCCCCAAAAAAAAAAAAAAAAAAAGATTTCAGAATGCCAACAGGAATCTAGAATCCACTTAGTTGTAGAATATAAGAATAGTTCAAGAAACCACATAAAAAGAGTGAACATTGAACATTTGTACTGGTGCCCAAGGCCTACGAAAACGATGCATAAAGAACTGGACAAAAACAGTGTCTATCTCTTGTTACCTAACTAGCACTCGTTTAAATATCTCAATGAATCTACAGGCTACCTTTATCAATGGATGATTAGATCACAACATCCTATGATTTTTTTTCAATGTTCAAGAAATAAAGATCATTTCCAGACAGAGATAATAGACAACCCAGAATTGGAAAAGCAACGAAAGATACTATCCTTTTAAAAAAATGAAATGCATGGAAGTAATTGGACAAGAAAATAATCATAATGCATGCATAAAAGGTATACATCAAACCAATAATTGTAATAAGCCCCTACCACACTGGACATGAATTTAATCACTACTTCTACTCACCTTCAGTGTCCTACGGTGCACAAGATGGCCAACTATGCCCATGAGGCGATTGATCAGCTCATGTTCTGGTATTTTTCCTTGATTTGCCTGCATTTGTCAATATTCTGCTGTCATATGTTGCCTAAGAAGTTCAAGTTGCCACTTGCCAGCACTTGTATTAAAAAGTTAGAACAAAACATTTGCATTGGAATACAAAAAACAAAAGGTTGTACTTCTTCAAGCTTCTCTATTCACATAATCTACTGCAGCAGCATAGGAAGTTAATGTTTGAGTGAATGCATCTCTGTAATCCCTCCTAATAAATATAGCGATTACCATGACTCGACACATGCATTCTATATCAAGTTTCAAATCTAACAAATATTGAACGGACACAGTCACACTCTAGCCTTAGAAACATTGCCAAGTGGACCGTAAGTAAACAAAGGCACTTCACTACAAGGTAAAATAGGGTGTGCTACAACATACCGATAACCTTGCGACCTTAGCAAGTTTTTGTTTTACTTCTTGTGGCAATCTTCTTTTAACTGCTACCTGGCAATTTGCCTCAGCCTCATGTACATCAAGAATCTGTGGTTTGTCTGTGAGGATGATTCCACGCAACAAAAGCCAAAGTTAATTCCAAAAGGGGCTTAGAAATATATCCACCATGACATATAAGGTTTAATAATAAGATACACACATTCAGTGACAATGTTTTGGAGGTCACGGATAGCTCGCTCAAGTCTGGTACCCTTGGTCTTGGTACCTGAACCTTCTGTATGGATTTTTGTGGCCAAGTGCTGAAAATGCAAATATAGAATATTGAGCAATTGTCCCATAAATTAGGGCATAATTGTCTCGACAGCACTATAGCAGTTGACAGACAACACATTTCATGACACTTACTCAACATGCTGCATATGCGTGTGGCAGTTTTTCGCTGTTTACTTCCATGTCTTATATTGTAATGCTTTTGTGCTGAATAAATTAGTGCTATGTACTTTGGGGATGAAAAGATAACTATGGTTTGCACCATGCTCACAAGTCACAATACCAGTTTCCTTGATTCTTACCATTGTTTCTGTTGAATAGATGTTACTGGAAGCATGCAAACCAGAAAATTGACCAACATTATATTTCTCTTTGTGGTGCATGTTCTTTGACAAATCTTGGTTCGCCCCATTATAAGTTTTTTTCTGTTGGAGGCCAAGATGTCCTGGAGCATCCTTGTCTCGGTATGCTGAATAAGGGTATTCAAATGTTCCATTAGCTCCAGATTTGTGACCATTACTAGTACTCTTCCCCGTTTGGAGAGTGCTTCTTTTAGAGTCTCTTAAAGGCGTGCCCATGTATGAGGAAGAGCCTGGAGCAAATTCCTTGTTATTCTCAATATAAGAACTTGATGAGTCTTTTCGTCTTCGTTTCTTTGGTTCAACAGTCTGTACTGAATCAAAGTCACTGCAAAAGTGGGTGGAAGCATGTCAAGATTTATGTCATCCTATAACAGCAGATATGTAGTGCATGTTGGCAGGGATGCAAAGATTACTGTTATTATGTTATAAGTATAACATCCCACATGATATCATTCTGAATAGCTAGTCATGACACCGCACAATGCCTTCTAGAATCATTTGGTGGGATTATTTTATGCATAACTTGCCCAACACCATAGCTGCAAATTAAAGAGTTTTTAGGAAAATTACATTTGTTCCAATTTTCCTTTGTTCACAAAATAACCATTGTGCTTGGTTGCAAAATTGTCAACTTCAAAATATTCATCCTGTGGATAAAAAACAACAGAGCGATCAGAACACTGGCTATCATTCTCAGCATGTCAAATGGTAATGATACAGAAAAAGAATCATTGAGATGTTCTAAACAAGGCTAGATATATGCAGCAAGAAGCATGTAAGCTCACACTTGGTTTGCATATAAATTAGTGTCCGTAGTTAAGTTCTTCCAGCCATATAGATCATTCTGGTTTTGCACAAAGTAGCAGTTTTTCTTGTTGCAACTTGAGTGAAGTACCATATTGAATTCAAGATAATAAACTCTCATTCTTCCTAACACTAGAAAAATAGCTCAATGAAAAAACAAGGATTATAAGGCATGTTATTTCTGGTACATATAACAGGATAGTAGCACATATGCAGAATGCATGGCAAAACAAATAGTAACAAGCTTAACTCAAAGCACTACAATGTCAGTACACTGTTTACGTCAGATGAGCCAATGAAAAAGAACATTTTATTGACAATACATTAGAGCATTATTATATCAATTAAATTGAAAAGCTAACCAATTCATCATCATCAATAAACGAATCTTCTGTGTCATACTGATCATCATCAGGCGCATCATCCAAGTCTTCCTCATCACTACTATTTTTGCCCTAGCATAGTAAAGGATGTAGACAGAGGTAAGCACTTTTCGTGTGCATAATGGAAAGTAAAATGAATTTCCTCTCTGATAGTAACACCATATGCTTCTTACCATGTAAAGGCGCTCAATTTTCTCAATAACCGAATTGAACCGATTTGATTGTGCGCAGTCATTTTCTGTAGGATGTGTCTGATTCAAAAGATAGAATGGCCATTATTTCAAATACAGTACATTATTTCAATTTCAATAAAAAAACTAGTTGATCTGTGCAATCATATGTGAAGACAACCACAAGTTAGGCTGATTTAATTCAACAAATGGGTAAGGGTAATGACCGCCTGCAAATGAGTAAGCCCAACCACCACCTATCAGAATGTCTGATACAAGTTCCAACAAAATATAGGAATTATTGCCTACAAATGACACATCTCGCTTGTATAGTATTCCAGTTTACATTAATCATCTTAACAGACAATTTCAAGGGATTAATATATCATTGTTGCATCATTGCAAGACAATGCACATACTTCTAGTGTATGCGTAAACCCCTTCCATGATTCTGGTTTGTCATCAAAATGGACCTGCTGTATTGATTCTACCAACAGAATAAAAGCTTGACAAAGTTTGCATGGCATTTGTAGTTCTTACATATGGTCACATAAGTAGCAAGTCTTGAGATCTTATCGTTTTTGAGAAACAAGTCTTTATAACTTGACCTTCTTCCCCCACCGATAGATTATTTCCCATTGATCAGTAATCAATACAGCAGCAGTAGCCAACAAGGCTCATAACTGTGGGATTGAGGGTTCAATTCCCACTATTAAAGTGTCCAATGTAGCAGACTACCAGTTTAAGATGTTAGAAGAAATGCGGATGCAAAATCGGTGCAGCCTAGTTACCTAGTGGGAAATCCCAACATCAAGGTAAAGCTGGTGACCCCTGACATGGTGAGGGCCAATCTGGCATTGAGAAATGATATATTTTGATGCTATAGAAAAGAAGCGGAGGAGCATATTCTTTTCACCCTGCAATTTGCAAAGGTGCTCGCGGCGGCAACAGCTAATGGATGCTTTCCTTTAAGTTAAATCTCAAGAACTTTTGCTGTCACTTCTCGGTTTCTTTGTTGCGAACTTATGCTCGGCTCTGCATTTGGCCTCACCATGAGATAATTGAAAATCGTATTTAGCTAATTGAACAATCATAATCAGACCTCCCAACTTCCACACAAAATCCCGCTTGATCAGCCGAAAAATTGCACGCAGAATAGGCACGGAAGACAGAAATCGGGCAAAAAAAAAACAGAAACAAACATGTAACGAGAGCACGAAACCCTACCGCACCAGATGGTCCAGGGAGGGGGGCGACCGCCGGCAACGGGGGCGGAAAGGCAGCTCCGAGGCCAGCCTCCTTGAGCATCTTCCTCCACGACACAATGGTGGTCTCCCCGGGCCGTAGCTCCACGGAGAACACCCGCCTCCCTCCCCCGCTCGCCCCCGCCACCGCACCCGCCGCCACCGCAGGCGGCGGCCGCGGCGGCGCCCTAGCCTCTCCCTCCGCCGCCACCGCATCTCCCGGCGGCTTCGGCGCCGCGACCGCGGCGTGGGCGGGGGCGCGCGGGGGGACCACGGGCTCGCCCATGGCAGCAGCGGCTGCAGGATTGATCGGCGGATCGCGACCGCGACGCGTCCAATTGAACGGGGGGGAATTCCGTCGCTCCTCGTGCGACTGCGGCTGCGGCGGCGGCGGCTCAGGCGGTGGTTGGTCGGGGATGGGGGGAGGAGTCGAGGCGAGGCGTGGGCGCGTGGCGTGGCGTGGCGCGCGGGACACGGGTGGGGATAGTAGTGGGTAGTGGCAAGGAAGGCAGGTGAGGTAGGAGGAGGACGACGAGGCGACGTGGTGAGGGGGTGGGGGGAGGTTTGGCTTCGGGATACGCGCCGTGACGGCCGTGGATTTTTTCTTTTTCTTTTTTTACCTCGGATCTCGCCGTCGCCGCCGTTTGTTTCCTCTTCTTCGTGGATACGATATGCTTTCCCAAATCTAGCCGACACGAGAGCCCGTTACAGAGAAAAGCCCATTTACCTGAGCGCTGAAGAACATGAAAAAAAATTTAAATGTTAATTATAGTGTAATTAAGGTGTAATTATATTTTGTTTTTAACAACCACGCTCACAAAAGAATTTGCTAATTAGCTGGCGATCTTATTTTTCCAAACACGCTCACAAGACACGAATTTGCTAATTAGCAGGTGATCGCTTCCAGCGATCTTATTTTTCCTTTCTTTTGATCTTTTCTACTCATTTTAGCACGGTATATTTTCTCCTTTTCATGTAAGTTTATACACATAAAATTTATATACCTAAATTTTATATATCAAAAGTTTACACACTTATAATTTATGTCAAGAATGTATATGTTCAATTCAAATTCATATTTGAATTTAAATAAAAAAATTTTGTACCTGCAAAGTTTATCATGTATATATATTTTTAAAGCATTTGATTTTTTTTCCATATATTTTGGTTGTTTTAAATTTTTTGAATTAGTCTAAAATATATTTTTAACACGTCGTACCGTGGGAGGAGACGGGAGTCGTGGACGCCTTAGGCGTAGGCCGATCGCACGCAGTGATCAGCCGCCTATTAGGCACTCCACACAACACATACACACTCACCGATATAAAAGAACACACGCACACCCTATACCTATACCACTGTAAACACATTCGAAGATTGTGTCAGTATATCTTGAGCGTATACAACTGAAAGAAAAATAGATATAAATACGAGCATCCGTGTCAAATCTAGAATTTAAACTCGAGTGAGCTGATTTCACCCTAAGAAACCTAATAAGTTAAATTATGTCACTTCGCTAAGGTGTAATTACATTGTAACTACTATATAACTTTATATTTTTATTTAAAACTGTCTTTTATCAGATGGCTAGCGACATAGATAGAAACGTCCTGGTTCAACTTTCTATTGTGTAGAGGTTATTTTATTTTATTCTTTTTATTTGCACGACTCTTAAAGTTATCTAATGCTCACAAATTTAATAGTTTTCGGGGAGAAAAACTGTGCTGTGTTTTCTAGCAATTTCGTTAATAGAAATTGGCCTCTTAAAGAGGAGAAGAAAGATAAACCTGAGACAACTGAACTGAAACGGACGGTAGATAGGAAAAATATATGGTAGAAACTAGTGAAACCCTAAAAACTATGGTTGGATCAAGAAATAGATATTTAAGATTTGTCCACGTTTCTTTTAAACTTAAACAGCCATTAATATAATACGACAGAGTTCACGGGAATAAATCTACATTGACAAACAGATAAATTGAAAGCATAAAACCATCTGTTTTCAAAGAACGGGAACTGCACTAAGGCCACAAACTTCCTAATGAAACCACACAACGGAGAAGGTGCAAATCGACAGGAGGTGCGGCAATGCCGCGACGATTGCGACCTTGGGCCTCCTTTGGCATGCACAACGCTTGATAAACCGGCAATCCCCTTCGGTTACCTCCACGATGATGGCACAAAATGGAGGTATGAACTTGAGTCATAAATTTTGGTGTAAGCATCCCCATGCTCAACAAGAGTTGTCCATAGAGTTGGTCGTTAAATCTAAGGAGCATAAGCTCAACCTGAACAACAAACTCTGCGTGGAACAATGCATGGAACAAGCTGTTAGGAAACACATGGGAAGATGGAGCCCAAATCCAGGTTCCCATACCCACTGAAGAACTCGAATGGTGGCAAACGAACTGTTGTCTTCTTGGATCGACGTACGTGGTTGGGGAAGGGTGTGAATCTTGACTGATGGAACCTTGGCATTGGAAGCTCCCGTTCAGGCACCAAAGAAACCCCCGCCACATCCATTGGATGTACCAAGCCATCGTCGGGTTGTCATCGCGCATCACGAGCTGCGAGCTCCGGGCGAAAACAAATCCACGACGTCTAAGAAATCGCCGCTGCAACCGGTAAACGCACTAGGACCTATCGGCTTGACATCCGCGAGCAGCAAGCTCCGGGAAATAGTAGGCCGACACGCACATGTGCTGCCAGCGCTAGCCAACGAAGGCCTCGAGAAGCTGCCGCAGCCGCCACTAGGAGCTGGGTGGCGACTTCCCAGGCAATGACGGTGTTGCAGCCGACACTACCACAAGGAGCCATCTCCACTCGTCGATTCGTCCACTGATCTTCGGATCTCGCACCTCTACCACCACCAACCGTCACCGCCGCCGTCCACACCGGCATCCGTGGAGACTCACCGGCAAAAGCACCAACTAGCCCTAACTATAGGAAGCACCTAACGACCTAATAAAGGCCTAAACCACACTATACTAGTAGGGGAGGTGGCCGGACCCCTCTCCAACCCTCACCGGCAGTGAACCGCCGAGATCTGGGTGAAGGAGGGGATAGGAGACGAGGGATAGAGAGTGGCGGGAAAAGAAGACTCTAAGCCAAGATTCATCAACGTCACAATGAGTAAAAATTTTACTACATTTATTACTTATGAGTAATAATGGTGATGTTAACAAGGAGTAAAATTTTTACTCATGGTGATGTGGAGGAATCTCATAGGCTCGTGTTTAGATCTAAACAATAGTTTTTAAGTTTTTTGCTGTATAAGTGGGTTTGCAGTATATATTTTCCAGAATTGCTATATGTCATTCGAATGAAATTTGGGGATGAAATCTTTACAAATTTTTGAACCATTGGATCCATGCCAAGATTCGTGCATCGGCTTCTCTCCTTCAACTCCGGCGGGCTCCCCTTCTTCTCCGGCGCCGGTGGTGACACTCCCAACTCCGATAGGGAGTTGGGGTTGGGGTGTGGGTAGGAGGAGGGTTGGGGGGAGGGGGAAGAAGGAGGAGGGTTTCCTTGGGGCTTAGAGGGATGGCCGGGGGCGACGGAGGAACCGGCGGTGGTGGTGGACTTCGGTGGCGGCGAGGCGGCGGCGGCGCCGCCGACAGCCTTGGGGATGGAGGAGAACGTAGGGGTTAGGAGGCGGCGGGCGGTGGTTGCGGATCTGGCGGCGGGGAGCCATCGGAGACGAGGAAGAACGGCGGGCGCGAGGGCACCTCGTCGTCGCTGCCTTGAGGATAAGAGAGGGGGGAAGGGGGAGTAGGGGAAGGGGAGGGGGCTCGTGGCGGGAGGGGGGCTCGTCGGTGCCGTTGACTCTTTCCGGCTAGCCGGCGAGGCCGGGCGACGGCGTGGGTGAGCGGTGGCGGTGGTGGCGGGCGGTGGATCGCACGTGGGACGACGAGAGGAGGAGGGTGGCAAGGGCGATCTTGAACGTGGGGAGGAGGAGAGGGAGTTAGGTTAAGTGGTCTGCAACCGAATCTTGAAGCATATCCAATGGTCCAAAATTCGAAATGATAGGAGGTGAGATTTCTGTCAACAAGATATATAGACCTATATTTTCCTAGGTGATGTGGTAATGCACACCCGTGAGTTGGCTACTTTCTCCTCTCCTCAAACAAGTCGTATGCCGGGTCACCGGCCATCAGGCTGCCAATCGTCTCTCCTCCTCTCTGCGTGCGTTCTCACCGCATCCGCTCCTCTCCACACGGTAAACCCCCACCCATATACTGCCAGTCCTCCCCCCTCCTCCCTCTCCTCTTTGATAGATTAATTAGGTTGCTCGACTGTGCTGCTGCTCATGCCAGCATAGTGGGAACCAAGAACAGGGGCAGGGGCCCCTGTGGTGGAGGTGAATCAATTAATCCATTCGGGTAATACGGGAGATCATCATCTATCTGGCTAACCTCCACACATGTGCATGGCCAAGGCCTACAAACTGATACTTCCTCCGGTCCCCATAATATAACAACTTAGGATTGGACGAGACATTTCATATTACAACGAATCTAGACAGATGTAGTCCAGATTCGTCGTACTATGAAATATCTCGTCTAGATCTAGATTGCTTATATTTATGGGATGAGAAGAGTAGTTCTTATTGTGGGCTAGTTTTATTTGTGCATTTAATTGGTTAACTACAGTGTGCCCTTTTTTCCGAGAATTTAGACTATTGTACCATCAAATTCACTTGCCTCAACTTTTTTACCACTACAATTCGCATGCCCTCTATAATATATATCATTAGGAGTGCTAATTTGTCTATTTGATACCACTTTCTTTTTCATGTATTTCTCATTTTTTTAATTCCATTTGTATATTTTTTTACATGTTTGTGGACATTTCACCCCCTAGGCCACATGTCAGATCCAAAGAGAGATATTTCTCTCTGGATCGATTCGACCGGCATCGGCCGCCCGTCGACCGCGACCACCCTGCTCGCCGAGCGCCATTACTCACCACCAAGCGCCGCTGCAGGTCGCCGCCCGCAAGCTCGCCGCCCCCGAGCACCGCCCAACCGCGAGCGCCTGCCGCCGCCCTCGGCTGAATCGACGCCCCACCGCCCCACCGCCGAGCGCCACCACCCCCGCCGCCCCAGCTCGACGGCCCACCGCCTCCACCGAGGGGCGCTGCCGATGGTCTGCAAAGAGCTAAGTAGCTTTTCGATTCCTTTTACAGGCAAGAACTGGAGATGGAGGCGATGAGCAGAGCAGTCCCCCCAGTAGCAAAGCAGCATCTGGAAGATAAGATGGTGGCAAAGCTGCCTGTTTTTCTCTTTTCTTTCAGTTTTTCAATTGCTCCCAAAATTCAATTTGAAGATCATTATGGTTGCAGAAGGAATTGGTTGAGGCCATTTTTGCTTTCATTTGCAACGCCTGATTCCGTAAACAGACATGTGTATTGTAGCAAATTATTGTAAACTGTAGACGCCTGACCGGTAAATTGTTACGCCTGAGCGTAATAGACATGTATATGCTGTCCACCTAGGGGCTGGGGCGGCGAGCTTTCTCACCCTGGCGGCGGCGGCGATCTGCGGCGGCGCTGGTTGGTGGTGGTAGTGGCGCTGCGCGGCGGGGGTGGTCGCGGTCGACGGCGCCGATGCCGGTAGGGGGCGCTTGCCTGGAGGGATCGATCGATCCAGAGAGAAATATCTCTCTTTGGATCTGACAGGTGGGCCCAGGGGTAGAAATGTCCACAAACCAGTAAAAAATATACAAATAAAATTAAGAAAATGGTACCAAATAGACAATTAGCAGTTTAGCACTCCTAATGATATATTATAGAGGGCATACGAATTGAGTGGTAAAAAAGTTGAGGCACGCGAATTTGATGGTAAATACTCTAAATTCTCGATTTTTTTCTCTTCTTTTCTTTTTTCAACACCGTGGTACTACTCTTGATGCAGCTCTCTGTAGGTTGTATCCGTGCTTGTTGCTCTCGGATTGATGTAGTTGTGGTTTTTTTACACTTCTTGGATTTCCAGGGGAGTTGCCAGATGAAGGCTCAGAACATGGTGAGCAGATCATCGTGCAGCAAGAACAAAGTGTTTGGTAGTCTACCTGTTGATAGTATCCCAGAAATAGATCCAAGTTACAGGCTTTTCTTGGAACATCTGAGGGAAGATGGGAACGGCTATGTACTTGATGCGCCGAGAGGGGACCATTGGCTCGCCTGTTTATCTAAGATATGCACAAGATCATGCATCCAATGGATATGCTAATGCCAAATCCGGCACGAATGTCACAAAAAGTTCATTGCATAGAAGCATTGTAATCAAATGGTGAGGGACCTGGGTTGTAACATCAGACAAGGTTGGCAGTGCAAAATGCGTGGCATTGTTTTTCACCAGGTACATCATTTGCGATGGAGATGTCAGAAATCGATGAATCATATGCTACATTTCTGAGACTTCTGAAGATCAAGGATTGGTCTCATGGTTATTGAGCCAGAACCAGGCGTTACCATTGTATATGGGCAAGCAGAGGAGACACCAGTTGGATATGAGGAATTGAGAATAGCCACTTGCACAAATGGAAGAGATTCTTTGATGACTGCATTTGAAAACATGGGTGAAGAGAATGCTATGAATACTGATGGAGATGGGCTTGGGAAGATTAATAATTCCTGCATCTGAACGTGAAATGGATGGCCTTGCTTTAGAGGACATGGATGGTCAGGATCTAGTCTGCATAGATGAGCATGGACTTCCACCTTATACTGAACTTTCTGATTTGAATGTGAGTCAATTTGTCTGCTTAAGTTCCCTTGGCAATATCTTTAATTATGTTTATTTATTATGTACCTTGCTTTTTGGGACCCAGGTATGTGGAGATGAACAAGGAGAACCTCTTGCTCTTAGAGTGGCATTCCCTCTACATTTGATGAACAC
Source organism: Oryza meridionalis (assembly GCA_000338895.3). Classification (NCBI taxonomy): domain Eukaryota; kingdom Viridiplantae; phylum Streptophyta; class Magnoliopsida; order Poales; family Poaceae; genus Oryza; species Oryza meridionalis. Next base: position 21,175,499 of record CM002528.2, read on the forward strand.
TTAATGATTGCTTAAGTAAGCCGTATGACCTAAATGAATATAAAGAGCTTTTGAGAAAAGCTACAGATCGGAAGCTTGTGAGAGACAGAGACACTTGCGAAATGCATCCAAGCCCTATGCCACAAGGGCAGTTGGGTTGTCATTTCTTGATCACTACCCAGGTAATCACTTAATTCTGGTCAGTAATTTCGTAATCCTCATGTCCAACAGTCCAAGGGCTTGATTTTGTCCTAAATTTGAGCGGTGTTGACAAGCATTGACACTCATTGTGCATTATATGATCTAGTAGTATCACATAATTGATCTGTGCTCCAGCCTGTAGTTGTATCCTACGGATTAACTTTCAAGGCTTTTGTCTTTCGCCAGTTGCAAGGATCAGTGGAATTTATTTGTTAAGTCAATAGGCTAGACCTCTGACTAGTTTCATTACCGCAACCCCTCAATAAAATGAGACATAGGTACATATCACAGGGAAAAGGAATTCTTTTTTATTATTAGTAGCTTACCATTGAGTGTTAGTTGTATTATGATGTCAATTTTGGATATAAAATAAATTTACGGCATCCATGCATTTGTGAATAACATTTCCCTGGTAACAATTGCTGGGTCTGATTTTTATGGCACGAGGTATAATTGCATATTGGCAAGTTACTTGGTGCTTCACATAAGCCAGATTGGCAGATTCTGCTTAGTACTTGATTTCTTTTATCAACACTAATGCTTGGTCTCTCATACAGAATCTAGCCATACAAATAGATTCTGCTGACTCTGATGTAGAGAAACTTTGCCTCCTGCGAAATTCTTCTTCTGGTTGGAGGTGATCTCTAAACTACCCTATAAGTGGAATTGAGATTTAATTGTTCTTATTGACTAATGGCTGAAACTATGCCCAAATATTAGGTGTCTGTCTCTGTGATTCCGTTTCGGAAAAAAGAAGAAGATATAAATCACAGTAATTCCTTTTATGGTGCCATGACTAAAATGATTTCACTATAAAATACATTAAACAAGGAACAGTTGCCACTAGCATTTTTCACCGCATTGACATAGAGGGAACTAGTCCGTTCGATCTTCCTTCTGTGCATGTTACTTCTTTGATTCAGATATTTCACAGGGTACTAATCTCTGAAAGATCTGGCCACTAATCAATGAATGCCCACAACATAACTCTAGGGAACAAGAATTATGTTCTTGATGTACTCCTACTTATTATGTTCTTCGTTTGGGAATTAAGGATAGCTATGCTGAAGGCATTAATAATAAGTTATTAAGTTGCTCCTAAAGCCTAAATTGTTTTCACTGTTTCCAGAACCTGTGCCACGAGGGGGCCTACATGCCATGGATCGACAAGCCACTAGCTTGCAATCCGATCGACGCAGACGACTACGAAACGGATGACCCGACGGCCATTGAGATTATCCAAGACGGAGACTGAGTCAGTCAGCATTTGTCTCCATTGCCAGGTCCCAGTTTGGAGCTGAGGAACATGAGCTTCCATTCCTCCAGTTGGTCTTTGTTTGCTTGCTGCTCAGCCCTGCGACTTCACTGCATTACCTGCCTGGTTGTAAATTTATCTTTTACCTGTAAACCCTCCTGAAATGCTAGTTTGGGTTTCAGAGAATGCAATCTTGAGTGGCCTGGTTTGGCTGTGCTGTACTGCTACTCTCTGAACTGGTGTTGGGTTGGGATGGGCTGCGGGAGTGGGGTGGAGTTGCGTGGGCAAAATTACGTACAAACTTTATATATATATATATATATATATATATATATATATATATATATATATATATATATATATATATGTATGTATGTATGTATGTATGTATATATGTATGTATGTATGTAAATCTTATGCGCATACATATATATTTTGATGTATAATTTTTTATACATGCGCGTATAATCGTTTAAGTATACATATAAAGTTTGTATCATATATATAAACTTTATATGTACATTATGTACGTATAAACTTTGCATGCACGTGGCTGATTGCTAATGAGCGATTCTGGTGAGTTAAAAGGGAAAAAAGGAATCATCATTTGACCAACGTGAGTGACACAAAAATGGAAAAGATTGATTTCGAGCAAAGTGGCAGTGTTTGGAATTGATCCAACCTCCAGGTAGTAAAATAAAGGAGACAGAAGACATTGAAAGATTGATTTCGAGCAATGTGCAGTGTTGGAATGAACCTCCAGCTCCAAGATAGTAAAACAAAGGAGACAAAAGACATATTTACAAAATTTAAATCGCCATATAACGACTCCGCTGGGGATCGAACCCAGAATCTCTGGTTCCGTAGACCAGCGCCTTATCCAGTGGCCACGGAGTCGTTGATACTACAGAAAGTAGACTTATTTTGATAAACGAGTTAATGTACGCTTTTTAGTTGCAAAGCCAAAGAAGTTTCTGTGAATTTCAACCTTATACGGATAATTTTTTACCGGAGAAATATGTACATGGCTGCAAGAGCAAGACCTCATAAAGTCATAATGGATTTCACAGGCGATGTCCTCCGAACAGCCACGTTATTTTAGATGTTCTACAGTGGAATTGGTCTGAGTTCACCAACACAAACAATTGTTGCATCGCATTATACAGTAGCAGTACTAAGCTACTGCATCTAATTAATTTCCTATTGACTGACAGATTTTTGTTAAAAAAAAAGAAATATGTTCCTAGTTCCCAGATACATTTCTATAAGATAAACCCAACGTCATGCCCACCATACTTGCGACCTCATCTCTATCTCCAACGTAAATCGAAGGCGGATCCACTCTGCCGTTGGACTTGTTCAGCTGCCTCAGGCTAGGGCCGACTGAGCTCATTGGTGCCTACATCCATTAGGGGGGGGGGGTTGTCGGAGGTGTGACCTTGATGGTGGGGATCTAGTAGGACCCCCTTCTGGTGAGTTCGATGGAGGAGCTTAGTCATGTGTAAGGAGGGTGACTTGAGCTCCAACGAACACGATCGAAGTATACAGATTTGGGGCTATCCGGAGGTGTAATACCCTATTTCTCTTGTGGTGGTGATTTCTCTCTTAGCGCTTGAAGGATCTTACAGGTTTATCGACTACTCGGAGTAGTTCTGCTTCCTTTCTTTTGGGGGTTTACTAAGAGAGCTTGACATAATGCGTTGAAGTCTGTCCTTAGTCACCACCATCCAATCTGCTCTCTTTTGGTCTCGGTTTTCCCCTTATACCTTCTCTGAGGGGAAACCACATGACTAAGTTCGAGGAAATATTTTTGTTCGTATCAAGATCAAGTATGATAAGTCTTCTCAGCAACTCCTCTTCTTACTTGCTCCGTTGACCTAGGGGGTAGGCCTGGCAGGGCCTACTGTTCGCAAGATATGTGCGAGAGCTCGGCACACTACCTTGCCGAATCCACCGAAGTCTCAAGGCAACTTTTGACTAGGGTCCACTCTGAGTGGGGCATCATGGAACTTGCCAAACACCCCTACTTAATCCACGCAACGGCACGGTGAATAGGATTCACCATGCCTAGCTGGACGCGGGTCCCGCCTACCATTGCCCAATGAAAGGCATGTGTCTCGATGGGGTGTTGTAGAACCTGACCCCATCTCCTTCAACACGGCTCTAAAGTGACAGGCGTTGTCTTCCATACTCATTTTTTTCCACACATGAATAAATGGAAAAGAGTATGAGACCCAAGACCAGCTCGAACACGATTTGGGATCTGCCTCGGGGTGCCCCGAAGGCAACGTCCTTCGCAATCTGAGATGGGCCACGTGTCGCCCCCAAACTGTCCCCAGCACGGGTAACGAGCCGGGTGAGCGGACACATGTCATTTACCTTGTGCACGTTGTCTGCTATGGGAATCCTAGTTTCTAGGTTACTGACAACGGCAGATTGAGTAAAGACCTCAACAAATCTGGCCGTAGATTGGGCGATGGACTCTGTGATGTCTGGAGACAATACACTCCTATTCTCTCCAGTGGCGGATCTAGAAAGTTGATTCGTTGGTGTCATGATGTATATATCGGTGTCATAACATGCTAATAATACTTAGACTATAGTGTTATAATATATGGATAAATAGTTTAACCATAGGTTTTGCCGAAAGTCGTCGTTGTCGCCTGACGCCGACGCTAACACTATAGATCTGCCCTTGATTCTCTCCTCTTTGTCGCGCTAGTTCTCTTCCCCAATGACATTTGCCGCACCACTTTATTTTGGTCGCCGACGTTCGGAAAGAAAAGAATAGGGAAGGGAGACCGCCTGGCCTCGTGAGTTGTACCTTGAACACAAGTACCCTCAACCCTATCGGGACAATCACGCCCTCTGCAGGGAACTAGAAACCTCGCAGAGGCATGGGTTCAGTCTAGCTGGAGCCACCAGCCCTGCCACACCAGCACGACGAGTTGGAACCACTCGCCATCTCGGTGCACTGTGAATGGCTTTACCGTTGCCTTATATGGTTGAGCAATGAAGCCCTCATAGTTTGCAGCCTGAATGGTTCTGAATCTGCCCAACCTCATGCTGAATTGAAGATCACAAAAGAGGAGAGTGGATTTTAAACTCTCGAGGAACACCATCTCGTTTGTTTGTATGTTGCTTAAACAGTTCCCTCGAGAGTTTAGAATAGTTTCCACACAAAAGAGAACGACTAGAGGAGAAAAATGCTCACGATGTGTCACTCTCATTTCCATCTCAGTCCCATCGCAAACCAAGTCAGCTCAAGTTCAAGCACCGAGCCCTACCCCTACGTCGATCGATCTGCACGGACTGCACCCGGTCAAAACGTAGCCAGGCAATGGCGCAATGCCCCACGCGAGAGAGAGAGAGAGAGAGAGAGAGAGAGAGAGCGCAGTTTCCATTTCCGGCGCTCCAGCCCTGCCCCACCGCGAAAGCCCCCCTCACCTCCATTCCTTCCATGGCGGCCTCCTCCTCCTCCTCCTCCACTGCACCCTCCTTTATTACTCCACTCCAACCCATGGCGTCCACACCACCACCATCCCCAACTTAAAGACCGGAAAGAACGGCAACCCCCCAACCCTCTCCTTCCTCATCTCACAGACATCGAGAGCGAGGTGAAGATTTGTTTCTTGGTTTGTGTTCTTGGAGTGGAGGAGGAGGAGTTGGATATGGGGCGCGGCAAGATCGAGATCAAGAGGATCGAGAACTCGACGAACCGGCAGGTGACGTTCTCGAAGCGCCGTGCCGGGATACTCAAGAAGGCCCGCGAAGATCGGCGTGCTCTGCGACGCCGAGGTCGGCGTCGTCATCTTCTCCAGCGCCGGCAAGCTCTCCGACTACTGCACGCCCAAGACCACGTCCGTGTTCTCCGGTCTATCTCTCTTCCTTGTTTTTTTCTTGTTCTTTTCTTGCTCTTAGTTTCAGTGTTTCCCGAGATATGCATGTTCTTTTTTGCATTGTGTTTGCAACTGATCTAACAGAGCCGCGAGCTTTTAATTGATTTGTTTTTTGGCGTTTTAGGCTGTCAAGGATCTTGGAGAAGTACCAGACCAACTCCGGGAAGATACTCTGGGATGAGAAGCACAAGGTGCGTGCTTTTCTGGATTATTTTTTTCCAAACCTTTCTTCCTACAAATCGAATGGAAATGCTTAAAAAAATGTATTCTTGGAAAACGTTTCAGAGCCTCAGCGCAGATGATCGATCGTGTCAAGAAGGAGAACGACAACATGCAGATCGAGCTCAGGCTAGTGTCCCAACTCCCAACTTATTATCTTGCATCTTTATTCTTTTCACTTCCTAATTCATTAAAGAGACAACTATAATGTGTAAATTAGAATATAAATCACCCATTGTAGCGTTTCCAGCTTTAGATTTTGCTCTCGTTTTGGAAAACATCAGTGATGGTGGTGATTTGTCAAGCCTGTTCCATGTTGCAGGCATATGAAAGGGGGAGGATCTGAACTCCCTGCAGCCCAAGGAGCTGATCGCGATCGAGGAGGCGCTCAACAACGGCCAGGCCAATCTGCGGGACAAGATGGTGATTACTGTCTTTGAAGCTTGATGTTTACTTCAGCTGTTCAGCATGGCATGCAGAGATTGCAAGTGCCGCATCTCTTCTTTTCTGAGAGAGTTTTTGTTTCTGATGTCACCTTTGTTTCCATGATGTTGCAGATGGACCACTGGAGGATGCACAAAAGGAATGTATGAGCTCTGGATATCTGATTATTCTTGTGTTTCTTTTGTGGATGAAGTCAATATCTTTTGCAAGCTCTGATCACTCACCTCACATGTCTCTGTGTTTGGCTGCAGGAGAAGATGCTGGAGGATGAGCACAAGATGCTGGCTTTTAGGGTGGTAATTTCCTTCAGAGTAACTTGTTTTTTTATTGAACTTCACTTGAAAAATTCCTTGTGTTCTCATTTCTACTTCTAAAACCTCTGAAATTGAGGACAAACACCAATCTGATCTAACTGCTCTAACTGTTTCAACTAGGTTCGATAATAAGTGACCTGTCGTAGTTGCGCCTATCGCTACTTAAGCTATTTTTCAGTGCCATGCTCATTCTAATGCGGTCACTTAGATCACTGGTCAATATTCATTCAGAACCATTCTATGCAACAAATCTCTAGACTAACTACTCCCCGCATTCAGAATTCATATAGCGATTGAAATTTGAACTCCGTGCACGGTAGTAGTAGTAGTAGTCAGATCTATTGTTCTAATCAATCGCTATATGGATTCAGAATGCAGGGGTAGTTTGTTCATATATGACAAAACATCCTATTGAATCTTGACCAGTGATCTAATCGACTGCTCCATTAGATGTTATCATCTATGAACAAACTACCCCTGCATTCTGAATCCATGTAGCAATTGATCAGAAATGCCAGATCTGATTACTACTTCCCTGCAAAGAGCTCAAACCTCAGTGAGGGAAGCTTTACTGAAAGAAGCCTGAAAGCTGAGAGTTCACTGAGCTCCTCCCCGTGTTTTCAGCACCAGCAGGAGGTCGAGCTGAGCGGCGGCATAAGGGAGCTGGAGCTCGGCTACCACCATGACGACAGGGACTTCGCGGCCTCGATGCCGTTCACCTTCAGGGTGCAGCCCAGCCACCCCAACCTCCAGCAGGAGAAGTAGGCTGCTGAGCCCTGCCAATTTGGCTGAACCTCCTTAGCTGCAGCTGCAGCTGCCTCCTAGCTTTGCATTTCCTCATGCTCTGCTAGATGTATCTGGTTTCTCTCATGCCTGTCTGAATGAACTTCAATGATGAGAGAGTTGTCAGTTGTTTTGTGCTCCTCCCAGCATTAGCATTCAGAATTCAGAATGACTCAATGTCACTTGCTTTGTGCTTCTCCCTGCTTGTTTAATTACCCACTGTTCTTGTTTCCAGATGGTGAACAGTCAGTTTGTATTGTCTAGTTATCTTGGCAAGAGATAACGTGCAATCCTTTTGCATGTTCACGAAAAAGAAAATTGTATGGAAAAAATCAATACAAATCAAGAGATAACGAAATATGATTCTGGAGCTCAATTGACCAGAATTTGCAAGAGAACTACATCCATATCAGCTATTGTTCTTATCTAGGCTGTATGATCCTTGAATTGACCAAGAAAAAAGATCACCTCCTCCTACATCACCTGAGCATGTCGCCATTGTCGATGAACGGGCCACTGAACGCCGGCGAGGCGCTGAAGTTGCTCCCGGCCTCGCTGAAACATGGCGCTGTGCCCGTACGGCAGCGGCCGGTCCGGCAGCTCCGGGATGTCCATGTCCCCCTCCAGCATCTTCACCGCCTCGGTGATGGTCGGCCGGAGCGCCACCATGACGTGCGCGCACAGGATCCCGACGAGCACGAACCTCTCCATGGCGCCGCCCCGGGGGCTGTCCGCCGTCGACAGCGCCCCGTCGAGCACCTCCCTCGCCTGCCCGGCCTTGACGTGCGCCCACGCCCAGTCGGTGATCAGCACGGGGCCCGACGGCGCTGACATGTCCAGGACGCGCCGCGCGCTCAGCACCTCGAGCACCAGCACGCCGAAGCTGTACACGTCGCTCTTCTCCGTCAGCTGCCCGTACAGCGCGTACTCCGGCGCCAGGTAGCCGTGCGTGCCGGCGACGCGCGTCGTGAGGTGGGACTGCCCCTCCCGGCTCCGCCTCGCCAGCCCCGAAGTCCGCCACCCGCGCGCGCATGCCGCCGTTCGAGCAGGATGTTGGTCGCGTTGATGTCCCTGTGGTAGATCGCCGGCTTCACGCCGTAGTGCAGGTACTCCAGCCCCTTCGCCACGTCCATGATTATGCTCCGCCGCTGCGCCCATGTCAGAGCCGGCCGCTTGCCGTCCCGGAAGATGAAGTCCTCGAGCGCGCCGTTGGGCATGAAGTCGTAGACGAGGAACTTCTGCTTCCCTTCCTCGGCGTCGTCGTCGACGATGCAGCAGCCGCGGAGCGGCACCAGGTTGCGGTGGCGGAGGTGGCTGATGATCTCCACCTCGTTGGTGAACTCCTCGTCGCCGCCCTCCACGTCCGGGTCGAGCATCTTCTTCACCGCGACCACGGACCCGTCCGCGAGCACGCCGCGGTATAGACGGCGCCGAACCCGCCGCGGCCGACGAGGTTGCGGTCGGCGAAGGCGTCCGTCGCCTTGGAGAGCTCGGCAATGTCGTACAGGATGGAACCGGTGTTCGGCCCGCGGATGCGACCGCCGCTCCGCCGATCCCTCCTTGGAGATCTCGTGGATCTTCTTCTTCTTCTTCTTCTTGTCATGCCTCCTCCAGACCAAGAACGCGAGGAGCGAGGCAAGCAGGAGGAATGCGACGGGGATGGCGGTGGCGTAGATGACCGTGTCGTGGGATTTGGGCGGCGCGGCGGGAGGGGTGGAGAGGGCGAGGCCGAGGGTGCAGGCGGCGGTAGGTGGGTTGGTGGGGCCGGCGACGTTGGAGATGCCGGCGGCGTACGTGACGGTGAGGTAGAAGCAGTTGCGCGTCGTCGCGGCGCCGTCGATGGTGGTGTTGGCGGAGATGTTGGCGGCGGCTTCGAGGCGGGAGGTGGCGGCGATGCCCGCGTCGAGGCAGCGGAGGCAGTGCGGCGTCGAGGAGAGGTCGCCGCACGCGGAGTCCAGCGCGGCCACGGAGTCGTTCCCGACGACCGCCCTGTACTCCGCGGCGGTGGTGACGCCGGCGCAGAAGGACGGCGAGGAGACGAAACTGCTCCGGCGAAGGGAAGCAGGTCTGCACGAGGGACGCTCCCGGGAGGGAGAGCGGCGGCGCCGACAGCTTCGCCCCGTAGTCCTTGAGGCAGGCCGCGGACTCCCCCACCGACGGGATGCGGAAGTGGCCCGTGGCGCGGACCTGCTCCGCGAGGCCGATGGCGAGCACGGACAGCAGCGTATTGCAGCACCTCCTCATGTTCCCCGCCCCGCCGGCGCACAGGTCGGCGTCCCACGGGAACGTCGTCACGTAGCTCAGATCGAGCGGGCACGTCGCGTTCCCACCCCCACCCGCCCCATCCACCCCCTCCATCGAGCGGGCGAGCAGCAGCAGCAGCAGCGCCATGGCGACCGCCCTGAGCAGCGCCAGGCTCGGCATTTCCGCGAACAGTTGCTGCGCGCGGAAGACGAGTGGTGGAGCAGAGCAGCTTAGCTAGGCGAGGACAAGGCGGGGGGTGGGTGGTGGTGGTGGGCAGTAGTAAAATGCGGCGGCTATAGATGAAGGTGGCGTGTACGGGATAAATAATTTATACGTTGCGCGGAGCTTTTCGTGTCGCTCCGGGGAGGATGACAGGTGGGGCCCACCTCGCCGGGGAGGCTTGACGGCGACGTAGGCGACGCCGATGGCCGCCGGCGGGGTCCACCGGAAGGTCGCTGGAAATGAGGAGGACGAGAGGTGGGCCCGTGTGGTGGCCGAAAAGAAAGTTTCTGATATGGTCAAGGTTTTTTTTTAATGACGTGGCGTAGATTAGAAGATACATGATGACGTGTCAGAGTGGATTAGTGCTTGATTTCTAGTACTAAATTCTAATGTTCCTGTCTTTAGGCTCTAAGCTATCCATTTGTTTACTGTTTGTACCATCCTATCTAATAGCAAACCTCTTAGATTGATATGTAGCGTTAAATCACTAGCAGGCTATTTCGTTTGAATAATCAACTAGCTGGGTGTTGCGCGGGTAGCACCTAAACAAAATTCAGTATGATTTTACTTAAAATTTATTAAATAGCCATTTCGTTGTCTTAAGACTTTGAAAGACCGAACCTTATCATTCTCGTATTTCTAATTATATAGTTTTTAAAAGTTACACCAGCTGCTACCCCTTACTTATGTCATATCATTCTTTATTTGCTTGCTCGATCTACCACTATTTCTATTCATTCTCCTTGAAACCTTTAAAATTCGATCTTACAGTTTTTAGACTTTATTATCTTGTTGGGTTTCGGTTTACAATTTTTAGAAGTTCCGTCAAACGCTGCCATTATACTCCTCTACAACCGTCCACTGCATCTTCTCTTTATTGTCATTGCTATTTTAAAAATCGAACATAATTATCGTTTAGGTTCATTGTTTTAGTTTCTAGAAGTTCCGCCAAAACATCAGCGACTTTGTCACTGTATTCCTCTGTAACTCGCCCGTTGTCGCCCTTTTTTATTGTCATTGAGATTTTAAAATCGAACATGATTATCATTGGGTTTTTTACTTTTTAGAAGTTTCAAACCTTTAAAAATTGGACCTTATAGTTTTTAGAGTTTACTCGTTAGGTTTTATTTTTTTATAATTTTTAGAAATCCCGTCAAACGCTGCCACTATACTCCTCTACGACATATTCGCCGCATACTCTTTGTTGTCATTGGGATTATAAAAATCAAACATAACTATCGTTGGAATTTAATTTTTACTTTCTAGAGGACCCATCAACCATTGGCGGCTTTGCCATTATACTTCTATACGACCCGCCCGCTGCCTCTCATTTTTATTCCTTATTTTTAATTCCGAATTTCAGTTATTTTAAAATTGTATTCCTACTTGGACTCTTTTTGTTTTGCTAATTTCTGATTTTATTTTATTTTTATTCCGAATTTGATTAATCTCGTACCGGGTTCTTTTATGGACTCTTCTTTCAACATTCCTTATTTTAAATTCCAAATTTCAGTTATTATAAATTTTATTCCTACTTGGACTCTTCTTTTTTTTTTTGCTAATTTCTGATTTTATTTTATTTTTATTCTGAATTTTGATTAATCTTGTATTGGGTTCCTACATGGATTCTTCTTTCAATATTGCTTACTTTTAATTCCGAATTTCAGCTATTTTTAAGATCATATTTCTATTTGAACTCTTCTTTTCTTTTTCTCCGATTAATATGGGAATTTTTAGCCCCCAGAGCGAACGTGGTTGAAGGCCGTTTTAATAATATAATAGATGTAAAAGAAATCAAATAGGACTTCTGTAATATCAAGTTGGGATGTTCCCCTAATATTTCTCCCTCATCCACCATAACCCGAATAATCCCCATCTCACTACACAAGTGTGCCATTATTTATTTATTTATTTTTGTGGCCCTTGTAGCTTTTCAGCCTAGCTCGTTCTCGTCGTCATCCTTACCTCTCCACGACTTTTGCCATAAAAGCGATACGGAGTATTCTTTTTCAGCTAGCTTCCATCACTCTTGTTGAAAATCTACAGCACCATTGCTACTTGTAGGGATGAAACGGTTCAAATAAAAGCTCAAACTATTCCTTTTGGAAACGTGATTGAACGGTAGATCCAGATTCAATAGTAACGATATTGGTACTAGTGAAACATAAAAAAAATATCTAAAATAGAATTACCAAAATAGAGCATCCAAAAAAATATATCAAGGGGTAAATAAGTCATAGTCATGTTTACATTACAAATTAACGTCACATGTAACTATTAGTGAACATTCAAAGCTACAAGTAACTGGTTTGAATACATCATAACCATATCATAGCATCAAATTAAAATCGATAACAGATAAAGATTATGTTTCTTTTTATTCGGATCGGCTGTCGGTAAACCGTATACTATTAAAACGGTTCGAATAAAGTCTTCAACATTTCCGGACGTATACAATCGGAATAAAATGGTTGGCATAGATCAACTGAAAAGGTAGGCGGTATGATCGGGAACCAATTTTCACCTTATGTGAGGTTCCATACTTCCATAGAAGTACAGACACAATAGCGTATCCCCATCCGGTGCCAGCAGAGCCCGATACAAAGCGTGCATGGTACGACCGACTATGACTCAGAAACTACTATGTTTTAGCGATTGCTAACCTTCTGTTGACGAAAAATTCGTCCTCAAATCTTACAGATTTTGGGCCAACAAACGTGCTTCGCAATTTGTACTCAAGCCCTTCTCATCTAGTTCCAGCGACCTCATCTTTTTCTCTGATGCCGACAACACCCTAGACTCCGGTCGAGGACCTACATATTAGGGTCTCGGGTGGGGGTGAGGGTGGGTGAGGGAGGTGGGGTGTGGAGGTGGTTTGGGGTTGGAGGGAGCAGGAAGAAGGGGGAGATCCCCAAGCTTAGAGGGATCAAATAGTTTGTGTGTTTGCATGAATCTCAAAGTGATCAAATGGTTCAAAGATTGTAAGGTTTTTATGGGTGTTTTCTGTCAAATGTGTAATACACCGTCTTTTTTAGTCAATTGTTATGTAGTTAAGAGATGATACTGGTGTATCATAAACCACGAGACAGGGATTAGTTTATCGCTTTGTCTCCTGGGAGAAAAATAGTTTATCACTCTGCCATGTTTCGGACACTGAAAACAGATGCTCGCTGATTTGTAAGACCCTGTTTAGGTGGGACTAAAACATTGAGTCCCTGTCGTATCAAATGTTTGAACACTAGTTATAAATATTAAACGTAGACTATTAATAAAACCCATCCATAATCTTGGACTAATTCACGAGACGAATCTATTGAGCCTAATTAATCAATGATTAGCCTATGTGATGCTAAAGTAAACATTCTCTAATTATGGATTAATTAGACTTAAAAAATTTGTCTCACAAATTAGCTTTCATTTATGCAATTAGTTTTATAAATAGTCTATATTTAATACTCTAAATTAGTATAAATGAAGAGAGTAAAGTTAAATCTCTGGATCAAACACTACCTTAGGTGTGTGGACAGGGTTGATATATATCACGAGTTCACGACAGTATTTATATATAGTGAAGCAATGTGGCAAGTGGCAATTATTTTACTCATAAACTGCACTTTTACTCACGAGCTCGTCGGCACATGCATTATCATCAGCATTGACGCATGCATTGTCCCTGGACTGCGAGAAGAAACAGGTCTAAATCGAATCTGCTTCTGAACTGAACAGCGAGGTGTCTGTCTACTTTGGGTCCATTCAATCAGTAACGGGGGCCATCCTGATCCTCCCTTTCTCCCTCCGTTTTAAAATATTTGACACTGTTGATTTTTTAGCACATGTTTAATCGTTCGTCTTATTAAAAAAAATTGTGAAATATGTAAAACTATATGTGTACATGAAAGTATATTTAACAATGAATCAAATGATATGAAAAGAATAAATAATTACTTAAATTTTTTGAATAAGACGAATAGTCAAATAAGTGCTAAAAGTTAACGGTGTCAAACATTTTGAAATGGAGGGAGTATTCGCTTAGACAAATCTGCCATCAAGAGGACAAATAGCTAGCTTAGCACCGAACAACAGCTTGCACCCTTCTGGCCTCATCATTTTCTTAGTACAACACATCAGCTAGAGAGTTGCTAATCCAGACGACGATGAAGCCATGAGACAGCAGCATGCTGTGCTACAATACAACGGCATGCAGGATGCAGTAGCAATGCAAAAGTTGACAAGTCGTCGGGTTCTCAACAAGCCCACATGGGCAGATGGCTGGAATAATTCGGCTCTGGAGATGTCTTTGCCAGGCAAAACTTCCGGTTCCGGTCCAAGCAAAGTCCAAAAGGAGGATCACGAAGTTCAACACAACGACCTCGAGGAACTCTGCATCACCTTAGTTCATTTGGCATCTTGTTCTCAAGGTGACACTATTAGTTCACAGGAACCAGTAATTAGTTACTACTTCATGTAAGTATCAGTAAATACTCCCTCCATTTTAAAATATTTGACACCGTTGACTTTTTAGCACATGGTTAACTGTTCATCTTATTAAAAAAAAATTTGTAACTATATGTAAAACTATATGTGTATATGAAAGTATATTTAACAATGACTTAAATGATATGAAAAGAATAAATAATTACTTAAATTTTTTGAATAATACGAATAATCAAACACATATTAAAAAGTTAATGAGGTAACACATTTTAAGACGGAGGGAGTACCAGATAACAATGATATATCCGACAGTGGAGTAGTAAGTAGCACGAAAGTTTCGCCGCATCAATCTCGGAGTGAATCAGTGAAACCGACAGAGCACAAGTCGGAGGAAGGACGAATGCTGCCAGCGACGAGAGAGAGCATTGCGAGACGATGAGAGGACGAGCCGTCAACCCTTCTTCGTAAAGAAATGTTGCTCTCTCGTCGTCGTTGTCGGCGGCTTGCCCTTTAATTTGGATGAACGAACTCGCTCTGAAGCTTCTTTCACTCGTTGAGCAAAAGCAGCAGTGCAGGTGCAGCACAGAGCCGCACGTGCGCGTGCTCGCTTGGACGACTTCTACTCATCGACGGAGGAACGAATCTGGAGCACGTGTCCGCAAACGGGCCGGACCGCCGGAGGCGAAGTCATCGGATTCGGCGGCGGCAGCATCGCTGGGCTGGTTTGCCGAGCTAACAATTCGAGGATTCCCTGTGATTTGGCCCATATTGGCCGCGCAGTGGCCTATTTTGCTTCCGAGTAAGTTCACTTTAGGTCCCTCAGTTTGTCGTCGGGGTCTAAAATTTGTCCCTGAACCACAATATGACGCGTCCATCATCTCCCAAAACTAGTGCAAATAAGGTCTCAAGACGGTTTGAACAACGGTTTCAGCTGATGTGGCGGCTACGAGGCGCTGATAAAGCTAGATAAAACTGTGGGACCTATATGCCAGGGAGTGATCGGTTAAAAATAATAAAATTGTAGTGGGACCCATGTACGTGCTGGAGTGATGTTTGCAAGAAGGTGGCCGGAGAGAGGCAGTGGAGTGCAGTACCGTCACGTCCTGCTGCTTCTCGTTTGCTATGGTGGAGCTTGTCGTTGTCTGTGGCGCCGCGATGCCAAGAGCAAGAAGATGGACGAGCTGTCGATGTGCTGGATTTTTCACATTTTGGTTCTTTTGAAAAACTTATTTCGTAAATAGACCCCTGAAAAAACTTATCCCAGAAATGATTCTTTTTGGCGCTAGAGTGGCTGGCGCCGTCGTTCAATGGGATGGCGCCAATCTCTCTGGCGCCGTCCTCCTGCCGACGTGGCGGGGCGGTGCTTAATTAGGTGGCAGGGGGAGCGCGCCAGAGTGGCCGACGCCCCCCCCCCCCCCCCCCGCAATTTTTTCTTTTCCTTTTATTTTTTTGATGTTTTTTTTCACACTTAGGAACACACAACAACCAACCATAGAAAAAATGAACTCAAATGGACGAAATATGTGACCTGTAGAATTTTTCCTCTCCTCTCCTCTCTAGTGCAGAGGAGAGATGTGCAACTTTTTTATTTTTATTTTATTATTTTATATTTTTTTCACACTTAGGAACTCACAAGAACCAACCATAAAAAAATGAACTCAAACGGACAAAATATGTGGCCTGTAAAATTTTCCAAAGCTCTACCGAAAAACTTCTCGCCTCGAAAACACAATTTTGCAAGCGGAATTTGGAGGTTTTAATATCGCCGAACCCGATGAAGCGGGGGGAGAATTGGATGTAACTTTTTCTGTAGATGTCCGTGGATATATTATTTGCCTGATTTCGAGTCCGTATGAGAAAGTTACGCCTATTTTAATAAATGACACCCGAATGACACTTATTTTCGGTAGAGCTTTAGAAAATTCTACAAGTCACATATTTTGTCCGTTTGAGTTTAATTTTTCTATGATTGGTTCCCCTGTTCTCCTAAGTGTGAAAAATATCAAAAAAATAAAATAAAAATAAAAAATTGCATCTCTCTATACTGTTTAACTTATGGCTATCATTTCATGTGGTTATATTTTGAATTAGATTAAGTAATTTCACATAGTGGTAGAGTGCATTATGTTTAACATGCTGATCATAGGGTTTCACTAAAAGAGTTAGGGTCTAATTTTGGTGGAGGTGCAAAGTAGGCTATGTGGTATATTCCGTTCGAGTTTAAATTTTTCTGTGGTTGGTTATATCGTGATCCTAAATATGAAAAAACATCCGAAAAAATAAAACAAAAATAAAAAGGTTTGCAACTCCATATAGGGAAGAGAAATAGGAATGGAGGCGGGGGGGGGGGGGGGGGGGGGGGGGGGGGGGGGGGGGGGGGGGGACGGCGCTAGCCATGGTGGCGCCCTCCTCCATGGGGCGACGCCAACCATGGTGGCGCCCTCCTCCTGCCACGTCGGTTTGCGTGTGCCACGGTGGCAGGAGGACGACGCCGTCCTGTTGGACCACAGCGCAAGCCACTTCGGCGCCCTAAAAAGGACCATTTCTAGGATAAGTTTTTTCAGAGGTCTATTTACGAAGTTTTCAAAAGGACCAAAATATAAAAAATCCAGGTCGATGTGCGCACGCACGTCGAGTTGACGGCCAAGGGGTCTTCACAATGAAGAACATCGAGGCCGAGCAGCAAAAATAGCACATCCTCTGCACTCCACAACAACTGACTCAAATCTCTCAGCACCTATTTTCTCTCCTTCCACCCTTGGCAACCACACACAAGTTCATGGGGAAGAGAAAAGACAGAGCAGAGAGAGCAGAGGACCAATACTGGGCTACCGGCAGAGGAGCACGGTGCCTGGGAAGTAGTCGAAGGATGGCAGCACATTGGCAGCGTTGGGGTCACCAAGGACGGCGGCTGCGGGCACATGAGAGAGTAGGAGCAGGGCCCGATCGACGACGATTGTCTAGAGCAGAGGACGGAGGAGAGGCTCCAACGGGCAGAGTTGACGAGGACAGTGATCGGCTGGCCGCGCCATGGGCAGCACGAGGAGGGGCCTACCCCCTGATTGACGATGAGGTAGTTGGAGCATCGATGTAGATCGAGATGATGGTGTATATCTGGAGACCCACAATGACTACAACGACGGCCAGCGTAGCCAGTTGGAGCTGGCACTGGCGAGCTGGGTGGCGACCAGTACTCGAGGGCGGCAACCCAGATCTAGAGCTTGTGAAGGGAGGCACGTTAGAGGAGATATACTAGGGCAAGCCAGGCACGGTTGAAGCAAGGACTTAGGGTGCGTGTGGAGATCGGCTTATGTGCTATTTTTGCTGACTCAAATATCTCAATTCACGTGTGACCAATGACATGTGGGGCTTACATGGGTCCTACTCACCACGTAAGTTAAAACCGGGCACTATAGTGCTAAGAGACCAAAGCTAACATGGTATTATAAGTTAGGACCCATGTAAGCCCCTCCACACGTTAGAGGTGATTACTTTTATTATTGTTTTTAGTTAATTCTATAATTTGTACTGATTAATTTAATTTCTAGATAGAGTCATGTTTTTATCTCTACAACGGACTTACTTCAAATGACATGCCAAAGTTACCATCGTTTTGTTCTAAGTTAATTCTGTCGACGTTTGATATCGTGATTCCGGTATTTGCATAGTATGGGGATCGTTGGTACTAGGATATATGCAAGATTGTAATAAAAGAGATGGGGACGAGGATTTTTACACAGGTTCGGGCCCTTGAATTGTCAGGTAATAACCCTACTCCTGTTGGCCGAAGCCGGTCGTTGCTCTTATTCACCATAATCACACCAGTACAATATTTGGGGTAGCCTATCTAACTGTTGTCGACTTGGCGGTCTGAAATGCTGACTCGTAGTCGACAGCAGGGTAGCCTTCCTCCTCGAATCCGCATCCGGCGAGATCAAAGACATCGCTATGTCTCTCCTGACAGTATCCGTAGACACCGTAGGGGACTTGCCATGCTTATCTCTGAAGTCGATTTACAGCGTCTTGTCTTGGCGCATATTGGCTTGTATGTTGATCTTGTGTCTTGATCTATTGTTCCATGTCCCCTCTCCTCCTAGGGGGCCTTGTATTTATACCCATAGGTGTCCCCTTGTCCAAGTAGAACTAGGGAAACCAATATGGATACAATCCGAGTAGCCCTTGTCGTTTCCATGTAGAACTATATTCATCCTTCCTTATGCGGAACTCCTCATATATCCGAAGGTTGTTTCCGTATAAAACATGGTATGTGGTGGGTCCTGCCGAGATTTAGTCAACTACTATGAGGTATGTGGTATCTATAACCCTGACAACTTCTATAATATATGTAAATTACTTTTAGACTTTACTGAATTTACTTTATATGTTTAAGAAGTAACTTAGTGAAATCTAAAAGTAATTTAGACATACCATAAAAGTAATTTGTGATTTTTCATTAAAATATAATCATGTGAAATCTTGTTGTAAAGATTTAATTGTTACGAACACAACAGTGTAATCGGATGAGTAATTTAAGAGAAAATTTTATTTGAAGCATAGATGATAAGAATATTTTCCCTACTTACTTAATGGATTAGTACTATAAAAGATATGCACGTTGACATAATAGGTTGGTATAAATCCATACCAACCTAGGCTTAAACTCTGGTTTAGATTTCTCTCACACTACAACTGGACCGTCGTTGCTTAGTACAGAGCGCTCTCGGTTTAGATTTTACGTTAATTTTGACTTCCCGTCGTGGTGTCGTGGACCACGCACGGTTGATCGATCCATATAGGGCTGTCAACGAGCCGAGCTCGAGCGAGCTTACCTATATAGGCTCGAGCTCGGCACCAACTCGAGCCGAGCTCGAGTCGAGCCTGTTTAAACTACAAGCTTAGAAATGGGCTCGAGCTCGGCTCGCTCGAGCCTCGAGCTTTCTCGAGCCTAACTCGTGTGCCCTCAAATAACTAATACAGATGAAAGGAGGCTGCATGCATGCTTGTCAGTACTACTAGTACTAGTAGCCTTTTCAAACATGATATGACAACTAGTAGGACTATTAAATAGAGCTGCATGCATGCTAGTAGTATTAATAGGCTAGTGCTGCAGAGTAAAGTAGTACTAGTAGGCTAGTGCCTGCACGGTGCAGCCCTGTACGCTCTGTGTTTCTATACAGCTTTTCA
This sequence comes from Oryza meridionalis, assembly GCA_000338895.3. NCBI lineage: Eukaryota > Viridiplantae > Streptophyta > Magnoliopsida > Poales > Poaceae > Oryza > Oryza meridionalis. Next base: position 21,194,677 of record CM002528.2, read on the forward strand.
TTGGGAGTAGAAATAGTACTAGCTGTTGCATTGAAAATTTAAGAACTTGACAGAGGGAAATCTGGGCTCGACGAGCCATTCGAGCTCGGCTCGTCAAGCTCGCAAGCTTGGAGCTAGGCTTGAGCTCGGCTTGAATTGTTGACGAATCGAGCTCGAGCCGAGTCTATAGCGAGCCGAGCTCAAGCAGCTCGTGAGCTCGAGCTTTTTTAACAGCCCTAGATCCATACATCCATCCACCAGTCCACCAGCTAGCGGATGATGGAGCCCAGCCCTTTTCTGCTACCAAAGGGACCGTACGTATGTGTGATCAGGCCAGACATACCTAATTTTGCTGATACGGTTCCTCTCAAAAAATTTTGCTGATACAGTGCAGATCCCGTAAATAGGGCCCGATATATACGTACGCACAGATCGATCGACCACGACCGATCGTCCGGTGCACTCCCCGCCGCAGCCGCAGCCAGCGCGTGGCCAGCGGAAGCGATCGATGATGCCGACTGCGTGCGCAGTGCTGCATGCGCCGCGCGCGCGGCGCGCCGGCTTTGGCCTCTGCGATCTCTCAAACGGCGAGAGCGCGAGGCGCACGTACGAGAACACTGTGCGTATTGATCGGCAGGGGGTGTGTGGCTGGAAAAGCCGGCAAGATGAGCTGCTGCAGTGCAGCACTGCAGCGGCAGATCGATCGCACGCACTGATAGCGGCAAAATCCTCTCGGATTCTCATCCCAGAGAATCCACAAACGCTTGATAACGAACCCCGCGGGCGGCCGATATCCCTCCCCCTCCACACGCTCTCAAAAAGGTACTACTACAGTAGTAGGGCGGAGCTGGTGTATATTAGGGGCTGCCAGGAACTCTGTAAAAAAAATTTTTTTTAGCTATATCTTATCTATTTTCACCATGCACGCACCCCTTGAATATAAACTTAGACATCCGTATCAGTTTAAACTCGATCTAAAGAAAAGTAAATTAAGCAAGTGGCACCACCCTCTATTTCGCTCTAGCTCTGCCTACTACTGGTGTAGTGACAGCTACTATTCTGAATTTCTGATTGTCTGAACCGGGCCTGCATCAGTGCATCTCGTCTGCTGTAATGGGGAATTTAGGTAAGGGATCGAACAGACGAACAGCTACCGGAGCTATCATACTCTCTCTGGTTGCTGTTGCCAAAGCTTTCCCAGGTGGCTGTACATTGTGTGCCTCGTGCATGGGGGCCCCTGTAATTTGATGACCTTTTTACAAATAAAAATCCACATATCCTCGTCAGCTTCCAAGTTTATTACTGCTCGTAGCATATAACATGTCGCCCTATGAATGCATGCGTAGCCAGCCACCACAGCTGACTTTCATATTCCAAATGGTCAGAAGTTCAGAATCTTCAGTGTACTACCCCAGCTAGTTAATTGATTTCTAATTAAGTGAATTAAACAGCAGCAGCTGGCGGCTCGTAGGATCTGATTATATTAATTAAGCCGACAACATCGAGCGTTACTCGTTGATCCACGTGTGCAGGGTACTCTTGATTTAATTCTCCTTTCCGTTAGAACAAGTTTAATAGTATAGCCCACTACTAACTCCAAATCATTTATAACCAATATAATAGCTAATTCATAACTATACTATTAATACCTGGTCCCACATATCATATACACATTACGTCTTGAAGTCTGTGCTGCAGCTGGCTGTAAATTTATAGCCTGTTGCTCTTCTCTCTTTTCCTTTATCTTTTTAAATATATTTATAGCTGGCTTATAGCCTGCTATTGTACCTGCTCTTAAGTGCACGAGATAAAGTGATAAACTAGCTAGCTTTAGCTCAGTGATCTATCATCACGCACTGTGTGCAACTTATATATATGTGCAACTAGCTCGGCTGTTATTTGATAATTGTATCTAGGTGATCCCACTGGCCGCAGCTGAACACACAAAAAAAAATATTGTGTTCAACTTAATCCCTGCAAAAGATTCTCATATCGAGAAGGAATGTTGCGTGCTTGCCACTGCTTTTCTTCTCTCTCCTGATCATAATGTGTTTAATTAGGCTGGTCAAATTAACAGGGTTTCATCATATGAATCGAGTGGAATCTCAGCCAAGCAAAAGTAGCGTGATATTCGAATTTCAAAAGGCGATAAAGGGGAACTAGATTATTTGTTATTTTACTAAATATTTAGTAGTAGTGTAGTGAAGTAGCTTATGATTTGAGGTGTGCGTTAGCTATGCTGATGTCGGCATTCTAGTTACGAAAGGAGGAACCATGCAAGGCATTAATTTGGCAACGCTTTTGTGTCATCACTTTTTTGTGAGTATCAAACATTCAAACTAATTGTTGTTTAGTTACTACTCCCTCCATGCACAAAAGTTACACCTATTTCACATTTAAGTTTTTCTAAATAAGTTATTTCTATTTGTATTCTTTATGCATTCAAGACTTAAATGAAGAGATAAATTAAATGCTTTATTAGAGCCCAAGGAGTCATCTAAGTACTCATTGGTCGCATGCTTGTATTCACTCTTTAATTTTGTGACATCCAAGATGATTTAATTTCTCCTTGGTCTTGATGTCAAAAGTAATATGTGTAACTTTTATGGATGGAGGGAGTATTTTGCTGTGTTTTCATAGGCTAATTAATTCATCTCATGAAATAGATAATCCACCGGAATTAGTTATCAAAGATGCATTGATCATTACTCTCTAGTAATCAACTCCAGAATTGAATGAATTCGTACATATATATACTACGTACTACTCCAAATACTTGAATATTTTGGCTTTGGAAAACTTAATATATTTGTTCTGAGATCAGTAGCATTTCAGTTTCTCCTTGACAAAAAAATAAATGTAAAATCAAAGGTGTTTTTGATTATTATTCTGTGATGAACAATTGGCATTGGAGATTATTGGTTTTGTTATTTGGAATTTATTCACGAAGTGGTTTTGGAGATGATTGGATTTTACAGGTGAACCGCAGGTTTTATCATTTTATGTGACCGGTCAGACCGGGCTGTGTATGCCGGTCAGACCGGCGGTGATCGAGCGGTCAGACCGGCCAGCCCGCGATTTGACCGGCTGACTCTGTGTCGGTTTCGGTTTCGGGTTGTTTGTTTGGATATCCGTGATTATTTCATGATTATGGCTTCTAGATGGATACTATACGTATGTAATACTGTTGTTTGCTACTAATGAGTCAAGTTGGAGATAGCTTGGTCTCGGAATATGGTTTCTTTGTTTATTTCATGTGTAGGTGACTCGATGCCTCTGGAGAGTATTTGCGGTGTGATGGACCGGGAGTCGGCTTGGGGATAAGACGACGTCCGTGGTGGTCAGAGATCATGCGGGATACTTAGGCTAGAGTTGATGCACGTGGTTGATGGAGATTCCATATGGCATACGATGGAGTTATTGTGTGCGTATGGGACGCGGAGTCGAATTTGGAAGGAGTCCAAATTTGGTATGATTGGTTATGTAAAGTTTGTTTCTTGTACTAGAGGGTTTCCTAAGGTGTTTAGGACTCCTAGTATGAGTTTGGTTCGTGGCTTTAGGCTGCCTACCTCATGTATAAATAGAGGGGGAGCGTGAGGCTTCCCGGTATCGCTTTTGAGAGCAATTAAGTTGAGTTTTGAGTTAGGGTTTCGAGTTTAGTCGAAATTTTTGTAAGGAGTGCTGTTGGTGCACTTTGTAAGCACAGAGAGAATCAATAAAGTCGTCATCCACTTTAAGAGTTCTTCGATTTGTGTTTACCGGGTTTCGGCGGTCTAACCGGCGACACACCGGCGGTCAGACCGGCGGCATAGCGGCAGTCAGACCGGCGGCGTAAGGGTGGTCAGACCGGCAGATCAATCTCGGTCAGACCGATCTCCATCGACTTCGAGGGTAACTTTTATTTCCGCTAAAAGTTTTCGGTTTTTGGGTATACCAACCATTCACCCCCTTCTGGTTGGCTTAGTTATTGCCGTTCGATCCTACAGTAAATTCTGAATGAAGCCAAGCTATACATATGCATGAGTCATGCATGACAATATATATGCTCAGTATCTATGAACATGAGTAACCAATTGCAGCACATTAAGTTGATCTTATGCATGATACGGATCATTATTTTGAAGCTAGTATTTGATATTAAAATTATATTACACAGTCATGTTTTTTTTCTATAGTAAAAAATGGAAGGGAAAGGGATGCACAATATATCATGATCAGTGCTTGCATTGGGCTCAATTAATCGATCCCTTCACTAACATGCAGCTATAGGATGCAAAATGGATGGCCTAAATAATCCACTTGAGCTCAATTATATTAGGTCTCTCCCAGCACTTATAAAACTATCACATAAATAACCTCTTTACTTGCCGTTAAGGGCCATTTTGACATAACCAGAATGTGCAAAACCATCTCCACAAAGTCTTCCCTTTTCCTTTGATACAAGGGGAATGATCCAGCCAAGAGAATAAGATCATTGATATGATCCCTATCCCTAGTGGGCACTGAACTTATTAATTTCATGCCAGAGATGGGGAACACCGAACATATTCCCTCTGAAACTAAAGGGTGGTCGAGAACCATGGGGCACAAAAACACCTTAGAATGCAAGGACCTCCCTAGCTAGTTCTCTTCAGTAACTGGTATACTAATTAAGTACTACCATTATGTCGTACAACTAATTATAATGCATGTAGTACACCACCCTCTCCCTATAAAAACCCATCCGTTGTGCACATAGATGACACACCACACCAAGTTCAACCCCAACTCTATCTCTATTTGTAACCCTGCTTCTTCTCTCTCTTTGATCTTCACTTCTCTCTTCCTCAGTTGGAAGAGGGTTAGGGGATCAAGAAGAGGAGACTTTTGCAAGGTAAACATGCATGGATGCATATATATGCATGATCAAAATCAAGCTAGCTGTATAATGTGCTAGCAACATATGTGTACTACTGTACTGCTGCAATCTTTTCTTTGCTAGCTATGATAAGTGCATATATTCCTATAAGTTACCTGTCTTGATGTAGTGGGCATTGTACCCGTGATATTTGATGATCATGTGTGGGGGCATATGCAGGTGAAATATAGGTAGTAAAGCCTTGCTGATAACATCATTGAGTCATTGACTACCGTGAGTCCAATGTACTGCATGCAAGCTAACAGATAGCTAGCTTAAATAGAGTAAAGTCTTTTTTTGGGGAGAGGATATAGAGATCTAACTCAGGAGCAATAAGTTGCAGACATGTGCTTTTGGGCCCTGGAGGGAGGCGATCGATTTACTTTGGGCCCAACTATAATATTCCACCACGTTTTGTTTTTGCGCCATGAAGTTTGTGTTTTGTGTGTGGTCCACACTCAACTCTCTTGAGAAAAACCTTAGTTGGTGCTTGATTTTAGAAATAGTCTTAAAAAAGCTTTTGGAAATATGTTTGTACAGCATGGACCATATATAGGTACTTATATTGGATTGACTATACTCCAAAAATCTCATATCTTAGTAGTACTAATTATGAACAATTGCAACACGTATGTTGAAAGCACAGTAGTTGTTTTAAGAAGTTATGGGTGGATGACTGCTAAAGATGCTAGCCCCTCAATAAATAAGCTTATAATGAATTATATTTTTTTTTCACATATGACCTTGTGACAATAGATGAGTCTACCACTACCAGGGTTTGTGGTCAGGACAACATCAAACAACCACTAACTATATACACATGGTTGCATGCCTTTTTGAGTAAATACATTTAGTTCAGATATACTTGGATGTTCTTTGGATTTAAAAGCTGATTTTTAAGGGGGAAAAAAGGTTGTTAGAGGTGCGTGCTAGTCACACAACTAGGTTTTATACCAAAGATATCGCTAGCCGACAAAACAAGTCAGAACTACCACCATATTCAAGTACTATCATGCTCTTACACGTCTATATTATACGAAAGTGGGAACGTACAAGTGGTCATATATTCCGCACACATGCCAGAGGCATATACGTCAACAAACTCAGCCCCTCAAGTCCCTCATTTATTAACCCTTTACATCGATTTCTTCTTAAAGATAGCAAGGAACAAATGCTAGCTAGAAAACCATAGGGCCAGTGCACAATAATATTCCCTTTGAACTGCCTTCTACAATTATCCCCAAACCCGAAACCCTTAGCCGCTGTGAGCGAGAGCAACGACGTCGCGGCTATAAATTGCCGCGTCCACTCGGCATCTCTCACTCGCACGCACAGTCTCTCCCACCAACAAACACGTACGACTTTGAACGCAAAGTCTTGGCGCCACTCGATCGATCACTCTGCTCATCAGGTGTTTGTGGAAAGTGCAGAGAGATGGGGGGAAGAACGGTGTGGTGGCGAGCAAGCTGTGCTACCCGGCGGCGGCGGCCATGGAGGTGGTCGCCGCCGAGCTCGGCCACACGGCCGGCTCCAAGCTGTACGACGACGACGGCCGCCTCAAGCGCACCGGTAAGGAGCTCGCGCCACCAGCTTCATGGAGTATAGTGGATGTCGTTGCTGACATTCATGTGTTGTCCAGGGACGATGTGGACGGCGAGCGCGCACATCATCACGGCGGTGATCGGCTCCGGCGTGCTGTCGCTGGGGGTGGGCGATCGCGCAGCTGGGTTGGGTGGCCGGCCCGGCCGTCATGCTGCTCTTCTCGTTCGTCACCTACTACACCTCCGCGCTGCTCGCCGACTGCTACCGCTTCCGGCGACGAGGAGCACCGGCAAGCGCAATACACCTACATGGACCGCAGTGAACGCCAACCTGAGTACGTATCACCATGTCTGCATGCGCGCGCGTCTCATTTCGTCGTACTCACTCTCTGCTTGGCATTTCGTCGAACAGGCGGCATCAAGGTCCAGGTCTGCGGGTTCCTGCAGTACGCCAACATCGTCGGCGTCGCCATCGGCTACACCATTGCCGCCTCCATTAGCATGCTGTGAGTATCGATCAAGCTTAGCTAGCTAGCTGCACGAACTCTCCATTGATGGTGATCGTGGTGAGCTCATGGCATGGCGTGAACAGGGCGATCAAGCGGGCGAACTGCTTCCACGTCGAGGGGCACGGCGACCCGTGCAACATCTCGAGCACGCCGTACATGATCATCTTCGGCCGTGGCGGAGATCTTCTTCTCGCAGATCCCGGACTTCGACCAGATCTCGTGGCTGTCCATCCTCGCCGCCGTCATGTCGTTCACCTACTCCACCATCGGGCTCGGCCTCGGCGTCGTGCAGGTGGTGGCCAACGGCGGCGTCAAGGGAGCCTCACCGGGATCAGCATCGGCGTGGTGACGCCCATGGACAAGGTGTGGCGGAGCCTGCAGGCGTTCGGCGACATCGCCTTCGCCTACTCTTACTCCCTCATCCTCATCGAGATCCAGGACACCATCCGGGCGCCGCCGCCGTCGGAGTCGAGGGTGATGCGGCGCGCCACAGTGGTGAGCGTCGCCCGTCACCACGCTCTTCTACATGCTCTGCGGCTGCACGGGGTACGCGGCGTTCGGCGACGCCGCGCCGGGCAACCTCCTCACCGGGTTCGGCTTCTACGAGCCCTTCTGGCTCCTCGACGTCGCCAACGCCGCCATCGTCGTCCACCTCGTCGGCGCCTACCAGGTCTACTGCCAGCCGCTGTTCGCCTTCGTCGAGAAGTGGGCGCAGCAGCGGTGGCCAAGTCGTGGTACATCACCAAGGACATCGACGTGCCGCTCTCCGGCGGCGGAAGGAGCTACAAGCTGAACCTGTTCAGGCTGACATGGAGGTCGGCGTTCGTGGTGGCGACGACGGTGGTTGTCGATGCTGCTGCCGTTCTTCAACGACCCGTGGTGGGGTTCCTCGGCGCGGTGGGGTTCTGGCCGCTCACCGTCTACTTCCCGGGTGGAGATGTACATCGTGCAGAAGAGGATAGCCAGGTGGAGCACGCGGTGGGTGTGCCTGCAGCTGCTCAGCCTCGCCTGCCTCGCCATCACCGTTCGCCTCCGCCGCCGGCTCCATCGCCGGAATCCTCTCCGACCTCAAGGTCTACAAGCCGTTCGCCACCCACCTACTAATTGATTGAGCACCTCGCGTGCATGCACATACCGTACGTTATTACGTGGTCGAGATGAAGTACGTACAGATGATTGTATCCTAATTAATAATTATTCAACCAAAATTAATTAAACTAATTACCTAATTAGTTATTATTGTCACACGTGTGGTGAAAACAAAAAAAGGGAAAAGAGGAATTTGAGACAGGTTGAATAGAGTGTTGTTTATGCTATGTTGCTTGTATACTGCCTGTATTAATTCCAACCGATTGCTACTAATTTTGATTGTTTCTAGTCCGTGTTAAGGTTAACCAAAAAGGAGATAGAGTGGTGTATTTCCAAAGTGAAGGGATGTGTTTGTAATTACATAATTAAAGAGAATGCACTTTTCTTATGGCAAATTCTTCTTGTGTGGTGCTCACAATTATATATTCTTCGAGGAGGAATTAAGATCCTGTTCTTTTCTCTAATAAGAGTTGGATGAAGATTAAGATTTTTCGTGGCACTCTTTTCAAACTGTTAAACGGTGCGTTTCGTACGAAAACTTTTTATATGAAAGTTGCTCTAAACTATCATATTAATCTATTTTTCAAGTCTGTAATAATTAAAACTCAATCAATCATACATAATACCACCTCGTTTTGCGTAAAAAAAACTTATTCTCCACCTTCATCTTCACGAGAAAAGAACACCACCACACAGGGTTGACAATATTACTATGTGGTAACCAGGCTTAACGCCTTGGTACGGTAATGATAACCGTGCAATAACCATATTAAATTTGAATAAATTTTAAAATAATTTGAACTGTTCTAAAAAATTATCATATAAAAAGTTGTTAGCGCGTAATTAACCATGCTTACCACAGGGTGCGGTATAACCCAGCCCTTGGCAGTAAGGTAAATCCATTCATTTAGGAAACATCATCCTAATTTTTCATGCCATCAGAAAATTCAATAATTAATGCATGTTTCTTCCTTTACAAGAACCTTGTGTGTATATAATGGTTTCAATTTCATTTCCCTTTTTTGCAAAAGGTTTCAACTTATTTCGTTTGACTTATTTAATATGGGGCTTCATTATTACTACAACTAGCCAAAAGAACATATGCAATGCAGTGAAGGAATAATACGGGAGGCTCTCAGCCTTGGTCCAAAAGGATGGCTCACAGTCTCAGACATCCCATTACTCTAGTATACTAGTATTTATGCTGTGTACAACTGTCAAGTGCAGAATTGCATATGAAATAGGAAAACAGAGAAGGAAAGAAATAATTAATCAGCAGGAAATTAAACAAAAATCTTGTGAACAGTGATTAAATATATAGAACATGTTGCAATTTTTGAACAAAGTAAAGCATATACGATTTCCAAATTACTATATATACTCAATACTATAGCTCGCAACATCTTTGTTAGGGGACTCATATCGGTGTGTGAGTGTGTTGTTTGCACGTCATGGTTTGAATTCGGAAATTTCAACCCCCACCGGCAAGCACAAATCTCCCAGAAATTTTCGGTTTTTTATCAGATATTTATAAATTTGGTCAAAATTTATTCAAATTCAGTCAATATATATTAGAAATTCAAATAATTGGTCAGAAAAAACCCGGAAATCAGGAAATTTTCAAATTTTCGGCAACAAACGAAATTTCGGAAATTTCGGCGGCAACCGAAATTGGTAAACCCTGGTGCACGTGAGTTCTTTCACCACGTAATCGAAAAAAGTCGTTTAGGTCCTTTGAGTGAGATTATTCATGCTGAGGCCGGCTGAGTAACGGGCACCACTATTAGTAAAAAAGTTATCTAATAAATCTAAACCATTGTTCCAATATATTGTAAACAATTCAAGTGGCTATCCATGTGAGGTTTGCATTACCAACAATAAGATTACTGGGGAGCCAGCTAGAGACGTACATAACGTACGAATTAAGGACAGAAAAGGAGACGCTAGGATTGCGAATTTTCGAGTGAAAGTGGGAATCAGGAATCTGTATCATCATCTTCAGTTAGTTGGCTCTGCAGGCCCCGTCCATGAATCCGACCATACCACACAGCACGACAGGAGAATTTCTTGGAAGCAGCTGGCCAGATTTCTGCACCCTGCACCAATTAAATCTGATCTCTATATATCTCTTTCGTTTTCTTTTACCGTCAACCAATCTTTCGCCCGTAATTCATCACCGCGGATCACGAAATTCAGGTTAGTGGCGTCAGTTAGGGGTCACTGGGGGCAGCCAACAAATAATTAAGAACGTGCTATTATATTCGAGCCGAGATCAAGCGGCCGGCCGGTCAACTCTGATGGCGGCCATGAACTGCATTTTCGCTGCCATCTCAAGGTTGTCAGCATCAGAGAGTCTCCTGCGATTGTGACGTGGCATGATCACCAACCCACCCACTACTCGATCCAGCCGATTAAAGCGAAGGAGAAAGAAGAGATGAGAGACCTCGTCTAGTCGTCTCCAACCTTGTTGGCCTCTCGATAATATAATCCCAGTCTACTTCTCCCTCCCTCCGTTAATGGCAAGAATGGCGGGGAAAAGGAAGGATCCTGGAAGAATCATCTCATCATACGGAGGCCGGCCTCGTCCCTACCTTTTGGCGGCAGATTCCAGTGTGTTGCGTCGAGCTAGCCGCCTTTGCCCATTTAGTTCCAACAGTAGTGCGGTTTGTCCGGTGGGTTGGCCGCTCTGCATGTTCTCTGTCGTCGCCGTCACCAGAAAAAAGGATTGCTAAGATTTAATTTCAGTCACTTTTCAACCTTGCACGGATCTGGAAGGCAGAAAAGAGAGAGAGAAGGAAGATGCTGTGGACTCTCCAGCGTCAGCGAATGTACAAGCTGCCAACGACACCGAAATTCAGCAGGCTTTCCTCGGATTAGGGTTTCAGGGTTGAAGATGGTGAGAGAGGGTAAGGAGGATAGTGACGATGAGTTTAGAGGGATGACTAAAAGTGGTTGAAGATTAGCGGTAGTGGTGGACCACAGGTGAATGGCGATGGTGTCCAAGCCGCGGGATGGATGCTGGTGGTGGGAGGGGGTTGGACATGGGGTGGCTCCTAGAAGATAGGAATGAATTTGATGGTGCGAGTCATCGGACACGAGGAAGGACTGGCACAGCACACGAGCACCTCATCACCGCTCGACTTCCAAAGAAGGATTTGGGAGGCACGTAGGATGGTCTGGCCAATATTGTAGACAACGTTCTCTCTCGATGATGTGACCATAGCTAACACAGATACAATTATGCTCACATCATGGATGTACAAGAAGATATCGAGGTCAAGTCCTTCAAGTGCTGGAAATCCGATTCGGCCATCTACTACACCGCTGACTTTAAACGGCCGCCGAATCTACATACGACCTCCGTTTTTCGGCCCATGAGTACTTGATGGAAAGCTCTCGGAGTCCTCTTTCCAACGGATCCGGCCTCATTACCAGAACTCCATTTCGTTTGGCCGCAAACACGAAAACAAGGTGTTGCGTCACCTGTCATGGGCCTTTGGGCTTGTAACTTCGTTTGGGACCCCGGCCGAAGTGGGGCCCATGTGGGGTGCGCCCCAACCAGGTGGAGCATGACCCTAGAGTCCACTTGCTCGTCCTCACACCTTTATAAATAGTTAGGAACCCCTTCAGGGTTTCGCGGGTTTTGTTTAGATTGAAAGTTTAGCCATTGCTACTTTCTTGCAGCGCGCGTGTCGTCTAGAGTCTGCTTGTATTCGAACCCCAACTTATCGTGTGTATTCATTCCTATTTGCAATTCAGATTGCTTTTATCTTATTCTTGCTTGTTTCTTCGATTTGCTTGCAGGAATAAGGTTGATCTGCACCGGCAAGATCAACAACCCACGGAGAGGTGTATCGATCGCTAAGGCGCAACACAACGTCTCGTACGGTTGTAGTCGGATCATCAACGTTTCTCCCAATCGTAGTTACCTACAACTCACCGAAAGATCGGGCCAACAAAAGCCTTGAGTGTCGAGAGGAACTCAGGGTTCATCAGGTGGTATCAGAGCTTTCGTTGCTCGGTGAGTTTTTATCTACCCATAGCCAGAAAATTGCTAGACAAAAAAAAAGTTGTATAATTTACCTAGCCATTTTGTGCCATTGCATTGTTCTTTTTAGTTTTTTACTTTGTTAAACTTTGTGTTGCATCGTCACGTGTTGTTGCTGGTCGTAGCGTATATTTCGTTTAGAGTTTCGAGTTCTGGTCACGTTTTGTACCACAGTCGTCGCCCCCGCCTGTCTTTGTTGCCGTCGGGACCTAGGAAACGGAATCGTCTTGTTGTCAGGGTTTTCGTTTTTCTAGTTTCGAGAAGTTTTTGTCGGTCGGTTTTAGAGTTGTTAAGTTGCATATAAGGTTGTTGAGTTGGCCATGTTTCTGTTTCGGCCGTGCTTGTGTTCGTGCACGAGAGGAGGAAGAAAAGTTACCAAATCATTTTTTTGAAGTATGCAAGTTAGATCTGGAAAGAATTAGTAGATTGGTTTGGTTTCTATTTGGGGCCACGCAGAAAAGGTAAAAAGGAATCGGTTTCCTTCTTACAGAATTTTCACCTAGTCCCACCCCTGCATGCGGCATTCCTTCCTCGAGTCCGACTCCCCTCCTCCAAATCACGTACATCACAAAGTGTGAGTCGTCTCAAACATTCTTGGATGAATTTTTGTTTGGTGTCAGTTTCGAGATCTGTTCGGAAAAAACGGAACCGGCATAAATTCAGCATTCCATTTTTGTATAATTTTAATTTTTGGTTGGACTTTTACATTTCAGTTCCTGTGATTTTATATTTACGTTTAAGTCCCTGTAATCTTACATTGAGATCCTTGAGTCTGTTTTTCGTTAAAAAAATCAAAAAAAAGAAAGAAAAAAAAAGACAGAAAGGTGCATTAAAAAAAATAAAAGAAAAGCCGTACCAAAAAAAAAGAAAAAGAAAGGAAAGGAAAAGAAAGAAAAAAAAGAAAGAAGAAAGAAAGAAAAGAGAAAATATTGTTATGTTTGAGCTGAACTTCATATATCAGAGTTGTGCGTGAGTTGTGAGTTGTTGCTAGTGCTATCTTGTGGTATCGTTTGTATCTAGGCTCGCGTCTCTAGTACGTTCTAGCCTAGGACCAGCACGGTACTTGACTTTGAACCATTATTCAACTTTGCATTCTCTGATTTGAACCATTGCTTTTCTTTGCTACATATTTAAGCCTACCCAGAGCTCCACTGTAACATCCTGAAAATTCAAGACAATAAAAATCACTAAAATTTTGAACTTTTTAAAACTTTTGCATCATGCTAGTTGTTATGAATGTTATTGCTTGCCAAACCGTAAATGATCAAAAAGAAAGTAAAGTAAGGATCTAAAATTTAAGTAATAGATAAATTTACGAGAATATTTAATTGTTAACCCTACAAATAATTACGCACAAGAAAACAAAACCAGACAAACAGAAGGTTAATTACTAATTTAAATTATGGATTAATTACTAAATACTTGAACCATGTGTTGCGTGCCATGACATCTAAATACACATGAAATGATGACAATTTATAATGGAACTCTATCTATAACATAGTTTCACTAGGAGTAATTAATGGGATATTACAAAACTATAAGGGTAATATAGAGGTAAACCAATTCATATGAAATAATGGTCATATAATTAAATTAAGCTTTATAAAATTATGTAAGGTTTTAATTAAACAATTAGATTAAGATTGTGCTGAGTCTCAATTTACTATTTATAGAATAAATAGATTGAACCTATCCGTGTAAAATATATTGCTATACAACTAAACTCGACCAATCTGCTAATGTATTAATCATGACAAGTCGTTATATTAAATTCATATTACCCCAAAGTCTTCAAAAATATATAAGTTCACTTTAGGGCCAATAATCTAAATTAATCTAAAAAGAACTCGTTTGTGTGATAAATAAATAAATATGGGTGGTAATAATTTTGGATAAATTTTCATGAGGATTTAGTGCCTAAATTTAGTTAACATTTAACTAAGTAAAATTAGAGTTTATAGGATTAAAATAGTATAGAAAATGGGCTAAAATCGGGATAAATAGGAAAAGCCACTGTTCATTACGGCATAGGTGTTCGATGTGATCCCCTAGCCCTCCCCCCCTCCTCTCCCACCACGGCGCCCTAGCCGGCCGTGCACCCCGCGCCGCCGCCGCCCGTCGCCGTCGCCGCCTACCGCCGCGCGCCGTCGCCATCGCCGCTGCCGCGCCGTGCGCCGTCGCGTCGCCTCGCGCCCCGCGCCCCTTCCCCGCTCGCCGCGCGCCGAGCCCCGCGCTGCGCCGCGCCGTCCCGTCGCCGCGTCGCCGTCCCATCGCCGCTGCTACACCGTCGCCGTCGCCATCCCACTGCCGCGCCGCGCGTGCCGCCGACGCCTCGAGCCCCTCCCCGCGCCGCGCGCCCATCTCGTGCCGCCGCGCCGCCCGTCGCGTCCCGCCCCGAGCCGCGTGCCACCGCTGTCGCCATCCATCGCCGTCGACGTCCCATCGCCGCGCGCCCGTCGCCGTCACGCCTCGTGCCGCGCGCCCGCCGCCTCGCTCCCCACGCGCCGCGCGCCGTCGCATCGCCATGGAGCCGGCCGCCCCTCCCCCGCGCCCTATAAACCCCCCCTCTCCGGTCGTCCTTCCATCCCACACCACCCCCCTCCTTCCCTCCTTTTTCCCCCTTCCCCTCCACCGCGCCGCGCCGCCGCCTTCGTGCCGCCGCACTGTGCGCCGTCGTCGCGCCGCCCTCACGCCGCCACACCGCCACCTTCGTGCCGCCGCGCCGTGCGCCGTCGTCGTGCCGCCGTCGCCGCCGCCGTCGTCGGTAAGCCGCCGCCTCCTCCCCTTGCTCGGTCGTCGTCGCTAGAGAGCCGAGAGAGAGAGGAGGGAGAAGAAGCCGGGAGGGAGAGAAGAGAGAAAACAGAGAAGAGAGAGAGAGAAAAGAGAAAGGAGAGGAGAGATTAGAGTGGGCCCCACGTGTTTAGTGAATAGTAATTCCCTTCTTAATCTTTATTAGTTGAGTCTATTACATGTGGGTCCGGGTGGTTAAAATCTAATTATAAAGGTTTTATAATCTCGAGTCTATGACATGCGGGCCCTACCGGGTTAAATGGCCGGTTTGACCCTAGTCAAAGGAATCGGGCCCACCTGTCATTTGCCCATATGATTCCTTTAGGAAGAAAAAATAAAATAAAAGAAAAGAAAATAGGAAGACCCCACCTGTCAGTCACTATAGCCTGTGGATAAGGTTGTATTAAAAATAAATGAATTAGGAACAGTACCCATTTCGCAATTATTAGAATTAATTCAAATTTTGAATCTTACACTAGCATAACTTATTCATTTTAGCTCCGATTTGAGTGAAAACTGAACCTAAATTCATCTAAATTCACAAGCTTTCCAATGATATATAATTCACTATTTAATAAAATATATTTATAATATTAATAATTAATATCAAGATGATGCATAATAGTTAACTTAAAAAATGTGCTATATAATAAAATTGATATGTCCTGTAAAGTAGAGTCAAATAATTGTCTTAACATTGCTTTCTCACTATAAAACCTATGTAAACTAACTAGGAGCATTGTTTCAAATTGATTAAAGCATAGGAAATATTAGTGCCATTAATAGTCTATGGTCCAAATATAACTAAACCTATGACTTATAAATTATTTACATAAGTTTAGCCTCATACTTTGTAACTAAGATGAACCTTCAACTTGTCTAAGGAGAATATAACTGAGCTAGTTGTAATTGGACCACTTAAAAGTTAGTCGATATAAGTCATGTGAAGTGGAATAAATATAGTTCGGTTGACAATCCATTAGTTAACAAAACAGAGCCATCTTAATCACATATATCGTAAGCTTCTAGTAAATAGCACCATTCAGTAAATGATCAATGATTAATATATTGTTGCACACACGTACATTGTACATCCCAATTTAGATGTACGGTATATCAAAAACCTACCCTTTTGTGTATAGTAACTAATGAGTCCTATGACAAACATCTATAGTGGATAAAATACTAGTTATAAATCTTGACCTAATATAATTGTAAATTAGGATTATTCATTATAAAATTATGTGATGGGATAGTCCGAAACCATAATATGATTAACCTAAACAGTTCTAACATACAAAGCATGGGTAATTGTTAACCTTTTATAATTTATTTTGACAAGTAAAATATGTGCATAATTAAAATAAAGCCTCCATCAATAAAATAATAATACAAATGATTCACAATAATTATTTGACCGATCCAAATCCATCCAGCAACAGAACCTTTAGTGTATAACCGTTCTATTTAGATAGATGCATGAATAGCCATTTGCTAGACTAAACCACATAGTAGCCAGATACGTATCTCATTCCATACTACATTGGTTAGCTCCTATATAGACCACCATGACAACAGAAAGATAAGAAACTTTAGCCCTTAGCATGATTGGAATCCCCTAGCAAGCAATAATAGTATGAGCAACCCAAGGTACGACCCTAACAAGTACATTTTGTTGTGCATATTTAATTGGTGTTTGAATATTGGTTTTTCTCACGTATTATAGACTTTGTGTATCGGTTAGTCGTGAGGTAACGTCTGCAACTTCCAGGGAGGTGAAGGTTGAATCCAAGATTATATCGAGAATAAGGACTATCCTGAGCAGGCACAAGTCATCACTATTCCTTGAACATGTTGATCCCAATTGCGAAAATTGTTTTGTTTACAAATAAAATTACATGCAATGATGAACATCCTACTCGCGATTATGCATGCCTTGATTATTGTTTACCCCCTTATTCCTTGGTAACCATGTTTACGTATGAGTCCCTAGTCAAACTATGACAAATGCTTAGAAATGCTATTTTTAGGAATCATGCATACTCATATTTATCAAATGCTATATGCTTGGGCAATTACCTTTGGGAAGGTAATTGAGATGCGGCATGTGGAGACATGAGCACCACATTGCCATGATATTGATGACATGATTTGCGAAAGGAGAAATAAAACTAAACAACTGTTTTCGACTGGGGCGGACCGGAGGATTTGGGTTGGTATCTGGAAAAGGCTAGTACCGTCCCCGGTCAATTAAGGACCGAGCCATGAAGTTAAGCATGAAACGACCCCCGTACCACCGTACTTCTCGAATGGGTATAGACCTAGCGGATTAGATAGCCGAAGCGAGGCAGTATCCCTGCATAGATGGTTCACCCCTTAGTGAGGCAGGTGCGCTACGGTGGGACAGCCGTTGAGGTAGGGCCGAGAGGCGTGCCCTACATCGGTGTCGCCATTGGTAGGACTGCCATGAGTGTGTGTGAGAGAGAACTTAACTTGAACCATAATTTAATATGTGTGTGAGACTTCTCTTTCCCGGGAGCGCCAGAACTCCTCTCACTGCTAGAAACATGGACGCCTAGAGTGCATGAGGATTGAAGTTCATGGAGCGGGTTACTGCCAATGCAAGAGGTTATCTGAAAAGCCTTTGCCGTGACGAGTCTCATGTGTTGGGACGAGGCTCATGTGTTGGGCAGTCGCGGAGTGCGCGTAAAGTGTACATCCACTGCAGTGTGAGTAACCAAATCTATTCGAATAGCTGTGCTCGCGGTTATTGAGCACCGGGACATGTATTACACTTGGCTAGACTCTAAATTCTTAACTTGTGTGGGATGGGTTATTGCATGATGATTTTTATGCTGATGGAGCCATTTCCTGAGAGGAGGGAAGGTGGACGTCCTCAGAAAACCATGACGACTCAATGGCGGGAAGCTATCCTTGGGATCACAATGGATGGTGGACAGAACCGTCGTTGTTTAATGTGAATACTGGTACTAAAATTTGATCAGTCTATGCTAGGTCTTAGGCTTGTGAAAAGAATTACAAAACTTGCTTGCGCAAAAGAATCATAGCCATCCTTTGAATACCCCTATCATGTGCATTGTTGATGTGGTAGCTTGCTGAGTACGGTTGGTACTCACCCTTGCTATTTATATATCTTTTAGGAGAGTGTTGAAGAGAAGCCCTTGTCGTACGCTTGCGTATCCAACAAGATGATCGGAGTGCGGTCTTGTTCTAGGTCTCGTTCCCCAATCGACTGCCTGTGGCATGTTAACCGGGCCCTTATATTATTTGGTCTTCCGCTGTTGTTCTCTGATAGTTGTTGGCCTACCTGGCCCTAATGTAAGTATTTAACTCTTTTAGCCTGAATTCATTCATGATATGTTGTGATTCAACTATGTATGTGTGTACCAACTACTGATCCAGGGATTGGTACGGATAAACACAGAAGATTTCCGATTTCCAAAATCGGGGGGTCTACATTCATAGACTTGATTGCAGCCGTACAGCAAGTGTTTGCTGAGGCATCGATACATCCAACCTCTATTGGGGTGCTTGGTTGAGTCGGTGTACGTCACCATTCCGCTTGCTTTGGTAAGAACTTGTAAGAGCTTGGATAAAAGCTTGAGTGTGTGTGATTTTTTGAGCTGCCACGACCTAGTAGTTAATAGGAACGCGCATATTTTTGTGTATATTTCTTGTTTTCTACTAACAATGGCAGGGATACGCAAGATAATTGGGGATAGCTGTGCTCAACATCGATATCTTCGTCGAGACATGAGGAGTGATCAACATGACCATTATGAGGTAAGTGACGATGTTCTAGGTAAGATCAAATCTGCACTGCCTTATTTCGAAGGAAACTATGATCCTCGTGCTTACATTAATTGGGAGCTTGCGGTTAATAGTGAATTTCAAAAGCATGTCTTGTCTGAGAAACAAAGGTTATATGTGCCTCTAGTGTTTTAATTAAACATGCTTCTAATGATTGGAAACACCTTTGTAGGCATAACAAAATACCACAGTCTTGGAATGACCTGAAACGATATTTCAGAGATGTTTATGTTCCCATGTATTATGCCGACATTTTGTTCAACAAACTGCAATGTTTAAAAAAAGATACCAGAACTGTTACTTCATACTATCATGATATGCAATCTTGTTAATTACGTTGTGGTTTAGATGAATGCGAAGAAAGCTAAAGAATTGAGGTTTTTACGTGGGCTTAACAAAGAAATTCAGGACATACTTGATTGTCAAAGATATACATCTTTTTCTCATTTGTTACAACTTGCTTGCAATGTTGAAAGTAAAATAGAGGAGGACATGAAGAAGCAACATGCTATGTGTTTGCCTCCAATTACTAACCATTTGCAGGAAGTGCGTAATCTCGAAAAGGAGGAGAGACATGAAAGAGTCGCCAATTCCATTGTTCACACTTAAGTTCGAGGCACCTCCATCATCTGAAGAGTACATCAAAGGTAAAGTAAATGGTGCTGAAATTAATCAAGGTGAGTGTGTTGTAAATGAAGTAAATTTGTCCACTTTTCATGCTAAAGTAGAGCAACCGTTAGTGGAACCAAATGCTGAAATTCCTTTGTCACAAGTTGATTTACTTGTTGTTCCTTGTGATAAAGAAGAGTTGTGTAATAATACTTCATTTATATCTATGCCACAACTAGCGAATGAACATGCTATTGCTAGTGTTTCTTTGTGTGCTGATTTTAAGCATGTTGTTCACATTGCTAATGAAGTAGAGGAATGTGAATTGCTATCTAGTATAAATACTTTGGGCTATGTTCGGTTTAATGATTTTTGTGAGCTCGAAAATTTGAAGGATAAATTATTTGCTAAATCTGATTTGCCATGTCCAACTAATGCTATTTCTCACATCTTTGGCGAATATAATGATCTTGGAATATATTTTGTGCATAGAGTTTACATCTGCTCAGATTTAGAACTTCCTGTACATGTGGATAAAACATGCAAGCTAGAAAGAAATGTTATCGCTAACCAAATTGTCTCGAGATTGCCTTGTTTTGATTGGAAGAAACAAGTTGTTGGAAATGGACTACGCAAAGAGCACCATATGGAAAAACCGAGGACGGTTTTCCGTGAAGAAGGGGAGGATGATGTGACCATGGCTACCACAGATGCAACCATTGCTCACATCAAGGATGAACAAGAAGATATCGAGGTCAAGTCCTCCAAGTGCTGGAATCCGATTCGGCCACCTACTACACCGCTGACTTCAAACGGCCGCCGAATCTGCATACGACCTCCGTTTTCGGCCCATGAGTACTTGATGGAAAGCTCTCGGAGTCCTCTTTCCAACGGATCCGGCCTCATCACCAGACTCCATTTTGTTTGGCTGCAAACACAAAAACAAGGTGCTGCGTCACCTGTCATGGCCCTTTGGGCTTGTAACTTCGTTTGGGACCCCGGCCCAAGTGGGGCCCATGTGGGGTGCGCCCAAACCAGGTGGAGCACGACCCTAGAGTCCACTTGGTCGTCCTCACACCTTTATAAATAGTTAAGTTCCCCTTCAGGGTTTCGCGGGTTTTGTTTAGATGAAAGTTTAACCATTGCTACTTCCTTGCAGCGCGCGTGTCGGCTAGACCGTCCGTTTGCTTGTATTCGAAACCCCAACTTATCGTGTGTATTCATTCCTATTTGCAATTCAGATTGTTTTTATCTTGTTCTTGCTTGTTTCTTCAATTTGCTTGCAGGAATAAGGTTGATCTGCACCGGCAAGATCAACAACCCACGGAGAGGTGTATCGATCGCTAAGGCGCAACACAACGTCTCGTATGGTTGTAGTCGGATCGTCAACGTTTCTCCCAAATCGTAGTCACCTACAACTCACCGAAAGATCGAGCCAACAACAGCCTTGAGTGTCGAGAGGAACTCAGGGTTCATCACTCGGCAGAGAGAGGTAACGCGTGGCAAGAGCATATAGCTTGGAGATCAGGGTTTAGGTCGATCTATACAGTTTTCTGGTGAGCTTAGTCCAGCATAATGAACATTGTCCAATCCCATGAAATTTTGACCCTAGGACCCAGGCCATCGCCTAGGGTGCACGGGACCTAGTACCACTCTTAGTACGCGAGGGTGGAGCATGATTGCACGAATAATATTAGCTTCATGTGAAAGAGGAGGAGGAGTGCCGCCATGTTGGCCGCGTGGGGAAGAGGAGGAGATAAGGATATTTTAATTATGTAAAAAGCTTGGTGCAATCTGAAGCGTAAAAAGAAGACTAAAATTTATAGGTATTTTTAGACGACTAAATACTTAAAAAAAGAGTAAATTTTAGAAAACTACAAATTTAGTGATAAAACTATCAGTTTGCTGCAACATTAGCGACATGTTTCAGTTTGCTGTAACAATAGCGTGGGAAATTATCACAAAACTGTAACTTTTACGTTATATGCTGCTATAGTTGTCACCTATATGTACTGTAGCAGCATATAACGTAAAAGTTATAGCTTTATGATAATTTCCCACGCTATTGTTATAGCAAACTGAAACATATCACTAATGTTGCAGCAAACAAATAGTTTTGTCACTATAATTATAGTTTTCTGAAATTTACTCAAAAAATTGAAATTCTAAGAGAATATCGAGGAAACGAAAATATCTCTCTCCTAGCTCGGCCAGTAGCTAACCCAAGCGGCCGTGGCGTACGTGTCATTGCTTTGCTGCACCTGTCGATCGGAGGATGCACGCAACTGTTACGTGGTTCTGTACTGCGTAAAGTTAGCAGCGATTCCGGCCAGGTTCTGGACGACGACGACGACGGCCGCCTGAATGACATGCTCGCCGGATGCTACACGCCGGCGTGCCGTTCAATCGACAGATACGTACTTACGCCTGCTTGTACGACACAGTTGAATGTAACAGTGACGTCCTCTCTGATGCCTCCTCCTGTCGACACTAGCTTGCGTGCCTGTCACTGTATGCATGGAATTTGTACTGCTGAAAATGTACTACCAGTAGCATTCTCATCTGGCCAGTAACTTCTGTCTTATCTTCAGACCGGTCGCCAAGCTAAGCTAGAAGGTATCTGTCGTCCTAGTAGAGTTAAAACTAGGGTGTGTTTAGTTCACGTTAAAATTAAAAGTTTGGTTGAAATTAGAATGATACGACAGAAAAGTTGAAAGTCTATGTGTGTAGGAAAGTTTTGATTTAATAGAAAAGTTGAAAGTTTAAAAAAAAAGTTGAGAACTAAACTACTCCCCCTAGTAGTACTGTCGACTGTCGTATGCGACAAGTATTAAGTATATACACACGTAAAACCGGCCTGTTCATCGGAGGGCAATGCCAAAACATTGCTGAAATGCTGATCATAGCTCGCTAACATGAGACAAGACAAACGGGAAAAAAAGAAGCCAAAAAGGTCGCCTCTGCTGCTAGTTCTACTCATGTTACTTCTAATTGTGTGTACTCTATGTGTGCTAGGGCCCTTGATTTGAAATAATCTTAAACCGTGGCCAGAGAATGTGCGCACGATCACATGCTAAAGCAGAAAGCACTGTCTTATCTCAAGATTAAAGCTGCCCAAATAAACAACAAATTAATCAAATAAATGAAATTACTAGTAGTACCACAAAGGTCAAAAAAAGGGCACGATCGATTAGACTGAATTATTGTGGCAGTGAAAGCGACCAGGGGATCGGAGCCAATGCATGCATGCATGCATCCATCCATGCACGCGTAGGTAGGTAGCGATCGGCGAAATGATGGGAATAATCCGGATCAGAGAGGGATTTTCAGCAATTACCTACTTGTTCCTCAATTCCCTTATCTCATCGGTACAGGATGCCATGCTGGCCGGACTACTGCTTATTGATTGCCTCTCTGATTAATTGCTTGTGTTTACTGGAACAGTGAGTGCTTTTCCACTGTGGGATGCGATGAGATTAGGAGGCATCACTCGCTGTCTCTGCAGACAGCAATGGAACAATTTTGACAGTAGAAAAGGTAGTACAGAACATTGCAACCGTGCAAGTCCTGGGCAGTTTGCTTAATCTCGCTACTGTTGCTGCAGTTTAGCTGAAGCTGATCGGTAGATACTGCACTGCTGAAATGGAGAGCGACTCCAATTCATGAGGAATTTTTGACGGGTCAAAGCACTCAGGCTCTTTTGTTCAGAAAGAGTAGTTTTTTTTTTTCCAGTCGATGCTTATGCTCTCTGCTTCGCAGCTTCGGTTTCTCTTTGGGCTTCTCATTTGGTACTTGTTTCGTAGGGTTGATATCCCAGCCAGCCCATATCCAGAGATGTCCTGGAAATTTCTAGTCAATTCTCAGCCCATCCTAGGCCTCGACGCATAGTTAGGAATGGGCTAATTACGGGGCTGTTTAGATTGACGTCATTTTCAACCATACTATTTTAAAAAAAAATTGATGAAAAAATATCTATATTTAGTTTGTTACCAAATTTAGTAAATACATAAGAAATCATGTCAAAATTTTGATAATATTATCATCTTGCAATGCCAAAATTTGGTAAGGTTTATTTTGGCTACAATCTGAACATGCCCTACAGTTCCAATCACAATTATTATGGCCTAGGATTCGGCCATAAAAATATTTTTACATGCATGCTCTTAATTTTGGAAAATTCTAGTTTGCATTCCACGACTCTAGTCCAAGGCTAAGACGGCTTATTAAGAAATAAAATTAATTTATAGGTAAAACTTTTATATATATGTGCTCTTAGTGACTTAAAAAGCCATTGTTGAAAATGAAACTATTGAAAATATCTCAAGATCATTTCAAAATTAAGTTTGAAAATTCTAATTTTAGCTTTGGCTTTGGCTTATTTGACCAACGGATGGGCCCCTAATGATCTTCCCTCAACTATAAAACAAGATGTGGAACTCCCTCATCTACCAATACGGTTCAATTTACCTCTTTCGCACTGGATTCGTCCTATGTGGTGTGTTGACTGGGTCAATCCGAATTAATTTGATATTTATGTGACTCTTACGTGGCATTACGAGCAAAAATTAAAAACAAAATATTCACTGAGTCATGTACCCCTACCCTCAATTCCTCTCTCTCAACTCTCCCTCTGACATCAGCCTCTTGGGATGAAGTGGCGGCACGTTGCCAGGTGAAGGAACAAAGAAACTCGAGCTTGAGCCCACGGTGCTTCGGGAGGTAGATCGACGAGGCGCCTGAGGAAGGCCTACTAGAGGTCCCCATGAGCAGTGCTGACCTTGCCCTCAATCTTGCAATCGATGGCCTCGAGCTGCACCTACAACATGCGGAAGGTGTGGGCAAGAGAGATTTCAATGTCGGTGACCATCACCGGTAGGGCAGGGTGCACCCAATGCCAAGCAAGGTCCCTATCATAGTAGAAAAAACCGGACCGAACCGACGGTTCAACCGGAAAAAACCGGAACCAGCTCCCTGACCGGCTCGGCTCGGTTCCCTCAAAGGATCGTTCACGCAATCGACCCAGTGTGAACCGGCTGAACCGGGCGGTTTTCGCGCGAAACCGCTGAACCGGTCGGCTCAAGCTAGTTGGGCCACTTGATAGCATTTTTCTTATGGGCCATGTAAGACTGGAGGCCCAACTTACAGCCCAACTTGATTTTTATGTGAGAAAAAATGGTGCAGAGGTGGGATTCGACACCAGGCTGCTAGGATAGATGCAAACCTTAAAAACCACTAGGGTAAGTAAGCTGCTGTGACTGGAAGACAACACAAAATGTAGTTACTGATAAACCGCGGTTCAACCATTGACCCAACGGTTGAACCGATAGACCGGTGAACCCAGCACTCCACCGGGTCAAGTATCGGTCCGGCTTTTTCTACTATGGTCCCCATACACTCGTCAACAAAAAGCGGTAGCGGTGGTGGTCCTCCTATCGATGGGAAGAGATGAAAGAGGGTTGACGACAAAGACATCATTTACATATGGGTCTCACTATAATTTTTATTTTCATTCTTGACTGTAATGACACGTAAGTGCCACATCCCATTTTTTTTTAAGAAAAAATTTCACGCCGATGGAAATTGTCGTGTGAGCGTAATGTAGGATGAAACCACAGTCAAAATTACTCATGATGGCAAACTGAACCAACATTGATTATCGAGGGAAGCGTTGTATTGAGGAAGGAAATTAGACTCGGGCTATAGTAGAGGGACTCAGTATAAACTTTATATGTTTATTATCCCCTGAATTTAACAGAACCACAGTTTGGCCCATTAGGATGGAATAAGTTCACATAAGGTTCCTCAAGTTTTCACCAAGTCTGAAATTAGTCCCTAAACCAAAATACCAGAAATAACGGGTTGAATCCGACACGAACAGCAGTCCGTGCATGATGTTGGAGTAGCTGGACAAGGAGAGGGAGATGTTACGGCTGGCAGTGGGCGGTGGAGAGAAAGGTGCTGACATGATAGAGTAAGAAGGGTTGGCTGTTGACATGTGGGTCCCACTCACTACATCAGCCAAAACTAGCCACTACATCATCAAGGGATCAAAATTGACATGGTGTTATGAGTTGGGAGGTAGGTTATACCCGGTATTTCGGTTTAGGTTTCAGACACGGTGATAATTTGAGGGACCTAAACTGAACTTATTCCTTCCCAGATTAATACAACCCATCAACGCATATTACGATCCTTTTCTGGCTATGCACGCAGAATGCATTTCAGAGATGACCAGGAAATAGGAATAAGTTCATCCGAGGTTCCTTAACTTGTCAACCAATCCGATTTTCAACATTTAACCGGAAAATCACATACAACAGGTCTCTCAACTGTCAACCAGTGCAATATAGGTTCCAAGGTAGTTTGAACGGTGGTTTCAGCTGACATAACGCCTACGTGACTATGGCTGTGTTTAGTTCCCTTCAAACTTCAAAAAAATTTGTCACATGAAATGTTTAGACATATGCATGGAGCATTAAATGTGGATGAAAAAAAAACTAATTGTACAGTTTGCATGTAAATTGCGAGACGAATCTTTTGAGCCTAATTACATCATGATTTGACAATGTAATGCTACAGTAAATATTTACTAATGACGGATTAATTAGGCTTAATAAATTCATCTCGCAGTTTACATGAGGAATCTGTAATTTGTTTTGTTATTAGTCTACATTTAATACTTTAAATGTGTATCCGTATACTTAAAAAAATTGGCACACCAACTAAATACGGCCTAATTTTACTCGGTGTTATGAACTTAACTTATTCGGTTATTCCCCAGGAATATCAACTAAATTCCCAGCCCATTTCGGGTCTCGTTACTCGTTAGGCATGGGCTAAATCCAGGTTTATTTCCATTGATAGGCCGTGATTTGGCTCATGCCAATTAGGAATAAGTTCATCTGAGGTCCCTTAACTTGTCAACGAATCCGATTTTCGTCCCTCAGCCAGAAAACCAGACACAACGGTCCCTCATCTATTAAAACCGATACAGATTAGGTCCCTCAGCAGTTTTAAGGGTGGTTTTGGCTGACGTGGCGCCTACGTGGCTAATTTGACTCGGTCTTCATCTGACGTAGCAATTTGATCTAAGAAAAACAATAAACCCCGTGGGACCGACATGTCAATTTAACACGCATTAATAAAAAATGTGGGGCCGCCCCACATGTCACTCTATCACTCTTCTTCTCCTCTCTGGGACTCCGGGCAAGCCGGCCTACGGGTCACGCCACGCACGACGGCGTCGAGCCCGGGGGCGGACCAGGGCGAGGAGACAAGCTCAACCTCGGCGACGGCCACGCGGTCGACCCTGGCTGGGAAGGACCCCGTCACGGCATCACCGAGTGCCGTGGCGTCGAGCTCCATCCCGCGTGGCGACGAACGGCGGCGCGAAGGCGTCCCTGACGCGGTCGACATCGCCGAGGCCCAGGTTGGTGCTGATGCAGCCGGCCAACAACTCGGCGAGGGAGACCGCCTGCGCGATGTACGCGTCCAGGGACTCCCTCGCCGCTGGCGGGATGTCCGGGAAGTCGGCGGCGTTGTTCTTGGGGCGGTGCTGGACGAAGTAGCTTAGGTGGCCTCCCAGTCCCAGTCGACCTGGTCGGCGAGGGCGCCGTCGCTGCCGTCGACGAGGACGTCATCGTCGTCGTCCTTGTTCAGCTGGAGGTTCTTGGCAAGGTTGGAGGCGTAGAACTTGTTCTCGAGATGCTCGTCGTAGTGGCGAGCCCTTGAAATCAATCACCGGAATCTCCATCTCTCCCAAGGCTAGCTATCAGCTTACTTGACGATAGGAAGTGGTTTCCGGGCTCGCCTCTTCGAGGGGCCTCCGCTTTGCTACTTCTACTTGTACGTGTACAACTGCCTAGTAGTACTGTACTACTGCTGATGATGAGCCAACTTATATGCAACAAGAAGATGATTTGCTTCCGATGAGCGAGTGGCATGCAGCTGGGCAGCGAGAGACGAGGAGGCTGGCAGCGAGCGCACGCGAAGAGGGAGGAGGCGGGGAGGCCGACGCGAGCACACGGGGAGAGGGAAGAGGCGGCGCGGGAGCAGGCCGGTGCACCGAGCCCGCCGAGCCCACCGCCGCCGTGTAGCCCCTTCTCCCATGTCGCCGCGCTGCCGCGTCGCGCCCCTTCTTCCGTGTCGCCTGTCGACGGCCGCCGGCCACCGGACTGCATTCTCTCCCCTCTCCTCTCTCTCAAACGCGACGGAGATGGAGCGGCGCGTGGCGGCACTAGCGGGAGAGGATACCGTCGAGGTCGGAGGGCCGCCCGGAGGACGGTGGAAACGGGGGCAGGGGCCGTGATGGTGAGGGCACGCCCGGCCTCGGGCCACCACGCCTCTGCCGGCGCGGCGCCGCCGACGTCGACGTCGCACCCCGGCATGGCGGGAGATGAAGCGAGGGAAGATGGGGAGAGGAGAGGGGAGAGAGATGAAGAGAGGGAGATGGGGTGAGAATGACATGTGGGGTCTACGTGGGCCCCACCATTTTTTTATTAATGCGTACGAAACTAACATGTGGGTCCCACGGGGTTTATTGTTTTTCTTAAATCGAATTGCCACGTAAGCGCCACGTCAGATGAAGACCGAATCAAATTAGCCATGTAGACGTCACGTCAGCCAAAACCGCCCTCAAAACCGCCGAGGGAGCTAATCTGCACCGGTTTTCATAGTTTGTGTCGGATTCGTTGACAAGTTAAGAGACCTCAGGCTATATTTAGTTCAACGTAAAGTTTGTATTTTGGTTGAAATTAGAGATGATGTGACTGAAAAGTTATGTGTGTATGACAGGTTGATGTGATGGAGAAGGACCGAAGTTTAGATCCAAACTTTGGATGTAAACACAGCCTCAGATGAACTTATTCCTGCCAAAATTACTGTACACACATGAACTTGCAAACTAGAACCGAGATGGGCTGGACAAAAAGCTCCCAGCGATTAACACACGCGATTCGGCCCATTATTTATTTATTCCTAAATTAACACAGTCCACGCGGTCTCCCGTCTCCCAGACCAAAAAAAAAAACACACACACACACACAGATCACACTATTCGGCTACTTCTTGTCGTCTTCTGACCTGACCGGCTTGGCGACGAGCCGGAGAGGTATCCGCCGCCGCACGGTGAATCCCGGCTCGTCGGACATGTCGAGCTCCCCGGGCGGCGGGATCTCCCAGTCGAAGAGGCGGACCAGGCTGGCCAGCGCGAGCTCGACGGTGGCGAGCGCGAACTGCATCCCGGGGCAGACGCACCGCCCGGCGCCGAACGGGACGAGCTGGAAGTGGCCGCCCCTCAGGTCCACCGCCTCCGCCTCGCCGCCTCCCGGCAAGAACCTCTCCGGGCGGAACTCCTCCGGCGAGCTCCAGGCGTCCGGGTCGCGGTGGATGGCCCACGCGTTGACGAACACGCGGGTGCCCCCGGCGACGTGGTACCCCAGCACGGTGGCGGCGTCGGCGTCCCGCGCGCACTCGCGCGGGACGAGCAGTGGCACCGGCGGGTGGAGCCGGAGCGTCTCCTTCACCACGGCCTTGAGGTAGGGCGTGGCGGCGGTGGTCGCGCCGCCGCCGCGGCGCACCTCGTCCTGCAGCTTCCGCATCGCCGCCGGGTTCTTGACGAGCTCCGACATGGCCCACTCCAGCGTGATGAACGACGTGTCCGTCCCCGCCGCGAACATGTCCTGCAAGAACAACTTGATGATGTCCCTCGTGAGCTTGAAGCTCCCATCATGGCGTTGGCTCTCCTCCTGCAGCGCGAGCAGCACGTCGACGAAGTCCTCCTCCCTGTGCTCTTCGTCGCCGCCGCCATCGTCTCCGCCGCGTAGCCTCGCCTCGTGCTCCGAGATCACCTCCTCGAGCAGGTCGTCCCACCGCCCCAGGTTCCTGCGCGCCCTCGCGGCGAACCCGGAGAGCAACGCGTCGGCCCACGCCAGCGCCGGGAAGTAGTCGCCGACGCAGAACCCGCCGAGCAGCGTCGCGTTCTCCTCGATGAGCTCCCGGAACAGCTCGCTCCTCCCTTCGTCCTCCCGGGAGAGCCTCCCGGACACCGCCCGGCAGATCACGGCGTTGGTGAACGCGTACAGCGCCTTGCTCACGTCCACCGCCGCCGCCGCCGCCGCGTCGTCGTCGTCGGCGGCGGCGGCGGCTGCCTCGGTCCTGATGGCGTTGACGAGGAGCGCGACCTCCTACTCCCGCATGGGGCCGTAGCGGTGGGAGCGGGCGGCGCTGAGGACGTGCTCGGAGCAGAGGCGGCGGGCGTGGCGCCAGTGCTCGCCGTAGGGCGCGAAGACGAGGTCGTTGAACCCGTAGGTGAGGATCTCCGCCGTGCGGAAGTAGGGCCGCGTCGCGAACACGTGGTCGTGCTCGCGCATGATCGCGGCGGCGGCGGCCGGCGACGAGGCCACGAGCGCGGTGACATGGCCGAGGCGGAGGCGCAGCAGGTGAGGCGCGCCGGTGGCCGCGGCGAGCGCGCGCAGGGCGCGGTGAGGCAGCGCGCCCACCTGGTGCAGGTTGCCGATGATGGGCAGCCCCCGAGGAGCCGGAGGGAGACGCCGCCGCGCGTTCCCGCCGCCGGTGAGGTAGAGGAAGCCGAGGAGGAGGAGGAAGGGGAGGAGGAGGAGCAGGGGTGAAAGCTCGAGCTCCATGGCTATGGCTGAAGATCGTGCAGAGGGCACACTGATCGTTTCTTCGATTTTTCTTGAACTGAACTCAGGTCGACGTGATGACAGTGATTAGATGCTGTTTGGTTGGTTACTTCAACTTGGCAAGTACACCCTTCGTCCCAAAATAAATTTTTTCGCAAGTTTCTAACGTTTAACTATATATCTTTAATTAAAAAAAATTTATGATTTGTATTTTTTATTGTTATTAGATGATAAAATATAAATAATATTTTATGTATAGTTTATTTTTAAAATTTTTTATAAAACTTTTAAATAAAACGAACAGTGAAACATTAAAAATATAAACTATAAATAAACTTATAAATAAACTTATTTTAAGACGAAAGTATAAGGTTTGTCATTGCCGTCGTTTTCTAAGTAGATGTTTGCCTTATCTTATGGATTTGGCATGTAGGTTAGTCGTCGTTTAGGTAACTGACTCACTGGAGACCGATCAGTTGGTTCTCCATCTGTTCTGAAGGCGGCTATATATGCCTCATAATTTTTTTTGTGGTTGTATAATATGCCGTTGTATTTGAGTTATTCATAAGATTTTGTAAATAAAATGTTGTGTATCTTTACATATGCGTAAGACCGGAGCCTCATTGATTTAGATTATTAAGTATATTGTTACTAAATATTATCTACTTCATTATAGGGTAATTAAATTAAATATTTTAAAAAATAAACATTACAAATAGTTTAAAATAAATAGTCTAATTAATGCAAGTATTCATGGAACGAACAATCTATTTCAATAATGAGAAGAGTTGGAGTAAAGTGTTCAATTGGTCTCGTATAATTATGTGTATAATAATATTAGAGTTGAGGATAATATTAACTCTCGTTGTAATTTATATTTACAAATTATATTGTCTTTCGATAGAATCAACCACTTGAGTTGCAAGGAACACGTATGATGGGGATTCTAATATCTCGGCGTGATGTCTTCTCATTCTTGTATGTCATCCAACAGTTATATTTTTTAAAAAAAATTAACAAGACAAATTAATGTGTGATATATCATTTTACAAATATGTAAATTTAAATTTGATCTTCACAAGTTGTAACAAAAAATAACAAATTAAGCACTAATTAATATCAGTGTGCTCATAATTATCTTTTTAACTTGTAAAAGTTAAACTTAAACTTGTGTATTAATGAAACGATGTATCATAATATTAATCTATCTTATTAGATTTTTTATTTTTTATAGTTATTTAGATGATATGGAAGAAACGTCTCCTCAAACGATTAAAAGGTTTCATGGTTCTGAAAGAGAAAACAAAAGAAGCAGCCATTAAAGCGTAGCTGACTTAAAGAAATAAAATATACTTATGGTATATTATCGTGTTAAGCAAGACCGGTAAACAAATTTAGTGTCAGCATAACCTTTTAGAGCAAGTTTAATAGTATAGCTTAGTAGCTCTAAATCATTTATAGCCAATGTAATAGCTAATTTATACAATAGTTGCTTACTGTACAATTACTACCTGGTCCCACCTGTCGTACACACATTACGTCTTGAAATCTGTGCTGCAATTGGCTACAAATTTATAGCCCGCTGCTCATCTCTCTCTTCTTTTATATCTTTAAAATATGTTTATAGCTGGCTTATAGCCAGCTATTGTACCTGCTTTTAAGGTGTGTGGCCTGAGTTTTGTCATTTTAGCTTGAGAAGGATTAAAGAATGATTTGGGGCCTGTTTAGATCCTATCCTAAAACTTTACACCCTATCACATTAAATGCTTGGACACATGTATGGCGTATTAAATATAGGCTAAAAATAACTAATTGTATAATAAATTTATCTCACGGTTTACTAATAAATATTGTAATTAATTTTTTTATTAATATCTGAACACCCCATACAACAACCTATATAATAACCGATGTGACACGGCAAAACTTTACGTATGTGAATCTAAACATACCCAGACTGGAGGGCTGGAGCCATGGCTGTCGACTGTCGTCACTCATGATGCAGAGTGCAGGTTCGTTTCTTCGATTTTTCTGGAGCTCAGAGGTGATGGCAGCAGATGGCAGGCCATTGCCGTCGAGTACACATATTTTCCTTAGGTGGTGTTTGGATCCAGTGACTGAACTTTAGTTTCTGTATTTAGACACTAATTTAGAGTATTAAATATAGATTACTTATAAAACTAATTACATAAATAAAAGCTAATTTGCTTGATAAATTTTTTTAAGCCTAATTAATCCATAATTAGAGAATATTTACTGTAGCATCACATAGGCTAATCATGGATTAATTAGACTCAATAAATTCGTCTCGTAAATTAGTCTAAGATTATGGATGGGTTTTATTAATAGTCTACGTTTAATATTTGTAATTAGTGTCTAAACTTCCGATGTGATAGGGACTTAAAATAGTCCCATCTAAACAGGGTATTAGCTTATCTCTGTTTTTTGAGGATTGACACGTACATAGTCGTCCATGTCACTTGAGATCGGGTGGTTGACTTCCAATAGTTTTGTCGGGGCAGTAACAGTTACAATCAGTGGTACACAGAGGACAAAATGTGCAGGAGTCGTGTCACATGTTACAGCTGATCATTATGTTATTTTCCGTTGCTTTCAAAAAACACTTCATGGCTTATAAGCTGTAGAGCCATGATGATGGTGTCATTAAGCAGAAGACATTCGCTTTATTTTATCAACAAATATACTCTATTTTTTATTCTAGAGAGCTTTTAGCTTTAAGTGATGAATAGTAGTTAATAATAATAACTCCATCTTAATATATAGCAATATAGTATCAAATGGGATATATTTTTGTAATACAAATCTGAATAGAACGTATCTATCAATATTAATATTAGTAGTAATGAGATAAGCCTCATTTGATATTAGGTTGTTACATTTTTGGTCCATGAGATGGATGTTTGATGGGAAAAGTTTTTTATCTGCTGGGGTGGACATCTACCCCAGCTGCACACCACACGATTAGTGATTTGTGCATACACCCGACCACTTCCTGCAGGTATTTCCCAGCTTGTCAGTATTTAGCCCATTTGTTAGCGGACCATGGAAATACCGTTGATGTTTGAGGTCACGACTACTGTATTTGTATGGTATGAAGATTGTTGGCACCAGGGTATATGCGTGAGATAAAAGAGATAAAGACAAAAAAATTTATACAGGTTTGGGCCCCTTCACAGGAAGGTAACGACCCTACTCATGTTGGCCGTAGCCGGTGTTACTCTTTATTCATCTAAATCACACAAGTATAATATTTGAGATAACCTATCTAGCTATCATCGATTTGGTGGCATGGATCACCAACACGTAGTCGACGAGAGGGTAGTCTTCCTCCTCGAGTACGAACTCGTCGAGATCAGAGATGGCACTAGATCCCTCTTGTCGGCCTCCGCAGGCACCAGATTGGGTCTGTCGTCTAGACTTATCTTTGATGTCGATATCTGGTGGCATGTGTTGGTGTCTATTCTGACTTGTGTATACTCCCTCTCCCCTCCTAGGGGGTCTTATATTTATGGGTTAATTGGATCAATGCCACTATAACTTTATTATATTAAAAAAATACCACTATTATTCATGAAATCGGATAGATGCCACTGAAAATTTCTAAAATTAGAATCACGCCACTCCCGTCGCTTTTTCCGTCTAATCTCTCACGCCGTCTCTGTTCCCGTCCTCACCCCCCTCCCCTCCGCGCCGGCGCGAAGGATGTCGGCGAGGGGACGAACGGCGGCGGCCAGCGGTGAGACACTAGCGGCAGCCGTGGCGGCACCTACGTCTCGAGGAGGATCGAGAGGAGAGGGGCGAGGCCTCGGCGGCGAGCTTGTCCTCTAACTTGAGCCCGGCGCGAGCGGGACAGCGCAGGGATGGTAGCGTGGTGGGAGACCCCGTTAGAGCCTCCGCGTCGATCGGCGAGCAAGCGCGACGGGGACGCGGCACTGGGGGTCGTGGCCATGAGGCTGCGGCCGGACACAGCATGGAGGGCTGGGTCGGTGGGGACGTCCATGGCGAGCGCACGAGCGCACTCCGCGAGGGCCTCGCCAGGCCAGCGCGCGTATAGGAGCGCGGCGGTGAGGGCAGCCAGGCACTAACCCCGGCGCGCCGCGGAGCGGCGTGACCACGTCCCCTGCCCGCGCGAGCGCCGCGCTCGCGTGGCCGACTACGCGTGACGCGCGGCAAGGCGCAGCTGGTCCAAGACGGCGAGGTGATCGGGCGGGACGAGGAGGTGCGGCAGATGGTTTCTTGGCTCACCGCCGATGACCCGGCCGACGGCGTCCCAGTTGCGGCCATCATGGGCCATGGCGAGATGGGCAAGACCATGCTGGCTCAGCTCCTGTTCCAGCACCAGCACGAGGCCGTGGCCAAGAGCTTCGATCAAAGGGCATGGGTCCAGCCGGTTGGCACCTACAGCGAGGTCGAGCTCGCGAAGCAGATCATGCAATCGCTGGGCGTCGAGGTGCCCACCAGCAACACCAGCTTCGCCGCGCTCCAGGACAAGATGACGGCCGCCGTGTCCTCGCACAAGTTCCTGCTGTTTCTTTACGATGTCAGGAACGGCAATGGCGCCGCCACCGATTTCACCTACAAGGAGATGTGGAAGAAGGTGCTGGCCTTCGCCTCCTCGCGAAAGGCGGCGGTCGCGTCCTCCCAGTCCGCATTGGTCGGCGTCGGCGCCGACGCCGAGGCGCCGCCCCTATGCTGACATCCTTCACGCCGCACGCGGAGGGAGGGGACGAGGACGGGAACACAGACACAGCGTGCGAGAGTAGAACGTAAAAGGGGAGTGGTGTGGTTCCAATTTTAGAAATTTCTAATGGTATCTATCCGATTTTATGAATAGTAGTGGTATTTTTTTAATATGACAAAATTGCAATGACATTGATCAATTAACTCTATATTTATATCTATAGGTGTCCCCTTGTCCAAGTAGAACTAGGGAGACCAATATGGATATAATCCGAGTAGTCTTTGTCGTTTCCATATAGAACTCTACTCGTCCTTCCTTATCTGGAACTCCTTCTATATATGAGATATGATTTCGTATAAGACTTGGTATATGGTGGGTCTTGCCGAGTTTAGTCGATTATTATTCGATATGTGGTATCCATAACCATGACAACTTTATACGCGGATCCTACCTCGCACATTCGCATTGTCGTTCACGAAGGCATACTTC
This sequence comes from Oryza meridionalis, assembly GCA_000338895.3. NCBI lineage: Eukaryota > Viridiplantae > Streptophyta > Magnoliopsida > Poales > Poaceae > Oryza > Oryza meridionalis. Next base: position 21,229,807 of record CM002528.2, read on the forward strand.
TCCCTCCTCTTCTCCGCTGACGCCTCTATCCCTATCACATCGCCCTGCGTAGTGCATCTTCCCATCCTTGACTACGCATATTGTATATACTCTTCCCATCCGCTAGGGATGCTGGCGTGCTCTTCGCCAACCAAGAACAAAGGAACCATAACAGTGTACAAACAGTCCAACGATTGGTTAGTGACGATTTACCCATTTCAACATTTTTCTCCTCTCTTTCAATATTTTTCTCCTTTCTAGAAGGGTTTTTGTTTTCCAGTGGCGTAGTCCAGACAAATCCGTTTACCTGAAATCCATGTGTAACCTCATCTCTCCTGTTTTTTATCTGTAGCCGATGGAGTTAGGGACGAGGAGGGTTTCATGGGGCGAATGTTTATGGCCCAGAACTACCAGGAGACGTGGGTGCCCCCCTTGAAGCCGAAGAAGAGGATTGCGATTCGGAGGTTGAAATCGCGCTCGACAGGAGCGCCTTGGAGGCCCCAGCGAGAGATGTAAACCATGGTGTTGATGAAGATGAAGATGGAGCCACCAGGGGAGCTACAACAACAAGCTCAGTTAGGCATGCAGTCAAGATAATCACGAGGTTTGACGGCTATAAAAGAGAACTTGTCCAACCCATAGGATATGGCGGTTTGCTACACATGCACCAAGATCAACTACATTTGGCGGTTGTGGATATGGGTGCTCCAATAGAAGCCGATGATGTTGTGAGCAGGGAACACTCCAATAGGATGTCTGCGAGTGATAAGGTTGAAATTATCCTTCATCGTGTAGGTAACGGGCAACTTTGGCTGTGTTCGTGGGAGTGGGTCGGGAACTAATCCTCTTACACGTAACACGGAGCAACTCGTTAGCGTATGATTAATTAAGTATGAACATTTTTTAAAAAAAATAAATTAATATGATTTTTTAATGCAACTTTAATATTTAATTTTTTTTAAAAAAACATACTATTTAGAAAACGTGCGCACTGAAAATGAGAGCAATAAGTTAGAAAAAGCTTAGCAAAACAGCCTTTTGCTAACAACAAGATAGAAGCAGTGTCGATCGATTTCTAGGGAGATGCTGACAAGATCCAAGAGTACAACTGGGCTGCCTTGGTGATCGAGCACGTGATGGAGGCAGCTAGGAAGGCACAGCGTGACATGACATCCGTCACAAGAAAAAGGTATCCCATGCAGCCGGGTTGTAGCCGGGTGCAACTTGCTTTTGTTGTAGGTATGGTTTTTGTAACTACATTTTTCAAGGTATTCTTCCTGGGGGTGTGAAATACTGCCCGAATCACAACGCACCAACCGGTAGCGAGCGTTGGGTGTAGATATCCCCCTTGTTTGGGAGGTTGCTGCCCCGTGGTCTCTCATCCGAGTATATATATGCACACACTGACACACATGATACACAAGGAAAATGACTGGAAACTGAGAACAAATATTTTGGCAACAAGAAAAGAGAAGAAACCAAAATCAAAATCTTCGAAAAAAAAAGCATAAGTCATATCCAACTTCAACCAGTAAGGAGGATTACTGCAAAGCAAAATATGTATTTGTACAGAGTTTGTATATACAAACTTTATATATATATACATGCATGCATACAAATATATACACATCTATATCTATACCTATATATATATAATTAAAAAAAAGTAAGGCTACCGGTTTCTTCTTTTCGTCCGTTTTTCCTTTTTTTTTGTCTTCTTTTTTCTCTGTTTTTCCCTTTTTTTCCACTTTTTTTCGGGCTTTTGATTTTTTTTGCCTTTTTTTCCTTTTTTTCGTTTGCTTTTTTTTCGCCTTTTTTCCCTTTTTTTCATCCGTTTATTTTTTTTGCTAATTTTTAAGTCATATATTTTTTTGACGTAGAAGGGTGTGCGCACATGGTAAGGATTTTTTTTATCTATCTAGTTTTTTCATCGGTGAGTTGTAAGGATTCGTTTCTTTATATGCTCGGTTTTTTCGTCGTCGGGCCGAACCCTAACGCCGCCACCACGTGGATCTGCCTCCCCATGCGTCCCCTCCTCCAATTAATTGCTAAAATCGATTCCCCACTACTCCCTCGTCATTTTCCCCATTAATTTTCTTTTCAATTCCGCTTTAATTCACCAGATTTAATCTCCATTTAAAAGTCTTTTTTTATCCCGCAGCCCTACTTGTGAGACAAACCAAGTAAGGGAGGCACTGGGCTGGACTGGTACTGAAAAGTGTATAGCGATCAAAAATGTTTTTATCCGTTACAAAGCACGGGCATTTTTTCGTATATACAAAGTTTCTACACGTTCATATACAAACTCTATACACATGGGCTAATAGGAGGCATGCTAAAAAAACAAAAAAAAAAATCCCAATCTGGTCTAGGTGAATAAATTGGGCCGACCTGCTAAATAATGAAGCCCATTAAAAAATTACAAAAAGAAAAGGCTAGAAACCGCGTGAGCCGAAAATGAGATCGACCGAACTGGTCAAGCAGGCTGAACCGCGCGCGACTAGTTGCCCATTAGCATTTTCGCCTTGTTTGATGTAGTTCGATCACCGGTGTCTAGCCATAATCCGTGGTTGTCAGGTTGTGGGCCATCGGGCCGGTGCTCTTGAGGGCCGAAACCTCGCCGGCCCAGCGCGCGGCACCAACCGGCCCCGTGTCGTACGGTGTACTGCCCATCTCCGGCCGCCATAGCGTCGTACGTACTACACGCGACGGTCGTGTATATACATGTCGTACTCCCCCGTACGCCAAGAGCTAACATCGACATACTATCATCAGCTAGCAGCTGCGACTGCGAGCTACTAGACGTACTGCTAGAAGCTAGCCATGGACATGGGCGGCAGCATGGCGATGCCGCCGCCGGCGCCGGTGAAGAAGGCGCGGTACATGCACATGACCTTCTTCTGGGGCAAGAACACGGAGGTGCTCTTCACCCTGTGGCCGGGCACCAGGGGCGGCATGTACGCGCTCGCGATCCTCTTCATGTTCGCGCTGGCCGTGCTCCTCGAGTTCCGCGGCTACCGCGTGCTGGAGGCGCGCCTCGCCCGGCGGCGCGCGCCGCGGGCGGCCGCGGCGTTGCGCACGGCCGTGCACGCCGTGCGCGTCGGCGTCGCCTACCTCATCATGCTCGCGCTCATGTCGTTCAACGGCGGGGTGTTCCTCGCGATCGTGGCGGGGCACGCCGCTGGCTTCCTGGCGTTCCGCGCCGGCCTGTGCGGCGGCGGGCCGGCGCCGCCGCTGGAGGAGGACCGCAAGAACGACCCCGTGTGCTGCTAAGGTGGTGCTGTCGATCGATCGGTCTCGTGTCGTGGTGTTCGCGTGGCCTTCTCGCTTTCTTTGATGTTCTATTTGTGCTGTGTATAGGTTTTGGGTGATTGGTATCGAGTTTGTTTGGTTGGTTGTTTTTCTCTCGTAAGGTCTACAGTTGTGATATGAAAGTTTCTTGATGGTCATCTTAGCTTGGAATCTTTTAGTTGGTGCCAGTCAAAACTGTATAATTGTATAGCCTCTCACCTCAGTTGATTGATGCTACTTCGTTTGAAATAAAGCATATGCAAATTCACAAACCCGAAAAAACATAGATAAAATCATAATCGGATCTGAAAGTAGGGACAAGAACACAATTATCCCTAACAATTAAATAGTACATGTGACTTCTATCTCACACTTGATACATGTTTAGATAGGACTACTTAATTCTAGGCAGTGCTACCGTCTCTTTTTCTCATTTTGAAGATCTTCACATTCCTATGGGCTATGGTTGCTCTTAAATTCACAAGTGCTCTTAACTTACATATCTATGCAAGAGTTGAGCTGTTGAAAAGAATTTAAAAACTCATTTGATCACCGAATTCCGCTTTCGAGTATCGTCGATAATAGCGACCGCGAATTGTTATTAATGTGGGTATTTATGTTTCAAGGGTAGAATCCCCCATTCGGTTAACAATGCAAGCGGGTGGAATTCTTCAAAAATTGCTAAGAACTTGAATTGTAGTTAATATTTTTTAAAAAAATTGACTATAGTTTACAAAGCGATTTCTTGATTCGTACTGGTTGGATAAGACTAATAACCATGATAATGATTGTTAACCTTATTACTCCATTGGGGTTGATTTTTTAACCTGCGTCGGAGCTCACTGTCAAGTGTCAACTTTCTCATGTTCTTTTACATTATCCACGGCTGTATTATGCGATAATGTATTACTACTAAACGATCCAAATAATGATTTATCCGTGGCCACTGAAACAGAATTAATCTATTAATTTCATCAAACAATTGTACTACTCAATTGGGCTAAACACCTCGGTCACACGTCCACTTTGCAGATTGGCAACTAATTGGTAGGTTGTGCTTCATTTCATCAGACTTAAAATCTACCCACTTGTAAATTCTTATTAATACTGTGTTGATAATGGAAGCCTCCACCCATCGCGTCGCTCTCACGCGGGCGGCCCGAGGGAGAAACTATAGCCGCTCTGCCGCTGCCACCTTTCTCTCCCCTCTAGCCGCCTCGCCGCAAGCCAGAGCCCGCCACCGGAAACCGCGTGGCCGAACGAGAAGAAGGGGGCGGGGAGAACGAGCCGGCGGCAGAGCTCCTCCTCGAGCGTGGAAGGCGGAGCGGTGCACGTCGGTCGAGAGGCAGCGGCCGAAGCGGTCAACGAGGCGGGGCAGGGGATCCGGCCACACCAGAGGCAGATCTGGCCGAGCGAACGACTCCAACGGCGGGCGGAGCTCGCGGCAATAGCGGCTCGGTGGAGGTGCGGGGTGACGCAATGGCTGTGGCCGACGCCGAGGAGGATAGTGACGGAACTCGCGGCGAGGCAGCACGACGATTGTGGCCGGTGGCGGAGGTGGCCGCCGCTGAGGAGGACAGCAGCGGAGCTCACGGCGATGGTGGCGACAGCGGTTGGCCGATGGGAGGCGCGGGAGAAGGCAGCGATAGGCCGGCGCGGCTGGTGGCGGTGGAGGCCGGTGAGGTGCGTGCTGGTGCGGCACGAGGAGGCTTGGTCGGTAGCGGAGACCGGCATAGCGCGACGAGGGTGGCGGCACACGGAGGCTAGCCGGTGAGGGGCGCCGGTGCAACGGTGCCCACGCGCAAAGAAAGGTTAGACGGCGGTGGAGCAATGGTTCGTCAATGGTGGATAGGCAAGAAGCGGATGGCAGTGAAAACCTAGCCTGGCTTTGGCCAGGCCGGCAACGATGGCGTTTTGAGCGTCACTCCCTCTTGAGGGCGTTGTCGTGCCATCCCATTCCCTCTAGTGGGGCTGCCGAGTGAAAACCCTATCTCGGTTCTCTTTGAGACCTTGACGGACGGTGGCGGTAGTGCTTTCCTCGCTTATCTCCTTGGAGATGTCGTCTAGGCAACCCCCTTGCCAAAACCTCCCAATCAACCGGTACAAGCTCGCTTTAGATTCATGTTCTCTTGTGTCGGCGCCCTGGCTTATGCAAGTTGGCCACGTTGGAGAGCCTAGGGGAGAGCGGTTTCAGTTTCATTCTTCTCTCACCCTCTCACCCTCAATCCCAAAGACGTGGATAGAGTAGGGTTTAGTGTCGGTGGTAAGGGTTGGGTTTTGGACGATTCCGGTTGTACTTCCTTTGTTGGCCTAGCGGCAACCCATCCGGTGCTAGCATTCTCCGGGATCTGTATTGGTGTTGTCGGTGCGTGGGTGGTGGTAATTTTTTCTTTGTTTTCTTGATTACGACCTCCCAGGTTTATAATCTTGTAATTTTTTCCTGCTCTATCAATATAAACTGGAGATGACTCCCGGTCGGGCGCCCGATCGGGAAGGGGTAAAATCGGGTGCTGACGTCATGCTGACGTCAGTGCCCGATTTACGTGCAAAATTACTTTAAACTGATTTATCTCTTAAATTACTTATCCAAATCATGATCCGATTGCACCATTAAATTCGTTGCAATTAAATCTTCAAAACAAGATCACACATAGATATATTCCGATGAAAAAAAAATTAGCTTATTATTGAATTATTTTTAAGTGTTGCACGATATTTCACCAGGTATATTGGAATTGTTTCACTAAGTAGATCGAAAATGTTTCACTCGTTTGAATCGGGTGTTGTTTCACCTTATATAAACACAATGTTTCAGCAAATAGCGAAAGAATGTTTCAGTTTACTGCAAGATTAGATCTATACATAGTGAAACATTGTGAGTACACTAGGTGAAATATTTTTCGGTGTAATAAAAAATAAACCAAATTCCCTTAATTGGGGGTTTCCAAAATATGTGGGTTTTTTTGTTGCAATGGAATGTTTCGTTCAGTGCAACATTAGATCTATATATAGTGAAACATTGTGAGTACACTAGGTGAAACATTTTTGGTGGAACAAAAAATAAACCAAATTCCCTTAATAGAGAGTTTCCAAAATATGTGGGTTTTTTTTTTGCAAAAGAGTATTTTAATTCACTGCAACATTAGATCTATAAATAGTAAAACATTGTAAGTACACTAGGTAAAACATCTTTTGTGGAAAAAAGTGATGGAGAAGTGGGTGGGCCCAAGTACGCACGTGGGGGAGGGGGCGCAGGGGAGCGCCCAATCCAGCTCCCCTGCCCCGGGCGACCGGGAAAGAGCATTATCCATATAAACTTCACACTGTTTGATGAGTCATTAAAAAAAAAGATGCCTCCATAGGGAAAGCTTTTTTTTTTTTGGCTTTCCCGTGGTACAAAGGATTTCCCCATTGACATGTTGCATCCCACACATTGAGGGCCCTTTGAATCGCAGGGTTGAAAAAATGGAGGAATAGAAAAAACACAAGATTCTGATAGAAATTGAAGTATAAAACAGGGGATTGCAAAACACAGGAATTGTCGTTTGATTGGAGCGCAGGAAAAACACAGGAATCGGATGAGAGAGATAAGACTCAAAGTAAATTTTCCAAGAGGTTGAAGCTCTTGCTATATTTCCTCTAAAATCCACATGGAATGTACCATTCCATAGGAATTTCATAGGATTTGAAAAGCTTCAATCCTTTGGATCAAAGGGCCAAATAGGAAATTTCTTACAGGATTTGAATCTTATGAAATTCCTACGGCCCTGAATCCGCTTCTATCTTCTGCTTCTGGCTCTCTTGCAATACCTTCCACAGCTTCTCTAGGTGGGGTGTGCCGTTTCATGGGCTTCACGCTCTCAACGCGGCCTAGCCATACTTAGGCAGACTAAAAATTCCCGGCTTCACCGCTGCGTCACAGTATGGCCTGTTTGTACCCATACAATGTTCTTTTTTTATATATTAAAGAAAAATACTAATTGGCTTCAAGATAAGGCCAACGAAGCGTGCTCTATTTATGATCTCTTATCAGATGAACCTCTGCTGTATACGGGGGTTGAGTGACTCGTCCTGTGTACGGGATGTTCTTCCAATTGATCGGCAAGGTCCGAAAGCTGATCGGTTCCACGCCTCGATGCCACGACCAAAATCTCAAAACATCGAGGATTGCAAAGGGGCAATGACTACAGACAGCATGCGCTCTTTCAACCTCTTCTTGTATTATGAGTGAGCTATTTGCCTATTGTATTTGAAAGAATACAACAGTTCCAGACCAATGACCTCTATGGCTCACAGCGATTTACAGTTCAGAACTTGGGATTCTCGGCCATCCTGGTTGTCTCACCCGAAGATGTGTATAATAACTGATGTAATGACCCCCAAAATTTTGTACGGATGTCTGAAAAAATTACAAGGGGGGCCGAGCCATTACCTTTGGATCCTACAGTCAACCTATGGAGTGTGTATCCAATGAAAGAATGGAGATTCTTCCCTTCCCACATTGAGGAGCTAGCGTTGCTGCTGGGGTATAAACCTTGAAGCACGGTTGCAAGCATTAGCAGGTTATAATGTCGCGCGAAACGATTCCGTGGCCCTCGGTGACCTGAGTGGAATGCCATCAGCAGCAGATCTGAGAGGAATTCCTTCAGCAGCATAACCATCCTCCTCGGCGTGTTTAGGTAGTCGGATAGGTAAATTTGGTGGGAGACCTGTGATGGCAGTGAATAAGAATTTACCAATGGGTGCTATTTCAAGTCAACACAAGATGGGACGAAAGGCAGTCATACCATCCACCATATCCTTTGTCTTGTGAAGAAGAAATGTCCCAGAAAGGATTGTAACAAAACCGCACATCTCCGTGACAATTTGTGTTGGATCTTGACGATCCCAGTCCTGCATGCAATCAGGGTTGCATCAACAGATAGTTCAGAAGCATTGTCAATGGAACACAATAAGGGGTTGACTGAACCATGATGCGCCATTCTGATGATACAGTTTGCCGATAGAATTTATAGCATTATCATGATTCAGAAATTCATTGTAGTATGAAAGGCCTTTCAATGTTAATGTTATGTTTACATGTATACTGACAGGCCTACATGTCCTATTCAGATTAGGGAACATTTTTAGATATATGGGCCATAAATAAATTCCTCAACCCCCATATAAGAGGAGTTTGAACATCAATCAGGATATTTAAGTGTAATTGAATATCAAACAGCTACAGTATCACATTAAGGCGGCAGTTGATGCAGCAAGGAAACATGATGGGTGGTCATCTAGGAAGATGGAACAGAAAGTTCAATGGCCATGGTCAAAAACTGAATGCCAAAGGTCCCAACATGTTTTTGAAAATAGTCCAGAAGGATAAGTCAAGAGTTAATTTGATATGCCAAACTGCGCTATCGATACACAATGTATAAAAGATTGATTTCCATTCAAGCAGCAAATTCATTAAAAATAATTAAGTATACTTCTGGTATATTGACATATTGCCATATTAAACAAGATCAGTACAATAGTTTATAGTGTCGCCATCACCTTTTAAGAAGGCAGCTACATGGTGTTTGTATTAAAATTATGTCAACAAATAAATTAAGCCCAAAACCTGTTACCTTGAACATTATCACACTGGCCAAAATGGTCAAGGATGTAAACATCGTATAATATATGGGCGAAACCACTGCAGTGTTGAAAGTGTCAAGGGCCTGCAAAAGTAAACAGTCAAATTCAAAGTCGTATAGAGTAGAAGACACATGTACAAGACTTCCATATAGAAAAAGAAAATCAGTCTATTCCTCGTTTATTTTTTTCTCTTGGCATGCCCAAAATTATCCTATAACATAGATATTGATCATACCTTGTTCAGATAGTTCATCTGTGTTACTATGCATGCAACTACAAAAAGTAAGAACACCCACGTCTGTGGATAAACAAGCTGGTTCATCCCTGAAAATGTCAGCTTCAATGCTATCCCAAGAGCTTTGACACTCATGACCTGCCAGAGAAAGAAGTTTACAGAATGAATCCATTTACACCGTAAACCGACTAAGAAGGATATTGTGAAAACGTATCAAGAATTATTAATGACATGCATACCGATAAGGATCCCACAAGAGAACAGACACCAATATACACCATGATATGGGTCTGACCATATAGTGGGACAAAATGGAATATGAGCACAAAAGCTGCTGCAAGCACAATGGCTGCATATAGTAGAAATGCTGAAACATAAAGGTTTAAAAATTAGTACTTGAAAAATCAATGTCTGAATGAGTCACTATTTTCTAATATTTGTTATATTATTATCTTGTGTACATGGTCGGATTATACCTGGTTCAGTAGCTAGATCCCATACTTCTGCTACAGACTCAATTTGACGCTCTGGAGGGGCATGAAGCACAATACTTGTCGATCCCACAACACAAAGAATACACCCGAGTATACCAAATATGTGTAGCTTCTCTCTCAGAATAATGTGTGCAAGAACAGCACTGTAAGAAGGGATGCCGGTATTATCAGATTTACAGGAATATACACAGAAGAAAATTTACAGGAATATGCACAGAAGAAGATTTTAGCGTACCACTTCAGTCATACAATTCTAGTCTTACCTGATAATTATGCTAAGTGCACCAAGTGGAGTGACCAAGATAGCAGGAGCAAAAGCATAAGCTGCAAAGTTGGCGATTTCTCCAACAATCACTGACAAAAAGCACAGTACATCAATTAGCACTATCACCATGAATGGAAGAACTTCGTCAACCAGTATATTCATGCATGAAGAAACCACTTACTTGCTGTCATCCCTGCCCACCACAATGGTTCAAGCAAGTAAGAGTAGCCACCAACACCTGTAGCAAGTCAACAACATAAGCATAATTACTGAAAAAGCTGAAACCCATTTGGCCAGAGGGAAGCAAAATTCCCTATATGATACCTCCGTGACTAACCAACATATCATGGGAGACCAATTACACAACGCGGATTGATCATCCATGGAAGTTTAAAGCGCAACAAGCCAACAAATAGAGCAACAGTAATCACATGGTAGTATTTTTTTTTTCTGCTTGCAACCATTTCTGCAATCATAGGCTCCTCCTCCTACCGTAAAAGATTTTCATATTCTACAGTCCTTCCATATTTGTGTAAGCTTGTTCAAACTGCTAATTTTGACGCAGAAACCATAGATAACGAATCGCAATGCAGTCACATTATAAACAAGAGGGGATATTGCACATCGTGATATCACCACTGCGCCATGAACTATAACAATTGCTACTATTGTATTACTCTATTAATCATCTTGCTGGAACATCATCATCAACTGAGCTAGTCCTACAAGAACAACTATTTCTTAGTACCAGACAACTACAGGCTTAACCGACAGCCCGATCTCCAATGCGCGTACAGCACCAAACTCCCTAACATCACTAGGCCACCGACAACACGATCAAGATCCAAATCTCGCGCGGCTCAGATCTAAGCTACAGAGCTAGCACCGCGGCAGCAGCAGCAGCAGAGGAGAGTGTGGGCATCCCTGCGATTCGCTTGGGTTGCGAGCTGAGAAGGGGTTAAGCGGAAGGCGGAGGTGGAGGTGGGTGAGAGTCACGTCACGCACCTGCGCGAACGCCGGAGGCGCCGGCCTTCTTGAGGCCCTTCTTCTTGACGATGAAGCTGGCGCCGATGAAGAGGCTGGAGGAGAGCGCCAGGAGCAACCCCTTGACGTTGTCCGCCGACATCCCCTCCACCCATCTCCCCAGCCTCGCCCCGCCCATGCCGCCGCCCGTACGCCTCCCCTACTACGCCCTCCTCCTCCGCCTCCTCCTCCTCCCCCGTCCTCCACTCCGCCCGCGCATGCGAGATCTGCAAGGCGGAGAGGCCGCCCCGTCTCCTTCCTCAGCTTGCTCTCTGCTGGTGGCCTCGCCTTTCTCGACCCGTAGCCTGTAGCACTAGCACTAGCACGCAGTCCACTCCTTTGAGAGAGAGAGGCGCGCGCGCGCCGACGACGACGGCGACGTCGTCGGGAAGGTGGCAAGTACTAGTAGTAGTAAACCGGAGGAGGACGACCGAATCGCCGTGCGCGCGCGCGCTCTCTCGCGTGTGCGGGCGCGCGGGCTCTCTACTGCTACTACTCTCTCTTTTCCTCTTTTTGTCCCCCGCTGCAGTGAGGGGGTCCGCGTGCGCGGTGCGCCGCTAGAACGTGAGAGATCGGATCAGTCAGATCACGGTGGCGCGCGGTGTTTTCGCGGTGATTTTGGAGGTTTTTCTGGGTGTCGCCGTGCCGGTCGGTGGGGGGAGCCGCGCGGGGCCGCGGCTGCAAGCCTGCAACGTGAGATATCAGTCTCAGATCACGGTGGCGCGCGGTGTTTCTCACGGTGATTTTGGAGGTTTTTCGCGTACGCGGGGGGGTGGGTGCCGGTCGGTGGAGCCGCGCGGGCGGGCACGGTAGGCAGGAGGATCGTCCCCTTCTTTTTTACAGGTGGGGTGTGCGTGTAGCGTGCGAGCGTGACGCGACGCGCGAGCTTGCTTTTGGTAAGACCAATGTGTGGGTTAGAGGATAACCGCGCACCACAGGGATAGGTGGTTTTGGTGTGACTACTATACTTTCTTTAGTGGAATCTTTGGTGTATCGGATGTTTTGCTGTGTGGGGTTCGGTTTGATCCGAGTGTTTCTAGTAGCGTTATGGTTTTGCTTTCTATTAGTGGGACGCTGATGATCCTTTGCTATGTGTGACTGGATGAGGATTCAGTTTGGTTGTAGCAGTGGCTTTGTGGAGATGGAAATTTGCTTTTGTTCCAGCAACTCAATACCATATCGGCATATCATATACTCGCCTACAGTGGTTAGCTTTCAGTTCTTTCCACCGTGAGATCCACTATAGAGAAGATGAAAATGACACTTCTTTCCGGTTGCATTCTTAGGGGTCATTTAGATTGCTTCCTCACTTTTTGTGAGAATGCGGTGCTAAAGTTGTGACGTGTCATGGTTTTTTCTGGCACTAAAACAGGTGGAAATTAAATAAGAACAGGTGATGTGGTATGGAGTTATGGATACATGACTTTACCTACTAAGGTTTAAATGATTTTCCTATTCACTTTCAAATCAAGCGACATCAACAATTTGCCACTTATGTCGAGTATGTTTAGGGTGTGCACTTACATGTTTTTTAATAAAAAAATTACTTGGAAACATTGCAACAAACTTTTGCAAAATTACTATAAGCTTGACGAGTTAGAACTGTGGCTTATAAATAAACTAGGAAGGTATCCACGCTCATACGCGGGCACTTTATTAATGTTGTTTAAAATTTGTATTACGAATGGTTATATGTGGTTGACTTTTTTTTAAAGTATCCGTTAACTCTATTATATCTATCTTCATCAATAATTTGTTTGGGGGTCTTAATCCGTGGATTGGGGGCATGTGCGGTAGCATTACCATACATCATGGGAGGTAGCGACACTACTCCGCCCGTTAAGGGAGGTGGAGGCAAAGGCAGGGGTGACGAGGAAGGCCGGCAACCGCGCTGCTGCCTTGTCGCCCAGGCGCTATCGTCATCTTATTCGCACCAGGGGGAGCTGAGGACGCGAGCATGTTGTCGAGGCTAGAACTGAGCTGACGAGACAAGAAGAGTGGTGGTCGGTTTTTTCCGAGCTCTTCGTTGGGGGATCCTATCGTGGGCATTGACGGGGAGCCATCACCGTCCAAATTTGCATCACTTTTAGCTTCTCAACCTCCACCACACTGTCCGAGGGAACCACCTAATCGCCGCATGACATCCCATGGGCTTCCTCTCTGTGCTCACGCGACAAGCTTTTTCGATGAGAAAAAACTTCCTCTCTAATTAATTTACTATCACAGTATGAGCCTCTCCTACCGTTTCTCGTCAAAAAAAAAAAGCTTTGGCGATGAGGTTAGCATGGATCCACAAGCTCCATGTGGTGCAGATCTAGCAGCGGCTTGGCATGGATCAGGCCATAACGGTAAGCTTCTTGGTGGCTATAGGGGGAATATGTAATCGATGGGGGGCGGCGGGCGTGGAGTGGGAACAACCTCGACAATGGTGGCCTCTCCTCAATCCGATGTTTTCGGGCATTGATCCAACGGGGTGGCGCCTCGAGTAGGAGATCGGGGTGATATGGTCCCCAGCAACGAGTTCAATGGAGCACTACTTTTTTTCTTCATGGGTACCGACGGGTGGGCCCACTGTTTTTTCTCATGATGCATGCCACTGCCATGTTGGCTAATCTTGTCTAAAACCACCCAAAGAGTGTTGGTTGGGGGGGGGAGGGTAATTCGTCCGGTTTGAAAAGTTAGGGATATTACATATCTGGTTTTGTAGTTTAAGTTGGGTAATTTGTATTATCGTAATAGTTCGAGTGTAATTCCGATATTTTCCGCTATAGAATGCACACTAATCATTCTCCCGATACATCTTATTACCAATGTATCCCAAAGAAAGTTTAATTGCATAGTTAGTTAAGGTTACAAAGTCATGCAGTATGGTAGGGGCAATATTTTAGAAGCACCATACATCATGCTAATGTGAGATTATTCTTGACCGCTTCAACCTGATTAAACTGTTTTGCATGAATCTCTCTACATAATAACCATATGAAATTCATGACTTTACCTCGATTTTGTCAGGAGCACGTCAACGGTGGTGACTGCTGACCAACTGGCCACACTTATCTATGAATCTATACAAATGATATGTGTTATTGGAAGCACGTGAGGTATAAAAAAAACAGCTTGCGTTTGTTCGAGATTGGCGTCACTCGGAGGAGCCTGACGCAGCTTCTGACGATCCACTGGAATCCAGATTCTGATTTGTGGTTTTCTATTAGCGATGAATTTCACGTGCTATTTGGAAACTTTACTTTGGATGCCGTTCGGACATTGGCATCCTCTACTGAGACCACAGAAAGTACTGTACATGGTTTCTCACTTCAGATCTGATCTGGTGTTAGCTTACATATAACTCATCACCTGAGGAGCCGACAAAGCTGAAAGCTGAATTGTGTTCCATCTAAGAAATCGAGTTGTGTTGATTGTTTTAGTAGAGATTTGCACGTTTGATTGCATTGCAGCTTAAGTGTGTTCAGGTGTGCTAGGATCTAAAATTCTAAGGAGGCTGTGATTTTGTTGTTGTTGATGATAGACAAATTTGAAACTGTGGGCGACAAGTTGAATGATGAACTACAGAACATAGGAGCTATGTATTTTTTAAGACTAAATTTCATAAAACCACTAGATAATAAGTTAGACTAAATTTCATAAAACCACTAGATATTATGACTTAAGTTATGCAAAATCACATGGGTTTTGAAACCTGACGCATAACCCAATTACGATCCTATAGTTTTATAAAACCACGCCATTAATCAACTTGGCTTTCTTTACTAGCAAAATAAAAAAAAATGTGGTTAACTTGTTATAGAATAGATCGATGAATCCATATATTTGAGATATGATTTTAGAACATATCATATAATTGCTTAACAGTATGGTTTTGTGAAATTCTAGAGCGCAATAATCCAAGAGTTATATATCACATGTCAAAACCCGTGTGGTGTCGTGCAAGTTGGATTATAATACCTTGTTACATGAAATTTACTCTAAAAAATAAAGGGAAAAAGATTGCCTATTGTATTCCCCCAAGTAACTTATGTGCTTCTTGGAAAAAACGATTTGTATGTTCAGACAAAATCACAGAAGTTCTGAGCATATACACCCAGGCTACATTTTTTAACTGATAACAGGGCATAAATACACCTTTTACAATGTACAGATTACATGGTACATAAATATATGCTACTCTGCAAAATTACTAACTTAACTAATATGTACACAATCTGAAAATGGCTACAAAATTCCCTGCTGTCCTCCCTGATAACAGGACTCCCAGCAGATCATTTGGCATAATCAATTGTAGCTGGTCAGGAAACATTACCTGAGCGTTATCTCGGAATCACCTCAAAGCATTGATAAATAATCCTTCATGCCACAACCATGCAAGAATCTATTTCACCTTTCGTTCTTGCATATTAAGCGAACATTACTCAGAAATACAATGGTATTGACTGGTATAATGATGCAGTATTGCTGATTCTTACCATTGATTCCCGAGATCATTTGTTCCGCCCAAAGTACAAGCTATCAGAAGCAAAAGGGGAAGACCTATTTAACTGGGAAGACCTATTTAACTATCAAGCTCCACAACCGTTGATTGGAAGTCTTACATTTTCATAACCTTTCAGCGTCTCTTGGGTAAAAGATTCCAATGCTTCAAATATTGGACCTAGACCTGCTTTCAGATCTGTTGCACTTGACTCTTGGATTTGATTCACGGCTTCCTCATGCCTAGATCTTTGTTCATGCAATCTCTTATGCAACGCGTCCAAAGCTACCATGCGGCTATCAACTGCTCTGTTATTTTCGGCAATAGGCAACACCGTCTTATCAGCTTCATGATGTCCAGCCAAGCCATGTTCCTTTTGAAAAGATTTGAGCCTCTTTGCATAATCTCTAGATAAATAGTCAGCTTTCAGCTTCTGTTGCTGCTCTTCGTCCTGCCGCTCCCGTAACATGTGCACATTAACAGCGAAAGCCTCCATTGCACCTATGACAGTACCTTCTGGTATCCTTTTCATGCTTTGACACCAATCATTAGCTGTGATGAACACAGCTGGAGCTCCAAGCCTACCAGGAGAAAACGGTGCGATCCCATCAGGTGTTTCCTCCTTTTCCTCAGGAAGCCATTTGACTAACCAGCCATTGAGAGTTTCAATATAAGCCTTTTGTGACAGGATCCAATTGCTGAAACAGGAACACCAGTTCAAAAGTTCCATTTCTAGTTCGAATGTAATCTTGGAGTTCCTTTCTGGCCCATTCTTAGGGATAAGAACATGAGATTTAGTTTCAAGTATGGCATGAAATTGCTTCCGATGGCATTCAAGAATGAATTTCCACATTCTCACAAGCCTACATCAGAATGACAACAGTTTACAGTCTGTTCACAGATAAATCAGCTTTGTGACAAGTATTGGAAGCCGTGCAGAGGAAATAAATTGTTATGAAGGCAATATCTATCTCCCAAGAAAATAAGCTCAGACACAAACAGCAACAAAGAAAGACACATGAGAGGCTACATTTGCTAGCAAGACAAATGTACTTTCCAAAAGACAACTGGACTTCCTAAACTAAAGATATCCTAGCATTAACTAATTTTATTAGTGTGATAGCTATTTTGCTTAAAAAAAGTTTAATGATATGATATACATCATATTGACTAGCTAATTTCAGGACATGTTTCAATGGATCAAAGGACTAGCTAATTGCAGCATGCAGTAGTGATATTGCAACATAAAGAATGCAAGATAAACTAAAGAAAAACATTAAGTACTTCAAAAAATTGTCTGCAAGAAAACAAGGGTAGGCGGGTGTAATGACACAGTGACTATTTGATGGTTGATCCCTTTGAAGAATCACTCAAGTAAAAAAGTGTAGCAATATACTTTTCATACCCTTGAATAAGTTTAACAAGATGTGGATGTAGCTCATCGTCTCGTAGTATGTGAATCCTCCTAGAAATAACTTTGGCTGATCTAATTGTAATGTTGATTCTGGTGAGCAGTGTCCTAATTGAGGCCCGTGTAGAATCAATTTTATATGGTTCTGCACCATTGTCATCCAACTCTTTCAGGCGCTTCCATTGTTTGTCATATGTGAACCTCAATTTTTCTTCCTCCTGACAATTATTTTAAACAAACTGTCAATGCGATGCTCATGAAAAATGCAAGTCACGAGCAAGTGTCACTCTATCATTCAGCAGCAATTTCTTTTTTTATGAGTAATTCAGCAGCAAAATAATTTCAACACCACAATAGGACCCTTTTAATTATATCAAGATAAGCAGTGCATTTTGAGAAAACAATTTTGACAGATGAAGAATATTACATAAAAGTATAGGAGACCATTATCAGCCTTGTGATTTGTATGTTTTGAGAGTAACAAGAATTTATCAAGACATTTCTTATAACTGAAGTACCATACCATAATTTCCTTATGAAGCCTCTTCTCCCACACGTACAACCTATCCATTACTGAAGAAAGAGTATTAAACTCAATATCACTGGCACTACCAATTCTTTGACTCGAATTCTGCTTTCTTCCAGATGCACTTAATGCTGTCTGCTCCAAATTCTCCACAGGGGGCTCAGATACAGAAGAAAACAACAAGGCAAAGGCCCCCATCAACCGCGAAAATACCACTGCATCAAGTATAAGTGACAAAGTGTTTAACTGAGTAAGAACCATCTCTGGAGAAAATGTGAAAGGAAGGTGGGCAAGAAATCGTGTCAACAGATCAATACAATCAGAAGAAAGCACATACGCTACACAAGATCTCTTTAATGTAGTATTTGTCAGTGCTAACTTATTAGTTATAATAAGTGGACTTATCTTGCATTGGAGTCTGATGCTGCTAGTATTTGGACCGGCAAAAAAAAAAAAAGGCCTGGTTGATGCTTCTAGTATTCAGAATTTTCTTGCAGTGCATTATGTGCATAGCAATCAAATGAAATGAAAAGAAAAGCATATACTCACATCTCACAATTCTTCTCCGAGGCCGGTACCGCATACTTCCCACCTCAAGGATCCTAGCAACATCGTCTCCACAGGCGACCACAGAGTTGAACTGCTCCTTTATCTCATTCACAACATCTGCAACATCCCTTGTGCCGAAGTTCTTCGGCAGCACATCTTCAGCCACTACCATGGACGAGTGCTCCTCTGAGGCCACCTTCTTCACCATTCTCGGATCATCTCCAGTCGGCGGCACCGCCGCCGCTCGTGCTCCGGCATTGCCATCGGCATTGTCACATTCACAGCTGCACACGCTCTCCTCCCCCGAATCAAGAACCGAAGCACTCCCCACACTCTCGATCTCGCACTCCTTGTGCTCCGTCGACGCCGTCTTCGCCTTGGCATTCACTGCACCGGCATTGTCAATCCGGGTGGACGCGGTGCTCTCCACCGCCTTCCTCGCCTTGATCGACTCCCTCATCGACTCCTGCTCGGTCTCCTCCTCCAGCTCCGGTATCCCCTCCCTTTCCCTCACCTCGCTCGAGTTGGGGCTACTCGTGAATGAGCCATTGGCATCCTTGTACTGCGGAAGCTGCTGGTTGTAGTCGTAGGAGTCGAACGGGTTGAAGAAGTCCCAGGGCGAGACCTCCGGCATTGGCATCGGCGGCGGCGGCGCCGGTGCCGCCGCCGCCGCCTCCCGGGCACGATCCTCGGCCAGCCGTTCCCCATCGGGGGGCACCGGAATGCCGTACATTGGGTTGCTGTACCCGTAGTCGTACCCGTTGTAGGAGACATTGGCGGCGAAGTTGCCGTAGCCGTACGGTTCTTGGTACACCGTGTTCGCCGGCGTCGAGCTCGCCTTCATGTAGTAGTAATTGGGGAATGTGACATTCGGGAAGGAGGAAGGGTAGGGGTCGTAGGGAGCGTACTCCCACGGCATTTGCAGCCTGGACGATGCTCCGGGCTCCGGGATTCGCCGTTCTTGGAGCTCTTCCGCCGGCGGCGAGATCTCGCCTCGGACGCCGTGGCCGGCGGCGGCGGCGGCGGCGCCGCAGGCGCAGTCGTCGTCGGCGGAGTCGGGCTCGGAGTCCGAGCCGCCGTCGGTGTGGAAGTGGAGGTGGGAGTGGCCGGAGTCGGTGTGCAGGGTGGAGGAGGAGGCGCTCCGCTTCTTGTGCTCGTCCGGCTCGGACGGGGGCAGCGTGAGCACGGGCGACCCCGGCGGCGTGGCGGCGTGGTGCTGCTCCGCGAACCGCGCGAGCGCGTCCGCCACGCGCGGGAGCGCGCGGAAGTAGGCGGCGTGCGCGGCCGCCAGCGCCGCGCGCCGCTCCGCCGCCGCGCGCAGCAGGTCCCGCCGCTCCCGGCAGAGCGCGGCCACCGGCGACACGTCCGCCGCGTCCAGCCGCGAGCTCCTGCACCCCATCCCCGGACACCACCCTACGCCCTCGCCGTCGACGGCATTGTCACTCACTCCCCGACTGGACGAGAAAAAAAAATGGGCGGGAGCGCGGAGCACGCGACGGGACGAACACCAAAGCGGTGGCGACTTGGCGTGGCAAAAACGGCGCGCGGCGCGCGACGCCGAGGCGAGGCGAGAGGAGCGTAGCGGGGCGCGGCGCGAGCGTGACACGGGCACGTGGAGGCGCTGCGAGAGCGTACCACTCCACGGTTAGTACTACTACTATTATTGAAGCGAAGCAGCAAGCCACACTGCAAACCCACACTGGCGCGGGATGCAGTGGCAGTGGGCAACTGGGCATTGCATTGCACATCACGAGCAATCACCGGCACGATGTCTCGGCGACGCAGCAGAGGATGGGCCATTGAATTTGCACGTACTGTACTTCATGCTCGGTAATTTGGGTGCTGTAAAACTTGTAGTACTGCTAGGAGTAATAGATCGTTTGCGTTTTTACCAGCTTATGGCATATTGGTATGTGCTGGTTAGGGTTCACCAGATCGTTTTGGTTGAGGTTGCCGTCACTTTACAGTTTGACGTACCGTAAAAACCTGTGAAGGTTACATGGTTTTGTAAATCCTGGCGCTGGCAGGGTGACACTTGCATCGCAGCATCATGTACAGTAGCCGTAAAATATGGGGACTGTAGCAAATCTGGGGCAGTAATCAGTAAATCACACCTCTGAATGCTCATAAATTCATTCGCTTATCAAGTCTTTGAGTGCCTTTTCTGGGACTCCTGCCGCGGCGATATTTGAGCAGCAGTTTCTGGGTGCTCTGGTTGAAGTCGAACACTGCGCTCTGCTCACTGTTCCAGATAGTACTAGCGCTCCGTCACCACTGATACTACTACACTGAATGCAATTATCGGAATCATGATGCAGTAGTACTGATGAGCAGCAGATCAAAGATAACCCTGCACCGGATGTGATCCATATCGTCTAATTAATCTTCAGATTTCGCATTTAAAACCCTCCTCCTCATCCTGTAGAAGTTCGTAACAGTGAAGGTAAGCATCACCTCTAATTTAAATCATATCGTCTATTTATTATTAAAATGTAACAAGTACTTCTTCCGTTGTCCCGATTCGTTGCCCTATATAGAGTCGTATTCCCATCTAGATTGGTTTATTTCTAAACGGAGGAAGTATAACATATCACATCTAATATACAAACTCTTATATTAGTTCACTCTTAGGCCGTGTTTAGTTTTTCCCCTATTCCTAACTTTCCATCACATCATATCACATCAAAAACTTTCCTACAGATGTAAACTTTCAACTTTATTTTTAAAATTCTTAACTTTCTTCAAATTTCCAACTTTTTTCAGTAACTAAGCACACCCTTACACCATCTTTTATTGTGTGAAGGTAGTCCCTTACATAAAGAGTGGCTTATTTTTTTTTCTCTTAACTTTCCTCTATTTTATCATCTAATTCTATCCGATAAATTTAAAGACAACGTATAGGGGTATATAGTACTTGCTCTAATAACCCTGGTGATGGTCAAAGATTATCTCTCCTCACTCTACACACTCACGCGCACGGAGATTGCAACAGCACATCGAATTGCCCATTAGATTAATCGAATGGATCACATGGCTGCAGCCTAATTAAAGAGGATCGGAGCGCATCGAGGACTGAATGCTCCCATCCACGGTGCCCTACTGTTTCTAGATTCTGACTGTACCGGATTACTGTAGCTTTGCTCCACAATATAAGTATTTTGAATTTTTGTTTGTAACGTTTGACCATTCGTCTTATTCAAAAATTTTTTTAAATATAAAAAACGAAAAGTTGTACTTAAAGTACCATAGATAATAAAGTAAGTCACAAATAAAATAAATAATAATTTTAAAAAAATTTTAAATAAGACGAGTGGTCAAATGTTATAAGTAAAATCTCAAAATCCCTTATATTATGGGTAAGGGACGGAGGGAGTCCTAGCAAGAAACGGCAGAAATGCTTCCGATGCCTCACAGACTTTTCCCTCTTCTTCTTCCTGCTGCTAATCCCAAAGGAGACGCACATGCCAGCCACGCCGATCACTCATGGCTCTCCCCTACCTCTCGGCCCCCTGCTCTGCTACTCCGAAAAAGGGCAGAGAAAACAACACATGGCACACCAGAGGGGAGGGATCGGGATAACGTTTCCAAATCGATAATTCGATGCGAGCTTGCGATCTGTAGGAAGGAAAAAAGAAAAAGAAAAACCTCATCTGATGCGTGTGGGATTCAGATCTGAAGAATGGCGACAGCAAGAAGAAACCTGGCCCTGACAGTCTGACTGCAGATGAGTGATGACCATCTCAGCTAAAGCTCGGTTTGGAAACGTGTGTTTTGGTTTACCACTGTTGCTAGTAGGCCTCTTACCTAATTAATAACTGTGCTGTTAGGGCACAAAGTTACGGGGGTTAGGGATAAGATTAAGGAGGCCGAGACATACAGAACGGAGAGTAGTAGTGGCAGCAGGGCAGCACTCTCCTACCCGTAGCTATACTATAGAAAAACGGCTTGGAAAACAACGGAGGCATGTGACCTGAGACGAAAGCGAGGACTTTTTGTCTTCACCGCGATGTGCAGCCCATCTCTCTCGTCTCCTCGGCGCACGTTGTTTATGAGTCGTTCTCGCAAAGACGAGAGAGCTCCGTACGTACCAGTTGCTTGCCATGCTGCTGCTGCAGCTGCATGCCACAGTGACCAACTCGCCATGGGCGACGACAAGGGCGCACCAATTTCCGAGGCTTGGGGGGTGGGGGCGAGAGTAGCAAAAGGCTGTGGCGCGACACAGGCGCGGCGATGAGATCCCAAGGACAGGGACAGGTCAAAGCTGGCTTTGACGGATCGGGCCGGTATCACTGGTGACACTGAGGGCCTGTTTATTCCGCAAAAAGAAAATTTTTAAATGTCACATTAAACATTTGATCAGATGTTGAAATAGGTTTTCGGATATGAATGAAAAAAACTAATTTTATGACTCGCTTAGAAACGCGAGACGAATCTTTTGAGACTAATTAAACTAAGGTGCTTCGCTGTCGCGTCACGTTCGTACTGTAGGAGTACGTACTACGCCGTGTGCCTGGGCGTCGTTTGCTGCCGATCCGTGTACCGGCTGGAGTACTGCGGGCAACAGGCACTGTTTGCGTCGTGCGTTTCTGGTACTACTAGTAGTACGTTAAATTGGTAGGAGTACACGTACGAACAGTGCAGGCACGGCTGGACACTGTCTGTCACGTAGTAGTACTACTAGTACGTGCAGACGTAGAAAGACACGGAGTGCGGGTGCACGGAACGCGTAGGTCTCGAGTCGCGGGGAATCGATAACGGTGGCCATGGCAGCGGGGGTGGATGCTTTCGCAGCAGCGGAGGCTGATGCGACGACGGACGCGCGAGGGACGATAGCATGAGCAACGGGCGTTTTCCGCCGTGTGCAGCCTCGGGCCACCGGTTGCCAGCGCGGTGTGCGCGCCGTGGTTTTTCCCGTCGCCGCTGTGCAGCAGCCCGGGCATGCCCCAAGTTCCTCAACTCTCGAAAACAAAAATTTCCAAATACTAAAACTTTCAATTCGTATGTGAAACTTTCATATTACAGCTCACAAAACTCTCAACCCTAAAATCGAAAACTTTCATCTAAATATTCAAATGCTCTTCTCCTTCAGCCTCTATCATCGTTGCTTCATCTTCCGAGACGCCACCGCATGGCTGCATATCCCGCACAGCTAGGGTTGAGGAGCTATGGCTAGGAGAGAGAAGGGGCATCGCGCGGCTAGAGAGGAAGATGGGGGAGGGAAGGAGACCGACCGGAACAGAGACGGTGATGAGGATGATGACAAGGACAACAATTGTGGCACAGTGACGTGGTGGGTATGGTGAAGTCGTTCTCGCTCTACCAACACCGAGAAAAAGAGAGCGAATAGAGAACTAAAAGAAGAGAAATCAGTCAACTTATTCTTTTCAATGGGCTAGGCGTGGGCCAAACGCAATGCAAGGGTATTAAGATGAATACCAAAAATATTTGATAAAATAAAATATGTTTATATAGCATGTGATGTATATGTGTATGAAAAAACAAAAAGGATACCATATATTTAACATATGATACATAAGTACTTCCTTCGTTTCATATTATAAGACCTTCTAGCATTGCTCATATTGATATATATGTTAATGAATCTAGATATATATGTGTGCCAAGATTCATTAATATCTATATGAATGTGAGTAATACTAGAAAGTCTTATAACCTGAAAAGGAGGTAGTAGCTTTTAACTGTATTTTTTTACTCCTTTGTCACACTTTAAATACACGACCTGTTTTGTGCGGATCGTTCAGAAAAAAAGAAAGGGAAACACGACCTAAGGATCCTAGGGCTGCCGCCTGCTCCCAGCAATATGGGTCTTATAGGCCGAACCGTGCGTCGGCGACGAAGCTAGCGCGTCTGCGTGTTCCCGCATACGAGTACGAGATACGATCTCATCCTTTGGTAAATGATCTTCTTGTGAGATGTTTAAGATCATCAGATTTATTTTTTTTTGTTTCCTTAGATCAAAGAGAAGATCACGATCACGGCGGGCAGTGTCACAAACGACGAGGCCCACGTTAGCCCATCTGGCACAGCACAGCCCATACGACGACCACACATCATTCAAACACCACCTATAATATTCCCCATCAAGAAATTAAAATCGTCTAGAACCAACTCATGTTTAGTGCAGACTCAAAGGCCTGATGGCGACGCGGCTGCAGAGACCAGAGAGAACTGCAGAGTGCAGACACCACCATAGCATAGCACTCCACAAACACAAACCGGTCCAAAACTCCAAAAGGAGTACTAGTAACCGTTTTTCAACAAAAGCGCGCGCCGCGGCGGCCACTGCAGAAACTCGATCGAGGCGTCGCGTGGAACGGTGGAGGAAAGAATCGGGTTCGATCGCGTAGCTATAGGGCCGCGTTTTCTGCCCACCAAATCCTAGCTTTTCTCGTCGCGTGGAAATTTTTCAGGCTCGAACGTATCTTTGGTTCTTCAATATCGAGCTGGGCTTTTCTCGGTGGTTTTGATGTGTGGTATATGTTGATGTGATGTGTCACACTTTATATAGCATGTGATGTATATGTGTATGGCATGTTGATGTGATGAAAAAGGACTGAAGTTTGGATCCAAACTTTGGATCTAAACATAGCCTATATGATGAAGAAGCCGAGAACAGATCGGATTATAGTAGCAGTATGGAACAGTAGTTGTGAGATATCCACCTTCCCTTCCTCCTTTTGACTGAAGTAGCAAGGGACTATCAGATTATGTTAAAAAGCGTGTCACGAGTATCCAAAATTTTATTCAATTATTATTGGAGAAACGAACGCAGCCTACGATGAAAAACCAACAGATCGGATTATAGTAGCAGTATAGAACAGTAGCTGTGAGATATCCACCTTCCCTTCCTCCTTTTAACCGAAGTAGCAGGGGACTATCAGATTATGTTAATATGAAACTACTTACATATATGTTTTTTTTTGAGAATGTAGTTAAAACTACCTACTTTCTCTTTTTTAGTTGATACTGTTGATTTTTGACTTGCATTTAACCATTTGTCTTATCTTCTTTTTAAATGCATAAGATATAAATCATAATTAAAATATTTTTAATAATAAAATAACTTACATCAAAATAAATGATAATTATAAAAAAATATTAATAAGATAAATAGTCAAATGTGTATCCAACATCAATATTATCGTGGTATATGTATATCATAAGTACGTTGTCTGTTCACGTGATACTCTACCAAACTATCACAGAGACGTATAACAGATTACGTGCTAGGAAAAAATTAATAATCGTGCTACAGGCTACAGTACTGAGCACTGAACAGTGAGCATGCCTTCATATATTCTCAGGACGATATACATCGTTATCAGAAAAGATGGCCATGCCAACTGTTTCTGAATAAATCTCCGTTATCCATTCAAATGGGACAACTGAAAACTCCAGCGAGTTGATATTAATATTGCAAATATACAGTGAATCGCGCACGTGCAGTTAGCTAGAAGATGGAGCAATTAGTCGATGTCCACTTGCCATAAATTAAAACATCTCTTTTCGTCACATATATGAACCATAAACCCGGCGAACAATTCAAACCATCAAGTTCTGCTTTGTACTTCTGTTAGTTTTTGTTGTGTCAAGGCTTTCTTCTGCAAAAAGGAAAACGAAAGAAACGTATATGAAATTCCTGATCTTGCTGTCATGGTGATGTGGACTAAAAAATATTTACAACAGGATAGGCTCGAATGATCGAAGAGTGAAATGAAGATGTCAAACTCAAACGATGAGATCGATCGCTTCATCATCAGTCCGTATAAAAATTGGACTCTCGGCATGGCGTTACGTTGAATTTATGCCAGCAATGACAGCTTCAAGTTGAAGCGATATACAGTGCTTAATTTCACAAGCAAATGATGGCCAATGAATGTCGCTGTGACGAGTAAATTCCGGCAAATAATTACAGAGATTTCGTTTGGTACTTCTACACCGAGTACTAATCTGAGTTCGATCGCCACAGCATTGGGAAGAAGAGAAAGCAACTGCAGCTGCAAAGAGGGAAATAATTAATAGCCGTACTGCTTAAGCTTCATTCAGCTGGCATTCAAGCATGACACGTGAAGTACTTGTTCATCCACGGAAAATTTTGTTCATGTGAGGAGAGAATTTCGGGAGAAGGCGTTTGGAAAATGTTGCTTGCATAATTTGACAAAGACTTTTTTCTGGAGACCTTGTTTTTTTATTACGACATGTTTGCTTCCTTGTATCATGCATGTCTCCATTCTCTTCAGACCGTGTGGTCTCTTGAGATGGTTTCCTCTCCTACTGCCAATTTCGCACGCGAAAGAACAAAGTACAATCTCCGTTTGAAAAGGTAAAAAGTGATTACAAAGAACAAATGGAAATTCCCATTTGAAAATGTAAAAGGAAAAAGGAACAAATCAAAGTCTCTGTATGAAAGGTAATTAGGTAAACCATGTTTCTGTCGGAACTTGGAAACGGAATTCACAATTTCGATCTAACTAGCCAGCTAGTCACGCTTTGCGTGACTCTAAGAGTTGGCTGTATAGGAGTTGACGACCAATCTTGATAATTACACGGCAATTTTTGTGAGACTACTCTCCTTATTCTCAAATATAAGATTTCCATATTGTTTAACAAAGATTATGTTCGATCATATAAAACTTTATATCCCTTTACTGAGTAATGATAGGAGTTGAGAAAATAGTTGAGAGTAAGATGAAAAGAAATTTGAATGAGAGGTGAGATTGAAGGTAAGTTATTCTATAAATCCTTATATTTTTAATAAATGTTAAGCATTTGTAATGCCTATATTTGTAGATAAAGAGTAGCTACCTTTACGTCTTATTTAAGGGATTAGGAGAGGGCAATAAAATTAAATGGGAAGGTTGTGTTTTATTTTTTTTCATAGAAAGTGTGAAGGTTATGATGAATTGAGATAAAGAAGTATATGAAGAAATTAAATAGAAGATGGTTGCAGTTAGTTGAAATGAAGAAATATGCGAAGTAGGATAAATTTTATATATTAAAGGTAGCTATATTTTGAGATAAAGGGAGTAATAAAATTGGCACTACGGTGGATGGTGTTCTCTCATTGTAGGTCACCGAGATGCGCTGCTGGTGCTCTCCATCTATATTTGTGTATTGTATAGTATTATTGTTTATGAAAAATTATATATTTTATTTGAGTAGGCTATTTTGACTAGGAAGATGAGTTCTTTGCCAAAGGGCCTTTCGACTGGAAGCTTCATGATTGATCTTATGGATTTCACTATCATTGATGAGTCTCCCGTGATCCAACGGTCTATATCGTTTTACCAATTGAATCTGACGGTCCTTGCAATTTTAATGACGTGGCTCATTCTCCTTGGAGAAAGCTTCTTGCTTTCACTTATTAAGATTAGGCATGTTCACTGTACACAACTACCACTAACATAAAACCAAAAAATGATTGCTATCACTTTCTCATTTTGATCATCTTAATAAATAATATGCATGTACCTTATTTTTTTTATAAAGGCGTGTGCCTGTTAGGATTAGAGATATTGAGGGTGGTGGATTTTTTTTTTAAAATAAAAGTTACGGAAGGAGGAATTGTTAGTTAATTTCATGTATATATGCGTGTCTTACATTATAAAACATTGAAAAAGATAGTTGCATTGTATAGTTTGAAATGGAGGGGTACTTATTAATTTTTATCATCCTTAAATAATATTCCCTCATTGGATTTTCTTCCTTCTTCATCTTTCGTTCTAATTAGGTTGCTATATTTTGGTACGAAGGAAATACCTTTTATTTTATTATTTTCAAATTTTAGGCAATGAAATCCGAACGAAGTTGTGGACCCAAACCATGTCACAATATTGACTAGCAACACGAATAGGAACCATCAGCGGGATAAAAGCGGGAAGGTGGCACCGTTCAGCCGTTAATGTCGTTGGCCATCAGACAATCTGGGAGGATCTCTGCAAGCAGCGATTTGGTGATCTCTGCAAGGCACCGGAGACCGCGTCCATTGGCCATCAGACAATCAGGCGAGTACTTGTTCATGTGGAGCATGGAGATCCACAGGATTATATATTTCAACATGTTTGTTTCTGCCGTTTTGCGTCCATTTCATCATGGTCATAAGCTCATGGACGGCCATGGCTGCTAGTTTAGTTACCCGATATTGCTTGTGGCCAACGAGGAATGCATATTTGAAAAGGCCACAATTTCTAACGCGATAAAAAAAAACTCCTCAATTATTTACTTACTCTACTGATGCTATGTAAGGCTTTGTTCAGACTAACTGCATGACTATATTTTTGATAAATTCAGACCTCATTTGTGTTAGTGTGTATAAATACTTTCATGCAGTCTTCATCTTGAAAGGTGCTACCCGATCGAGCTGTGGCTAGCCTGTGGGCACACCGCCGAAGGCAATCTTTTTTTAGGCCCACCGCAAGTTGTGAAGCGATAGATAGCAACACCAAATATAAACACGAGCAATTTTCAGATATTTATTTGGCAGTTTTTGGGATCGATTCAGTTGCATGCTGGAAACGTGTGCTTTGAGAAGAGCTTCCCGCGGAAAGGCACCAAAATCGCCCATTCCTCCTGTGCGGATAAGGGCGTTAGCCGTTAGTGCAGGACACTCCTATATGAGGATCCTCCGAATGAGCTACATGGATAAAACCATCTTAAAAACAAGTGGTTATCCCGCATGTTGCAGTGGAAAAAATTAGAAATACTTGTATCTAACATGAGAGAAATCTAATGCTTATAATTTATCTAGGTGATATGTATGGTTTTAATAGATATTTAGATTTATAGTAATAACTACATCTATACTAAGTGGGATTTAAATGCACATGACACATTAATGGTTGAGATCAAAGCATGCGAAAGATCCAAAGGCTATTTGGGAGATTCCGGGATCCTTTGTAACCTACATGCTTGTAAAAACACTATCTATTTTCTTTTGAAATGAAGTTAGCAGAGCTTCTGCCCTTTACTCCTAAAAAAAGGGTTATATGCATGTCAAACTTTTGGTTCCAACTATATATGATATATAAATATAAATACTATCTCCATAATGTAGGCTACTCTATAATATATTTTAGATTCAGCACCTAACTTTTATCGTGTTAGTCCTTATATTATTTTTGTTAGCAAATTAATTAAAACTTTACAATCTAAACCTATATAAAAAAAGTCTATATATGTGCCCTCAACCTACTGGTGAATCCACGTGGCCACGTGCCACCCTCTCTATTTTTTCCCCTCCTCTCTCTCTTCCATCATGATCCGCTTCTTCCTCCGGTCACTTTTCTGGCTGAATCTTGCTCATGTCCCTTTTCTGGCCACCTCACGTCATCATTGCCAAGGTCGACGAACAGATTAGGTCGCCGTTGCCACCCCCTCCTTTGTTTTGCCGTATGTTCCCCTCCTCTCTCTTCTTGTGCATAGCCGCCTCCTGTTCTCGCTCACCACCACCGAATGACTCAAGCGGCGGCGAGGTGGTGATGAGCGTCAACCCTGTGCCTTCACTGCCAATCCACCTCCTCCGCCTCGTCGACGGGAGCTGTGTGACCTCATCTTCCTCACGAAGGTCGCCATTGACGGAAGCCACGCGACCTCATTTCTCCTCGATCTGGTAGTGCTGGACGTTGATCTGATGGGAGAACGGCTAGGAAGGCAGTGTGGTCCGACGACGATTAGATAGGGGGGGCCCAGTAGCGAGCAGATCATCCCAACAAGTATCGCGACGAGATGGATCGGAGGCAGCTCCTGCCAGTGAGCTTCGAGGCCGATGATGGTAGCGATGGCGTGGATCCTCCTGGTAAGTTTGTTGTAGATTTGCCTCTCCTCACTCTAGCCATCGCCTATCCCCCTCGCTAGTCATCACCTTTTCCCCTCACCATTCTTTCCTTTCGTACGCCTTTCTGTCTTCTCTCGCTTTTACCATGTGTTAAGACAAAGTCACCCTTTTTCCACAGGGATCCGAGCGTCTTCATAGGGGAGGACAATTATGTACGTGGAGGAGAGTCTCCCGCATAGATGGTTAAGTCCAAATGCCATACCGCTATAGTGTGAATGGTCTAATGCTACCACTACTTATGTTACTCTATATCGTTTCTGTCCTTTGCTTCGCATGAGGCCACCTTCGATGGTACGATATGGTTTTTTAAAAAAAGTTTAATCAAATTTAATAAAAAAATAGTAATGTCTAAACCACTAAATTAGTTTCACTAAGTTTAGTATTTGATATATTTCTTGATAATATATGTTTGTATTGTATTACAAATATCACTTCCTCTATCCCACAAAGGGTGATGTTGTAAAGATTTTGATACAAATTAGCCCACAATCAGAATTACCAATTTGCCCTTCATTTATCATTGTCCTCTGAATGCTTGAGAAAAGCAATGAATTGTTTACTTGCACTCAATTCAAATGGGTGGACCAGAATAACTCTGAAGAAGAATTAATGACCTTGTAAAACTAAGATGACAAACTTTATGGGACATCTTATAAATTGCAAAACAACCATCTTTATATGATGGAGAAAGTACTATAATATTTCATAAACTTGATAAAATATAAACAAATTTAATTAAGAAAAAAATCAAAATGACTAATAATAATATACTAAGACGAAGGAGTACTCTGGAACGTTTCCGTCGTTGTTTGCTCCGCCACGAGGGCGCGCTACACTCCCGATGGCACGAGACGAGGTCGCGTTGGCGTGATACGATACGATCACATTCACAACACACGAGTAAAAAAAAAAAGAAAAAGAAAAAAAAAAACCCTCTGCCTCTGCCGTCCCGTCCCGTCCCGTCCCGTGCCGTGCCCCCAAGCCTGCCCGCGAGGCCGCGACGTCGTCGTCTCTATCCATCCCGCGCCACGCCCCAGGACGAGCGGAAAAAAGATTTCGCCCCCATCCGCCGGGCACTCGCGCCTCGCGCCCCCCTCCCCCCACCTCCGCGCGGGCGCCACGCCACCCAAACAGCTCGCTCCCCTTCCTCCTCTCGGCCCTCGCCGCGTCCACCCCCCGATCGAGCCGCCCTCCCCCTCCGCCTCCCGCCTCCGCGAGCGTTTAGGAGGGGGGTCGGGACGAGAGGCCCGTAGCTGGCCGGCGTCTCCGCCCCGGAGGGAGAGGCCGAGAGGGAAAGGGTCCTCGCGCCGCGTGCTTTGGACTGGGTGAGTTGCGTGTTCTGATCATTTTTTGTTTTGGGGGAGATTTTTTTCCCCCACTTTTTTTGTTGTTGAATATTTTCCGGGAGGATGGATTCATTCGTTGTGGGGGATGAATGGTGGTGGAGGAGCTGGCTAGCTTTGATTTACCTATGCAAGTTTGGAAACTCGGTTTCTTCCCTTCCCGAGCTACCTTTTCTTTCTTGGGCTGTTTTTCCGAGGGAGCCTCTTGGTCTCCGATCATTCCCTAGATTTTCGGCTTTCGTTTCGATTGCTCCGCGATTTTGGAGCCTTTTCCCCATGGCTTTTCGCGGATTATCCTCTCGAGGCCTCGATTCCTGGGTCCTGGAACTGGAGACATAGGTGAACAATTGAAGCTTTAAGAGCAGGTACAATAGCATGGTATAAGTCGGCTATAACCATATATCTAGAAGAAAAGAGAAAAGAGAGAAGAAAGCAGGCTACAGATTTATAGCCGGCTGAGCTATATTGTATGAATGAACTATTAGATTGGTTATAGTTGTTTTGGAAACAGTAGTTGGCTATACTACCTTGCTCTAATTAATCACCAAAGTTCCTTATGAGTTTCAGCGCTTTTCTAAGCTCCGCCATCTTGGACCTCGAAAGATGCCATTGACGCAGTTTTCGTTCTTGTTCATGATTTCTCTCAGTTGCCTCTCTGGTGTTCCCTTCCATCCTCTTTCTTGAGAAAAATCTATGCCATGTTGCTATTAGTAGGTGCTTAGTAGTAATACAGCTTCTCTCCGAAGGCTTATCCAGGTTCTTGTGTGCGCGCTGCATAAGCAAAATCAGAGGGTCCAGCACATCTCGTTTCATTTTGTAAGCCCTGAATCTGTAGCGTGCTTCAATTTTTTTTCAGTGGTCTGTGCTGTTTCAAGTTTCTCCTTGCACGATTGTACGTTTTCAGGAGCGGTGTTCATGATGCTGTAGTTTAGTTATGTGCTTTTCCAAGAAATTTGCTCCACAGAAATAGCCTATGCTTGTGCATTTCTATTATGAGTTTTTGACCTTCCAGAGTTGGTGGTGCCTGTATAGTTGTATGGTCTCTAATAACTGATGCTATCATTACCTCTCGCAGGTCCGTAAATAGGCCGGTGGTTGGATAGCTTATCTAGGCTTATCTAATTTGTTGATTACTTGTCGGGCAATTGCAGGAGTAGCTGGTGCTAGAAGTAATTTTTGGAAATGGTTAGTGGGAGGTCAGCAAATGGGGAATTGGATGCATGCTTCAGAAGCCTCATGCTTTCGATCGGCAGCGGGAGGGGGCAGGCTGAAGGTGGTGGTGCAATGCCAACCTTGTCAGGCTGGAAGGACCTTCCTATTGAGTTGCTTCTGCGGATCATGACGATAGTTGGAGATGACCGGATGCTTGTCGTGGCATCCGGTGTTTGCACTGGCTGGCGCGACGCGCTGGGATGGGGGCTTACTAGTCTTTCCCTCTCACGGTGAGCAAAGGTTTTATCCTTCAGTATAGTTCTTTCGATCGATGGTTATTGTCTGATTGGTGTGACTTGTGTGGTGGCGTTAACTTTTCATGACATTACGTCTATACGCTGTTGGTGTAATGGTGGGAAGATTTGGATTAGCTTTGATCGTTGAAAATATTGGATATGGCACAACTACTAGAATATATTCCAAGTGTCTTAGAACACACATTCCTATGCATCATTATTCAACCATATCTTACTATTAGAAAAGTAGAAAAGCCCATGTGCTTAGAGCGTTAGATTTGGGTCTGTGACTGTTGTATGTTTTTCTGCAACCCTATGCAGTTTCATATACGCATCTTATTTTACCACTTATATTGCCTGAAGGCCTGAAAATCCTAAGAACAGACTTTTCTTTTCATTTGAACTGATGTCCAAAGCAAATCCAGCATATATGCTATAGTTAATATAACCCTTAATTATCAAAAAACTAACATGAGATAGCCAGTGCAACATGCTTCACCTACTTGAATGGAGACTAGTCACTATTTCTGCTTAGGGACACTAAGCCACTGACAAGTGCTTTCTATTTGTATTCTCATTCTTAGATTAATTAGCATGTCTCTTTGATGATTCCCATCATAGAGTACATGCTACTAGTAGTATTTCAATCTTTGCAAGCATATTTTCAAATGGTATTTTCTTTGCATTTCCAAGTTTTTAGTATCCGTTAGTTGACCTGAAAATTATACCATCTGCAGGTGCCAGCAGAACATGAATAACTTAATGATATCACTTGCTCACAAGTTCACAAAGCTTCAAGTTCTCACTCTTCGCCAGAACATACCTCAGCTTGAAGACAGTGCAGTAGAGGCCGTTTCCAACTACTGTCATGATCTACGTGAGTTAGACCTTAGCAGAAGTTTTAGGCTTAGTGACCGTTCCTTGTATGCATTAGCCCGTGGCTGTCCTCAGCTTACAAAATTAAACATTAGTGGATGTTCCAACTTCAGTGACACTGCCTTGACCTATCTTACTTTCCACTGTAAAAATTTTAAGTGCTTGAATCTATGTGGTTGTGGGAAGGCAGCAACCGACAGAGCTTTGCAGGTACTCCCTGTTAACCCATTATTTTGATAACATGTTTGATGAACTTCCATTGAGTTTCTGTGATCTTGATGCAGGCCATAGCCCGTAACTGCGGCCAGCTACAATCATTGAACTTAGGTTGGTGTGAGGATGTCACAGATAAGGGAGTGACCAGCTTGGCATCAGGGTGCCCTGATCTCAGGGCTCTGGACTTGTGTGGTTGTGTTCTTATAACAGGTAATTTGCAGTATTTGTATATCTATTTTTCTGTGACCTTTTTCTCTTCATTCATTGATGAAAAGAAATAATATGTCAGTTTGAGTGCTAGTCATATAGATTACTAGGGTCGTATATTAGTTTCTCAGGCACCTGGCTTCCTTGTACTATTAAAACGAAGCTACTTATTTTGCGTGGGTTCAGGGCCGGCCCTGGGGCAGTGCGGACGGTGCGACCGCACTGGGCCTCAAAAAATTAGGGGCCTCCAAAATATGTATACTGTAGTATCAGGCCATATAGGCTAGAGGAAAGACATAAGACCGATTGGCGATCAAGCATATCGTGACTGCTTGATTGTGTATTTTAAATTTATTAGTGTGAAATCCGTTAATGACAATGAGTTTTTAAATAATATCTTGTATTTTTATGGTGAATGGGGGCCTCCATTTTTTGTTCCGTACCTGGCCACCAAAAAGTTAGGGCCAGCCCTGCGTGGGTTGGGACTTCCATAGTTCAATTGTAGCTTCTAGCAATCATGGGCATCCTTTTTTAGATAAGAAAGATTAATTACATCCCCGGCCAGCAATTTAATCTTGCTCAATCATATTGCAGATGAGAGTGTGGTCGCTCTTGCCACTGGGTGTCCACACCTGCGATCTTTAGGCTTGTACTACTGCCAGAACATCACCGACCGAGCCATGTACTCCCTCGCAAACAGCCGGGTCAAGAGCAAACGCAGGAGGTGGGACACTGTGAGGAGCAGCAGCTCTAAGGAAGAAGTCGGTCTCGCAAACCTGAACATCAGCCAGTGCACGGCCCTGACACCCCCAGCGGTCCAGGCGGTTTGCGACTCCTTCCCGGCGCTCCACACTTGCCCTGGGAGGCACTCCCTGATCATCAGTGGCTGCCTCAGCCTGACGTCTGTGCACTGCGCCTGCGCCCTCCACCCGCACCGGGCTGGAAGAACCATGGTGCCTAGCCACGCATACTGATGGTGTTTTGGGCGCTTGGTCCTGGTGAATGCACTATTGCCTGGTGGATGATGAGGTGTTCCTTCCTGGCCTAGAGGAAGAAGAAGCTGTGTGAATAAACTCGGAACTCAAATAATGTACAGTAGGACTCTGTATCTGTAGGAATGATAACCATGGAGTGGAGAATGGCTGGAGAGTTGAGTCTCCCCTGCCATTCAGGCCACTGACTGCAAACTACTACTACAAAGATGTGTGCTATGTAGCAGTGGCGGAGCCAAGATAGAATTATAGTGAGGGCTTCTCAGCTTTTTGGGCCTTATAACAATATTAGACAAAGTCTATTTTAGCCCCCTTGCAATAGATATATAGATTTAAATTTTAGGGGGGTCTTAATAGGGACTCTAATGGTTTATTAGGGGGTAGGAGGGTCTAAATACCCCCCAGCCCTCACGCCGCCTCCGCCACTGCTACGTAGCGGACTTCTATTAAGTGGCTTGTCTATTTGTGAGCAGGAAATTCAATGTTTTGCCACTCTTCAGACCGGAGATTTGATGATTTGCTATCCCGAATTCCTAATTCACATATCATTGAGACTGAAAAGGATCCGACGAGTCACTGGCAGTGGCACCTTAAAAAGTGACAAGTCAAATCAAATCTGCCGTGCTCTCGTTTATCAGGGGCGGGTATAGCTGTACGTTCAAGGGCTAAGGATAACACCCATAATGCATAATGCAAGTTCCATTAAGCCCACGTGAAAATTTAGAGATAAAGAGCGGCCATTCTAGGACATATTGCCTCAAGTCATAAATAAATAACTTTTGTAAATGGGTAGTTAACATGTTTAAAATTTTGACCATGTCTTTGAATATCTCAATTCAACCTTTTAAAATGGAATGGTTATATTTATCTTAAAAATAGTCTGAAAATGTCATAACCTTTGCCACATTTTTTTATAGGTTTTATACTACTCCTTGCATCTCAGAATATAAGGATTTTAGGGGCGGACACTATTATTAAAAAGTACTTCCTCCGTTTTATAATGTAAGTCATTCTAGCATTTTCCACATTTATATTGATGCTAATGAATCTAGATAGATATATATGTCAATATTCATTAGCATCAATATAAATGTGGGAAATACTAGAATGACTTACATTGTAAAACGGAGGGAGTAGTTAGAATTAGATTATTGAACGGAGGGAGTAGTTAGAATTAGATTATTGACTTAACATGATGAGATGCTATGATTGGATGAGAAGTGGAAATATGTGGGAAAATTGAATGGTAGAGGGTTGCGATTGGTTGAGAAAAAAATGTTGTTGGAGAAATTCTTGGAACAAATTCTAATGATTAAAAATTATAATATTTTGGGACAGAGGGAGTAGTAGTTAATAATCTAATTAGTGTCTAAATGACTTCTTTTTAGAATTGTGTCTTGGCGATTGTATCCACTGTATTTATATGTGACAGAATAAGGTTGTTAAAATCACGATCCTCGATCGGAATTGTAAGTTCTAAGTAGGATCGTAGTTATAATCATATACATAGAAGTCGTAAAATCGTAGGTTCTACCTAAATAGAATCGTAGAATCAGGCACAATCGTGAAACTGTAAAATCATATGATCGAATTGAGATTTTGACAATCTTAATTAGAATTAGTATACTACTAAATTAGTACTAACCGAGCCCATCGCTAGGGCGAATCCTAGGTTATGGATTGTCTTTCCATACATTTTACATCGATCAAGTTGAGTGAAAAACCATACATTCCTAAGCAATGGCGATTTGACAGAGTTAATAAGAAGACAGTTCGATGATCCAGGAATATTTTTCATTGTGAGAATTAAATCAAACTACACAACCAAACAATCAATCTACAAATGAAACCAATTAGGAAGATATACCACATTTTCTAGAGAAATTTTACAGTTCTTGAATAGTACCAAGAGGTTTCAAAATTTTTTGTGCAAATTTTGGTACCTCCCCAGTATCATAGATATCTCGGTACCAAATTTTACACTAGAAAATATAGTACCTCCTCAAGTATTGTAAAAAATCGATTCATTTTTCTAAGTATAAAATTTAATGTCTTATATTTTCATACTCGCTCTGTTCTTAAATACAAACATAGCTAAGATTCAGATTTTATATATAATATAAGTATTTCGAGGACAATGATTGCAATGCACATCAATGATACAATACATACATAATATAAGCTTTTTTAATCAGCTTTTAATCCTCACAATTGATGGGCTTTAAATTTCCTTGCAGATTTTTATTTGAGGAGCACATAAGCACATCCCGGATATTAGTTGCGCCATTCGACTGATCATAAGCGACAAATTAGGTCAATGGGGTCAAACCGTTAGCTACGACTACGAGATCAGTCAGAAACATTTATGGCGTGAAGCCAGACCGCTAGAACATGGACGAGTGTTTAGTCGAGTTCCAACTTCTAAATTTAGTGTTAAAAGTTAAGTATAGAATGAAGTTGTGGAGTATCCTTAACTCAATGTCATCTTTTTAGTCTCTTTAATTTATTTTATGAGAGCGATCCATTCCATTCGGCCTCGTTCACATGTTAGGTAGAGTTAAAACTGTTTGGTTGAGTTCCATCTATAGGAGAGATGGAGTTAGAGCTGGAGCAGTGCTAAACAGACCCTAAGTTAGCGCCGGAATGTCTGAGATAGAAGAAGCCTTAGAAACTAGCCACTTAGCCGCGTTTTGTGTGACTCTGAGTGTTAGTATAACCTACCATTGATCCTGACATTAATTGAAGGTACCGGTTTCATGAGTATGCTAATTTCTTCGTTCTCAAATATACACCATTAATTTCTTCGTTCTAGTTTGTTTAGTAAAGAGTAAGATTAAGGAGGAATGATCTCTTTTTGTCACTTACTATCAAATTTTGAACTGCTCCAATTGGCTCTTTCTGAATACCTGATTGGCTAAAAATGCTTAGATATGCATTGAAATTAGTGTCCTAGAAATGCTTATATTTGTATATAAAATTTCAATCATAGAAATACTTATTTTAGGAATGATGCAATAGCTAGAGATGTAAATGGAGGAATATTGTAATTGATTGACATTAAAAAGTAGGCGAAGAAATTAAATAGGATATAACTATGTTGGTTAAGATGAGGGAGTAGATGTAGAAATAGCTATATTTTATGATAAATTTTGAATGTTAAAGTCTAGATAACACTAATTGCTCCTAAGTGTAGGGTGTGCGTGTGTAGCGACTGTTTTAAAATAAAATTGGTATGGATTATGGAGTAGATGCTACTTAGTTGCTGTGTGTTGCTCCAATACCAAGCAAAAGAAGTAGAACAGAGCATTTACATATACACTCTTGTACATTATAGATATAAACTTGTATATAAATTCAATACAAATTTACGGCTACGGCGTCATATTTTTTTCCTTTATTTAGTCAGGAGATTAAGCAAATATATATAGCATTAAAAAGACATTTTTTGAACGGTAATGTTAAAAAGACTAAGCACATTTTTTGCTTTTTCAGGTCTTTAGTCTAGAAGCATCTGGATTAGTCCAACGTGTTTCCACTGTCATAGATGAGCATGATGATCCAACAATGCATTTTCATTTACCGGTACACGATTTTGTTAGGTGCGTGCAAACAAAGCTAAAATTGCACATCAAGGTTAATCTTGTTAATTTTGTTGTTGATTTGGATGCTATGTAAACATGTATCTCAAAAGGATATAACGTAGACAAAGATCCATTTAGCAAAACTTATACTTAGAAAAAAGTCCATTTTACTCCCCCAAAATATTTCATTGGTTCACTTATCCCCCTACCTCCTAGCAATTTTCAGAATTTTTTTTATCACTGTGTACATATATTCAAAGCACTAAGCCTGATTGGTTTAAATTTTAAACAACGAGGTTTTAAATTTTAAACAAATTGTCATGGAAATTTTTGAAAATATTTTTGAGCTTTGATAATGACGTTATATATGGCTCTACAAAATTTCAGCTTAAATTATGGCTCGTGTTAAGAAAAACAAAGAAGAACATGCTAAGATAAAGTGAACAATTTTTGATAAGTTTAGGGGAGGGGGGGGGGGGTAAAATGAGCCCATAATTAGTTTAGGGGTTAAATGAAACAATGAAAAAGTTTGGGAGAGTAAAATGTACCTTTTCCATATAATAAATCATAATGATTGCATACATAAAGAAATAAAAAACCGAGTAACAAACTAACAATGAAGGGGTAGAAACAAAAAGAAAGATAAAATAGGAATAAGTTTACAAATATAGCCTTTCTACAATATATGCATGCATGTCATGTACTAATTTATATTGTTTAACTTAGAAAAATCGGCCTTGTCGTTTTGGTCTTGGTTTGCATGCACCAGATAAGTTAATGCATCAAAACAAGAGTATTACAAGGCTATGTACTAGATTGTACTCACTTGACAAGTTCGTATAATGCTGATGTAATTTAATGCTAGACCCCATCAACCTCTCCTGCTCCTAGAGCGCCTAGTCAAACAGTTTCAGCTCCATCCAAAAGGAGAATAGAGTTAGTGTTTTTACCAAATGAATTAGAGAGGTTGAATTAGGTTCATGATGCTACACATCTCCACTTCAGAACTAACTCTTACAGTTAAATTTAAAAGTTAAAGCTGTACCAAATACTCCATCCGTTTCACAATGTAAGTCATTCTAGTATTTCTCATATTTATATTGATGTTAATGTATCTAGACATATATATCTATCTAGATTCATTAACATTAATATTAATGTGGAAAAGGCTAGAATGGCTTATATTGTTAAACGTAGGAAGTAATCCTTAATATTTAACATCATTTTAGACTTTTCAAAACCTACAAATGTATTTTTTAAAAAGTTTAATCAGATTCTTGAGCTTCAAATATTTATGACCGGGGTATATCAACGAACTTGTTGCTAATCCATCAGTAGCTGTCAGAGAGTGAGAACGCCCAAGATCGAGCGCGAGATCGAGATGACACGGAGCGCCGCGTCGCGGTCGCATGATCGATCTCGTCGGCAACTCGATCGATCGTCTCTAGTCAAATGCTAACTAAACAAGTGGAAGACTCGACGTGGATGCGCTCGCGATGTGCTTGGCTAGGGTCAGAGCCCTTGGTTGCAAGGCGACGATGATCCTACGTCGAGCTCGAATTAAAAGCCGAGACATACAAATCCTAATACGATTTAGTTCTGGCCACTGGATCACCCACCCTTCGAATCAGGGCGCATTTAATCATCTTATTAGGTAATGGTTGATCAATTAGCTGCTGTTCGTCGCCATCAACGAGAGGGAATTATCCAACCTTGGATTAATTTGTAAGTTTTTGTTTGGTCAGCGGTTTATTTCTTTTCTTCCAAGTGGGATGAAGAGTAATCGTCAATTAGTACTTTTTTCATCCCTAAATGTTTGACGCCGTTAACTTTTTTAAACATATATGACCGTTTGTCTTATTCAAAAAATCTAAGTAATTATTAATTCTTTTTCTATCATCTGATTCATTGTTAAATATACTTTTATGTATACATATAGTTTTACATATTTCACAAAAGTTTTTGAATAAGACAAATGGTCAAACATGTTTAAAAAAGCCAACGGCGTTAAACATTTAGGGAAGGAGAGATTACTTTCCCTCTGCTGATGATCCATCTCAAAATCGTCGTTGAACTGAAAATCTAAGCACTTGTTACTGTACTTGCTATAGGTTCGAAGGAGAGCCACAATTCAGAACTGCAGATCGTGGATGCAAGAATACCTCAATTTTGCTGTCAGAGAATTAATTAGCAGACGATGTGTGTGTAATCACATCGGTAAATTGACTGCAGCGTCATACAATTTTGGTGGCACAAAAAACTGAATTGCGCATGCCAAAAACATCGCTGTCGAATCGATCAGATCAATCGATGATCACCCAATAAAAAGCGCAACCACGAATTTTGGTACAATTAATAGGCGATGAAAAAACTCCAGAGAATTCTTGAAGAAACAGCGAAGGGGATCGCTGTCCAGCAGCTACGGTCCGTCCAAAATTTGGCTACAGCTGATCATACTCATTTACACAATCATGCCGAGTTTAGTTCCAAACTTTTTCTTCAAACTTTCAACTTTTCCATCACATCAAAACTTTCCTACACACAAACTTTCAGCTTTTCCGTCACATCGTTTTAATTTCAATCAAACTTTCAATTTTAGCGTGAACTAAACACACCCTCAATTGCAAAATTTTGTGAGTCGCACATGCAAATCGGTGAAAACGATATCAGAAGCTGAAAACACAGAAGCATTTGGAGCAACAGTGAGAATATCTTTTTTGTGTGCAATGATCACCAGTCACGTATACTCCCCAACTTCGTCAGAACAAAAAAGTTTCAGAGTTCTCCAGCCATTGGCAGAATGCGTCTCTGATCTCTCTTGATCCAGCTAGTCCCTTGCAGTGTCCCGATCATGAAGCAACAGTGATCCATCTGGACGCACGGTGCCCACGGATCTTCAGAGGAGGAGAAAAACTGATGACGATTTAGTACAAAGTTAGTGGCACGAGGAATATTCTGACATTGCCATCAGAATTGTAGGTAGCGTGGCTCTCGTCTCATCAGAATTGCCAAACTGCTCGCGTGCGCTTGCATTGCATGTCTTCTTCTACATGGTTCCATGCAAAGTAGTCCACCTGCATAGATGCATCCACTACACCGCATTGTATCACAGATAAAGTGCAACTTTAGCACAATGGAAAAGCTCATGGAAATTTTCATGCATGATATGGACAAAATTAGGAAAAGGATTCTTTGGGCTAACGACCAAGAGATTAGTGGGGACAAATGCAAAATAAATTGGCCAACGGTTTGCTCACCCACCAAACTTGGGGGACTTGAAGTTTTGGACTTACAGAAATTTGCACGAGCATTGAGAGTGCGATGGCTATGATTCAGTTGGGAGAGTACAAACAAACATTAGGCAGGGACATGTACCAAATTTACAATAGAAAAAGTGGTACCTCATGGTATCTACTCAAAGACTGTAGAATTGCTCGTGATAAAATGGACAAAAAGTTATTTGCTTCTGCGACCAAAGTGACAATAGGTGATGGTCGCAAAGCGAGCTTCGGGGAATCAAATTGGATTGGCAAACAACCACTGAAGGAGTTAGCTCAGGCCTTATACAACCATGCCAAAAGGAAAGATAGGACTGTCCAAGAAGGACTAGCAAATGACCAATGGATACTATACATCAGGCACAATCTCACAGTTGAGTTAGTCAAGGAATTCTTTGAGGTGTTCTAGCATGTGTAGAATAGCGATATTGTTCTCACAGAAGGTGTCAAGGACACCGTAACTTGGCGATGGACGAGAAATGAAAAGTACAGTGCAAAGTTAGCCTACATAGCACAGTTCAATGGTAGGATAAGCTCAACTGCAGCAAAACTGATTTTGAAGCAATGGGCATCTTCCAAATGCAAACACTTTGCATGGCTTCTATATATTGCAAAATAGTATTTGGACAGCAGACAGGCT
This sequence comes from Oryza meridionalis, assembly GCA_000338895.3. Classification (NCBI taxonomy): domain Eukaryota; kingdom Viridiplantae; phylum Streptophyta; class Magnoliopsida; order Poales; family Poaceae; genus Oryza; species Oryza meridionalis. The sequence continues at coordinate 21,272,126 of CM002528.2, forward strand.
ACAGATCAGATAATGGCCAAACAATTACTTCTACCAACTATGCTACATGAATCTAGAAACCGCCCAACATCTTTTCAAAAATTGCACTTTTGTACGTCAGATCTAGGAGAGAGTCCTGAGTAGACTGAACTGTAGCAAGATAGACCATTCACATGATGAAAATGAAGTATTATTAGAATGGTGGATCAGAAGAACATCTCAAGGAGGGAAAAGCAAAGCTAAAGCATTCAAGTCAATCCACTTGTTGGTGACATGAGAAATATGGTGTGAACGAAAAAGGAGGGTGTTTCGAAATCAAGAAAAAACCATGTCGCAACTACTCGCTAAAATATAAGACAAAATCAAGCTGTGGAGCATGTGTAGAGCAAAAAATATCACGAGAATATCCGCGTAGGTTTGTTTAGTGTGTGTTTCTATTTTGTGCTTTTCTTCCCTCACTTCCTCTGGTTCTTTCACCTTCTTCTGTGATATTATAAATACTTTCTCCCTTCTTAATATACAACCAATTTAGTCTAGCTTCGGTTAAAAAAAAAAGAAGCTCATGGATTCTTCTCTCGTGTGAAGAAACAGCTCCAGCTGCAATCTGCATGCCAGGAAGCTGACAGAGCTGCAGGGATTCTGGACTGAATTTCTGAATATCACGTCAGTACATTACCGGATAACATTGCCACATGGACCGGGTGATGCAGCAGCAACAGCCTACAAAGTAGCTGTTGATGCCTTGGTGTGTGCAGACTGCAGAGACATATGACATATCCCAATTCACAGATGCATATGAATTTACTATACGATGCGTGGATTTGGACCGATCGACGCATATACGTTCATGCATATCCTCACCCACTTCATGGTGCAAAATGCCAAGAACAGCCAGGCAGCTACGTACACTTAAGTTTGACCATATCTTGGATTCTTGGGGCCTTCATCAGCAGTGTCAGATAGAGCACTTCCATTTGCATTTCGACAAGTTCATCAGCTACTTTGATTGTAGTGTACATATCAATTTCGTCGGCGATAACATTACAATGAATAAGACGAGATGGTTGTTTACATGGCAGATGCATGTCTGTGTGTTAGGCGTCCACGTAATCTAAGCACATAGATTATAATGGCCATAGAAGAAGCATGAGAGTTTGCACGGATCATCTGCAATGCTGCATTATTCAGGCAAGAGGAGCATGCCGAACTGACAACTGATTACCTCTTGTCTAAACTAACGTCCTCAAGTGGAATGATTATACTGTATTTAATTGCGAGGAATGGTCTCTTTCAAGAACTTAATTGCCAAATCAACTGACTAGTGATTTATTTAATTTGAGAAATCATTTCGGCTATCGATTAATTAGAGTATTGTGTGCGAATAGGTTAACTGAACCCAGAATACTCTTTTCTCCATCAGTGGTGTGGTGGAGGTCGGTATATCTTTAGAAGATTCAGGGATTTCGTGTCGATGCAGCTGGAGAGACAACATGGCCGGAAAGCTAGCTAGATCATTCAAAACTCCATTCTTCTCTGAAAAAAAAGAAAAGATTGGACCTTCCAAACAGCGAGCTGACGATAGGAAGAGACACATGCTGCTTTAGTCGGTTTTTTCTCTCGACTAATTAGCATTTATCTTTGTTGATCATCTAACTAGATATACTCTACTTCGACTAAGTTAGTATCTATCTTAGTCGAAATGGAATACTGAATATATAAATATGAACGATGCTTCGAATTTCTGACTTACACTAGCTTTGACAAAAACAAGAAAAAAAAGAATTGGCACAAGATGATGTGGAAAAGATACTGTTTACTTCCCCGGAGGCTACACGTCTACATTGGCACTCGTTTTCAGGATGGCGATGGCATCAATGGTCAGGCACTCACTCTTCTCCGCTATCCACACCCTCTCTCCCTCCAACTCTCTTCCTATATATAACGCGGCAGTTCATGTACCCACACACACACAAGAACACGCGCCACATTTGTCATTCAGACATTCAGTTTGTGCTGGCTGGGCACTTACTGCATCGATCGATCTCCTCTTCAGAACAAGAAGAGATCAGCTTTGGAGCTAGCTAGCTTAGCTAGCCGGCTGAGCTAATTTCGCCTTGCTTTGATTTTTATTTTTAGTTTATCTGAAGGAGAGGGATTTGTAAGTGCAAGGAACTAAAGCGGCATCTATAACAGATGGAGGATTTGGCGAAGTTCTTGTTCGGAGTTTCTGGTGAGTGTTACTCAGTACTCTAGCTTGATTATATTGATTCCTGTGAATTTTGTTAGGTTATAAGAAGTATTTGGTGAGTGTTCTTGTTGGCTTTCTTCAGCTTACTGGTTGGTTTTGTTCTTTCAGGCAATGTCATCGCGCTCTTCCTCTTCTTATCCCCAGTGTAAGTATCAAAAGTTGATGCATCTCACTGTCTCTCTTTTGGACTGGTAGCTGTTATATATATGAAGAGAGGGTCAAAGATGATAATAAGTGAAAAGTAAGAAAAGTGGTGCCATAAATTTAGTGAGCTCGCCAAACATAGGGTTTCTGAAGTGGATCCTTTTCTCTGAAATTATGAAGTGTAATCCAGATACATAAACCCACATGATGCCATGAATGACATGCACAGCTTTGTCTCATAAGAAAGAGCTAGAATTCAAGGGGATCTATGCATCTGTTTTTACCTCGTAATAGTATATTTGGCCGTGTACATCCAGCAATTTTCTTTATTATTTCTTTTTTATATCCTCGTAATTAATAGCATCTGTTTTAGATGTAGAGGCCATTATTAAAAAAAAAATTCTCATATAGTGTTCCAGCAATTTAAACTAGAAACTTCCGGCATACACTGTATTTTGCCACCATCAATTCCAAACAAGTCATGTTCTTTGTCCGGTTCTGAAATTATTTTTCTTGAAAAGAAATGGTTTAATTTTACTGTTGCTGGTTGTTGTCTTGCATTGAACAGAGGTACTACTACTGCTAGCATCTAATGAATTTGTGAACCAAAAAAACACACTTGTTTTTTTCACAGGCCTACTTTCTGGAGGATCATTCGGAGGAAATCAACAGAGGATTTCTCTGGGGTGCCATACAACATGACACTCATCAACTGCCTCCTCTCTGCATGGTAAACTTCTCAAAATATTCACAATAACCAAGTAACCAACATAACCTACAGTACAAGCTTAGCTACATGCCTCCTCGTAGAAATGAACGATACAATGTTTTGGAAACGATTCTAGGTTGGTCGGTAATTTTCATATTTACAGTTTACTAACTATTTAATGGTTTGCAATATGTAGGCCACTAAAATAAATATGGCTATCAGAAACGGTCAAAAATGTTACTATTTTTACATAAATGATACTTGTTCGATCAAGAATTTTTGGTACCATTTTCATCCCTACCTCCATGCCTTTGTGTAGCATATAATCCAAGATTGATGAGATGGCATAATATTATAATATGCTTAGAAGGATAGGACCATATAGAAAAAGTAGTACTCCTTCCGCTCTAAAATATAACAATTTTTAGTACTCAGGATTTATCCTAAAATATAATAACTTCACCAACGTTTCCTTCCCAACCAACCACCATCCTTTAGCAATCACTTTTCCCACCTACCTACACTTGTTAACCAATGAATCTAATAGTTGTATCTATTTTTTTAATAACTGTGTCCAACTCTAAAATTTTTATAATTTGGGACAGAGTGAGTACAGAATACCTGCTGGAAAGGCATAATCTATATATGAGGAATTTTGAAAAGGAAAAGAGAGTTAAACTAATTAGCATGAATATTCTATTAAAAAATGTAGTTTAAACGAAACTGGATAGACTAGTACATTGTGGTTCATCCTTATTCCCATGTCACCTCAAATTGATTTCTGTCCTGACACTATGCCGTCAGGAAAAAAAATCCCTATTTCTCTACAGTTAGAAAAACAGTTTAATTTCCGGTAGAAAAAAAACTTGCAAAATTTGAAGCGTCCTTTAAAAGGAATTATGTCAGAATGGACCGAAAATAACCAGAAATTTACGATCCATCTAAACACACTTTTAAACCTAGTCAAAAACATTATGGGCTCGTAATTAACATTGGTATCGGGCCGATCACATCTTAACAGGCCCTAAATAACAACACGACACACGGTCAGGTTAGATTCGGTCAAAAATTATTTAGTTTGATTTCAAACAAATTCGCTCCGAAAATTTGGCAGAAAATTAAAAAGTAAATTTCATAAAACTACATATACTTTGGTCAAATTATCACAAAATTACAGATTTAAAAAGATATATCACAAAACTACAGATTTAGCACTAAATTTCTCAGAGAACTACAGATTTAAGATAGGGTATCACAAAACTACAGATTTAGTAACAAAATTATCACAAAACTACAGGTTTAGTGTCAATTCAATAACAAAACTTAGACATTTATAGCTCAAATATAACACTAGTGCTAAGGATTTAAACTCCAATATATATAGTTTTGTGATAACTTTGTTACTAAATCTGTAGTTTTGCGATACTCCACCTTAAATATGTAGTTCTCTGAGAACTTTAGTGTTAAATATGCAGTTTCGTGAAACATCTCCTTAAATCTGTAGTTTTGTGATAATTTAACCAGAGTATTTGTAGTTTTGTAAAATTTACTCAAAATTAAACCCTGCACACGGTTTAACGCTGCTGATGCCTTGTGTTGAATTGGGAAGGTACGGGCTGCCGTTCGTGTCCCCGAACAACATCCTGGTGTCGACGATCAACGGCGCCGGCGCGGTGATCGAGACGGCGTACGTGCTGGTGTTCCTCGTGTTCGCCTCCACCCACAAGACGCGGCTGCGCACGCTCGGCCTCGCCGCGGCCGTCGCGTCGGTGTTCGCGGCGGTGGCGCTCGTCTCCCTCCTCGCCCTCCACGGCCAGCACCGCAAGCTCCTCTGCGGCGTCGCCGCCACCGTCTGCTCCATCTGCATGTACGCCTCCCCGCTCTCCATCATGGTACGCGCCTGCCATTCTCAGCTTCTTGGATTGGATTTCATGGCGATTGCTTGCTTAGCTGCTTGCTGATTGGTTTTCATTGGTGAATCGATGCAGAGGCTGGTGATCAAGACGAAGAGCGTGGAGTACATGCCGTTCCTGCTGTCGCTGGCCGTGTTCCTCTGCGGCACGTCGTGGTTCATCTACGGCTTGCTCGGCCGCGACCCCTTCGTCACGGTGCGTGTAGTGCCCAGCCCACCGGCCGCCGGCCGCCGACACGCCGGCGGCGCTCCCGCGTGCAGCTCAAACAGTTGATTGATTTCATTGGTGTTCGATCGTTTTTGTTTGGACAGATTCCGAACGGATGCGGGAGCTTCCTGGGCGCCGTGCAGCTGGTGCTCTACGCCATCTACCGGAACAACAAGGGCGGCGGCGGCGGCGCCGGCGGCAAGCAGGCCGGCGACGACGACGTGGAGATGGCCGAGGGGAGGAACAACAAGGTCGCCGACGGCGGCGCCGCCGACGACTCGACGGCCGGCGGCAAGGCGGACACCGAAGTGTAGCTCTGGCGTGCGTCTCGAATCGGCTACGATTTCCCGCGTGTGTTCTACTACAAGTAGTAATATTAGCTAGACCCTTGCTGCTTTGATCTTTATTTTGCAAGATGTAATTAACCATGTTTGTAATAACGAGATAATTAACGAGAGTAATCCATGTGTCAAGAGGTCAAGCGTGACCTCTCCCACACCGTCCATGGCGTCCATCCCCCTCCTCAATCCGCGGGCGACCTCTCAGCCGCCCGCATCCCTAGCGGCGCGCATTTCAATCATCATCCGTCTCCACCATCCGCCGATTCGTCTCAAACACCGGCGAGACGGCGAGCAGCCAGCCAACGTCGTCGCGATGCCGCCGAGCAAGCTCCGGAAGGCGATCGGCGCGGTGAAGGACCAGACGAGCATCGGGCTGGCCAAGGTGGGCAGCGGCGGCGCGGCGGCGTCGGAGCTGGACGTGGCCATCGTCAAGGCCACCAGGCACAGCGAGAGCTTCCCCGCCGACGAGCGCCACGTCCGGGAGGTGATCGCGCTCACGCTCCACTCCCGCGCCTACGTCGGCGCCTGCGTCGCGTCGCTGTCGCGCCGCCTGGGGCGCACCCGCAGCTGGGCCGTCGCGCTCAAGACGCTGGCGCTCGTTCACCGCCTCCTCGCCGACGGCGACCAGGCGTTCGAGCAGGAGGTGTTCTACGCCACGCGCCGGGGGCACCCGCATGCTCAACATGTCCGACTTCTGCGACCGCTCCCGCTCCGACGCCTGGGACTTCTCCGCGTTCGTCCGCACCTACGCCGCCTACCTCGACGACCGGCTCGAGTACCGGATGCAGGCCAAGCACGGCGGCGCGGCGCGCCCTGGGCGGCCGCTCCGCGAGCAGCTGTACGCGTCCCCCGGGAACCGCTTCAACTACGACGACTTCATCATGAGAGACGACGAGGCCGGCGAATGCCGACGCCGACAAGGCGGTGGCGCTCGTGGCGAGGGAGACGCCGACGAGCGAGATGACGCTGGAGCAGCTCCTCGCCAAGGCGCAGCAGCTGCAGCACCTGCTCGACCGGTTCATCGCCTGCCGCCCCGTCGGTGAGCGAATCCTCCTGTTGCATTATCATTGCCATCGCCGGCGCGTGCACTGACATGGAAGAAGCGCGTGTCCGTCCGTCGCAGGCGCGGCGAAGACGAACAGGGTGGTGTCGGTGTCTCTGTACCCGCTGGTGAAGGAGAGCGTGCAGCTCTACTGCGAGCTCACGGAGGTGATGGCGGCGCTCGTCGAGCAGTTCCCGGAGATGGAGGCCGACGACTGCGAGCGCGTGCACGCCGTCTTCTGCGGCCTCGCCAAGCAGCTCGACGAGCTCGAGGCGCTCTACACGTGGTGCAAGGACGCGTACGTGTGCCGCCAGTCCGACGTCCCGGAGGTGGAGCTCATCACGCAGAAGAAGCTGGAGCTCATGGACGAGTTCGTCCGGGACAGGCGCGCCGCCGCGGCGCCGTCGCCGGAACCACCCAGGCGAGAGGCGTCCCCCGTTGTAGAGGACGACGTGAGCGCCACCAAGGCCCTTCCGGCGCCGGAGGAGCCGGTTGCTGCGGCGCAGGAGGAGCAGAACGCCGGGGGAGACGGTGCCTGCTGAGCCGGAGGCGCCACCGCTCATCGCCAACGGCGACGCCGACTTCCTGAACCTGAAAGGGGACGCCATGTCCGGCGAAGAGCACGGGCGGCAGCTGGCGCTCGCCCTGTTCGACGGCAACCCTGCCGGGTCGGCGCCGGCGCACGACGCGTTCGACCCTCGTCGACGGACTGGGAGACGGCGCTGGTCCAGTCCGCGAGCGCGCTCGCCCACCAGCGCGCCGAGCTCGGCGGCGGCCTCAGCATGCTGGTGCTCGACGGGATGTACGGCCACGCGGCGGCGGCGTCGACGGCCGCGAACGCGCAGGCGTTCTCCGGCAGCGCGAGCAGCGTGGCGACGCGGCCGCCGGGGGCGCCGACGCTCGCGCTGCCCGCGCCACCCGGGACCAGCGGCGACCCCTTCGCGGCGTCATGGCGGTGGCGCCGCCGACGTACGTGCAGATGTCGGACATAGAGACGAAGCAGCATCAGCTGGTGGAGGAGCAGATGGTGTGGGCAGCAGTACGGCAAGAACGGCATGCGAGGGCAGGGCGCGCTCGCCATGCTCGAGCAGCAGCGGCCACCGCAGCAGCAGATGCAGATGCAGATGCTGCCCAATGGGGGTTACAATTACGCAGGGTATCATCGGGGTACTTAGGTTGATCACTTGGAAAGATCTTTTCGTCGTTTTCTTGTTATAAAGATGTTAATTATGTTACACTTTCGAGTAAGCAATTTCCAAACATGTAGCGTAGTTTGCATTGCGATCTCGAGAGCGCCAGATCAGTTTGCATATTTTCTGCCTCTGTGCTGCACGTCATCGCTCTGTTCTTGGTGCCCATTGTACGTGGAATTTCGGACCTAACATGCGCGTGTTTATACCCAAATGTGCCGGTCCGTGTTATATATAATTCGGCACAAATATCAGCGTTGATTCAGCTCAAACGCGCGCACAATTTCAGGCCGTACACTAGCACAATTTCCGCCCAAATACGTGCACCGTTTCAGCCTAAATGTGCACGTAAGTTTGGCCGATAGAAGTACTGTAGGCATGTGCAAAACATAATATAGTACCAGGAATCCATGCCAAAACAACTAACTTAGGAGAAGATTAATAGCAAGTAAATAATAGGCCAAACCATGCAAACTTACATAATTAAGGTTCAAGTGCAGTCATAACACAATACACACAAGTTTGATAAACAAACTTTATTCAGCAGCAAGTAAATAAGGTAACACAAAGCGAATATCTGATCCTCAGTAGCGCGCCAGGCTAGACAGGTTCGGATCATAGAGCATCGCCATCGAGAACTAGGCCAAACCTTCAAAACAATGTACATTGTTGGCCCTCACAATGCTTGCAGTGACCACCAGTTCGAGCACTAGTAAATCCAGCAACAGTCCACGTGAAAGATTCAGCGAGGTTTGGCTTAGCTCGGAACGGCAGCAGGTGGCCACGAAGACATCTGTTGCGCGGGTACTGCCAGCATATGGAATCCCATTAGGTCATCAGTATGACAGTATCAGAGTCCTGAAGATTTAATAGCAGCAACTAAATTAGCTCAAAATAATTAATACCTGGAAAACAAACAACTTAAAAACGAAACTGTACCTCTAGAACGGTTCTGGACTAGTTATGACAGTGGGAACTGCATGCTGGGTTTTGAAGCAAAGCCACCGTTATTAGCAACAGCAGGTAAATCATCAACAATGCGCGTAGTTGGACGCGAGTCACCAGATGGAAAGGCAGCAGATAGAGTAGTACTGTATGTGAACTGATCCATGGGATAATGCCAAAATTGGTTACTTGGCAAAGGATGTGCATAGGATAATCTTGTGTCTGGAGCAAAGATATCATCCATATTTACATAATTTTCACTGCTAGGAACTCCAAAGTATGTGGGCTGTTGTTCAGTAACACCAGCATTGGACAGAGAAAAGCCATCACCATTTGGCACACCCAATTCAGCAAGCCCTGCAATTTCATTGTACAGATCATTTGTGCTAACCTCAAAAGCATGAGCTTCAGCTTCAGACATTGGTGGGAGACCAGAATGCTGCAAAATAAATAAATAAAATAATAAGCCCAGAGAAAAATCACCAAGACATTTTTGTATGCCCAAGCATAAAAGGAATACAAGGAGATCTGATAATGAACAAGCTCTATCTACCTCCCCAACAGGGTTGCCATGATGAGGAGAATCAGTTAAAAACCTAGAAAGTTCCTCCAATACAAGCCCATCAATTACAGGACTGTCTGCATTATTGATCACATTAGAACAGTTGTCCACAGAAACTACCTCATCACCAATAGATTCAACAGAGTGCTGGGAAGGCAGTTCCATGAGAGCACTTTCACCAGTAACAGTAATATTTTGACAAGTTGATCCATTCCCAGCACATACATGAGGTAAATGCTGCACAGGTAGTTCCTCAATAGCTCTGGCAGCAACAGAAGGCTGAACACGTGTATCATCAGTAGAATTTACTACCTCTGAAGAGGGCAGCAATGGAAACACAGAAGTTTCAACATTTGGAAGCAAGGGAAACATTTCAGCATCTGCATGCTCCCATTCTTCTTCATTAAATGGAGCCCCATATTGCTCCCCAATCCTTGGACCAAGGCCACTTTTCTTGAAAATTTTGCAGAGGACAAAATCATCCTGAACGTTAAATTAAAAGAACTATTGAGTGCAATATCCCAAATAGGATACATAAAGAGTTATAAAACCAATAATAGCTTTGTTTTAACTAAATCAAAATCCAAAAGAGTACTTCGTCGTTGATAGAGCTTTTCAAAAAAGCAAAATATTGGCTGGCATAAAGAGTGAGAAAAATAAAAACAAAACAAAGGGTTCATGCCTAGCACAATTTGCACTTTAGCCCCTACAAAACAGCACAAGGATTAATATTCTACTGTTTTTTATCTGTTTCTAGAGTTCTAAAATTTCTTCAATGATAACTACCGCACATAAAAGAGCATTATTAGCCAAGCATATTCCACTTTTGTTACTAACGGTTTAGAATACAATTTTACTTCCAAAGAGAACAAAAAGGAGATAATAACAGATCGATGAACATAAAATAAGGAATTACTAAATCTTGATCACATAAAGCTAAGTGTAGTTGTGAGAGCTTACTCGACAAGCAATACACATACTACTAGCATTACCTTTGAGAAACCAGCAGAGACCAATTGATTGTCTTCCATTTTGTATTCGTACATCACCCAATCAGTCCTGTTGCCTTTAGGTGCTTTGCCTTCATGAAAAATCAGTGTTTTCTTTGACCCAACAATGCGAGAGTTAAGCTCAATCGTTCTATCTTTCCCACTTGTTTTCCAGTAACCATTTGGTGTGGAACGATTTGTCCTAGACCCATTAGGATATTTCTTGTCACGTGGGCAAAAGAAGAACCATTCAAGATCTCTGCTCTGGAGACAGGATTGAGCTGCAGAAGATTGATGCATACAAATTAGAGCAAAATTGTGCATAAAATTGAGAATAAATGACATGTTTTTCTTGAGAAATTTTGTTTTCGTGCCCACCATTTTATCATTTATTTAAGTTTTCTAAAACATCATAACATGAGAATTAGGAATTACCAGGAAGATCCCAGGGAGCAAATTTATACAGTTCAACATCTGATATAGCAATAAGAGGTTTCTTTCCCATAATCTTCCTTTTCAAATAGTATGAAACAAGCTCTCTGTTGGATGAAAACGAAAGCCAGGTGGCAAGCAAGTTTGAGCCATCACTGCAGTGTATATCTTGAGCACCAATAAGACAACAGAGACCTTTGTTTGAGGTACAAGCAGAAATGCTTCACCAAATAATGCCAATACCAATAATCAACAAGTGATCTAAGATTGACCAGCAAGGGAAATGTTTGAGTGCTCAAACAACAGAATTTAGGAGCACAAACAATCAAGAGAACTTAGGAGAGAGCTGCTTTTGATGTTTGAGCACAGAAGGAACAAGAGAGGACTTCAGAAGATTGTATTGTGTGAACACAGCAGGACGGTTCACGTTATGACAAGTGTCCTGAAGGGAGATCAGGAGGTTGATCAGACCAAAAGGGAGATTGGTCCAACCTCAGAGAGAACAGAAGACGTGATTGTTGAGAAACAATCTTCGGCAAGACTCAAGCAGAGTTTAGATCGAGCACTCAACCGACAAATGTTTCTGAACCCAGATGAGAGAAAACTTGAGTCTTGCCAATTATGCTAACTACAACTGATTCACATGATAGGAAGTATTAGCACAAAACTCCAGGTGATCCACTTGTATCAAGTGAAATCTCGGAATTTTATGCAATATATGAACCAGAAGTAGCAGGAGAGGAAATAAGGATATTCCTCGCTGACTTCAGCAGACATGGGTGATTAGGATCAAAATCCTGCAAGTAAAATAAGACGGACATAAGAAACATGAATGGTCATATAAAGCAAAAGGTACAGGTTTTCCTAAATATGACATTCTAAACCCTTGATAAACCCTCCTGAGCATGTCCAAAGAAAGAAAATAGGCAGCTACTATTTTAATTTTCCGAGGAAACCGAAATAGAATAAGGAAAACTGAATATCGAATACGTATGTTACAACAAGGAAATCACAACTAGTTTTTGATTGATTGATATTTCCCGGTGAAATCCCCCCAAAAGAGATAATCTTCCCTTCAAATTGATCCTGGAGAATTCCAGATCTGTCCTAAACCACAGGTCAACGATCAAACGGAATCCCCAATCAACCTAACAAAAAAAACCGTACCTAAGTCAACGCTGCACAAACCAATGCTCTCCAAGCAATCCAATCCTTAATCCTAAATTACGTACATACCACTAACAAGACGGACCCAAAATCGACGATCAAATCGATCTCACACAAAACCTACACCACATCCACCACCCTGATCCGCGACCCGAACCCGATCGACGAGACCAATCCGATCCACACAAATCCATCAACCCCCATCCCCGAATCGTCGAACCCAACGCCCAAATCGTCACGAACCCTACCCCCACAACACATCCCCCGACGCAAACCGCGCCCTAATCCAAAAGCCCGCACAGAACCAGCGCGGATTGGAGATTGGAGAAAGGGATTCGAGAGAGAGATCGGGGTGAACTTACGCGGAGGAGGCAGGGGAGCCAGCTGGTCGATTGGGGATGCCGCGGAGGAGGAGGGAGGTGAGCGCCTGCGCCCGCGCCGCCGTCTGGTCAACGGAGAGGATGAGGGTGTGAAGGATTTTCGGAGGAAGCAACCGCTCGCGTCGCTGTGATGGGGGCTCTTTTATACCCCCCAGACGCGGTGGCGTGGCGCTGGTGCTGGGCCGAGAGGCTGACGAGTGGGCCCCACGGAATCGGCTCTTTTACTTCCGGGCCCGGCCGAGAGGCTGACGAGTGGGCCCAGGAGATCGGCTCTTTTGCTTTCAGGCCCCTCCCCCTCTCCCCTCGCCGCGTCGTGCGGCTTCGAGGAAGCTTCGCGTGCACGCAACCTCGGTTTTGGCGATTTTTCAGTCGCCTCCCCGGTGTTGACTTTCCTGCGTTCGTTTGATTAAAATATACTAATACTAAGGTGGGAAAAGGGTTTGGAAGATTGGGGTTGTTTTGGTAAGTTTTGCCCCGACTCGGTAGTTGCCCGGCGATTTCTTGTCATTTGTTCGTTTCTACGGGTGGTTTAGTGACTTGTGAGAGGCTGAAGTGTGGGGCCCTGTGGTTTGCGTGGAGGTGTGGAGGGGAGGTGGTGGTGGTCCCTACTTCGGTTACTATTGGGCCGCATTTGAGTGCTTTCTTATAGTTGGGCTTTATACTATTTGGGCCGAGCAGATGTCTTGGCTCTCTGGTTTGTGTACTCTTGTCACCGCTGACAGCCTGGTCGGATCTTTTGATCATTTCCGTGAGCCTCACATGAAAGATTGTTTTTTGTATTTTACATAGTTAATTCGAGGGTCAAACTTGGTCAAGAATGTATACATTCAGTTAGGAGTAGTTTCTGCATCCAGGTGATTTATGAGTTATGACCTGCAATGGGGGCTCCTAGCGCGCGCGCTTGCGCCAGAAGATCAAGTCGCGAGCGCGTGGAGCTGACTAGGAGTCGTTTCCCTTTTGCTACGTTCAACCCGTGTAAGTGCCCCCCTCCTACTGATACTAATAATTTGATTAACTCTAATAAATACAGTACTAGCTAACATGAAGATTTAAATTTTAGATTCAGAGTTGAAACTTTTAAAATTTGAAACTAAAAGTTTTGAATTTTGGACTTGAAAGTTCTAGAATAGGAACTGATTTTTTTTTAATTTTGGATTTGAAAGTTTTGAAAATTCGGATGAAAGTTTTTAATTTTTAGTTGAAAGTTTTTGAAAATTTGAATTGAAAGTTTTAAAATTTAGGTTGAAAGTTTCAAATAATTGATTTGAAAGTTTTCAATTTTGAGTTGAAAGTTTTAAAATTTAGGTTGAAAGTTTTAAAATTTTGAGTTGAAATTTTTAAATTTGAGTTGAAAGTTTTAAAAAACGGGTTGAAAGTTTTCAGATATGAGTGCTCATGTTAATCACGGCACCTAATCAAAAATTAGAACTAATAATGAAGAATTATAGCGTTAATTAAGCTGTAGATTGATTTGCCTCACTTGCCCGACTGCCCCTTCGCGTTAATTCCTATCTATACTAGCACATGCATGCGTCGGCGCTTTCAGGAAGAAAAACAAAAAAGTCAAAAGTGTGGTTGGGCCTTGGGCTTGGCTAATGATGGGCCAAAACGGAAACGCGCACTAGTTATTTATCTAGCACGTCTGCGCCGATTAGCAATTTCGACCTGCAATCTAGAATTTTCTTCCGAAGTACTCCTTCCATTAAAAAAACCAATTTAGAATTAAATTTGACACAATCTATGGGCCGTTTTGGATTGAAGCCAAAACGTGACACCAAAATTTTGGTAACTTTAATATTAAATATGCTAGTTTAGATTGAAATCAAACAATTGGTAGTGCCCACACTTAATTTGGCTACATTCTAAAATCTTCTTCACTCTTATACTAATTTTTGCTTTATATTGGTATTAAACTAAACATAGACTAGCTAACTTTGCCCTATCAAAAATTGGTAGTGTCAAAATTTGTCTAGATTTTACCACTACCAATTAATTGGTAGGGTAGAGAAACAAACAGGCTCTATAATCTAGAGAGAAACCAATACAGACTGGTATCAGACTGTGTCAAATCCAATTCATTGGTTTTTCTGTGGTAAAAGAATTTGGAATCTCTGTTAACAGTGAGCTTGTTCGTCAGTTGCACACTGCGGTTGTATAGCCGCTGCATGCAGCTACAGTTGCCACCATAAAAGGTTACAAGATATTTTGATTTTGGTTAAAATGTTTAAAGTTTGATTAAGTTTATAAACAAATATAATAATATTTATAATACTAAATTAGTTTCATCAACTCAATAATTAAATATATTTTTATAATTAATTTATGTTGTATTGAAAATGTTACTACTCCATCCGTATCAAAATATAAGCATTTTTAGACTATGACATGGTCTACGAGATGCTACTTGGACTAATAAAATCTATAAAAATAAGATGTTTTAAATAAAAAGAGTTATATATTATGATAGTTTGTTTAATGATAAATATAGTAACATTAATTTTACATGATTGATATTTTTTTTTATTATTGGCTAAAGTTAAAAATATCTAATCTGTCACTATACTAAAAATACTTATATTTTGGGATGGGGTAAGTATTTTTTTTCCCAGGAGACTTAGTCAAACTTAAACAGTTTGACCTAAAGTAAAAAACTTCTTTTTTAACCTGAAACGGTGGGAGTAATTAGCACTATCGAACATCCCCCAGGAGACGCAGGCGGAGAAGGCCGGGTCGCTGCGAGCTCCCAGGTGACGGTGGCGGTTAGCAGCTTAACGTCGGTGAAGTGCGGACTACGGAGCTTGATCGCCGGTGACGCCCAGTCGCCTATCGCGTCTTACGCGGCCCGCTAGATAGAAAACCCGGCATGCAGTAGCAGACAGCTAAGCAATTAGTATATACCATTGGTCAATGCAGCTGAGTGGTTATTGGCAATTTTCCTCTTGTTTACAAGCAAAAGATGCTTTTGTGTACTTGTTTATTATCTTCAATCTGCGAACGGAGACTTGCTGTGCAGATGCAGTGTCATTGTCGAGTGAATCAAAGCATTTGACAACTATACTTCTTTTGCGTCCATGGCTTCCAGTGGAATGCCTTTTCAATTCGAGTACATCATTTTTCAATCTCTTGGTAGCTGTCCGTACCACTTGATTTATTCATGCGGTTATGAGACGATTGAAAGTGGTGGGTGTGGTGGAGTGCAGGTCTCCAACAGAGCTTAAAATATAATGCCTGTAAATTACATACTCTCTACGACTGTGTTTAGATCCAAAGTTTGGATCCAAAGTTTGAATCCAAACTTCAGTCTTTTTCATCAATCAACCTGTCATACACATACAACTTTTCAGTTATATGATCTCCAATTTCAACCAAAATCTAAACTTTGCGCTGAACTAAACACAGCCTACATTTTATATTACAATCATTATATGTTTATTTTAAATTAAATATCTTTAAATTTGATCAAGTTTTTAAAAATATCAATATTTCTAACACAAAATAAATATACTATATACGATATATTTATTAAACTAATTTGGTTTTATAGATGTTATGATTTTCTATAAATTTGATTAAGCTTAATGAGATTAGACTTAGGACAAATTTAAAGTGACTTATAGTATAAAACGGAGGGAGTAACACCTTTAGCATAAATTCAGTGAGGTGATACATTAATGATTGATAGTCGGTCACTTAGCCCTGTTCTTTTGTGATCTGATTTTTTGGTTTTCATTTGCACATTTTCTAAGCTTTTAAAACGGTGTGTGTTGTGAAAAATTTTCTATATAAAATTTTCATGAAATATTTGTTTCTAAAGCAACTTTCAATTTTATAGTAGTTATTTCATTCATTTACACTCTCAAGTAGCTATAAGAAAAAACAGACTACCCATCTATTTCAGTTATCTCAACGGGCCTTGTCTCCATCCCTTGAGTATATGATGTTAGTGCTTATATTTCTTAATCGAAAAGGAGCTAGCGAAAAGAACCTTTCTTTATCTTATCATCAAGGTAGGTAATCTGGCCATTTATAATTCTTTCATCCGGCAAGCAAAGTACGGAGTACAACGCCAGTGCAGCACAAATCAGGCAATTCCAGAAGCCTTTGCGCCTCTCCCTCTCGCACACAGACAGACAGCTCCAACCAACACTTGCACGCTCAATCGCTTCCCCCACCCAAAACCACAGACATGTGGGCCCCACCGTCTCTCTGACCCCACATGTCAGTGACATACCCCACTCCCAGCCCCCACCTGCCTCAAGCAAAGCAAAGCAAGCAAAGCAACCGCCTCCCCTCGTCGACCCCCCCTCTCCCGGCTCGCGCCGTCACGCGACGCGACGCGCCGCGACGCCGACGCGAGCTCGCGGGGTTACAAAGACAGCTAGCTCGCCTCGCCTCGCCGCGCGCGCGCCGCCGCCACCCGCACGCCCGCATAGCGGAGGCGGGCGGCATTCGGGCCGATTTGGCGAGCTGGGGGAGCCGGCGGATGGGAGATCTGGCGGCGGGGGAGGAGGAGGTGGTGGTGGTGGTGGCGTCGAGATGGTGAGCGCGGCCTCTAGCCGCGGGGGAGGCGGCCCCGCGCGACACGCCCCGAGGGGCGGCGCGGGGCCTGGGAGCCCGCGGGTCTCCGCGCAGCGAAGGAGGTGGTGGTGGTGGTGGTGGGCGGCGTCGCCGCCCTCGGCCTCGGGCGCGTCGTCGCTGGAGCGCGTGGCGCTCGCGTTCTTCCTGGCCTCCGTGGCGCTCGTGCTGTCCTGCGCGCTCTACCTCTACGTGTTCCGGTACCTCGGCCGTGGGAGCGCCGTCGCGGGCTTCGTGGGCGACGACCTCGAGCCGTGCGACGTGTTCGACGGCGCCTGGGTGCCCGACGCCGGGTACCCGCTGTACAACAGCTCGCTGTGCCCGTTCGCGGAGCGCGGGTTCAACTGCCTGGCCAACGGGCGGAGGGACACCGGGTACCTCAAGTGGCGGTGGAAGCCGCGGCGGTGCGACGCGCCGAGGTTCACCGCCCGCGCCGCGCTGGAGCGGCTGCGCGGGAAGCGGGTCGTGTTCGTGGGGGACTCCATGAGCCGCACGCAGTGGGAGTCCTTCATCTGCATGCTCATGGTCGGCGTGGACGACCCCAAGACGGTGTACGAGGTGAACGGGAACGAGATCACCAAGACGATACGGTCCTTGGCGGTGAGGTTCGCGTCGTTCGACCTCACCGTGGAGTTCTTCCGCTCGGTGTTCCTCGTCCAGCAGCGGCCGCCGCCGAGGCACGCCCCGAAGAGGGTCAAGTCGACTCTGCGGCTGGACAGGTTGGATAATATCAGCAGGAAATGGGTGAATTCAGATGTGTTGATTTTCAACACAGGACACTGGTGGACTCCGACAAAATTGTTTGAAATGTAAGATCACTTGTTTCATTTTGGTATCCTCTTTAGTTCTTTGTTCTAAGCATCATACATTAGACATGTGTTTGCTATGTTGTACAAGTATCTTTTTTTTTGAGTAAATTTCACAAAACTACAGGTACTTTGATCAATTTATCGCAAAACTACAGATGTATCACAAAACTACAGATGTATCACAAAACTACAGATTTAACGCTAAATTTATTATAAAACTACAGATTTAAGATGTAATATCACAAAACTACAGATTTAGTAACAAAGTTATCACAAAACTACAGGTTTAATGACAATTTAATCACATTACTTGATCAATTATAAGTCCAACATAATATTAGTGCTAAGGATTTAAGCCTCAAAATCTGTAGTTTTGTGATAATTTTATTATTAAATCTGTAGTTTTGTGATACTTAGCGTTAAACCTGTAGTTTTGTGATAAATTTATTGTTAAATCTGTAGTTCTGTGATACATCACCTTAAATCTGTAGTTTTGTGATAATTTAACCAAAGTACCTGTAATTTTGTGAAATTTACTCTTTTTTTTGATAAATGAAGCATTTATTAATCTCAGACGATTACATCAAGTTGATAGAACCATACTAAGAAAACTCTTGGCCTATGTTGTATGAGTATCTATTATTAGAAACATTTGTTATGTGATGAATTTTAGGCATATGCTTAAATATGGTCAGATGGGTAGCACAGAACCTTCCATTTTGATACATACAGTTGGGGAATAGGATGGGATTTGTTCATTTGAAATTATCACCAAATTTGAGTATATCTATGCCTCTTAAGCAAAAGAACCACAATTGGTGAAGGGAAACTAGATGGCTTCGTGTTTCTAGTTCCTAGTTTTCCAGTTCTCCATGTTACCTTTACACGTTGATGTTGATTATTGAAACCTAGGCTTCATCCAATTTGTGATGGTACTGTTGAATTGGCAGAGTGAACAGTTGCTAATACAGAATGTATTTGGTGGATGTCATGCATCTCAATCCATATGTTTTCCTTTCCCGTTTTAACCTGTAACTTGTTCACTGGTCTCATGACATTGGGAACACACCAATTTTATCGTCTTTGAGTAAGATTGTATAAACTACAAAGTTCACTTAAAATTACTTTCTCGTTGTTACAAATGAACTGAATGGAGTTTGTCATACCTAAATTTCCCTTTATATGTTTCTGTGTGAGTTAAGTGCGATGCAATTGATATTATTAGCATTTCTGGCTTGGTTTTGTGCAGGGGTTGTTATTTTCAGTCTGGACGAGCGCTTAAACTAGGAACATCTGTCGAGGCTGCTTTCAGGACGGCTTTGGAAACCTGGGCTTCATGGGTTGAAAAAAGAATCGATTTAAACAGAACTCACGTTTTCTTCCGAACATATGAGCCATCCCACTGGAGGTTTGCTTTCTGAATGCGAACAACTGCTCTTTTCTGTACAACCTGTTTGTCATACCTTTTTATGAGCATAATTTGAAGTGAGTTTATAGATGCAATATTATATGTATACAGTTTAACCATGTCAATTCAAAATGAGAATAAATTATTAAAAGAATGGGTTAGTAAGTAAATTTTTCAATGGATGACCAAACTATAAAATATGAATTCACTAGAAAAACATTCATCATTTGGCAACTTCACATGTTAAAATCAGCATTTATATCCACAATTCAATGCCCAAGTAAAGTCCACACATAAATTTAAATCATATTAAGCGTTATAACTTTTATTTGGTAATGAGTATAGATGATCGCAGCTATTGATGATTATGGCATATCCATTTTGTTACGCTAACTTGGTGTCCTTGTCCATCTTCATCTCATCAGTGATCAATCCAATTTCGAAAGCTTTTTTTGACCTGCATTTGATTTAGTTATTCATATTTTGCTTGCACTTTATCATCTCGGATTTGAGAACCATATTCCATTTTTGTTAAAGAGGGGACATGTCTGAACAATTCACTGAAAATTTGCATTACCATTTCAGTGATCTGTTAAAACCTTCTAACTGTATCCAATACGAACTGTGACAATATTATGTTGGGTCCTGGGTCCATATAGAAACTTCAGCCTCGCTCGATCGTGCACTTGTGCTAGCTGCTGTGCAGCTACAGTGCATCAGAAAATCGGCGGCGGCTGTGCTGCTGCAGCTAGCTAAGCCGAGCACCCTCTTCATCTGTTTGCACCTTGTCATTTTACATTGTTAAATTTTGTACTGCAAAATATCAGCATTACCTCTTCAATTCTTAGAACTATGGTATAATCTGAGACGACCATGGTACCTCAAAACTAGCATTTCCTGATTTTTTTTATACTTATAATATTTCCTCTATACGTAACGTTTGACAAATCAATTCTGTCCTTCGTTTCCTCTTCTGTAAGAGCTAATTAAAGAATTGTTTCACCTTTACAGTGATACAAATCAAAAGGTATGTGAAGTAACAGAACAGCCTTCATCAGAGGCCAAAGGAAATGATAAGAGTGAATTTGGGACTATACTTGCCGATGTTGTGGCAAACATGAAAGCTCCTGTCACTCTACTAAACGTGACTTTAATGGGAGCATTCCGAAGTGATGCTCATGTTGGCACCTGGAGTTATCCTCCCACTGTACTTGATTGCAGCCATTGGTGTCTCCCTGGAGTTCCTGATGCTTGGAATGAACTGGTATTTTCATACCTTTTAACAAATGGTGAGTTATGATAGTGGCTACCTTCATTTCTCTATCCACGAAAAGGCAAAACTATGTATTCCTATTAAGATGTATCACTAGATTTGACCAGCTTTTCACATTCCAATTTCACAGGTTGGCGAAAGATGGCCCGGTGATTGCTGACTCTTGACAGTATACTCAATATAATTTTTTCCAGCTTGAGTATTTCGAACTTCAGTTTTGTCTGCTAAAGAACAAGAAAACATGAAACAGTGTACTTTTCTAGGTTGTTTACTGTGCTTCTACATTTTTTTTGTCCTCTTGTACAAGGTAATGCATTAGATTTTGGATGGTTTCATTTGTCTGTACGTAGTGATAATTCATTCTATACATTGTAAATTACTACATGTTTCAACTTGTATGTACTATTGTACTAACAATTCACTTCATACGTTGTCATAATATCTGCTCTTTTTCAACAAGTAATGAAGCTCGCAAAGCTGGTAATACTTGCAAATGTTTTGTTCTACTACGTTGGTTATTATGTACGCATCTCAATCATGAACATTTAAGACGTACAGCGTACTACACAATTGGTAGTAAATTCAAGAGCTCAGGAATGTTTCCTGCAGTATCCTAGTAACTGTTAACTGCGTTGTAGTACAAGAAAAGCTTTACTTCCATTATAACCAACAAAGGACAGCCTCTCTGTGCAGCATCTCTTTCTCGCAGAAGTACTCAGGTTTTTCACCAAGGAATTTACATGTGCCATAACTTATTAGCTAAACCAACCCGAAAGAATTGTTAGCCATCAACAACGCAGCGAGACACAGCTGCAGCCATGACAGCAATGGAGGGTGTTGTTTTTTTTTTGGTGTGTTGGAAAGGCCTAAGCATGGCAACCTACACAAGCTGTTTCTATGCATGTATAGTGCTATATAGGATGGATTTTTGTGTACTAATAATATCTTGAGCTATCTACAGATCATGAGCTTGATCTTGTCGCTGGCACAGGGTTGTTGTTCGTCGGGTTCTTCTCACCCCAATGCAGCAGCATGCTCTCCCAGTAGCAGAACTTCTCGTAGCAGATAGTCAGTCTTGGATCGGTGATATTTCGCCGCCAATGTCCATCTTCCAGGTTTGCCTTCTCAGCCTGCCTCCGTTCCCATTCCAGCCCAGCCTTCAGCTTTGATCTCAGCAAGCAATAGGACTGAAGCTTCTCGGGCATATTGTCATGCACCTTCCACCACCGGGCGTGCGCGACATCGCTTGCGAATTCGCGCATCAGGGGGATGTTCCAGTTGCAGTCATAGTCTCTGAAGCACAGCCATGGCTTCATGCCCAGGTAGTGGAGGACATAGAGGATAGGCGGGTCTGCGCCAAACAGCTCAGTCTTCTTCGCCTTCGCAGAATCGTCGTCGCCCTCCCAGAAATGCTTCAAGAAGTTCATGTGCTTGGGGATGCGGTGCCACCATGTGAATATCTCATTCAGATATCCTTGGTCACCGCCGTTGTACGATGTTATCTCATTGATGTGATCCATCAGTAGCTGGAATGTGCAGTTTGACGGCTCGATGACCATCACACCAGAGTTGAAGAGTGTCGCATTGTTGCCAGTTGCGGTAATCTCTGGCATCGCGAACAGGAAGTCGACATTCCTCAGGATAAGGAGATCAGCATCTATGAATATGATCTTGTCATAGTCAGTCAGCTGCCACAACCTGAACTTGCTGTAGTTCCACTCGTTGTAAGCATCGCGCTCAGCTTTTGGATTCCTGATTCTTTGGATTACCCTCACCTTCCAGCCTGCAGCCTCCAATCCTTTTCGGTGGTGATCACTTATCGTGTCATCGACAAGGATAACCAGATCCCTAGTTGACCCTGCTTGGCGAATGCTTTGAGCTGCTGAGATAGCACCACAGACATATTCACTTGCTGAGTGCAGTATAGTAGCATATGCTTCTCTTCTTCGATCCACTGAGTAGAGTCTTGCTGCAGTAATACAAACAAATGTTAGCTACTGAGTTTCTAATTCAGTTCAGAAAAGACTAAAAGCTGACATTAACATGTGTTTATGGAGACTATAACCACGACAGACTTGCCATTACAATGTACTATTAGATTCTAAATGTGCAGAAAACAGTTCTAAACATGTTTTAGTTAATGACAGCATTCTAGATTGCCTGACTCTTGGCATGCATATCAATTGATCTAGGTAACCATAAGTGGAATAAGATTGAAAACTCTAGGCCAAAATTTGTTAACTAAAAAGGCAACTAACCTTTTGCTTTGAGCGGAACAGCAAGCTCGCAGGATCCAACTGGAAGCCTGAGCTTTTCTCTTAAAGCCTTTAAGTCAGGGCTATACAACCAAGCATTGCCTTCATGTTTCACAAGGTTCTTGCACGGGAAGAGATTAGGAATAGGGAAGCAGTCAGTGACAAATAGCACATGGACCTTCTGGTTGCCTTTCGAAGAGGCTACAGCCAATTTTGCTGCTGAGAGCTGCAAATGGAGTCGTGCAACATCTCTGGACCAACCGCCCACCCGGGTGCAGGGAAGTTTCACAGCAATAACATCAAAGTGTGAGCCTTTTCGAACATTAGGATCTGGAAGTGATGGACAAGCCGGTATATCAGTTTCTTCCTCCTCATCAATCCATTCAGGATACAGGGTGTCCCAAGTAATACTGTCCTTGGCATGCTCAAGTCTTACAATGGAAACAGCACTTCCTGGGAGCAACTGTGCCCAAGATCCATACTCAGTGCTGTTAAAATTCAAGAGTCCAACTTTGAGCTTTTGGCTACCAACATTGAGATTTTCCAGTGCCCTATATACATCCTCCCACTGAACATCAACAGATGATACATATCGTGGGTCGTAACTTGATTTGTCCCATATCCAACCAACATCCACATACCTGCAGAGAAAATGAGTTCACATGAGAAAATAATAACAGTATGTAGGTATTTGGCTTTCCTTTTACCCTATAAGAAAGTTCAATGAGACTTCTGAATAAGTTGTGCTCACCTAGAACTTTGTAACTGATGCTCGTAAAAGGTTGGAGTTAGGAGGGTAAGGAACGTCGCAGAAGTGATAGCCAGGAGCAAATATCTCAAAGTTTTGAACTTGCAACCAGAGTTCTTTTCAAGGACAAGAACTCCAAAATTTCAACATCTTTGTAAATCCTACTTTTGGGGGTCCTCCTCTTAGTTGTGTCATCACTGCAGAAGGTAGAAACACATTCAGTGTCAAGATATTTTCAGAAACATTCAGACATCAATGGACTAGTTTTGCCAAATAGGATTTAGTTAAAAGAAATGTGTCAACTCATTGATAGCCTTAGCCTCTCCTCTTAGCCTAGAATGCTAGCGAAATAAATGACAAGTTAGCTGCAAATTCCACAATACGCAAATTTCTGAACTCTCTACGACTACATGAATACATATTTATGTCCTTTTAATCCCTTTCATTTTCATTTAAATCACAATCATAGACAAATAAATGCAGGATCACTACAAAGCAAAAACCAGTTCTGCATTATAGAGGACCTCTTTGCAGGGCACAAATGGAGGATTCTCATAGGAAGAACATATGCTTTAACTAAAAGGTTAGAGGCACAAATGGAAGTTTCAGTGAACCAAATCTTGCATAAAGGTACCCCTAAAAACAGCAGCAAGGATGTAGCAGCTACACTTGTAAAAATAGCACTTTCAGGTACCTACTTTCCCCTAATGATTAGCTCAACAAGGTAGATATGGAATATTTTTTATATACAGGAAGTGCTATTATATCATCCCTTGAGTATGCTATAAATCTCAATAAGTGGAGTGTTGAGAACATCAAAGCACTTAATTACAAAAACACAGAGCAATGCCAAATTAAAGTATCCAAAAGTGCGTTCTAATAAAAAAAGGAGAGGAGAAAATGCAGTATATCCGCTAGTTGGATGTGAAAGCGAGATACACTAAAAGATGTTTCCCAATAAAATAAGGAAACCGTAACAACAAAAGCAAAGTCCTCAGCACTAATAAATATTCTTATAAAAAATATCATATGGACATCTATTTCACAACTTTCCTGCTTCACTCATCAGACACTTCTTTGAGGAACAGAAAAAACATTACTACACAATCACAAAGGGTCACTTTGCACCAAACACACTCACATGGCTTCAATCAACTCAAAATTCAAAGTAGGATCAACCCTTCAACACCCGTTGTGACGCACGAATTAGAATTCGCAACCATGACACCCAAAAACAAACATAATCCTGACAAAGCATAAAAAAAAATCAGGAACCTAACCACTCAACTACTACTAGTATAGCACACAGGCAATAAGATGATCCAAGAACGCTGAGATCACCCGACGGCAACATAAGCCATAGCCTGCATCCCCTACACGTCACGCAGTGACAATCCAGCACTAATAGCACAAAGATTTTTTTTATTTTTTTTGGGAAACAAAACTAGTGGCACAAAGTCAGACTTGCATATCCCACAAGAGTCAGTCGCCGACCATGTCATGCCATCATCATCAACAATACCGGGGCACCATTGCATCATCCAAGAGATTCAGCGGTTGGTCCACGAAGAGGTCAAAACGCCAATCCTGATGAACAGGCTAAGCAAAGGCTCCATCGCTTAACAACACAATCGATCGCATTAACCAATGCGAGCGCCACTGTCCGTTGCGTGCGTGTTCATCACAAGATTTTGGATTGAACCGCACCGCACGCACGGGAATTCACCCCAATTGCCCACCCCTAATGCAGAGGTTGCTCGCGAAAGGGCTTAAACCACCAACCACTACACTACACCACCAGCAGCAAGTAGTAATTAAAGTGGAGGAGGCGGCGAGCGAAAGAACCAAGACGACGTCGACATCGTCGTCGTCGCCGTCGCCCACCGTCTCCACCGGCCGGCAAGAAGCGGCGGCGCGAGGAAGAAGAAGAAGAGATTGTGGGGGGATCTTACGACGGCGCTCCGGCCGGCCGGTACCGCGTCTCCAGCGATCCCATCGGCGGTCACGCTTCTTCTTCTCCTCTCTCTCTCTCTCTTCTTTCTCTCTCTGGAGAGGCGAATCACGCCGCCGCCGCCGCCGCCGCCGAGGCGCCGCTTCTCATCTGCAATGACAACGACAACAACAACAAGAGCAGGGCAATGTCATGTAAAACATGCAGGCCACCGGCACAACGAAGAACACAGATAACCAGATGGAGAGAGAAAAAAAAAGGAGAGAAAAAAAATGAGAAAAAGAAGAAGCGAGCACGGACACCTACACACCATGAACAGGAGAGGGAGAGGCTAGAACGGTGGAGTCAAGAAAAGAAGATGAGGAGGAGAAAAAAAAAAAAGAGAAAAGAGGCAGAGTTGGAGACCCAATGCAAACATGAGCCTGACACCACAAAAAAAACCAAGAAAAAGAAAGGAGAAGAACCCCAATAAACAAAACCAATCTACTCTGCCGTTGATCAGAGAACCAGAATCAACACGAACCGAAAAAAGAATAAAGAAAATGGGGGGGGGGGGGGGCAACAACGAATCAACCAAATGCCGGTGCCATCAATGGAACAAGCACTCACAACTCAAGAACCAAGAACACACCACGCAATCACAAGAAAAAAAAGGGGGTCGCCATGGTTACCTGCAGCGAAGGCGAACCTGAATCGGCGAAGCGGGAGGAAGAAGAAGAAGATGATGATGATGATTAAGAAGAAGGCAGGTGAGGTGAGTGACGGCTTGTGCTCCTCTGCCTCTCTCTGTATCTCTCCACAAAGGCTACTCCTATATACTACGAAGAGCTCATGAGGAGGGGAAGCTCGTTTATATATATATTTATTATAGAATTGCGTGATTGCATCTCACGCGGGGGGAAGGAGGAGGAGGAGGATGAGGAGGCAAAAGAGCAAGCGCGAGCGAATGCGCGGCGCACTGAGCCGCGGCGGCAATGGCGATTACTGGGATGGATTTTTCTCTTTCTTCCAATTATGAGATTATACGTACAGTGGTGTACTTCGGGTCAGGGCCAAATCTTTCGAGGGGGGGGGGGGCTATACGCATCGAGAGAGAGAAGAAGGGAAAAAAAAAACATTTAGTCGGTGCGTGTTCTTATCTCAGAAAAAAAAGCTCGAGTCTTTAACCCGGGAGGACGAAAGCGAGCACTGAAAAACACTTCCTTCCTTGGAAGGAAGTGCAGGGATTTTGCTTAGCGTTACAGGAATTAAATGTGTTTTTTTAAAAAAAACATTTTGTTCTCTGCCTATTTTGCTCTGGCGTGTGTTTATTTGGAGTGGAGAAGAATACTCCTAAAATAACTTTTATTTGTCATGTGTAACTGAATAAATATTTTAGTCACGTTGTTTAGCTATGTAGAGCTAAAAGTAAGTCTTTTTGAACGGACGTATTACTTTTTGGTAACAAATAAGCCAAAATAAATTAGCTTTTACTTTATACCCTTTTTTTTTCAGAAAATACGTAGAAGACGTGTTTGCATGTACATTCTCTAACGTGCCATTTTAAGGAATGTATAAGAGATGGATTACCAGGTATTCAGTAAATATTGTCTAAAAAAGGGTATTCAGCAGATACCTTCTCCTACCTAAAATGTATTCTCTTGTGATTATACGTAGCAGTATTCAAATCTCGATGGATAAAGTTATGCACCAAGTAATCGACTACCAAAGTTGGTTTTTCTTATCTGTTTTTCATGAATGAATGGAGTAAGTAAAATTAGAAAAAAAAATATCTTGGGGATATATTCCTAGTTGTTGTCTGTCAGGCTATCTTTTGACATGAACTTATTTCTTTCTTCATTTCTTTTAAAACACGTGAATTTATTTCTAGCATAGACTAAAGATGTCAAATTTTCATCTATAGCACGAAGGTCATGCTATAGATCGTCTTCCATCCATCATCGCTTCATCGTTTGCCCTATGGTTTATAAACCAAAGCCAAAATTTAAATTTTAAAACTTGATTTTGAATTTGATTTTGATTCTTTTTCAATATAGCTTTTTTCAACTTTGGATTTTCAATCACTAAGAACATATATAAAAAAAATACTCACATATTATTTTTTAATCGTTAATAAGCCGTTATGGCTTATAATAAGACTAGACCAACCGATGGGGACCACACTCCCACGACAAATCTTAACAATATCACCTATAATTATAAGGTATAACAAACTGTTATAAAAGGTTAGCCCATATAGCAGAATAAGGAGGGAAGGTTAGTCTCCGTTCAACTGTATCGACTAACTTATACTATAACATAAACAACAACTTCAATCGAATCAATGTTGTATAATTGTGATGAGGTTGATCATGCGTATACATACTTTTTTTTTAATAAGGAAAATGTGTTACATCATGCGTATACATACGGGTGACGATGAATGAATTCCCTTGCCGGAATTGCGAGATCAGAGAGCGGTGGTGGAGGGAAAGGCCACGGGATGGAAGACGATCTAAGCCGCCCATGGCCATGATCGGGGTCAGGAGTTAAATCGGCGTGGGTCCTAGCTCCTCTGTGGCGATTTTGGAGTTCAATGCAGTGGCCATCGCTGATTGAGGAAGCTGAAGAATGCAGTGCTGTGTGTTTTACCAGATGATGATGTGATGGAGTGGTGGTGGTGTGCATATGGTTTGGGGCCTATCTTGGATTTTGGTTTGCTAGGAAACATTCTTAGTGCAGGTTGATTCCTTTTTACTGGCGGTTCACTGTTTGCTGAACAAGGTCACTTACATAGTCTGTTTTTTGACTTTAGCTGTGTTCTTTATAGAGGTTGGGACCTATTTCCTCAGCACGTAAAACGGAACGATGAATTAACGCATAATTAATTAAATATTAACTATAAAATTTAAAATATAGATTAATATGATTTTAAAAACAACTTTTCTATATAAACCTTTTGAAAAAAATATCGTTTAACAATTTAAGAAACGTGTATGCGAAAAACCTATAACTAAAATTATTTTTTAAAACTTTGATTATAATTTTAGTGTTAATTTTGGGATTTTTTAATCCTAGTTTATTTTTGTATTAGCTTTTAACTGTGAATGATATAATATAAATGTTTTAATAATAAATATTTTTTTGGTTGCTTTATTTGTTTTTCTACTACTTATCCTTCATAGCTCAAGCGATAGGACAATTAATAGGTTAAACTAAAAAGGTGAGGGAAATTGGTTGTCGGTATATATCTCTCCAATGCAGGGCAACGTATTGTAGATGTAGAGGCGGCTGAAAATGTAATTTATTTTTCGTATCTAAGAAACCATGAGAGGAAAATGTTGCCGCTAGAAAACAAATTGACTTGTACCTTATAGTTGTACGGCGATGGAGATTGAGCAACTTATATATTTGTAAGTTATTAGTACAACATATGTATATATACATGTACGAATGCAATTGCAGAGTGCATGTGTGTTGTATTATAATTTCTTCTGTCTAGATTTGGTTCTAAAATATAACAATCTTTTACTAGATGAGACACGTTCCAACGTTATAACGAGGGTTGTCCAGATTGATAATGCTAGAATTTATCTTATTTTTTATTTGGTTACTGCTTCCCTCATCCTAAAATATAAAGGATTTTGGGGAAATGTGACATACTACTTTCTAAATTCATAGTAGTACGATATATTACATCTCTCCAAAATCATTTATATTTAAGTACGGATGAAATATATTTTACGACATAAGAGTATTTTACGTGAAAGCAATTATAGGAACCTTTTAAAACTGCCCATACCTCAGTAAATATACATTATTGGCCTTCTAAAACTGCCATACCCATGTAAATATAGCATTATTGGTTACCAGGCATAGGTACCCATATTTTTGCAATATCTTTATCACATAGCTAGAATAGAACTGTATAATTAAACAGGCAGACAAATACTTGCCAACAATGTGCTTGGTGGGACCGTGGAATAATAGAAGTATAGAACCATTTGGATTTGCTAAAAAGCCAGGTTTGGATGGGAATTTGTTAATCTTTGGATGGTCCTCGATTATACCGCTTGAAATTTGGCACCAGCAATGTTTGGGTATATATCAATCGTAATTAATGAACGTTACAAACTTGCAACGTATAGCCAAAAGCACAAAAAAAATACACATGAAAACAGTGGTTTTGATATACCAATCGTTAATTACGAGAAACGTCCAGAGGTTTTCCAGCTAGCTTTATAAGCTGGTGGACTAGTTGGCCTGGGTTCAAATTATCACCCCTTCTATTTATTTGATATCAGTTCATTCTCTAATATTCGTATTTTTTCTATCGTTAATTACAAAATATTGCCTTTTTTACTTGGATTTGTAGTGAAAACGCTATTGCTCGTGGCAATAATGTTTGTTTTCAGCCAGGTGGGCAAGATAAGCACAAACAGAAACCTACACAATGAATTATTTGTCTTGTACCTAAGAATTCCTAGGGCAACCGCTTGCCGCTGATGCTTGAAAACTGCTAGTTGCAAGTGGTGACACGCGCACATGAGCAAATGCTACAAATGCGACGCACCTCTTGTCTGTTTTTCTCGTTATGGTTCAGGTATTTTTTTTTTCTGATGCAAGTTAATATAATAAGTACCTAGTACTAGTAGCAAACAATAACTCAATAATATATATATTTAGGCCAAATTTCAAAGCAAGTAGAAACTAGGAGATGATAAGGAGCCTGGAGTTTTTAACTATAATTAGCTTATTTCGTCATGCTTTATCCATATTTAGAATTATGCAAGGTTTTTAAGTTTACTAGTACTCCCTCCGTTATTTTTTAAGTTAAACTTCTTTAAATTTAAATTTGACTAAATCTATAAAAAATGTAGTATTTTCAACACAAAACAAATATATTATCAAAATATATTAAATGTAGTTTTAATGAAACTAATTTGATATTTTAAATATTACTAAATTGTTATATAATTTTGGTCAAACTTAATAAAGTTTGACTAGAAAAAGGTCAAATTACTTATAATATAAAACAGATAGGGTATTAATTAATTAGTCGAGATATCTTAGTAACATTGTTGGCAAAGACTAAAAAAATCAAAATGGAGACACTGATTGTTCCTCACAAAAAAATCCTCTATTTTAAAATGAAGCTATTTTTGTACGCATATTCTCATCTTAACCGGTCACATCCATTCTCTATTATTTTTCACGTACTTTCTCTTTTCAACCAAATAAAACTTTTTTAGTCATTTTAATATTTATTATCTTAATATCCGTACCCAACTTTAAAAATACTTTTGTATCCTACGACGGGTGTAGTAGTGCTATAGTTGAAGATCAAATGGCTGAGCTGCTTTGGACGGCAGAACCCATACTGAATTACTGATACATATTCAGGCTGACAAGAGATACGAATCCATTGATTTGATGCTGTGAAAGACGCTGGTTTTTCTTCTTCTTTTCCTCTTGGAGGCCCAGTGTACTAACCTACTCATCAGATGTCCAGTTTTTTTTTCTTTGGATGAAAGTTTCATATATTCGTTTATGCAATTATGCACACTAGTGAGTAAGGATGTGCACAATTCTGAAGTCTGAACATATAGTTGGATGCTTCTGCCTTGTTGCACCGACTTTGGTAAAATGTTACAATTATGAGTTTCTAATCAGAAGTTAATATTTCAACCATATCAGGATGCAGATATCAGTCAATGATGAAGAACAAGTACGCTATATAGTAATTCATGTAATTTCAGTGAATAACTACCCATACTTGATGGATTATGTAGTGGAGCTTTATAGCAGTGCAATCTCATTATCACCACAAAAGGGCACAAGAGGCCATCTAATCATGAAGCAATTAAAAATTTGCAGTCCCACCTTTTTTATTTTTCTTATCTTTGAGACTGCTGACACTAGCTTTTCGGAAGAATTTTATGACATCTGAGGACAGGTGTTAAGTCCAAACTTCTTCAGGAAAAAAAAAAGTTCTGAAGAAGAAGTGAGCCTCTGCATTGGGCTATTGTCAAAAGGGGGAGAAGCATATGCAGATATGCTTGAGAGAAGCACAGTGATTCATACTCTAATAGGATGGCATCTATTAATTGGCCATGTTTCATAGTGGCCGGCGTAACTCCAGTCCATACATCTCTTCAAGATTGGTGTGCACATCACCATGGGTGGTGGTGTTATATTCATGACATGAATGCGTGCTAACTACCCCTCAAAGCCAGTTCTGATCTGTTGAAAAACGTTATCCGAAAGAGACTTGATGATCAGTTTTTTTGAAAGTTACAATGTTCAATCACAATGACACAATCGATCTTGTTTTCTCCTCCATGATGCTTAAAAATAGCTCCACGGAGGTTATTAACCCATAGTTAATTTCAATTGCTAAATTTTAGGTTTTGATTGGTTGAGGTTGAGCTAAGGCTATAAATCAACAAAAAAAAATCAAGATGAAAAAAAATAAACCCCCCAAATCAACACTAAAGTTAAGTTTTAAAACTAAAGAATTGGCAGCGACCGAATAACACAAAGTTCTGTTTTTTTACAAACCATAGTCTACGCTAATAAGCCAAGCACTGACAAATAATGAAGAGTGACATGTTCAAGAAGAAAATCTATTGCATTCGTAGTGGCATGTTGTTATTATAACAACGTAAAATTTGCGATAACAATGACATGATAACGGAAAATAAAGGATGGATTCCCTCCTGTCATAGTCACACACGAATTGTTGATAGCGGATATGAACAGTTGCTTTCGCACAAACACATCTCGGATGAAATTCCTGCCGGCTCTGTCAGTAGCAAAGCACAGTGTGGCTACTTCTGGGCTACAAGTAGGAAGCAACTCCACATCACACACAAGAATTTTTCTTCTCTGGATGGTCAATACCAAACAGAATATCAAGGTCTTAATTATTACGCACTGCGGCTTATTGGTGGCGGTTGGAGAGGTGTGTGGGCAAATTAAAGAGTCTGAAAAGCGTCATGGAAGCATGATGTGCCATTTAAAAAGGGCAGAAGAACCATACACGATTCCAACGCAAGCCTAGAGAGATTTAGTAGTAGAAGAAGCTCCTAGCTCCAAAGCCATGCAAGCTCAAACTTTCAGTTGTTATATATAAAACATACTGAAAGTAGAGTAAATTTACACAAAAAAACTTTTCTATTTCTTTTCAAATGGTCACAAGTCAGTTCTTGTTTGGTGAGGGGGCATATATGCTAGTAGTGTATTATGTGTGTGTGTGCATATCATCATAATCTTATCTTAGTATAGCTGGCCAGGCATCTTCAGCAGCCACATCTGCTGTTTGGCCATTGGTTTCTTCAAGATTTATACGAGCCCATGTCCCACAACTCTGTGATTCGTACTTATTCTTGTCCTTCACTGCATCCGACGATGCCCCCACACGAGCAAATGCATGCCCTGGATTTTTATTCTTGGATTTTTTTTTTTCTGGCAAAATTTGGTCCTACTGGCTCGCAAAGTTAGGCCAAATGTCCATGGTATCCCCAACAATTATGCTCATTTCGGTGGATGTTTGATGTTGTCATGCACAAACTCAACGTATTTTCACATTGTTGCTTGTTGCGAAATGCGACTATGCAAGAGCGTTGCGTGTTACGTTTATGCTCATTCTAGTGGATATAGATGTTTTATGCCCAAAACGCGATATGTTTTCACGTCGTAGTGCCTTGCAAAATGCGAGGGGAAGAGTGTTGGAATGCCCATGAATATGACATTTGCCGCACTATTTTTATTTTCGGCTTATTCACCGAATTATTCGATCCATACTTCCAAAATACGTTTTCTAAAAAAAACATTTCTCCTACGGTATTGCTTAGACCACTTGTTCCAATCCATTTATAAATTTATTCTAAGATATTTAATTTCCCCTATGATCAAGTTTTCCTAAATAATCTGTTTCAAACGCTACCGGGGGAATTCCCTACAAGTTTTTCTGAAATTTCTCAAAGGTAGCATTGTATATATATAAATTGTGGAGACATTTTTACACATAGGAGCAAACAGTTCATCCCAAACATGAGTGGACTACTGGACGGTCATCCATCTCTAGCAGCAAAAGAATTGCCCTTTGCCACTTGCAAATGTGAAGAGAGCATTGGTGGTGTGTGATCCTGGTCAGATCACTCACTCAGCTAAGCTCAGCTTCACTCTCACTCACACTAGCTAGCACTGGCATCAACCGGTGAATGGTGATGCAGATGGGAGAGGGTACAAGGGACCATGTGGCTGGCCTTGCCCTACGATAGGAGGAGACAAAACTAAGAGCTGTGCAATAGTGCCACACTTCAGGGCTGCCTTTCGGTTGGTGCAGAATAGGCAAGCGGAGCCACCGGGTGAGTCATCGCTCACATGGAAGAGGATGGGGTGAGATATGATCTTTGTTCTTTCGAAAAAAAGAACAAGATGGCAATGATGCATGATGTTACTTGCGCAGCCTATTGCTCATGCAATTTTGTGTGTGTGTTTTTCTTTCAATAATGGAATGTATAAATGTTGTTGAAATTTCAAGGAATCACCCTTCAAAAGGTTTGAACTTTAATTTTGAGTGAACTAGTTGTTGCGTATAATTCAAAACTCTCGAACTCTAACCGAAAAATACATGTACATTACCATAATGGTTGCATTGACACATGTAAATATAAAAGACCACAAAACAAAAATAAAAGACAATCAAGTAGCTAAGTACTAAAGTGAACATAGTCGATAAGCTATAGAAAAATAAATAAATAATCATAAATAATTTATAGAAAAACCTGTATATCTAATTATTGGCCATTTAAAGATAAGACTAAAAAATAAATTAAGATAAAAAAATCAACTCTAAACTAAGTTTGAAAATATAAATTTAGCTGCGAAGTGTAAACCAACAAGCAAATGTTGGAAACAATAAAATTGATTGAAAAGTAAGCTTCCCTAGACACATGTGCTCATGTTCTTTGCCGGAATGGATGAGCAAACTCATCCAATGATTATTCGCTATACGAACAAAGGTATTATATTGTAAAGTTAAAAAAATAGATATATGATACTATTAATATTTATATTTAACAAATCATATTTTAGAACTCGAAAAGCACGCATTCATCTTCCATTTCTTGAAAAATAACACAGGGGTGCTTCTTCATGCGGCAACAGGGATCAGCAAAACCATCATCTCAACTTGTGTCTATATGGATAACCCGCAAATTAAAGGATCTAATACTGTGTTCATCACGTTGGGATTAGTACAATAAGGACCAAATGATTTGGAGATCATGTGCTGATGCTTGGATTGATTGGAACCAAAGCGTGCTAGTGTTAGTGTGTACTACAATGTTTCTGTGGCACTTTTTTTTTTTGGTTGCAGGAGTTGCAAGGGTCAACATGGAAACATAGGCTGTACAGCATTATTCTCCATGGCTTTTGGGACAATGAAGATGTAAACTGAACAAATGTGATACACACCACCGACACCAAGCCATACATATAAAGTGGGCATATTTAAGGATGCCTTTTCTTTACCTCTCCTGCCTTAAGTGGTGAGCATCTAAATAAGAGCTAGTATATTGATGGCATGTACATGCATTTAGGAGTACACCGCTGGAAAATGCACATGAATTGAACTGTTTATACCATCATTCTCTGGTTACAAAATTTGGACACATTTAGTGGAAGAAATATGGTGATACTTTTTTTTTTAAAGATAATGAATGAAGAGAACTATATTTAGTATGTACAAATGGATTTTCTTTTTGATTCTCGATTTTGGATTTTCATTTGCACGCTACGCTTCATAAGTTTCTAACCATACGTTTCGTTTAGAAATTTTCTACTTCCTCCGTTTCATATTATAAGACTTTCTAGCATTGCCCCATTCATATATATGTTAATGAATTTAGATATATATGTGTCTAGATTCATTAATATCTATATGAATGTGGACAATGCTAGAAAGTCTTATAACCTGAAACGGAGGGGTGATATATAATTTGTTAGAATACTTTTAAATCAACTTTATAGTGATTAATTCATTCTTTATACCCTTAAATAGCTATAAAAAAATCAGATTATCCATCATTTCAACTATCTGAAACAGGACCAACTTAAAACAAAGAAATATGGAAATATGTCCAAGGAAAAAAAAAAGCATTAGAATCGCCGCCCATGAAATCGACAACACATCTTTCTTACTTTCAGAAAAAAAGAAAATGTAGCTGGTGTCTATGTGTTCGCTCTACACCTCCCCCCTGCTCGAGAGTAATATGTTTGTGATCGAGTTCCTTTTCCTTTTGAAAAAAAGGCAGCTGTTTAGAAAAAAGGTACATGTATTTGCCATATTTAGTACTGTAGCAGCTGGGGCTGCACTTTGTAGGGGTTCAAAAAGAAAGAAGAGATTGTAGAGGGAGATCGGTTGGCTGGATTCCACGATCGATAAGACGATCGTTCTCATGTGTAACGATCTAACAGCTAGCTAGCCACCAAACCTGAATTATATTAAAGCCAAACCCCGGTCAGATGGGGTATGGATTAACCGTAAGCTTCTTTAATTAATGTCCCCTTTCCAATATGACGTGCATGCGTGATCTTCTTCTTCCTTAATTCTCAAAGTGGAATGAATCGATGACATACTCAAAGTGTATATCACAATTCTTTCTGATAGGCCAACCTCCGTATTATTGTACGTACCCAACGCTTATTAACTGAATTTGTCGTTGCCGTAAGCGTCGTTCAGGTTAGCAAAATTTACACTCATCATCTCGAGCATTGCGCATGAGACATGAGTGGATGTATCACTAGCAGTACACAAAAAAAAAATATGCATGAACCTTCATGTAGGTAAGGTAGTACTACCATATTTGTAGTCAGGTATTTGAATAAGTTGCTGTTGTATCTACTTACTAAAAAATTAATTGTGTATAGCTGGGTAGCATTGCTATACAAGCATCATGCACCCTCTGTTGTACTATGATCCTTGATTTGGTTTCAAATTATATTTAGCAAGTTTGCAAAGCAAAGATGATCGGGTAGTAGTAGTAACATTATTTTTTTAGAGTTTTTGTTGAATATATGTACATAGTTAATTACAATTTAAAAGTTGGAGTAGTACTAGATATTACTCCCTCTATTCTAAAATATAGGGCACAACTACTTTTTAAAATGTTTCATAATATAAGACGTGCATGCATGCATGGCAATTAATTACCATCTCTTCTCTCCTAAATTATTATTTTTTAAATCATACACTCACAAGATGTTTAATTCTATTGGATGCATGTATTGTATTAATTGGATTGATTCAAACAAAGAGGTGATAATAATTGTTTCTTGGTCTTTGGATTAAGAGTGGTTATACCTTATATTTTGGAATGGAGGGAGTAGAAATAAAGAGCCATACTCTATTGTGGACTATCTCTATTTGATGAACCTATTGTAACCACATGATGACTTAGCATATGCGAGAGGAAGCGGCTATCGACGGCGTTCGACCGAAAGTTATTATAATTCTGATACGCTGTGATTATACTAAATCGGTGATGAGTGCCAATAACCAGTGCCCTGAAGACGCAAGTTTTAGCTAAACATCGTTAATAAATATCGTGTCTCGGTATCGTTATCTATTTTGGATCTTGAATCTTTTACCGTGTTTCTTTCGTGTTTGGTTTTCGATGGCGATTTTTGGGAATGGTTTTGTAACATTTGCATTGTAGAAAGCAAAAGGAGACAAACCACTCTGGCAGCCTGCACACGCGACAGTACGTACCGCCAGCTAATAAGCCAGCCAGCCAGCACCAGGGAACTCGCGTCGCGCGGCGAAGCCATCGCTAGCCAGCTCAATCGATCAGCGGGTCGGTTTCGATATGATATCGAGCAAATTAACGCCTCGCGCGTATCGCGCCGTTGATTGAGGTTGAAATTGAATTGAATGGTTGATCGATCTGTTTAAATTTGGTGCGTCTTTGTTCGAGAGTCAGACGCGTGATCGATCGATCGATCTCTCGTCGGGCACGTCAAACTAGCGATGTCAAACACGTTAATTAGACGTTACACGAACCGTACGTAGCCGGCCTGATTATTGGCCAAACCCTCTTCGGTTATTAGTTTCCAGGAAATGTATGTTCTTCTCTGACTGAAGAAGAAATATGCCAGAAGGAGATGGACTCAATAGTACGGTGATAAGAGGCTATGGTTTCAATCGTGTTTAATCCATAACACGATCTTTATTTTTTCTTAAAAAATATTTAGAGAACGTCTTTACCTCCAAAACTCTTTTCTTTTAAAAGAAAAATACTACTAGTAGTAGTGTGTGTGATTAGGGGTGTTTAGATCCAGAGGATGTAAGTTTTGGCATATCACGTTGGATATACGGACACACATTTAAAATATTAAACATAGACTAATAACAAAACAAATTACAGATTCCGCCTGTAAACTGCGAAATGAATTTTTTAAGCCTAATTAATCTGTTATTAGTAAATGTTTACTGTAACACCACATTGTCAAATCATGGAGCAATAATTAGTCTTAAAAGATTTGTCTCGTAAATTACACGCAATCTATGTAATTAGTTATTTTTTATTTATATTTAATACTCCATACATATATCCAAACATTCAATGTGATAAGGAGAAAATTTTTGGCAGGAGATATAAACAGACCTGAATTGTGATACTAATGCTCAAGAAGCAGAGGTGCTCAAAGTCGTCCAACTGTCCAAGTATATGTATGCCCGGTTTAATTAGTTAGTTTTAGTTAGCTAGATGCATACGTGACACGGACGCGAACAAATCGATGAAAAAGCCTAGTGCAACGCACCATAGATATCGCTCTTACTCTTTTGCCATTTTCAGGCTCGTACACTCTGAACCTGCCAAATCGTGAAATTGGTGGTTAGTGCAGTCAACAAACGTACTGGAATTGCACGTTTACCCGACGTTCGTACACGTGCGAAAGAGACTAAAAACGGAGATATACCTCGTACCTAACGCACCCTCACAAGTCATCACAAGTGCATACAGAAATTATCATTGCACGAGGTACACGCATCCGCGAGCATGTCTCCTTAATTAAGGGCCTGTTCACTTTTAATGACATTTTTAATCCTACTAAATTTAATAAAGTTATAAAAAAAATAGCTATATTTAGTTTGCTGCTAAATTTTGGTAACTATATAAGAAATCCTGCCAAAATTTTGACAATTTTGGTAAGGTTTTTTTTCATCAAAGTGAACAGGCCCGATTTATAATCTCTATCAGTGTTTTAAGGCCCTATTTCTTTTAGCTTGGGATTATTATAATCTAGATTATTAAGTCAGATTACTATAAGCTAGATTATTATAATCTGTAGTAGAATAAGCGGTTAGTTGTTTCTTTTCTAGATTATTAGAGCCTAGATTGTTGGGTTTGCAAGTCTAAAGAGAGAGTGGGGTGGCATGGTGGGTAATTTTTCACCCAATAATCTAGAAAAGCTTACATAAATGAGCTTATCAGATTATAACAAGCTGGGCTCCAGATTATAATAAGCTATTTTAATAAATTGTCTGTTTCTTTCAGCTTACTCCAATAATCTAGATTATAATAATCTCAAGCTGAAAGAAAGAGGGCTTAAATCTCCCGCTATAGCTGTTTGAGAAGGGTTTTAGCTATTTGCTCATATGTAGTAGAATTTAGCCACTATAGCTCTATTTAGCCCACTATAGCTGTTTGAGAAACTAACCGCTAAATGTTTTAGCCCGCTATTTAAAACATTGATCTCTATACATTCCTTTACGTCATGATATAAGGAGTATATACTCCAGAAAGAATTCTGTAGCCACGAAAAGAAAAGAAAAACTATGTTGATTTGATTTCCAGAAAGAATTGTTAAAGTTAGGTTGATCAGTTGAGATCTGCAAGGCAATTGGAAGTTTGGAACAGGGAACAATATTCCACAGTTCGATTCACACCTAGCACTAAAAGAATATGCACGTGTCATCTACAGAGTTATCTAGTCTTCTGACCTGGTTATAAACTGCCACCTGTATAAACTGTTTGGTGCACCGTACACTTCCGTGGTCATCCATTCGTATCTCATCGATCTTTCAAGCTTTAAAAAAAATACAGTCCGTTTTGGCGACACGTACAAATCAGAATCCACGGCTAACCCATCTAGGGAATTGAATTTCCTCGAGATGGTTGAACTGATTTAATTATGAAATAAAACGTGACAAGGTTGTTTAGATGTATGTGTGACTGAGATGGGTATGGTCCCTCTCTCTCCCTCACTTCCATCCTACTAGCAGCGACCAGCTACTGTCACTTAGTTTAATCTGAAGCTGGAGTACAGTGCAGATCATATCGATCCATCAGAGATCAGAGTCTCCTCTAGTTATATAAACTATAAATTATCATGCTATAATGATGAACACACTGATAATGACTGTCCCCACATGTTGATGAGATCGATTATGTGGTGTGACTACTGAGAGGAATCAGAGTGATTAACCATGTGATTAGGAGCAATTGATGAGCACCTTGTGTAGTTGTGTGTCGGTCGTGATAGGTTAGGAGGTAGCAGAGCGTATAGAGCACCTGTCTGATCCGTTGTAATCGTAGCGTGTACAACTATAGCGACGTCGTAGCTGACATGGCTTTGTTTGATTTATATAATTACTCTCCGATCTCATCCGACCAGGTATCTGTACGTAGGGTTTGTTCCTTTGTGTTTTCGTGGAGGATTTGCATTTTGCCTCCCAGCTGATTTCTGGAGAGGAGGAGAATCTGATTTTATTATATAGTTTTGCTTTCGGTTTAGTTGGAATGTCATCATTGTTTTTGGCACATTGATTAATTGCGGGCCAATTGGCAATCGAAATTTCGCGATGGGGAATTATTGCGTGGTTTGATTATGCACGCCCAATTAATCAAGTCTTCAGAAAATAGATATTGTGTTCAATTCAGAGTTCAGACGTTCTAAAAAAAATCAGAGTTCATCACTTCATCGCCACGTAGTACTGCCTGCCTACTTCGACGTTACTCCCTCCATCAAAAAAAAAAAAAAAGACAAACCGTGAGTTTCTGTGTCAACGTTTGACTGTCCGTCTTATATGAATTTTTTTTAATATTTTTCATTGTTGTTTAGATAAAATATAAACATGATTAATACTTATACGTGAATTATCTCTTTAATTTTTTTCATATTTTTTTAAATAAGACGGATGGTCAAATATTGGACATGGAAATTAAAGTTTGTTTTTTTTTTGACAGAGGGAGTACACAGCTAGTCCCCCCTAATTCTGGATATTGAGTGACACCAGGTAGAGTCCCAAAATGCAGCATTGATCACCACCGGGGCTTCATC
Source organism: Oryza meridionalis (assembly GCA_000338895.3). Lineage (NCBI taxonomy): Eukaryota > Viridiplantae > Streptophyta > Magnoliopsida > Poales > Poaceae > Oryza > Oryza meridionalis. The sequence continues at coordinate 21,312,726 of CM002528.2, forward strand.
AGGTCATGAGTCATGGCACTATGACAGGTCCCCTTTCTAAAGGCACACAGATTAGCTAATCACTGGGCCTTGAACTTGTAAACGATAGTGTACTGCTACTGCTACGGCGGTGTGCTACCGTTATTCTCAGGGAAAAGAGGACACGTGAGTCTACGGATTTGTTTATTTTGATCTATCCTTCCTCCATTTCAATACGGAGTACAACTGTAAGTAAGAATAGATGTGACATATTTTAGATTTGTAGTTTTTAAATATGTCACATTCAGAGTTATAGTTTTAAGGTATCACCAATGTATATGGCAAAAGTAATCCATATAGATGGAACCTACATAAAGAGACTTTAGCTATAACAATCTCCAAAATGTATATAGATATAAAGTACTCCCTCCGTTTTACAATATAAGTCGCTCTAGCATTTTCCGCATTTATATTGATGTTAATTAATCTAAACATATATATCTATCTAGATTTATTACCATCAATATGAATGTGGGAAATGCTAGAATGATTTATATTGTGAAACGGAGGAAGTAGCATTAGGAGATGAGAGAGAAATAGAGATAGATAGATTTTCATTTTTGGTCAAGTCTCATGAAGGTCAAAAATACTTTCCTAAACATAGGTTCTTAGATTGTGAATAATGGGGAACAGATAAGGTTTTGGGAGGATAAATGGCTAGGTAACATGGCTTTTAAAGACAAATATCCATCTTTATACTCTATTGTCCGAAGGAAAAGTTCTACTGTTGCCCATGTTATGAGATCTGTTCCACTTAATGTTTCTTTTAGGAGAGCTTTAGTTGGTCAGAATCTTAAATATTGGCATGAATTGTGTCTTTCTATTGTACATATTCAGTTGAATCAATCCTCTGATTGTTTTAGATGGAATTATCATCAGAATGGTAGATTTTCAGTTAGGTCAATGTATCTAGCTCTTATTAATAATGGTTATATTGAGAGAAATAAGATTATTTGAAAGCTTAAGATGCCGCTTAAGATTAAGATCTTTATGTGGTACTTGCTAAAAGAGGTTGTGCTAACTAAGGACAATTTGGCAATACGAAATTGGAATGACAGTTTAAGATGTTGTTTTTGCATGAAAAACGAGACCATTCAGCATCTTTTTGTAGATTGTCATTATGCGAAATTTGTTTGGAGAGCAGTTCAATTCTCATTTGGTTTATACCTTCCTAGAACCATATCTAATATGTTTGATGGTTGGCTTTTGAGGGTTGACAAGAAGAAGAGTAAACTCATACTTGTAGGAGCATCTGCCATATGTTGAGCTCTGTGGTTGAGTAGGAATGATATGGTATTTGACAAATCACCATCTATCTCATATTTGCAGGTAATTTTTAGGGCAACATATTGGCTCCGGTGTTGGGCATAGCTGCAAAAGTGTGAAGATGATAGAGAGCTTATAAAGGTTGCATGTCGTAGGTTTGAGACGACACTTATGCAACTTTTTGTAAACTATGGATGAAGATTCACAAATAGACTTGAATAAATGTGTACTCCTTATCTTGATTTGGTCTTTTATTTTGTTGGGTGTGTTTATTTTTATTTTAAACTACACTCTTCGTTAGAGTGATACTTTATAATAATTGGCTGTAGCTCTGATAAGCCAAGGCCGGAATGTTTCATTCCATTATCTAAAAAAATATGCTTATGGATACCTTTTGTTATTTTCTCCATATGGATTAGTTGCACAATGGTAATAGATAGCTGAATAGGATATAATATTGTCTATGGACTACTTTTACTTCACATTGTGGATATATCACATCTATACTAGATTATATTTATATTGAGATAAAGGAAGTGAAGTAAAGCTGTGGTTGGGAACGCTCTCCTCCGGCATAGAAAACGGAGCAGTTTATTAACGTGTAATTAATTAGTATTAGATAAAAGTACTTGAAAATAGATTAATATTTTTTAAAAAATAGCTTTTATATAGTAGTTTAAAAAGCATACATACGGAAAACAATGGAGATGAGTTGGGAGCGGTAAGAAACAAACTCAGCCTAACTAAGTTCACGGGTTAGCCGTTTACACACCTGCCCGCTCGCCTGCGAGCCAAATCGCTGCCGATTCGCCGGCGCGGCGAACTGCTCGCGTATGCGGCATGTAGCCCAAATCGACGAGGCGGGCGAGCGCGGCGTCAGCCAGCTGCTGCCTGCCTACTCGTGCAGTTTTTGTTTGTGTTTGTGCATTGTGCTCGTGCTGCTCCACAGGCAGAGATCAGATGTCAAGGAAAAGGTTTTTTTAGCTTTGACCGACCGTGGCCGATGATGACCCCAGCGTACTGTGGGATGGGAGGCCACGTGAAAAGTTGCAGTCGAGGACGACGGTGATTTCACCCCGGTAGTACGTTTAACGTGTGGGCGGCCTTGCAATGCAACGGCTCGCTCTAGTACAGTAAAATTTTCGGATTCTGACGAACCTGATGCTGTTCTGTGATTGTGTCCTGCATGTTCTGAGTTCTGACGCCGGTTTATAAACTCGCAGTTTATAAACTGGTGTTAGCTGTAGCACAAGTGTACAACTGGTGGCCTAACCTGACGTTGAGTGCAGCAAGTACCGGGAGGATTAATTAGCGGCTCCCTGGGGCCAAAATAATAAGAGTACTAGTACTAGTGTACTAGCACCATCAAGACAGAAAGGGTTAAACCATGTGGAGTCCATTCATCGTACACCAGGGACGGTATCGACCGTACCGCGCCGTCTTCTCCCTGTCTGTTCTCCGGTCCGTGCAAAAGCGGAGACGACGGACGCGACACCTCCGTGACAAATGGGAGAGGTGGATTTCCTGTAGCACGTCGCGTCCGTTTTTATCTTTTTTGGCCGGACGTACTCGTACTACCTTAAAATATTTTAAGATAAAATTTGCTACTGGACACTCAAAATTTATGGTCTTTGTTGTGAGACACCCAAATAACGTGAATCTTCTTGTAGACACTGTAAAAATATAAAATTAGCTGCTGGATACTCACGAGATTATTTTATTATTTTTCATGGAAACGAAGAGAAAAACATTGGTTAAAGACAAGTTTAGCCATGAGCCCACTTGTCAATCTCCCATGTCCTCTGTTTCTCTCATCCTCTTCTTCCTCTTTTCTTTCGTGGCCGCTGAAGGTGTCGCGGTGTGCGCGCGCATCAGCTCCAGCGCCTCCTGCTCCACCTTCCCCGGCGCTGGCATGCCGTTCTCCTTCTCCTGCCGCGCGCTGTCGTCGTGGCTCGTGCCGGTGGCGTGGGTTTGCAGCAGCGCCATCTCCGGCCGCCACCACCGTCCATGTCGCTCCACCGCGGCCCGGATAATACACAGAGCAGCGCCGACCATCACCGGCTCGGACGCACCGCCGACATTGTCCGCGATGCCGCCGAAGCCCACCGCCCGCTTGATGCGGTCGCGGGCGCGGTGACCACGCTCACCGACCTGCGGAGCAGCTTGGTCAGCGGCAAGGACGTGGTCGGACGGCTGCAGCGACGGCCGGGTCCGCGAGGTCGGCACGGCAGACGGGGCAGGTGAAGTGCGCGGCGAGCCACACGTCGATGCAGGCGGCGTGGAACACATGGCAGCACCCGGGAAGGAGGCGAAGCTTCTCGACGTCGTTGGCCAACTCGGCGAGGCAGACCGCGCACTCGAGCGCCCGTGCTCGGCCTTCACCGCCCTCGCCGTCGCGTACGTCGAGCCTCACATGCCTCCTCCCGACGATGCGCGGCAGTGGTGGCCTAGGAGCAGCGCCGGAGGTACGCGGAGAAGAAGCAAGCAGGAACAGCGTGATGACAACCCCAACGAACAGGAGCGACGCCGTCTGCAGCAGGCCGTATTGGCGGCGAGAAGGCCAACGACGTAGGCACCGGGCGGCGGCGGCAGCGGCGCCGTGAAGAGCTACGACGAGGCAGGGCGGGAAATGGCAAGGAGGAGGAGGAATGACGCGGGCGACGAACGCGTAGCGCCGCCCCATCGGAGGTGCCGCACTCCCTCTGCCACGCATTGAAGAAAGAGCAGAGAGAGGAGAGAGAAAGAAGAAGAGAGAGAAAAGAATAAGGAAGAATAAAGAAAAAGAAAAAAAAATATTCGAAGGATAGAACCGTACTTATACAGATATTTCTATGTTCTTCTGATATAATAAAATAATCCTGCGAGTGTCCAGTAACTAATTATCATATTTTTACAGTGTCCGCGAAAATATTCACGTTTTTAGGTGTCTCACAGTAAAACCAAAAAATTTTAAGTGGTCCTAAAACAAATTTACACTAAAATTAAACCGAGCCTTTGCCAGGGCCTAATAACCGATGTGTTTTTAACAAGTACTCAAAGCGTGATTACAATACCGAGTTATCGGTACATGTTAGTACGAGATTTAGCTGAAACATACTCCATCCGTCTCGTAATATAAGGGATTTTAAGTTTTTGTTTGCAACGTTTGACCACTCGTCTTACTCAAAAAATTTTAAAATTATTATTTATTTTATTTGTGACTTACTTTATTATCTATAATACTTTAAGCACAACTTTTCGTTTTTATATTTGCAAAAAAAAATTGAATAAGACGAGTGTTTAAACGTTACAATCAAAAACTCAAAATCCCTTATATTATGGGACGGAGGGAGTACGTTCTTAGAACACCGACTACGGATGCTCCTTTCCGATTCAGTATAATTACAGCGTATCAAAGTTACAATGATCTTCAATCGAACGCCGCTGGCAGTTGTTCTCTATTGCCTATGCTAAATCGCTATGTGGTTATAACATATGTGTATCTCTATTTAAGATAGAGCATAGGACTTCTTCGGAACAAAGAATTATAAAAACATAGGGATATAAAAATTACATAATTTGGATATAACATAGGTTGAAAAACACATTCTTTAAATAGGGATTGTAAAACATGTATTCGGATAAGACAACCAAGGAAGAAGGTAATAAATGAATCAAAGAGGTCGGAGTGGTTGAAATTCTTTTCTATGTATCTCAGTAGAATCCGTAGGAAAGGAAAATTTTCTTTGGATTTCCTTAAGATTCAATTCTTGTGAACCGAACGATGTTATAGTCATCGGATTCTTAGGAATCCAAAACCTCTATATTTATCCAAATTAGCACTTAATTTATCTTGGGACAGTTTGAATTACAAAGAGTTAATTTATTTTGAACGGGGGGAGCTCAGGTATGAACCCATAACAATTTTCAACAAGAGAGAAACGAGTTTATATGGAGTACTCCCTCCGTTAAAAATTTCATTTTCTTTTACTCATCCTCTATATATATATATATATATATATATATATATATATATATATATATCTTTACCTATTATAAAAGTTCAAGATGTTTTTGCCGGTAATTTTCGTGCGTCGTCCCAATAGCGCACGATTTTATTTCCGACTCTGTCCCTGTATAGCGAACCAATCCAGATCGCTATCGCCCAAATTTCCTGTCCGATTCCCACCCAGATCGCTGTCTCCTAGATCAGTTTGGACCCACTTTGATCATATCTCAATCCGAACACCACAAGAACACTCCATATTACATCCGAACACCACAAGAACATTGCATCCATCTTTTGTCCATCCCATACACATGTATGGGATCAAACATGCCCCTTGAACTAGAGATCAAATCCGATCCAAATAAATCACAAAATCATAAATCCATTGAATTACAAAATCACAAATCCAATAACAATGAATCAAAATCTTCCAATAAAATTAAATCACCGGTGCCATTGCTCATCGGAGCCAAGGACGCCGCTGCCCCGAGGCCGTGGTGGCTTGGTGGCGTGCCGCCGTCCGCCGCGAGGAGGGTGCCGCCACCGAGGCGCTGCCGTGAAGAGGATGCCACTTCTGTGCCAGAGAAGAGGATGATTCCTCGGACGCCACATGCCGGGGAAAGGGGCATTGCCGGCTAGGGGAGGCGCCGACCGCCAAGGGGAGGGCGCCGCCCCTCGGGGAAAGGGCGCCGGGGCCTGGGGGGAGGATGCCATGGCTGAGGCGCCGGACGCTTGTCGGCAGGGAGTAGGGATGGCAATGGGTCGGGTCGGGCACGGGTAGAGCAAATCATGCCTGACCCGATGCCTGACATTGCCCACCCGAACAAATAGTAGTGACTAATTCTTAAATTTGAATTATCAAACCACGCAAATCTATAATTGAGACTCCAAACCAAAGAACAATTTCATATGTATTAGTATCCGAGTTACTAAAATTATTTGAGATTTCAAATATAGTAGAAATCGGTATTTATTTATAATCAATTTTAGAATTAGTAAATTATGAAGAAGCTAAAATAGAGATTACAATCGATTTGGAATTATTAAATCATGGAAAAAGCTATTGTTGAGATTGGATCGTTATACAACTCAGTATTTACTAATTACAATTTTTTTGCATTATTAAATCATGAGCTATAATTGATACTCAACTGAGTACAGTTTGGTACTTATTTATTCCGCAGTTTTGGATTACAAATCGCCAAAGCTAACATTGATGTTCCAAAACAAAAATAACTCGATAATTACGGATTGTCAACTTAAAATTTATTAAATTATGAGGGAACAATAACTGAAACTCTTTACGATATTGTCCAGAAAAGCTAAAAATTGTGACCTCAAAATGAATATAACTTAATATTTATTAATTCTATATTGAAAAATTAAATCATGTAAAAAGGCTTCGAAGTTTTGAACTAATTAACTACAAAAATGCTGAACTGAACATTGACAAGAGTACAAAATCGTTACTTAATATTTGCAATTTTTCAAATTATTAGATTAATAATTGAAAGTAACAAGAATTAGGATGGACTTTATTATATATATTTGGAATTATGAATAAAACATATTTTGTCCACATAACCAAATAAAAAATATTTAACATAGTGTTTGCGCTAAATCACATGTAGCGTGTGTTCTCAAAATTATATCCCGTGTAACGCACGGGTTTGGCGGCTAGTAAAATAAAAAAGATTAGAATGCCATGATTTTTTTTCAAATCTCAATGAAATTACCATCTCTTTATCTACATTTATCCTTACTTTAATAAAGTCCGATAAAATATTTTGAAAATAAGCTTATTTTGGGAAAAAGGGAGAGACTGAAAATGACGGAGGGAATATGTAAATAGACGAGCATAAATAGTCGAGGAATTAAGTACGAGGTTTTCTGGTGCGTCCCAACTGGATATATTACTCTCCCAAAAAATGGCAGTCGTACGATATTTATTCAATGCCCATCAGGCCATCAATTAGACATGCAGTTTTTTTCTCTTCCCTCTGTTTCGGCTTTATCACCCCTATCATTTCCATTGAATGAACTCAACTGATACAGTAAACAGCACGGCAAGCAAGTGTACAGGGAAAAAATCCCCCTACATATCACATCGAATATACATACACACATTTTAAAGTATTAAACGTAGTCTAATAACAAAATAAATTACAGATTCCGCTAGAAAACAGCGAGACCAAATTTATTAAGCCTAATTAATCCGTTATTGGTAAATGTTTACTGTAGTACTACATTGTCAAATCAATGGCGCAATTAAGCTTAAAAGATTTGTCTCGCAATTTCCTAGCGAACTGTCTAATTGATTTTTTTTTTTACATTTAGTACTCCATGCATGTGTTTAACATTTGATGTAACAGCATTGAAAAATTTTGTTTGGAACTAAACATGTCCAACATGAGCATATGGAAAGACGGTCAAGTGCTGGAAAGAAATGTACGACCAACTATACAGTCCAGTTGGCGTAGCCTGAGCTGGAGGAAATCCTGGCCAACACAACAACTGACAAGCCAGGGGACCCTACCTCTACCTCTGGTCTTTTTGGTTCTGTAGAGCATGTAACAATAGCATACTATTAGCTAGTTATAAATATATTTTAATAAGATAAAAGATGAGAAAGAAAAGCAGCGGGCTACAGATCTGTAGCCAGCTGCAGTGCGGACTTCAAGACGTGATGTGTGTATGACAGGTGGGACCATATATTAATAGTATAGGTAAGCAACTATTATATGAATTGGCTATTAGATTGGATATAGATGAATTGAAGCTAGCAGTAGGCTATACTATTAAACTTGCTCTAAACGCTATAAAATCTAGTTGTAGCAGCAGATCGATAATCGCAATCTCCATAAAAAATCGATCGATAGGTGTTTAGGTACGACACTTGGAATAAATTAGGGTACGAACCGAGAGCTGAGGCCGAGTTTAGTTCCAAATTTTTCTTTAAATTTTTAACTTTTATTCACATTAAAATTTTCCTACACGTATAAGCTTTTAACTTTTCATTACATCATTTTAATTTCAACCAAACTTCTAATTTTAACGTGAACTAAACGCACCACGAAAATCATGCAGCGGCCGGTAATTAAGCAGGCAAGCTAAACTCGTTGAGTGTATGTACAGTGGATTAGTGGGTGAGCGCGCGTGTGTTCTTAATTCCAACCAAGAAAGCAAGCAAAGCTACTCCTCCTAGAAGAAAAGGGCACTAGCTTGTGTATGCTGTGCATGGCCAGTCAGCCAGGCAGCAGCCAACCATAATCCAACTGAAAATACGGCGGAAACTTTCTGTTACGCTAATGATGAGGGGGCCCGGGTAGTTCTCGGCGTACTAGAGTAGAGTACGTGCGTGCGGCTAATGACGACTCTCATGATGAAATCATCACGTTGGATGTGGCCTTTTTTTAGGTTCGTCGATGTAACTATGTAAGGTTTGAACAAAATGTAGAGGGCTAGTCTTTGTGTGGAAGATGGACTAGTAGTACAAGTCTTTGCTGCACGATGCGGGGAAAAACGAAAGGAGACAGGAAGCAGTTGGGCTCTGGAAGCCGAGAGCAGCGCACGCACTGTCGAGCGAGTTTGGGCCGAGGAGCGAACGTGTGATGTGAGATACGACCGAAGGATAAGTTCAACCAGCCGTCCCTCAACTTTACGTCGAGTCTATGTTATCTCTAATCCCCAATGCTAGAAATCTTCATCACCCCTAAACTATACAAAACCGTACAATTTAGGTCCTATGACAGTATATATGGGTGGTTTCATCCTGACGTGACATCCTAATCAGCAAGGAGGGAATAAAAAAAATTATGGGATCCACATTGTCATCTTTACTCCTCCCCACTACTCTCTATCATTTCCTTTCATTCTCCCCCACGCCACGAGCAGGGCAGGCGGAGCGGCGGTGCATAAGCTAGCAGCGGGCAAGAGCGGGTTGAGGACAGCGTGCCGATGGAACCGACGGTGGACGCTGTAGGGGAGGATGGAGCGACAGACGGCGAGGACGACGATGACGCGGCGGGGCGGAGTTGTGGTGGGGTACAGAGGATGGCGACAAACACAGTAGGGGACGATGACACGGCGGACGGCGAGGGATGATGACGACGACGTCGCTTGGGGTTTCATCACCGAGAGACAACAACGACAACTCGGCCTCCTCCTCTCCCACTGGCCTCCTCTCTCCCCTTTCTCCCGCCGATGTGGCTGACCGCCTCTCCCTTCTTCCGCGGCATGACGACGACAGCCTGGGGGAAGTTGGTCGACATGATGGGTTTCCATGCGCCCCAAGAACCTCGCCTTCACCGTCTTCGTGCCGTCGCCGGGGTCGTCCCACCTTGTCCTCAGGCTGGCGGCGTCCCAACAACAGCGTTGCCGACGGGAAAGGTGACACATGACCATGCCATCGTCTCCCGCGTGCTCGGCTTCTCCATCGTCCCTTGCTGCCTGCGCGCTGCAGATTGTGGCTGGTCCATGTTTGGTCTGAGGATCTCCGCCTGGAGGAGCCCTATGGCCCTCGTCCCCACTCTCCCACCGGTGGCGGCTAGCCTCCTCTCCCCTCTCCCCCACGGCGTGGCCGGCGGCCTCTTCCCCTCACTCCCGTTGGTGCGACCGAACCGCCTCTCCGCCGACGCCTCTGCCATCGGTGTCCTCGCCCTCCCGCCGACTATCCCAGGCTTGTGAAGAAAAGAAAGATGACAGGGCAAACACGCGGGCCCCCACATTTTCTTCTATTTCACTTACCATGGACCCCACATTTTATTTTTATTTTTATTTTGCTGATTAGTGATGCACGTCAACGAAATCAGGTAATCCATACTGCTATGGGACCCAAATTCAGTGGCGGATCTAGGATTTAGGATATGGATGGTCCAACCTAATTTTTTTTTCCAAACACAGTAAATCTAACGATTCTAACAATACTAATATATATAATATATAATGCAAGTATATATAATAGAATAGACTTAAACATCAAAAATTTAGCATGATATATTAATAAAACATCTTAAAACATATAAAATTAATATTAAGTAAAATTTTGATTTAAAGAAGCTTGTACAGCTATGAAAGTTTAAAGAAGATTACCATATTACTTTTTTCTTCTTATTGGATCTACGTCTTCTAATAATGGCCATCAAAGTTTAAAAAAGAGATGAAATATCTCTATCTTTCTTCATGCTTCAACAATCAACAATTTATAATAGAGTACTATAATTTAATATCACAATGTAGAAGAGTTCAAGATTTTAAAACTGAAAATTGAAAAAGATACATAACTAGAATACCTAAAATTGTTGATGCGGGCGGCTGATCAACTCGACGACAGCACAACAGTGATTGCCAGTGCGGCAGACTCGCGCGCGGCGGCGTGGGCGTGGCGGCGTCGGGTCGCTGGTCGCACTTGGGCCGACGGCGGCGCGGCTCTGTGAATATGTGTGATCGCGTGATTAGAAACAGAAAATCAGAAATTAGATGAGATCGCGTGTGACTTCCTCAATTCGATCGTGTGCGCCGTGTAGGACCTGTGGGCCGTGGGCACCAAGCGCCGGGAATCGGCCAATCGGGAAGGAGATTGGATCGTTTTTTTTAATATCGCTATTTTTTTAAGTAAATTTCACAAAACTACATGTTTACAGTTCAAGTTGTAGAAAACCATATACATTTTGACACTTGGCATTTAAGTACATATATTTTGATAGTTTAATTTCACAAAAACACACTATCGATGAATAGATTCACCCGTGATATGACGTGGTTGTTTCATCTAGTATAAGGACGTGGCATCATATTAATTTCGTGCGATGGCTGGTAATAGGATGCCATGTCCTCATCCTAGGTGAAACAGCCACATCATCTCGCGGATGAATCTATACATACATAGTGTAGTTTTGTGAAACTACACAACCAAAATATATGTACTCAAGTGCCAAGTGTCAAAATGTGTGTGGTTTTCTGCAACTTGGACCATAAAATATGTAGTTTTGTGAAATTTACTCTTTTTTTTAATTAGCGGGGGTCGATCGACGTTTTTTTTTTTTTGCCCGGACCACCCTCTGAATCCGCCATTGCCCAAATTGCACGGTTTTGTATAGTTTAGGGGTGAAGATTTCTGATATTGAACATAACGGATGTCAAACAATTGGTAAACTTATTCCCGACCGAAACGCGCGATGCACCAAGGGTCGAAGCGGCCACGTACGTTGGTACGCGGGATTGACTTCTTCACAAATGGCCCGTCGTATTGTTGGGCTCGTCGCTCGTGTTGGGCGTAGCGTGCGTAGGGAAAAGGTCCACTTTAACTCCCTTTGAGAAAAGTAGACCGAATGTAATTTGTATCCTTTAACTAGAAAACCGGGTACTTCATTCTAAGAGAAAAATCTGGTGACCAGTGATTTGGCTAAATTCATCCTAATATATTCGGTTCCGTAAAAAAAAAAAAACCAGGTAGAACGACTCTCCCAACTAATGAAACCAGGTAGTTTCGTTGATCTGGCGCTTTGACCCGGTCCAACTAGCTAACTCAGCATGGGCCACACATGTTAATGTCACATTTTCTTCTTCCTTCCCTTTCTTTTCTTCCTTCTTTTTCCCATAGTTCCGTGGCAAACACAAATGCAAATCGGCAGAGGCACGGCTCAAGGGGGAGCGGTGGTTGAGCGGCCCCGATGCGTAGGGGACACTACGTCGGCCTCCCCTCCCACCGGCACTGCCACCGCTACTCATCTTCGCGTAGGGAGAGGGGAGAGGAGAGGGGTCACATATGTTGAGTCAGCCGGTCGGACCGGGTCGAAGCGTCATGTCAGTGAAACCACCCTCTAAAACCGCTTAGTCAGCCGGTTGAACCGGGTCAAAATATCATGTCAGCGAAACCGCCCTTCAAAACCACTCCCTCAGTAGTTGGGGAGTCATCTTACACAGTTTTCTGGGTGAGGAGTACAAATTAGATTAGATTTGGTAAAGGGAGTCGCAGTGGACCTTTTTGCCGTGCATGGCTAGGCCGAAGTGAGCGGAGAATTGTGGCCGTGCACGCCTCACGTTGAAGGCCTATCCTATTTGTAATTTGTGGGCTCGTTTCTTCAATTCAATGGGTTTGGATGGTTGGGCTGAAGAGGGAGTGCATCGTGAATTCGTGATGTCTTGGGCCTGCAACGACTCTATGTGCAGCGTGCCTTCGTGCGATCAGCTTCACAATCGAATTCGTGGAACACAAATGAAAAAAGTGCGATCAGCTTCACACTCGAATTCGTGGAACAAAAATGAAAAAATGGAAGCGTCGACAGCAGGATTCGAACCTGCGCAGGCAAAGCCCAACAGATTTCGAGTCTGTCTCCTTAACCACTCGGACATATCGACGTCTTCGCTAGAAGTTGTTTTCAGAAAGATTTAACGGAAATGTTTACTGACCTGTTCAATTGTACAAGTTGCATTTCTTTCGACGAATTATTCTTTCAACTCATCTCGCACCGATGCACGTTGCCAACTTGCCATCCTTTCTTTTCTTGCTCTTTTTGTTTCATACTCTTTTCTTATCTCTTCCTCAAGACTACAAGGTGGTGTGGTAAAGAAGGGGACACGCAGCAAAGGCCACCGCACATGCATGTGCAGTTTCTCTCCAACTTCATCTCCGAGTGAAAAAAAGGCAGAAAACAAAACGCGACCAGGAAGAGGGACCCGCCTCCTCTTTTTCACTTGGATATAATTAGCAGTAGATATAATCATCCTCAGACTTGATTTGATGTGTTTTTTTCTGCAGCAATTCAGAACCGATTCAATGCCCCCAACCAACCAATCCAGTCTAATCCTCCTGTCAAGTGTTCTCCTGCTCGTGTGACAATCTCCATTCTTTAATTTCCCCTTGGCTCCATCCGGTCTAGGCTTTTGCCTAGCACGTCCTTCTGTCATGCCTCGCCTTTGCATGATCATTTTTTTTGTTAGTCTCATCTATAGTCCCATGCATTGAGAACCATCTCCTCTTTTCTGTGTCCAAAACTTGGCTGAGCTGATGATTTCTTCATCTTTCTTGGAGGCATCCTTGCTGTTTTCTCTTATTTCCAGTGTGCTTTTCTCTGTGGAGGGACTGCAGATTGCTTGTGCTGGGATACTAGTGCAACGTAAAGCTGGAGCAAGGAGTCCATATTACGATTTGGTTTAGTCTCAACAATTAATTTGGATCGATCTTTCTTCCATTCCTTTGCTTCTTGGGTGAACAGTGCTCCTCGCAACGAAATCTGCATTCCCAAGAACAGATACGTTCAGGGGATTATATTATACATTTCGATCAAAGATGCACGGAAGCGTATGTTCTTTGAGATTTGTAAACTAATTGTTGCACATGACTAGGGAGTGTATCTGAATATGACCCTCATTGATGCTAGCTAGCTAGTATTTGTCCTCGTGAACCAGTGCTCTCCAGGCTAAAGCAATTGGCGTGCTGAGATTTAAGTAGTGGAAGCTGCACTTTAATCGTGCCTCCAATTACTCGCTTTGGAGGCAAGATTATGAAATTACAGTAGCATTGCCTTATTTTATCTAGGTAGACTAGATGTTGTTCAGTGAGAGGAGACAATGACAAAGCAAGCTGGTACAGGAAAGAACAATGCTATGATAAGGATGGTAACTTCAGATTTAGATGCCTAATCATCAGTTACCAACTTACTAATCACTCAGGTCAGGTGCAGTAGTAAAAGAATCACCCAATTTGAAGGACACTATACTCACTTTACCAGTAGACACAACGCCGTCATTGTAGATGTACTGATGATTACCACGGTAGTAGCTTCGTTGTAAACTACTACCATTTCTGAAAAGCAGAACAAGTCAGATTAAGCATTCCACTGACACAATTGACACGCAACTTTTTGCGCGGATCTGATGGTTCCCAAGAGGATCCTAAGTGAGATTTTTGACGCATCTGAATTGCACATTTGCATGGGATGGATTTGAGCAGCATGGGCTCCGAGTATCTTACTGTTCAAGTAGTCTTGGAACTGAAGACCAAGACTTGAGGAGAGCTGTCCAGGAGAAAACTATACCCAACTGAATGTGCGTTAGTTTTATAATCCAAAATCTAGTTGAATGTTGGTTAGGAGTTGGAGTCCTGGGGCACCATGCACTTACTTCCCCAGACAAAGTTATTGACATGTTGGGATGCATCCTCCATTTCTTGTGGCAGCAAGGCTCATGTGCCTCTGTGCGTCAGAGTACGACCCATATGCTCCGTCTCAAAATACAATCAATTCTTATACCCTACTTTCTCTGTGTTTCAAAATAAATCAACTCCTATACATGAATCTTGCATTGTGCATGTACTTAAGGCAATGGCATTGAAATGATTGAATGATAAAGATGCTTAAAGTTGCATCATTTTTCTTGACCTGCTCTTGCAGTAATGCTGATAATTAGATCATGCATGGTACTGGTAGTATTTATCTGTCAAAATGGTACTCCAGTTGAGGTCAGAGATTCAGATGGACTGAAACATGAACAGATGAGGAGTGTACAATGACCATGTGGTTGCAGATGATCCACAGAGCTGCTGGCAGTAGGGCCCCGGTTGCCTTGGAGTCTCAAAAGGCCATGCTTCCCTGTCTTCCTCCTCCCATCCTACCACACACACTCACTCACTCACAATAATAAGAGGCATCTCTTGCTTCCCATCACAACAAACATTACACTGTGCTGGGTTTTTTTTCCCTTGGAAGCAAAGAGAGTTTCTTTGCTTATCCATCCCCCAATCTCTCTCAAACTCAGCACAATACTCCTTGTCAATTCTGAATATGTAATCACATTGTATTCTTAAACTTATAAACTGGCATCACATCAGATGCAAACTTGCAAAGAGATGTGGTGCTAGAAATGGATGAATTCTTTGCAGGGACAGTACACTGCCAATTACCTGAATGACCTGACATGCACAATTATTTGCATATCTGATTGGATCCTGCACAAGGCCAGAGTTCCATTCTTTTTATGTGCTGCTTTCTCCTCTTTTCCTCCCTTTAGCTTTGCCTTTTGCTTGGGCCCTTTGAATCATTTCATCCTCCTCCTCTCCTACTACATCCTCTCTTCACAAGGCTACAATTACAATGGTCTTAGGATCATGTGGGCTGCTACAGAGTGAGTGTGCATGGGGGTGAGTAGCCACTCTTTTGAGGTGCCCAAACATGATTCTGGGATTATTTTTTTTGCCCCATTCTTGCAGCTTTCCTGTCCATCAAACTGTTGCTGAAATCTCTTTTTATCATCTGCTGTGTTTTCTGTAGAAGGTTTACATATCCCCCACACTCTTTTTGTTCTTCTACCTTTTCCTTTTGCTCTTCCCCATCTTGACCACTCCACATTCCACAATGCCACCACACCACCATTTCCTCAGTGGCTGAGATCTCCCTTTTAAGTAGAAGAGACAGCCAAGGCATTGCTCATCTTGTAGGTTCCTGTCATTTTGAGGCAAAAACACTAGTTGGGCTCAGGCATTGCGATAGGCCATTGCTGCTTCAGGGAAGGAAGTACCAGTGCTAAAGGTGAGCTTCTTTTGCCTCCTGCAATTTAGGTACTCCTGACTAACCACTGGGTTCATCAGACAATTCCTCCTGCTTCTCTGTTCTTTCCATTCTCCCTCTTTTTTCAGAATGCTTTTCAGCTTTTACTCTTCATGAACAATGCATTATTGATTTTTCTTCTTCCCCAAACCGATTCTTTGATTATTGACGTCTCATACATGTATGAAAGACCTACGTGGTGATGTGGCGGTGACATTAGCGTGTTGTGGTTGAGATAGCCACAGGGGCAATGCTTGATTAATTAGTTGCTTATCCAACCACGCATCATATGCTGCATTTCATTTTGTTTTTGTTTTTTCTTCATTTCTGTTGGCTCTTCACATGTACAATGTGACATCTCCTTTCACAAGCGGCACATGCGCATGACGGTCAGTTTTTGGCAAAAGCTCAACCGTATCTGACGCCTGCATTTCCTCTACCAGCCAAGGCGTGCAGCAGGTGCAGCGCAGCGACGAGGTGCGATAAAATTTCGTGGAAATCAAATCCAAGAAACAGCACGAAGCAGCGAGAGCCATGAGTGGCTTCGCGGGGCAGAGGTCGAGGCCGTGGATGGGGGACGCGGCGGCGTCGGACCAGGCGGCGGCCGGCGGCGGAGGAGACGTCAGGGACGACGGCGACGGCGGCGCGGCGTCGGCGGCGGCGGCGAAGGGGCTCGGCGACGCGTCCACGAACGCCAGCGCCATCTCGTTCGGCTTCGCGGCGACGGCCATCCTCATCTCCATGTTCCTCCTCATGGCCATCTTCGAGCACCTCATCAAGCCCAGCCTCTCCTCGTCCTCCTCGTCGTCGTCGTCGTCGTCTTCCTCCTCCCGGGCCTCCCACGGCGACGGCGACGGGCACGGCCAGTCGTCATCGTCCCACCACGCCGCCGCCGCCGCCGGCGTCTCGCCGGACAAGCTCTTCTGTACACCGGGCAAGGTGAGTAGTAAGAATGCAGCTGTAAATTTTCACGAGTGTCACGCTCACGTGCACCGGTGTCAGTGTGGGAAGACGACACGTACTGACGTACGTTGCCTCGCTCGTGCCATAGCAGTAACAACACCAGCAGCGTACGCCGGTAGCTGCACGCTACAGTGCCAGCATGTATTACGTACGTACGTTAGGTCGCTGGCTACAGTGCAGCCGTGCGCGTTGCAAGTTTGCAACCGCTTGGTTCACCTGGAACTGAAAAGCCTTCAGAATTCAGATTCTTATCCATGTCTTAAGATTCACTTAGCAATCTAGTATTCCGTTCATCTTAAAAGTATTTTTAAAATAATAGTAGGTTGAACATTTTTAACTTTGACAATAGTAAAAAAATTAATAACATAAAATTGATGTTATTAGATTTTTCTTTAAACAAACTATAACTCTTTTTATTTAAAACATTTTACTTTTATAGATATTTTTGTTAAAGTAGCACCTCGAATACTGTATTGAAGTCCAAAAATATTTCGGGAATGCTAAATAGTTGTCGCATGATTTTTGATAGCTAAATCATTCATGTTTCAATATATATAGAACCGTTGTTTTATATGTTGTAGCAAAATGTTTCACGAGGTGATTTAATTGTGTTTCAGCTTTTAAAAAGATTGAAACATTTTTGATCTACTTGGTGAAACATTTACGGTGTTTCAGCTTTTAAAAAGATTGAAACATTTTCGATCTACTTGGTGAAACATTTACGGTGTTTCAGCTTTTTAAAAGATTGAAACATTTTCGATCTACTTCGTGAAACATTCGGAACCGTTGTTTTTATATGTTGTAGCAAAATGTTTCATGGGATGATTTGATTGTGTTCCAGCTTTTTTAAAAGATTGAAACATTTTCGATCTACTTGGTGAAACATTTTTTATCTACTTGGTGAAACACTGCATGATGAAAGACTAAAAAATCATGCGAATCCCATATAGACAGTCCCAAAATATTTATATTTTGGGACGGAGGGAGTAGAAAATAAATTGGTAGTCAAAAACTGGGAAAATGTTTTCTCCTTTGTTCAAACACCATTTAAATAGTTAAAAAAAATTAAAAAATAATAACGTTCGTACAATATAAATAAAGTCAAAACTCAACTCGCACATTGGCAAGCACCAATAGTATTGTTAATATTCATATCTGAATTCTTCTGAATTCTTTTTTGTTCTTGATATGTATATTGAATTTGTTTTTTTTAAGATAGATGTTAGTATGTTCTAGTGCATTGTCAAAACTTTTAAATATTTTTTTTCACGACGAATTACATCATATTTGAGAGTAAAAATGTATATAGGGGATATCCTTCTGAGAGATCAAAATCATTTAACCATGACATTTTTCTGATTCTGTGTGCTTATCCGAATGAGGCCTAGGGTCGGGAGTCCCACGGAATCTCCAACTCTCCCAATAGTGCAGATTAGAATATGTGTTGTAGAATAAAAAAAAAATTAATAGGGGCCACAAGTTAATAAAACTAAGTTTATTCAGATTCTCACGAGCTGTTTATCAACCAACAGATTTTTAGAAATTCTAGGTTTCCCAAATAGGACCCTAATTCGCTTGTTGGTTTGGTGGTGCAGATGGAGGTCGTGCCGGCGGAGGATCTGACGGTGCTGATGCCGGGGCAGCGGTATCGTTATCCGACGTTCCTGGCGCAACCGGCGCCGCTGCTCCCGTGGCCCGAGGGAAGGCGTGCGTTGGCCTCCCCATGGACATCGCCAATGCTTCGTGCCACCGTGACGTATGCTTGTACTCTCTCATGGTCGACCCGTGCTAGCTTTGTGTCTGAATCTGTATGCCTGTATAGAGGGGTGTAAAAAAATGCAGGAGTTTTGTTAAATTAGTGTGTGATTCATATCGTTGTTGCGTCGATGGGCAAATTCATGTCTCATGATCTCATCTGGTAATACTGTGTGCGAAAGTCATTGTTGTTCATCCACTGTCGCGACAGGTTTGGGGAATCCTAATGGGCGATCGATCGCCAGGAGATGGGGGTAGCGATCGATCCCCTCCCCCTCCCTCCCTCCACCTGGTTTCTTTTTTTTTGACACCATTACTTTTCTATTTTAGTAAATTTATGCACATAAAGTTTATACACTTCAAATTTACACATATAAAGTTTAGAGACCTAAAGTTTATAAGTCAAAAGTTTATATATCCGATTCAAATTTGAATTTGAATTTAAATTTTTTTATATATAGTATTTCTATACATCTAAAGTTTATACACCTAAAGTTTATAAGTCAAAAGTTTACATACTCGTTTCAAATTTGAATTATATCTGATTCAAATTTGAATTTGAATTCAAATATTTTCTATATATAGTATTTTTATGCATCTAAAGTTTATACACCTAAAGTTTTTAGACCTAAAGTTTATAAGGCAAAAGTTTACATACCCGATTCAAATTTGAATTTGAATTATATCCAATTCAAATTTGAATTTTAATTCAAATATTTTCTATATATAGTATGTCTATACATCTAAAGTTTATATACCTAAAGTTTATAGACCAAAGTTTGTAAGCCAAAAGTTTACATACCCGATTCAAATTTGAATTTGAATTCAAATTTTTATATATAGTATTTCTATACATAAATTTTTCTAACTTTTTGTTTTTTACTATAGTAGGGGAGGAGTGTATGGAGTAGTATAGGGGAGAGGGCGGGCGGGTGATCGTTGGGCGGGCGGGGGAGCGATCACCCGCCCATTAGCATTTCCGCAGGTTTGTGAGCAGTTTTGGATGCGTGCAAAAACTGCAAATTGCAGTGGTCGGGCTCTGGGCTAGGCCGTCACAGCTTTGTTGTCGTGTTACCCTGCTTTTGGCCCAAGAAGACGGCTCATTTTATTGGGCCGTTTGTCCTTTTGTAGCCTGCTTTTGGCCCAAGCAGACGGCTCATTTCGGACGGTAATAAGGGCCTGTTCGGGGGAGCTTCTCCCAGCTACAGTTTTTCCCAAAAGCTGTTTCTACTAGAAGCTGCCCCAAACAGTTCACAGCTTCTAAGAATCTGTAATTACAGAATCTGAAAAACGAATTAAGAAGCCAGAAGCTGGAGAAGCTGGGTTTCAGAGCTTTTCCAGATTCTCATAAGCCGGCTACCAAACAGCTGCTTCTCAGAATCTAAAACTTCCCCAAACAGACCCTAAGTCTCCCTCCTCAATTCATGCCCCTGCTTGAATCGTATCCCTCAACCGTAAAACCAGGTATAACATTGTCCTCTAACTCCCAAAACTGTTGCAAATCAATTCCCCGGCGGTTTTGGTGGCACCTACATGTGGCAGTTGACTCATTGAGTCTTCATGTGGAACCCGCTTACCAGTGGCCACCTCATCCCATCTCCCCCCCCCCCCCTCTCTCTCTTTTATCTCTTCCTCTTCTCTCACCTTCCATCAGCATGTAGGAGGCGCTTGCCAGCCGGCCATGTACGAAGAAGATGAGAACTTACAGGTGGGTCCTACCTTTTTTTTCCTGACTATGATGACGTGTAGGTGCCACGTCGTGATAAATACCTGATCAACATGTCACGTAGGACGAAACCACCGTTCTAACCGCTAAAGGATATAAAATTGATTCAGTTTTCATAGGTGAAGGAGTATCTATACCCGATTTTATGGTTGAGGGTTACGAACTTACGATTCGATTATGGGCAATAGTTTTGGGAGGTTCTCAGAAAACCGGTGTTCTGCTTTTCGACGATTGATACAGATCATGGCGATGAGCTTTGTCCCTGTCTAAAAGAAAAACGAGAATAAGGCAAGAAATGAAAAGTGAAGAAAAGGAAAGTAAAGGAAGGAAGAAAAGGAGATAGAGACTCTGAACCCTTCATTTGCGCTCTGTTTTCCACTCTGCTCATTGACAATTTAACATGAGTTCAGTAATTTTCCTTCCCCGATTTCTCGGTTAGTGTAAACAGTAAACTTTATCGGCATGTGAGTTTCTGACTACGCCGCTGCCTAAGTCAAAGACAGTACGAGCAAGAAAACTATTAAAACCACCAGAATCATGTGGCCACGCAAATATAAAAAATCAGCTAGGCGCATGAGCGCATCGCACTTGCCTTGGCTAAAATAGACCGACCATTCGTTCCGTCTCTTCCAACAGACAACTCTCTAATCCACGTAATATTTTAAACTGAAAAACTGACAACGCTGCTCCTGTTTAACCCTCCCGTAATTAACCCCTTTGCACCGGCCACTCATCACCTTCTCGTTTTAACTGTCAAAACCGAATTAACAGAAAAAAATCTTTCACCAAGAGTTCTTGGTATATAAAGGTAGCAGAAATTTACCATGCATTAGATACCCAGTATTTGCATTTGATCAGGTGACAAGAGGTGAGTTTTTTTTTTTCTGTCCAAATCTTGGATGCTTCCACAGGGTTCACCTACTCAATTGTCCATGGTTTATTGATTTTGTCCTACTAATTAGCGCACAAACACAGACTCTTTCTTTCTCTCACCCCAGCTGCTCCATTTTGCGAACCTACAAATCGGAGCTAAGCTAAGCTATCCAACGCCCTCATCAAGAACACCCAGATCTCCAGCCATTTTTGCGAGATGCATGGCTACTCCAACCTCGCCTGCTCGTCGTCTCCTCCTCCGGTGGCCGGCGGCGGCTGCAGGGCGAGGCGATCGCTGGAGCTGACCAACACCAAGGAGACCAACGCGTGGGAAGGGCTGGCCATCGGGGCGGTCACCCTGGCCAGGACATTCTCCACCGGCTCCCACAGGATCTCCTCCTCCTCCAGGTCCGGCGCCGGCGAGAGGGTCGCCAGGACGGCCGGCGGCGGCGGCGGCCTCCCCGGCGCGGTGAGGAGGGCCTTCTCCATGCGGAGGCACCCCGCCGTCCTCGGCAAGGGCGACGGGTACTACTGGAGGATCCACGACAACATGGACGGCGACAGTGACGACGGCGACAATCCGGCCGCCGCCGCCGCCGAGGAAGAAGAGAGGAACAAGAAAGAGCAGCTAGCTGAAGCCGCCGGCGAGAAGGTGTCGGCGACGCCGACGCCGACGCCGAAGAAGAAGAAGGGAGGCAGAATCGTGAAGGCCTGCAAGAAGCTCCTCCGGCTGTAGTAACAATCAACTGCAAGTGTGAGTGTGTGCGTCAATCTGTAAACCTTGCTGATATATTACTGCCGTACGTGTGTTCCGAGAATGATCTCGTTTTGGGTTCGTGGAGTTAAAATCGCGACGAACAAATTAAGCAAAGTTAAAATGATGATCCTCCTAGGACGGCTGAGCTGCGCATGAGCCGGTACGGGCTCGTGCCAGCAGCGATGGGGAGCATGTGTGGGATTAGTGAGATCTTGACGAGACTTGGGGGACGACATGTGGGGCTCTGCCGTGATGCGCGCGGTGATGGCGATGGGGTACTCGGGGTTGTCACTGTGGAATTGTGAGATGGTCTGATGCCAAATTGCCAATGCCATCGATCGCCGGACGACCGGAGTCAATGGAGTCGTGGGTGTTCGTGCGCCATTTTCTCCGTCCATGGGCTCCACCCCTGTCGCCTGTCGGCTCCTTTCGTCGGCCCCGCTCGTCCAAGTTTGTCAGGCTGGGCTCAGCTCAGCTCAGCTCGCCCATTGGGCTGCTTAGGGAGCGTTTGGGCCAAATACTAGAGGTCCAGAATAATGTCAGCTGGGCCTAAATTCCCGGCACATCTCCCTCAAAATCGTTCAGTCACACCAGCGAGAGCAGGTCGTTGCCGTTGACTAGGCACTGGTGACTAGTAGCATTAGCATCGGGGAAGCATTGTTCTCAAGTGCCATGAGATACAGGCGGTTGACAAATAACAAATTCACCGGTGTCGACTAGTCTTGGACTCCATACGCTTGTAATCTGCAGGGTATATTAGAGACGCGAGCGAGTGCCAACCAAGTCCAAGTGCCAATCAATCCGTGTTACCTAGCCTGTCCACCCTCCCGCCTCTCGAGTCCTGCCGCGCGCCGACCACGACAAAAAGACAGTATGCTATTCTATTCATGGGTTTTCACGAAAGGATAAAATTTCACTTAATAGATTATCTTTAAGATATGTTGTCGCTTTAAAAGTTTTCAAAATCACAGTACCTCTATTATGGACAGAGAGGAATGGAGGGGGGAGCGCCGGCAAGAAGGCCGAGGGACGGCGATTGTGCTTGACGGCGGTGGACCACGAGCGCAGCCTGCGGTTCCTCCTCCTCCGGCATCGGCAAGGGCGGCGATGGCGCCGACTGCGGTCATGGGCGCAGCCTACGGCCTTCCGCGACATCCCGGACGGCAGCGCTCTCGTCAACCTGCACGGTGATGAGGGGATGAGGACGACGACGTCGATACTGGGCGGACAACAGTGGTGCCGACGCTGAGAGGAGGATGGGCGGCAAGGTGGACGGGATGCCACTCAGTCCGTCCTAGTGGACATCCAGTGGGTGGTGGAAACCCAAGTTGCATATTGCCATTTTTCTCTCGACGGCTACGGTCTGGTTAGTTCTCATAAATTTTTCCCAAAAACATTACATCTAATTTTTGGACACATGCACAGAGCATTAATATATATTTTTTAAAAAAACTAATTACACGGTTAGGGAGTAAATCGCGAGATGAATCTTTTGAGTCTAATTAGTCCATAATTAGCCATAAGTGCTACAGTAACCACATGTTACTAATGATGGATAATTAGGCTCAAAATATTCATCTAACGGTTTCCAGGTAATTCATCGTGTCCAAAAATCCTTCGGTATACGGTCCAACATCTGATGTGACACCCAAAATTTTCTTTTCGCGAAATAAACGGACCCTTACAAAAAAAAAAAAGATCGCAAACGCTCGGGCCAACTGGGGCAGCGTATGGCCTGACGCCCACGCACCTGTCCCCGTCTCCCCCAAATTCGGTGCAACGGCCCGTACCAGTGTAGTAAAACATCACGCCAAGCACACACGCACGATACGCGCCCAACACCCCCCACCACCCACACCGCGTGCCCGCGCTCACGCGGCGCCCGTCAGTTCGGCAACCGGCGCCGTCCCGGAAGCCCCAGAAACGAGCACGCAACGCAACCGCGCGATGCGGAGACTGCGCCGGGGGGGTGGGGGGGGGGGGGGGTGTGGTGGAGGCTCGCGCGAGCCGCGACCAGGAGGGATTTTTATACACGAGACGGGACAAGACGCACGAGGGCGGGGGCCGCGGAGGAAGTGGGGGGAGGGAAATTAGCGGCTCCCAGACACGGGAGGGACACCGAGAATAGCGCCCCCAAATCCAGGGCTCCGGTCTAAAATCCATCCAGGCAGCCGCCGTCCAATCCCAATCCTCCCTTGTTTTGTTCTTCTTCCTCCGACGACGAGGGGAGATTGTTGGTCAGCTCTCTCTCTCCTTCCTTCCTTCCTTCTTTCCTGGTTGGAGGATTAATCAAATCCTGCAAAGAATTAGGTTTCTTGGTTGGTGGTCGTCTTGTCCTCCTCCCCCCAAATTGTTTTTGATTTGATTTGGTTTGGGTTGGGTTGGGGTTGGGTTCATCGAATCAATCTTTCAAGAACAGAGAGTTATTCTCGGCGGATTTCTTCCACCGCCGTCAGTTCTTGCGTGGATCGTCCGTTCGTTCTGGTGAGTTCGATTCGGTTTCTTGTTTGCTTTCAATCGATCTCTCCCGCTAGTACTGTTCTTGCTCATCCCATCTGATGCTGATGAGTTGGTTTCTTGCAGTTTCGTTTTCAGAATCTGCCAGTTCGTCGTCGGACCGGTTGTTTCCCTGAGTCCCATCTAAGGATAGGTATCGGCTAATCGCTTTGATCTCAATTTCGATTCATCGCTGTAGAGAAATGCGCCAAAAAAAAAAAGAGAAAGAAATTTCTCTCATTTATTTTCTTGCTTCTTCTCGTGGTCTCGAGAAGGATAATGCAGTAGCGATAAAGTCCATAACCTGCAAGGCTGGCATCTCATGTGCTGTCGCTAAACCTCCATGGGCGTGATTGATAGCTCTGCCAGCCCCCAAAAAATAAAATCCCCTTCATAATTCGTGTCTGCACACTGCACGGTTGATGGGAAAGTACTTAGGTGTTGCTTTCGGAATCTCTCTTTCCTAAGATTGCTTCTTTGACCATTCTCCGTAGTAATCTTGTCTCATGCGGGCAGTTTTGCTCCCAAGAAATGTGTTCATATTGTAGCACAATTTGGCCGTGTGCTTAGTTGCAATTTGCAATGTGGATTCTTTCGAGTCAGCGACGCTGCGGAATATGAGATTAAATTTGAGGTCTTTCTGACGGTTATTTGTGGTGTGCGATGAGAAACGTGTTGCTCTTGGAATTCTTTCATGGATGATTCGTCGTAGTAGGAGGTTTCTTTGTTGTGCATTGATCGAATTTTTGTGCAGGTTCAAATTAAATTCAGAATTCAAGCTCCCTCTCTGCGTGCTCTTTAGTGTCTCCGAGTCGAAGCTATGGCTGCGCGGCCGACGACGTCGGAGTCCGGGAGCACGACGACCGACGATGAGCACCTTTCGCCGACCAGCATCTGCAGCGGCGGCGGCGGCGGCGGGGCCTGCGTCGTCGCCGGCGGCGGCCGCATCAAGATACTCTGCAGCTTCGGCGGCCGCATCATGCCCCGGCCGTCCGACGGCGCCCTCAAGTACATCGGCGGCGAGACCCGCGTCCTCGCCGTGCCCCCGCTCCATCCCCTTCTCCGGTGCGTGCTCGATTCCCGAAGTAATCGGCCATGTCTCGCCGCCGAGGCGCCGCGTAATCTCTCTCTCTCGCCCGCGTGCAGATTTGAAGAAGAAGGTGGAGGAGATGTTCAGGACGGAGGTGGCGGCCATCAAGTACCAGCTCGTCGCCGAGGACCTCGACGTGCTCGTCTCCGTCACCTGCGACGAGGACCTGACCCACATGCTCGACGAGTACGACCGCTTCGAGGCGAAGCGGTCGCCGTCGGCGTCGCCGCGGTTCCGCGTCTACGTGTTCTCCTCGCAGCAGCCCGGTGGCCGCCGCCGTCCCGTCCACCTCCCGCCCACGCCGGCTACGCGCCACCGGCGTCCCACCACCAGCCCCACCACCTCCTCCACCACCACCTCCACCACTTCCAGCCGGACCACTACGTCGCCACGCCCGACGGGAGCCCGCCGTACGCCGGCCACTCGCACGGCGCCGTGTCGGCGGGCAACTCCCCGCGTGCCGACGCCGTGGGCCCCGACCACGCCGCCGTGTTCGGGCTGAAGATGCAGCGCGTCCGGAGCACGCCGAACTCGGCAGCCTGGACGCGTCGCCGCAGCACTTCCACCAGCACGCCGCGGACGTCGGCGGCGGCGGCATAGCGGGATACATGGGCGGCAGCTCGCCTGTGCACGACCGGCGCGGCCACCTCGTCTCGCAGGGCGGCTTCCACAGCTACTACCACCCGCACGGCAGTACGCCCCGGCGCCCCGTGCCGGTGCCGCACCATGCCGGCGGGGGGAGGTACGACAAGCGTGGTGGTGGTGGCTACATGCGAGGGCAGCAACTACGTGGCGCCGCCGCCGCCGATGATGCCGGTGGCGGGTCCGGTCCGGCCTGCCGGTCTCCCGCGGCGGCGGGGCCCCGCCGTACAACGAGATGCACACGCCGAAGAATGCGACGACGATATGGGATTGATGGCCCGCCGTACGCCGGAGCTTGCTGACGTTGTGGTTTTTGCAGGGAGAGACGAGTAATTTGAGCAGTCGAGAGATGTAAATAGATGGAACGCGGGCGTCGCGGTAATCTTTGTTATTAGTAGTTGTTTTTGCTGATGAAAAGAGGCCCAGTTTGCTGTAGAACTATTGTTGTTCACGCTGAGAAAATTAATTAAAACGTTCTTTCTCCCAAATATCCACTGCAGCCTGAACCCTGAAGGTTGAGTTGAATTACTACCGGGCCCTGGGGTTTTTGGGAAGGTCATTAGCGATTGGTTTAGTGAATTTTAATGGTTATAAACTTAAAATATATATTTAATTGATATTTTAGAAAAACTTCTATATAGAAAGGTTTTCTTACATAACATACTATCCTGTCCTAAATTGTAACGATTTTTTTAAAGATAGACAAGTATATTAAGAAAGTATGTGATAATAATTGGAGAAATATTGTAATTTGTTGAGAAAAAAAGTAGGTGAATAGATTAAATGGAGAAAGGATGTGACTAGTAGAGAGGAGGGATGAACGGAGAAATAGCTTCATTTTGGGATAATGCGTTGTCCTACAAATAGCTACATTTTCGGACATACGAAGTACTATTTAATTGTTTGAAAAAAAAGTGCTAATAGAAACAAAGGTAAAATATGCAACTTAGTTAGAAAAAAAGGGTTAAAATTTGCGTCTTAATTAGAAAGAACGGGGCAGTCGACACCCACCATCCGTCATTGCACGCGGATTTCTAGTTGTGGGGCTATATATATTGCCTTCCTCAAGCTCCCGTAGGCTGTGGCAAAAACTACATGGCACCACATCCATAACCATGGTGGATAATTGTGGCTATGGTGTTGGGGTGGCTGGCTCTCACCCTGCGAAGGCAATATGGTCACAAGTGGTCTTAGGATAAGCTAGAAAGACATAGGACGGCCAAATGAAGAGGTTGCTCGTGTTGTCCCCTAAGGGTGACCTGTCGTCCTGCCCCACAGTTCCTCTCTATCGCCTTCCCCCACCATGTCATAGCCAAAAGTCTGTGCACCTGCTAGGATGACGATAGCGTTGGGGCCTTCCCCCTCAGGTCTTGGTGGTTGTCATTGCCAATTTTGAATATTGCCTAGTCGGCCTTCATCGTTGGCGGCCAAATCCACCTCCTGTCTAGTCAGATGTACAGTTTTCCTCGGCCTCCTCCCTTGATTCTCATTCTATTGGTATCAAGGAATATGTTTGGTCGGCGGTTAGCTGATCCGATGTCGTGAAGTGGGCTAGGCTTTCCTCCTGTGGTAGTCGTAGCTTTACATTGGGGTTGCTGCGGTGGCTCCCCCTCCCCTCCCAGATTTGCAGTGGACTTCCAATGGGCGGCGTGGTGATGGCCGAGATCCTAACAGATTGGCCATGGTGTGTGCTAGGAGAAAGCTCTACCTGGCTCAAGACCAATACTGGTGATGATGATGTCCTTGTGAATTATCTTCCTACCTATAAGAGCCGTTGTAGCACCTCTGGCCCATTTCGCTTAGGAGGCTTGGGTGAAAACGTTCATTTTGTTTAACCGGATGCACGATAAGCGGCATTTGTTCAATGCCGTCCCCATTTTGAAGGTATCATTTTCAGAGATCCCTTGCTACAAATCACAATGCTCTATTCGGACTGTACCCCTTTCCCTTCTCTGTTTGCTCAATTTGAACCTGCATTGTTTCAAGTTAGCTCGCATCTGCAACACGCTGGCATAGTTCATTGCTGGTCCTATCCCCTTGGTCGATGCACACATCCATGGTTGGTGTTGGTGTCGCTTTAGCCACCGGCCATAGCCTTGCCACAACCAAAGTAGCCGTATTTGTCATCTAAGAGTTCGCTTGTGCCTCGTACCTCACTTCCTTCTCCCAAGAACATCGGCGAGCGCTAATCCATATAACAACATGACATACTTGGACTCTTGATGGCTTGATGCGGGTGGTCTTGATACTACAACATTTCGGTCGCCGGAACTTCAAGATGACATGTGTGTGGTAGAAAAGGCCCCTCGACAATCTTCAATTTCTAGTGTTTCAAGTATGGTGTTTCTAGTGTTCAGCAAAGATTAAGGTTGACAAGGAAAATCTCTAGTGCTCGTTATTAAATATTTAAATGATGGATGATTGAGGATGAGAGGTGGCTTCTGGATAAGAAGGAAAGAGATTTGAATAAGATAAGTATTGCTCTATGAATTTTTATATTTGTGAAAAAAAATTGAATGATTGTATATATGGATAAAGGAAATATATGGGTGTGTGGCATCACATACTTTTTAGTCCACCCATCAATACTCCTTACCTTCCGAACTACCAATACTCACCCTTTACCTCAAAAATAGTGTCTTTTTATGTTTTGGATTGGGACTATCTATATATTTGTCGACAAATTTTCTCCTAAAAATTTGACAGATATAATTATAGTACAATCGTAATGTAATTACACTGTAACTTATATGTAATTACACTGTAACTTGCATGTAACTACAGTGTAACTTATATGTAAGTTTCACATAATTTTGAATCGTTAGATCTATTACAAGATTTGTTTTGGTAAGTAAAAAAAACAAATCATAGTACACACATATGTGAAAGAATTTGTTTCCACGACCTCTATTTTACCAAAATAACATGTTACTGAGACATTTTTGAAAGTTACATACAAGTTACACTATAGTTACAGTGTAATTACACTACGATTATACTGTAATTACATCTGTCAAATTTTTGGGGGAAAATTTGTCGACAAATATATAGCAAAATCGTTTGGATTTGTCTCACAAAGAGTATCATTTTAGCTGTAGGATCCACTAAGCCTCTTAATACCAATTTATCTATTTTATCTCGTTTTGGCCATTTAACCATTACTCCCTCCATCCCAAAATGTTTAACGTTGTTGACTTTTTAAAAATGTTTGACCGTTCGTCTTATTCAAAAAATTTAAGTAATTATTAATTATTTTCCTATCATTTGATTTATTGTTAAATATACTTTGATGTATATATATAGTTTTACACATTTCACAAAAGTTTTTGAATAAGACAAACGGTCAAACATGTTTAAAAAAGTCAACGGCGTTAAACATTTAGTAAAGGAGGGAGTATTACTCTCTTCTCATTCTCCCTCTCCTTGTTTTCTCTTTGCATTAATGGAGTGCATGGTAGCCTTTTGATCTCTTTCTTATATGTTTTTTACTGTAAAACGACAGTCTTTTTGACGGGGGAACAATACTCCCTCTGTACAATAATACAATGATTTTTCTTCTTCTAGAGAGATTATTGCTGAAGAGAAAACGACTAGGATACCCCTATTTAAGATGGGAAGAACAAGAACTTTGAATTAGAGTTGATTGATGTGATAATTAGAATACCAAAATCTTTTATATTTAAAAACAAACTATAAAGGACAAGATCACTTACCCACGGATGGAGTATCAGTGAGGCTCATTTCATCTTTTTCTCTCAACTAAAGTTTTCCAGAATATTAGAATTACTATATCTGTTTTAAAATGGTCATATGTATTTTTTTATGGCAAAGGGAGTACTATTTTAGAATACAGATTGTGAGTGAATCGCCGCCTGAAACCACCCCTTGCAGCGCAGTTGCCGAGCATCGATCTCGCCTACCGATCGACCGGACGCCACGTCTGACTCTCTAACACCTCCATGGTGCATAAACAAAGTGAATGATTAGTCCGGACCATTTCTAATTATGAGACCCACAAAACTAAAGAAACAAGGATAAATTAACTAAAGAAACAAGGATAAATTAGGGGGGGAACCCCGTATGATAGCGTAACCGCGCTACCTAGAGCTGCTCTTCCTTGTGGCTAGCTGCTAGCGTGTGTGTACGTACGTATTGCAGTACACATCGATCGATCAGGCGGCGGCGGCGGCGAAGTTGTTCCAGACGGCGCCGTCGCCCTCGCCGCAGGCGCTGTGGATGGCCCTCATCCTGTCGACGGACTTGCAGATGCCGCTGCAGGACCAGTCGAAGGACGCCGCGCACACGTTCCCCGCCTGCTTCTTCCACTCGCAGTCCGGCGGCGTCGCGCAGCACAGGCTCCGGTCGTCCACGTGCTCCACCTCCAGCCCTATCAGCCACGCCCCCAGCGACACGTCCTCGTTCGCGAACCGGTGCAGTATCGGCCTAATTCACATTAACATATCATTTCCAAAACTCAGTTTATTTCCACACGAGACGTACTACGAGAAAAAAAAAAGAAGAAGAAAAGAGCAGGAGATGCGATTGATTTGCTTACCGGTTGATGGAGATGTAGGAGGCGAGGTCTTTGGAGATGGCGTAGATCTGGCCGGTGGCGTGTCGGAAGTACCGGTTCCCCTCGTCCCCGAACTTCCAGTACTCCGGCTCGTGGTACTTCACGCCCCTACCACGCATGCACAACACCACAAGCGATCAGCAACGCTTCGTGTTAGTTATGTCCACTGCCAAAGTGTGCCACGATGAAATTAATGTAACGAGTTTTCGAACTTGTGCCTACTTCTGTGACAGAACCGGGCCGGACTTCATGCAGCCCACGTACACCCTCGGCCTCGTCCTGTACCTCGCCAGCCTGCTCGTCAGCATCCCTGCATTGCACGCACAAGATTGAATTTAACGTACAAATGTGCAGTGCAGCGTGTAACCTAGCTGGAAGTGGATTTTGATCATTTGAGAAGATATCTACTCGTTGTTTACATGTTACTCAAATGGTTATGAAAAAAAAATTTAAGAAGATGTATTAACATGTAATATATCACTCCGCACACATGTAGGTTCAAATTCAACTTCTATATCTCGCAACGAAAAAAACAAATCAACTTTGAATATACTGCAGTTTAATTTGTTTTTTTCGTTACGAGATATATAAGTTGAATTTGAGCTTTCATGTTTGTAGAGTGTTATATCACATCTTAATACATCTTCTCTTTTTTTTTTCTAACTTTATTCTTATAACCATTTGAGTAACACAATCTAGCTATGAATTGTATTGTACCTAGGTTGACGTGGACGTCGTCGTCAACCTTGACGTAGAAGTCGGCGTCCCAGGTGGCGACGGCGGCGGTGAAGTAGGTGCGGGTCTTGGAGGAGAGCTCGTGGTAGCCCTCGACGTGGTCGAGCCGCATGAAGTCCCGCGTCTCGGCGTCCTCCGCGTCGATGGCGCGGTCCAGGGCGCCGCCCGGGGTGGCGCTGTGCCCGATCACGAACCGCACCACCACCCCCTTCTCCTCCTCCAGCCGCCGCAGCCTCTCTCCCCTCGGCACCCACGTCTCGCGGAGCGAGTCGCGCCGCTTCTTGCTGCTGAACGCCGTGTTGATGCCGATCACCACGAACGCCCTGGGCGGCCGCCGCCCCCGCTTCGACGGCACCGCCGCGCCCAGCCCGCCGTTCTGCTTCGCCCGCTCCACCGCCAGCTCCATCTCCAGCGACGACACCGACTTGTCCAACGACCTAAGTAGCAACAATTCGATCACGACTAGAGACTGTCTACTGTACTTGATTGTTTGCGTTTCGGACTTACTGGATTGCTTGGTGAGTTCTTGACACCTCGTTCATGATGTCGTTCGGGTTGCCCTCCTCCAGTTTCTGCAATCCAGAAATTGAAACGAGTGTTCAGTTGTTCCCTATGCAGTTCTGTAAAGATTTTGGTCGAAATGTGCATGAATGGATGTACTTACATGCCGGTGCTCGCAGTCGTCGGAGAAGAGGGAGAGCCTGGAGCCATGGCCGGAGGAGGCCGCGCCGACGCTGCCCGACGGCGGTGGCATCAGAAGCGTCATCCGGCCGCTGAGCAGCAGCCCGACGAAGAAGCTGGTGGCGCACAGCACGACGACGGTCTTCGCCGACATCGGCCTCGCCCTCGCCGCTTTCTTCTCCGACTGCGGCTGCCGCTCCGTCAGTGCCTGAATCCAACCGATCGACATTAATTAACAATCACCCAAACTAACCACAACAAAAGACACGTAGTCAAATGCATCCATATGTATACAAACACAAACCATCATTGCAGTGAATGTTTCAAGCTTAGCTGCCTACTGAAATGGAATATGGATCGAGACACCGATTGCGTATACGAAGGAGATCGATGGAGGCAGCAGGGGAGGAGATGCCCGAAAACGCCGGCTATCTATCCCGGCTCGGCGAAGCGGTTCAGTTAGCAAGGCGCTTCGTGTGAGGAGAGGGAAGCTCATGCTGGTAGTGTGAGCTAGCCACCGAGCCTTGGACCATGGTACGCAGAGGGGCGGCGTCCATCGTTTGATACACTGAAGAGAAAGACATGCATGTAGTTAGCGTCTCCAGCGACAAGGTTGCACGATGTTGTGCTGTTCGGCTTCTGTTCGACTCCCGACTCTTCCATGGAAAGGCAGGTAGGCGGCAACAAAGCAAGATTCTAACGAACCACAAGCTCTGAAATACTCTATGTTCCTGACATTTTAATTTTGAACTGAGCAATACAGAAAAGTACAGCCTTTTATGCCTACACAGATTCCAGTGAACAGCACCAGTTCAACTACAAACAAAGAGACCAAAGTTAATTGGAATAAGCTAATTATGAAAAAAAGACGATCTGAGAAAACAGGAAGGTAAGGTTTAATTCTTATCGTTCCTAAATCCTGGACGTCGACTCTATGAAGCAAACTTCTCAAGATAAACCGCCTGATGCTTACAAACTCCACAATTTGAACAGTAGCTCACCTAAGATCTGTGCAGCTCAGTACTCGCACTATCTTCCGCATCAAAATTACGCACCTTTAGTAGTGTTCTTCACAAACTGACTGCACACAGGGTCAAAAAAACAAGCAGCAAGCTTGCATGACAGGCAAAGTCCATCTTGAATTGTTGTTCGACATGATAAATATTTCCAACGGAATAATTTGGCATCAATGGCATCCTTGGACTCACAGCAAGATGAGCAAGTAGGCATACCAGAAGATTGCTGTTGCAGCTGAGCACTCAAGCAATAGGAAATGCACGTCTCCATCACTCCAGAGCCAGAGGCAGCCAATGCTGGATCCAGAGTGATGATGCATATGAATGCCTGGACTTCCATAAAAATATTGCTCAAGACGAGCAAGTCATCTAAAACATCTTTCATATTCATAAATAAACATTAAATTTCAGTAGATTTGCACTGTTTTTTAACTAGTAGACAATGACATTATCTTTTGTGATGCCCAACATAATACAGACCCAACTTTGACGAGAAGAACAGAATACACCAAGAACTCAAGCACAAACTTGGTCCCACTGGAACACAGAAGCAACAACTAACATCACTAGATTAAATATTAAAACACAAATTGCCAGCCATCCCTGCAATTAGACTAAGTCTTGGTACAGCTGCATTAGTGGAGGCATGATGCTATCACTAGGACATGACATGGGAGATAACCAGCGGGCACAAGTCTGACTACAATGTTGAGAACAGAACAATGGAAAAGATAGACATTGGCCTACACGACTAAGCCATAAGACATATTTACATGCATGTAATGGTGAATACATAGATGATATTACAGAAGGGCTGAGACAACAAACAATGGCTTCACTGGGCTAATCTGTTAGCATACCATGTTCTTCCCTGGAGCTCAATATGCTAGTAGGACGGGTATGGAATTGGTTGCCTGTCAGTACGACGGCTAACGTCATTCAGAACAGAACCAAATACGCGTCTACTATATTCATATGTACCATTGCTTAATCCTCTACTCGCTGCTGGACAAGAAAAGGGAACGGTAAGATTTAATTAAAAACCATACAATGTCTTATATTTTATATTTTGAAAGGAATAAGGTAACTCTCTCACCCTCAGAGTGCGCACTATAAGAATGGTTTGGAGAAATACCAGCAATCCTGCCATTTACCACTGTATGTTGTGATACGGGAGTATCACTAGATCTCATTAGCTGAGCCGGCTTTGGTGGTGGTATAGGGTTCAGTTTAGGTGTTACAGGAATATTTCCATTTGAAGATTGCTTGTCTTGTCCAGAAATCTGAAGACAATAGGAATAAAGCGCTCAGCCAGAATCACTTAACAACTAGTCAACCATAATAGGTCAAGCAAAGACTTAGCCAACCATTCACATATAGTATC
This sequence comes from Oryza meridionalis, assembly GCA_000338895.3. Taxonomy (NCBI): domain Eukaryota; kingdom Viridiplantae; phylum Streptophyta; class Magnoliopsida; order Poales; family Poaceae; genus Oryza; species Oryza meridionalis. The sequence goes on from CM002528.2 coordinate 21,347,233, forward strand.
ATATAGTGCATATTATTAAATTATTAACAGTAACATACCAAATTATAAGAACAACAGAACATGTTTCAGTTACACCAAAATTAGTTAAATAAATAGAGGGCATAAAGAAACGCACCGCAAATCTAAGTGTTCTATTATGAAGACGAACAAGGCCAGAAAATAGCTTAACAGCATACTGGGCAACCTCCTCTGTTTCGTACTCAGCAAAAGCATAACCTTTGGAGCGACTAGTTTCCTTGTCACGTGGTATGTGTAGGTCTACAACACGACCTACCTGAATAAGAATCTCATACAAGACCCTCTCAGGTACCTTTTCATCCAAGTTACCTATTTAAGAAAAATAAGAGTTAGCAAAACTATACAGATTATTGTAGCTGAAGACAAAACAAGAGACAAAGTAGCATAAGAACAATCATTGTGAAATATCATGACCAGCGAACTACATCACAGTTAGCCATGCCACAGATCTGCATCTGACAAGCATCAAATAAAGATGAAGCTACACACAATGCTGCTGAAAAGACAATAAATCAGCTATACTACCAAATTAAGAAACCGACAAGCCAAGAACACACATGATGCAATCAAAGAACATGGCGATGGAGGTTGACTTGCAAAGGATTTTTCTGATATTCCTTACTTGAATGCAAGGATAATAACACCTTAAGTAACTGAGTTCATAATGATACAACAGGCACAATTAAAAACATCTCCAAATCTGACCCCCCCCCACCACTTGGGATGTATTAATAATAAGTCAGAATTCAGCGTAATGAATTTCTATAAACATATGTCCTATATGATCCATTGAATTCTTATTTTTACTATATCCATCTTTAAAGTCCCCAACTGCCACTCTGCCAATCTCTAATATAAGATAGCTTGAAAAGAAGCCACCAGGTTTGCTCTAGAAGCCTAGAGAAATATATCATTAGATCGTGGTGGATCTAGAGTATAATGGTGTTGATTGATTCATATAGTTCTATACAAAATACAAAACGAGCTTATGATAACATAATCAATAATACAAAATATAATTGTATTTAACGAAAGAGAAGAGAGATGCATATCAAATATAATACTTCCTTTATTGTCTAGCTCCTGCAAAATTGAGCGTCAAGATCCGCTAGTTATGCATAAATAGCAGGGGGACACAGTGACATCTCGAAATGGTATTTGGGCAAGCGGAGATTGTGTTTTTTAGTTAACTAAAGAATAAACACGAAAGAGTATTGTTCCTAGGTTAAATACGAAGGTAAATACAACATAAATTTACTGTCCAAATCCTAATCCTAACTGAAGACACAATATCTTGCTTAATGACATCTCAACTAAGTAATCAGCAATCCAGAATAAAATCCAGAATAAGTGGCATGAAGGGTAACCCGAAACCCTATCTCTAACTTGCAAGTTTATACTAGTCCCCTAGCAAATTCCACTACAAGACTCGTATAATCGCCAGTACCGAACAGCAATAGGTACTACATCTATCCACGGAGCACAAAAGCATGGCATATGTAATGCAAACCCGGTTGCTAATCAAATCGAATCGACAGGAAACAACGTAGCCCGCCGCGGGGGGGAAAGCAATCCCGATTTGGGGACGCAGCGGCGACCAATCAATTCAGAACTCAGGCAAACACAAACGCGCCGAAATTGCGAGCCGGCCACGCCAAAATCACCACGAATCCCCCCACCAAAATCCCGCGAACCAGCCACAGAGAATTGGGAGATTTGGGAGGAGAAAGCCCCGCATGAACCAGCGAGCCACCGGGGCAGGGCGGCTCGGACCCGTAGGCTGGAGGGGGAAGGGGAGATCTCTATCTCACCTATGAAGACGGTGCAGCCCGGATTCCTCGACATGGCGCTCCGGATCTGGGTCGAGCAGCCAGCCGCGCGTGCTACAGGAGGGCGAGGGCGAGGCGAGGCTACGAGCAGCCGCGAGCGAGAAGCAAGCGCGCCGAGTCCAACCGGGGGGCAAAGCCGCGCGACGGCACGAGGAGGGAGGGAGGGGAGGGCCAGGCGCACGGCGCACGGGGAATTCGTTGGCAATCAGCTCACGGCGGCGCGGCGTGGTAGTGCTATCTATTTGTAGGCGATGAGACGACGGCTGGGCTGCTGCCGACGCCGAGACGGCTTTGGTCCTGTGGCTGGATGGAGGGGTCAGGAGGTGGGGCCGTGGCGTCAGTGAGAGGGGAGGGGTGGGCACGTCACGTGTGGTGCAGACTGCAGAGTGTTCTGATCTTTTGTGGTGGATGTTTTTGTGGGTTGGGGGGGGGGTGCGGCGTGTGGACGCCGTAAGATGGGGCACCGACGGTTGCGATGTCGAAGGTTGGAGTAAGGAAGTTTGGCTTTACACCGGTGTGTCAACCGTGTGGCCTTCCGATTCGGTACGAGAGATACAGGCATACAGCGACGCGGGCAGGGCAGGGGCAGCAGGGAGGTCGGCAAGACAGGCGACGACAGGAAAATAATCAAACGGCGCACCGAGACAGCGCAGTGATTTTCTTTAAGCAAGATGGGCCAAACACTTTCCATTTCCATTTCGGTCAGGGCTGGCTATATATTTTAGAGGTTACTACGCGAACTTCGTAATATAGATTGTCAAGATTAAATATATTTATTTATAATATATATTTTTAAAAATCATATATCATTAAAAATAATACGAATAAACACTATAAACATAATTTTAGATATAATTTAATTAACGAGAAGATAAAAAATCCTATTTCAAATTTTAGACTAAACAGATGTAAATAAGAAGATCACAAGACCACACTTTAAGCACTAGCCATAATGAAATAAGGTGTGTGCATATGGCCGTGCGAAAAATCAAACCTCAGGATAGGCAACGACATCCTGTTGACTAGGTTGGTTGGTGATGGGCCCCGAACCGGCTTGAGCCCTAGGCAGTCACACAAACGATTTAGGTCCCTAAGACAATCCTGATTACGGCGTGTTTGATCATGGAGAATTGTTAAGCGAGAATATGAGTTTGAGAAGTGGGAATTGGAAACTATTAAGTCTATTGTTTGGTTTATGAACGCGAAAGTTTTATGAAGGACTAGCAAAAGTAGTTTAAATGAAAACCCCCCACATTCTCAATACTTGTATAGGGATAGGTAATTGGGGGGAATTCCTCTTCTAACTATGACGAGATAATTATGAGTCATACATCATCACTAAAAATTCAATTATCATCCATACCCCCATAAATTCTCATACTCCCTCCATTTACTTTTGACATATATATTTTCAAATCTGAAAAATTTACTTTTGATAGGCATATTTCAATCTAACTATCTATCATCTTAATGACTTTTTTGGATTTAATGCGTGACTCTCCATTCTTCCACACAGGATTGGCTATATGGGCATCAAGAAATGAAAATATTAATGAATCACTTGTTTATGAGGAATAACTAGTGACATGTTTAAATGGATGATAAGTAAAATTACTTATCCTTGGTCATTGTGCCAAGATGAAATATGACTATCAAAAGTAGATGGAGGGAGTATATACTACTCCCCCCGTCCTAGAATATAAGAAGTTTTAGAGTTGGACACGATTATTAAGAAAGTAGGTAGAAGTGAGCGGTGAAGGGTTATGATTGGATAAGTAGTGGAGGTAGGTGGGAAAAGTGAATGGAGGGTTGTGATTGGTTAGGAAGAGAATCTTGTTGGAGAAGTTGTTATATTTTGGATAAATTCTAAAGACTAAAAGTTGTTATATTTTGGGACGGAGGGAGTACCAAATAAGGGACTGTGAGTAAAAATAAAGGCAAAATTTGCTATAGAACATCCAAAAAACGTGTAATTAGCTGAGAGACACCGCAATAACAGGTATTTGCTATAGGGCACCACAAAAAATAGTAATTAGCTGCTGGACACTCACCGGATTATTTTATTATATCCAGACGAATTGGAGAGAGAAATAGCTGTGTAAGTACGGTTCTACCCTTCTAATTTTTTTAATTCTTCCTTATTCTTCTCTCTCTTTCTCTCTCCGCTCCTTCTTCAAGCGAGCCTGAGGGAGAGCAGAGCTCCGGTGACGGCGCGACGAGGCGTGGGCCGGTGCGGCGCCTCGGCTGGGGCGACGCTACACAGTCATGCGCAGGGGCTGGGGCCGGCACGACGTGGCGGAGGTGGCACCAGAGCGCGACAGGGGAGTTCAAGGTGGAGGTGACAGTCTCCGATGAGGTTAGGTACTAGGCGCACTACACCAAGTGCAAGCTCGCTGCGACGTGCCCGCTCAAGCTGCAGCTTGCGCCGCCGGCGGTGGTGTTCCAGAAGGTCAAGTGCAAGCTTGCCACTGCCGACAAGAACTACTAGTGCTAAGCTTGTCGTCGGCATCCCCATGGCTGTGCTTAGCTTTGCTAGTGATTGCACGATTGATTTGTTTGTTCCTTTGGTTGAGTTTGTGATTTAATTCCTCTCTAAATTTGTGGTGGATTTGAACGAATTGCACTATTGCAGTGTTTGATTCAACTCAATTCTCTGATGATTGTGGAAAGGGAATTTCTCCTCTTTTATTTTCTCTCCCTCATTCTTTCTCTCTCTCCTATTTCTTCAAGCAAGCCTGAGGAAGAGGGAGAGCGCCGGCGCCAGCACGGCGAGGCACGGGCTAGTGCGACGCCTCGGCTGGGACGATGCTGCACGGTCGTGAGCAGGGGCCAGGGCCGGCACGACGAGTCACCGCTCCGCTGCCCCATCTAGAAAGAGTGAGGGAGAGAGGGGCTTACATGTGGGGCTCCGCGACGTGGACGGCAGTCATCTGTTCCTAGTCGATGTTGCGGCGGTAGGACCCGCTCACCTCGCCGGTGTCGTGCCCAGGGTGCTCATCCGCCCACCAGCACCAGGTGACGAATCCGACCGGGTTTGGTTCGACCGAGGACCCAAGTCTAGGATAGATGGTGAGGCGCCGGGGCACTCTGGTCATTTTGAAAAAAAACTCACCACTTTCAGTCCGGAAATGATAAAATAATACGTCCGGTGTCCTATGGCCAATTACACAACTTTTGTAGTGTCTATGGACAATGTCATGTTTTTGCAGTGTCTCTCAGCTAATTACATGATTTTTGAGTGTCCTGTAATAAATTTTACCAAAAATAAAACTCCCATGACTAATCCATCCACTAACTCCGTCCTTCAAACTCCCAATCCCCTCTTGAGTAATGAGCTCGCTGATAATAATTTAATAAGTTCAAGGTCCCGTTGGTTATACTCGCTAAAGCTTCGCGCGGGTTATCTTTTTAGTTTTGACTAATAGTTGGGATAGAATTTTGGGAAACGTCGTATCAAATCAGAAAATTAAACTCAAGTTAAATTATGACTGGAACTTATCAAAACCTGGAAATTTCAGATTTTAACTAGTTGAAGCGGATGTTCCATATTCCAATTATGAAGTTAGGAATTTGAATGATCTGTCTAGCAATATCTTAAACATGTAAAGTGGGAATAAATTGGAAACTCTCTCCTTTATTTTTCTTTTTCTACTTTTGACTGGTTCATGTACAGACCGAAGCTAGTTCAAACACTTGAAAAAAACATATTCTTATTAATCCGTTTTCTGAACATTGTAATTTGCAACAGCTATGTTTGCGTGCTCTTGGCACGAAGAATTCTTTTGCGATAACAACCAAGAAATGTAAAAGAAAAAAGAAAAAAAAATGTATCGTCATATGAAAACATCATCTTCGACCTTCGGACTGTACTACCATCGCTTCACCCCCCAAAAAAATTCTGCTGTCATTGATGAATCCAGTGTTCAGCAGATTGGCAGTGGCGCGCCGTTCCACTCCTTGAGGCACTCGAGCAGCGGGTCGATGTGCTTGCCCTGGTTGATCGCGACGAGCACCTTGTTGAGCTCCTCGCCGGGCGACCGCGTCTTCTCGCCGGTGAGGTAGGCGGTGCCGAGCTCCTCGCGCACGAACCGGTAGAGCGGGTACGAGCGGCACTCGGCGATCCTGTTGGGCGCCGCCGCCGTGCCGCTCTCCACGGCGGCGCGCGCGGTCTCGACGGCCCGGGGCAGCGCCGCGCGGAGCTCCTCCTCGAACTGCGCGACCTTGGCGAGCACGGAGGTCTCCGCGTCGAACTCGGCCGCGCCGTTGGCGAGCGCGCGCTCGACGAGCACGTTGCGGAGCTTCTTCATCAGCGGGTAGTTGGCGCTGCACGGGTCGTCGGCGTACGCGAACACGAACTCCCGGTCGATCTCCTTGAGCAGGTCCTTCTCGCAGAAGCGGGCGACGTGGAGGCCGCCGGTGGAGTTGGTGCTCAGCGTCTTCTTGGCGACCGTCATGACGCAGGTCTTGACGGCGCCCTTGACGTTCTCCTCGACGTGGCGCAGGTCGATCGCCTGGCAGAGCGCGACGAGGAAGGTGGAGGACATGAGCTTGAGGATGTCGATGGCCTCGGCCGTCTTCCTGGAGGAGATGAGGCCCAGCGAGTTCACATCCTGGTTGTGCTGCTCGGCGCTCTGGACGTGGTTGGTCACCGGGTTGCCCAAGAACTGCAGCTCGGAGCAGTAGGACGCCATGGCGATCTCGGCGCCCTTGAAGCCGTAGTCCAAGCTCGGGTTGCGTCCGCCGGAGAGGTTGGAGGGCAGGCCGTTGTTGTAGAAGTCGTTCACCAGCTCGGAGAACTGCGCGAACATTAGCTTCCCGATGGCGGCGATGGCGAGGCGGGTGTTGTCCATGGACACGCCGATGGGGGTGCCCTGGAAGTTGCCGCCGTGCAGCGCCTTGCCGCGGGAGACGTCGATGAGCGGGTTGTCGTTGACGGAGTTGATCTCGCGCTCGATCGACTTGGTGGCGGCGCGGATGACCTCGATCTGGGGGCCGAGCCACTGCGGCGACGTCCGGAGCGCGTACCTGTCCTGCTTCGGCTTCATCAGCGGGTCGAGCTCGCCGAGCCTCTTCGCCTCCTTCATGTACGAGCTGCCTTCCAGGATGTGCTCCATGATGGCGGCCGCCTCGATCTGCCCCGGGTGGTGCTTCAGCTTGTGGGTGAGGTGGTCGGTGTACTCCGGCTTGCCGTTCATCACCTCGCAGAACACGGCGGAGAGGACCTCGGCGAGGATGGCGAGGACGTTGGCCTCGAACAGCACGGTGGAGGCGAGGCCGGAGCCCACGGCCGTCCCGTTCACCATGGCGAGGCCTTCCTTGGGCTGCAGCTCGAAGAAGCCGCCCTGGATGCCCGCGATCTTGAACGCCTCGGCGGCGTTCACCTTCCTGCCGTCGGGCGCCACCGCGACGGAGTTCTCCCTGCCGGTGACGAGCCCGGCGATGTAGGAGAGCGGGACGAGGTCGCCCGACGCGGTGATCGTGCCCCGGAGCGGCAGGCACGGCGTGACGTTGGCGTTGAGCAGCTTGGCGACCGCCTCGAGGATCTCGAACCGGATGCCGGAGTAGCCCTGCAGCAGGGTGTTGATCCGGACGAGCATCGCCGCGCGCGTGGCCCCCGCGGGGAGGACGTGGCCGTCGGCGCCGGTGCCGAAGGCGCCGGCGTTGAGGAACCTGATGAGCTCCCGCTGCAGCGCGCCGCCCTCCTTGGTCCGCCGGTGCGACGTGGCGCCGAACCCGGTGGTGACGCCGTAGCTGTCGGTGCCGTTCGCCATGCTGCTCATCACCCAGTCGCTGCTGGCCTTGACGCGCTCCCGCGCCGACTCGTCGAGCTCCACCACGGCGGCCTCGCCGCCGGCGGCGGCAACCGCCGCCACCTGCGCGATCCTCAGGCTGGCGCCCTCGATCCTCACCACCGGCTGCCGGTACTCCGCCACCATCCTCTTCACCTCGTCGAGGTGGCTCCCGGACATCTCCTCCGCCGCCTTCCCCCAGTTGAGCGGGTCGGCGCGGGGCACCTCCATGCAGAGACCACCATCGGCGGCCGCGGCGACGTAGCCATTCTCGCACTCCATTGCAGTATCAGAATGTGAGAGCAGGGCGAGTGATCAATGGAAGCTTTGGCTTCTCGATTAGCTGCTGCTGCTGCTGTGAAGAAGAAGAAGAGCTGGGTAGTGTGGCACTCTGGATTGCGTGCTGCTCTTCTTGGAGGAAAATGGCGGGGGAGGCCGGGTTTATATAGGTGAAAGGTTGGGTGACTCGGTGGTGGTGGTTGGTGCGAGAGTGTGTGTGGAGGTGTGTGTGCGCGTCGCGTCTCGCGAGTAGTAGCGGAGTAGGTGCGTGACGATTTGTTAGGCCAATTGGCAAGCGCGCGTGGAAATTTCGTGTCGTGGTCGCCGTTGTCGCGGGCTTGCGGCCGGTTTCGGGAGCTGTGGTTGGTGCGGTGCGCGGCACAGGGGGGGTTGGTGAAATGGTGATCACCACCGGGCTCACGACCGCGCGACGCATTCCTCGGCTGACCAGTGACCAGCTCGTCATTCTTTTTTTTTTCTGCAGCTGCAACAAGTAGTAAAATTTTGGGAAACTATTCTGATCGTTCGAGGGGATGTTTCCTCGTTATTTACATGGCACTTAAATGGTTATGAAAGTATTTAAAAAAAATTAAGAAGATGTATTAACATGTGACATATCTCTCCACAAATATGCAAATTCAAATTCAACTTCTACATTTCGCAACGAAAAAAATAAATTAAACTATAACTAGTTAACGTAAATTTAGAGTCAAATTTATTTTTTTCGTTACGAGATATGGAAGTTGAATTTGAAATTGCTTGTTTGTGGAGTGATATATCACATATTAATGCATATTTACAATTTTTTTCATAACTATTTAAATGACATGCAAACAACATGCGGACATCCACTCGAGCGATTAAAATCTACTCCCGTAAAAATTTCTCGTGGAACGGAAAAGAACAAGTTTGAAGCATACTGACAATCTGTTCTGAAGAACGGGCTAAAGAAAATTGGGGTCGAGTTTGAAGCATAATACAATCGAGATTTCTTGCATGTGGAAAGTGATGGGTTCAATTGGCATTGTTTATGCGATGGTTGCTGGATATCCTATCGTTGCATGCATTTTTCTAAGCGAGACTGATTCCATCTTGCCGGATGTCTGGTAGGAAGTAACCTTTCACAAGGGGGGTGGTTACAGGTTCTTGGAACGGTCGACTGATGATAAGCAACGAAAGGGTGGCCTGCCTAACCTTCTTGCTTTCTCTCTCAGGATTCAGGGAGTAGCTGGTCAGAGCTGCGGTAGTTGGGACAACTTTTTTTTCAATTTGCAGGTATTCGTAGTTTGAAACGTGGTGGTTCAGATTGAAATTCGCTGAATTTTTCAACGGGGCCTCAAACAGTGAAATACTATTGGGCTGACGGGAGACTACCGGTCAATATGCACTCGAAACAATTGCCTGCTTAGAGTGTGTTTAGTTCACACTAAAATTAAAAGTTTGGTTAAAATTGAAACGATGTGATGGAAAAGTTGAAAGTTTATGTGTGTAGGAAAATTTTGATGTGATGAAAAAGTTAGAAGTTTGAAGAAAAAGTTTAGAACTAAACGAGGCTTTTATTTCTGTTTTGGTGGAATAATGATGGGATCAGTGTAGTCAGCCTGCCACCAACTGCGTTCTCCATAGTCCATAGTCCATACTCCATAGCCGCCATTGGCTCGTTGGCAGTACGGTGGCTAGTATAGTAGCTCAGCTGGCTCCACCACTGGGCTCCTTTGGGCATTGTCCCATTGCAGCATCACATGGTATATATCGTCATTTCACATTCTGCCATGTGGATTTCATGGAATGTATGAACAGGAGTTTGGTCAAGTCCTTGGTCTCCCCTGACTTGATTCGAGTCTTCTGCAGTCAGCCTGGGGCGTTCCTATGTCTGGTCATCAGCATATACACTGTTAAATCACTAAAATTGAACATCAATTCCCTGAAAGCTGAAATGGCGATTGTTTCTTTCATTACCGTATAATCACCATTTGCATCAACATTCCACAGTGCTAAGCTTAATCACATCGATATGTGAACTTTAATACAGATGCGGAATGAATTTGTATGGTTTTCAAAAAAAAATAATGAATTTGTATGTCACCATTCAAGTACTCATGCCTCCTTTTCCTGTCAAAATTTTAATTTTTCCCTGTCATTTTCTTCACTCAATTATTGCATACAAGCTGAACCTACACCCATCTCGTCGAAATTATGCTCCACATAAACGAGCGAAAAAACCATACAGCTAGCCGAAGTGAAAGCTAGCCATGGACCACAGCAAGAGGTCTTGTGAGGCCATGAGAAGAACAAGTCGATGCTTTTGGCTACATGAGGCCATGAGAAGATCTCGCACGTATAGTTAAATGCCAACATGACCGTAGATGTGTATATGAGTACAAACATGAAGGTGACACGGGCATTTATGTTCAGTTCATGGTGCTCACTGCTCAGCTGTTAAGTTGTGTCTTGTATTTTGCCCCGTTGAACTCCTCTCCTCTTGACATTGTTGTGTGATCTGGCCGGCCTTCCTGGAAATCTGGCACCATCCGCATCCTCATTTGACAATGCCAAGGAAAGAAGGAAAGTACGAACTACCCCCTAAACTATCGCGGTCCCTAAACTATCGCGGTCGACCGATTAACCTCCTTAAACTTAAATACTAGATATTTTGCACCATGTAGTATTTATAGCGGACAGATAATCCACCTAGCACCGCTTTGAGCGGTTTTGACCAAAAGCTTGCACATGTGGCTTCAACGTGACAATCCAATTAGCAAAAACAATAATAATAAAATTATAGGACCCACTTGTCATCTCTTTTCTCCTCCCTCTCCCTCTTTCCTCTCCCCCCTCTCTCCCTCTCTCCAACGGTTGGGATTGGGGGCTACAGTGGCAACGACCGACGACGACTGGCTGGAGGAGGCGGGGTGAGGGATGTGGACGGTGGCCAACCGAGGACGTGGCTGGGAATGGGCAATGTGGCTGGTGGCGTTCTGGGCAGTGGCGGAGGATTTCCGCTGCGACAGTGAGTGCTGCAGCCGGCGGCAGGACCACGGGCAACGGCGACGACGACCGGCTGGAGGAGGCGGGGTGAGGGATGAGGGCGGCGGCCGACCGTGGACGAGGCTGGGAATGGGGAAGGTGGTTGGTGGCGGAGGATTTCGGGGGCGCAACGAGTGCGTCGGCCGGTGGCAGGACCACGGGCGACGGCGCCGGTGCCTGGTGGCGGCGGCGGGACCATGGGGTGGCGGCGCCGGTGCCTAGCGGCGGCGGGACCATAGGGCGGCGACTGGGGTGGCGATGAGGTAAAATGCGGAGAAACAAATACAGAGCTAAAACTGAGAGAAGATTAATCGAGAAGAAGGTGATATGCATGAAGCAATGAATTCAATCCGTTAATCGTGCCGCACGCCATTGCTACGAGCCGTGTCATCGTGCTCTTATCGACCATCACGTCCTAACCCGTCTGCAGTTGTCGCAGACCTTGCCGGGGTAGCCGCCGCGGAGGTTGCCCATCTGAACATGGCGTTGGCGAAGCTGCTCGTGAACTGCGTCTGGTTGCCCTTGAGCTGGATGAGCTTCGGCAATATCTTGGCGAGTGGAGCGTGGCGTCGGACTCGAGCACGGTGCGGTTGGCGTAGTAGCTGGTGTCGAAGCCGTACTCGTTACCGGCGTAGAGGGCGGCGACGTTGTTGGAGTTGTAGTTGCCCTGCGACAAGGAGGGAGAGGGGAGGAAGGGGAGCGGCCGAGCGCCCTCCGATCCGGCGGCGGGGCCGTTGCACTGGTCGAGCAGTGTCTGATGACGCTCTAGCTGCTGCCTGCAGACAACAGACAAAGGAAGAGAGAGAGCAGCTTACATGTGAGGCCCACTAGCTTCATAAGAGAGTAAAGGGCGAGGTGGAGACTGACATGTGGGGCCGGTGCCACGTGTGCGGCCACGTAAAACTAAAACCGCTCCAGATTGAGTCAGGGGGTAATTTGTCCGGTATAAATAGTTTAGGGTATAAAATGTCTGGTTTTGTGGTTTAGGGGTGCAATTCATACAGTCGAGGGGGGTAATTCGTACTTTTTCCCAATACCAAGTATTACACATATCTCAACTTGCAATACCGAAGTATCCGAGGTTCCAAAATAGTATTAGGTCCGGTTTCGGTTGACCTGACGAGTTGACCGCAGTTAATTCGGTTGAGTCAGCATGTAATCCACGTGGGGCCCACATATCAGAGCCCATTGCCTTCTTCCTTATTTCTTTACCATCTCTCTTGAGCGGTAGGAAGGCTTGGGGATGGCAACAGCCAAAAAGGAAAGGAGAACATAGAGAAGGAGGTAGAAGAAGGGGATGGAAAGGGAGGACACGAGCGGTTACAGTGGTAGAGTAGAAGGAGCTAGGTATGGTGCCCTCCTGTTTCCCGGGCTCCTTGTGGTCAGGGTGTTCATTCGGCATCACGTCGTCTCATAGAGCCGGGAGTCGCACCATAGCCTACGCACCATCTCATCGAGTCGTGCAAGAGGGACTTGCCGACAATGCTGGATGAATCGATGGGGCTCGCGGGGCGTCGCTGCATGCGCTTCCTCTGCCAAGATCCACCTAAAAGATTGCCGACGTCGCTGATAGCCGTGGCTCAGATGATGATGAGCTCAAGAGGGGGCAAAGGCAGATCTCGGGGAAGGGGCTCAAAGAATCATATCAAAGTTCATAGCGGTGACTTCACTGAGGGGCTTGACAAATGTACTTTGCCGCGATTGCGGCTGCTTGCTGTTTCCCTCTGGTCGCCGAAGAGGGCTCACTCCAAGCCGCCTCTCCACCAGACGTGACGAGAGGTAGGCCTCCTTATCCAGGTCTAGTTGACTAGCTCCCTCCACATTGTTCCTCCCCGGGATGCCATAAAGGCAATGTCGCCGTCCAACTCCTCTCCCACCGGCCGTCGCCCTTCTCCCCATCCCTGTGGCCCTTCTTCTCGCCACCCGTTGCCTTGGAGAGATGGGGAAGAAAAGGGAGACTGAGAAGATAGGTGCCCTAACAAGTGGGTCCACGTGGGTCCCAAACTGATTAAGTCGGATTGACCAAGGAAAGCTTGCCATGTTAACCGAAACCAGGCACAATACAATTCAAGGACCCTTGTGTTACACCCCAATCCAGCACCGCTGTACAACAGCACCTGACAGGAGTGTGTCGTAGGAAAAACGGCGCGAATCGCTTCCTACTGATCGCAGTACCAGTCCCAGGACATAACGCTGGTACCTACGGTGACAAATATGAATCTTTGCAATCCTTAAATTAAATAGAGGACTTATTTACCTTAACTTAGGTTGCAGCTTAGGACAGCCCGAGAATGCAACCGACGACACGGACGAGGAAACACCAACAACAGCAGCAGCAGCGGATCCAACGGACTAACACCCAACACCACAGGCGACGGCTGGGAACCAGGACGAAACCCTAATCTTCATTTCACTTCATCTTCACTTTACGGCGGAGGAACTATATATATATATATTTATATAGAGTAAGGGTGAGTACTTTCGTATTCAGCAAGTCACGGGAATTTAGGTGTTTAATGCAAGCTTAGAAGAGAGGCAAGGTTGTTTTGAAAATCCTTTGTTTGAAATCATTTTGAAATCACTAAGTGATTTATTTCTTTTTAGGTTTGGGCCGAAAAGAGACTTGCATCTCAATTCGACTTAAGAGATGCTTTTCAACAACTAAATTGGTGTAACATCCCGCCCTAGGGCTTAATAGGATTAATAGAATACTCATATCAACAAGTTGCAACTTCTTTTCCGGAAGCCAATCTCCAAAGAACTCCAGGGTTAAGCGTGCTTGGCCTGGAGTAATTTGGGATGGGTGACCGACCGGGAAATTCTTCCCGGTGCACACGAGTGAGGACAAAGTGTGCAGAAAAGACATGTGTTGGTCTGTGAAGGCAGTCTATGACCTATGAAAGTATCAGATGTAAGTGGGCCCGGCCTGGGGAAGGCGGGACGTTACAAAGTGGTATCAGAGCCGACTCTCGTTCTATGACCTATGAAAGCTATCAGATGTAAGTGGGCCCGGCCTGGGGAAGGCGGGACGTTACAAAGTGGTATCAGAGCCGACTCTCGCGGTTTCACGGGCGCGTGTGTCGCAGTTGCGCAGGCATGGTGCGCATGGCTGGTGTAGACCGGGAGTGGTCACACAGCATGGCATGTGCCAGCGGAAGGCGGGACGTTACAAAGTGGTATCAGAGCCGACTCTCGCGGTTTCACGGGCGCGTGTGTCGCAGTTGCGCAGGCATGGTGCGCATGGCTGGTGTAGACCGGGAGTGGTCACACAGCATGGCATATGCGCTGGCACTGGACACATGGACGTGGCCAAGAGAGGACGTTCCTGGCCTAGGGTTGATCGACGGGGGCGTCGATCTCTCTTAAGGGGGTGAGGGTGTAACATCCCGCCCTAGGGCTTAATAGGATTAATAGAATACTCATATCAACAAGTTGCAACTTCTTTTCCGGAAGCCAATCTCCAAAGAACTCCAGGGTTAAGCGTGCTTGGCCTGGAGTAATTTGGGATGGGTGACCGACCGGGAAATTCTTCCCGGTGCACACGAGTGAGGACAAAGTGTGCAGAAAAGACATGTGTTGGTCTGTGAAGGCAGTCTATGACCTATGAAAGCTATCAGATGTAAGTGGGCCCGGCCTGGGGAAGGCGGGACGTTACAATTGGTAATGTACCGACCTGCCGGGGTCAGATCACTACTTCTCAGCTCCCAGAGCCATTTCACTTGATTAGGCGGCTCCTAGAGTAGAGCCTTTTCATTTTCTCGAACTCCTAGAGTCCAGTTGCCCAGCAGCAAAGCAATCCACTTCCACTCAGGAAGCCTAGTCTATGATGCCCGCAGACATCCCGAATCACACAAATTCGTTTCTGACCACTCAGGTCATCCATCTGCCACATAGGCTAATTCTGGTGACGATTCCCAATCTACAACAACTTTTTATAAAGCACATGCAAACAAATCTACGCAACGGGAACCACCTCACATCCGCCCATGACCGTGGGCACGACTGTTTGAATAGTTAGTTAATCTCTGCAGAGGGGTACACTTTACCCACAACACACGAACTTGCTCCCATCGCCTGACCCGTGTTCATGACGCACGGTGGAAAAAGGGAGATTCGCTACAAGGCCTTTCCGAAGCCAACCCAGGGATACCTCATGCCACATAGAAGGATCAAAATCTCACATAAATATAGGCCATTTTATTTTTCACAAATCAAACTCCAACCACCTCGATCGGTAATTCAGCAAGCTTCTCGTTCTTGCTTACCAGGAACCCGGTTTGGCTCCAACCGACCCCGCCCCGGCGTTCCCCAACTATTGGCATGCGAGGTTTCCCTGAACCGACCAATTACTTAGCCAGGGTGTCCCATTCCACCTTGTGGTTGCACTTTGATTATGTTCGATGAGTTTTCCACAGGAATCGGTCCTTATATGCGAATACGGGACAACGCCACGTAGGCGCAGCTCCCGCATCGCGAGTTTTCACAATTCATTTTATTTTCAAACACACCGACACCACATGTCGGGTTTTCAAGGCTTCACAAACCCATTTCCCAAGTTTTCGAGAATCAACGGTGTATGTGGGATATTTGGTACACGCGCTCAGAGAGCACGGATACCGAAGTACCACAAGGGTGGAGCGACAAGGAATCAGCGGAGTACAGTCTATAGGAATTAGTGCGACTACTGGGTAGGTCCGTCGGTTTGGCACGCAAACCAAGGCCAAGCAAGTTAAGCGTGTGATTCTAATGAGATGTGAGTTGCAAACAAAATAATAATGACTTTCCAATTATAGGCGCAATTGATCAAAGGGTGACTTGCCTTGCTCAAGGTCTTCACGAAGCTTCACGAATCTTCGAGAAAACCACGATTGACGAAAAATCCGCAACCGCAACTATACGCAAACAATCGAAAACCTAAACAAAGACGAAAAGAAAGATCCTATTTAGACTAATTAATAGTGCCATTAAATAGATCTCAATTATATGGGGTTACTGGAAGTTGACGGAGTCAAACGGGCGAGCGGTTGAGGAGATATGAATTTTGGAAGTTTAATTGGAATTTCTGGACGAGGAAATGATTTATCGGGATTTTCTGGAATACGAGAAATTGTTTGTGGAATTTATAGAAATAATGTTCTCAAGAATATTATTGAAAGTCACCGACGCGTGGGACCAAGGGAAATGATTTATGGAATTTTGGAATAAAGAATTGATTTATGGAACAAGAAAAAGGAAAATCAAGGAGGGATGTGAATTGGACATGTATCAGGTGGCATTGCTGCGGCCCAAGGGGTTTTAGCGGCATGGCCGAGCCATTGGGCCGGCGCGGGCGCAAGGAGGCGGCCCATGTGGGCGGGGCGCGCGGGAGGAGATCGGTGGACCGCGGTCCACGACGCGGGGCTCCGGGATGGGGCCCACCTGTCGGTGGCCGGGTTCACCGAGGAGAGGGCGCATGCGGGACGCGGCGCCACGGCTTGGTGGACTCGGCTCGCGGTTGCGGTGTGCCGGCTGGACGGGAGGAGGCGGGCCCACGTGCAGCCGCACGGCTCACAGTGGGCCGCGCGCACAGAGAAGAAGGGAGGCGCCGGGGTACCGACGACGTGGCTGCCACGTCGAACGGCGGAAGGAGGAAGAGGAACAGGAGCTCCATCCGACGGCGAACGGTAGCGACGGTCACCGGAGAGGCGCGCGGTACTACGAGAGAGGTAAAGCACACCGGGATGATGCTAGGGGCGAGTGAAAGCGAGCCGACGGCTCGGATTCGCCAGAGGACGGCCGGAATCGGCGGATTGCGGCGGCGGCAATCGTCGGCGAGCAAAGGGGGAAACTTCACCGGAGCAACGGGGGTTCGATTCAAAGGGGTGGGAGCATCTCCGGGGTTCAAGGAATGCGTTTCCGGCGCCGGATGGGACGGAGGAGCACCGAGGAGGGCCGGCGACGAGCGGCGGCCTCCGGGAGCGGACGGCAATGGCGGCGAGGCCATGCCGGGCGGCGGCGGGGCTCGGGGCGGCGTCCACGCGCGTTCGGGAGGGCTACCGAGCCACCACGCAAGCTAGAGGGGGCGAGGGTGAACGAGGAAGGAGAACGGAGGGCTACCGCGTCGGGACGGGGAACCGTGACGAGCGGCCGACGTCGCGGGAGGGAGCTCTCCAGCCTCGGGCCGGGGAAGGGGAGGAAGAGGTGCCCGGAGTCCCCTTCCGCTCCTCACGCGCCGGTTTCCCGGCACGCGCGACGGCGAGGGAGGAGAAGGCGATGGGCGGCCGAGGCGGCAACAAAGGCGCGGCGGCGGTAGAAGAGAGAAACCGAGAGAGAATGAGATGGGGAGGCTCGGCCTGGGCTTGGGTTTTACAGTGGAGGTGATCATGTGATGTCGGTTTGGGAGGCATGGGAGAGCTGGTTGGCGCTCGGCTGGCGAGCGGCAAAGGCGGTTCGTGGGCGGTGCGAAAACAGCGACGGCGTGGATGTGGTTGCGGTGGAGGCGGTGGATGGAGCGGTGGAAATCGAACCGCGAGCGCGGGCTGGCGTGGCTCGGCGTGGTCAAGGTGGGGGCGTCGAGCTGCTGCAGCGGCTCTGCCTCCGAGCGTAAGCGGCCAAGGGGTGGAGACAGGGCGCCATTGCCCAGGAGGGGAAAAGGAAGGGAGGACGGTGGAAAGGGGGACTTGCCCCTTCCGTTTTCGGGCGAGGAAGCTGGCGTGGTGCGGTTTCTTGGTCGGCCACGACCGTTTCGTGCGCGGGAATCGAAGGCGGTGGCCGGTTTTTGGGCGGCGTCGGCGGGAGTCGATGAGAGAGAGAGAGAGAACGACCGAGAAAGAAAAGGGGGAGAGACGGCGCTCCCTCGGGGGGATCACGTGCGGCGCACGTGGAGATGGAGTGGGATGAAGGGAGAGTTGGGCCGGGGAGGGAGAAAACGGCCCAAAAGATAAAGGGAGAAAGATTGGACTTTTGGAATTGGGATTTCGATGAGAGGGAGCAGTCGACGAAGGGATTAAAAAAAGGAAATTTGATATTTTTAGGAACGGGAACAAATATTTGGCGAGGATTCAAAGAGAGGGACTGAATTTTGGAATTAGATTTCGAAGACTTGAATTTGGGATAGGAATTCGATGAGGTCGATCTTCGATGTCGAGGATAGGGAACAAGGAGATTTAAACTGAGATCCAGGGCACGACTTAGACTCACACTCAAAGAACGAAAATTTTCGCAATTAGGATTTTGCCGAATTAGTTTTTAACGTCTCACAAAAAACGGAGCGTTACACCTTGGGTGTTCCTGTATTACAAGTTAAGCGACACGTTATACTATAGAGAAAATTCCCTATATGCCACTCAAAATTCTCTAGTTTCCTTATATGCCACCAAAAATTAGCTATTACCATATATGCCACTGTGTTGTAGTTTTCCTTCCTTATATGCCACTCCTGTCAATGTGGTGTTAATGGGCTGTTAAACTGGTTGCACAAAGACCAAATTGCCCACACCCCCCTAATAATTGAGCTAAAAAGGATCAAGCTAGCTAGTGGCCAGTACCACGATGATGACCACAACCGACGAGGGGCGGCAACGTCTTGTTGCTTGCGCAGATCGAGCTCCACCATCCATGCCATTTTAGAGATGGATAGCAAGTTTCTGTGCACTAACGGCATGGGTTTGCAATGGAGGTAACGGCAATGGCATATAGGAAGGAGAACTTCAATTCAATGGCATATAACAGAATAGCTAATTTTGGATGATATATAGAGAAACACGGGAACTTTAAGTGGCATGTAAGGAATTTTCTCTATACTATACGGAATTACGGTTGATGGATGTTATTCAAACTTGACCTTAAACAGGAGGAACCAAAAGTGTACTTATTTCCCCGCACTGGTCACGAGAAGTGGGCTGAAGCGACCCAAACACGACCTTAGAGGAATAAGTTCACTTTAGGTCTCTCAACATTTATTCCTCGTAGAGAGATGAGAGGCATATGGCGGGCCGGCCAGTTTCGTCTGCGCAGCCCATGTATCCACACTAGGCGATTTTGCTCATTGTACTCGTGCACGGGCGGCGGAGGTGGAGGCGGTCGGTACACCAGGCGAATTGGGTCGAGTCGACTCCACCACAGAATCGCCATGATGGGAGGAGGGGCATCAGCAGAGAAGAGGGGAGGGAAATCCTGGAGTAGTGGAGTGACCTGACCAGCGGGATCTCACAGATGAGAGTGACCTCGCAGGGAGGCAGGAGCCTTGCTATGCTGGCCCTAGACGAAGGGCAGCTAGCAAGATGGCTCCACCATAGCAAGGAGAGGACGAGGTGCCCATACGGCGCAGCTGCATCTCTCTCTCTCTCTCTCTCCAGTCTAAGGTTGGCGAGTGCTCGCGGTATGCACGCTATTGACCGCCTCCTGTTCCATCCTGTCTGCATCTGTGATTGTGCCTACATTTGAAAATTCCGATTAGAGTGATGGGGCTTAGTATGAGTAAATAAGCGGATTAATGCCTGCTCCTTCTGCCTACTGATTTATGTGCTATGAAAACTCACTAAATTTCATTTCCATATTGTGGCGCCGGGGTTCTTCCACACTGTGTGGAAGTGGAACTCCCGATAGTTGTTATATGAGTTTTTTTACAGTCCAGCAGGCTGGGGCGGTACCGAATCGTAGCCATCGATTGGATCAGATCCAACGGCTGTCGTCCGTCGGTACCGCCAGGTACTTGAGATAGTACCGCATCAGGGTAGAGAGGTGGAAGGGTAAGGTCGTCTTTTTGCATTAACAAACAGTGGAGCGATAGCCGACAGGAGCTGCCACCGATCCGGCCCCGTCGTCGCCGCCCTCTCGTCTCCGCGTGACGCCCTCGCCTCGCGCAGGCAGGCATGCCGCAAGGTTAGTAGCCAGAGCCATGGGGGCCTCCTTACCATCTCCTCCCTGCATCGTGATGGGGAGGCCGCCGGATCTGAGCTGAAGCAGGACGCCCCTCCTCTCAACGCCGATGACGACCAATGGCATCGCGATTCTGGCATCCGACGCTACAGGAGACTAAGCAGGGAAGATGAAGTTGCCCCGCCGCCGCCGTCCATTCGGGGCTCTGCGCCCTTAGGGGAGGACCTCCTCCTTGTGAAGGCCGTGGTGGGTGGTGGAGTCTCACCGAGGCTAGCCTACGCGCTGCAGCTTCCTCAATCCTTCCCGGATGTTCGGTAGAATGTCCAGGTTAATATGAGTAATTCCTTGTATTATGAAACTTGCCTTAGATTCTACATACTAGTCTTATGTATTTACTGGGTTTGAAGCACTAGATATTGTGGATGTATAAACAACTCTGTATTCGTAATTTGATTTGTTAGATATGCCTAGGGTGTACTACATATCCTGGATAGCCGAATATGCTAGAAGTCATCTTCATAATATACATTTCACAAATCCTTTGGCACTAATATGCAGATGGTATATTGGTATTATCCACTGTTCTTGCAGGTAACTTCAGAAGATTTTTCTTGCTTGCAACACCTTCATCCATTCATCCATGGTGAGGTCGTTTTCGTTTGATCAAAGATACCTTATGCCATCAAGAGATCCTTATCACGATAATTATGCCATCTTATGTACAAACGCACATACACTCCATGACTCCATGCATGCATTGGGGGACCTTTTACTACCGTTGGATTCTCGAGGAACAACATCCTCGGATATGGTTCATCACTTTATCAACATTGAAGAAACAGGGCATTACATACGTAATTTAATAAACAGGGGTTTTGATGCCTGCATATACTTTTGATTGGTACTGCTAGTTTGTGGGTTATTATGTTGTTCAGAAATTCGGTGCTTTGTTCTGTATAAAGAAGTTGATCGACAGTGGTTTCTTTGCATTGTCAGAAATATCCGATGAATAATTTACTCACAGGTTTTAAAGCTATTTGAGCACAAGTGGTTCTTCTGCCCTGGCATGGTGCTATATGCCTGTATTACACTACCTTGGATTCCAACCTTTCGAGTGTTGATTATTTGCAGGTTTTGGTGATATCAAGAAATCAGTCTCATTTTATTGAAAACAATTGAAGCCTCATCTGAACCAGAACATGCCAAAATGTGAGATCACTTTACATTTTGTTATCATAGTGGAGCACTCAAGCTGTCTTTGGGATGATTTAAGCCGAGTATGTTGGAAGTCTGCAGTCTATAGGTGTTTGTAAGCTGTGATGTGATGGGAAACTATTTGTTGTAAGATGCCTTTTGTTGTATACGTGTGAATAGTGTTGTGAGCAAAATTTATGTAAATTGATTTTGTAAGTGAATACAGGGGAAGTTATACTGAAGTCTGTAATAATTCTTTTTTTTGGGTAATTTTGCACATAAGGTGTTCAATGAAATGCCCAATAGTAATGTCTATCTAAATTATGTGTATAATTACACTTTAGTTACCCGTACATGGGAACATATATAGGATCTTGATGAGGTGGTCTCTTGTTTTGTTTGCATTGTCAGAAATAACATCCTGTCCTCCAAATTCTCAAGAAATTTGATAACAACAATTCCCTTGATTTAGCACTTCATAACTTAAGTTGAATGACAAAGTTGCCAGGAAGGGTTGGTACGTAAGTCCCATCTGACATCTAGTCCTTTTGCCACACAGTGCAAAACTTTCGTGTTTGCATAACCTGCACCAGTAAACTTCCCACAGTGTCGACTTAAGCAACAAGATCTTGCCACTAGCAAAAGCAACGGCTGACAGCCCGGCATCAGCAGCACGTTCTCACGTCGGCGGAGCAATTGAGTCGACCTCCTCAACGATGCGATACTACCATACAAATTGCCGACGTATGAACCAGAATAGGTCGAAGTGTGATGACCTAGTCTCAGCTGAATTAGGAACCAAATAATAGTTGAAATTTTCCCAAATTTATCGGGTGAAGTTGAGGCCAACTCCAAGTTATCCGGTCCCTTCCGCGCTAGGTGGCGGCCGGCGATTTTTTCGTTCGGCGCCGAAGGGAGCGGCATGGAATCGAGGATTTGGTGGTGGGGAAGGAGGAGACTAGTGCGTACGATGGCTAGGAGATTGACGTCGGCGCGCGAGGATGAGGAGATTGCGGCGACGTCTGTATGCGCATGTGTGTCGCGGGCCTTCTCTGCGCCTTTTCAGTTCTTTTCCGATCGTGCCCCTGATAATTCAATGGTTGGATTTTATTTGGTACCTCGAGGTACCAGTACCTGGAGGTACTATCTGCTGGACCGTAACAAACCCCTCTACGGCATTTATACTACATAAGAAAATGCATTCCTTTCGTTACTCGGTAATTCACCATATCTTGTCTGATTCTGTGACGCTGGATCATAAATGCCGTGTAGTTCGGGCTCACATTTTTCTTCCCTCATCTTCCATCAGATGGATATGTTTTGTTTATGTGTTTAATCCTAGTAGTAGTATGAGATTTTGGATCTAACAGCATGACAGCAACGATGGGCGCATGTGTAAACCCCCGATTTTGGAAATCGGAAATCTTCTGTGTTTATCCGTACCAATCCCTAGATCAGTAGTTGGTACACACATACATAGTTGGATCACAACATATCGCGAATGAATTCAGGCTAAAAGAGTTAAAGACTTACATTAGGGCCAGGTAGGCCAACAACTATCAGAGAACAACAGCGGAAGACAAAATAATATAAGGGCCCGGTTAACATGCCACAGGCAGTCGACTGGGGAACGAGACCTAGAACAAGACCGCACTCCGATCATCTTGTCAGGTACGCAAGCGTACTAACAAGGGCTTCTCTTCAACACTCTCCTAAAAGATATATAAATAGCAAGGGTGAGTACCAACCATACTCAGCGAGCCACCACAACAGCAATGCATATGATAGAGGGTATTCAAGGAATGGCTTCAGGTTCTTTTGCGTAAAGCTGCGTTTTGCAAATATTTTCACAAGCCTAAGACCTAGCATAGACTAATCAAATTTTAGTTCCAGTGTTCACATTAAACAACGACGGTTCTGTCCACCATCCATTGTGATCCCAAGGATAGCTTCCCGCCATTGAATCGTCATGGTTTTCTGAGGACGTCCACCTTCCCTCCTCTCAGGAAGTGGCTCCAACAGCATAAAAATCATCATGCAATATCCCATCCTATACAAGTTAAGAATTTAGAGTCTAGCCAAGTGTAATACACGTCCCGGTGCTCATTAACCGCGAGCACGGCTATTCGAATAGATTTGGTTTACTCACACTGCAGTGGATGTACACTTTACCCGCACTCCGCGACTGCCCAACACATGAGCCTCGTCCCAACATATAAGACGCGTCACGGCAAAGCTTTTTCGATAACCTCGCATTGGCAGTACCCGCTCCATGAACTTTAGCCCTCATGCACTCTAGGCGACATACGTTTCTAGCAGTGAGAGAAGTTCTGGCGCTCCCGGGAAGGGAAAAACACACACACTCCTACGTTGCTTCTTTGAACCCAGTCCATCATGATTGTTCTCTTATGGGTATCCTCATGTAGTATTGCCAAGCCAGCCTCTGACCATCCGGAACGGGCATCCGCCATCCGCCTGGCCATCCGAACCGGGCATCCGCCAGCAGACTGTTTGCCACATCACACACCTAAAAGAAGACCACTACGCATGGATACTGCCTCCGCTCAGCTATCTACTCCGCTAGGTCTATACCCATACGAGAAGTACGGTTGTACGGGGGTCGTTTCATGCTTAACTTCATGGCTCGGTCCTTAACTGACCAGGGACGGCACTAGCCTTTTCCGGACACCACCCAAATCCTCCAGCTGCCCCAGTCGAAAACAGTTATTTAACTTTATTTTCCTTTCACAAATCATGTCATCAATATCATGGCAATGTGGCGCTCATGTCTCCACATGCCGCATCTCAATTACCTTCCCAAAGGTAATTGACCAAGCATATAGCATTTGATAAATATGAGTATGCATAATTCTAGAATAGCATTTCTAAGCAATTGTCACAATTGACTAGGGACTCATACGTAAACATGGTTACGAAGGAATAAAGGGTAAACAATAATCAAGGCATGGCATAATCACATGTAGGATGTTCATAATTGTATGCAATTTTATTTGTAAACAAAACAATTTCGTAATTGGGATCAACATGTTTAAGGAATAGTGATGACTTGCCTGCTCAGGATAATTCTTATTATTGATATAATCTTGATCAACCTTCACCTCCTGGAAGTTGCAGACGTTGCCTCACGACTAACCGATACACAAGGTCTATAATACGTAAGAAAAACCAATATTCAAACAACAAGCAAATATGCACAAGCAAAAGATAATTGTTGGGGTCGATCCTAGGGTTGCTCATACTATTCGTGTTTGCTAATGGATTTCAATCATGCTAGGGCTAAGGCTTCTTAATCTTTCTATTGTCATCGTGGTCTATTTAGGAGTTAACCAATATAGCATTTATGGGATACATATATATTTAGCTAATCGGCGGTTTATTCTATCAAATGGCTATGGAAAGATTATGGCTATATATGCATCTATCTAAATAGCACGGTTACATACCAGAGATTCTGTTGTTAGATGGATTTGGGATCAAGCAATTAATCGCAGGGGACCATTTGTATTATTATTTTATTGATGGAGGCTTTGCTTTAATTATGAAAATATTTTACTTGTCACAATAAATTAGAAAAGGTTAATAATTATCCATGCTTTGTATGTTAGAGTTGTTTAGGTTAATCATATTATGGTTACAGATTATCCCATCACATAATTTTACAATGAATAATCCTAATTTACAATTGAACTATAATTATATGAGATCAAGATTTATAACTAGTATTTATCTAATATTCATGTTTGTCATATAGTCCCTCCAATTTAATGTATGCAACAAGCAAATTAATACTATACCGTATAGCTATAATGGGATGTACAGTATAGGTGTGTGCACAACATCTTAATACTGAATCATTTATTTGAATAGTTGCTATTTACTACGAGCTACGCATTACATGTGATTTTAAGTGGATTTATGAGTGAGTTACCGTCTATACAACTTAAGGGTCGATTTCCAACCTAAACATATACTACTGTATAGGGAATGCCGTTAATTAATTTCGTGCGGGTGATTTTAGTCACACTAGCTCTGTTATTATCTCTCATAAACAAGTTAAAGACTCATCTACGTGTGTTCAACTTTTAGTCACAAAGTATGAGGCTAAACATTATTTATACAATTTGGACGTCAGGAGTATAATTATATATTGACATATATTAATAAATGGCACTAGTATTTTCTATGCTTTAATTAATTTGAAACAATGCTCCTAATTAGTTTACATAGGTTTTACAGTGAAAAAGCGTGTTAAAGACAATTATTTGACATCTACTTTACAGTACAATATCAATTTTATTTATTAGCACATTTTTAACTATTATGCATTATCTTAGTATTAATTATTTAATAAATGTATTTTATCAAATAGTGAATTATATACCATTGGAAAGCTTATGAATTTAGATAAATTTAGGTTCAAGTTTCACTCAAATCCGAGTTAAAATGAGAGAGTTATGCTAGTTTAAAAATTCAAATTTGAATTAATCCGAGAAATTGCAAAAAGGTACTGTTCATAAATGATTTATTTTTAATCCGAAGTCTATTCTTAACACTAACAGCTGCTGACACGTGGGGTCAAACCTTTACTTTATTTTCCACCGAATTAATTTTCTAAAGGGAAATAGGATGAGCTAATGACAAGTGGGGCCGACATGTCATATCCTCCTCTCTCACGTTCTTTCTCTATCGTCTTCTACCTCCAGCCATCGGCTGAGCAGAGCACGGCGCGGCTAGGCCCGGGCAAGGGCGACCTAGCGGCGGCTAGGGAAGGAGCGGAGGAGCTCCGGTGAACCCCCGCAGGTGGCCAAGGCAATCGGCGGCGCGGGAACGAACGGCGCGGCATGGCCGTCATGGCCAAGCCTTTGGTTGCAACCGGCTAGGGTGAACGGGATGGTCTACGACCGATTCGACAAGTGCGTGAGCATCTACGGAGTGTGGGGGTTCCATTTTACTCACTAGATGGAGAGGAGGAGCTCCGGGATGGCTTGTCCACGGCGAGCTCACCGGTGGCAGAACGGT
Source organism: Oryza meridionalis (assembly GCA_000338895.3). Taxonomy (NCBI): domain Eukaryota; kingdom Viridiplantae; phylum Streptophyta; class Magnoliopsida; order Poales; family Poaceae; genus Oryza; species Oryza meridionalis. The sequence continues at coordinate 21,373,268 of CM002528.2, forward strand.
GGCCGGACCGGCACGGCGACGGTTGCTAATTGGCGAAATTAAAGGGGACTATAGTTTCTACGGAACTAGGGGAGGCCAGAGGAGCGAGGACTTACCGAGGGATGGAGGAACGACGAAGTTCGATGTCGCGGGAGTGGAGTAGAGAAGAAGATCCCGCACGCACACTAGGTGTTCGACGAAATGTGTGTGAGAAAGAGAAAGAGGCAGAGATGGGGCTAGGCCTTGTGATGGCAGCCAAGGTGTGTGGGGAGGAAGGGAGATGGAAGGGGGTATTTATAGGGTGTGGGAAGGGTGGCTTAATGGTCGACGCGACGGACGGCGCACGGGGCTCGAGGACGACATGATGGCGCGCGGGGCTCGAGGGCGACATGATGGCGCACGGGGCTCGAGAGCGACGTGATGGCGTACGGCAGCGCGGGGCTCAAGACGGCGACGGCGACACGCGGCGACGCGATGGCGCGGCAGCGGCACACGGGGCGCGAGGCACTGATGCGACGGCGACGGCGACGCGATTGGTGCGGGGCTCGGCGCGGCGCGGGTGACGGCGACGGTGACACGAGCGGCGCGGGACTTGGCGCGGCGCAGCCGACGGCGACGGCGACAGCACGCGGCGGGTTGGGGACGGCGCGGCGACGGCGACGCGACATGACGCGGCGGCGCGGGGCGCGAGTTGGCGCGCGGCGGCGGCGCGGCAGGGCGACAGCAATGGCGACAAAACGGCACGCGGCGGCGATGGCAGAGCGAGGCGACGGCGACGCGGCGCGGTAATGGCGACACGACAACGACGGCGCCGGTGCGGGCGGGGCTCGAGGCCGGCTAGGGCGGCGCAGCAGTGGGGAGAAGGAGAGCTGGGATGGCTAGAAACCAAATCGAACACCTAGGGGCTAATGAGCAGTGCTAGCCAACTATTTTTGATTTTAGAGGGTACTTTGCAATTAGGAAAAATATACTGTTGCCACTAATTTTATCACAATGTAAAAATACACCGCGTCTAAGTTATTTCATCGAAATTTATATTCAAATTAATACTGTTCAAATTTAAGTTTTATTAAAGATTCTATAATTTCCTAATGAGAACGTTATTAACACATTAGGACATTAGCTCAATTTATTTATATGTTAGTTTATTTTATATGGAGGGGTTTAATATATTAAATTTCAATCCCTAAATGCAATTAGGAACTTGGTGCAATATCGATCTACATATCGAATTAAATACTCCCATAATTCTATTATATATATAGAGAGCTCAGTTTATTTGAATGATCATCATTTTGATGTGTACTCATATTATGGCACCCACCTACATTATTCAAATATTTTAATATTTGATAAAATAGGTTAATAATAACTTTTCTTTTATTTGATTTTAATATCTTGTGCATAATTATTTGTAGGATTAAATATATTCTCGTAAATTATATCTATTGCTTAAATGTAGTTCTTTTCTTTACTTTCTTTGTGATCATTTATGGTTTGGCAAGCAATAGGAATCATAACAACCAGCATGATGCAAAAGTTTTAAAAAGTTCGAAATTTTAGTGATTTTTATTGTCAGGAATTTTCAGGATGTTACAGCATGCTACAAAGTACTACTACTCATGTTGACTTTTATACATTTGTATTACTGTATGTATTTCAACACATTCATGCAACCATTTTGCGCCAGCTGTTTTAGCAAAACTGCTGCCAGTGGACGTGGTTAGCCATGTTTTTACCGTAGACCTTAATATATTAATCCTGTTTCTTCGTTTGTGAATTAGCCAGTTGATACCCTCTACTGTTAAAAAAAAATTGCAGCGTCTTGTCTTCGACCTATTTATGAGCATGGGAACCAAAGATCTAATTTTGGACCATATACCACTAGCATTCCTTGTTTACGTGGGACGGCAGCAGTGAGGAACATGTCCCACACAATGAACCATGAGTTGCTCCGAGCTGTCACAACAGGCAACAGGGACCTCTTTGAGCAAGTTATTGGGTCCAATGTGATTGTCACGGAAGCCCCCCTGACGGGCGTCACTGCGGAGGGGAACTCGGTGCTTCATGTTGCTGCCAGCCATGGTTTCTTGGAGCTTGTCGAGGCAATTTGCCATGTGGATGGCACACTTATCAGAGCAAGGAACAACTATTTTGATACGCCTCTGATCTGTGCTGCCAGAGCTGGGCATGACAATGTGGTCGCTCACTTCATCCGGCTAGCTACTGCAGAGCATGAGGCAAACGAGGCACTGCTGGGTGCCCGTAACTCAGATGGTGCAAGTGCAATGCATGAGGCGGTTAGCAATGGCCATTTTGCTGTATTGGAGACACTTTTGTTGGAAGAAGCATGGTTGGGTTCAACGGTGAATGCAAGAGGTGTATCTCCACTATACTTAGCAGTTTTATCCGGCCGTGCTGACATGGTTCAGTTACTAATAGAACAATCTCCCGAAGTGGTGAGATCTCCAGCATACTATTCAGGTCCTGATGGGAAAACTGCTCTCCATGCTGCTGCTCTTGTGAGCGAAGGTACTATTTATTAATTTAAATTATATATTAACTATTTTAACTTCTTACACTATTTTTTTGAAATAAGCATGTCAGATATTTCAATAGCACCTTATGCAATTTTTAATATCTGGAAATTTCAGCTGCATCGTCCTCACTAACCTGCTGGGATGACATCCCATTGCTGTTCTCTTGTCCTACATGCTTGCTTGGATTAAAACTGCAAAGAAAAACACATGTGTTTTTACTACTACCTCCATCCCAAAATTATATGGGCAAAATCCGTTATATTTTGGGACGGAGGTAGTAATTTGGAAATGAGCCAGTGCACCAACTCATTTGTTCCAAATACGCTGTGCATAACAAAGATCTCTGCAGCCCATTTGTGATTTGTTCAGTACTCATTCCTATTCATCTTATGTGTTCCGAATGATTTGAAGAACACACATGAGATTGCAGTGGGTGGTAAATCTTTATTGTTTTTTTAATCGAATAAGTTCATTTAGTTTTTGAAAGAGATAGGTTCATTTAACTTCCATTGGAACTCCGCGCTGTTGTTTCTTCAAAATAAATATTATGTGCAGTAAATACTCAGATAGATTTTTCTTTAGTACATAACCTTGTATGGATAAATCTGATAACTTTGAGGTAATTGCTGAGCATTAGTTTCAGCTATACATGCTACAAAGTGGTTGCATATCATAAAGCAGTGCATCAATCGACAATCAAATCTGTGTTCAATGGGTCAACTAATTGTAAATATCGTGCCTAGCTTTGCAGTTTTACTTTCTTCATACAATATATGGTTTTCACCTTGTTTACTTACAATTGAAGATATGACCGAGTCCCTCCGGCTCTCGATGCCAATGCTCACCAGAAGAGGCGATGATTTTGGAAATACAGCACTTCACTATGCGACTTCGGCTGGTAGAATTAGAGTTGTGAATCTTCTACTGGAGGATCCAACTCTCGCGTATCTTCCAAACAGTTATGGCCAATACCCTGTGCACATTGCTACTATAAAGGGCCATGTCCATATTGTTGACCAGTTTTTCGAACTGTACCCTAAATGTGGTGAATTGCTTGACAACAATGGAAGAAATGCGCTACATTGTGCTATTGAACATGGAAGGATGAAGGTGGTGACAAACATCTGCAAATCCCCAAGCTTCACACAGATGATGAATACAAGAGATAAGCAAGGAAACACACCGCTACATCTAGCTATAAAGCTTGGTTATGCATCCATGGCCTTCCCTCTTATACTGGACGCTAGGGTGAGCTTAAACGCAACGAACAATGAAGGTCTAACACCTCTTGATGTTGCCATCTACAAGCGTGACCAATGGTGTACACTTTCCACAGTAAGTTAATTAGCACACGGTTCATTCTGTTTTCTCTCATCCTTTTATTTATGTTCCTACTTTCTGTATAGTTCAACCCACGAATAATCACGATGATAAGCTGCTTGGAATGGCGTGGGGCTAACAGCCGTCCATGGTGCCTCCCTGAACGTCAAAGTGAGCAGCTGGACATGAGAGAGACTGAGAATATACTATCAAGCTTGTACAGTAACTTGTCGCAGAACCTACTAACAATATCGGTGCTGATTGCAGCAGCGTCTTTTGCTGCGTTTTTTGCTGTGCCTGGGGGCTATATTGCAGAAGGAGAGGATGCAGGCGTCCCGGTATTATCAGAGGTGCCGGCATTCATGTCATTCATGGAATTCAATGCTCTAGCATTGGGGTTCTCCATATCAGCAACAATGCTGCTTCTGTTAACAAGTCTACCCGACAGCTCTCAGAGGTATCGCAGGTATAACATTCGTTATTCCATCGCACTCGTGGAAACGGGGATTTTGGCTATGGTTAGCACCGTCGTTTACGTGGTAAGGCTGACACCCCTTCCGGCGGGTGATTGGTATGCGTTTCTTCATTTGAAGGGAGATCTCCATTTCTTCTTGCGATCTATGATAATAATGTTTATCCTAATCGCGAATAGACGGAGTCTTTGGTGGCCGCTGCGGTATGCAAGACTGATATACTCACAGTTTGGGTTGGAAGGTCTATTTGCAGCCCTCCTTGGCCATCGTCCGGTTCGACTGCTGAAGCAATTGAGGTCCATATATCCATGGCAGAACATATTTGGCATTCTGTCTAGTATTGTGATCTACGCCTTGATCAACATCCCAGTATCTCAAATGGACACGGGACTGCCTTGGCAAAGTTCACACAACTGGAACGTATGCATGACTCAGCCACGGAGATGAAATTAAGTTTGTTGTACCCTAGTTGAGGAATGAGGATGTGCAAAATGTCTTGTATTTACTTGAAGGAATTCATTGTGACCGAAGCGTTATTTTTCCTTACGTCCAATAGCGCAGACACTGTTTCTCTTGGTCTCGACTCTCGAGTTCGTTAATCAGAGAGGCTAGTTGCAGCAATTCCTTGTTTTTCTTGTTCCCTCAGTTGTCAATTTGTCAGACTTAACCTTGTATGATTGTATCTCTAGCATTGCAAATTATATGTTCCTTTCTCATGAAAACTATTCGCATATTTGTATACTATAAGTTTATTAGAGAAACATTTATTGTGGAGATATGTTTCTTCTGCTATAATTGTCACTTATATGTCTTTATTATTTGTCAGAAACAAACCAGTTTTTCCGATGCTGTTCTGATCCCCACCTCCCCCCCCCCCCCTCCCTTTTTGGCAAAGCTGTTCTTCTCTTTACTGATTTCCCCACTATTAAAAAACCATGTCGGTATGTCGGTACCATTGATTGTAACACACATTTAATTATTTTTTATTCTAAAATTTGATATAAATACATAAGATATAAATTATTAAAATACTTTGGTGATAAAACAGTTCATACAAAATAAATAATAGTTATATAATCTATTATCTTATTAAAGTAATAGAAAAATAAACCTCCACGACGGCCCTCACGGCCTAGAAATTATGACATTAATTGGAGAAAAAGAAAAGTAGAGTCCATATAGAAATACAATTTAAAATAACGAGTCTATATATGATACAATTTTAATAACAAAAATTCAGAATTAAAAATAGAAAATATAAGAAGAGGACACAAGAGTCCATATAAGTATACAATTTATAACTAATTGAATTTCAGAATTAAAAAATAAGAAAACTAAAACTAGAAGCCAAAGTCTATAGAAATACTCCCTCCATCTATTTTTGATAGTCATATTTTCAAATCTGAAAATTTTATTTTTGATAGGCATATTTCAATTCAACAACCTATCATTTTAATGGTTTTCTTGAATTTAATGCATGGCTCTCCATTCTTCCACACATGATTGGCTACATGAGCTTTGAGAAATGTAAATATTAATGAATCGCTTGTTTACGAGGAATGACTAGTAGATTTCCTTATCCTTGGTCTGTGTGTCAAAATGAAATATGACTATCAAAAATAGATAGAGGGAGTACAATCTAAAAATAACTAAAATTGGAATTAAAAAATAAGGAATATTGGAAGAAGATTCTATAGTGCATATAGAATATAATTTAGAAAAAAACTGAATTTCGGAATTAAAAAATTAGGAATATTAAAATATAAGTTTAGAGTCCATATAGAAATACAATTATAAACAACAGAAATTCAAAATTAAAAGTTAGGAATATTTAAAGAAGAGTCTAGAGTCTATATATGAATTTAGAAAAGCTGAAAGTTGAAATTAAGAAAAAAAATAAAAGTACAATTTAGAGTCCATATGGAAAATACAATTTAGAAATATCTAAAATACAAAATAAAAAACCAATATTTAGAGAAGAGTCTAGAGTCCATATAAGAATATAATTAATTTTGAAATTAAAAAATAAGGAATATTAAAAAAAATTTAGAGTCCATATATGACTACAATTTATAATAACGGAAATTCAAAATTAAAAATAAGAATATTGGAAGAAGAATATAGGGTTCATATAGGAATTTAGAACTAGCTGAATGTCAGATTAAAGGTAGAATTTAGAGTCCATATAAAAATACAATTTATAAATAACTAAAATTCATATTATAAACAATAAGCAAGATTGGGAGAAGAGTATAGAGTCCATATAGAAATACAAATTAGAAATAAGTTAAATTCGAAATTAGAAAATAATTAACAACTATTAATACAACACAAAATTCAAGATTGTGTTGCTATTTTTAATATATTTTAATAATTAAATATGAAAACATGTAAGCTATTATACGAGAAAAAAATATAACGATGTTAGCCGCGCAATCTGCATGGGCCAATATGCTTTTTTTTTATAACATGAATGATCAACTAAATATTAAAAACTAATGTCGTCGTCTAATTAAAAAAATACCTCGACGGGAAACACCGACGAACACTTAGGTTGGCGAAATTGACCCGGAACCACATGAAGAAGATAAACGTAACCGTGCAACAGTTTGTAGTGTGTTACAGCTATGAGCAAGGCGCAGTCCTGCCTGCATCAGTCTCCGAGAACGCTAATTAGCGTTGGACGCGTGTCGCCTGTGGGGGAGGAGGGCGGAGGACGGCGCGGGGAAAAATTTTTTTCTGGCGGACGGTTTCTTTTTTCTGTTTTTTTCTTTCCTTTTTTTTTTGCTTTTTTTCTGTTTTTTCTTTTCGTATCTTTTTCAGTTATTTTCGTTTTTATACATACGTATACAAACTTTGTATACGCCTATACAAAGTTTGTATACGGGTATATACAAACTTTATGTACGCGTATACAAAGTTTATATATGTGTATTTTTTTTATAGATACACATATATAAAAACCCAAAACTTTTGTATACGCATATATAAAGTTTGTATATGGGTATATACAAACTATGCATGCGCGTGTACAAAGTAGTTTATATATATGTGTGTATTTTTTGATTTTTATACATACACATATATAAAAAACCAAAAAATACACGTATACAAAGTTTGTATATGCGTATATAAATTTTGTAAACATCCTATATAAACTTGTATATATACATATAAAAACAATTATAATAGTACTAGTATTACTAATAGTAGTAATAATGTACTAGTGGTAGTAGTATTAGTAGTAGTAGTATTGTAGCAGTAGTAGTTGTACTAATGGATTAAGGGGGGTGTTTAAGAGAGAGGGAGTAAACTCTCAAAAAAAAAGTCTCTCTAAGGCAGGCAGGACTGACCGCGCGGGTGCAGGCCCGCGCGGCTGGTCGCCGATAAGCCACACCCAATCTCTCCCATGATCCCATCCCACCAAACTCGGTCACACCGGCTGGCGGTTTGTGGTTCCCTGTTCCCATCACGTCATCAACCCATCACGGGAGACGGCCGGCCCGATCGACCTTCTTGTCACCGCTCCTACGCTCGCCCGGCCCATGCATGGCCCGAATGAGGAAAACTCTTTTTTTAAAAGAGGAGAAAATTTTGTCTAATATATATTGATAGAGCATACGGTTACATAAAAATTAAAATAACTGTTTTAATCATATAGGTGATCATCCATCCGTTTATTTTATGTCAACCAAGTTATTATGACTTTTTTTAAAAAAAAGTTGACAAAATATATTAGTATGTAATGTCACTGCATGGACGTCTAAATTCAACTTCTATCAAACTGTAACAAAGGTATATTTACAATTTTTATTTTATTTTTTATAACTTGTAAACTAAAAATTTGATTTTGCATGTTTATGGAGTGATACGTTTCATATTAATCTATCTTGTTAATTTTTCTAAAAATATTTTATAATCATCTATTATATTATTAAAACAGCTTTGAAAGGAGGCATCACGTTCACTGTGGGGGCTAAAAATTTCCACATTAATCGAAGAAAAAGAGAAAAAAAGCTATAGATTAAAGGGTGTAGATTTATTAGGAAAAGAAATTTTATCAGTAGGAAACAAAGTCTATTCAATACATAATAGGAAAGTCTTTCACGTACATAATGAGCATACATGCATGTTGGATTCCTAATAGTATTTGGGCAAGGGTGCTTTCCGATTTCCAGTCAAAAAAAAAAGATGCTTTCGGATTGGGTGTGGAGAAAAGGGAAAAAAAGATGCACAGTCCATGAAAGAGTCCATCTAAACTCAAGTTCACTTAATTAGCCAGATAATCTTGCCGTCACGCTAAAACCATGCGCATTAATTCATCTTGATATCAACACGTACACCTACACAACAAACTACTGGTAATAATATTGCAGCTTATTAAAAGTTTTTTCTACTTAAATACATATTTGAGGAGTCTGCTCACTATGTTGGAACTAGAAAAAAATATGCACAATTACATTTGTTGTTTTAATTACGAAGGGTTTAAATTTACTCCATTAATCATATTTGAAAAAACATTTACTCCAATAATCATATTTGAAAAATTCTACACCACTAATATTGGTTGATTTAATTTATAATAAGTTATAAGAAAACATATATAGTATATAAGTTAATTGTATAAGAAAAAATATTTCTTGGCATAATAGACCACCTTAAAAAATAATAATTACAGACAAGCTAGCTCGAATAGAAAGGAAAAAAAACACAGTCCCTTTCTTCATAAATCTAGCACTTTGTGAACCCTTTAGTTGCATACCATAAGAAAATAAACATAACTCACCTATGTCGTAGGTTATAAACTTATAGTACTTAAAATAACAATTTTCACGGAAAACCCCGAACAATTTTCCATTGTGTGTATTATATTTAGTTCCCTACGGAGGCTAAAAAAGACTCATTAATTGGAGAAAAAAAAGAGAAGAGTTCGAGTAGAAATACATTTAGAAATTAATGAAATTCATAATAAAAAATATGAAAAGAAGAGTCCATGTAGAACACAATTAGAGATTAATTAAAATTTTAAATAAAAATAGAATAAGTTCCAAATTATAAAATATAAACAATAAGAGTTCAAATAAGATTACAATTTACAAACAACAGAAATTGGAAATAAAAAAAAAGAAATATTGAAAGATCGAGATTACGAAAATTAGAAATAAAAACTAAAATTAATTCTGAAATTAGAAAAAGAAATATAAGAGTTCTCTTGGAAGAAGAGACCATCTCGAACACATCAGGAAGTTAAAATCCGGAATAGAAATAAAGACTATTAAAAGAAAAGACCATATAGAACACATCAGGAAGTTAATGAAAATTCAGAATAAAAAAAGAAATTGAATTCTAAAAATAGAAAAATTAATTATAAGAGTTCAAGTAGGAATATAATTTATAAACAACAAAATATTGGAATGAAAATATGATTTTCTTTTAAAAATAGTCCATCTAGAATACAACGATGAGAAATTGCAATAAAGAGAAGAGAAGCAACATGCCCGTGAAGGAGCAGGGTGGTGGCAGTTGATGGGACATAAAAAAAATATAAACATGATCCTAAATAGAATCCCAATGATGATTAAGAGTAGGGATAACGGTAGGCCGTTAAGTAACTGGTCATGGTGGTTGCAGGACTTTTACAAAGTAAAAATAAAAAACCACAACGACAACATTTCGATTTTTAAAATCTCAATGATAATAAAAATGAGAGGCAGCGGACGGGTCGTATAGAAGTACAGTGGTTGAGCCACCAACTGATGACGGGACTTACAGAAAGTAAAAAAATGAACTCCAATAATAATTATGTTCGATTTTTAGAATCCCAATTACAATAAAGAGGGAGGCAATGGACAGGCCGTATAAGAGTACAATGATGATGTTTGACGGACTTCTACAAATTATAAAAATGAAATCCAACGAGACAATAAAAGGTCCCATTTTTAAAGGTTTTTAAGGAGAACGAATAGAAATGTGGTAGATCGAGCAAGTAAATAAATGTGCGATAAAGAAGTAAGAGGTAGCGGTTGGTGTGACTTTTAGAAATCAGGGGATGATAATGTTCTGTTTTTCAAAGTCCTAAGATAGCTATTTAGCAAATTTTAAGTAATATTATATGTAAAAAAATAGATAATTCTGTATGGATGCTAGCTGCTGCGCAATTGCTCGGGTCTAGATGATACTAATAAACGGTACGGTTGACGTTCCCCCGAGTGATTTCGAATCCTTCCCCACAAATAAGCGGTTTCCAGGTAATTTCGCATCCGGCGCGGCCCATCTGTCTCGCTGTATCGTGCACACGGCCGCGGAACACTAGGCTCCCCCTCCTCTCCGCAACGCTCCGGGTAAACAAGTTGTGATCGATCGGGAAACCGGAGGTTGCGCCCGGCGCCTCGGCTGGTGGCCTCCTCCCGCGCTGTGACGCAACCGGACGCCAAATCGCCGACGCGGCCTTAACTTTTTCTTTGTTGTTGTTGTCAAGTACTAGTACGCATGCACGGGCCGCTGCCGATGGTTCAACGGCTACGTACCTTGCTATGGCTAAACTGGGTACCATGTATGCGGCCCGTGCTTGGAGCTCCAGTCCAGGACGAACATACCACACATGGCCCTATTACTCCACCTTCTTAATTTTTCAGGTCTACATTTTCTGAACCGGTAAATATTAGTATTTTTTTTAAAAAAATTCTATATAAAAGTTATTTAGAAAAATCATATTGACCCTTTTATTAAAAATAGCTAATTAATCACGCGCTAATAAATTGTCAACTTCATATACATTGGCGTATTAATTTCCTCCGTCCTAAAAAATACAAGATGGAACAATACAAAACGCGTACAACTCCAGTTGATTGGTTCTCGCTGCACTCAGCCCATGGCCCCCTCTAGCTATCTGTGCACTGCATGAACTAGCTGCTTCGGTTGAAATCACGTGCCTGGTCATCAATTCTGCATTTTTGCAAATAAACCAAATGTTTGTATACACACTGTAGATGGTCAAATGGATTGTCCGGCACAATCCGGTCCGGGTACAACCAAAGGCATGGCCGGACCGACATGCCGTGCCATGCCATGCCCACACACGAGCTATACCTATGACTTAGGCATGGTCCAATAAAACTCGGGCCATACTGTGCTGGTCCGAAGACATGACAAGCCTATCACGATCGCGCTTATCCTTGGAATAAGTATATTTTGCATCTCTCATCTCGTTAGGTTGTGTCTTATTTATAGTTAAGTAAGTTTATTTTGTCTCCCTTATCTCTTTGGACCAGCTGCCACCAAGCTACGGCATGCGGGAGCCAGAGATGTCGGGCCGTGCGGTTGTGCTGATCGTTGGGCCATGCCGTGCCAAGCCAGCACGTCATGTTGAGGAAGAGGCTCAGGCAAAGGCCCGACAACAGTCGGGGTTATCGGGCGTGCCGTGCCTCCGTGCTGTGGGCCTTTTGGCCAACTATATACACCACGGCCTCGCGCGATCAGATAGCCTATATGGCGTGACCGCACGCCTGCATGGTGCTCTCTCTGCAGCTAAGCTACGGAAAAAACGAAATGAATGAATGAAGCGATGTGAAAGAAGAGCAAGGCGCCAAAACGTACACATAATTGCGACTTGCGAGAATGCTTGTTCCTGCAACAACCATCCCGTATTTATGTACGTATATGCGTCAAAACGGGTCGCTCAGATCTCATACTCAAAACTCATATGTACAGCGACAGCGATCTTTATGTACTCACCTGCAGGGTGATCGATCGATCCGTCGCTAGTATCAACACCAAAAATGAAAACCAAAATTTTCTACACGAATAGAAACAAAAAAACAACTTGTAAAAATGTATACTACTATACGTGTGGTTCGATCAGGGACAGGCTCTGAGGATGCTGGCGAGGCCGGCGCGCTGCTCGCCGGTGAGGTTCTTGGGGAAGACGACGTCGAACTTCACCCGGAGGTTGCCGCGCGCGGCCGCCTTCTCGCCGCCGGCGGCGGCGACAACGGGCATGCCCTCGCCGGCGACCACCTTCTCGTAGCCGGGGGAGATGACCTCGTCGCGGAACGTGAAGCTCATCTTCTCGCCGCCGATCAGCCGGAAGGAGAAGGACCAGCCGGTGAGCGCGCTCACCAGCGGCACCTCGGCCTTGAGCACCAGGTCGTTGCCTTTCCTCTTGAACACCTTGTGCTTCCTCTCCGAGATGGTGAAACACGGCGTCGCCGGGGAGGCAGCCCGGCCGTTCGTCGCCCATCCCCTCGAACGTCACCTTCATCCCCTTCTTCCAACCCGGCTTCACCCTGATCGTCTTCGTCTCCTCCTTCTTGGAACCAGCCTAAATAATGCACATATTTACTTAAGGAGTCAGATATATAAATATTTGAAGTTTTCAACAAAATTTGATCAACCTTTTAAAGTTTTAAAGATCAAGTTCATATGAAAATAAAGTTCACAAAATCTACTGCATTCATTCCAAAATATCCGCCCAGATATATTTCGAGAAACATCGCAAAAAAATGATTATATTTTGTAACTGGTGTAGTAATCCCTCTGTTTCATATTATAAGTTGTTTTGGATTTTTTTCCTAATCAAATTTTTTTAAGTTTGATCAAATTTATAAAAAATATAATAGCACTTTAAAAAACATATTATCAAAAATATATTCTGCGTTCATTTAATTGAAACTAATTAGGTGTTATAGTTGTTGCAAATTTTCTTATAAACTTGATCAAACTTAAAAAGTTTGACTAGGAAAATAAGTCAAAACGACTTAATATGAAACAACGGAGGGAGTAGTAATACTAAGCAAATTTTGCCATCAACGAAAAATGTTTATGATTAGAGGGAAATATTATATCTACCTCTGCATATACTAGACGCATATAACCAACAATTAGTTGAACAATTTTGAATTGAAATCAGATTAGGATAACGATGAACTAACTCCATCTGAGAGCCACACCCTCGGGAAAAAAAAGGGAAGTACTAAAATATATCAAGCCTGGTTGCTAGTACAGTAGTTGCATGATCAGTGGTGTAAATACGTGAGCTTAATTATCGGTAAGCAGGCAGTCAATCAGTTGGTACAACTAGGAGAGGAGAGTCCAAGCTGAAAGGAAGTGCAGAGTCACTGTCTCCAATCCCTGCTACACCAGCAAACCTCACATGCAGGCAGAATACATAACACACCACCTAATCCTAATGCCACACAAACACAAGGACCACTTTTGATAGGTGATATCCTCCAAAAAGAGAGGCATTTCATCCCCAACAAACATGAGCCTAAGAATTGTCTACTCAAGATAAGGGCCTAATCCCTACTAACTGCTAAGGAATTTTCTTTCTCCAATTGCATGCCTTGTTGATGGTGTTAGGTCTAGAAAATCTTTCTTGGCAATAATAGGGCAGCTGCAATATAATGCTAGGTAGATGTGTATGCACATACAAGGACGGGAGAGGAGGCAGACAGCAAAGGACGCATGAGTGGAGATTTCATGTCTGCTCTAAAGGAAAAGCTAAATATTCTAGTGATAAATGCAGCCTGTACTGGTTGGCTGGAAAAAAAAAAAACTCACCTGAAAGATTGCTGTACTAACGATGTTAAAACAGTGTTTCACTTAATGAGCTAGGAGATGGATTGTTGACAACTTACTTAATTTCCTAGAAGTACAGCACATAGTTGGCCTAATTAAAAATGCATTTGGTATCACAGTAACAGTTCTGTTTGCCTAGCCTGATGATTTTTCTTTTCATTTTTATGAAGGGGCGCCTAGGCTAAGGTTTCAAACGCAGTATGATCCTTCTTATTTATTTTCAAAAGTAGGCCCTCGAGTACTTAACACTAGCATTGTCAGAATGAAAATTCCATTTCCACGCTGAAAAAAAGTTAACCACTAAAACTAATCTCCTTTCTAAATGCAGACACGCATGCATGATAATACCATGTCAGTAGTAAGACATATTACAAGTTGAAAAACAATCTGTCATCTGTATATGTCAAGTAATGATTTATGGATTTCGAGTGATCAATGAAGCCGCAATGATGCTGTCGCGATGAGTTAAAAACTGGGCGCATATGAACATTGTTTCCATGTATTTGTTGCATGCGAGACGCGCGATCGATCGATCGATCAGCTGCGTGCCATTCCTAGCAGGTAGCAGACTAGCAGGCAGGTATAGCGACAGCTCAACCTACCCGTTCTTGGCGACGACGTCGCGGGTGTACTTCACCTCCTTCTTGCACCCGCTGCAGAGCTCCTCGAGGGGTGCACTCCACCTTGCGCTCCAGCGGCGGCGCCTTGCGCACGACGCAGCTCGAGAACTCGGCGAAGGCGCGCCGCCGCCCGCCGCTGCGGCCTCGCCGAGGCCCGTCGAGCTGTACAGCACCGGCTTCTTGAACTCCCTCGCCGGCGTGCCGCACGGCGCGGTCCTCGTCGGCGGCGGGGCCGCCGAGGGCGCCTTCTTCTTCTCGGCGCCCTGCGCCCGCGGCATTGCCGACGACGGCGCACGCCCGCCGCCGCCGACTCCGCCGGTGGTGGTGGCGCCGCCGCCCCCGCCGCCGCTGGAAGCAGTCCTATCTCTCTTCTCGTCGACGGCGTCGACGTTGCCCCGCGCACCGAACGCCGCCCTGTTCTCCTGCTGGTCCAGGAGCGCCTGCAACGAAAAGCACAACACCGCCACCGTGTCATCATCGCCATCGCCGTCGCGTCGAGAACTCGAGATCGACCGTGGAAAGAGAGGAGGAGGAGGAAGAATTGGCATGTCACCTCGTAGGCCTCGGTGATGGCCTTGAAGCGGGCCTCGGCCTCGTTCTTGGAGGAGGGCGGGTGCTTGTCGGGGTGCATTGACGGACCAGCGTCTTGTACGCCGCCCTGATCTCCTTCGGCGACGTGTCCCTGGAGATGTTGAGGATCCTGTAGTACAGCTCCGGCGGGTTCCCCATCGGCCGGCACAGCGCCGAAAACGAGGACGACGACGACGACGAGGTCCAGGAAACGGGAGGAGCAGAGAGAGTGAGAGAATTCAGGAGCGGGGGTTGCAACGACACACACTACATGTCACTGCTATAATAGGCGTGTAGAGCAGAAACGGGACGAGCTATGCGTGGCTTCTTTGTAGGGATAGTTCGGACCAGAGAAGCTGCAGAGAGAAGGAGAGGGAGAGGGGAGAGAGTGATGGGTGGGAGGTGGTTGGTGTGAAGTGGAGGTTCAGTGGCATTACATGTAGGCCAAGGCGCCACGGGGGACGCGCTACCAGGGAAAACAAAGATTTGGATTCATAAGAATTACTCCCTCCGTTTCACAATGTAAGTCATTTTAGTATTTCCACATTTATATTAATGTTAATGGTATATCAATAACATTAATATGAATGTGAGAAATGCTAGAATGACTTATATTGTGAAATGGAGGAAGTAATTTCTATGTATGTCATTTGGTTCGTAAGAATGCGAGTAAAGGAAAAGTAAAGAAAGTTTCCCTTTCCTACGAGACGTAGAGAGAAAACGTAAGGAATTTTTCATTCACTCAAACCGTCTAAAAAATTCCTATGGATTGATGTGTACACGCATTTCTATTTCTCCATATGTCCTATTCCTATATGTTGAAGTTTTCTTTAAACCGAATAAGCCTAAAGTTGGGTTTGAAAGGGCACATATATTGGTTGTCAAAACGCAGAGGGTTAAAATCCAAGACTAGCCATCACCCATCGGTGTTCAAATCTTAGAATTAACTTAGGTGATCATCTAGAATTATTATCTACATATTTTTGTTCTACGAAAATTGCATATAAATTTTATGGTCCTTGAGTAGTCATTAGAGGTATCATATTTTCTATAATAAAATTTGATAACTTTTTGGTGCCACCTCAGGCACCATTTTTTGAGATATTTTTTGGGATCTTAAGAGACACTGAGAGGTAACTATGCTACTTCTTGGTACCTATTCGTGAACGGTAAAACTACCTCAAAATCATATCGTTTTGCGCATATGACCAGTTTGTTGATATTTTACATTGAGTGTAACAATAATGCTCTTCTCTCATTTTAAAGGTTTCTTTCTACCTCTTATGGATGCATAGATCAGATCATCAAAACTGAGGGCCTCATGCATGGCCCTACACCCACACATTCTGTCACAGAACTCATCTAGGGCAATATCACCAATTTTGTAGTATCCGAAGTAGTGCCACCGTACTAGATAATCCTAGATATGCAATTTCTTCATTTCTGATCCAACGCTCATGAAAGAAACACATGGTAGGGTAGCACTGTGAATTTATTACCTGAAAATGTGAGATTTGTAGCACTGCATTTGCACGCTCAATGTGATGATTCCAACTTTTGGGAGGATGGGGGTCTAGGAGCAAATGTTCCTCCAACTTTCCAAGAATTGGTTGAGATATCATTAGTGTGGGAAAGAACAATCACAGGTGAGTAGTGAGGCAGGTAGGGGCCCTCTCATGTGTTTATGTCATTGTGGAGATCACCACAAAAGCCTCCCAAGTGTAGTGACTCATGCTACTAACATTGGCTGCATGCACTGCTTGCTTTTTTAACTGCTTCCATTTACTCCACAAGAGCATAGATCTAGTACATGCTGAAGATATCTGGAGCTAAATGCAACAAAAGATTCTCCAACAACGCCAGAGCAGATGGCGTCAAGAACTCCTCAGTAAAACAGAGAAGGGTTGCAAGGCATGACAGAATCAAATCAATGGATGATGAGATATCCAGTCCGTGATCAATCGAGTTAACCACGGCCGTGAATGTGCTGATCGAGGCCGTACATGCAAGAACAGTTGTGATGCTGTCCATTTGCAATGATGTACTTTCAGGTATTTAGCTGCTGAAGCTATCCAGCAAGTATATATAGGCATGCAATGCATCCAGACTCTGCAGTAAAATTAGGCAGCAACGAGGCATGGTGGCCACTGGCCAACTTGATTAGGAACCGTGTTCTTGTGATCATGGCTTATCTGCTGTGAAAAATAATATTAATCGTACGTGAGGCAACAGTTGGGAATTGTTCTTCCCATCCGTACTGACATGTACAACAGCTAGCCATATTGATTGTGTTCGTAGACGGTTTTGTTTTAGATCTAAATCATCAAACCAACCACAGTTACATTAGTTATTGATTCACTATTGTTGTCCAAGAATCAGCATTGTCCTAGTGCAAATTTGGATGCATTTAAGTATGTGAAAACTGTATATTGTACATTTGCACCTATTGAATTGCCAGTAACTTCTGTACTTTTGCAATGTTCATTTATGATCCAAGCATGCACGCCGAAAGTGGAGAAGTAACAGGGGGAAGAAAATAAATACCCACCTGAACTCCTGAAGTGATAACTGGGAGCAATTCTGATCCTTCTCAGCTTAGCTTGGCTGGTCCATTTCCATCAACTGTTCTCCATCAAAATACAGTTGCAAAAAAGAAAGGGTTTCACATAGGGCAGCAAGATAGTGCCAATTATAAAAGAATGCGCCCCTACAGTTCCGAACTTGGAATATTGTTTTATGTCTGGAAATTGAAATTTTTAGTTGTGGTCAGAGAGAGCAACATGATTATGACAATTAAAGAGAGGCCGAGAAAGGCCATTGCTTGTAGGTAGGGGGTCACTTTAGACTGACAAGAATGCCAAATTGGAATCATGTAATCACGATGAGTTATACAAGTTTTAATTTCTTGATCCAGATCCATCAGGTGTAGTCAGCTTACACGTCGAGCTTATCCTCCTGGAGCCAATTTGTACAACTAACATAAGGAATATGGCTGCAAACGCATTTCAAAAAGCAGAAGGAACCTACTCCATTGGCAGTTGATAACTTAATATATACATAACTGAGCAAAACAAAAATAGACTCCTAAGATAGCATATAGGTTTAACTGCTTAAGAAACACAAATCAACTTTTAGGTTTTACCTTATGAAATTTAAGGCTCCTGCAGTCTTGCTTATTCATAAGGCCTGAGATATTCTCTTCTCTGCTTCGCTCTCTTCTCCTAGATATGAGATTAGGATTCGCTCATTTGAATGATGTCTCCCATTTTGTCCTTGACTCCTAGAGGAAATAATAGAGTAGTAAATACCAATTTAATTATTGTCACTTGACAACGATGCAGGCCAGCAAGAACCGGATTAGACGACAGATTACATCATTCTGAAAACTAATACAGATGAGGGGGAATGTGATGACAGTTTGGCACGCTCCTGCAGTCAAAATCATTGCACTATCAATTCCCAGCTAATTAATTAATTGAGTGGAGTGAGGAGGAGAGGATTTTTCTTTCCGTCTCTCGAATTGGTTTTATTTTCTTATGTGCAATTTGTTTTTATGTTCCAAGGTGTCCTTGTTACTTGTTAACATCAGTGAAACGACCTGATGTAACCTCAAGATACGACCTCTGAAATAAGATCATTATTGGAGCAGCAATCTTTGATTGTGAGCCGTTGAATTAAGACCTATGATATGTTCATGTATCTAAAGTGTCGGCAGATGGTGAAAAATGAAGAAACCCTGAGCAACTTTTTCATCAAAGAAATTTCTGAAACATTATCAACAAAAGTTTGAACCTTCGAGACAGTTAGCATACACAAGTCATTGCTACAAAGAATGATTTTTATAAGGAACGGGTTGCCTCATGTAGTCATGCATGTTGTACAACAAAATCAAGCAATCATCCAAATTAAATTCTTTTTGACTCATAATTCTGTATTTTAATCTACCAATTTTCTTTGCGTTTCATTACCATCTTCTCTGACGAAAATAAAATAAGATGAAAAGAGAGGAGATAAGGGCGTTTCAGTTCACCCTTGCTGTATGTATTAGGGGGAATACACGAAGCAATCGTATTGAACACTCGATGCAATCAGATGCTGCCACTTGCTTTAATTTCCGACAAAAATCTGCACGAAATCGTCCAAAACCCAAGTGGAGTTCTGAGTTAACCTGCAGGATGAGCACTGCCACGAAAATGCAGACAAGATGGATAACCTCTGCGCCGGGAGCCCCCGCCTCATCGAGCTGAATTGGCCCGCAATCTGGCGGCGCCTTCCGCTAGCCGTCGGAGTGATCCGTCCCCACCGACCGGCCCGCCACCTTGTCAGGCTCGCCGTCGACGGCGGAGCAGCCAGTACCACGAACCTCAGTTGCGCCTAGCCATGATCCAGGAACCGGCAAAGGCGTGGCGTGGTCGCTCAACGAGATGACGAAAAGACGGCTTCGCCGGAGCGGCGGCAGGAGGAAGGACGGAGGCGGCGGCGATGTGGCCATGTAAAAAGTCGGCAAATATTTTGCAAACGTATTTGGGGCTAATCCGTTTATAAAATCTTGAGTGAATTGCACTAGTAGTAAAAAAAAATTGGTAGGTGAGTATGATTAGTGTAAAAACTTAAAAAATGTTTAGGCTTGTACATGAACTTGGCAATGAAGTGTATTTTGATAAAAA
This sequence comes from Oryza meridionalis, assembly GCA_000338895.3. NCBI lineage: Eukaryota > Viridiplantae > Streptophyta > Magnoliopsida > Poales > Poaceae > Oryza > Oryza meridionalis. The sequence continues at coordinate 21,393,016 of CM002528.2, forward strand.
CATTTGTTACATACGTATGATTCAACCTATTTTATTGGTTCTATTATATGCATAACTGCTACTCCCTCCATTTTATATTATAAGTCGTTTGAATTTTTTTTAATCAAAAATTCTTTAGGTTTGATCAAATAGAGAAAATTAGCAACATCTTCTATACCAAATTAGTTTAATTGAATTTAACATTAAATATATTTTGAAAATATGTTTGATTTGTATTGAAAATATTAATATATTCTTCTACAAACTTGGTCAAATTTAAAAAAGTTTAACTAAGAAAAAAAATCAAACGACTTATAATATGAAACGGATGGAGTAGATTATTGGAGAAAAGTATGTTTTTGCACTCTTTGTCACCGGAGACAATTGAATATGTTTGATTAGTCGAATCGCTCGGAGATTATGTTAGTATGTATGCACTTGGTTTTGATAATCATGGAATTTCTTGATTTCAAACCAGCAGGTTATTTTATTATTATAACCAAGCAAATACAGCACATCTTGACCATTATTTTTTTCTGACAATCATTACACTTATTAGATTATTGACAACAAGTAGTTGTTTTTTTACATGGCTTAAAAAGTGTGGTGTGGAATATTGATCTTTTAATAAAAATGCACGTACTAGCCAAGTTATTCATTTGCATGCTCATTTTTTAAGTTGTTACACTATATCATACCCACTTACCAAGTTTATATACCGTGAACATAATTTTACTTAAAATCTACCAGTAGATCATAGATATCGGATTAACTAGTAAATAAGGGACTATTATAAACATAGTAATGGTCTTTCTAAAAATTAAGGACAGGTGCATAACGCAAGAGATCAGTATAATTGCAAATTTTATACTAGTTTGAATATTTTTTATTAAATGTCCAATTTTTTTAGAATTTTTCGTGACATTTGTTAGCTAGTATGTATGGAGTGTGTACACGAAGCTTGTGTGAATAGGCTATGTTCCCTATTCCAAGACTGCTATAAAAAATTAAAAAATACCACTAAAACTATCGTTCGGGCATCCTCGTAAAATTAAAAAGAAAAACAGTTGCAAATTTGCAAATACCCCCAAATACTGTACTATTTTACAGCGGCGCTAGATGGATTGTTTTGCAAATTGAGCCACACCTGCGGCACACGGCCGTGCCGCAGCCGGGGAAACGCCAAACCCGCCGCCGCCGCCGTCGTCCAACCAGAATCTTCCCTACACGCTGATTCAACACCGGCCGCCCCTTCCCTCCACGCAGGGGAGCTCCGCGATTACGCTAGAGTCAGTGTGACCTACTGCTCGAGTTCCCCTCCCGAATGCCGCCGCCGCCACCACCACCAATGAGAGGCTGCGACGAGCTCTCCTCGCGCCCGGAAGAGAAGGAGGGAGGGGAGCAAGATCAGCATTGCTACGCGGTGGGGCGCAGGAGGCCCGAATCCAAGCGGCAGCGAGTTGGTGTTGAGAGTTTCAGAAGTTCAGAATATTCAGAGTTGCAGTCATCTGAAGGTATCACACCACTGTTCTTGAAACTAATGGTACTTTACTATTTCACATACAATCAATTTACAGAAGAATTTACATGAGAGGCGTTTACGCCTCAATTTTATTCCCAGCTTGATCAAGAATAGTAGGATTGCTTATTTTGATTTTGCTTCTCCTATATTCATATTGCGATTCCCCATGATTAGTTTCTTGTGTTGCATCACCTGCAATCCGCCACAACTAGAAGACTTTTTTGGATCCCGGGGCACGGGTCACCTCCAAACTTGGCTGCCATTACGGGAATAGAACACCCCCTCCTGCCTATGCAAGACTGAGAAAGAAACAAATAGTTAAATTGCTAATCAGAGAGCACATTATAACCTTGTGTATATAGTTTACAAATGATAAGAGGGTTGCATTTCTATACCTGCTTTACAACGGATTCTGATGATTCTGCATGGCAACTTCCAATTCTAAAGCTTCGGCAGTCTCCCACGGGGTTCCCGTAACTCGCAAACTCAATTGACAAGATACGTTTTGCCTCCCTGGCACCAGATACGCACTTTTGGAACCTTTCCTCTAGACTGGAGAGGGGGGATGGAGAACTCATCGACATTTCCACATACTGTTGTGACAGACATTGTATTCACGGTAATCTGTAGCGGGTCACCTCCCATTTCCTCAACAAGGACGAGGAGATTGTCTTTAGGTGTCAGGAAGCCTCGTGGTATGTGATATCTTCAGAAATGCATTGCAACGATGATTTTGTTCCTAAGGTTACAGTGAATAGACAAGAACTTTGTGTTGAGAGGCAGAGGCTCTACTTACAGTGATTGAGAGGGCTGCCCACTTGGAGCCTTGAAGGAGACCCAATATCGTCCGATGCTCTCTCCGTTGACCCATACTTCGCCCTTTCCCATGCTAGTAAGGTTTAGTGTCACTGCATCATTGCCCGGTGGTGTGGAAAAGGTTGTCTAGATCACAAAATAAACGATGTTACGGTGTAGTTTAATGTTATAAAGAGGAAATCGAGTTTGCTATTTTCTTTACCTTATACCAAGTAAGCAGATGATATATCAAATTGTTGATATCCATCCATCGAACACTGTATGTTCCTTCTTGCGTGTAGATACTATCCTTTTCTCCAAATAAGCCAACCTGCAATTAATATTTAAGCACAGGATTGAGCTTGTGATATTGCACTTTTTGTTTAAATTCCAAATGGATTGACTTATTTACTTGGTATCCCCATAGGTCGTTGTTGAGGAGATGCATTGGCTGTTGTCCCTGTTGTATACCCACTGTCTGAATCCCAAATGTTCTTCTTTCCATGTAGGCACCAGAATCCTTCCAATTAGCAGATAAAGCTTAACTTTCATGGGTGACTAGGTAGCTCACTAAGTAAGAGAGTGAATATTTATTATACAAATTTATGGTACTCAGGCTCAGTGGTTTATGTTGTGAAAATTATGGAATCTAGAAGTGTTAACACCCAAGTGCCCACAAACAAAACACATCAAAAAACCAGGTAGCCATCTCCCATCCAGCCCCATCCATCCAACCAAACACAACTTTCTCATTTGTTGAAGGCCCTGTTTATCTGAACATAGTGGCTTCCTCCGTCGTAGTTTCTGCAACATTTTTTAAATTACCATGACAGATTGCAGGGTTCTTACCGGTGATCCAACCATTACACTAAGCAATGATATGGTGTTATCTCCTTCCTTAAGAGAAATGTGCGTGTTGAGAACTATATTGCGAGGTCCGTCATGACTGCCATGTACACTCCCTAACCAAATTATTGAGGGCAATTATCCAACATTAGATAAAAGTGAATTCTGATAGGAGCAATATAACGTATCATACGTAAAATATAAGCAAAACATAATGGAGAAAATACCATTATCTGAGAGACAAAAATAGTGCACATTTAGTTCATGGCAATATATTGTCTAGTTATTGTTGTTAATTTTCATAAAAAATATATATTCAGAAACTTGGGGGACGACATTTATTTAATAGGATACTTACCTACATATTCATTGTTGACAAAAGCATGCAATATATGTGCTAGTGACTTGACATAGAGACGGGCAATCTGGTTGCCATCACTTGCTCTATTTTTGTAGCTGCATTTGAGTGAATTCCCCTTGTCATATAGTTATAATGATTGAAGACAAGTAAAAGTAAATCATGAACACTAACTTCGAAGCTCATTTACCTGACAATGTACCAGAGATAATCTGTCTCATCTTAGTTGTTGTAAGCTGTTCAAATAGTTGGTTTCCAGTGTACATAGACTTGCTCAAGTCTTGAGGAACTGGCTCTATGAATGCCTTCCAATTATTAATGTCATTGAGAGACTGTACTGCATTAGCTGTTCTTGAACCATGCTGAGCATTTACCTGTGATGAAAACAAATAAATGAATGAACATGAGGGGATGTGTTTGTATTTACATGTGATTAAAAAACAGAGGATATTCCTTAGTAGATCACTCACCTTGGCTGTTTCAAAAACTACACTTCTGCAATCTGAGAGAACACTGATGGACTTAGGGGCCAGCTCCAGAGATATATTACGGAATTCTACCTTTGGTGTGTTATGCTGATCGAAGTTTACTAGAAAAGCCACACACTTGGAATCTGTTTCAAAAACATGTGCCTGGAGTACATCCTAAATTATGTGCTTGTCTTGTGGAACTTCGTTCAAAAATAAGAACCATAGTTCATTCAGTAATTTCACCTCTTGTTGTTGGCCTAATGAAAAATTGGAGTAGCTCCCAAATAGTAATGGTTCTGATGATTGCTTTACTGCAGCATGCAATTCTCTAAGATGACCCCATGTAGGTTGCCATATTAGACCTTGAGAAACAAGAAAGTTAAAATATAATGTTCTTTCGTGGGGAAAATATAATTATTGTTAACTGGTATATTGGTAAATGTATTTAGCATGATTTGTTTTGCATAAAAAGGATTTACCATATTCATCAAGAGGAGCTCCATCATAGTAGCTTGTTGTTACATATGAAGCAGCAAACCTCCCAAAGTTTGTCCCTCCATGGTACTGCATCATAATTTTGCCATCAACAATGAAATACTTGAAGGTTGTACTTTTTTCTGCCGAAATGTAGCATTGGAAAATGTTCAGTGTGTTTCCTCTAAAGTACATACCATGTAGTAGCTCACAAAGCTACCTTTCTTCCTTGCTATAAAAAGTGCAACTGCAAACGCAATATCTTCTGGAGCTCTCAATTTTGTATCATTACCATATATAGGGTAGCTAAATGCAGAATTATTTCGACCGTTAGACCTTATTCCATCAGAACAAGAAGATATATGGAAATCAAAGGACAAGTGCCATTTCAACATACCGAGATGTCCAATTTTCTGTCCACAATGCAGGCTTGTTAGGTGAGTTTGGTCCAACAAATGTTTCTCCACAAATGAGCCCATTACAGGTATTAATCTAAAAATGAACTTGTCAAGGGTTTATTTCTTTCAAAAAAAATTGACAGTATGTTTAGTATTTTTAGGTAGCCATGTGGAAAATCATGTGAATTGCTGTAAGCATGTCACTAACAACTGGATCTGGAGCATCATTCTGTTTGCACATCATCCATGGAACACCTGTTTGGAGACCAACAGCCATTGCAGCTGCCCAACGGACATAACGTGGTCCACTTGCGCCAAATGCAGGCTCAATCATCTGGTATTCATTCTCAATCTACATGTCAATTGATGTAGTTAGATCTAAATAAAACAACTTGATGCAACTATTAATTCAACTTAACATTTCTAACCTGAGAAATGATGATGGGGCCTCCTTGTGGGTAATAAAGCTCTTCATGTTTCATCATGGTTACTATCTTTGTGACAAAATTTTGCATGTGTTGCTGCATGGATTAAAAACATGTAACTTATTGCGGTGTAAATGACTGGAAAATGGAAACAGTATTAAGATTATGGGATTGAAGAATCTTATCTTGTATGCACTTACTTTAAAGGGTTCATTGTCACTTCGGAAGGTAATGCTGGGAACATCATGTAGCCAAAATGGAAACCCTCTGTACTAACAAAGACTTGTTAAGGTAGTTTATGAAAGATGAGAATTTGTACGCTGATTTGAACATACTGCTTCCTTGAGTTCTATATACCAGAGCTTTTCTTAAAAGAAAACCTCTTATCTGCATAGGAAAATATTTCATACCCGTACTTCCATTCTGCTTCTACGAAGGGACCAATCCTGAGGCTTACATAAAGACCTTGAGCTTGAATTTCTCTGATGAATTTTACAAGATCATATCTTCCCTCAAAGTTATACTGTTACAATGGTACATTTAAGCATATCTTAGTTATGGAAATTCTTTTACTGAATATCTTCAATGCTCTTTTGACAGACAAGCATATCAGACTGGAAAGAGTGAATACCTGACCCTGGATAGGCTCATGAACGTTCCAGAAGACATAGGTTTGTATCACATCGAGGCCACCGTTCTTTGCTTTTGCTATGAGTTTTGGCCACATCTGCCAATTTATTGTGCGCAAACATCCTAATAAATGATTTATGTGATGAATTGGAAAGCTTGGCAAACCAGAGAATTGCTCCAAGGAAAGCCGGAAATGCTATCGAAGTTCATAGTGATTGTTGCTTGAAAATTGTCCCAAATAACCAGACCTTTAGGCTATATAGGGTGCATGTTTTTCATGACTGAAACGCTGAGTGTAATTATTTGTGCTTTCCACTTATATAACACGCTGAGCTAGAATGTAATTCTGGGAAATAGATGCATGTCTCAAAACTTCTACTTCTCTGGAAAGAGGAAACCAATATCTATTAAACTGTTAGTTATCTGAAAAGAGGAAACCAATATCTATTCATCCTCGTCAATTTAAGATTCCCTTTGTTCGTAGATATTACACCTTTTGGAAATCACAGGTCTAATATTTTTCCCCTGATGGCTCAAGCTGTGGAAAATTGATGTCTTACCAAGGGGCCGGGACTATATATTTATAAACCAAAAAATTCTTTTAATAGAAGAGATAATACGAAGGATATGTGGAAGGCAAGGCACAAAGCCACAGATTATAGTTGTGACATAAACGTGCACAAGGGTGAAGTAGCATTCAAGTTATTGACTTGTTCCTCGCAAAAAAGAAAAGTTATTAACTTGTTAGGAATCGTTCCTCAGAACAAGTTCATGTATGTTTCTCTTTTGTTTACTGTAAGGTCATGCATGCTTAGAAATTGAGAAGTATAGTGTTGTAACCTCTTTAATTCTCCATTTTCCTTTCGATTTTCATCACCAAATTCACTTAGAAAATATAGATGACAACTATAGCACACAAATTTCAGGTGTACACACCAATTCACCAATTTACAAGTGTTATTGAAAATTTTAGAAAAAATTCTACGTGTACTTCCAATAATATTACACCTACTCTCTCCGTCAAAAAAAAAAAGCCAACCTAGGAGGGGTACGTGTAAAGTTTCATTTTTAAATTCACCATACATAGAGGGGGGAAGTTAAAATTCTAACAAATTTGATTTTCCATTTTGTAGGGCTAATATATAATGAATTTAGAGTTGAGACTTTGCAGATGTGTGTAATACTATTTATACATGTATAATTTTTTCTTGAATTCTTGGTGGTACTTGTTAGTTGGTGTACAGTGTGTATAATGAAGTAACAACAAAAGTAGATGTTAGAACCTCTTTTCTCGTACCCACCCCTCTCTTACTGTAACAAAGTTAAGTAGCTATGAAACGTGACTAAATTAACAAATATGATGGAGACATTTGCAGTTGAGCATTTTTTTCCTAAATCCTGACATTTATATGGCTTATACATTGAGAACTCAGATAATGATACTTCCTATTAAATGGAAAATCCCTTATATTATAGGATGGAGGGAGTACAAAACATTACGTTTGTTTTGAAGCCACTATTAAATATTGTATCAGGGGCTACATGATTCTAAGCATTCTGTAAAATGAATAAAAACTGGTACAAGATGATAACGTGTCAAGTAAATCATACGGTTTGACTGACTGCCAGCCAGTCCTTGGATGTACTACCTCCAGCGTAAAATACCTTCATTTTTTATCCATTTCACACATACTAATACAAGAGAAAACCTAGAATGTCCTACTTTTTAACAAATCCCAATGCAATTGTTCCCTCTTTTAACAAGCCTTAATGCATTTGTCTCACATCTACAAACTCTAATGCTACGATGGCTTAAAAGAAGAAGTTATTTTGGGATAAATAAGATAATGAAAAGTTTAAGTTATTTTGGTACGAATGAAATAGTAACTATGATTGATACATCACCATTGATCAGAAATAGTTGCATCCGTCCATATCATTAAGCACTGAGAGTAGGCCATGAGAAGCTCATGTGAACAAGCTATTCTTTTCAATAATAAGAAAAAATAAAAACAAGAAAAAACATAAACTCTCCATCACCTACATCGCTATCAAAGAAAAACTTGACAGCCGAACCTAGTTTAGCACTGAAAACTACACGACCATGCATGAACTCTACAAGCCAGTAGGCCCTTTTGAACGTTAATTAAATGAAAACCGGGAGCTAAGGGCATTCCCAACCCAATAACTAGGATGATGTCCATAGCATTAAATAAGTTACCACCTAGGACAAAAAATAATGTGGCAAGTGAATAAATGAGGAAAGAGAAGGAAACCAGACATGGTTTCTACACAATATCCAAAACATCATGTGAGATAAGTAGCATTAAATTGAAGTATGGAATAGTGGTGTTTGTATTGGAAGAGTAGTGTCTATTACTAGTTTCTTGATGATGTGGAGTTTATGGAAACCATGTCTAGTGTTATGGACTGGGACTGTCCTAATGCTGTGTGCGAAATGGCATCAAATTAAGCAAATGAAATGCAGCTACCTCAGGGGTGCTCCTGGCGTAGTGCATGTCGCCGGAGAAGAACATCCTCCGTGCGCCGCTCACCACCAGAGCTCGGCCATCATACGTGACCTCCCTTCCCAACTCCGCCCACCGGCTCTCCGCCGCCGCCGCGACGACGACGAGCGCCGCCGTGATGGCCATGCCTCCCCGCATGTCTGATCACTGACTGAATTTGCCGGCCTTCTGCAGTTTCTTCTCAGCTTTCGCGACCTCTCATGCCACCTTTGTGGAGGCATGGACAACTTTGGGTGAAACCGGTAGTTGAGGAGGGTAATATGTGTGTATATATCGGGTCTTTTACTTGCAACATTGCGTGATAAGATTTGCTCTGTTTTGCTAATGCTTGGCTAGTTGGGTAACGACTACTCCCTCTGTTTTTTATCATAAGTCGTTTTGGTTTTTTTCCTAATCAAACTTTATTATATTTGACTAAGTTTATAAAAAAATAGCAACATTTTAAATACCAAATTAGTTTTATTAAATCTAGTATTGAATATATTTTAATAATATGTTCATTTTGTGTTAAAAATGCTACTAAATTTTTCTGTAAACTTAATCAAACAATAAGAAGTTTGATTAGGAAAAAAATTAAAACGACTTATGATATGAAATAAATGGAGAGAGTAAAACTTAGGTAACACATCCCCAGTGCAGAATTAACCTCAAATTTATAGTGATCACTGAGATCAGAGTAGTGGTTTTGACGGTCACTGTTGTTGGTTCATGTCACCTATGCATATGCCTCGTTTGGCCAACGACGCGACATACTTCACCGCCGAATTACGTGGTATATATACGTGGTTCGAAACGTAGGTAAGAAAATCACCGTGATGCGAGAACATCGAACGGCATGCGACCGCTATTGATTTAAAGCACTTTGTTCAGTGTACCTGCTAATTGATTTTGCACTTGTGTGTGTTTGCTCTACGCACCGACTCATGTCCAATTTTCAGTTGGGATCCCAGGACGAAATGGTTCACACTCAACACGTACGCTACCACTTTTCGGTGATCGTAATTATATCGTCTATCACCAACTGAATGATCAAGATTCAAGAAGGACGTGTTCTTCTGATGCTTGCCCTGCGACATGTTCCTTTTTCGTTGAAGTTTAAATGCAAAAAGGAACATGTTTTATTATTATTGGTGTAGTAGCAGCCAGCAACAACGCAGCCAGCTCTCGGGCAGATTGAGCGATCACTCAGGCTCCACTGCCAGCGATATAACTACTATCCTAATCGATAATTAACACACATAAAATTTCCCGGTCACTAGCATATAAGCTTTTCGCTGCCTAGACTCGATGGTGAAAATCCTAAAATTTAGGGCCCCATCGTTTCGCTTTTTTTCTAATAAGCCACAACGGCTTATTAGGAAATAAAATTTAATTTATAGGTAAAACTTTTATATATGTGTTTCTGTTGATTTAAAAGCCAGTGCTGAAAAAAAAACTACGTTGAAAATATCTCAAAATCACTCTCAAAATTAAGTTTGAAAATTTAAAATTTGGCTTTTTTTTCAGTGGGCCATCCGATGGGATCCTTAATTTGTAGTTTGAGAATGTCAGTGACAACCCAACCTAGTTTGAGTACATTACTTTTAGTACCACAGTGCTGAGCCAGAAGGAGGCTTGCACCAAGCCACCAACATAAAGGTCACTCACTCACTTGAGTCCAAGCCACTAACGAAAGTGCAGAAGACCTGACACAACTGTGTGATATTATATTTCCACTGCTGCATATTGTATTTTTATACTTTTCATAATATTGGATAATTGAACTTTATTGTAGGAAAAAAAATACTTGCACAATTCTTTAACAATGTGGTTTAAAGATGGTGATATCTCCATCCCAAATATGTAGTTGTTTTTAACTATGATTCTAGATAAGTATTTATTTAGATTTATAACTAGATATATTTTAGGACACAGATAGTAGTCATCTTTGGCCAAAGAAAGGCTGCTTATTCCTGGTAGAAATTTCATAGAAAACGAGAAAACTCCTGGTATTTCAAAGGGGGTCGAAATTCCTATGGAAAATGTGAAATGGCCTATTCTTTGGAATTTAGGAGAAAAATAATTCTTTCCTCCTCTTGTTTTATACTAAAGAGTTTTTCCGTGTAATATCCAAGCAGCAACTTTTAAAGCTTTTTCATTTTTGAAATCATATAGGAATTCAGATAACTAAATTTAGGCTATATGATTTTTTTTTTCAACCACTCCATCTGTCGAATAATTGTGTTCGGCCATTTAACTTTGACCATTAATTAATGTGACTATATCATGATAAATGAAAGTTGTATGGTTATATGTTTGACACTACAAACTTCAATAATATAACATATTTTTGATTATTTATATTTCTTCCGAAAAAAAGATAAGCCGTCAAATTTTAAACTTAAATATTATCTACGTCAATTATTCGAGAATGGAAGGAACAATATTATATTTTCCAAGAATTCTGTATTTTAAAGAGTTCCTAATAAGAAGTGTGTTGCATGCTAAGGTGCGAGAACCGATGAAAAGCTCCCAAAATCAACTCCATAAACCACTAGACCATATATAGAACAAATTAACCAAAAGGAGTATACAGAGAAAACAGTAATGAGAGAAATAGAGAAGATTGAGAAGATACACAAAACGATGTAAACCATTAGCGTATGATTAATTGAGTATAAACTATTTTAAACTTCAAAAATGGATTAATATGATTTTCTAAAGCAACTTTCGTATAATTTTTTTTTTAAAAAAAAACACACCATTTAGTAGTTCGGAAAGCGTGCACGTGGAAAAAGAAACAAACGATCGAACTCACTTTTCACCTCCCACCAACGCAGCAAATTATGTATGTAGCATAATCGATTCAAGGCATGCAGTGGAGGCGATCACGTACGTACCTCAGGGGTGCTTCTGGTGTAGTGTATCTCCCCTGAGAACAGCATCACTCTCGTGCCGTTAACGATCAGGGCCCTCCCGTCATACGTCACCTCACCTCGCTGGTCATCACCGTCTTCTAATTCCAGCTCCTTCGTCCCCACCGCCGCCGCCGCCGCCAGCCACTCCACTGATGAAGAAGTGCTTTTTAGTCCCGGTTCGTAACCTCCTGTAGTCCCGGTTTTCAAACCGGGACTACCAATCCGAGACTAAAGATCGCTATCTTTAGTCCCAGGTGAAAAAACCGGGACTAAAGATCGATCTTTAGTTCCGGTTGGTGTTATCAACCGGGACTAAAGAGAGGGTAGCGGCAGTCCATCAGCTGGTCCTTTTTTCTTTTTTATTTTCTCCCGAATCGAGTGGTATGCATATCATCAAATCAAACCCCAAATCCACATCACAACTCCACAGCACGATTCACAGATTCACCACAAATTCATTCACAATATCCATTCACATATTCATTCACAACATCACAAATATATTCACAATATTGATTCACAGGTTCATTGACAACATCGAGTCACATACTCATTCACAACATCACAGATTCATTCACAATATCGATTCATAGATTCATTCACAGATCAAAACATCCAAACCACAAATTAAAAAAAATCAAAAAAAAAATCGACTCACCGGCCGGCCTCCCATCCCGCCGCCGGCCGGCCACCCATCTCGCCGCTTCCCCTCCGGCCGGATCTGGGGGAGGGGAGGGCGAGGTCGCCGGCGACCGGCCTCCATCCCGACGGCCCGTGCCGGGCCGCCGCCGGCCGTCCTCCATCCCGCCGCTTCCCCTCAGGCTGGATCTGGAGGAGGGGAGGGCGAGGCCGCCGGCGACCGGCCTCCATCCCGCCGGCCCGCGCCGGGCCGCCGCCGGCCGTTCTCCATCCCGCTGGCCCGCGCCCGGCCGCCATCCCGACGCCGCCGGCCGGCCGCCGCTAGCCACAGCCCGCGCCTGGCCACCGCCAGCCCGCGCCCGGCCGCCTCCATCCCGCCACCGCCGGCCGGCCGCCGCCAGCCCGTGCCCATCCCCCATCCCGCCGCCGCCAGCCCGCGCCCGGTCTCCATCCCGCCGCCGTCAGCTGCCTCTGCAAGAGGAAGAGGGGGAGGGGAGGAGGAGAGTGGGTGAGAGAAGAGCAAGGGGAGAGGATGGAAGGAGAAGGATGGAGATAAGGAAGGAGAAGAAAAAGAGATAAGGATGGGAGATAGAGAGAGAGGGGCTACGCATGCGCTTGTGCGTAGGCTGGTGCGTACGCTTTATTCCCGGTTGATGTTATCAACCGGGATTAAAGATCCCTAGGACAACACCAACCGGGACTAAAGATCTCGGGAGGCCTGACAAGGCCTGACAGATTTAGAACCGGGACTAAAGATCATTTTTAGTCCCGGTTGGTAATACCAACCGGGACTAAAGATCAAATATGCCCGCTGTAGCCACCAACCAGGACTAAAGATCATCTTTAGTCCCGGTTTTTAGTGGAACCGAGACTATTGTGGATTTCGGGCGACCGACCAAAGACGATTTCTCCACCAGTGCTCGCACCCGCGCCGGCGACGACGACGACGTCCACAGCGCCACCCCGATGAACAACACCGCGGCGAGCACAGCAGCCTCCATGACGGCGGCTAGCTATGCTGTCTTCTCGTCGTCGATCTCAATTTTCAAGCTGGCTCCTCTTGCAGTATCTATCTATCTGCTCTCTACTTAGATGCAAACCGTGCAATCTACAATGGCAGCATATATAGAGACATGTAGCTATAGGTAGGTAGCTAGAATGATTGGGTATCTATCGAGGGACATGCAAGTGAGAAAGGGATCGCGTGCAGGCGAGAGATGGAAGAGGATTAATGATGCCATGTATTGATGCCTTAATGATGTTGGCTTGATATGTTATCTGCAATATAGTCATGCCTTTTTTATCGTAGAGTGCACCACTGAACCACTTGATCCTCATCTAGCTCCTAGTAGGGTATAAGGGGACTATACTAATTATTAGCAGGGACTATCATAAGCCTCATCTCATCCATTGATTAGTTTGATAGGGAAACTTTTACCTCGTATTCAATATTTGCCTATAGCTCAATAGCTGTATGCAAGCTTGCCAAATCTTTTCCAATCAAGCAAGCAACTTTTGGTTGCAGATAATTACCCCTTTTCTCAGCGCATTATGTGATAAAATGGACGATATGTTTATGGTAATATATCTCCACAGTGTGTACAAGGCCCGGTTTAGCCACGTTTTATTAATTTCCAGCTCGACGGATGCCGTTCAAGTGAACAGAGTGCAAAACTAACATGTGACTAGCTTTCTGGTGCAGGTTTCACCACATTCTTCAGCTTTGCAGGTTTCAACGCACTCAACTTTCAGCTCGATCGTGCGAGTCCGTTTTCCGGTGATCATTGATCAACGATGAATTGATGACGATGAACGAACGGGCAGTTTGTGCCGCTGGTTACGTTGTATGTGTGGTTTAATTTTCCAGGCCGTAATAAAGCACCAAAAGCATTGGTCCTCCAGGCTAGGATAGCCGCCGTGCAGAAACCTAGTACACGCACTACAAAGCTGCCATTATGCCGGCTTCAAGCGTGTACGCACGGCGTTCACGCACGTAACAATCTGTGGTTGTAGATGCGCGCATGTTCATATGGTCCCCCAAAAATCTGTGAGCCTGGAAGCGGTTCGGTGGCTGAGTGTTTGAGACAACAGTTCACGATCAGCATAGTTTTCTCTTTTTAATAATGGAATAAAATTCGAAATTTGCTCAACAACTTACAACCAATTATTACACAAATTCGTTCAAAAACGAGCACACATCAAAGGGTTCACACGAACACACCAAAATTTAACAAAACACAAGCACTCTAACACAAGATAAAAAAACCACAATTTAATGAATTATATTTATAAATCTTCACCCGAAATTGACATATATTAATTGGGTTTTCTTTTTTTCCCTACTGCCTATATATAATTTACAAGTTCTTTTTTACCCCAAATCTGCCTACATATATAGTCTTCTTATCCTTTAGTCCTCCTTTAATCATCTCAATGTTTCTCAAGAGAAAAATCATCTCAATGTTATCGTCTTCTCATCTCACCTTCGAGTGCAAGAACCATGTGATAAATACTCCCTCATTCCCATAAAATATGGGATGTTAGAGAGATTTGACTTATTCTAGTACTACGAATGTGAACAGTACCAGAATAAGTCACACACCTTATTCACAAACATGGTGCTTTGAATTTTACATAGATGTGGTTGTTCAGTAGACTTAGCTTGGATGTGTGGATTTGGCTACAGACAACAAGCAGCTACAGAGCCCAAGACAAGAACACTACGGCATCGATTGCTGTAGCTAGGACAACCGAAAACATACCGGCCCCTATAGTGATTTAGGCCCGGTTTAAATCCCCTGGGAAGTTTTCTCACCCTGTCACATCGAATGTTTATATACATGTATGAAGTATTAAATATATATATATATATATGTATAAATAAAAACTTATTACACATATTACTACCACAATTTTGCCTCGCATGCCACAACTCAAGTTAGTTAGGCTTGACTAAATTAAGCATCTGTTTAGTTCGTGCCACACTTGTGGCAAGTTTCCTTCACCATGATGTAGGTCCCACATGTCATTGGCACATAAAAGTGTGGCAAGCTTACTCTCCTACGGCTGAAGTATGGTTTTAATTTTGTTGGCCATATGTTAGGCATATTAGCTAAATGAAGTATGGCAAGATTTGACAGTATGATTATGTCAACCAAACAACCCCGTAATTTTTAGAATTTTTTTATTTATACATTTTTTATTAAAATATTTACAAATATATATTTTTTTAAAAAAATTTACAAATATAGTCGCATGTCGCCCTTTGGGAGGGCGGTTTTTAAAAATCGCCCTACCAAAGAGTGATAAGGGACCTAAATGTAAATTTTTCAGCATAACTTGTTAGCTTTATGATTTAACAATTTAAAATTATATTATATAAAGTTAGATGAAATAAAACTTTATATCAAAATTGCAGAGCTCAAGAAGATCAATAACTCTATAGTTAACAACGTTTTCATTTAAGATGTTTTTGATATCCAAATATTCGTTACAAAATATAAAACCTATTTTAAAAATCTTAGATCTACATTTCAAACGACATCGGATAGAGATAAACTTTATACAAAAGTTGTAGATCTCATCGAGATCTACAACTTTATAGTTTATCACTTTTCCATTTAAAATTATTTAGAGTGTCGAATAAGCATTATTCGTTTTTAAGCAATTAAAACTAGTGAAAAGGGTTTGAACACAAATAACAATTTTTATTTGCATTTAGGTCCCTTATCGCTCTTTGGAAGAGCGATTTTAAAAAATCGCCCTTCCAAAAAGCGAGAGGCGACTAGATTTATAAATTTTCAAAAAAAATATTTTTATAAATATTTTAATATAAAAATATAAAAATAAAAAAAACTCGTAATTTTCATCCGGATGTTGTTTATAGCATTGTGGTTTTACGAGGAGGAGGATATCTCGGTTTCCCTTGGAGCGGTCAGGACAAAGCTGACTTCACTTCTGCCCCGTCAGGTCAGGGGGACGGCGGGCCCACCCCCTCCCCCTTTACGCTCCCTTCTCTCCCCCTTTCTCCACCCCCTTCTTCTCTTCTTCCTACTATAGTTCTTCCTACTACAGTACACCATACAATTTTAAAAAATAAAAAAATAAAGTTGAAAAAATTTATGTATAGAATACAAATACTATATATAAAAAAAAATTGAATTCTAATTCAAATTTAAAATGAGCATGTAAATTTTGACTTATAAACTTTGGGTCTATAAACTAATATTTAAATTCAAATTCGAATTTGAACGGGTATGTAAACTTTTGACTTATAAACCTTGGGTCTATAAACTAATATTTGAATTCAAATTCAAATTTGAACGGATATGTAAATTTTTGACTTATAAACTTTGGGTCTATAAACTAATATTTAAATTCAAATTCAAATTTGAAACGGGTATGTAAAATTTTGACTTATAAACTTTGGGTCCATAAACTTTAGGTGTATAAACTTTAGATGTATAGAAATAATATATATATAAATATTTGAATTTAAATTCAAATTTAAATCGGATATATAAATTTTTGACTTATAAACTTTGGGTCTCTAAACTTTAGATGTGTAAACTTGAGGCGTACAAACTTTAGGTGCGTAAATTTACTAAAATAGAAAAATAATACGGTGCCAAAAAAAACCAGGTGAAGGGAGGAGGATCCGATCGCTCGTCCAGTAGCATTTCTGGTCAAGGAGGGGTCACGCAACCAAAGATACTGCAGGATCAGGCCGACACCGCGACGAGGCCAGGTGTGGGTGTGCTAGCTCCACAGTCCACACGGCCCAAACCCGTGGGAAAGTGGGAAGCCGCTAGGCCCGTTTCCCTCCTCGTCACTGTGGTGTGGGCCGTACGGTGGAATCCGGATTATTTCCCAGCCCTCCCCCCGCGGTGCAGATGCGCGGGGAATCCACACGCCGCTTTGTCCTCGCCTTCCGCTCCGCCGAAACCACGCGCGCACGGCTGCAACTGCAAGCCTGCAACGTACGAGCGTGCACGACTGCACGAGCTCCCGTGCGGCCGTGCGCCGGGGGTGCGGGTGCGGGGGCTCGCGTTGTTTCGTCGTGTCGCGTCGCACGCGGCGCCCGTGAATCCGCGCGCTGGTCGCCACTTTTTCCCTCCCTCGCGAGTACGTCGACTCGCGAAGCAGGAAGCACGAGGCTTAGGTGTTCCGCCATCAGGGGCCTCGCACAGCAACGGGTGATCTGAATCACTGACCGTTTCATGCACAAGAACAGATGATGAACCAAAATGTCTTGATTCCTACTACTGCCAATTTCTTTTTTCACGAAGCAAAGAGAGGGGAGAGAGAGAGAGAGAGGAACTGATCTGGATACCGATCAGGCAGGATTGAATTGCGAGTACAGTGGAACGGTTGAGCCTTGAACGCCCACGAATCATGATCCATGATGGGCCTGCCTGCGCCCGTGGGAGCAAAAGCCTGCGCGGCTGTGTGCCTCCTCCAGTCGAGCTGAGGCTGAGCTATGAGATCGCTGTGATGAAGTTAATGGCACAATAGTAGCATTGCCCAGTCAGTATAAAACCGGATTTGGATACGACTGCAAACTAAGCAGTAGCAGTTTCATCGTCGGATAGATATTGGATGGCCTGGATCGAGCAGAGCACTGTTCATGGTTACTATAGCAGTAACACTGTAGCGCAGATACTGTTCACATAGCTACTGTAGCTTTAGATCTGGACCGTTGATCATAAAAATGGACAGTTGCTAACGTGCAGTCATTGCTCCTGATCCCAATTCTATAAAACCATGATAGCACCGAGCTATTCCTACACTGCACCGCCCGGCTTTTAGTTTTATCTTTTCCATCGCCATGATGAATGATGCATGTTTCACCGGCAACCGCTCTAGAAGATTCAGTGCAACCAACAATGCATGGCCCCTCTCAATCAGTTCTTGTTGGGTTCAACACAGCCATACAATACAGATTCTGGTCACTGGTGACCATGCATGTTGGTGAAGTTAACTATGGAATGGTGCAATGAGAAGAGAGTTAGAACATGGGAGTGAGAGAAGACAGTTGGTCAAACGCCACAGATGATACCAGACATACAAACAAACACACCGCATAATACAAATTGTAGAGTGCTTACTACTTTATGCACCAGCTCAAACAAACAAGCAGACACGCAGAGAACAGCACAGGATTACAGTGAGAGCGGGGTCAGCTTTTTTGGCTTCTTTACAACAGCAAAGTGAGAGGCTACAGCTAACCAAAGAGGATAGAATCAAAGAACACACACAAACACACCATCACACTGTCAAACACACATGCATATGCACACATACACACAGACAGCACACATGGGCTTTGGGGATCAAGTTATTGCTGTAGTTACTAGTTACTGGACTTATTGATCTCTTCTTGTTGATCTCTTCTTGTAGAAGTAGGAGAGAAGCTCGCCTTTGGCAGTAAAAATTTGTCAAGCCAGAAGCCAGAAGTTCTTCTGCCACCGGGTGCTGATGAGGTAGCCGCCGACGCCCTTGCTCTGCCGCCTCACCGCCAGCGTCAGGCAGTCCGCCCTGTTGATGCACTCCTCCACGAATTCCTCGCCGCTGCTCCTCATGAAGCTGCATTTCATACACACAGGGAACAAACAACAAAAATTTTGCTTTAATCTCAACAAGGACTATAGCAGGTGCACACAGCGTGCCAGTTTTGAGTTCAATATGCACTTGGTGAAAAGGTAACTTTCCCTGAACACAGTAACTTTTCACTTTTCAGAGTAAATTTGAAAGGTTTTCGTGGAGTTTTTAAAATTTCAGATGTTATTACTACTACTACCACATAGTAGTACGACAGCAGCAGCAACTCAGGCAGTGGTCTGTGGTCAGGGCCTCAGTGATACACTACCACACAGTACTATTATCATGGTTCTTGCTGCTTGATTCATTTAGGAGAGTTTAAGCTGCCTGGAAGGACATCTTTGACTACTACGAAAGGCATCTGTGATTTAAGGATGGTATTGGCACATGGCTCTTGCTGTTGATGAGTTTTCACACAAAAGGCAGTGACCCCATTCCTGGCCTACTTACTGATAAAGTTTCTTCCCAAAATTTCCTGACTATACCAAATAGTGTAATCCTATATTTGTACATTTTAGAAACACAACTTAAGCTGTTAAAATATTACTCTGAGGGCATCCACAATGTGAGCCACTCCTAGAGTGTCCTCACTAACTGAGAACACTCGTAGAGAAACTCAGCTCGCAATAATAGACACCCGTAGATAGGCTCCTCAAAATCTGAAGCAACTGGATGAAGGTACTCAAGCCCACAATGGGTGTCCCAATAAAAAACCCACATTAGATGTTTTCCTATACTACCCCTCTCTTCTCCCCCCCCCTCTCTCTCTCTCCACTTTTTCTTCCGCTCTTTCCCCTCCTCTTCTTTTTTCTTCGTCGGCATCACTCCCTCCGCTCGGCGACATCACCGTCCTCCCCCCTCCCTCTCTCTCCCGCGAGCGCCGGCGCCACCTCCCTCCTCGCCCTCCCTAGCCGTCGCCGCCGCCGCTGCTTGCCTCTCTCTCGCCGCCGCGCGGAGGCGGCCAAGACAGAGATGGAGGAGGTCGCCGAGGGGCGCGTCCCCTTGGGAGATGCGGCGGCGACCCGGAGGCGGCGGCGACCCGGAGGCGGCGGCGACCCGGAGGCGGCGGCGGCAGATACGGCGCGTCGTGGGCGGATCTCGCCACCGCCCGTCGTCGCCGCCTCTCTCTCCCTTTCTCTCTCCCACTGCTCTCTCCCGTGGAAGGTGGTGGCGGCGACCCCGGAGGCGGCGGCGGCGTGAGGGGGCCGACGGCCAGTAGCAAGCGGGGCGCGGCCGTGCCGTCGCCGCCCTGCCGCTCGCCTCTCTCTCTCTTTCCCTTTCTCCCTCCCGTCGCTCATCGCCGTCCACCTCGCCGGCGCCGCCTCCAGCTCTGGCCAAGGGTGGAAAGGGAATACGGGTGTGGGGAGCGGTGTCCACAAGCAACGACGCGCACAACGCGGCTTCTCGCCTGGTTCCTCTGCCAAAAGTCGCCGAGGGGCGCGTCCCCCTGGGAGAAAACACGCGTCTCGCCTGGGGCACGGCTCGGATACAAAAATTGACGGCCGTTTGCGAGGGAATGGGTCGAAGGCACCCATTGCTGATGGCCTGAGGAACCTTCAGACATGACCAGCTATTAAAGTACTAACATTTTGCTTATAAAGAAACAAGGGACTTGACAGTGCGATGGGCTGTGCTACTGTGCCAGCTATGTAAAGATTCTCTCTCTTTCACCTTTGTGCAGAACTACTATTCTGTGGGCATAGATGAGGGATTGTGATGCATGCATGCATATGCTTAGATGTAGTAGTACAAGCTTTACCAGCAGAAAGGAGATGGCTTGCATTGGCTCAGCACCAGCACAGATGCATCCAGCTTCTTCACCTGGCTGAGGACGGTGCCCAGCTTGGGCCCTTGGATCACAAGCGCCTCAACCTCCACCTAACATTCATCCAAACCAGCTTTGTAAACATTGCAGAGTACAGTGAGAATGTGAGATAACCGTGATGGATGAGCCCTCCGTTTTCACGGGCAAAAAGACGAGGAACAGTGCATGCATCCTCTGCTAAACAAAACAAAGACAAGTACATTCACGAATAAAAAAAATGGAGATGTGAAGTACACTGGGATGCTGGTTTTTTATTCGTGCAACAGGATCACAAACTCACAAATGAGTTCTTCACATTTTAGCCCCAGAAAAGGACACGGATTTTGCATTAAAGCCCTTTTGAAATGCTTCTGGACAACTTTTTGGTGCAGTCCTTAAAGGCCATCAATTTTTTGAGAATTTGACTATGGTTATGAGAGCATCTAGATGGGAACCCCACGATTTCTTCTTTATTATTGCACTTGCTTTTATGAAGTTGAGGCCTTTTAGGCTTTAGCTTTAGGTCCGCCATGATCCATCAATGAAAAGTTGGCTATGATTCTTTTTCCATGAATGTTCTGATCTGATCTACTCCATCTACCTTGCATAACTCTTGGCTCCAGGTTGCCCAAGAACCAAATGCACATGTGAAAAAAAAAGCAACAAAAAACAACCGAAGTTCTCTTAATATATGCTTAATGAGAACAACAAAAGTACTTTCTTGAAAGCAAGGAGAACAATAACCTACAACCAGTTCACTTGTTACAGTGTCAATTAAACCAAACTTTTGCCATTCATAGTTCATACACTGTATGACATATGTTCCTGAGAAAACTTTTTTTTTAGATAGAACGCCCTTTAATGTAGTTTACCACTTAAGCTCGGAATGCAAAATGTAAAGCACCTAGCCGTAATTAAGAGAGTGACAAGTTCAGAATGTCAAGTTCAGTGTGTCACTCAAGTTCAAAATGATAAGCACAGTGTGCCACCTCAGAAGTCAGAATGCCAAGTATAGGAGAACAAGAAACATATCACATTGTGCAATTCATAAGTTCAAAAAAAAAAAAAAACAGTGCAGTTCTACACGATCAATGAACCAAAAACACTAGAAATTGAAGTGCTCATTCCTATATATATATATATATATATATATATATATATGTATATATATATATATGTATATATATATATATATATTTATTTATTTATTTATTTTTGGGCTTGCATGATTAGAAAGCTGGGTAGCTTTAAGCACGCACCTCGGGCTTGCAGGCCTTGCAGAGTGAGCCGAGGGAGTTGGCGAGCGCGGAGGCGTCGCCGCCGCCGTGGGGGAGGACGTGGAGCAGGGTGAGGAAGTCCCCCTTGCTGGCGACGTGGGTGAGCGCCCACATCATGGCGTGCTTGGCGCCGGAGCTCTGGTCGACCACCACCATCACCCGCTTCCTCCCCGCGGGTGCCTCCTCCCTGCTCCTGCAGAGCCCGCCGCCGCCTCCGCCCCCTCCGCGGCGGTGGTGCCCCCTCGCCTTCTTCCTGGACCACCGCCTCGACCCCCTCCTGCCCCCGCCGCCGCCGCCGCCGCCGACGCCGCACTCGGCGGCCGCCCACTCCTCGCCCAGCTCACGCGGCAGCGGCGCGCCGTCGCTCGCGCTGAACTGGCGCAGGAAGTGCTCGCTGCTGCCACCGCTGCTCCCCATCGGCGATCTCCTCCCCCTCCTCTCGATCCAGTGGCGTGGTGCACTGCTCGGCGCGTCGCGTCGCGTCGCGGTGCTTGCTGCTGCCGCGCTCGTGTGTTTGGGCTTCTGGTCTGTGGTGGTCGCGTGTGCGTGTGTGATGTAACGTTGTCTCCCGTTTTAAAGCGCACTGGATGACTGGAGACTGGAGAGAGCTACTGTACTTCTAAAATTTTGGGCTTTTTTCTTCTAAAATTTTAATGGAGCGACCGAAATTTGGTGAAGTTGAAGTTCGTATGATGGCGAAAATCAGTGGCGGAGCCAGAAATTTAAGCCTGCGGGATCAATTACTAGTGGTTTATATTTAAGTGGGGTCATTTCTCTAAATTCTTTTGGATTTATACATAAAAATTGAATTTATAGGATGTTTTTTAAAAAGTTGCGGGGTCAGCAGACCCCACAAAAAAGGCCTGAATCCGCCACTGGCGAAAATGTGCTTAGCTCAAATAAACTTTTGTAATACCAAATTGGTGACCAAATAGGTCATTTCTCTCAAATTTTTTACTTATGCCACCGGATGGTGTACTCACAGATGATACTCTCCCAAAAAAGTTTGATTATTTGTCACCTCGGTCCACTAAATTATTTCTATTTTGTTATTTTAGCTAGCCAACTCAACAATTAATCTGGATAAGAAATAGCATTGTCGTGTTCATCTTCTTCATCTTGCGGCTTGCCTATTATAGAGGAGAAGAAGCTACAATGGAACAACATCTGTGTAGGTTAAATGGTCATGGCCTGAGCTCTGACAACTCTAGATCAGTGCCTCCACATCGGATGGTGATGTGGCGTCTCGATCTCCAACACCGCCAAATCAGTTGGTCAGTGTGCCGAGCTCCAGTGCCTCCAGATCAACGTGGCTCCTCATCCTTGATTCCCTCAAGCACGATGAGGATAATAGAAGAGACGACATTGGTTTGGCTCTCTCAGGGGAGTGATAATGGGAGGGTTGCCGGCGAAGGTTTAGCTCGCTTGGAGCGGCGATGGCAAGAGGGAGAGCCGACTGCGGGCTAGCTTGCTCGGAGCTGAATCAGTGCACCTAGAGGTATTGTTGCCACATGATTGTTACGGCCACGCGGTCTTGACCACCATGAACACCTCCAAAAAAAGACGACCAGGTTAGCTTCACATCCGTCGTTGTATCACCGATCGACGCCTCGTCTCCACCTGGCTTGATGGGGTCTAGTGTGGCCATGGCTGAGCTTCTCGTCCTCGATCCGACCACAATAAATTTAACAGTTACGTCCAATTCGCGTTAACGTTTATAAGATTATAGACACTAAGATTTAAACATGTAATCAGATCTTCATCATAAAGATCTTTAGTGGTACTCCTTGTATTCTCTTAAATGCACAAAATTCAGTAAATTTATTTTGTTTTTCAGTGTAAAGTTGGGAAAATTCCCAGGCTACAACAGAAGACACTCAAGTGAAGTTATTATACTAGTAGTATAAAAAAAAAGAATGCATCGAACTAAAATAGTTTTTGTTGAAGGGTGAACAGTGATTTGTATGTAGAAGGTCAAGTAGCTGATCAATGCTGAGAGAGAAGGAACATATCCGTGCACCGTGCAGAGAGCGGTACCAATTTCGGGACCGGTTCTGTGGGCACATCACATAGGTAGGTGCCTTTGAAACAGTAGGACGGTGCTACTGGGCGTAAAGTGGAAGTTCGTACGCGTTTCACGTACTTGTTGGATAGTCATTCCGTTTTCAGCTTCGTATGATCGTCCCGTGGACTGCAATGGGTGAGCTACAGGGGAGGGGACTTGTTTGGCTCTGATGTCGCGTGACACCGGCCTTTCGTTGCACTGTGCTGGAGGGTGACTCGTCCTACGACGACTGTTTCTCTCGTGAGCACCGATGTTGTGTCCGGTTGTTGCAGCAGTATACTCCAAAATCCATTATATACTGGTTACTGGATACGGCTTTTTTTGTTGGAACTGGGGACTGATTGCTCCAAAATCCATTGATTAGTCGTCGGTTTATTACTGAGCTCGGCAGTCGTAGTACATCGCACTACGTGACAGAAGTACTACTACCGTTACAAGTTGAAAAAAGAAAAATAAATAACAAGTACGATTCTTTTTTCAGAAAAAAAGAATTGAATTACATCGAACTATCGTGATAATCTGAATTGCATACATATAAAACTAAACATTTGACGTCCTCCAACTTTTGACACCGAACGAGTACTCCATAACAGTGTTTTGAACGGTTTCCGAACACGTTAAGTGTAAAACGTGACAATCCATCCATAGCAAATATCTGTCATCTCTCTTTCTTTCCTCACTTTACCAATACGGCTATGCCTCTCCCTCTCTCCCCAATCTCCTCTAGGTGGAGACGATGGCGGAGGCGGGCGCTTGGTGTAGCTCCACGGCCTGGATGTCGGCTGCTCTTCCTAGAGCACACGCTGCCCCTAATAATGTCTCTCCGTTTTCAACAATGTTGAGAGATTATTCATTCGGTGTTAAAAAGTTAAAGGTGATAAAGGTAACGTTACTTGAACTTGTTTCTTTTTTTTCAATTATACGGATACACGCACATACACCATTACACGTGCACACAACACTTAAACACCCGCTAATACTCCCACTTGGATGGTGATCAGCAACAAACTCTTAGCCTCACCAAAATCCTATTGAACATACACCACATCTACGTAATATTTATGAACATCAAAATTTAAACCCTGATTGATAGAGTTATGCACGTTCTATCACCATAACAGTTGTGCTTCCCCCATAACAAGTATTACTAGTACTATCTCTGTCGCACAATACTTTGTCACTCCATATAGTTTAGTATAGAGATTAAGGTTGAAGAAAAAAAAACTATATTACCTCTTATTTAAATGAAAGCGTGAGGGCGATTGAGGTAGAATGGGAAGAAATTTAAATAGAAGGTGGTTGATGGGATAACTTGTAGACTAATGATAACTAAATTGAGATAAAATTTAAGCTCTAGAAAGACAACTATTTTAGAAAGTATTACTAAAAGAGTAAATTTCACTTTGGGTCACCTTTGTTAGTTAGAGTTTCATAACGGACCAGGTCTAGGTTGATATTTTTCACATGACACCTTATATAATTTCATTCTTTTGCACTTTGGATCAGGCTTCACAAAGCTTCAAGCAACAAAGACTCCATCCCGCTTGATCGACCGTTTCAACTTGTTGATTTAATTTTCAGATAACTCAATTACCTGCCATTTTCAAGAACTATAATTAGGGGTGCGACAATGAAGGGTATTCAGTTCAAATATTTTGGAAGTACTACCTCCGTTTTAGGTTATAAGACTTTCTAATATTGTCCACATTCATAAAGATGTTAATTAATCTAGACATATATATATATATCTAGATTCATTAATATATATATATATGAATATGGGAATGCTATAAAATCTTATAATATGAAATGGAGGAAGTAATATTGAGTACTTCCCCCGTCTTAAAATAAACCAATCTATAATTAGATAGGATACTACACTACATAGTACAACGAATCTGGACATACATCTATCTAGATTTGTTATACTACCCATCTAATCCTAGGTTGGTTTATTTTGGAACCGGGGGAGTATCTAATTATTAATTTTAGTTTGAGCATATCAATTTGAATGCCCTCAATTTCTAGGTAGTGAAATATGATATGTGAGGGACCCTTTGAATCGTAGGAATGTAAAAATGAAGTAATAGGAAAAATGCAGGTTTCTAATAGAAATGTACGTGCAAAACAGAGGATTGCAAAATACAGAAAAAACAAAAGAATGACTGTTTGATTAGACCGCAAGAAAAACACTGGAATAGGATGAGAGAAATAGATTCAAAGGAAAATTTCTAAGAGGTTAAAGCTCTTGCTAAATTTCCTCCAAAATATCTATAGAATTGCCTATTTGATAGGAATTTCAAAGGATAACATAGAATTTAATCCTTTGTTTCAAAGTCCTTCATAGGAAATTTTCCTATAAGATTAAAATCCTCCAAAATACTTATGTTTTTTCTCCAAATTAAAGTGGCACTGAATGTTCATATGTAGCAATAAAATCCCAATTTGTCTGATAAGGTATACTATAACCTGACATCAGTTGTTCTTGTGCTAACATGTGTATAGTCGTAAACTCTAGTCCAAAGTATAAAGAATGGTAACTATACATGTGTGGTGGGCTGTGGCATATAAAAGGATAGGCTTGGTTCTAGTCCGTTATGAAACTTTAGTTAGTAAGGGTGTGTTTGTTTTTTTGGTGTTAAGTTTTTGAAGTATACGGACACATATTTAAAGTATTAAGTGTAAACTAATAACAAAACAAATTACAGATTTCGCCTATAAATTGCGTGACAAATTTATTAAGCCTAATTAATCCATCATTAGTAAATGTTTATTGTAACATCACATTGTCAAATCATGGCGTAATTAGGTTCAAAAGATTTGTCTCGCAATTATTACATGCAAACTGTGCAATCGATTTATTTCTCTCACATTTAATGTTCTATATATGTGTCTATTCATTTGATGTGACGTTTGGACAAAATTTTTTGGGATCTAAACAAGACCAAAAGATGGTTCAAAATAACAAATTTGGGTGTGTTTAGTTCACGCCAAAATTAATAGTTTGATTAAAATTGGAATGATGTAACGGAAAAGTTAAAAGTTTATGTGTAGGAAAGTTTTGATGTGATAAAAAAGTTTAAAGTTTAAAGAAAAAGTTAGGAACTAACATAGGATAATATAGTAGGATAAACCAGGCCCTACTCTACAGGATAACATAGGAAGATCAGAGCAACACCACGCCACGCCAAGTCGCCAACCCCACGCTAGAGCTAGCAGCAGCCTCCTAGCACTGAAGATTCTCACCTCAAATCATGCCAGCACAGCGCACCCCTGCGCGTCGGCAGGCAGGTAGGCAGGCAGAGCAGAGCACAGCCGAGAGCCCGAGACAGACAGGGACGGAACCTACCATTTCCTGATACCTTACCCCCCATCTCCTCGCGCTGCGCCGCGGCGTCGAACGTGACGCGTCTGGATCCACGACGCCGCTGCCGCGATGGCCGACCGATCCGTACGTGGGTGTATGGCCGGCGCTGCAATGCGCTGCGGCTGCGCGCATTCGTTCGTGAAGAACACACGCTAGCTCGTGCGTGCGTTTGGTCGCACTGGAGATTATGGCAACAATGGAAGGACACGCTTGTTCGTCGTTCACGGATAATGCTCAGCCGAGATGACAGCTTAGAAGGCCACGTATACATGCACCCAAAGTAGCCAGTCTTGTCTCTCTTTAAGGCTGCGTTTAGTACAGGAAGTTCTCAACCCCTCTCTCATTTTTCACACGCACACTTTTTAAACTACTAAACATTATTTTCTTTGAAAAAAGTTTATATACGAAAAAAAATCATATTGATCTATTTTTTTTTTAAAAAAACTAATACTTAATTAATCACGCGTTAAATGTTGCTCTGTTTTGCGTGCCAAAGCCTAAGAGTCTTCCCGAAGCAATCTATGATAGGATATGATATGTTTGTTTAGATACATTGTCCTAAGATATATCATATTCTATTTTAGATTATTTTTTTATGGGACGAAGGGAGTATGTACTATGTGTGTCTTTCATGTGATAGAAAAAAAATAACCTAGACTAGGGTTGGTCAGGTTTACTGGTGATTTTGATTAGCCACACGGTTTAAATTTCAGCATGTTTCCGAGGGTCCGTGCGATTTGCTGAGGGGTTCCAACTTCCAAGCACTCTCAAGAAAATGGAGTGTGGAGTACGGAGTAAAGCCCTTAAACCCTTTATGGACGATTAATGTGGATCCTGTCGAAGTAGGATCAGACAAGGCATGATATCATCAGCATGAAATTGTGCGGATGTACTTCTCGTTTGATATTGGCAAGTGCTAGTAGTAACTAACAATATAATAATATAAAGCATACTTGTCAGGTTTAAAATGCTTAACTATTTGGTTTGTTGATCTGTATCTTCCATAGTACAGAAGTAGTAATATACTTCTACTCCTATACATGATTTCATGGCATTAAACACCTTCTTCAAGTAGTATATACTGAAAAACTTTCCTTATACCACCACGTGACCTGACCTGTGAACAAACAGATCAAAAGGAAGGGATTCTTTTCTGGAGAACACCGAATAAATCGTCACATCGCATGCAGAAACTATCAAGAGTCCTGTGAACGTTCAGTCAGCTCAGCCAGCCACCCAACATCGATCATGGCACACCCTGAAGATCAGGTCCTGCCCAAACTGAACCCGAATTAAGAAAAAAACACATGCAAGATTCTCATTCCATTACGCCACTTTTGACACTGTACCTGCTGCAGTAATCGTGATCTAGGAGTAGTTAATTTAGTTCGCCATTAGGATGTCAGCACAAAAGAAAATGAGTGAGCCTGGAGTGGACGCAGCACCACTGTAATTACTGCATCACTGCAGGGGTATGCTGCCTGAAAAGGCGAGTAATAATCAGTTTCAGTCCAGCTTGCAACTGGAGCAGTGGTAAAGGATCTTGTCTTTACGTGTGAAGCGACTAGTTGCAGTACACCACCGTGTCATCATTTTCAGAGAGAAAAGGCAGCGTGACAATTGTGGTTCGATGTCAGCAAACAGTAACTCAGTAAGTAACAATGTACAGTACCACACGTACACAGTGAGGGTAGTTTTCGAAACGGAAATATTTGGAAATGGACTATTAATCCATGGTAATAGTAGATAGGAGTATATAGTTAGAGAATAAACGCGCACTTTTAAATATGTTTCATTTAGACTTTGATTTTGGGCTTTTGGGATGACGGGCTTTTGGGCCTTGAACTTAAGGGCATGTTAGTTCACAAAATTTTTTTCAAAAACATAACATCGAATGTTTGGGTACATGCATGAAGCATTAAATGTGGACAGAAAGAAAATCTGATTGCACATTTCGACTGTAAATCACGAGACGAATCTTTTGAGCCTAATTAGTCCATGATTAGCCATAAGTGCTACAGTAATCCACATGTACTAATGATGGATTAATTAGGCTCAAAAGATTCGTCTCGTGGTTTCCAGGCGAGTTATGAAATTAGTTTTTTCATTCGTGTCTAAAATCCCTTCCAATATCGGTCAAACATTCGATGCGACATCCAAAATTTTTCTTTTCCCCAACTAAACGGGCCCTAAGAGTACGATCCGTATGTGTCTATCCATCGGGTCACGCGTGGCTGCGTGGCAAGGAAACTCAAAATCAGTGGACGCAGAGGATTCAGAGCTTGACACTGTGATCAGCTGAATTCAATGCTCCCTGGGTCTTTATCCTGCTGACCTCCCCGATTAGCTGACTTCTAGTGCCTGCCAAGTGCCAACACAGCTTGCCCACACCGGCTCCATATTGCTCCATATACTCCGTAGTTTCTCAAAACAATACTCCGACCGTTCCATAACATAATAAAAAGATTTTAGGTGAACGTGACACATTCTAATATAATAAATCTAAACAGATAATAGCATATGTCACGTCCACTAAAAATCTCTTATATTATGAGACGAAAGGAGTAGTAGTAGAGGGGTGAGCTCCTCACAGGAGGTGGCTCCACTACTGGAGAAGTGCTCATCTCTCACGGTTCGTAACCCCCTTTACTCTCGGATAGCGAACCGGGAGGGAGAATCTTTAGTCCCGGTTCAAATACCCGGGACCAACCGGGACTAAAGATGGCTGAGTCACGTGGCCGGCAAAGCCATCTTTAGTCCCGGTTGGTGTCACCAACCGGAACTAAAGAATTTTCTTTTATTTTTTTTAATTTGGTTGTGCTGCCTGGTGTACATATATATATATATGAATATATATCATGTATATATATATGTGTGTTTGTTTAAATACATATATATATATATGCATAATATAGAAATGTATATATTACACACATACATATATGTGTGCACTATATGTATATCTAATGCATTATATATATGTATAGATATACATATAGTGCACACATATATGCATGTGTGTAATATATACATTTCTATATATATATATATGTGTGTGTGTGTATGTATGTATGTATGTATATATAAATATGTGTGCATTTAAGTAATTAGAGGCCATATGCATATATATATTAACAAAATATGAGTTTGCAAGTAAGTAAATATACACATATATTACCAAACCAAGTACACAAAAGTAAATGCATGTGTGTATATATGAATATATAGATATATATTACAATTCGTTCGGACGTTGTAATCTTTGTTTCTGCTACTACGACTTGGTGGCATCGGAAGAAGAAGGACCGGCTTTATGAATAGTCGATCCATCGTAATAGAATTCTCCTGTGGGATGGAGAACATGCTCGTTGATGAATCCCATTATCTGTTCTTGAACAGCCCTTATGAAATCATCGTGGGTGGTGTTCTCTATCAGGTAAATCATCTGTTATTTGGAAAAAAACGGGATTATATATATGAAACCAGTAAGCAATAATTGACGGAAGAATAAATTTACGTACTTCAAGGTCCTGGCCAGTCCTGATTTGGTGTGCTAAGCAGTGCATGTACTGGCATACGTAGTAGCCGCACAAGTTAGTCCCCTTTTCCTGCTTTGCACACTGAAAGAGAAACAACGAGAGATTTAGTATGCATATCTGATTTAGAACAAAGAAATGATTCAATACAAAATTGGAGCTAGCATGTACTAATCGGAAAATTGAACCTCCGGGTGAGTTTTTCATTCCAGATCCCGCGGACCAATGTACGGAACCGAATCCATGCTCTATTTAGAATTGTTAGGAAGGATTAATTTATTATCCGAGATCTAGTAGTTATACAATGATTCATAATGACAGTGCAATATATGACAATACCTATCTATCACTTCAAAAATCTTTGCGAAAGTTTTCTCCGGTTTATCCATTGAATCGTAGACATGAACTTTGGATTTCTCAAGGTCAAAAAGAAGAAGGACCCAATGGAATCTGCAATTTGCATTACATGATACATAGTATGATTGTAGGAACTTTGTAGGAACAAAACTGAAGTTAATTATGATTGTAGGAACTCACGATGTGCTATAGGGAAGTAGTATGAACCTCTTATAATGCTGCTGCACCAGGAAATGGACGATATTGTCCTCGGTTTGTTTCTCGTATTGTTGTATCATCAGCGTGTTCACTTTGCGTGGGTCCATGAATCTAGTATTGAATTTGTTGTGTTGACGGCACAACTGAATCTCCATTCTACAACGGGGAAAAGGAATGTGTGTGAGCAACGTTCAAAGGAGGAACAAAATTGAACTATAAACAGTACTTACAAAGTCCACGCGCTGAGAATAGAGACGTCGAGGGCCTTCAGGTGGTATAAGTTGAAGACTTTTTTGTAGCGGATCCAAAGAACATCTTCTCCTTGGTAATAATCTGAGTTTCGCACCCTAGCTCCGAACATCTCTCTACCCATCGCTGATTTGTCCATGTACCATTGATGGAACCGGTACATCTGTGTAGGTAGCTCTCTGATCTTATCAGGCGTGACTAGCGGTTCACCGAGTTTAAACGTGTACATGACCGGAGCCGTTTCGATAGGTGCGTCCTCTAGCAACTGCTCCATACTCAGTCCCGTATCTTTCAAGAAGTTGCATATCTCTAGTTGTGCCGGTTCTACGACTAACGGTTCAACCTCTTGTCGTGGCTATTGCCCCAGCTGAGGGACTTCCTTTCCACACTTCACTATTGAAGGCTTGGCTTTAAGAGCCTTCCTCAATGTTCGATCATAGTCAGAAACTTCGACCGGTTTGCCTGGTTCGGCCATCTTAATGAAGTGATCCCGAACCTCCAGGGCTATAGGGATCTTCTTTTCCGGACTACGTGGCTTCAACTGCTCCCTAACTTCCGCTCTAACGGCTTCATCGAGCTCCTTCGGAGTCAAGTCGTACGCCCTTTTCTTGAGAGCGGGGAGCCGTGGCTCGTCAGATCTGGCTTTCTTCTTCGGCCTTGGTAGTGCGGGTTCATATGGGCGGGACCTTGACGGTGTAGACTTGGCAGCAGGTGCACGCGGAGGAGTAGTTGCCCACGGGCCCGACGGTGCAGACTTGGCAGCTGGTGCACGCGGAGGAGGTGGTGGTGCAGGGGAAGGAGCTGGAGGAGACTGACGAGGCAGTGATGGCGGAGGAGACTGTGCTTGCGGCGGGGAAGGAGGAGCGGGCGGCCGTTCTTGCCCGGGAAACACGATGTCCTTCTTACGCCAGAGTATGATGGCGTGGGCTGTGTCTCCAAGTTTCTTCTCCCCGTCTCCTCCGGGGATGTCAAGCCCGAGATCCTCGTAGGTTCGTTCCACCAGCTCTATCTCGACCTTCGCATATCCATGTGGAATGGGCCTGCAATGGTATGTACTCGAAGGGTCCGTGGGTATGGCCATGCCCGACGCGACCTTCACAAGAAATATAGTTCATTAATTACTAATCAACATATATATGTAACAATTTCGCATTTCGCATACCTTGATAGACAAGTTCCTGAAGGGAGTATGCATATCGCAGGGTGTTCGCTGCGTGATATCATCAACGGGGAAGTGGGTTGCTTCGTGAGCTGCCACTGCCTCAATGCCCTCTAGGCCAACTTGGCCCGTTGATGCGCAGCTGCTGCGGTTGCCTGAGGGGCTCACCATGACAGGCGCTTGTGTTTCCATTCCGCGCTGCTCGGCCAGGCGTTGGTCCACCTGTCTTGTCACCTCCTCTTGCATCCTTGCCTCGTAGGTGGACACCCTGTACTCAAGATCGACGATCTTAGCCTCTGTATCCCTCTTGCTCCTCATCCGACTCCTATACGTATGGATGTCCTCTTTGAATCCATATTTCCAAGGAAGGACGCATTTTCCTTGCGTTCGTCCTGGATGCTCAGGATTCTGTAGTGCGAGGGTGAGCTCGTCCTTCTCTCTGTCGGGCCGGAAAGTCCCCTGCGTAGAAGCTTCAATTG
The DNA here is from genome assembly GCA_000338895.3 of Oryza meridionalis. Lineage (NCBI taxonomy): Eukaryota > Viridiplantae > Streptophyta > Magnoliopsida > Poales > Poaceae > Oryza > Oryza meridionalis. Next base: position 21,426,068 of record CM002528.2, read on the forward strand.
CATCCGCAAGTCGGCGTGCTGCATCTCGAATCTCATCGCCGAATATGAGGGAGCCATCACCTGGATTGAGCGATCCACCGTGTGCATAGAACCAGTTCCTCGATCGCTCAGGCCAATTAACCGTGGCCGGCTCAATACCCCTTGCTATCAAGTCAGCTTCCAACTTGTCCCACCTGGGGATTGCCTTTCCATATCCGCCTGACCCAAGCCGGTGATGGTATTTCTTCTTAGCTGCATTGGCTTTGTTCTTTTCTATCTGTGCTTGCCCTTGCGCTCCAGTCTTGTATGCCACAAACGCATCCCAGTGATCCCTAAGCTTGTTATGCATGTTGAAATCAGGTGTCAAGCCCTTGAGGATGTATCTCTTATACAGATCTGATTTGTAGCTCTAGAATAGTTCTGCCATTTTCTTCAGGGTCCATTCTTTGCATCTGGGACGATCTGCCTCAGGGATCGTGAATGTCTCCAGCATGGTGGTCCACAACATGTCCTTCTCTGTGTCAGGGAGAAAGCTATCTTCATCCCCACGTGACCTAGTTCGACGCCAGTACACTATGCTGATGAGGACGTTGTCTCTCACGACCCAACTACAATGATTCACAAACCTTCATCCTATACCCGCCGGGGCTACTGGTTCGCCGTCTCGGGCAATCTCAGTAACGATGTGCCTTCCCTCAAGCTTCTTCGCGGGACCTCTTTTCCCGCGTGGCCTCTTCTGTCCGGTCGACGGTTGACTATCAGTCCCCTCCTCGGTCCCCTCCTGGTTAGCCTCCTGGTTACCCTCATCGTTGCCCTCCTCGTTCAGGTATTGGTTGGGATCCTCGTTCCCCTCATCATCCACCGAGTACTGACTGCTGCCCTTTGCGATCGTGTCTAACAGGATTTGTTCATCATCGCGGTCTGCCATCTGTGCGTGCAAAGAAAAAAAGACAGTGAGGTCATGGACATCAACATGTACAGCTCATACGTCTAAACCCTACAAGTATACATGTATAATTCGCTAAGTCATCGTTCTCGTTAAGTCGCTAAGTCGCTAAGTCGTCGTTCGTGAAAGTCGCTAACTCGCTAAGTCGTCGTTCTCGTTAAGTCGCTAAGTCGCTAAGTCGTCCATCCATCTCGTTAAGTCGCTAAGTCGCTAAGTCGTCGTTCGTGAAAGTCGCTAACTCGCTAAGTCGCTAAGTCGTTGTTCTCGTTAAGTCGCTAAGTCGCTAAGTCGTCCATCCATCTCATTGAGTCGCTAAGTTGCTAAGTCATCGTTCGTGAAAAACGCTAAGTCGCTAAGTCGCTGTTCTCGTTAAGTCGCTAGTCGTCGTTCTCGCTAAGTCGCTAAGTCGTTGTTCTCGTTAAGTCGTCGTTCTCGTTAAGTCGCTAAGTCGCTAAGTCGCCCATCTCGCTAAGTCGCTAAGTCGCCCATCTCGTTAAGTCGCTAAGTCGCTAAGTCGTCGTTCGTCAAAGTCACTAAGTCGCTAAGTCGTCCATCCATCTCGTTAAGTCGCTAAGTCGCTAAGTCATCCATCCATCTCGTTAAGTCGTTGTTCTCGTTAAAACGTTCTCGTTCGCTAAAACGTTCTCGTTCTCGTTCAAACGTTCAACCATTAATGTTTTCGCTCAAGCTGTGTCGGCGGCGGCAGTGGGCGGCGTCGGTGTCGGTGGCAGCGTGTTCGGGCGGCGGCGGTGTTGTCGGCGTCGACGGCGCGCGGCGGCGGCTGTGCAGGCCGGCATCGACGGCGGAAGTGGCGGCGGTGGCGGCGGTGGAGTCGACGCGAGGTGGTGGCGGTGGAGTCGGCGGTGTGAGGCGGCGGCGGAGGTGGCGGCGACGGCGATGGCCAAGGACGACGGTGCCGACGACGGCGATGGCGGCGAGGTCCGGCCGAGGCGCAAGATTGAGAGAGAGAGAGAGAGAATGCGAGATCGGAGGCGCAAGATTTGCGCCCCTCACCTTGAGGGAGGCGACGCTGGCAGTGGCGTTGGCGACAGCGGCTGAGCGCGGCGAGCACGACGTCGACGACGGTGGTGGCGACGGCGGCGTCTCGGGCGGTGATGGCGCGCGAGGAAGAAGATCGTGGAGAAGTGGCTAAGTGTGGTGCGGAGAAGCCGATGCAGTGGCTATTTATAGCGGGCCATCTTTAGTCCCGGTTCGTGGCTCCAACCGGGAGTAAAGATTTGATCTTTAGTCCCGATTGTTACTACCAACCAGGACTAAAGATATCTTTAGTTCCGGTTGGAGCCACGAATCGGGACTAAAGATATTTTCCCGCTAATCCAAAATTTATATTGGTCCCAGCTACTGTTAATAACCGGGACTAAAGATGTCTACACAAAATCAGGTTATGGCCTATTTAAATTATTACAAGTCCAAATAAATACCAATAAATCCAATGTAATTACCATATGGCCGATTTAAATGGTTTCAAAGTCCAAATAAATACCAAAAATCGTATGTAATTAACATATGGCCGAATTAAATGTTTTCAAAATTTTAATAAATTGAAATAAACATATGTAATTAACATAAGACCTATTTAAATGGTCTCAAGGTATAAATAAATAGAAATAATCATTTATAATTAACATAAGGCCAATTTAATTCTATTCAAATTGTAAATAAATAGAAGTAATCATTTATAATTAAGATATGGCCTACTTAATTGTTTTCAAAGTGTAAATAAATACCAAAATCATTTATAAATAACATATTGCCAAATTAGTTGTATTCAAAGTGTAAATAAATAGAAGTAATCATTTATAAATATCGTATGACCTATTTAAATGGTTCAAAAACAGTAATACATTACAAATTAAGCAGTTGAGAATAATATATTGATCCAAATTGTTCGACCTTCAATACAATACAAACAATTTACATCTTCCATCAAACAACCTATGTCACTGTCTTCCTCACGTACTTTCTCCTCACTATTGCTCCTTCACTATGATCGTTGCGTGAGTACGGCGTGTCCTCCTTTGATAGTACGATGCTCAGGTCAACCGTCACTGCAAACGGAGGTTGCCCCTCAAACAGATCGTAATTTTCGCCAGTCTTATCCTCGACTCCAACGATTTTCCTCTTGACTGGGAGAACAACGTGGCGTCTTGGCTCATCGGGCCCTTTCCCCTTCTTTGGTTTGCTATCCATGTCCTTCACGTAAAAAACTTGCGTTACATCATTGGCTAGAACGAATGGTTCATCTGAGTATCCAACCTTGTTTAGGTCAACCGTTGTCATCCCACTGTCATCAATCGTTACGCCTCCACCAGTCAGTCTAACCCATTGGCACCGAAACAGAGGGACCTTCAGGGGTCCATACTCTAGTTCCCAAATGTTGTTGATGACACCGTAATACGTGCTAGTTGGGCCATCGTGTCCTATGGCATCGATACGAACTCCACTGTTCTGGTTCGTACTCGTTTTGTCTTGGGCTCTTGTGTAAAAAGTGTATCCATTGATTTCATAACCTTGGAATGTAGTTAACGAGCCGGAGGGTCCCCTAGCCAAGAAGGCTAGTTGTCGGTCAGTCGTCTCGTTACCCAAGAGGTGTTCTCGCAGCCAAGCGGGGAAAGTATCAATATGATGGCGTGTAATCCAGGCATCGGACTTGCCACTGTTTTCTGAGCGAACAATCGCAAGGTGCTCATCGATGTAAGGAGCAACCAACGAAGATTGTTGCAAAACCGTGAAATGTGCTTTACGGAATAAATCGTTGTCTACAGTCATAATTGCTCTCCTTCCAAGTGTGCCCTTTCCCCGTAGTCTCCCCTCATGGATTGATTCGGGTACCCCGATTGGCTCGAGGTCTTCAATAAAATCTACGCAGAACTCAATGACCTCCTCTGTTCCATACCCCTTCGCGATGCTTGCTTCCGGACGAGAACGGTTACGAACGTACTTCTTTAGAACGCCAATGTACCTCTCGAAAGGAAACATATTGTGTAGGTACACAGGACCGAGAATATCGATCTCTTTTACAAGGTGGCACAGAAGATGCGTCATTATATTGAAGAATGACGGTGGAAAGATCAACTCAAAGCTGACAAGGCATTGCACCACGTCATGCTGAAGGGCGGCTAAACTTTCTGGATCAATGACTTTCTGTGAAATTGCGTTCATGAAAGCACAAAGCTTCGTTATTGTTACCCGCACATTATCAGGAAGGATACCACGAATTATAACAGGAAGCAACTGTGTCATAAGCACGTGACAGCCATGAGACTTTAGGTTTGTGAACTTCTTATCCTTCGTGCTTATTATTCTCTTTACATTCGAGAAGTATCCGGACGGTACCTTGATGCTCTCTAGGCATTGAAACATACTCTCCTTCTCTTCCTTGCTTAGGGTGTAGCTCGCCAGACTTAAGTAATGGCTTCCTTTCTCGTTCGGTTCCAGATAAAGGCCCTCGCGTTGTTCCATATGCTTGAGATCATTTGTGTGCTTCGAGTGTATCTTTGGACTTCCCATATACACCTAAGAAGCCCAGCAGGTTTACGCAAAGGTTCTTAGTGAGGTGCATCACGTCGATTGCGTGGCGAACGTCCAAGACCTCCCAATAGGGTAGCTCTCAAAAAATAGAGTTTTTCTTCCACATCGCCGCGTGACCATCTTCGCTCTCTATAGGTTGGCTGCCAGGCCCCTTTCCAAATACTACTTTTAGATCCTTCACCATTTCGAACACTACTTTCCCGTTGCGATGTTTAGGCTTAGTACGATGGTCTGCCTTCTGTTCGAAGTGCTTGCCTTTTTTCCGTACAGGGTGGTTTGCAGCAAGGAATCGACGATGGCCCATATACACAACCTTCCTGCAATGCTTCAGATAAGTACTTTCAGTTTCATCCAAACAGTGAGTGCAAGCATTGTACCCCTTGTTTGATTGTCCGGATAGGTTACTAAGTGCAGGCCAATCGTTAATTGTAACGAATAGCAATGCTCGTAGGTTAAATTGCTCCTGCTTGTCTTCATCCCACACGGGGATGCCCTCTTTCCTCCACAACACTTTCAGATCTTCAACCAATGTTCTTAGGTACACATCAATGTCGTTACCAGGTTGCTTCGGGCCTTGAATAATAATCGGCATCATGATGTACTTCCGCTTCATGCATAGCCAAGGGGGAAGATTGTAGATGCACATGGTGACTGGCCAGGTGCTATGGCCACTGCTCATCTCTCCAAACGGATTCATTCCATCCGTGCTTAAACTGAACCTCACGTTTCGTGCATCCTCGCTGAAGTATTTAAATGTTCTGTCGATATTTTGCCACTGCGACCCGTCAGCGGGGTGTCTCAGCATCCCATCCTGTTTACATTCTTCTGCATGCCACCGCATCATTCTAGCATGTGATTTGTTCCTGAAAAACCGCTTCAGCTTTGGTATTATAGGGAAATACCACATCACCTTAGCAGGAATTCTCTTCTTCAAAGGCTGTCCGTCAACTTTACCTGGATCATCTCGTCTTATCTTGTATCGTAGTGCTTTGCAAACAGGGCATGCTTCCAGGTTTTCGTACTCACTGCGATACAGGATACAGTCATTCGGACACGCGTGAATCTTCTGTACTTCCAGACCTAGAGGGCAGACTGTCTTCTTAGCTTCGTACGTACTTTCGGGCAATTCGTTCCCCTCCGGAAGAATGTTCTTTACGAGTTTCAATAACTCGCCGAATGCCTTGTCACTCACACCATTTTTAGCCTTCCATTGCAAGAATTCTAGGATGGTACTCAACTTTTTGTAGCCCTTCTCGCAACCTGGGTACCACGCTGTTCTGTGGTCCGCTAACATGCGCTCCAGTTTCTGCACCTCCTTTTCACTTTCGCAGTCCTCCTGTAAGTCCCGCAATATTTGACCAAGTTCATCAGCACCGTCATTCCCTTCAACATCCAGCTCCGCCTCGCCCATTGTGTTTTCTTCAAATCCGCCATACTGAGCCCAGTCCGGAATGTTCTCATCTTCTACTTCATCTTCTTCCATTGCAACCCCAACCTCTCCGTGCGAGGTCCAACAATTGTAGCTACGCATGAACCCCCACTGAAACAGGTGGGCATGAATAGTTCGTGTGGTGGAATACTCCTTCTGGTTTTTGCACTTGTCGCATGGACAGCTTATAAAACCGTTACGCTTGTTATCATTGGCCACACCCAAAAAATAATGCACGCCATCAATAAACTCTTTCGACCGCCGATCCGCGTATATCCATTGCCGATTCATCTATATGAAATACATATAAATCGTAATTATACAAAATCCAAGATTTACAAGGTAATTACATAATAATACAATAATTGAATATAATTATTCATACAATTAATCATTATTATTAAATTCATTGTACATATTTTTCATGTTTTAATTACATTATAAACAAATATTTAATATGTTTTTCTTATTTTAATATTAAATTAGCTTAGTTTTATAATTTCATACAAAATTATATGTAATTATTCAAACAAGTATTTATAATCTTCTTTATTCCCTACACACACTTTCTCTCTCATCATCTTCCATCACATTTTCTAGAGGGAAAAATATGTAAAAAAAAATAGCTCCAAATGTAGATGCTAAGCAAAACAAAGAGTAGGATGAAGTTACTAACCTTTTGAAAACCTCAAATTTGTATATTACCACCAAAAAAAATTTGCTTAAAATTTTGACAGCACCTCCCTCCCTCAAAGCTTAATTTTGAAGCAATGGCTCGGGCTAGAGGAGGAAGAAGGGGTATATAAAGCTGTGCAACTTTAGTCCCGGTTGGTAACACCAACCGGGACTAAAGATCTCAAATTACTTTAGTCCCGGTTTGTATTACTAACCGGGACTAAAGATATGATCTTTAGTCCCGGTTGATAACACGAACCGGGACTAAAGATCCCAAGCCCCCCGACAGAGGTCTGACATGCCCTGTTAGGAGGCGAACCGGGACTAAAGATTATCTTTAGTCCCGGTTGGTGTCCAACCGGGACTAAAGATCCTTTCGTCCCGTTGAAGTAATAAACCGGGACTAATAAGCCACTTTATTCCCGGTTCGTTTTGGAACCGGGACTATTGTGGAAATCGGCCGACCCTCCAAAGACCTTTTCTCTAGTAGTGCTCCGAGAATGGCGAGGACCTAGGAAACTGGGGTGGTGGAGCCAAGATCGAAGTGTAGACCACAATGACTAGATTCGGTGGATAGTAGGGCAGTGTCAGTGGACAGGAGGAGCTTGAGTGGTGAGACCAAGCAAGAGGGAGGAGCTCGAGCATCGACCTCTCCTAAGTCTGACGCGACCGAGCGCCTTTGTTGTGGTGTGCCATACTGCCGTGATCTCTCCCGAGCAGTCACCGGTGAGTTCAAGTGCCTCGAGCTCCACGGCTCCGAGACGGTAGGGGTGAAAACGGTACGGAAACGAATGGAAACCACCTTTATCATTTTCGTTTTCATATTTTTTTGAGAATCGGAATCGGAAACCGCGGATACGAAAATGGAATCGAATATTATCGAAAGCGAAAACAGAGCGAAAATGAACCGGCATGAATACGATAACGAAAAATTATCGGAATACAAAACCCCTTAAACTAATAAATTCAATTCTTAAGTCTCAACGGTCAATTATTTATCATAAAACACAATCATATAAGTCCAATTGTTAAGTCTTAACAGTACATCACAAAACACAATTTATGAAATAAATTATCTTTACTTAAGAAAGTAATGCTGTTGATAAATCCCAATGTAGGAAAGAAAAATATTCTTATGTAACTTCATATTTGCATAACAAATATTTTTTAAAAAAACAGCAAACACCATGGTAATCACTATTCAGTGCTTCAAAAAAGAATCCAGGGTATTTCACTCACAAAATTTCCGGAAATTCTGAGAACATTTTCGGAAAGTTTCCGACCGATTTCGAGTTCCAACGAAAACTGCCCTTATCATTTTCGATTCTGTTTCCAAGAAAATATTTCTGAATTCGTTTTCGTTTCCTAAAAAATCCGACCGACAGATTCCGTTTTCGAAAATAGGTCCGGAATCCGGAAAGTTTCCGTACCGTTTTCACCCCTAATAGACGGTGGTCCAGTCTAGGTGTCACTTCACCGATGGTCTAGACCAGCGACGAGATGGTTGGGAAATGGTGATGGGACTTGGGACATGGCAATAGCGGGATGGTTCATCAGCTAGATGGTGGGGCACGACAATGGTAAGTGTGGGGCTCTGTCTTAGCCTTCGATGCTTCGCTTACTCTAGTCAACATTGACGGGACAACGATGAAGTGGGTGTAGCTTGGTTGCGCTTGTGGATTAGTCGCGGTAGGTGGGGGGATGTGAGAAGGAGGTTGATGTAGTGGAGGAAGATGAGTTGACACCATATTATGGAGGTAGAGAAGAAGAGCATGAGAGAGAAGGGTGTGTCCATGAGATATGGGCTCTATGTATTTGTTTTATTTAGTCAGCCAAAACCGCTCTCAAAACAGTCTAAGAAAGGTCAATTAATCCGATTTTAATAGTTAAGAAAATGACTGATGTGATGCCTACGTGACTGGTTTGACTTGGTCCTCGTTCTACTTGGAGGTGACGTGGCACTAGAAGCAAAATATAAAAATTAAAAATTAAAAAATATGGGGCCCACATGTTAGTCAGCCAGAAGATAACAAAAATAGTGGAACCCTCCTCTCATATCTCCACGGACGGCGGCGTTGCGACGCCTCCTTCTCCCCTCTCCCTCCTAGCCATCCCTCCTCCCTCCTCAAGCTCCCTCACCGGTGGGTTGCCGCCTTCCTGCAGTTGTTGTCACCTTCCCGCAGTCACCACTGACGATAAGCACAGAGGCCGACGGGAGCGCTGGAGGCTGGAGCGCTCCTACTCGCTTCTTTCGCCATGGGCGACAATGCCTCATTCCCCTTCTCCCCTCCCCCTCCCGTGTTTCCTTCCTCCCTCCTTGAGCTCCCTCGTTGGACGGCCACCGCTGCTACCATCACAGACCACCATGGAGAATGAGCACTAGTCGAAATACTCCTCCTCACCTCTTTCACCCTGGCTATCGCCACAAGATGTAGTGGGTAGCGCCTCCTTCCCTTTCAACCCTTACCCAACCAGACGTGGCCAACGACGTCTTCTCCACCCTTCTTCGCTCTCCTTCCACATATGCGGTGGTGGCCGGCGATATCGGAGGGGTCTAGAGGCCAACAAGACGGAGGCTAATATCCATGGCGGCTACGCACCTCACATGGAGGACGAGCGGCATGGTGAGCTCGCTGGCCTTCCCTCCTCCCTCCTCAACTCCTCGCCGATGCCCATGGCCACCCTGCCTTCATCTTCCTCCACGGCACAACGAGGGCATGGTGGTGGCTATGTCGACGAGGGCATGGTGGTGGCGATGGCCACGACAGAAGAAGTGAGTGAGGGGAGTTTCCACCAACACTCGCCCTCTATGCCACTGGTGTGGTGGTGCTTGGCCTCCATGCTCAGCCGCTATGCTCATCAACGGTGGCAGCCCGCCGGCGAGGGAGCTCGAGGAGGGAGGAGGGATGGTCAGGAGGGAGAAGAGAGAAGGAGGCACCGCTGTCCGTGGAGATAGAAGGGAGGGTGAGACCCGCAGACATATGGATCTCGCTATTTTTTTATCTATTGACTAACATGTGGGCTCCACATTTTAATTTTTTTAATATTTATATTTTGCTTACAGTGCCACGTCACCACCACGTAGGATGAAGACCAAGTCAAACTAGCCACGTAGGTGTCACATCAACCAAAATCGTCATCCAAACCACCACCTTGAGGGCTTATTTGCACTAGTTTTAGGAGTTGAGGGATGTGTCATATCTAGTGTTACGGTTCAGGGATGAATTTCAGACTTGGTGACAAAATAAAGGACCTAAAGTGAACTTATTTCTTCTCGGTGCTTCATCCCCATCGATGTATGTTGCACTTGGGCCTGAAATATCCTTACTGATCTGGATACTGCGTTACTGCTCTTGTCAATAACTCAATACTATACAGGAAACCAGCCCGGAGGGATTACCCAAGAAAAAAAAGCTGAGCGCTTATTTATGGCTGCCAGCATTACATCAAAATTTCATTTTAGCAGTTTCTTTCTTCCCTAGAAAAGGTATAGAAACTACAATTGCGGATGGTGGAGTTGCTTTGCTTCTGGGCTAGGAGTGCCGAATTGTTATTTTGTTAGGGCCAATTGGTGCATCTTCAGAAAACTTTGATTAGTCTGAACTCACAGACCCAAAAGCTCACCTCCTGCTTTCAATTGTTATCGGTTACATATAAGAAAATACTGACACCTCCGTTCCGTTTCATATTATAAATTAATTTGATTTTTTTCTTAATTAATGTTTTTAAGTTTGATCAAGGTTATAAAAAAAGATAAAAATATTTTCAACATAAAATAAACATATTATTAAAATATATTCAATGTTTTAATGAAAGTTATTTGGTGTTGTAGATATAGCTAATTTGTTTTTTTATAAATAATTGACTGAAAAAAATAGAAGAAACTTACAATATGAAACGGGGAGTACCAAATCTAAGAAGAATACTACACAGGTTCAGGTTCGTTTTTATCGATCCGTTTAGGGACTCTCTGTTCATCCAGCCAGCTATTCTATGATGAAGATTAACAGCGTGAATAGGCCTCTCTTGTCGGAGTTCAGGGCAGGGCCGGCAGGCCTCTCTTGCCGGAGTTCAGGGCAGAAACTACATTTCGTGTTTAGCATCAGTATTGGAATCGTTCGTGTATACCATCAATATTGGAAGACATAATAGTTTGACATAATTTTTAGATTATAGGGACTTCATCCATTAAGCAAATGAAAGCACACTTTCGATCGAATCCCAACCATGAATGTAATACAAAAATACTAATATATTTGCAATAGAATTGTTTGCCTAGTAAAATTATTTTATACGGCAATGAAAAAAAAAAGGAACTCTAGATAGTTAGTGAAACAGGAGCTAGCTAGCAGCCGGACTAAACTAAAGCTCATCGTGGTCATCCTCGTCATCGACGTTGCCATCTTCCGGTGCGCCGCCGCCGCCGGACCTCTGGTACACCGCCGACATGACGGGGTTGCACACGTCCTCCAGCTCCCTCAGCTTCTCCTCGTACTCCTCCTTGCCGGTGTCCGGGTTGCCGTCCAGCCACTCGTACGCCTCCCTCACCGCCTCCTCCACCTTCTCCTTCTCCTCGCCCTCCATGGCGTCCGCCATCTTGCCGCCGACCGTGTTCTTGATGTTGTAGACGTACGCCTCCAGGCTGTTCCGGGCGTCCACCTGCTCCCTGTGCCGGCGGTCCTCCTCGGCGAACTCCTCCGCCTCGCGCACCATCCGGTCGATCTCCTCCTGGCTGATCTTGCGGTCGTCGCCGGAGATGGTGATCTTCTCCGACCTGCCGGTGGCCTTGTCGGCGGCCAGCACGCTGAGGATGCCGTTCGCGTCCACCTCGAACGTCACCGCGATCTGCGGCGCCCCCCTCGGCGCCGGCGCGATGCCGGTGAGGTCGAACTTGCCGAGCAGCCGGTTGTCCCTCGTCATGCTCCGCTCGCCCTCGAACACCTGGATGGTCACCGTCGTCTGCCTGTCCTTGTACGTGGTGAACACCTGCGTCTTCTTCGTCGGCACCACCGTGTTGCGCGGGATCAGCTTGGTCATCACGCCGCCGGCCGTCTCCAGGCCGAGAGTGAGCGGCGCGACGTCGAGGAGGATCATGCTCTCCGTGTTCTCGTCGACGTGGCCGCTGATGATGCTGGCCTGCACGGCGGCGCCGTACGCCACGGCCTCGTCGGGGTTGACGCCGCGGTTGGGCTCCTTGCCACCGAAGTAGTCCTTGAGCAGCTGCTGCACCTTGGGGATCCTGGTGCTGCCGCCGACGAGGACGATCTCGTCGATGTCGCCCTTGCCCAGCCCGGCGTCCGCCATGGCCTTCCTCACCGGCACCATCGTCTTCTTGAAGAGGTCGCCGTTGAGCTCCTCGAACCGCGCCCGGGAGAGCGGCTCCGAGAAGTCGACGCCGTCGAACAGGGACTCGATCTCGACGCGCACCTGGTGCTGGTTGCTGAGCGCGCGCTTGGCGCGCTCGCACTCGCGGCGGAGCTTGCCCAGCGCGCGCGCGTCGCCGGCGATGTCGCGCCCGTGCTTCCGGCGGATGACCTTGACGAAGTGGTCCATGAGGCGTTGGTCGAAGTCCTCGCCGCCGAGGTGGGTGTCGCCGTTGGTGGCAAGGACCTCGAACACGCCGTTGTCGATGGCGAGGATGCTGACGTCGAACGTGCCGCCGCCGAGGTCGAAGACGAGGACGTTCTTCTCCGCGCCCTTCTTGTCGATGCCGTAGGCGATGGCGGCGGCCGTCGGCTCGTTGATGATGCGGTCGACGGTGAGCCCGGCGATGACGCCGGCGTCCTTGGTGGCCTGCCGCTGCGCGTCGTTGAAGTAGGCCGGGACGGTGACGACGGCGCGCGTGACCTTCTCGCCGAGGTAGGCCTCGGCCGTCTCCTTCATCCGCGTGAGCACCATGGCGCTCACCTCCTCGGGGCTGAACACGCGCACGTCGCCGTCCTTCACCTCGACGCGCACGTGCGGCTTGCCGTTCCGGTCGACGACGGCGAACGGCAGCAGCTTCAGGTCGCGCTGCACCTCGGCGTCGGAGAACTGCCGGCCGATGAGCCGCTTGGCGTCGTAGATGGTCCGCTCCGGGTTGGCCGCCGCCTGGTTCTTGGCGGCCTCGCCGATGAGCCGCTCGCCGCCGTCGGAGAAGGCGACCCACGAGGGCGTGATCCGGTTCCCCTGGTCGTTGGCGATGATCTCGACATGGCCGTTCCGGTAGACGCCGACGCACGAGTACGTCGTGCCGAGGTCGATCCCGATCACGGTGCCGCCGCCGCCGCCGCTCTTGGCACCGCCACCCTTGGCCCCCGGCGGCGGCGGTGCGGCCGCCGCCACAGACGTGAAGAGGAGAAGCGCGGCGAGGAACAGTCCCAGCTGCATCGTCGTCGTCGCCGTCGACGCGCGCCGCGGCCGCGCCATGATCGTCGTCTTCGCTTTTGGTTTTGTGTCGATATACGAGGCGGGGGAGCGTCGCGATATATATAGCGTGCGGCGGCCGAGGCCGAGCCCGACTCCGATCTGGTGTGTGCGCTGTGCCGCCCAATCGGAGGCGCTCACGGCAGGGAGTACACGTCAGCGGCGTGATCTGAGCCGTTGGTTAATCCGATCGGACGGTCAGGGTAGAGTGTGTGACGTGTTAACGACGTGGCCCGGTGGCCGTGCGCGCGTAGCGTATCGGTGCCGACTCGGTTTCATCTTCGTACGTACACGGATCGGTACGGACTCTCAACGGTTTACAGAGTTGGATCGTATGTCATTGAGGTTTACACTAACAAAATACTACTCCAATTAGTACTAAACGCAGAGTCCCATATGGTGTCCTTTTTATTAAGAACTAGCCCATATGGCTTCAACTTTATAGTCCCTCCCCTAGCGAAAAAACTTTATAGTTTCTCCATCTACTTTTGATAGTTATATTTCATCTTGACACACTGACCAAGGATAAGTAATTTTACTTATCATCCATTTAAACATGTCACTAGTTATTCCTCGTAAACAAGTGATTCATTAATATTTACATTTTTCAATGCCCATGTAGCCAATTTTGTGCGGAAGAATGGAGTCACGCATTAAATCCGAGAAATTCATAAAAAAGGATAGACAGTTAGATTGAAATATGCCTATCAAAAATAAATTTTTTAGATTTGAAAATATTTCTATCAAAATTAGATGGAGGGAGTACTTACTTAATATGTGTGGATTGGATCTCGAAATTACGTTTTAAATACTAATAAGAACTAAGATAAAAAGTCTAGTTTGTCACGAACTTGCATTAACCATATCCCACTTAATACATCCTTCATTCAAAAATACTAGGTGAAACCCCGCGCATTGTTGCGGGAATTTAGTATGATAACAATAAAAAAAATAACGTGTAAGATAGCTAGATAACATCAGATTAAATAAACTAATGTAGTTTATGATAATTTAAGTTTAAATAGTATGTAGAATGGTAATTCAAACGTAAAAAGTAAGGTGGTATAATTTTATGGAAGAAGAAAAGTAGGGAGATAGTTTGGACCATAGATTAATCATTTAAAGGCTAAAAACAATTGATGTGATATGACTTAATTAGAGGAAAAAAGGAGAAATATAATTTGGACCATAGATTAATCATTTAAGCACTAACTAAGTGAGGATAAACTATATAACTATATAAGATATCATAAAATATAATAAAGATATACATTAAAACATTATGTGAATTATGTTGGATGATAATTTAACATGTTTGTATTTGAAAAGCTCTTAAATTATAAAAACTATAAAGATATAGCATATTTGCATGATGTTTAAATGTGATGATTGTTAATGGATAATGATGTGGCATCTTGTTAATTAGTGGATGATGATGTGGCATCTTGTTAGTGGATGATAATGTGGCATATTTGCATGTTAAGATTAAGGAGTTAGTGAGGAATATTTTTATAGTAAGATAGGATTAGGCATCTGTTTTTTTTTCAAAAGAGATAGTCGTATTTTTAGTGTTCAGATGCTAAATTAATTGTTGACCGAAACTTAAGGAGTCATCTTAATACTTGTATACGTGCATATACTTCTATGATTTGTTACATAAGAGATGAGTTAATTTCTTCTTGGTTTTGGTGACAAAATATTTTACTCCTGAGAGATGAGTTAATTGCTTCTTGTTCTTGGTGACAAAATAAATGTCTTACATCTTTGAATGAAGGGAGTATATCGAAATAACAACTACTACTATACAAAATCTTGTAGCATCATAGCGAAACAAAGAAAAGTAAATGTCAATGGTTAGCTTCTCTGTTGATTGTTAATCCCTCTGTTTCATATTATATGCCACTTTGATTATTTTTGAAGTCAAACTTTAGATCAAATTTATAGAGAAATGTATCAACTCTGATAGCACTAAATTAGTTCTATTGAATCTAAAATTGAATATATTTTGATAATATATTTGTTTGGTGTTGAAAATGTTGCTGTATTTTCTATAAACATGAACAAATTTAAAAAAGTTTGACTTAAAAAATTCAAAACATTTTATAATATAAAATAGAGGGAGTATAATTTTTGGAACGGAGGTAGTAGCAATTTGTGAATCTTGTTTATGGCATATCTATCTCCTAATCCAATACTCTACAAAACCATTAATCACTTCAATTATATTGGCACTTCTCACATTTGTTGGATTGTCGCCAATAGAAAACTTGATTAGGCTTTGTTCGGTTAATCCCTAAAAGGAAGAGATTGGGGGAGATTAGTTTTACACCTATTGTGATGCAAAAACATTCTCACTCAAATCCCTCCAAGCTGGACAAGGCCTTATTCAGCAAACTCGAATATGCTATGATCCAGACACCGAGTCCATCGATGCTACTGCTGTCATATGCTCCTCGGTCACTATGAACAGCTTATCGTTGTCCCGGATCACGTCGATGGAGTCAATCTCCGCTCCTTCGTCGTTCATGATCAGCGTCTTCCTCGCGTCGACTTTCAGTTTCTCCTCTGAAAAGAAAAAGGAGCAGAAATCATCGGTTAGTTTGAGCTGCACGATCTTGCGATTGCAGCAAGATTCAGATAACTGCTTCTACATGGTTTCTGAATTTTACCAACGATGGTTCTGAATTCTTCCATGGTGCCGGGCAGGTTGATCAGCTTGCCGGCTTCCGAGCTACGGTTTCTGACGAATGGATGGCCCCTGTATATGCTCACCCGTGGCCAGTGCGCGCCGTCTGATCTCGCGCTCTGGCGCCGCCCATTCCGGCTGTCCCCCGGCGAGCCGACCTCCCGGATGACGGCCGCGGCGGCCGGCGACGGCGAGTCGACGATGGTGACCGGGTGCGCGAGCTCGCGCGTCTTCATGAGCTCCCGCAGCTCGTCGACCGACACCGCCGCCGTCTGCTGCTCGTTGTGGTTGGCCGCCCTGTCAACGCTGGCGCCGTTGAGGACGAGGAGCCTGGCGACGTCGGCGTGGCCCTCGGCGAGCGCGACGCGGAGCGCCGTGGCGCCGTCCCGGTCCTCCGAGTCGACGGCGAGGCCGTGCTTGAGGAGCTCCCGGAGCGTGTCGAGGTCGCCCCGGCGCGCGGCGAGGCAGAGGAGGTCGCCGGCGGCGTGGTGCGGGCTCGAGACGCGCGCGAAGTGGTACAGGATGTTGAAGATCTTGTGGTGCCTCGTCGCGATGGCGTTCCACAGCGCCGTGTTGCCCTGCGCGTCTGCAGAAATCACATCACAGGATCAAACCTGTCACCGTCCTAAAATATAAAAATTTAAAATTGGATACAATGTTTATCCAAATTCGTAGTATTAGGAAATGTCTCATTCAATTTTTTGTTATTATATTTTAGGCAAAGGTAGTACGAGATACGCTAATTACGAGATTTGGGATGTTTTTTTACCTTTGATGTTTACGTTGCACGCGTGCTTGAGGAGAACCAGCACGCAGTCCTCGTACCCCTTCGATGCCGCTATATGCTGACAAGAACAGGGCCCGCCCAAATTAGTAAATTCGATTCAAATTTCGAATTCAATTCTAAATTTAAAAGTTTGAATATATTCTTTTGGTCGAGAGGGCTGAGGGCCCAGTACTAGCCTTACCAGTGCAGTTCTTCCCTTGGAGTCACCGACGTCAGGATCCATTCCAACTTTGAGGAGATCCTCAAGGAAGCTGCTGTTCCCGGTGGCTGCCACCGTCAGGAGATTGCACGGTATGTTGCCGTGGTCGTACTCGCCGCCGGCGTCCTCCCCGAGCAAGTCCTCCACCTTCATGTCGTGCATCTCGATCTGATGCTGCACCACCGCAAACCACATCTCAGTTCAGTAGTTTGCTCGGAATCCAATCCATGGATGAGTCCGATCACCGTGGGACGACGGTGTACATTCGTGTAACTAAAACTCTTTTTCTTCTGATATATTGACGTGCAATCCTTTTACGGGTTCACGAAAAAAAAAAGACGACGGGGTACATGTTCACCGACCTTGAGGAAGTTCTTGATGATGACGACGCTGTCGTCGGGCTTGCTCTGCATGGCCTCCTTGAGCGCGGCCTGGCGCAGGCGCAGCAGCTGGCACAGCGTCCGCGTCCGCAGCGTGAAGCTCTGCGGCCGGTCGCTGAGCGCGCTCACCTCGCCGAACATGCCCCTCGTCCCCAGCGTCGCCACCACCCGCTCCCCAGCTTCGCCGTCGGAGTAGATCACCTCCACCTCGCCGGACACCACGATGTACACGTCGTCCGGCGCCTCGTTCTGCACGATCACGTCCTCCTTCGGCGGTATGTACTCCGGCTTCATCTTCGTAACCTGTTGCGCGCACACACACGAATTAATTAAATCCATCCCCATTGTTGTTTGTCTGAATCTTCTCTTTGGGGGTGTTTAGATCATGGGTGTAAAATTTTCACGTGTCACATCGGGTATTATATAGGATGTCACATGGGGTATTTGGACACCAATAAAAAAAACTAATTACAGTATCCGTCAGTAAACTGCGAGGCAAATTTATTAAGTCTAATTAATCCGTCATTAGCGCATGTTTACTGTAGCACCACATTGTCAAATTATGGAGCAATTAGGCTTAAAAGATTCTTCTCGCAAAGTAATCGCAATTTGTGTAATTAATTTTTTTTAACCTATATTTAATACTTCATGCAAGTGTTTAAACGTTCGATGTGACAGGGTGTAAAATTTTGAGGTGGATCTAAACAGACTCTTTGTTTGTCTGAATCGAATTGAGTATGGTTAATGTGTGTGGTTACCATGAGAAGGAGCACTTCTCTTGAGACACCCTTGAAGAGGTAGACGTCCTTGACGACGGGGAGGAAGAGGTACTCGCAGATGCCCTTGCAGATGGATTTGGGGAGCTGGTCCATGAGCTGCTGCTGGTTCAGGCTCTCTGCCCTAAACTTGAGGCACATGTAGGCCAGTATCTGCTGCTTCAGCCTCGGCGGCAGGTGGTTCCGGCCCACGAAATTCGAGGCAGCACGAATGCTGTTCCTCTACAAATTATATATATATAAAAAAGTAATTGAACTGGTCGATACATGCAACTCAACTCAACGAACACATACGGGTTAGTAATGAGAAGTTTTTACGAATTCCATGGTGCGACGGGTGCCCTCGACGACGAGGTTGGTCATGTTGCCGATGAGGTAGGCGGTGAGGCCGAGGTTGAAGAGCATGTAGAAGATGTTGAAGATCATCTCGACGGTGTTCTGGGCGTGCATGTCGCCGTAGCCGACGGTGGTCATGGTGGTGATGGACCAGTAGACGGAGGAGGTGTAGCGGATCCACAGGCTCGCCTCCTGGAAGTCCGGGATCACCGCGCCGATCCACGTCTTCTCCCTGTGCGGGTACCTGTCCGCGATCAGGTAGTACAGGCACCCCGCGCAGTGCACCAGGAACAGCGTCACCTGCAAAAATTTCACACAATCTTCAGACAACAAAAAAAATGTCATCCTAATTTTACTGAACGATTTCATTTTCCCTGAGAGATCAAAATGGCGTTTACCGCGATGAGCCGGGCGCAGCGGATCCAGAAGTAGTTGAACCTGATGTCCTTCTCTAGCCTGATGGATCAAATCAACTACGTGTTGTCAGTTAGATTTCGTTTGTGTATTTCTGTGCCATTGGCACGCATATGTTAGATTTTAACTCTGTTTAATTTACCTTGTGAAGAACTGCTTGACCTTCCTGAGACGCCATAGCCGGAGGATGCCGAGGAGGCTGAACGCCGGGCTCTCCCTGACCTCGCCGGTGACGATGTAGGCAAGGCCTTGGAACGGGATCGTCGACGCCACATCCATGATGAAGAACGTCGACAGATATCTGTGAATGCACAACAAGTCTGCATCATTTCAGTGTTCAAATAATCAAAACGACCAATATTTTTTTCTTTTTCAAAACAAAAAAAAAACTTATTGCTTGTGTGACTGTCGGCAGAGAGGCTGAAGATGAGATCCATTTTCATTAGTTAATTAAATCAAAACGACCTAACATAGCAAGAAACAAAAAAGAAAAGAAAACGAATTACATTTCTCTAATCATTTCAAACTTCAGTGAAACAGAAATTCTAAAGCTGTGGGCATGTCAATGATGCTATCTTGGGCACCTCTCTCTGATGGACTATTATCGTTGATCTGTAAAGATAATGTAGCTAACAAGAATCTCTAATAATCCACCAAAAGGAAACAGAACCTGCTTCAGATTTGATCACGACATTATCCATTTTGGCGTATGCTGAAGCTTGCACACACATGACACATGACACATGACTTCTCAGCACCTACTACTACTACTAGCTGCTCGTGTTTTGCATCAAAAGCTTCAGAAATCTCAGTCAGTACGATGTAGGCCCAGTTGCACTATTATCAAATCAATAATGCAGTCATAAAAAATAAAAGAAAATGTTATTAATGATGTAGTTTGCTTTTGGGTCCCGTTCTGATTTGAAGACATTTTCTTCGCTGATATAGTATACTGACATGTCCTGTATTTCTGTAGCAGCTGTTTAATTCCTTGATCAAAGTGTTGCCACGTTAGGTATGCCATGAAACTTCTCTAGCATACAGTCACAACTAGGAAATCAAACCACAGCATCTGTCATAAATACTTGATGGAGCGACCAGTGAGTCAGCGACCAGCTAGTATGGAACTTCACATGAACAAGATCAGCCGGATGGCCTTGCCTTAACGGCACGAGCTATCCCCATCAGGCAGTAAATGATCAGAATAGAAAGTCAGCAGCTCGACTAAGACTAGACTCGTATTAAACACCACGTAATGCAGCCATTTTTCTCACCAAAAAAGATAATGGACGAGTAAAACTTTTTTAGACAAAAATATGATCATGCCATGTTTTCTGAAACAAAGCATAGCAAGAGTAACATGTCACTCTACCAAATGTTGCGAGCTAAGCTTATATTAGGTCATGAAATTTGAGATGAGATCGACAGTGAGACGTGCGTGAATTACCTGGTGGCAATCCTCCGCCTGTCGCGGACGAGGAGCTGAGTCCTGGAGTCGATGTAGGCGACGAAGAAGGTGAGGACGATGTCGACGGCGAAGAAGAGGTCGACGACGATGTCGGCCACCTCGAGGCCGCCCTTGGGCGACGCGTTCATGAACGCCACCTCGAACGGGTACACCCACGCCGAGTACGCAACCAGCACCACCATGAACGTGTCCCAGCACCTACAAAACCTCTTAAAAGCTAGCTGAGATCCATGGCGCCATGGCGAAGCATGCGCGAAGAGTGAGAGATGGTGTGCCACTCTCACTGACCTGTATCTGGAGTCGAGAGGCGAGATGACCCGCCTGTCGTTGGGGCCGGGATGGCCGGACTGGGCGTGGCCGCCGGCCGGCACGCCGAGAGGCGGCAGGATGAGCTTGGACAGGTTCCGGAGGTTGAACGAGCCGGAGCCCTCGCCGCCACCGCCGCTGCCGCTGCCACTAGCGCTCTCAAAGCCCGAGGTCTTCATTGCTACCTACCAGAAGACGTTGCACACCGTGCAGCTAGCAAGAAGCTAGCCCGGGGAGAAGAAGAAGAAGAAGAAATGAGCCAGATATATACACCGGTATGGAGCCAAAGAAAGGCAAAAAGGCAAAGCGAGAATCAGATCAAGCTAGGCGCATCTCCAAGCAAATAATGGAGCTGAGGCGCGACATGAAAGCATCCAGCATCTACCCATCCATCATTCATCAATAATGGAGAGGGGGAACAGTGGGTCATTGTCCGGGAAGACAGTGACCAGGGCTAAGCTATAGCTCAGGGGCCGGTCACCGGTGCGTATATATCTCGAGCGAGCGTGCGTTGGTGCATGCACCGTGCAACAACAAACTGGTGGCGGTGCGCGCGTAGAGGCAAGCGACTCGACCAGTAGTGGTTGACTGGTTGTGGGCTGGGCGGGCTTGTGGCCAGAGAGGATTCACGGCGTGTTTGCTTTGGGGGAATTTTGTTAATGGGAAATGGGAGTTAAGTCTATTGTTTAGTTGATGGATGTGGGAATTTTGAGAGAGGTTGGAAATGAGGGTTTAAGAGCGAACTTCCACATTTTCAATATCTGGGTAGGGATAGATAATTGGGAGAAAATTCGCTAATAAGTACGACGAGATAAATCTGAGCCGTACTTACATCATCACCTAAAACTTAATTTCCTATTTATACTCTCTATGATTCTGAATTTCTGATCTCTACTATTAGATAAGAGACTAAGAGTAAAAATGAAACTTTCATGACCAATCTCTCCCCTAAACTCCCTATATATCCCCTTCCCATCTCTCGCCAAAATGGCTGTGAATTCGCCGGTGGAGGTTCGGATGCTGCAGTGAGCGAGTGAGCTGAGCTCGCTGCCGTACGTAGCAGACGTGACCGTGTACACGGAATGTTCGCCGATGTGGAGTGATATATGCTTCAGGTCGGGGTGTCCGTGTACACCTGTAGTTATCAATCCTCTCTCAGGTATTCTTTTTCCCAATTGGAGTTTTTGCGTGTACACATGTAGGTATCAGTTCTCTCTCAGGCCTTCTTTTCCATTTGGAGTTTTGCGGATGAGGAATTGATTGCTGATAGTGGAGTCTCGTGGACTACGATACAAGTACAACTTCAGGTGTAGGAGCTTCCCCCAAGTTTATCACGATCCACAAATGATGGCACAGCGATCGTCAGCAGATCGATCGAGAGCTGCTTGTTTTCCAGGGAATAAAACCCTACCTCTTCTGGTAATCTGTGTCCCGCACTATGGCCGTGAAGGCCGGGAATGTAAACCATTTCCATTATCTAAAACTATCATGAATTTTCCGTGCTTTCTGCAGTATCAACCGACGATTGAAAAGTTCTCCACTTTGGATGCATTTCGGGTTAGCTTTATGGCCATCAGGTTAGCTTTGTGCAGCATCAACCGACGATTGAAAAGTTCTCCACTTTGGATGCATTTCGGGTTAGCTTTGTGACAGAGCAAGACTGCGAGAGATTGCTTGTTCAGATCCCTGGCTGTGCCTGTCTGGCATGGTAGGTGATGAGGTGGTGGTTTCTCCTTATGCAAAAGAAGTTGAACAACGTTGCTGTTTTGCATTGTCAGGATTATCGACGACGATTAGGACGGTTTACCATGACCTCCAAACATTAGAATGTGACGGTTCAGCCAACATTAGCCAAGAGCCCAAGACGATGATGCAGCCAAAAGGCTCAGTACACTGGAAAAAGTTCACATGCTGGCCACAGGAGTGACTGAATTTGCTCATGATAGCACTCCGAGTCCGAGATTCCTAGTACTGCCTTCAATACGGGTCACATGATTCACACTGTACACTTAGCTCACTTTCAGTGACGCTGGTGATGATACTTCTGTCGGCGACGCGCCAATTATTGCTGGGTTTGCCTGAAGTCCATCGCCATTTTCCTGGACCGATTTGTTATTCAGCTATTCAAGGATTCAACCAAGATAGTAGAGTATATAGTATGAAGGCATTTTTTGAAAGAAGAAAAAAGAATGCCTTCAACCATGGTCGATAGTATGAAGGCATAAACCCAATTAAATCAGGATTTGCGTGGAGCAGGTTTTGCCAGAACTCAGAAGTCCAGATAACAGTTAAAACAGTTTTGTGCAATACTGTGTGTTTGAGTTCATTGGAGCAATTTCACTGCCAAAACTGTAAGAAACTGCAAACAAAGTAAAAACTGATTGGACTCAAAGTTGAAGTTACATGATAGTTTTGCCACAAATTTACTCTTGGAATTGAGATGTCAGCACCAATCAAAAGTACCACCCAAGTAGCCATTATCACCTAGTATTTGATTACCGTAAAGAATCTGCAAATCTATGGTAGGCTAAATTAAAGATGCAACCATGCAGGAAAGTTAATTTTTACCTTGGTTCAGGAGTCATAATAACTTCACTCACAAAGATTATATATCTTCTTGAAATGGAAAAGATGAGACAAATCTACAGGTAAACATGTCCATCAGAACAAGGCCCTACTAAACACATTCTGCCACATGATAAAGTTCTGCAGCTAAAATATTTAAAGCTCATATGGAACGGAAAATTGTAAGGTACCTAAGCAGAAAAGGCAATGAGATGACATCAACTTCGAAACATTATCTCACGTAGCAATCTATATAATAAAGAGCAATAAATAAATACAATAACATAAGCAGCAGGCCTGTACAAAATTGCTCGAGAGAGGAGATTGAGATCAACTTCCAAGGAAAAAATGGCTTTCCTAACTTGATGCTATGATAACTCGGCATTTTACACATAAACTCACTTGTTCAAACATGTGTCAAGTTGCAAATGATATCTGAACCATCCTAGGGATGCAAATATATATAGGGCTCTCATTTATTATACATTAAATCCCGGCATGGCAAATTGTAAGGCAAATGTCTCCACCTGATTCCGGAGTTCAATAATGTCATTATTGTTCTCCAGACCTTTCAGAAAATCCTTCTGAAGCCTTCCATGCTCCTTCAAAACAATACTTGCTATATGTGCTGCCCTCAAAAGGAATTCTGCCATTATCTCAAAGTCACTCTCCAAGCAACCTCTAGTTGTCATGGCAGGAGTTCCTGCAGCATGGTGATGAACACAAAAGAAATCTATTGTTATGTACGTCATAAAACAGCATTGAATGATCAACCAGTGTAAGGAGAACTAACCAATCCGCACACCTCCAGGAGAAATCGAACCATTATCTCCATATATTGGTGTTTTATTAAGAGAGATATGGCATGCCTCACAGATCTTCTCAAAGTTCTTCCCTGTGCATATTTTAAGGAGCATGGCTAGCTTAGAATTATGTTGACAAGCAAATAGCTGCGCACTCCCCCTACCCCAGCCGGCAGGTTCTTTTCAGCTTATTTACCGGATTATTGCCACAGATTACTTGCTCCATGTTTCCAAAAATATGTTTCTCAACAAAAAAAAAGTTTCTGCAATAATCCGTGGACTACTGCATCGTTTAGACCATTTGTTCTAAGCTACTCCCTCTGTCCCAAAATAAGTTCAGTTTTCATCTTACCCACACATACCAATACATAACCAAAAAATACTAGAATACCTCCACTTTATCAAATCTCAATACAATTATTCTCCACTTTATCTACTACCAATACATTTATCCCTACTTTCATAAACTCCGATGCGATGATTACTAAAAAGATAAACTTATTTTGGAACAAACAGGAGGAGCCAAAAATGAACTTATTCTTGGACAAAGGAAGTATTTGATAAGTTTATTTCTCAAAAATTACTTTATCCATATAACCAAGTAGATAATCCACGGCAACAATCCGGTGAATAATCTGTTTCAAAGCTAAAACATTGCATATAACTGTTACAAACAATTTGTTGATTTGAGGTATCTGATGAATTTTCTCTGTTTACCAAGCACAAGCAATTCTAACAACATAAAAAGGTGGCACTGACACTTAATCTCACTCTCTCAGGCTAAACACCTATTCTGATATTATAACTTAAACAGGTCATGTTTTCTAATCATTTGTAATGCTAGTATCTAAAGAGCATAAGTAATTAACGACCTTAACAAGCAATTTGAAAACATGATATTAATTGCTTTTAGTCACACATGCTCATCTCCAGTAGTTTTTTCCCTACAAAAAATGGTTCTTTACAAAGTTCAATAGCTAGTGCGACATTTTCCTTAAATGTTGTTGAGATGTTCTAAGCATTGATGGCCATAATGCTTTCAGGCTTTCAGCAAATAGCACATGCATGATGTAATGCTTTCAGCCATAATGATGTCCTAAGGTCCTAATGCAGTGTCATGGAGATAATTAATACCTGTCAAGCCAAACGTTCTTAGGTCCCAGAGCACCAAATGATTATCTGTGCCACCAGTAACCAGTCTGCATTTCCTCCTGAGCAAGGCCATCGCCAAAGCTTGGGCATTTTTCTTGACTTGTTGAATGTATGCTTTGAATTCTGGCATGGCTACTTGTTTTAGAGCTATAGCCAGAGCAGCAATATGGTTATTGTGGGGTCCACCTTGTATTGAAGGGAAAACAGCAAAATTTATACGGTCCTCAAAATCATACTGATCATTTTCAACCACTTGAGTTAAAGATCCGACCCGTTTCCTTACATTTTTCCCTTTCCTGAAAAATATTATACCACCTCTAGGACCCCTCAAGCTCTTGTGTGTGGTTGAAGTAACAATATCACAGTAGTCAAAGGGATTTCGACATTCCTGCAAATGATACAAGTAACAAAAATACGATCATCAATACAGATTTATATCTCACTACCTACGCACTATAACTCAATAGCATAACTAAGAATGACAATTCTTCAGAAATAGCTGTACAGTATCATTTGTTAAATACACTCTTACTTCTTCACCTTAGGAATTTATACTGTGCTACTTGAAGTAATCAAAACCTGATATCTCTTTCAGCCTTTCCTATGCACATGAATTGTTTAACAATCAGGAATTTACTGTGCTCTTGAAGTAATCAAAACCTGATATTCCCTTCCTATATGCATATGCATTCTTGAACAATTAGGAATTTACTATGCTACTCTCAGCAATCAAAACAGCTGATATTCCTTTCCTATGCATATGCATTGTAGTAACTCTTGTTCACAGATAAGACATACACAACATTCCACTTCAATGCTGAGCAAAACCAGCCACACTAACAATGTGATAAATGAATTTTACCTTCGCTGCCACAAGGCCACTGATTTGTGCCATGTCGCACATGAGTATTGCGCCACACTTATCAGCAACAAGCCGCATCCGTGCATAGTCCCAATCCCTTGGATACGAGCTCGCGCCGCAGATGAGAATCTTGGGGTGGAAATCCACGGCCTTCTCCTCTACCTTATCGTAATCAATGTACCCGGTGTGCGGGTTCACCCTGTAGGAGAGGTTCTCGAAGAAGATGGAGGCGCCGGAGACCTTCTTGCCGCTGGGCGTGTAGTAGCCGTGGCTGACGTGGCCGCCGGACGGCGAGTCGAGGCCCATGATCCTGTCGTTGGGGAGGAGGAGCCCCGTGTAGACGGCGAAGTTGGCGGAGGTGCAGGAGTAGGGCTGCACGTTGACGCCCCAGCGCGACGGGTCGAGGCCGAAGGCGGCGAGCGCGCGGTCGCAGCAGAGGCGCTCGATGGCGTCGATGTGCTGGTTCCCGCAGTAGTAGCGCGCGCCGGGGAGGCCCTCGGAGTACTTGTTGATGAGGTGGCTGCCGAGCGCGTCGAGCACCGCGCGGCAGGCGTAGTTCTCGGAGGCGATGAGCTCGACCCCGCCCGCCTGCCGGCGCCGCTCCCGCTCCATCAGCTCGTGCACGTCCGGGTCAGCCTCCGGGAGCGGCTGGCATCCCCACGCGCGCACCGCCGCGCGGCGCGCCTCGAGTCCTCCCGCCACCGCCCGCCGCTTCGCCGCGGGCGAGAGGCAGGAGGAGGAGCAGCACGGGGATGAGTCGTCGTCGTCGACGTCGCCCCCCACCCGGCGCGCGCCGGGCGGGCGCGGGGGCCGGGGCCGCGGCCGCTTGAGGAAGAGCGGCTGGCCCATGAGGGAGAACCGCCCCTCGCCGCCTTCGGCCTCCTCCTCCTCCTCGGCGGCGGCGGACGAGCCCTCGGGCGGCGGCGGCGGCGGGTGGAGGGCGAGTGACAGGTCGGGCCGATGATCCATCCCTTCGCCCGCGGCGCGATCGAGCATCAGCAGCAACAGCGGCGGGGGTCGCGGCTGCGGCATTCGATTCGGACGACGTCGCGTGATTTCGCGGGCTCGGTTTGCGTCGCGACTCGCGATGCGATGCGCGATTTTGGAATTGGGTGGTGGTGGGGGGCCGCGTGGCTGTGGCTGGCCTGGGCCAAATTGCGGCGTATTGGTGGGTGGCGACGGTGGGGTGATGACTTCAGTGATGAGGTGGCGCGGGGGGGGGGGGGGGGGGGGGGGGGGGGGGGGGGGGGGGTTTGCTGTTGGCAGCGACGGGGTCCCGGTCCGTTGCGGGGATCGTCTGCGGGCGGCGGCGGTGTGAGCGTGGACTGAGTGGAGGGGAGAGGAAGGGGAAAAGTTCGATTTGACGATGATGGTGATGGATTCGTGATCAGATCGAGCGTACCCTGTCTCTTGGATGTGGCCGAGAGGCATTTGTCCTTTTGTGTGGAATATGCTAAAGAGCATGTCAACTTCTGTTCCAGCTACGATCGAGCGTGCTCTAGTAGACTTCTCCGAGCTCAAGTGCTCAACATCTCGTGGAGAGTTAACACAGTTTTAGACTTAAGTGTTCGTTTATCACATGCATATAGCTTACCATCATAAGTGTATCTGAAGAATAAACCAACGTATCTTAAAATAGACGAAATCAAATATAGATATCATGCTATCAACGAATACATCGTTAGGAATAAAAAAAACTTAGACTCGTGAGTTCAAGCTCAGGTTTACCTGGCTTGGTTCGGCTCAAATGGTCACCAAGCCGAACCCGAACTGGCTAGCGAGCAACTTGGTGTCTCATTTCACTCGATCAAGCTGAGTTAGTCCGGCTGATAAATAGGGCGTGCTAAGCCACTAAAGCATGTACTATAAGAATTAATATGTTACCCCTAAAAGCGTCACATGTCAGTAAACACATGCCATTCTTTCTTTTCCTTCTCTACCCCTATCCTACATTTCCTAAATCTTTAGTTCACGAAGGTGGTGGATGGCGAGCTTGAGCTCAAGCTCGTCGATAGAAGACAGAAGTATTGTGGTGCAGGAAAGGAGGTGGTGGCAGAGAAGCAGCAGCAGTAACAGAGCTCAGTGGAGAGAGAGAGAGAGGTCGGAGTCGCTGCCGTCGTCACCCCTAGGGAGTCATCAGGTCAAGCGTCACAGTTTCCTGCCATCGGGGTAAGCCCGTGAGGCGCGCGGAGGAAGGCGACCTCGTCGGTGGCATGGAGAGGTTCCAGCCAGCCGCGTAGGTGGTTCTCGGGCTCCCGACTTTGTCGTTGCTACCATAGGTGATTGTGGCGTCGGTCCTGATGTGATGGCGTTGTCGCACAGGGTAGATTAGCACGGGGGAGGTGGCGGCAACAAGCTTGGCAGAGCGACATCGATGGAGGTTGAGCTCAGCCACAAGCCAACCGCCGCACCATCTGTCTCGCTAGCCAAAGGAGGATCAGGTTGCCACGGAGACTCGTAGCCACCTCGTCCCCATCCCCTTTGCTCCGCTGCCCCTACCTTGGTCGAGCTCCCCCATTTTCATCCCCTTCACTCCATCGCTACCGCATGGAGGGGATGCGACCGTCGGCATCACAGGAAGCTGTGGAGACTCACCACCGTCTGTCCCAATCCCCTTTGCTTCGTTGCCTCTAACACGGTTTCCATCCCCTCCGCTCCGTCGCCACTGCCCATCCCTATCCCCTCCGCTCCACCGCCTACGCCGTGGTCAAGCTCCATCGTCTCCATCCCCCCCGCTCCGTCCCCGTTGCGTGAAGAGGATGTTGTTACCGACGCGGCTCCTTCCCTCCTCTCCTCTCTCCACTGGCGAGCTCATGCAACCAACTCATGCTAGAATGGGAGAGCTGTCGACGGAGAGATGAAGAAAAAGAGGAGAGAGATGAGGAGAGAGGAGAGAAGATGATATGGACCCCATATAAACACCACATCACCAAAAAGACTAGGTCCAACTGGCACGTAGGCGTCACATCAGCTAAAACTGCTTTCAATATTGCTGAGAGATTTGATTTGCACCGGTTTTGGAAGGTGAAGGATGCATTGTATCTGTTTTGTGGAATTGTGGTTGAGGGATGAAATCTAAACTCAGCTCTTAGCTGTGGGATGTAAAGTGAACTTATTCCTAACTTGTACTACGGGCTTAAAGCCCAGTTCCTAGTAGGCAATCCATTGGATCTGCTTGGGATATAGACGGGCCGTTATTGCTACCACCCAACCACTCTGGTAGCCCAACCGATCACACACACAAGGATGAAAAAGTTTGATCAGTTCTCGACGCAAAACCCTTTGCGTTCTTCTGTGATTGCACAACTGAAAAATGGCTACTGCAGATGGCAAACTCACTTCAGGGATGCTCCATCGTTTTCTTGTTAGTTTATCCACCGCAGCCAAAAATTAAAATTTGAAGTTGATTTTAAGTTTTTTCTTATTATAATTTACTTATCAGCATTGACTTTTAAAGTGCTGAGAACAAAAAAAATATACTACTTCCGTTTTTTAATAGATGACGCCGTTGACTTTTTCTCACATGTTTGACCATTCGTCTTATTCAAAAAATTTACGGAATTATAATTTATTTTGTTATGAGTTGTTTTATCACTCATAATACTTTAAGTGTGATTTATATCTTGTACATTTGCATAAAATTTTTGAATAAGACGAATGATTAAACATGTGAGAAAAAGTCAACGGCGTCATCTATTAAAAAATGGAGGGAGTATAAGTTTTACCCATGATTTTTTACTGTGTTTATTTTCCCACTGTAGCAAGACCGTTTCAGCATTCAACCCATCCGTTGCCGCTGTCACAACAGAGGGTTGTTGAAGATCACGTCAACCAAAGAGCACGCGCAATTCGACCACCAGCTTTCCAAAAATCAACATAGCTTTTGTACGCGAGACACTCGGAACGGGGCGCTTGCAAAAAGCAGAAAAAATTTGGGCGAAAGGCGCAAGATTCTCTCTTTTGTCACCCTCTTGTTCTGTGTTTGATTGTTTCGGCATTTTGATTCCATCACATCCTGAATGTGATGTGGAGTACGTTGCTCCCTGGAATGGGGTTATGAATTACAAGGTGCAGTATAAGAATTCCCTGCTTCTCTGATGCTTCAGCTATGCATGACAGTACTTTTTTTTTTCTCTCTGTACATTTTGTTACAAGGCAATTTCATCAGCTTTTCTCTAACCCACCTGCTTAGAACAAATTACTGGCTAGCCGTGTGAATCTAAAATCACTCTTGTACTTCTCTGAACTATTGTCCAGTATACACAATGATTTAGGCATGGTTTAGTTCCCAGCTTTTTCTTCAAACTTCCAAATTTTCCATCACATCAAAACTTTCCTACACACACAAACTTCTAACTTTTTCGTCACATCGTTTCAATTTCAACCAAACTTTCAATTTTAACTGTACTTCAGTTGTTCCAACAACCAAATGTGACCTGGATGTCCATCTTGCCTGTACACATTCATCTTTACAATTCCATCAGGCCCAAGAAACGAAAATTTTGAGACGGAACGGCATCATGTCGTGCTACCTCAAGACCCAAGGCCTGAATCCTGGAGCTTTTGATCGTTTTCGGATGCGCGTTTTCACATGCGTCCAGTGATTGAACAGAGAAAACTTCACAAGGTCCAGCCTTTTTGTTTAGTCAGACAGCAGAAACGAGAAACAAATTAGCAGCTTCAAATCTTCAGAACATGCTTCCAGACCCAAGTTTTCATTCAACAATGAATAGCCATATGTATGGCATGGAAGTATGCCAATCTTAAGCTAGTAATTAATTTTTGATAGGTGTCTGACAGAGAAAATTACAAGGATTTGATGACTGTCAATATATGCTGGTAGAGCCGTTTGGCAAAAGAGAATACTAGCAGCAACTGTAGCTTTTCCTGTTCCCAAAACGAGCTTGCTTTTGAGTTTTCCTTTTTCTTTCCCGTTACCAATCATTTCGATTAGTTGTATTTCTGCCTTCCTTTTGCCCCCATTTCTCTCTTTCTCGTCTCCTTTTATCAGGTTTTGACCAAAAAAAAAAATGCGAGAAGCTACAACAAAGGATTGCTCTGCTCAACAATAGGTTGGCAATGACTGTTAACTACTACTGTCCTGATAGAAAGAACTTCAGCGTATTTTACCCATCGAAATGATTAGCCGAATAGAGTCAGATGCTTATGTCGACCTAGCCACCTTATCATCATGAGTTGTGATACTTATGTTTCTACTTTAACCATCACGCTAAAGCCAGTGGTGCATATTTCACCTCTAGTCTTACCCTTTCTAGTTTTCTGGATCGCATGTTTAGTTAAAAAGTTTTTTATGTACTACTTTCGTTAAAAGAAGACTTCATTTTCATTGTTTTCTGGATCGTGAAGTTTTATCACTCCAATAACCTGTATCTACTTCTTACCTTGTTTTCAAAAAAAAGTAAGACTTCTTACCTCCACTTAGAAATAGTATTACTTTCTTGTGAATGAGGGACACTCCTCATCCCTAATTTATCAACCAAAGACTAAAAATTTCAGACAGTGCTAAGCTTGATTTTTGCTGAGCTGAGAAACCGTTTTCATCCCAAAACCCCAAAACATGAACTGAATAAAACTGAAAAACGGTTAGAGCCAACAAACACCATTTTCACCAAGTCCTATGCTAATCAAATATTCCGGAATTCATTTTAGTAAAAGCTAAATTACAAGAAGTTTTAAGATCAGCTGTTAGCACATTTCATGATCCAAACAACCACTTCAGTGTTAACGCATGGTTGATCAGTGATTAGAGCATGGCCAAATTTAATCCCTAAATCTTCTTTTAGGACATGAAAATATTCTTTCCTCCAACCAATAACCTATATTTGAATTCTTAAAAAAAGGGGTCATTTTTAAAAACTACCAACAAAATGGTTTTCTCATCTCTCCTCATGGATGTTTGATCTCCTACAGTGTGGAGTGTGACACGCGACGTGATCTTGACAAAAACCAACTTTTAAAATTGTAATATTGTGCCAAACAATCCCCTTAGAAACTATAAGGTGTGTAATATTTGAATGGGAATTATAAAGCGTGCAATATTTGACGTGATATAGTTTGACAACAACTTACATCTCCCCCATAATAAAACTCGAATTCATCTCAGAAAAAATAAATAAATAGACGTATGATTCTCCCCTCTCTTTTTTTTAGATAATGGAAATGGGTTACATCTCCGGCCTCTGCCCGTAGGCACACAGCCAAAAAATTCAGACGTGAACAGAAAAGTTAAAAAAGGCGAGATGGGACAAACCCCCAACTTCTGCCGATGATATGATCTACTAAAATAATATTTTTTTCAAAATCACGTAGATTCTATCATGAAATTCTGTAGGTACCACGCCATCCAAACTGGAATAAAAGTTCCTTGGCTACTAATTTCAAACATGTAGCACCATTGCGCATAGTATCCTGTTGTTCCTGTGAAAGCATCATACACCAAGAGTGGAGCCAATTGGAACACATGAAGATAATCTGCATGATGTTAGGCATTTTTTTATGGTTAAAACTATATCATTACGGCAACGCCAAATTGACCAACATAAAGCACTAGCTCCAAACAAAATCATTTTTTTTGTGGGTCTAGGCACTCCCCTTAGCAAGTCACCAAAAATATCTTTTGCGTTGTGGGAAGGGGGGATGTTGAAGGCAAAGAAGACACATCGCCAAGCAAAACGTGCAACATGACAGTCAAAGAAAAGATGTTGGATGGTCTCTTGTGTATTACAAAAAGAACATTGTTTGTTTCCCCTCCAATTTCTCTTTATGAGATTATCTTTCGTCAAGATTACTTTTTTTAAGAAACCACATAAATACTTTGATTTTTAGTGGTACCTTTACCTCCCATAAGATCCTCTTGTGGATTCTTGCATTGAAATTGATGATCGCATTATACATGGATTTGACCCAAAAATGGCCATTTTTATGTAGCGACCAAATAAAGCAATCCTTTTCATTTGACAGGGTTATGTTAGCTAGTCGAGAGATCAAATCATTCCACTCAACTAACTTTGGTCCTACAATTGATCGTCGGAATGAAACATTCAACGGTGTTATGCTCATAACCTCTGCCAAAGTAGAATGTCTTTTTTGGACCACATTGTACAGGGAAGGATATTGATATTTGAGAGGTTGCAAGCCCAACCATGTGTCTTCCCAAAATCTTATTTCCATCCCATTACCAGGTTTAAAAGATCCATACTGAAAAAATTGATCTTTTACTTTCATTAGGCCAGCCCAAAATTGGGATGTTCCTGGTTTGTGTGACATGTGGGAGAGGGGTTTACCCTTTAAGTACTTGTTGCGCAAAAGGTTTTGCCATAGGCCATCACCATTAAGAAGCTTGAATAGCCATTTGCTCAACAAACATCTATTCATGATATCAAGATTTAGGACACCCAGTCCACCTTGATCTTTTGGCCGGCATATATAATCCCATTTTGTTAACCTATATTTCTTTTTCTGGCTATCACTGCTCCAGAAAAAGCTCGATCGGTAGTAATCCAGTCTTTGAAGTACACCTCGAGGTATTTCAAAAAAGGATAACATGAACATGGGAAGACTTGAAAGAACCGAGTTAAGAAGAACCAATCTCCCACCATAGGAGCTGTTTTTGCCCTTCCATGTGCTAAGTTTTCTTTGAAACCTATCCTCCACACATTTCCAATCAGAATTTCTGAGTTTTCGATAGTGTATGGGGATTCCTAAGTATTTGAATGGAAAGGAATCAGAATTACAACCAAACAGTTGTCTATATTGGTCCTCCATTTCCTTGGCTCCCCCAAAGCAGAAAATTTCACTTTTATGAAAGTTTATTTTCAGCCCCGAGGGATGTTCAAACACACAAAGAATGGCCTTCATGTTTTTTGCTTGTTCAAAATAATGTTCAAGAAATATTATTTTATCATCGGCATATTGGAGAATGGACAAACCATCATCCACTAAGTGTGGAATTACCCCTCTAATTTGGCCATCGGCTTTGGCTCTTTCAATAAGAATTGCTAACATGTCAGCCACTATGTTAAATAGAATTGGGGACATTGGATCCCCTTGTCTCAAGCCTTTGCATGTCCGGAAATTTTTTCCTACATTATCATTGACTTTGACACTTACAGTTCCTCCTTCAACCCAGTTGGAAATCCAATTGCACCACGATTGTGAAAACCCTTTCATTCGTAATGTCTGCTGAAGGAACTGCCATTTAACTTTGTCATAAGCCTTTTCAAAGTCAATTTTGAATATGATACCATCCATTTTCTTTGTGTGTAACTCATGGACAGTCTCATGCAAAATCACCACCCCTTCCATGATATTTCTATATGGCAAAAACGCCGTTTGGGTTGGGCGAATGACTTTGTGAGCAACCGTTGTAATCCTATTGGTGCCAACTTTTGTAAAAATTTTAAAGCTGACATTCAGTAGGCAAATAGGCATATATTGTTGAATTTGTTTTGCATCAGCCTTTTTTGGCAGTAGCACGATGATCCCAAAGTTTAGGCTATAAAGGGGTAATGTCCCTTTATGAAATTATCTAAATAGAGCCATGAGATCATTCTTAACAATCTCCCAAAAGACCTGATAAAACTCTGCAGGAAAGCCATCTGGACCTGGGGAGGAGTTATGATCCATTTGAAAAATTGCCTCTTTGACTTCCTTTTCGGAAAATTCAGCAGTAAGGATGTCATTTTCCAAGTCGGACACTTGAGGAATATCATCAGTCCATCCCTCTATCATGGATACATGATTATGATCTGGAGGACCAAATAATCCTTTATAATAATTGGTGATGTATTCTTTGAGATTCCCATCACCCGTTCTTATAGTGTCCTCTTGTTCCAACTGGAAAATCATCTGCTTACGATGTTTACCATTGGCTATCAAGTGATAATATTTAGTATTACTATCCCCTTGTAGTAAATGATTTGTCTTAGATCGCTGGTACCAATACAACTCTTCCTCCCTTAACAGTTTTGCCAAATCATTTTTGGCCTGCTTCAACGAAGCTAACTCTGTGTTGGAGAGAGTTATGTGTTCGGCTTTTTTGTCTAGTGTGTCAATTAAAGCTAAAAGCTTTATTTTTTGTTTTTTATATGTGCCAGTTAAACTTCGCGCCCAACCTCTTAAATGTTGCCTAAGGTGGACGATCTTCTGTTTCCAACGTTCCATAGGATTCCTTCCCTTGTTTATTCTTTGCCACTCTTTGGCTACCATCTCAAAAAATCCATCCCGCTCTAGCCAGCCTAATTCAAAACGAAATGGCGGCTGATTGCCAAAATGTGCATGCGATCCGGATCTCAGTATAATTGGAGAGTGGTCTGAAATGGCTCGAGGTAAGGCTTGACACGTAACTAAAGGATATTTTTACTCCCAGTCAGTGTTCATTAACACTCTATCCAACTTCTCATAAGTTGGATTTTCGAGGTTATTGGCCCAGGTGAATTGTCTCCCCGAAAGATCAATCTCTCTCAAATTGAGACTATTGATGACCGCATTAAAAAGAAAAGGCCAACGAGGGTCAAAAGAATTATTATTCTTTTCTTCGGGTGATCTAATGATATTAAAGTCCCCCCTACCAATAGAGGGTATGACTCCTTACCACAAGTCTGAGCTAGTTCCGTCAAAAATTGTTCTTTTAACTCGGGTTGAGCAGCACCATATACTGCCATTAAAACCCATTTGAAACCATCCTCTATATTTCTTAGAAGAAACTTCACATAGAAGTCCCCTTCTGAAATTTCACCTATATCAAAAACATTTAAATTTACTCCTAAAAGTATTCCTCCTGATCGCCCGATAGGAGGTTTCTCATGCCTTTTCCACCACAAAGGTTTTTAAGATTTGAAGGGGTGAATGATGGTTTTCTAGTCTCAAGAATGGCAATAAAATCCAAATTCTGCTCCTTAACACATTCAGATATAAATCTAAATTTAGATGCATCACCAAAGCCACAACTATTCCAAAATATTCCTTTTATTTCTTAAACTTATTAGCTTTCTTTTTGGACTAGTCAAAAGAGGACATACCACTTTATGTTTGACTTTGGTCGAAATCTTCCTCATTCGAGGTATGGCCTGAGAATCCATAGACTCATCGTCATTACTCTCAGCCTCTTCTAGCCAGTCACTACATAAGTGCTGGAGAGAAGACAATTTTAACAATTCATCGTTGTTTTTATCTACATTACTAGTAGACGCTACAGCACTACTATAAAGAGTAGCAAATCTATCCACTTCTGAAATTTTAATCTGGTTAATGGACTCCTTTATTTCTAAATCATTCTTTCCTAGAGAAACCCCTAATTTAGAAAAATTTGCAGCAAGAGTCTTATCTGGAATTGAAACAACAGAATTTGTGGTATTAAACTTGCTACCTGTTAGCGTCTCAAGGTTATGAACCTTTTTTAGCAGCTCTGCCCGGTTTGCCATCGGCGCATCTGCATTTGCCATCGCCTTCTGTCTTTCACTTTGCCTAGTTAGAATAGGGTCCACTGGGCGACGAGGTCGCCTTCTTGTCGGGGATCGAGCTCCAACTGCCTGTGCTGCATCCTGGGCTTTAGATGTGGCAGCCCTGGAGGCACTAAGTTGGTCTTCATTGGTTGCTAGTACTGCCATCAAGTTCTTAGTCGATGCTACTCTTCCATCGCCTGCAAGCCGGCTATTCTTGGGGAACAATTCAGACTGCACGTTGCAGTCCAATACATGCTCCACGGGAGACAACAAGCTAGCTGAAACATGCTGTAATTCTTGTGCAATGCTGACAGGTTCTTGTTGTTGCTCTTTGCCATTCGTAACCACCTCATCTGTTCCTGCTAGCTGCACAGCAACCTCAGTAGAAAGTACCTTACTCGTTGCCAACTTCGCTAGCTGTGTCGAAACCTCATCGGAGTACACCACCTCACCAACAGCCGCCTTGGTTGACTCGGAGTTTCCTGTCCCTTGGGCTCCCAATTGACCTCAGGCAATTCCGGTTCAAAGAAGATTTCATAGCCATGGTTTCGGACAACAATGTAAACACTAGGTGGCAAATCTGCTAACTCATCAACTGCCACCTGCATCCTAACCACACCATTTTTCCTGAGATAAATCATGTCCACAGTTGTTGTTTGACCAATGACAGAACCAACAACATGTAGACTGAGAAAATCTCTAATCTCATATGGCACTCCATAAACTTTAAACCAAGTTTTCTTTAGAACAAACTTCGCTTCAATCTCTTGCTCCCACTTGTCAATGACTAGGTTCACATTAAAGTCAAAACTAGGAACACTGCCAACCCTACGCAACCTTTCTAATTCGATCACAGAGGGAAATTGAACCATATAAGTGTCTGGAGCAGTCTCCTTAACATCCCATTGGAACCTAACCGGCACCAACCTTCGCAATTCAGTGATCAAGTTGTCCACAGAAATGTGGCCATTCTCCACCCGGATAATTGCTGTTTTGTTGTGTTCCCTGGGTTTCACTGCCCTTGTTGTTGGCGTGGGGATCATGAAAAAGCCTCCACCATCAACTCCCCATCCACACATGCTTGCTGTGGGTTTGGGACATGATTCTCCCCTCTCTATTCGTGGATGTTTGATGTCCTCCAGTGTAAAGTGTGACATGCGACGTGATTTCGACAACAACCAACTTTTAAAAATGTAATATTGTGCCAAACAATATAAGGCGCGTAATGTTTGAATAGGAACTATAAAACACGTAATATTCGACATGGTAAAGTTTGACAACAACTTTACATCTCCCCCATAACACTCGAATTCGTCTCAAAAAAAAGAGAAGTAAATATGTAGAATCGAATCACAATAACTAAGCCTACCAGAGGGGGGTGAATGGTTGGTATACCCGAAAACCGAAAACTTTTAGCGGAAATAAAAGTTACCCTCGAAATCGACGGAAGTCGGTCTGACCGAGATTGATCTGTCAGTCTGACCGAAGCGTAGCCGCCAGTCTGACCGGTGTTGATCTACCGGTCTGACCACCGAGATCACCTGCCGCGCCTGTTGCCGTCGCCGGTCGGACCGCCCGTATGCCGCCGGTCTGACCGCCGTGTGCCGCCGATTTGACCACCGGTATATTGCCGGTTAGACCGCCGAAACCCGGTAAACACAAATCGAAGAACTCTTAAAGTGGATGACGACTTTATTGATTCTCTCTGTGTTTACAAAGTGCACCAACAGTGCTCCTTACAAAAATTTCGACTAAACTCGAAACCCTAACTCAAAACTCAACTCAATTGCTCTCAAAAGCGATACCGGGAAGCCTCACGCTCCCCCTCTATTTATACCCGAGGTAGGCAGCCTAAAGCCACGAAACAAACTCATACTAGGAGTCCTAAACACCTTAGGAAACCCTCTAGTACAAGAAACAAACTTTACATAACCAATCATACCAAATTTGGACTCATTCCAAATTCG
Organism: Oryza meridionalis; assembly: GCA_000338895.3. Lineage (NCBI taxonomy): Eukaryota > Viridiplantae > Streptophyta > Magnoliopsida > Poales > Poaceae > Oryza > Oryza meridionalis. The sequence continues at coordinate 21,464,218 of CM002528.2, forward strand.
ACTCTGCATCCCATACGCATACAATAACTCCATCGTATGCCATATGGAATCTCCATCAACCACGTGCATCAACTCTAGCCTAAGTATCCCGCATGATCTCTGATCACCACGGACGTCGTCTTATCCCCAAGTCGACTCCCGGTCCATCACCGCAAATACTCTTCCGAGGCATCGAGTCACCTACACATGAAATAAACAAAGAAACCATATTCCGAGACCAAGCTATCTCCTACTTGACTCATTAGTAGCAAACAACAGTATTACATACGTATAGTATCCATCTAGAAGCCATAATCATGAAATAATCACGGATATCCAAACAAACAACCCGAAACCGAAACCGACACAGAGTCGGCCGGTCAGACCGCGGGCTGGCCGGTCCGACCGCTCGATCACCGCCGGTCTGACCGGCATACACGGCCTAGTCTGACCGGTCACATAAAATGATAGAATCCTGTGATCACCTGTGAAATCCAATCATCTCCAAGACCACTTCGTGAATAAATTCCAAATAATAAAACCAATAATCTCTAATGCCCAATTGTTCATCACAGAATAATAATCAAAAACACCTAAATAGACGTGGCACATCTCTAAATTTGGGGAAAAAAAGGTTTCTTAGGGCATGCTTGGTCCGGTCGAGCTCAAGTCCACACACGTTCGTCGCACCTGCCACTGTAGGCCCTCCTCCGTCAAAAAAAAAAAGATAAACCCTGGGTTTCCGTGTCCAACGTTTGACCGTCCGTCTTATTTAAAAAATTATAAAAACAATTAAAAGACAAGTCACGCATAAAGTATTAATCATGTTTTATCATCTAACAACAATAAAAATACTAATTAGAAAAAAAAATTCATATAAGACGGACAATCAAACGTTGGACACGGAAACCCGGGGTTTATCTTTTTTTAACGGAGGGAGTAACTTTTTTCTTCAAACTTTTAACTTTTCCGTCACATCGAACTTTCCTACCCACATAAATTTTTAACTTTTCCGTCACATCGTTCTAATTTTCAATTTTAGAGTGGAACTAAACACAGTCATAATGGGCAGCTTGTCCTGTCACTAGTGCGCAGTTAATTCATCTGGACAAGTTGCTCTCCATTTCGCTCAGATCCCCACCAAGACACGGACAAAAACACGGAGCACCTGCAATACAAGAAGGACCAGGAGTTTTGGGAGAGAAGGATCCAAGGCACGGACACTGGACAGTGGACAGGCCTAAGGACCACAGAAACGTGCCGGTTTCCACCTGCGCCAACGAACCAAGGCCATTAACTCCCCTACCCACCGGCCACCGCCACACGCCGCCGCCGCCCGACGGCCAACCTGAGCTACCCGGTATATTCACCGGACGGAAAGCCTTCCAGATTTCAGGTCTCATTTGGAACGATCAGAACTTACATAAAGGGATTAGACTGATCCCATACAAATATGAGTGAATAACAAGCCAGCTTGGCTCGTTTGAACTTGTTACTATACCTTAACGAATCACGGCTCGTTAATCTTAACAAGCTAAAAATCCTAGCTTGGCTCGGCTAGTGAGTTGGCTCTTTTACAGGTTTTGTCTCATTTATACCACCTTTATGCTTTTAAATTTAGCAGTTTATCATATATTAACATAATAATTACCACTAACTAAAAAGATATCACTAAATATAAATAATTTGGGATCACATATACATTTGTCGATAATTTTTCTTCTAAAAATTTGACAGATGTAATTATAGTATAATCGTGATGTAATTACACTATAATTCGCATGTAACTTTCAAAAATATCTCCGTAACATGCTTTTTTGGTGAAACGGAAGTCGTGAGAATAAATCCTCTTACATGTGTGCACTCAATGACTTTTTTCTTTCTTCATTTGCACAAATCTTAAAACAAATCTGTCGAGGGGTGATCCTCTCTAGCGGGAGATCGTGGGATTCCCCTTTCGTGAGTTCGGCCGGGGGCAGCGGGTGAGATCCGAGGTTTTTGAGACAAAAGAGACACAAGGGATTTATACAGGTTCGGGCTGCTATGAAGCGTAATACCCTACTCCTGTGTGTATGAAGATTTTTCTGTGCTTGCGAAGCCTCTGAATCTCCGATATACAAGCTAGCGTTAGAGAAGCTTTGGCTCGGGGATCCAGAGTTCGATCCCCCTTCCCGCTAGGTATGGTCCTCCTTTTATACTCTAAGGGGATACCACATGTGCTGCGAGTGCTACCTAGGGAGAAGGGAAAATATTCTCTATATTAATTACATGTCTTGTGCCTTAGCTTGGAAGCCGCATACACGTCGTCTCGGTCGTGGGGCCTACCACACCATGCCGCCTGACACGGGGGGCGCCCATGTCATTCACCATTTAATGGGTGAAGACTTCTGGGTTCTCGTTCACACCAGGAAACGGGAACCCGGGTCAGTTCAGAGTGGTTGGACCAGCTCTGACCGGGGTAAGAGGCTGTGAAGCCCCTCATTATTATGATGGGATGGGACGGAGCACGCCGCACGCCGCCTGACAAATTGACAGGGCGAGGGTACACAGCCGTCGTCCCATCGGTCATTCGACCGGTCACGGACCTGTCACAAATTGGTCACAGATCGGTTGAGTGCACTGCACGCCACATTAAATGCGGCGTGGTGCAACCGCTCAGGTCGCCATAAAAGCGGGTAGGTGAGCGCCTGGAGACGGCCATCTAACCCATCGCACGTGGTGACCTAGAGAGGTGGTCGAGGGAGCCCGACCCCTAGTCACAGGAGGGGGCGGCCGCCGCCCTACCTCGGGCCCGATCCCCCCTCGGGGGAGGGCCACGTGGCGCCTAGGGCAGCCTCCTCCCTCTAGTCTCGGCCAGGAAGTGGCCGCCGCCCTTCCTCGGGCCCGACCCCTCTCGGGGGAGGGCCACGTGGCATTGGGGGGCAGCCTCCTCCGTCCAATCTCTAGGAGGGAGTGGCCGCCACCCCACCTCGGGCCCGATCCCCCCTCGGGGGAGGACCACGTGACATTGGGGGGGCAGCCTCCTCCCTCTAAACATGATACCCCCGGGCCCATATCACCGACAAAATCTAACGGTTCAAAATTATTGAGAGTTACATACAAGTTACAGTGTAATTTAATTATATATAAGTTACAGTGTAATTATACTATGATTGTACTGTAATTACATCTGTCAAATTTTTAGGAGAAAATTTATCGACAAATATATAGCAAAGTTAAATAATTTTGTTGTAATTAAAAGACTATGTACTAGTCAAGAATCACTAAGTATATAAAAATATAATGATCTTTTATACTCCTTCCGTTCTCTAATATAATATAAGGGATAATGGTTGGATGGGACACATTATCCCTTATATTATGGGACAGAGAGAGTACTAAACAAGCAGTTCATGAGTTGGCTTGATAAGCTCACGGTTAAAAGTCCGACTCGGTTGGACTAATTATGATTGAGTTAAAAGATCATCCAAGTCAAGAGTCCAAGGGGCTTTTTTTTGGTTAATTGGATTCATGTCATTAAATACTAGTATAATTCGTCTATTCATAGCTATGCCATTGAAATTTTACAAAATTAAAACCGTGTCACTGTTATCATGTTTTCCATCCATCTCCTTCATTTTCCGTCTTCTTCCTTCTTTCTTCTATCTTCTTCTCGGAGTCAAGCCGGCGAACCAATCCTTAGAATCCTTGGAGCTCGAAGGAGGAGACCTCGCCGACGCAGGACACGGTGTCCATGACCTCGACACTGTTGAATCTGCTTGCGTCGTCGCCTGACCAGCGACTCATTGTCATCCCCAACCTCTCCACGTTGTTGCGGCTGATCTGCTTGTGTCGTCGTCGCACCTACACCTCGTCGCCACCCCAGACCTCGCCGTTGCTAGATCTGCTTGCACCGCCATCGAACCCATGCCTCATCGCCATTCTCGACCTCGCCGACGCCGGATCTACGCCTCATCGTCGTCCTCAACCTTGCCGACGCTGGATCTACTCGCGCTACCCTAGCTCGTGTTGAGCTCGTCGCCGCCACCACCAGGCCGCGCTTCTCCTGTCGAACCTGCAGACCTCACTCACTCGACCTTCGATGCCGCCGTTGTCACTCTGGCTCCGCGTCCGCCGCTCGCACTGTTATGGGCGGCTAGTTTCTTTCTTTCTTTTTTTTTCTAGAATGAGCTATGCTGGATCGGCATGCGACGCCTCCGGCCCACCTCTCGACCCCACCTGCCCGTACGTCGTGAAGACCCGTGTTGCCAATCCTTGGAGCTCGGAGGAGGAGAGGGAGCACTCCTTGGAGTCGAAGTCGAGCACCTCCAAGGCATGCGATGCCACCGCCCCACCCCCCATCCCTCGCCCGCCCGTACGCTGCGAAGACCCACGTCGTCTTCTCCTCCCAGTGGATCCACGCCGCACACGCCATCTTCTCCTCGACGCCGCCCTTTGCCATGGTTGGGTTCGTTCACCTCGCCGATGGCTGGTCGTGCACCACATCTGCTTTGGAGCTGGTTTGGTTGCTGCTAGCTGGATTAGGTAATTTAGAGAAGAAGACGGGAAAAAGAAGAAAGAAGACGAAAAAGAAAGGAGCAGGATGGAAAATGTGCCGGCAGTGGTACGGTTCTAATTTTGTAAAATTTCATTGGCACGACTACGAATAGACGAATTGTGATGACATTTTTTTAAATAGGCAAATTTACAATGGCATGGATCCAATTTTTTTCCCTCTCCCCGAAACCCCACATCGATAAAAGAAATAGGCAGAAACAAATGATAAAAAATGGCTGAGATGCCCAATTGAAAACAACCCATCAAGATACCTCTCAACTTGCTGTACACCTCTCAGTTGAAGTTGTTACTTCTCTGAAACATTTATGGGAGAGACACCCTATATGAATGGCAAGATAGGATACACCTAGATCCTTTCTGATCGCAAACCGTACCCCGACCACGCCACATGGCTGAAACCCTACTACAAGTGGATGTCACCCACAGACACAGGCATGGCAAGTGAGTGAAAATGGGGCTTGTCCATGCAATGAATGATGAGGTTTCCTCCTCCTCCTCTCCCTGATCATTAACACACCTTTGGATAAAGATGTGGCAACAACACACAGGTTGTCCCTGGAAAGACCACAGTAACAAATGTCCCCAAACCTCTCATCACATCACTTTGCTACTTACCAGCCTCCATTACTCATTCAGATGGTGGAAAGGATTCTCTTCTTCCAGGTACAGAGGGGGAGATCATGGCCAAGCTGGACATGCACAATAATGTGGCGGCTTGCCCTTTTGGTTTTTATATGGCCTAATCAAAAGGAAAGTTCTTGCACTGGCTGGCTGGCTGGCTGGCACACATTCTCTCATCTCCTTTGGATTTTGGATTGCCTTCTTTAATTGTATGTCTATCTATCTACAGCTTGCTTACTTTGCCAAATGCCCTGCCTTTGCTTTAGTTTGTTTGGTGACCTTTTGCTAACTGCCTGCGCCAGAGAAGCAGCATGGTTTATGCTCATCATTAGCAGCATAAACAATTGGTAGTACTTGTCTGCTTTTGGTTTGGCCTGCCGCCAGCAGCCATGCAAATGAGATGTAAAGATGAATTCTTATGCCTAATTAGGTATAGCATCAGTGTCTCAGTAAAAATGGGCAAGCAAATGGCTATGGGAGGTGAAAAATTTGTCCCGACACAGCGCCGCGTGACCAATTACCAAATGCAGAGTACTATCAAGAGCAACGACAAAACGGAAGGAGCACATGAACATGAAGAGTAACATGGTTGCCAATGACGACGACAAAAACGAAATGCTTCTCTTCTAAAAATTAACATGTTGCTGAAAGAGAATCCATGGATGCAATGTACAGACAGATATACAGATCAGCAACAGCTAGTCTTCAGTTCTTCCTTCCACAGTTCCCTCCCTCCTGTCCTGACCTCAAGAAGACAAGAAACATCACCATCTCATACTCTTCCCCCCACCTTCTCCCAGCTATCTCTCATAGAACAAGCTCACTTTGGTTTTAAGTAAACACATACAAATGTGAACCCCCCAGAAGAACAGCAAGCCAACAAATTAAAGAACAAAACCACAAAAGGCCACCTAAAAATCTTATTGTTCTCTTCTATGATGCAACATGTTCAAATGGTGGTGGTATGGACCTGTGGACCTTGGTTGGTGATCATATCTATAGAGCCAAATATCTCGAACCTTAGGCAGATTCAGAGGAGCTCTTGACCTTGAATCGGTAAAGAAGCTGCTTCTTCTTCTTGGATGCTGCATTGTCGACTGTGAGGACGATCTTGCCAGGCTCGCCAACCTTGAAGCTGCCCTTCATGATTGGCTCTTCATTGGCGGGCACCTTCCTTGTCTTCTGCACAATGACAGTGTAGCCACCCTCTGCATCAGGGGTGAACTCTGCACCGTAGCTCACCTCCCATCCAAGCACCCGAAGCTCCCACACAACCGTGGAGTTCTGCAATTATAGCACATTTCATACAGACCAAATGATTAGTATTTATTCTCTCATTGCATTGTGAATAGTGTAAGAATCAGGAAACAGGAACAAAGGTCAACCTCAGTAGCAGGAATCTCAACAGTTTCTTTGGATGAAGGTTTGATCGCAAGCTCTGTGACAGCATCTGAGGTGGAGAACTCGGTGTCATCCTCTTTGTAGAGGCCTCCGAATTGGACAGGGACTTGCTCAGGAGCAATGTATCTGTATCAAATAAGATAAATCAAGCAACACAGTGTAAGAAGATGGCATTTGGAAGTATGATGACATGAAAATTCAATTGCCTGTCATGCCAACCTGAAAAGGGTCTCTGCAGACTTGGCTGCAGTGCAAAAGATGATCTTGCTCTTGGTGCGTTGTGTGAGGAACGGACTCACCATTTTGTTAGCCGCGATGTACCACCATGGCACGTTGATGAAAATCTGCATGTCATCCACAATTCAGTTCATTCAATTCCACAAACATTTGAAAGGTCACTGCAATATCACCACAAATGTACCCTTGCGTGTCATTTGTAAACCTAGGAGCAAAAGGAGGAAGGGGTTGAAGGGAAAAGATCCCTATCTTGATTGCACATTTGCACAACCATATCTAGTCTAGTTATCGCAAGACAGGCACTAGTCAACTTCCACCCATTAATCGTCCAATCATACTGATCAGAAAGAAACATCAACAGCATATACAGCTAAAGATCCTACTAGCATCTTTAACCAAATTACATTGAGAAAACTAACTTTGATCAGGTACAAACATAAAAACTTCAAGTATTGAGCAAAGTGATTAGAATTTTGCGCTGATAATGATGAAACAATTCAGGAATGTAAAGATTGAGAAGTTATAGAGAAGTTAAACCTTCTTGGCGATGAACTCAGGGTAGTTGTCCTGGAGCAGGGCGAGCGCCTGGCGGGTGACGGTGCGATGCTTGCCGAGCATGGGCGGCGAGTTCTTGAGGTCGGTGACCTGCACCATGGAGCAGATGCCGCTGGGGGAGAAGTCGAGCTGGTCGAGGATGCCGCGCTCGAGGAGCTGGATGCGCCACTTGAGGAATCGCTCCCGCTTCTCCTCGTCGCCGAAGGCCTTCTCGTAGAGGTCCTTGTCCTGGAACTCGCCGTAGACGTTGTAGCAGACGGGGTGGCCCTCGCGGTCGGCGCCGCGGTAGAACACCACGTTCTCTAGCTCCGGCAGGCCGAGGTCGGCGGCCAGGACGGCGCCGATGCCGAAGCGCTTGCGCCACAGCACCGCCGCCTTGAGCATCGCCATGGCCTCCTTCACCTTGAACTCCCTGGCGCGGAGGAACTTGAGCAGCACGGTGTCCGTGCGCTCGTCGTCGCCGGTCAGCGGCACGCCCCAGATCAGCTCCTCCTTCGGCGCCGCAGCCTCGGCTTCCGCGGCCGCGGCCGCCGCCGGCTCGGACGCGGCGGCGACGACGACGGTCTCCTCGATGGCCTCCACCGTCTTGCTGGTGCCTTCATCCTCGGTGACAACGACGGTCTTCTCCTCCGTCTCCGGCTCGGCCGGCTTGGCTTCCTCCGCCGCCGCCTCTGCCTTGGGCTCCTCGGCCGCAGCCGGCGCCGCCGCCGCCGCCGCCTCCGCCTTGGGCTCCTCCTCCTTGGCGGGCTCCTCGGTCTTGGGCTCCTCCTGGGCCGGGGCCTCAGCCTTGGGCTCCTCGGTCTTGGGCTCCTCCGTGGCGGCGGCCTCAGCCTCGGCCTGGGCCTTGGGCTCCTCGGCGGCGGGGGCCTCGGCGGCCTTGGGTTCCTCCTCCTTGGCCGGTGGAGGCGGCGGCGGCGGGGGAAGGTCAAACTCGCCGGCGGCGAGCGCGGCGGCGACGAGCTCCTTGAGCTGGGCGAGCGCCGTGCGCTCCGGGTCGGGGAGCTCGGAGACGAGGTTGCTCTCCTCCTTGAACGACCCCGTCCCCTCGATCACCGCCGCCTCATCGCCCCCCGCGGCCTCCTCCGCCTCCTCCGCCTTCTTCTCCTCCTCCTCCTCCTGCTCCGCCGCCTTCTTCTCCTCCGCCTCCACCTCCACGGCCTTCTCCACCGCCACCACCTCCTCCGCCTTGCTCTCCGCCACCACCACCTCGGCGGCGGCGGCGGGGGTCTCTTGCTTCGCCTCCTCAGCCATCGCTGACAGCTACACGGATCGAGCGGCGCGCGTGGGAAGGCGACAGGAGAGAGGAGAGAGAGAGATGGACGTGGAGGTGGAGAGGAAGAGAGAAACGGGGAGAGATTTGTAGAGAGAGAAGTGGAAGGCGGCGAGGCAGCAGCTGGTGTAGCTAGCTGGTTTGGTTTGCTGGATGGAAGCGTGAGCTAAGCAAAGGCAGCTGTATGTAGTAGTACTAGGAGAGACAGACAGGTCGTGGGAGACTGGGAGGTGGGGCCCACATCGTGCATGGGATTAGCATAGCATATGACACTCCTTTTGAGTTTTGCCCTCTCACTCTCTCAATACTGTTTATAGTGTTTAATATTAGAGCAGGTACGATAATTGGGCTATAAGCCAATTATAAACCTATTTTAAAAAGATAAAGGAAAAGAGAGAAGAGAAGCGGGCTACAGATTTATAGCCAGTTACAGCACGGATTTTAAGACGTGACGTAATGTGTGTATGACAGGTGGGACTTCAAGACGTAATGTGTGTATGACAGGTGGGACCAAGTATTAATAGTGTAGTAAACAACTATTGTATGAATTGACTATTACATTAGATATAGATAATTTAGAGTTATTAGTGGGCTGTACTATTAAACTTGCTCTTAGTACTTCTCTCTCTAGTCCCTTTGCCTTTGCCCTAACGTTATCATTAGCATTGACAAGCAGGCCAGTAGCTGATTAACAGGTTTAACAACACCACCAGATCGTGTAGAAGCTGGAGAAAGATAGAGAGAGAGGATGCCTTGGGGATTAGAGGCGATTCAGATGAAGCTAAAATAAATTTTATCAAATTTTACCAATATTAAAATTTTGATAAGTTTATAATATTATCAAAATTTTATAAAATTTCTTATATATTTATGAAAGTTTGACAATAAATTAAATATAGGTATTTTTTTCGATAATCTCAACAGCACATTAGTCACCGCTTTGCCAGGGTCACATCGGCAAAGTAAGTGGCCGAGCACTGTCAAATTGCCAATCTCTGGTAGTAGTAGTAGTATTAAAAAATCACTGTGGCGGTTGTCATCAACCACTCATGGCCCATGACTCATCTCATCTCATCTCATCTTCATTATCCAAGCTGCAGGAGCAGGAGCAGGACTGCAGGAGGCGATCTAGACGACAACCCAGCTGGTCCAGCGTGCTTTATTTGTTTGCAGTGTTTATGATTAGCGTCTTTCTTAAACAAGTCCGGATCAATTGCAGCTTTGAAAACTGGCGATCAGAGATTGATCGAGGCATGAGTATAGTACAAATTAAGTACGGATGACTGTTGTTAATCGATGGATCAGTCTCGCCGACAGAAGAAGAAAGAAAAGCCGGCGAATTTGGGCGGGGTGAAAACTCCGCTTCTTTTCCGTGTCACGTCTTATGGATTAATGGAAGAAGTTGCAGTTTCATTTTCTGTCATTTTCCACCATTTTTTTCTGAAGAACAGAAAATGGTCAGAAACTCTCTCTTCTCTTTCTTTTCTGCGTTTTTTTGCTTTGTGTTGTCACCAAAGACACTAACCTTTCATATGGTCATCCGGTCTCATTTCTACGAAATTACTCGAAGATGACAAGTGTTTGGTCTGGTGTTGTGAATACTAACCTCCTGTTACACAAGAAATTTGTCAAAATTGTTCCTCAGTGCTCAAAAAGATGTGCTGAGCTATCAAAATTTGGAGCCAAGCACAATTAATTACCCCCGAAAATGACGCAGAATGCCCAAGAAAACTGAACCATACTTTTAAAGAAGAGTTTTGGTACACTAAACGGGACAGAGGTTTGACAAGTTCTGCAAGAACGAAGGCAACAAAACACCAGTCCGATTGACAGGTTCTTATTTTAACCCTGCTCTAATCAGTCTAGCTACAGTACGATGCCCAACCGAACTGATTCTACGTCTGATTGACAGATTAAAAGAATGATCACGTAATTAATTAAGATGAGTCATCAGGGAGACTGATTAGAGCCGGGTTAAAATAAGAACAGGAGGACCCTCGCTTCGCTGTAATGCCTACTGCTGCGGGTGATCACCACAAGGCTGAGGCTCTCTCTCGCTTTGACCCAACTGCGGAATCCAAAGGCCGCCGCACCTTGGTCGGCGCCGGAAACTGCGCCTCGAGTGTACTGAGAGCAGCAGGTATAGCATAGACCGGCTATAAACATATTTTAAAAATATAAAATAAAGAAAAACAGTAAGCTATAGATTTGTAGCCAGTTACAGCACAGGCTGTAAGATACATATATGTATGACATGTGAGACCATATACTAATTATGTAGTAGTACATGTTAATAGGTAACTATCGTATGAATTAGCTATAAAATTGACTAAAGATGATTTTAAACTTGCTCTGATAGTACTCGTAAGTTGTAAACAGGGCTCCTAGCTGCGTGCTGTGACCATAAAGACCTGATCGCCTGAAACCTCACCAAGTGTTTTTTACTAAAAAAAATATCATCTAATTTTTTACAGAAATTTTTGTTTTTAGTAGATAACGTTTAATAGATAAGGTTGCTGAGTTTTGGGCACACGTTTTATTTAAAAGTTTTATGCAAACACAAAAGATATAAATCATGTTTAAAATACTAATAACTCGCAACAAAATAAATAGTATTTATATAATTTTTTAATAAGATGAATGGTTTTAAAAGTTAATGTCAACGTGTGTTAAATAATTGTCTTGGATTTTCTCTACTTTAAAAGACGGTGTAGTAATAAATTTGTCCTGTTTTCACTAGGCTACTACTAGTACATTTCCACGAGTCCATCTCATTTCGACCATTGCTGATCACCGTGTGTTGTTTTGTTCGGTAGCAATAGGAGAAACATGTTGTGCCATGTTCCAGTTGGTGAAGATTGATACATTTTCCTTTTTGTCTTGCTTGTTTCACGTCATGCTTTCCGTTCAGAGGTCAGCCAGACGTTCATGTGGCATGGCTCTCTCTACCGTTGTAGTACCACAGTACTAGTTGGCTGGTTGCGTATTATATTGGTTTATTTATTGCTAGGCAGGAAGGAATAGTATGGAGCATGTGGAATTAAGAGGGTGTTGGGATACAAACAAAAATTTGAGCAATTTTATTTGTACTTGCTTGAACTGCTTCCTCTCTGTTACAGGCCCTGTTTGGATTCTCCGGAATTTTATCATTTAGGAGGATGATAAAACCCATTCTATAACCCATGGGCTATTTTGTGAGACGAATCTAATAAAGTATATGAATCCATGATGCTACAGTAATCATCCGCTAACCATGGATTAATATACCTCGTTAGATTTGTCTCGCAAAATAGCTAAGGGTTATGAAATGGATTTTATCAGTAATCTATGTTTAATACTACTAAATAACAAGATTTCGGAGGGCCGGAGGATCAAAAAAGGCTATTGTATTTATTTTGTCCATAACTCCATATTACTGAGGTCTAGTTTAGTTACCAACTTTTTCTTCAAACTTTTAACTTTTCCATCGCATCAAAACTTCTCTACACACATAAACTTCTAACTTTTCCATCACATCGTTTCAATTTCAATCAAATTTTCAATTTTGACGTGAACTAAACACACCTTGAGCTACTAGTAGCTTACACCAATTTGGTAGTAGAAGTTATTAGGTATATGTAGGCTCGATCGATTTCCTGGGATCGAGAGCTTCGATTCGTTTTCTTGATTGATGATTGATCACTTCGCCACTCGACCGCCTGTTATCATGTTGCATGAAATAAGTTATGGAATTATATGGATTGTTATTATTTTATTAGAAAATACTACAGGACAGTGTTCTATTCGAAGGAGATGATACCTTTAAAGCATCACCTAGTATCTGATAAGTATCGGCTCCGTTCGGACGGGATGATATCTCTGAGATATCGTCTGATATTCTATAGGTATAGGATTTATTTTGTCAGTTATTAATGCTAAGTTATCAGGATTTAGTACACGGCTTCTAAATTTCACGGACACCCTGTAGCCTACCTGTATTTTTTTTCGAACAGTTTATCGTCATTTCTTTTTTTTTTTCTTTCTAGACGAGGCATGGCTCTGCTGCTGCTTGCAGAATGCAGAATTGCAGATCCTAACGGTTGTGTGCTCGCGCGAGCTGTTGCAGCCTTTGGCACCGGGGCCATCGGTTAGATATCCCCGACCGACTCTTGTAACGGTCGTGGCTTGTGCATGCAAGCTGGGGTTAATTTTTTTTTTTTGAGTTAGCTGGGGTTAATTTTGGTCCAATGGCATTTTTTTTTCTCCTACCAGAAAACGATCGGTAAAAGCTATAGCAAGAAAGAAAGCAAAACAGGGGTAAAGACCGGCAGTACCACTAGCTGGTACGAAACGGTGACATATGCGTGTGCGTAATTAATTATTTCAGGATCACTATGAGGATGATTGAAATGTGAGGATTTTATAATCGCAAAAAAAAAAAGCTTTTCTTCTTCTTCTTCTTCTTCTTCTTAGAAAAGGGCTGAAGTACTCATGAGGAATTTACCATCTAGATTTTGTAATCGAAAAAATTAAATAGGATGAACTTTTAAGGAACTTACCATCCATTATTGATAGAGAAGAAAATGATGAGACAACATTTTCGTGCATTGCTCTTGGCAGCTCTCTACCAGCCGAGAGCCGAGATAGTTAACATTCTTAAAATTTGAATCCAGATTGGTGTATTGCTCCTGGTAGCTCTATGTCAGTCGAGCTAGTTACTGTTCTTAAAAATTGTTAAAGTAACAAGAAGAAATTAGCATCCATTATTTAAAGAGAAGAAAATGGTGAGGTAACCTGCGACAGAGAGGATTTGTACCCATACTATCGAGTTGCTCTTGGCAACTCTCTGCCAGTCGAGCTAGCTAACATTCTCTTTTTTTAGACTGAAATGTAAGAAAAAAAATAAATGTGAGGGTTTTTAGTCATCTTTATTCTCTAGATTTGGGGAGGAAGGAATTGGGGACAGGCGGTCATATGTCTACTTAGCGGCGATGGGGACGATGATGTCCTCAACAAGCCTAAGGTCCGGCAACACCAAAACTCCAACGAAGGATCTACTGGTTACGAGTTTAGGGTTGGGATTGATGGTGGAGAGGGATAGGAAGACAATGAGAACGATTTTAGAGGGATAGGTGACGGTTAATGACGGGGTAAAGACAACGACAGTAGTTAGTAAGCAAGGGCGACAAAGGTGGATATGACAGCACGAAATAGTGAAGATGGGGAAGGACCGGCAAGGAAAGGGCCTCATGTCATCATAGTTGGAGAAGAAGGGCAACGGAGGTAGGAGGGGAGGGGGGGGAGAGGATGGCGTTCATCACTTGGGACACAAGGGCAAAAACAATGGGAGTCAAGCAGTGGTGGCCAAAGTTGAGTCGTGCTCGTGCGAACGTGACTGTCTCGAGGAGAGGAAGGAAAGAAATTACCGGGGGTGGTGGAGTGTGGGGGTGGGGGTGGAGGGGGCAATGCATCTTAATACAATCCTACATATCTGCTAACATGACCAAAATTTATGTATTTTTAAGTAAATTGAAACCTAGAGAACTGCAAGCACTACAACATAAACTCATGAGACATTTTTGTACTCCGACATTTTTCAAATACTTTAAAATACTATAGAGGCATTTTATAAAATGTTTGTATACCTAGCAACATTTTAGAGGCATTTTTTTGTTTGTAAGAGGCCAGGTAGAGGCATTAGATTGTGCTACAACCATAGTAAACCAATGAAAAAAAATATTTTCTCATGCTATTACCTCATGAAAAAATCATTATATTCTTCGTTACATTGGCTATCCCAACCTCATCATGTCATTATTGAAACATACATGCCTTGTGTATTTATAATAGGTAAGCATATATTGGCATTCTAAAAGTGTCTTTATTGATGTTAAAATGCCTCTATATATAAGGTAAAATTTAAAGTGCCAAAACGATATCTTTACAAGATAAATTTTATAAAATGTGTTCAAAATGTCTATAACGTGCATCTACAATAAAAATATTCTGTGCAATTTTAAGCTACCTCTAATAAAAGAAAAGTGCCTCTACAACCCGTCGTAGACCTGGCCTATGCGCATGCAGCTTCTTCTTCCCTTGCCAAAGTTAAAAAGGAGAGAGAAGAAAACAATTCTACTACCAAACTAGCTAAGAGCATCTCCAACAGCTTCTCCATCAGACTCTCCAAGTTAAATTTTGGCAACTTCGGCAGAAAATAGCACTCCAACAGACTCTCTACTCAGATGGCCAAGTTAAATGACTGGCCAAACTCCTCTCCCAACTAGCCAAATTTAGCCATCCAAACATACTAGCCAAATGTGGGCCCCACCATCTCTCTCCTCTCTCACGCCATCCTCCCTCTCTCTCCGTACCCGTGCGGCCGTGCCCGCCGTCGCGCCTTCGTCGTCCCCAGGCCGCCGCCCCGTCGCCATCTCCCCCAAGCCGCCGCCGCGCCGGCCGCCGCCCGCTACGCCGCCTCCGCCGTGCACCGCTCCACCGCCGCTCGCCGCTACGGGAGGCTTAGACGGCGCCTGCCCCGCCGCTCGCCGCAGCCATCGCCCTCCGTCCGCCCCGCCGCAGCCCGCCGCCTCCGCTCGTCGCAACCGCGGCATTCGCTCGCCGCGTCCGTCGCCCCGCCTCCGCCCGTCCCACCATGGCCATTGCTTGCCACAGCCGCTGGCCTTCGCTCGCCTTCGCCTGCCCCGCCGCTCGCTGAGCCGCCGCCCGTCGCCTCGCCTCCGCCCGTTGCCCCACTTCCGCCCATCGGCACGCAAGTCGTCGTCGCCGTCCGCCGTCCCCGCACCGAGGTAGTAGGCACCGTCCGCCGTCGCCGCACCGAGGTAGGTGCGCCAATGGGGAAGGGGAAGTAGTACTGGAGGGAGAAGGGAGATGTAGTATGGCTATGGGCGGGATAAAAAACAGGATGGAAGAAGGTTTGTTGAGGCTGACATATGGGTCCTATTTGTCATTGACTTGTAATGGAGATAATAGATGGAGAGGCTGTTGGAGTAAACAAGAGTTTGACTTGCCAAATTAGATGAAGAGTTGGCCAAATAAATATTTGGAGAGTCAGAATTAGAGAGGTTGTTGGAGATGCTCGCTGTTGCAAACCGCCGATCCAATGAGAGCAGGTATAATAGCAGGCTATAAGCCAGCTGCAAATATATTTTATGCTGATAAATGAGGAGAGAGAAGAGCAGCGGGCTACAGATTTATAGCCAGCTATAGCACGGACTCCAAGATGCGGTGTATGTATGACAGGTAGGACCAGATATTAATAGTGTAGTATGTAACTATTGTATGAATGAACTATTAGATTGACTATAGATGAATTGGAGCTAGTAGTTGGTTATATTATTAAACTTGCTCTGAGGAGCTGTTTCCAAACTGGATCGAGCAGCTAGAAGTTGGCAAGATCCTCGGACCAGTTCAACCATTTCACTCCATCAGATGCCTTGCAATCAGCTTGTACGACACATTGCTTTATATTAATTAAGTAAACCAAGTGGCTGCCACATTATAATTCCCAGGTCCTACCTGCGCATTATCATCCCACAAACCAAGTATTTTAAGCGAAAAGCATCCAAACAAATGTGATCAGTACGTAGCTCCCAGCTCCTAAAGTGAAGTGGAGCAATGATTTGGGGCATAAAAAGAAGGCCGGAATTGAGACTTTGTAGATCACCTCGGATTGTGACAGGTGACAACGAATTAATTACTAGCTAATCATGCTAGGTATCAGCTGTTGGGGAAGAATAAAGCCGTGGTATACCAATTACACGCAGGTTGCTAGCTTAGCTGTTCTATGCCAGAGAGCAAACCCCAGCTGCTGCATTTTCTTTCTCCAAAGTGATTTCCAACATGGTACCGTATTTTGGTTTTAGATAATCTAGTCCAGCTACATGCTAGCTAGCGCATACAGCATTACAGCAGACACCAACCTTAACCTTGTTGATTAGTTAGCAATTAGCAGCACATTATTACATTATTTCTTCATGTGGATATGTATATGATGTGAACTCCACTACTGATGAAAGTCTGAAACCCTGAATAATCATGCAATGCATGGGCTGGCCTGCCTGGCCCCAAGACATGTATATTGCTCCTATCTACTACAAAGTGCTAATGATCCCTAGCTAACGTCTAAATGTCTAATGCGTTGTGCCGGCCATGAACACAACCACCGAGCCCACATGATTCATATCTCCAGCTCTGGATTCCATGCGTTTTTCTTCTCTCTCTCGCCCCAACTACGCCATTGCAAGAAGCAGCTGGCTGCTGGGGCAGCTAGAGCAATAGGATTATATGCTAGCCTCTAGATATTTAATTTAATCGCTATCAGTGTACACAGGTTACTATTTATTATGTTAAGACAGATGATTAAGTCATTAAGCACTGTAAGTAGTACAGATACAGCATCAGCGACGACTTGTTTATGTATGACAGTGATCCCCGTGGATTTAGGTAGGTCACACACCGTCACACACATTGGCGAAATGAGTCTGATGAAGTGAACCGCTGCCTGCAGTCAGAATTGCAGATGGAAGCAGATAAATATATATGTATTATCCGTTTAACTCACTGGGGTCAGTGTTTAGTCGTCACTCCGAGGTTGATGTCAATGGTGGTTTTGAAGAAGCCCATCCCGGTTAGGTTTAGACGTTACGCAACATCTGGGTGGAAATTAAACTGACGGCGATATACTAGTTTCAGATAAGAAAATGATGGACAACGATGTTTATAATTGTGCTATTGCTCCTGGATTTGTCTGACCTACACCTGCAGGCTGCAGATTTTTCTCTCACAGGGGTTGGTCAGTTGGCGGCATCAACGACTACTCGAAAATCAGCAGAGCTTAATTTGCTGTAGTACGGCAGCCGGCTCGCAGGCAGGCCCAGAATTCGTTTTGCTCCTGTACTTGCTGGAAGGAACGATGTAGGTAGTTGGGCCATATGGGCCGTACGGCCCGTGAATTCTTTGTACAAGCACCAGCTGCTGGAGTAGCTCACATGGCCTGTAAAGTCTGTTTCTTTCAAGTCAGAACGGCCCGTGAATTCTTCCTCCACCTTTAAAGGAATAAGTCTACTTGGCTTCCCTTATCTCTTACCCTGGGTCAAATCATATCCATCAACCATAAAACCGGGTATATCCCTCATCTCTTACCCTTGGTTAAGGGATGCGACTCGAACGATGACAAGAGTTGAGGGAGATAAAATAGACTTATTCCACCTTTAAATGACCTCTTTCTTGATATGTAACGAACTCTGAACAAGCTCCATCAAACTCCCTTCCACGAACTCTGTGGTGTTTTCCTATTTAGAAGGATGGTCAGGGCAGCAGTAGTCCGTCAATGACCCAGTGGCTATGAGCGGGCGAGGCAGTGATGACGTTGTCTCGACTACGGGCACGGGAGAGAGAGGGGAAGTGAGCCAGTATTGCTAATGGTAAAAGCTTGTCTTTGGAGTGGTTGCATAGGTGACAACAAACCTAGCCATGGGAGCTAACGGAGACAGAGGAGGATGGTGACACGGAGGCACTGGAGTTGGGGAAGATGAAGAAAACGCATGGTACATTAGGGTTACAAGGATGCCCCATGTATAGTTGCATGTGCTAAAGGTGACATCGTCGAGGCGATGTGTAGTGTAGCACAACACAGCGGAGGTGCAGGTATGATGTTGCTTCAAGCTTGTAGCACTACAGCCTAGGGCTTCACTGCATCGAATAAAATGAAGGGGATAATAAGGAGACGAAGGGGAATCTGGACGTTTCGATTTAGATCAACTGGTTAAAAAGATCGAAATTGCTAATTGTCATTCGATAGAAAATTGAGGCTAAAATCTTGCAAATTTCTAACCTTCGGATTTAATTTTTGATTCGTACTTCGACAACCCTTGTTCCTTCTCCAGCTCTGGTGACCTCTTCTCCTCTAGCTCTAGCGAAGCTTCGGTGATCGACGATAGCCCAAAAAATTACGGTTTAGGGTCTCAGGTTAGGATAGGGGTAGGGGGAGATCACCAAGCTTAGAGGGATGACAGTGGAAAGCGGCGGCCCGACGGTAGGGAGCTATAGGAATGGATGTGAGCGGTGGACAAGTATTGTTGGTGGGGACAAAGCGAGGAAGTGGTTAGGAGGAGGGGGCTGGCGGCGGAGAAGCACCGAAGATAGGGAAGATGGCATTGATGGGGCCGCCTTGTTGGCACCTATGTTACCCGGATACGTGGATACGGATACGGATACGCGATACGGGGATACCGGGATACGGCTATTTTTAAAAATTATGGATACAGGGATACGTGTATATATACATATAAATAATAAAAATCAATGAACTCCTGAAAGAAAATAGCAGAACTGATTAAGCCCAAAATAATGAACATGCCAATAATTCAGAGTTAACTAAAGAAAGCAATACACAGATATATCGAGCATAGCTTTCAAGTACTGCGGTACTAGTACTTACTGGACCTCTAAAAGTCACTTACGGCTACTATGGGTGCCCAAAATTAAAAAAATAATGTTATCGCCCAACATTAAGATCCTGGATGCACTATTAATCTTGAGTTTCCAATTTCATAATCTATCGGATCTCTGAAATAGTAATATGGCAGTTGTTTGTTCCGAAAACAAGAAAGGAGAACAAGAATAAGGACAAAAAAAATCATTGCAGATCAAAGAAGTGATTTAACTCAATACTCACGCCTACCTCGCTTGAACCACCAACCCGTGCAGCGATGGTGCTGTGCCCAGCAACCAGAGGAATGCACTTGGCGGCGGCGGCGATTCCCTTCTCGACTGAGCTTGACGGCGGCAGCGCGATTCCCTTCTCGGCGACGCTTGACGACGGCGGTGATTCCGTGCTTAGCGTCGCACGCCGGTGGCGTCCGTGCTCGGCAGCGCGCAGCGGCAGCATACCCTTGTTGCGCAGCGGCGGTGCAGCGGTCGAGGACGACGGCGCCGTTGTGCACAAAAAGATGGGAGGCGGCTAGGGTTGTTATCCCGCAAGGAGGAGAATATTGGGCCGTATATTGCTCGTATCAGAGAAGTATCCTAATTATTTTATTTTTTTAAAGTCGGAAAAACGGAGGATACGTACGGGATACGTATCAGAGTATCCTGTTACGTATCTGATACGGATACGCTCCTTCCCAGCCGTATCAGGGTAAGGTAGGTTGGCACCCCTTGAGGAGGAGAGAGGGAGGGGAAGGAGAATGGCGGGGGTGTCGCCGGTATCGTGGAGATCGAGAGAGTGATTGGTAGAATGAGTAAACGATGCCATGATGGGGGTGGGAAGAGGATAAGGTAGAATTATTGTAGCAGCATAAATCTTAAAACAATCGAATGGTCCAAAATTTACAAGATTCTAGAAAGTTTTTCTAATAAACTTGTAACACGTCTCTACGTTGTAATAGGCCAGGCCTATATAAATAAGGATATGTATAAGTGTGATTGGAGGATAAAAGATCATATGTGGTGTATGGACGTGTTGCGGGAATGCGGGTGATCGCAGGAGGGAATGGATGGATGACGATTCCGCTTTTTTTTTTTTAATATAGTAGAGAAATCACATGGACAACTAAAAAGGTTTCGTGTTATTTTTGGAGAGAAATATGCCACAGCCAGAGTGACACATTGAAAGCTCCGACTCCAAAACATGAAACGAAACTATTGAACTTACAATACTCAACTACTCATTTCTCAAGTGCAATGCAATTCCCATGTGCATTACACATTTACACAAGCAGTAACATAGTCAATAGTATAAATAGAACCCCTGTCCAATGTCTACGATCGAGCGAACAGTTTGAAACGGAAGAAAGGATGATCAGGCGAGCAGGTGGTCGTGCAGCCACCCCCGCATCAGCGCGAACGCGTCCTCGGCGTCGCCGTCGTCCTCCAGCGACTGCGGCCGGTGCGCGAACCCGTGCCCCCTGCCGGCGTACACGGCGGCCCTGGCGCCCCTCGCGCGGGCCTCCAGCGCCCGCACCGTCTCCACCCCGCACAGCGGGTCGCCGTCGCCGCACACGAACAGCACGGGCGCGGCGAGCCGCGGCGCCAGCGACGCGTCCATCCGGGACCCGTAGAAGCAGACCCCCGCGCTGTAGGCGCCGGCGCCGGCGCCGCCGTCGCGCGCCAGCGTCTCCACCAGCCGGCCGCCCCCGTAGCAGAACCCGATTATCCCGAGCTTCCTCGACACCCCCGCCGCCGTGAACTCGTCCACCAGCCAGCTCGTGCACCCGTCGATGTCGCCCGACACCCGCTCCGGCGCGTGCCCGGCGAGCCACGCGTCGAAGCCGTCCTTCTCCGCCTTCTTCCACGGGCTCCCCCGGAACAAGTCCGGCACAAGAACACTGCGTGCATCGAGCGACGAGCAACGAGAGTTGAAAGAAGCGAGGAATTGATGAATCCGTGAGGAGGAGAGAGAGAGAGAGAGAGGGGCGGCGCGGGTGTAATTTACTTGTAGCCGTGGCACGCGACGCGGTAGGCGAAGTCCCGGGTGGCGGAGTCCTCGAAGCCGAAGACGTCGGAGAGGAGGAGCACGCCGGTGCCGTTGTTGTTCTTGACGGCCTTGAGGAGGTAGGCGCGGACGCCGTCGCCCTCGCCGCCGCCGTCGTCGCCGTCGCCACCGATGACGAGGTCCGCGCCGCTCACAAGCTCGCACGCCTCGTCGTCGTCGACGCTCGCCACCTCGGTCCGGCCGCCGCACCGCCTGGCGACGTCCTCCCAGCTGCCGCGGCGATGTCTCTGCACGGGAGCTGGGAAACCGTTACCGTCAGAGCGCGACACGACAACCGCGAGCTCGTCGTCCACCCGTCGCACAGCCACAGAGTGGATAAGAAGAAGAAGAAACGGATCGAGCTAGCTAGCTCGTGGTACCGTGCTGTGCTGCTGCTACTCACAGTCACAGAGGACGACGACGTGCGTGCGGCCGGCGCGAGCGCGAGCGCGGCGCCGCGGCCCAGCGGACGAGCGGCGAGAAGGCGGCGGCGCGGCGCCCCCGCCGCCGCGTACGGTGGCGCGGTGACCGCGGCCGCCATCGCCTATCCGAGGAGTTCTCCGGGAGGAAGCTGGAAGCCTGGAACGGATAGGCCGCCCTGTCTCGGCACAGCCACGCGTCCAGATATTTTTCTTCCCTCGCGAGTCGCGATCACTCCCGCGCCGCGCGCGCTCTGGAGTTCGTCGTGTCGTGGTCGTGGTCGCGGACGAGCGCTCGCGTTGCGACGGCGAAGCGGATGGGAGTGGGGCCGGCGGGAAATCCGACGGCTACGGCGCCGCGCCGTGGATTTTCCCCACCGGATGGCGAGGATTTCGCGCGTTCTAATCGAAGGGAAAATATGGCCCAAGATAGTTGTTGGGCTTGCACTGGCTGAATTGTGGAACACGGCCCATACAAGATATCACGGGCTTTCGAGTTGTCACAGGCCGAGAAAAGAAAGTTCGGAGCTGTACGGGGGATGCATCATTGTACCATGACTACAGTCTACTGAACAGACAGACAGTTAGTGCGATCGATCGATGCACGTTGCAATGGTCTTGGGTCAGTGTACCTGTGCACGACCACTCACGAGTATTTGGTGAACTAACATAGGACAAAGGATCTTATTCGAGAAACATAGGAGAAAGGAGACCCCTATAATGATATTATTTGGTTGTTGCCTTGCTGGTAAAAAGAAAAAAAATGAAAAACAAACCGGGGCGTCAGAATTCTATAGCTCTAGATTATCAATTTCTCATCACCGATGCATTCGAGGTCGATCGCTTTATGGATGGCAACGCACTCTTGCATTGGTAGTTCAGGCCCGTAAGTCGGAGGGTTACCGAGCAAATTGAAACCAACTGGTTTACCCGCGGTAAGCCAGGATCAGGCAGGACTCATCCTGCCATTAGGTAGACAAGTAGACAACCAAATCCACATGGCTCATGCAGAACAGCAAAGCGACCTTCTCTCACACCTGTTTTTTCCAACACCTTCTTGGCAATTCAATTGGGTCTCAATCTCATGGACCAGCATTCTTTTCGTACCCGCTGGTCCTTGGTCAATAGCTGTCCAATTCCTTTCTTGCAGTCGGTTGCGTCACGTACGAAACAGACACTACATTTCTGCAGCGGACCACGGCGATGAAGAAGGCCACAACATCACACTGGAATATGGCAAGAGTTAATGTAGCAAAATCAATCTGTTGCAAAGCCAAAACGACAATAAAGTTTGATGCTAATAAACACCCGCACCAACTTCAGCAACAACAAACATCGCAAGCCTGAGAAGTACAACTTCAGCAAGAACAGCATGAGTGCATGACCACTGAAAAAAGAAGGCCGAGTGCTTCAAGAGGAATAAGCACACAGAAATGCAAAACATCATCATCCAACAAGGTAGTACATGATTACATGAAGAAAATAACAAAATTGGCACAAATCCATAAACAAAATACACTGAAGATTAGCTTGCGCCTGCCTATTGTTCTTACCCCCAAGAAACACGACATTAACAAACTCTGCCCCCCAAAACTCTAAGGGGTCCAGTCAATCCCTTCTTTCTGCCTATCTGAGCAAATAACATTCGAATGGACACATTATTCCCTGGCCGCTAACTTGCCTCTAATTTACCAACTCCTTAAGTATATTCACATCTGATCTGATGCTAATCAGTAGGGAACTGAATGGAAGAGAGAAACAAAGTTACAGGGTTTCCTCCATTTTCTTTTGTTCTCAATGCATTGGGCTCAAAGGAGCATATCAGACTTGGCAGGCAATCTCCTGTAGAAGTTGAAAGGCACAGAGGGCATCCTGCTGCGGAACCGGGGGTGGCGCAACAGGTATAGCATTGCAATAACCAGCAGAACCTGGAATGGTGTCACATACAGCACAATGGCAACAACCAGGGACAAGAATATGAAGATGGCGGTGGCCCGAGGGTCTCTCCAGCTAAGCAAAGCATGGGCTCTCTCACCTTGTGTCGCCAGGTCACCAACGACTGTTTGCACACGACCTCCAACACTCCTTAGTCTATCGTAGCGCATTCTTACAATGTCCGCTGGCCTGCTGCTAGGGAATGAATCAAACTCCTCATCAAGCTCATCTGGGTTTGTAAACTCAGCATGGCATAGCTTAGTGTCCATGTAAGGTGGATGCCTTGGCCTGTAACGGTAGTTCCATAATCCAATCATGAACATGTAGAGGAAGATGGTAGGCAGGATGAGCTCTGGGTAGCAGATCAGTATTAGAAACAACATATGCACCAACACGGTTGTAATTGGGTTTCGCCAGCTTCTGATGCCATCATACCACTTGGCCGTCGCTGCAAAACCACAGAACAGCGAGGTGATACGGTAGAAGTTGGCCTTGCTGCGGCGGAGACTGAACATGTGCGATCCAACATCGAGCATGTACTCCACAACCTCCCTGCGAAGTGGAGGCTCGGCACGGCTAAGCCTCGCCGCGACAATCTGCATTGCCTGGTGCCTCAGGTAATCCAACTGCATCACTGAGATTGGCTGTGTGTAGTGCATCTTTGGCAGCAATGGACGGCCATACAGCGCAATCATGTTCACCCATGCCGTACATGTAAATCGCACAGCCAAATGCAACTCTCCAGTCTTCTTAAGGCCACTGGGCTTGAGAGCCAACAAAGGGTAGAAATGGGTGTACACCCTGTCAGTCTCCAGGGTCGAGAGCCGGATTCTCACCTTGCCGATACTCTCATCCCGGGCATCACCATTCTTGCCAATCTGGTTATTGTCAAACACCACCACTGTGATCACCGTGCAAGGATCAAACACCTCCCAAGTATACTGCTCATTCCACTGCGGATTCAGAGTGTTGAGAATGGTTCTCGTGCGCACCCACTTCGGTCCATACTTGGCAACACAGTAAGCATCGGTGGTGCGCCCATCTTTCCCCTTCATTGGTATCAAGTTTCGTGCTCCAAGAATCCCCAGCTCAAGGATCCCAATGCTTGGCTTCCGTGTGTGCTTCGATGATGGCTGGAGATCACTACTGTAGTAGGTGGACTCATCAAGAACATGGTACCCAAAGTCCAGCGACATCCGAAGCTGTATCTTGCTCGCGAACTTGCCTTCCTTCTTGTCAGGATCGTCGCTGGGGCGCGCGAGGCTGTACCACCGCGGCTCCACCGGCTTGCCGAAGTGGTCGTGGCGCGGCATTGCGGCGTTGAGGGGCAGCATGATGCGGCCGAGAGGCTCGTCGCGGCCAGGCCCGACGCGGTCCTCGACGGTGACGAACAGCGGCTCGTCGAAGGGCTCGGACACGACGAACATGAACTCCTCGTTCCAAATCGGGTTCAACGTGCCAGGCGGCGCGCCGGGGCGCGTGCGCCGCACCTGCCCGGCGAGCTGCAGCTTGACGCAGGCGTTCGCGGGGCGCGACGCGTCCAGCGGCACGAGGTCCTGTGCTCCGATGGCGGCGACGCGGAGGTACACGAGCTTGGGGGAGAAGTATACCTTGGCGCGCGTGGAGGCGACGGCGCCCGGGCCGGCCGCCGCATGGGCGTCGGAATGCCAGGCGTCCGGGAAGGCCTCGTCGGCCTGGGTCCCCAGCCACACGGAGAGCATGATCTCGCCGCGGGTCTTCTCGCCACGCTTGTTCTCGATCCGGTACCACTGGGGAGCCAGCGGGGAGTCCGGCGGCACACGGATCGGCACCTCGGAGAGGTCGAAGCCCACGCGGCCGATGAGGTCGTCGACGCCGGCGAGATCTTTGGCCTTGACGGCCACCTCGAGCACGTGCGCCTGGAGGTGCGTCGCGGAGAAGGCGAAGACCTGCTTCCACGACGGGTTGTGGTTGCCGCCGAGGACCGGCGTGGTGCCCTTGAAGTTGCCGAGCTTCACCTCCACGAAGGGGTCGATGGTGCCGGCGGCGGAGACGGCGGGGAGGTCCTTGGCCTTCACCACGTGCACGTAGAGGAACCGCATCGACTCGACGAGGTCGTAGGTGGACGCGATCTTGCCCGCCGCGGAGGCCGCGGCGGCGGAGGGGTGGAGGCCCGGGATGTTGAACCGCGGCCGCAGCACCGCGGCCAGCGGCGGGCGCGTCTCCACCAGGCCGAACTGCTGCGGCGGGGGCATCGGGCCCCCAGGCCCCGGCATTATGAACGGCCGCGGCGGCATTGCTCCCTTCATCTCGGCGGCGGCGGCGGCGGCGGCTCTTTGTTTGCGGCGTGCTCGGTGGGAACGCGGCGTGGGGAGCGTGTCCTTTGGGCCTCGCCTCTAGTGTGGCATTCCGCCGAACAGTTGCTTGGTGGTGGCGTGGGGGAGCGCCGCAGCGTGGGTTACTGCTGCGGGGGGATCTGTACCACCATCACCAACCAACCCTACCCGTCGGATCCCCATCCAACGCCCCGCACCCAACCCTACGTTTCCAAAACCTGACCCTAACCCACTCACCCCACCGCTCCACCGCCCGCCCGACCGACATGCGGGCCACCACGGAGGTGGGACCGGGTCGTCAGTGGGGAGGTAGGTACGCTGCTCCCGGTACATACGTGTCGGTGTAAGGGGGCGGGTGGTTGGGCCCACGGCCTCGGTTCGCAGCAGCAGGAGGAGGGAGGCAGGGGCGGCGATGTGGTGGACAGCTTGATGCGTTGGATCCTCTGTGTCTGCGCGCTGCGATCCATCGGGAATTTGGGCTTCTCCCCCCTCCCAGTGGTGGTGGGCCGGCGGCTGGCCCGCAACGTGAGCGTGCTGTTTCGCTTTCCGCGCGGCTCGGCTCTTCTCTACTCACATGGGACGGACGGACGGACGGACGGACGGACGGGGGCTAGCTAGAACGTGTAGAGCGTGCATGCGGTGGTCTCCCTGCCTGCCCTAACCATCCGAGCTGCTGGTGGCTAATTTTTGGTGATTTCGTTTCTACTGTACTACTATCTCGTGTTACTGCTGGAATGGAAACGGGGCCACCTGAGAGATGATTGGCGATTTGACATTCCCTGTGGCAGGTCGTAGAATCCCGGGTAATCATGATGGTTCATGCGAATTTAATGGCCGCATTGGTTGTTCATGGGTTTTTGTGTGTGGTTCTGAAGGGAGTCCTTTCGTTGGGTGATGAGTGTAAAATTCGAAAAATCTCTTACTAGGGTAAAAGAATTTAAAGGTTCTTTTTTTTCCGTAGTAGTAAAATTTCTATAAAATATAAGATATAAAATTTTATTGTAGAATCCTAAAATAAAGTAAGTACTTTTTTAAGTACAAGCCAATATAGTTCTGGACCTTCACATAGCAAAGTCAATTTTCTTAGTATTATAATATGTAGATAAAAAAATAATTAAGGATATTTATGCTGAAATTTTGGTTTTTATTATAAATTATCTTATTTTTGTATTACACTGCAAACCTTTTGGTCTACTAAAAGTTTATCTATAGTATTTAAAATGTTAGTGGTGGTATCAGTACAAATATTTAGGTCCTACACTCTGTACTATTACCCCAGCTCTCAACACTGTTCCACTGTTGGTTCTCCTAAAATTTTAAAATCACCTACTTTTTTAATCAAGAAAATTGTAAGAGTACTTTTCAGATTAAGTATATGCTTAATTGACTTAATAAATTAGAAACTTAATTTATTTTCTGTAACGCACTGGCTCTTCGCTAGTAGTTAATAAATTAGATAGTTCTAACTTATAATTCGGTCAAGTTAGAGCAGTGGTCATTGATTATTTCACCTATTCGTGCCTAAATATTCTATAATTCATATTGATAACTTGACTTGTTATTATTGTTGTCGCCTACATGTATAAATATAAATATTCACCTAAAATAGACCTAATATATCTATAGAGAATACATTTTATGTCACTGACTTTGTGACAAATCTGATTTTGTCACGTTCTATAATATGCCATCGACTTTTGCTTAACTTTTATGATTTACCATCGCCGTCCGGTTAGCCTCCGTTAGCACTGTACAATTTTGTCCAAATGACCAAGATACTCCTAGGACAAAAACTTCCAAATTTAGATAAAATTATCAAAATAACATATTATAAACATAAGATTGTAAACATCCAGAATTTGGCAAAAACTTAAAATATGATATTTTAGAATTTTTATCCAAATTTTAAAAGGTTTGCTAAAAAATTTTATCACGAATTCCCAAAATTTAGTGAAAATTTGGCAATTTAACCCTTTTAGAAAACTTATTTGAAGAAATGAACCGTGACCAAAATTTATTTTAAAATAAATCATGATCTCGACGCCAACGGAATTGGCGCTAAGATTCAACGGCTCATCGCTAGCTAGGAATGAAAACGGAGCGGATACGAACGGATATTGCTCATACCATATTTGTTTTCATATTTTTTGCCGGACACGAAAACGAATACAAATAACTTGGACACTGAAACAAATATGAATAAGGACCGAATATGATCAGACACGAATACGGAAACATTTTTTTCTCAAAACACAAAAACCACCTCAACTTATCGTAGAAACAAATATCATCATATATAATTAGCTCATTTTATATAAAATATAGCATAATTTATAAAAAATATTTAAAAGTTTAAATAATATTAATAGTGCGGACTAGTGTTAAGAGATGGGTTACTATTAAAATCTAAAAAGGTATCTTGAAGGTTATAGAGTTATATAAGAAGTGGGGTATGTCTCATGGTCGCAACGGATATCAAAAAGCATTGTTCACGTATATACGTATCCGTTGGAGACCCTGATACTATATCCGTATTCGTTTAGGAGAAAGTGTTCATATTCGTATCTGTATCCGAACCATTTAAGAATTATTCACTCTAAAAGATACCCATATTCGTTTTTATCCGTAAAAAATATCCGGTCTGTTTTCCTCCCTGTAGCCAGCAAGCAATCCGGACAAGCTCACCCAGTAAACAGTTCTACTAGCTTTTCGGTGTGCAAAGATGAGGGCCACAGATGATCCCGCACGTCGCAAACCAAAGATACGGGGTTGTTGACATGATGTTAGGCTCGGTCCTTGTCATTCGCAGAAATTTTTGTTTGTTGATAGCTTCACGCCATCATCCGTGCAGTTCGGACTTTGCCACAGGTAGCCGTTGTTGATTCATTCAAATTTCATTCACCAATCACCGTGACGCAAAATTGAAATTTTGCACCCATGTACTCCTCCAAGGCTTTATCACTCACTGCTTTTAACTTGTTTCCTCTTTGATGCTCGCTTCCGTCATTACATGTGCAGCCACACCGTCAGTGTCCATCAAGCAAGCAGCAATTGTACCATGCGTTGCTTTGAATTCTCAATTTAAATGGCGCTTTTTGTGATGTGCAACAGTGTACTATAAAACATTTTGATGGAAGTACTTTTTCGAAAGCACCTTTTCCTTTTCTTAATAAATAAAGCAAAAGCCCTTCTGATGTGTTTCTGCGAAAGTTGCCAGGAAGATTTCTCGTTTTGGGGCATAGCTCCAAACCGGGGTGAGTCAGCCGTGTAGTGCCCAATTTCGGAAAAAAGAGAATCTAACGGTAGTAGTGAAAGGTACGTGCGTTTCAAATTCTTTCTCCTGGTCTTTGCGATAATTCGGTAGGCACAAACTGGCGTTTGGATTGTGAAACAAGTACTTTGGGAGGAGATTTATGTGCATTCGAATTCTTTCACCCGGTCTTTGCTGAACAGGATACTATAGGTGTTTGAAAGGTGATCGCTATATAAAGAAAGTTAACTCGCTAAGGCTGTAGTGAAAAGGTAATGGTCTTCCGAATGATCTTTTTTGCGTGTTTTTATAACTCTCTTGTCATTATTAGGAATTAGTAGTGCATAAATACGTGCTGTAAAATGAATAATAATGGTTGTAGCTTTTGTAAAGGATGCGACTATAAAATGAGCGATAGTGCTTTAGTTCTAAGCAGTAACGCAACGTATTTGATAAAAGTAGAAGCATTGCATTTTTCCCTCAGGTACAAAAGTAGAAGCATTGCACTATCGCAACGTATTTGAGCGATAGTGCTTCTAGCAACTATAGTTTCTGATAGAATTTTCAGCTTCCCCAAAGATCCAGATTGTCACCTAAATTCTGAGAATCTGTAGTTGTAGAATTAAAAAATAACTAGGATCAAAAGCTACAGCTTCTAAAAATCTAGACCAAAAGCTAAATTGGAAAAAGCAGTAGCAGCTAGAAGTTCTCCCAAAGAGGCCCAATTTAGAAGTTCTCCCAGCTTCTCTCGATTCTCAAAAGCTGGTTATCAACCAGAAGAATTTTAGAATCTTAGTCTAGCACCATCGCACTAGTATTTTTAAAATCTTTGGTGGCTTATATCTTTTAAAATATATATTGCTTTTAAGATCATATTGAACCATCGTACTCTAATGGAAATATATCATAATACAAGACCAATATTGAATAATTCATATCATTTACTTTTGTAGCAATGTTTGTTACTTGGAATACTATTAAGAGTTACTTCTCTATAGCAGTATGGTTACTTTAATGTCATGAAGAGTTACTTTCCTTAAACAGTGTTTTTTCAGTTACCTTTCTTTATGAGTGTAGTAATTTCCAATATTATGAATAGTACTCCCTCCATCTACTTTTGATCATCATATTTCATCTTGGCACAAAGACCAAATATAAGTAATTCTACTTATCATCCATTTAAACATGCTACTAGTTAGTCCTCGTAAATAAGCGATTCATTAAAATTTACATTTCTCGATGTCCATGCAGCCAATCTTGTGTAGAAGAATGAAGAGTCACGCATTAAATCCGAAAAAGCCATTAAAAGGATAGTTTGTTGGATTGAAATATGACTATCAAAAACAAATTTTTCAAATTTGGAAATATGACTATCAAAAGTAGATGGAGGGAGTAACTTATATTTTATAAAGAGATACTTCCTATATAAAATAAATTGATTTTGTCAAAACAGTTATATATATATCACCTATTGTTGTTCATTGACATCGCACGTCATCAACACTTCTATTTAAGTCGTCGTGTTATACCACACGTCATCACCTTCATCATCATCCAATTGAGTGCAGGACTACAACATCCTTTCCTGGGTGGATCGTATTAACCATGCCATGCAAACTTCAAGTTAGTCTTGCGTCGTCACCTCTGGCCACAATTTCGTTGCTCATGGTTCACATCCATTGCTGATCCGGTGTCAAAATTAAAAGTGTCTTCCTTGATGTACCTTCACTGCTAGTGGATCTCATGCAGCTACATCATCCCATTGGCATGCGTTGTCGTCGTTTCTGTCATCTTCTAACATCCTTTGTGCATCAATGTCTTCATGATCATCCACATATGTCATTATTAGCCACTTTGATTTTCCTATGCCTACTTCAAACATCGCTTATGTGTCTTTTTCAAGCTATCTGCATTAACTATCGACGTCAGCGTTCGTTTTATTGTTTCGTCTTTGTCTTCATCCACTATCTCCGTCATCATCCGTCACATACATATGATACCCTTATTTTGTTTTTCTAAACATTGGATGGTACTGCTGGTGCATGCTATTTTTGCGGTGTGATCTATGGCCAATGGATTAGTGGCGAAGCTATATCGAAAGTTGTGAGATCAGTTAACCATATAGCCTTTTCGTAAACACCACCGTGAATCCTTATATATATATAAACCTATTACATTTTTTAAGAAAAAAACAATGATATTTGATCATATAGAGTAAAACAGCGAATCATGAATATGACGAGCGACTGCAATCTACCGCTCATCTACGTACTCGGGCCCGGGCTTGTTTGGTAACTCTGGAAGGGGATTAGGAGTTTACACAAGGGAACTGATGATGAGATTGAGATGGGAATTTGATTTTTAATCCCAATATCTTGTTTGGTAGAGGAGATGGAAATTGATAAGGAGTTTAGTTAGAGATTAGGTCATTAATAAAAACGGATGGCTGAGATTTGCTTAGACAAAGTAAAGGAGGAATTCCCTCCCAATTATCTGTCCCTACTCAGGTATTGAAAATGAGAGAGTTCCTTCCTCAATTTTCCATCCCTATCCCACTAAAATTTCCATATCTCCCAACCAAACAAAACACTTAATTGTCTCATCCCTCTAAACTCCCAATACCTTCTAAAATCTCCCTCCAACCAAATAGGCCGAGGTGGAATACGCATCCGGGGCATGTGCCGGCCTGGCCTGAAAGTAACGGAGCGAAGTGCAGACCACCAGAGCAGTGGACTGCCCACCGGCTCTGCCATGCCAAGTGGAAACGCCGGATAAAAACACCGAGGCCCTGACCTCGTCTGTCCACAAAAACCGGTGATTTTCTGGCGGATGCCAAGGAGATCGAAGCAAAACGCGCATGAGAGATCCCCAATCCCGCGGCACATGGCGTTTTACGCTACGCGATCCCTCCTCACGGCCGGCGCGCCCGCTATAAAAAAATCGCTCGGAACGGGGGTAACAGCGCGGAACCCGGTTTGAACCGTGTGCTACGGACATTGACCGTGCGTGCGTGCGTAAACTGATGGCTTGATTGATTCCATATTAGGGTTAAGCATATACTGGAGTACTACTACAGCTGATGAGGGTGAATCCACGCTAAACCTTTCTCCCGCGTGGCTACCGAGGCAGGACGGGGTGGACTCGACCGACATGTGCGAACTCTGTCGTTGAAAAAACAGCGAAAGGAACCACAACGTACACGGCGGCTGGCCTGTGTCATGTGCGAGGCCGAGCGGTTCGAGGCGAACCAGAAGAGACGATGAGAATTGGGATGATGTTGAGATCTACGTGTGCCCATGGGAACTGAGGTTGGCCCAAGTAAACAATGCGACCGCCCGGCCATTTGTCTGCCCCCACTCGTCACATGGCCTCTATCTCTCCGGGTCGGATAGATGAATCATCGGCAAAAAGTTGGAGCAGCAGCTAGATAGCTGCATTTTCTTTCTGTATACTTCGGGTGTAAGTAATTAACAAGACGAGGCGAGAGACCAGACGGAGAAAAAACAAAAGCAGGTGAGAGCTAGCGTGTCTGTGGAAGCAGTAGAGTGCCTCACTTCAACTGAGCTCCTCGCCGTGGGAGAGATAGAGAGAGAGAGTGTGTGTGTGTTTTTACATAGGGAGAACCGGAGAACGGGAGAAGGGATCGATATGTCCATGGGTGCCTCCTCCCCTACTCGTCGTGTGCCTCGTGTGCCTGGCTGCCTGCACGGGCGCCTCGCGATTGGACATTTGGATCTGTTCGGGCTTCCGAGTTCCGTCACGCTTCCCCACTGCGTGCGGACAAACGCGTGGCGGCAGCAGCGGCATATGCAGGCGCTGGGACGCCTGTCCCGGCCCCCGTAGCCTTGCGACTTGCGTGTCGACGACCGGAGACGGAAGGAAACAACCCGCACCGGCACCGCAGCCCGCAATTCGGGAGGGCGGCGAATGTGATTTACACTTTTGAGTCCTTTTTGTCGTACAAATAAATTAGCGATCGATCGAAAGTCTTTTCTATATAAGGATATCATTATTCCAAAAAATATATATATAAAGGATATCGTTTTCAACCGTTATCTTCTTGTAATATATTTTTTTTTCCTGTTTTCTTCGTAATATTAGTATTTAGGTAAATGTACGAATTACACCCCGAACTATTGCGGTAGTACGGTTTATCCCCTACACTATAATACCGGATATTTGACACCACAAACTCTTAAAACCGGATAAATTACCACCCTAACTTGATTCGAAGCGATTTTCAACCTACGTGGCACACACGTGGCGATACAGAGTCAGCAAAAACAAAAAAAAACGATAGGTCCCACTTGTCAGCGCTTTTTTTTTCTATCCTTCTCTGTCCCTTGCTCTCTCGGTGAACAGAGGAGGCAGCTGGCAGGCACGAAGGCGGCTGCGGACGGCGGGTGAGGAGCCGAGGCCGGCGGCGGGCTGAGCAGGCTGTGCCGATCTCCATCCCCGCAAGCTGAGCAGGGGGGTGCTGCTTCCGCCGCATCCCAGTGAGCACCCATTTGCCACGCACAACCCTCCTCGTCTCACGCCGCCGCCTCCTCGTCTTGCGACGACGACGCCCGACAACTCCGCCTCTCTCCCAGAGTTCTCCGCTCCCGCCTTCGTTTCCCGTGCCGGCGCCGACCGACCACTTGTCTCTATTTCCCCTCGCCGGTGCTCGCCGCCTCGTGACCTGTGCCCACCCCCGAGAGAGAGGGAGTCTCGTCGAGCTCTGCATTCCGCCCTAGATCGGTCTCCGTGGCGTGCAGCCGCCGCTTGGCGGTGCCCTCCCGCCGATACCACCGCCCGCAGGTGCCGGCGCTGCGCCTCCTCTAGCCTACCTCTCGTCCCCGCGCCGCCACCTACCTCCCCACTACGCGCTGCCTCGTGAGAGAGAGGGGAGAGAGGAGAGAGGAAGAGGGGAAGAGGAGTATGATAGGTGGGATCTATATTTTTTTAATAAATAAAATGCTAAACGGATTGCTATGTGTACGTCACGTAGGACAAAACAGCACTGGATTAGGTCAGGGGGTAATTTATCTGGTATTAAAAGCTCAAGGTGAGTAATGTCTGATTTTCGGATTCAGTAGGGTAATTCGATCAACCGTGATAGTTAGACGGTAATTTGTAAATCATTACCGACCGATCGAGGCATCGAGCATCGTTTCCGTAATACCGGTTTCTACTGTTTCCGACAGTTTTCGCCTGCACAGCAACTCTGCGCTCGCCGTGCTTCATGTGAGGGCGTATGCACCACGTCCAGCCCAAGGGTTTCGTGGACCGGATGCGTCACCGCGCGCGCGCGCTTGGCTGGTTCACCAGCCCAGCCGAGTGGCCGCTGCTGTTTTTTCCTCTGGGCTGAGGCGGCCCGTGGGTTCCGTCCTCCAGGTGAGGCAGGCCAGGCTAATCGTCGACCGATTCGCCGCTATCTCGCGCATCTCGCCGCAAGCGGCCCAGAGCCCAATACCCTCCTTTCCGCTTCGCACGATGACTCACTCGCCGATTGAACAATGTGCAAAACATGCATGGACTGATAATGGAGTCGAAAGAAAAAAGATCGCGTATCAATCGGCCACTACACAGCATGCACGGCAAGTTAACGGGTCAACAGAGAACAACAACACGCTCACGCACCAATTTGCTTGCCAGCCTATATATACAGCTTGCTGTTTGGCACACAGCCAGGCCAGCTCATTCTGCCAACGACTGGATATAACACACCAGAAGCTGTAACACTAATGTACTAGCTAGGAGTATTCAGATACACACGTACATTTGCTGATTCATTCATTCGCTAATTGGCTCCTCCCACCGCTGTGCGCGCCCACCACCCAATCCCACCAGAAATCTTGTTGCACCTAACGTATATATCCCCTACATCCATCCCGGCCAACATTCTGCATGCTCGCTTGCTATCACCACCACCAATCCTAGCTAAGCTAGTACTAGTTGCCAATAATTAATTCTTTTGAAACCTAAGCCAGCTCTTGCGCTGGTTTTATATTAAGTGGGTGAAGAACTGTACGTAGTCACTAAAGATGAAGGAAAACACAAAATAGGAGAAGAAAAGGACAGAGAAAAACTACATCATGGGATTGTTAGGCGCTAATCTCGCTAAGTCTTTTGCCCCCACGTATATTAATCGATATGTTGATTTCATCTAAGATTTTGGTCACTGGTTGTGACATCGTGAGCTCCTTGCTCCTAAAAACACGCCGATTCCTTTCGCACCAAATCTCCTAGCTGAGAAGTACATGGATGGAGCGTGTTCTTTTTATTCTGCTCTTATCGCTTTGGCTCGCTATTCTTTCCCACCAATCAAACGACGCCACATCAGGATTATGTGTCGTGGAAGCGTGATTGCAACCCAATATTGTAGAGACCCAGTTTCAAACTTTCCCGCGTAAATGTGCAATCCTCGAACAAATGTTACATCGCCTCCAAGTTTCTGTAGCACAACCTAGTGGCCAATAATGACCATGAATTATTGCTGCAGCTTCTAGTCGTCACATGCTCTCAAGAGATACTTACACGGGTGCATCGTGCAGTACTTAGCTTGGCGATGTATCTAGACACGAACGCTCAGCAACTGTGGTCCATATGACAAAACAGAAGGTTTGGTAGGTATAGCTACTGTAGCTCGCAAGCAGGATATGTGCAGGCCAAACAAGCATAATAATACTGCTCCCTCCGTCCCATATAAGTAATTTTGAGTCTTTGTTCGCATTGTTTGACCACTCATCTTATTTAAAAAATTTGTGCAAATATAAAAAATGAAAAGTTATGCTTAAAGTACTTTGGATAATGAAGTAAGTCAAAAAATAAATAAATAATAATTCTAAATTTTTTTAATAAGACGAGTAGTCAAACATTAAAAGTAAAAACTCAAATCCCTTATATTCTGGGGCGGAGTGAGACGGAGGGAGTTCTTACTACTATCAGTCTATCACCACAGCAAGTTGATCACCTGTCATCTGATGCTGCCTGCCTGCCTGCCTGCCTGTCTCTACTATGTGCGCTCATCCTGTGTTCTTCAGTGAAGCAAGCACTTCGCCTCACTCACTCACTCACACACTGACACTGTTGTGCCCAACTTAACCACCTGCACATAACATCACAGGATAATAATGACAATAATAGGAGAGGAATCCTTCTAGATGCCTGGCTGTGTGTGTGCCTTCGTGGGATTGTGGGGTGTATGAGTGTGACATGTATTGCCGATGGAGAGAGAGCTGCGGTTGGTTGAACAGGGTAGCTGCCTAACCACCTTTTCGATCGATTGGCATTTCCTTTGAGTTGGGACAGCGACACAGCCCACACAAGACAGGCATTCCATGAGATGCAATTGTTCCAACCGAGGAATGAAAGAGAACTGCCCAACTGCCCTTTTTTTCCATGAGCACAAATTTAATTTCGGTTGATCCAACGCCGGTTGTGGCACCAGCTCGGAAGCAACTGCATGCGCACCACCAATACCGGTGCACCCCTAATTATCTTTGAAACGACCAAATCAAATACTCCTCATTCCCAAAATATTATTTTGGACCAACTACCACTAATTACATGCATACATATGCGCGTCTTTGTGTTACGAAATATTCAAAAGAAATAGTTGCATCCTATAATATAGAAATGGAT
Source organism: Oryza meridionalis (assembly GCA_000338895.3). Lineage (NCBI taxonomy): Eukaryota > Viridiplantae > Streptophyta > Magnoliopsida > Poales > Poaceae > Oryza > Oryza meridionalis. The sequence goes on from CM002528.2 coordinate 21,500,855, forward strand.
GAAATAAGTGAAAACACTTGATAACACTGACGATATATATGTATTGTTTCACAAAATCTCACATGAACTCAATCTTCATGTTGGGAGACGAAAAATGACAAATTTGACCTTCAATTGTATTGGCAATTGTAATTAGATTTTTTTTACCTTGTATATTAGATTAAATTTAAACTTGCATGCTCGTGGAGATATAAATGGTACGATAATTTATATTCTCAAATTATGTTATAAAATTTATAACTATTTGAATAGCACATAGAGCATGCTTTAGGGCGAGTGATTTTGATAGCTCATCTTGCAGCACGCATACACAAGTTGAACTTGAAACCAACAAACTTATCAACAACTTACGAAACAACCTCTGTGTAACGTGACAGAAAACATGTTCCAGCGATAGATGGAAATCCGTATATTTAATTAGCAGCAAAGCTTACCCGGTTAAGTAAGGTAATTAGGTGCGTGTACTCGGTGATGCCATCATCCTACCAACCTCCAGCTACCTCCTCCCGATTCATGCCGTCCCGTCCAAATTCTTTCCACTTCGATCGAAATTTATTGCTGCCATCCAAACCCAAAATCAAACGTATGATGGTATGTGTCCGTCCGGAGATGGAATATTGTGGCGTCCTTGGCGGCTAGAGGCCCCTCCAAATTAATCGTATTGTCGGTTGGGAAGTTCAGTGGAGTACAAGTATCTTGACAAAGTATAAAGTAGAGTCCTAACTTAACCAGGGTGATTACCCTGCTTTTTTACGTGTTATTATTGTTGGAATTTATAAATATTAAAATTTTTAATCGTGAGTTGAATATGTAATTGCTTTTTTTCAGAATTATAGAGATTTGATTAAAAAAATAGTACTTTGTCAGTTACATCTTGCTAATTATGAATTTCAAGTCTCAAAATTGAATTAATAAATACTTCTAGACTTAATTAAAGGTTAATATGGGTACTATAACTCTATATTTATTAGCACCGAATTTATTAAATTTTGAACAAACTAAAACTAATGAGTCAATAGTATTTGCAATGAATGTTCTATTTAATATGAATTCTTAATACTAGTATCTAGATAATAATTCACCTAATCAATATATATCCTGACTTTTAAGTAATTAGTATAGATACATATAGACGTGTTATCGGATTTCCGAAATTGTAGCCAATTGCTGATTGTGAAAATAGCTATCATATATATTAGCTTTCCTGGGAAATCAGAATTGCTTGTTTTGTAATTCTGAGTATTAATTCCATTTTCATTATTTTTTTGAAAAATAATCCCGATCATTGGTGAAAGAAAGGTGAAAATCCTGAACATGTTGCTTTCGGTTGCACGCCATTAGCTCAGCAGGACAGTACCTGTCTGTATCCTGTCCTAATTAAGCATTGAGATACATGTGACAAATCGCTTGGCTAGCAGCTTTCAGAGAAGGCAAGTTTGGGTACAGAAGCTGAAATTTTCTACTCTACTACCCTAGCTAACACGTACTCTCGTTTTCGTTTGAGTGTGGCGATCCGAAGTAGAGATATCCCAAGGAGCTGGAATTAATTAACCCTCGAAGACTTCTGCAGGAGTAATCAAAACAACTAGTAGCAACAAGACCTAATTAACAGGCCCATGAAGCAAGCACCTATGCCCTAATTAAGCACAGGATTTGTCACTTGACACAATATCTCTTTTCTGCCAGAATCAACTTGAAGACACACCTAGTTTAGCTGTACCCATCGAGATGAGATATTCCAATCCAGTCTCCATACGTGATCGATTCGATCAAGTAGGTGACTTTGATCCTTCTGCCAAAGTGGGGGCATGCACTTTGGCAATGAATGGAAACCAAACAGAACACTGAAAGTTCAGAGGAAATCGCAAGAAAAAGAGTACTCGGCCGAGTTTACTTCCAAAATTTTTCTTCTAACTTTCAACTTTTTCATCACATCCAAACTTTCCTACACACACAAACTTCTAACTTTTTCATCACATCGTTCCAATTTCAACTAAACTTTCAATTTTAGCGTGAACTAAACACACCCGTAGTGAAAGTTCAGAGCAAGCGAAGGTGAACGCTGTAGATTAGGACAGCACATATGAGTGACTACATAAGGAGGACCTAATCAAAATGATCAGTGATCATTGCCCTTTTGCATGGTAGACTATTCAAGGTTTTCAAATCTCAGGGGCTAGGCTCAGATCCAACTCTTCATGCACTGAATCAATCAATGCAGTGCCTTGAATGATCGGGAGAGATATGATAGTATGATGGGCTTCATCTTCAGACAGGAACATCTCAAATTTCCCACCCGAATTCTGACTTCAGACAGAGCTGACCTTACGAGCATGGTACTGCACAGTAATGGCTTTGACGGGTCCACTAGATTGTGGTATCATCAAATGGGCGTCCTGCATACGGGAGAAAATTTTGAAAAAAAATAAATAAAAAGCAGTAGCAATCGACGTGTGCTGTTGCTGTTATTGTTGCTATGGTGATGTTTCCTGGATCTAGTGCATGCCGAATGGACAGACAGAAAGAGAACCCTGAGCAGTTGACACTAACGCCACACGATTGATGAACTTTTGGACCAGGCCTGTGCCATCGTGTGTGTGTGTCTCTGGATTGCATCGATCTTTTGTGACCAGCCGAAATGCATCTTTACACAATGGCAGGACAGCGACGCCACATCGCGTCACAGTGCAAAAAAGACCGGGCAAAAAAGGATCATGCAGGCCGTCTGAGAAGCTAGCGAGAGAGAGAGAGGATAGCAAGGTCAGTTTCGAGAGATATTTAGCAAGATATTTTTGCAGCTACTTTGGATCGATCCCTGTGACATACTCCGTTGTTTTTTAATATACGACATCGCTGAGTTTTTAGATAGGTTCGATCATTTATTTTATTTTAAAAAATTATATAATTATAATTTATTTTATTGTGAATTGATTTATCATCAAATAAACTTTAGGCATAGCTTTTAAAAAATATTTGCACAAAAATTTTGAATAAGATGAATTTTGTCAAAAATTCAATGACGCCATATATTAGAAAACGGAGATAATAATATTTATTGTCATGCTGTTCTTTTTTTATTAAAGAAATAATCATATGTTATGTGTACTCTAATCATGTAGAGATCGAGAGTGTCCTTAAAATAATTGTATGATTTTGATGTAATTGTCTAAGATTATTAAAGCTTCCTTTTCATCTTATTAAAAACGTTTTGCACGTAGGAGCAATAACAAGCAAAACTGATAAAAGTAAACCTAGTACAACTACGGCCTGTTTAATTGGTCAGAGGCATGCATGGCTAGACGTAGAAGTTTCAGCTCTGACTTATGTTCAGAACTTAGTGAGAATCTACATGTTGTTGTTTGTGTTTGACTTGATCACTTGATGTCTTGGATTTCTTCGGCTACGAGTGATGTTAAAATGTCAAACAATACACTTGATCACACGTTTGGACTCAGGACAACTGGTGGTGCAAGATCCAGGATGCTAGAGAAAGAAAGGAGAATTCTGAACAAGAAGGACGAGCAGGTGCCTGCAGCAAATACACCGAATCCATCAGTAGTACCAGTTCAGACTTCAGAGCTCATATGCACTCACATGACACCCTCTCTCCCCCTTTGCACTTTTCTGAGTTGTAAAGTCCTTTTCCTCGGTACTATGTGAGATTCGGCTACCTACCAAACCCAAACAAAAACGCATTTGCGTGTGCCGCCACAGGCAGATTCTGCAGTGGATCACTCTCTTTCTTAAAAAAAAAAAAGAAGAAAAAATCGAGCTGATTCCAGCTTGCAGTCTTGCACAAAATCGAGCTGATTCCAGCTTGCAGTCTTGCACTCTGAATTCTGGACAGTAACCTTGCACTATGAATTCTGAACAGTGACCTCTTCTGACTTCTCAGGGTTTTTTCAATATGTATTCCTTTGCATGACACAGCGGCACGCGAAATTTTTGAGAATTCCGTTACTCCATCGTGCTATCAAACAAATTTGTTTGAACAAGAAATTGAAATATACTTCTTTAAACCTTTGAAACAAACGAATTAATTTTTTTTGAACGAAACTTTAAACCTTTGAGATCAACCTAGAGAAAAATGAGAGACAATATGAGTAGACGGCTATTGTTTTTCTTTTACCCAGCAGCTCCTGTGGAGCTTCTATGGAAAAACAAAAGAAACACGAAGGATCGTCTAGCTTTTTTTCCTGCGAACACACAAAAACATTGAATACATTACATGTCATATATTACTATACTAATATGGGGTTACTTCCCCTTGAAATAAAAGGTTCCCCTTGAAATAAAAGGTAGTAACCCCAATATAATAGAATACTAGGGAAAATTAAAAGAGTTGGCGATCACACAAATTAAGGAAGAAAGAGCATGAGACTCGTCTCTATGACTAGTATCTTTTTTCACTCCTTTTCTGAAAAAGGACCCACAAAGAAAGATGGGGAAAGCACGAAAATAGGAAAAATATCACGAAACATATGGCTTGTATTGAAACCCAACAAATTGAAATGCCAATAGTTGATAAAATTGGCATTCCGGGTACCTCATATAATCTTTTTTTTGAGACAAATTGTCTCAATTAGAGAAGAAGAGAAAGAAAGAGTGAGATTGACCTGAGCTTTGAGGATGTCTTTTCATGAGGTTCAAGCTTATTTGTGCAATACTCTAAAAGCCGGAAAAAACCCAAAGGCTCCTATGGCATTCCTGCAACCAAACTACCAGTTCCAAATACTCCCAAAATAGCATCTCAACGAATAATTACCTACCCAACGTTCCCTAGTGCCTAACTTCATACCATTTGAAGTCCTGAGAATTTGTGAAGTAGAAGCAAAGAATACTACTAGCACATATATTACCTACCAAAAACAAAACACATGATGTCTTTGCATAATATTCACATGATCCAAAATGCAAAGAGCCAGCACTAGAATCAGATGCCCAACGATTCCTCCCTTTTAGCACCAACCTTAGTCCACTATCTGATCATCATCATCTAGGAATATTTATCACTGAATAACATCGACCAATCTTTTTTAGAGGAACCAACATGAAGTTAATTACTACAAAGAAAAATAATTGAGAGAGAGAGAGAGAGAGAGAGAGATTGAGATCATCGAGATTGGATAATAGTAAGAAATATGAACAGATTAGAACCTTTTTCTTTCCCTTTTTTTCTGAAATTAAACAGTATTGTCGTCCACTAGAAAAACTCCCTGTGTTACACATTGTTGGGAATAGAAGCTAATTAAGCCATCTCACATCTCATGGTCATATCTCATATGTACTGGCCTTGTTCCAACGGCCTGAAATATCTAAACTCGTGTGGGCCCTTGCTGTCAGCCTGACAGCTGCACGCCTCCCCGCCGCGGAAGCCGAGGTGGTAGCAGAGGCAGACCGGCCGCGCGCTGGTGGGCGTCTCCGCCGGCGGCGAGCTCGGCGTCGGCCCGACCGAGAGCTCGAGGTTGAGGTCGGGGCACCGCGGCTCCCCCGTGCTCGTGGTGCCGCTGCTGCTGCGGCCGCCGTCGTCCGAGGAGTCGACCGGGCGCGGCGGCTTCGCCACGGCGAAGATCGCCGCCTTCGCCGGGACGGATATGGGATGCGGCGGCGGCGCCGCCTTGTTGCCCGCTGCGATGCCGTCACCGCCGCTGAGCAGCGGGCGGTGCGTCTGCGGGTCGATGCCGCGGGCGAGGAGCTTGCGCTTGATGTGCGTGTTCCAGTAGTTCTTGATCTCGTTGTCCGTCCTCCCCGGCAGCTGTCCGGCGATCAGAGACCACCTGCAAGAAGAAGCAAACCGAATTGAGAATTACAAAAGGAATTGATGAATGCTCCATCGATCGGTGGCGGCGCCGGAGCGGGGGAGGGAGACTGACTTGTTGCCGAGGAGGCTGTGGAGGCGGATGATGAGCTCGTCCTCGTCGTCGGTGAAGTTGCCGCGCTTGAGGTCGGGGCGGAGGTAGTTCATCCACCGGAGGCGGCAGCTCTTGCCGCAGCGGAGGAGGCCCGCCGCCTTGGGCAGCGAGCGCCAGCAGCCTTCCCCGTGCGCCCTGATGTACGCGATGAGCCGCTGGTCCTCCTCCTTCGTCCACGCCCCCTTGTTCGTGTGCGCCTTCTCGCAGCACGGCGACCTCCCCATGGCCCCGCGCTCTAAGCTACAAATCCGCAACCACCGCGCGCGCCGCCTCGCTCTCGCTCTCTCTCGCTAGCTCGCTCGCGCGATTGTCCAATCTGCCCCGTTCTTCCAGCTGAGCCGCGGCGGGGGTACAGACAGGAGGACACCGCGGGAGCTCGCCGGTATATATGGCGCGGGAGCTCGCCGGTATATATGGCGGGGCGAGCGCGCGCGCTAGCGAGAGGAGAGGTAACTGAGCTTGCTGCGCCTGCGCGTCACGCGTGTGTTGACCCGGACGGAGTTTGACCGCGGGAGGAGGTGGGTTGGGTGGTGGGCCCGCGCTCTTTTATTAATTATTTATTGTTATGGGTATTGGGCTTGGTGGTTTGGTAGTTACGGTTACTTTTCCTCCTCGTGGTTTTCTTTAATCTCAGGCGTTGGTGTTTACGGTTGGACGATGGATGGCCGTAGAGACTAAGGGGGTGAGGATGTTACGTTGTAATGTTACTACCAGTATAGTTATGTGGGTTCTATTTTACTATTATCTCATATATATAAGTGTCTATAATGATAATGATAGTGTTATTACGATAGAGGATGCGTGAATCTAAAGTAAAGGATATTCGTTAGTATTTAGCACCAATCTATTGGATTGAGCCGGTTGACTGGTGTATCAAGGAACAACGCCAAGATGGAGAGGTAGTACACTGTATACACTTCAAATGTGTGCAATAATGTCAACTCAAGTACGGTTATATAGGAAAGAGGTTTTCTAAGAAATTGCAATAGTCATATGGTCGTAAAAAACTAGTTAAGATTCATATGTAATTTAGGCTAGCTAGTTGAATTTTTTGATAGCTGGTGGTGCATATGAGTCGACTTCGGACATTGTATAGGATTATTACAGATCATGTTTATCAGTCTTACATTTATGTTAGCGGTTCTTTGTTTCTAATGTTACCTTTAATCTTGCTAAGTTCAATTATTTTAATTTTTTTTATTAATGTATTTGGTTTTGAAGCCTCAATGATAGGGTGACACGCCTTCATAGCTAAATTTAATATAACTATATAGCAAACTTTTTAAACAACACAAAATTGCGGCTTTCCAGTCCACACTTGCAACACAGAAGGCTTTGTAAACCTATGATTCCAATAATGCATCTAAACAAGACCTAGCACTTATATTTCTCTTGAGCTAGTATGACGATGAACTCAGGAAGTCATGATCAAATAACATGTTAACACATTTTACTATGGACCAGTTTTTCGCAATACCAGTATTGGAAGCACTCAAGATAATAAATTCTTTCGCGAACACAGATAAATAGTATTAAGGGAGCGTTTTTATTAGGTTGTTTAGATGAATTATAAAAAGTGTTGGAACAACTTTTTTTATGACAAAATGGACATCTTGGTTCTATAAATAAAACATATTTAGACGATACATCTCTTAACAACAGTATCTTTCTTTAAAAACAGCATCTTTCGAATGAACGAAGTACAGGACAATATGCAGCGCAACCAACCACTGATTAGCTAACTCTCCTTTATTTATGAGTTGTAGTTGCACAACATCCTACCCTATTGAAGTAAGCAATTATTATAGGGGGGTTGATTAGGTGACGTGTATCTGGTTAGCAGTTTAGGTTGAGGTTGGTACCTAGCCTCTGTGGCCTGTGGGCTCGAATCGGATAAAGAATCGGCTAAAGCTGTCCCGGGTCAAAACTAACATGCCAAGCTTCCCTTTTCGTTGGGAGCTACTTTGGTTTTGTTGGGTCGGGTTGGGTCCCAATAAATTGGGTCGGATACCAGAAACATTACATGAGTTGATAAAACAAAAAAAACTTGTATACTTTTTGTAAGAATCTCACTAACTATTTTCTCCTCTATGCATTGCAGACTGGACCTAACAATGTGATCATAACAGTCTGCTTGGAAAGAAATTTTTAGGTTATAACTTATTGTCCGAAGATTAGGGAGTGAATAACTAGATAGCTCAGCTTGTCAGGCTTATTATCTGAACGAGCCAATTCGGCTTAACTAGTTAAGCTTACCAAGCTAAAACCTTGGCTCGATCCAGCTCGTGAGCTAACTTGTTAAGCTCGTTGGACTCGTTAAGAAGCTTTGTCTTATTTATATTATCTTTATAAATTATAATTTATCAATTTATTATATGTTAATATAATAACAAACTCTAGTAACTTGTGAAAAAACTCACTAAATACAAATGTTTGGAAGTAATTAAAGGAGTAACTGCTAGTCCATTCGTTTTAAGTTATAAGTCGTTTTGACTTTGGCTAAAGTCAATTTGATTTAAGTTTGACCAAGTTTATAGAAAAATATAGTAACATTTTCAATGCAAGACAAATTTATTATGAGAATATATCCAATTGATGATTAAAGAAAACTAATTTGGTACTATAAATATTACTATATTTATCTATAAACGTAGTCAAACTTTAAGTAATTTGACTTTAACCATAATCAAAACGACTTATAATCTGAAACAGAGGGAGTAGTTAGAAACGATATGGCAGGCATTGGTCTGGGAGGGTTCGAAAACAAGGAATGCTAAACAACGGGATCCCGTCGGGACAAAATCCTCTTTCGTCCATCGCAATAGTGCGAGACGAAGGAATTGGATTGGATTGGAGAGAGAATGGTGGCGCCGTCGTGTGCAGCGCCATGGCCGGATCCTGCAAGGTTGCCATCCTCCTTCCTGCTTAAACCAGCAATGCAAGTGAATGAATTTTTTAGAGGGCTTGGATGCAAGCGAGTGATGCCGTCCAGGAAGCAACGCCAGAAGACGGGCTTCTTGGACACCTCTTCCATCTCGATCGACCTCCATCAGCAGGGCAGCGAAGCCGTCAACGACGTGTTTGTACGAGCGGACCAGCCCCGGCTTGCCATCGGCGGTGGTGTTGCCGGGGAGGAAGGGTAGGTGCTAGCTCCGCCGTGCGCCATCGTCGTCCATGCCGACGGCGTTGTCGTCCGGTCGCGGCCTTAGGAGAACGATGTACTCCTTGTACTCCAAGGGATCCTCTCCTCCTGCTGCTGGGGCGCCGATGCATTGGTGGTGGTGGAGCGCCGCCGGGGGAGGAATGGGCATGCGGTGCAGTGGAGACGACGATGATCATCTGATACCTCGCTAGTATCACCTGATACGTAGTAGAATCGCATAATACCTGACAAGTATCACCCGATACCGATTAGGTATCAGGACCTGATACCTTGCAAGTATTACCTTCTACGTGGTAAGAATCGCATGATACCTGATATGTATCATATGGTACCTCGCAAGTATCACCTGACACGTGGTAAAATCACATGATACCTGACAAGTATCACCCGATACCGGTCAGATATCAGGACCTGATACCTCGTAGGTATCACCTTCTACTCCCTCCGTCCTATAAAAAACCAACCTAGTACAGGATGTGACACATCTTAATACAATGAATCTGGACATATATAATATATCACATCTAGTACTAGATTTACTTTTTTTTTAGGACGGAGGGAGTACGTGGTAAGAATCGCATGATACCTGATAGGTATCATCTGATATCTTCCAAGTATCACCTGACACATGGTAGAATCGCATGATATACCTGATAAGCATTAGGATCTGATACCTAACCAGTATCATTCTGTTTTGAAACGAGATTCCAGTATATAGCAGCCCCTTCGAAAACACCTTCAACTCTATTAGATTATCTAGCAATTCCGGTTTTTTATAAGACTGCTGATTGCTAATCTCGATCATATCGGAAGGTAGCTAGGAATTCTGGAATTGAAGGATATGTATTGAGATAATCACTGTGATATCCGACATTTCAATTGCACCTTGCAAAAAAGCATCACTGTGATATCCGACATTTCAATTGCACCTTACTTTACCTTGCAAAAAAGCATCACTGTGATATCCGACATTTCAATTGCACCTTGCAAAAAAGCAAGGTTTTACAGTCCTAATGCTCCGCGTCTATCTTTTCAATTACTGTATTCTTCATTGGCATTGCTCGGTCAACGGAATGTAATGTCCCGCCTCTCCCCCAGGCCCGCTTACACCTGGCTTCATAGGGAAGAATTTCTTGGGATTGCTCGGTCAACGGAATGTAATGTCCCGCCTCTCCCCCAAGCCCGCTTACACCTGGCTTCATAGGGAAGAATTTCTTGGTCGGTCACCCATCCCAAATTGCTCCAGGCCAAGCACGCTTAACCCTGGAGTTCTTTGGAGATCGGCTTCCGGAAAAGAAGTTGCAACTTGTTGATATGAGTATTCTATTAATCCTATTAAGCCCTAGGCCGGGATGTCACATCCTCACCCCCTTAGGGGATCGACGTCCTCGTCGATCAACCCCAGGCCAGGAACGTCCCCTCTTGGACGCGTCCCCTTTTGGCCACGTCCGTGTGTCAAGTGCCAGCGCATGTGCCATGCTGTATGACCACTCCGGGTCCACACCAGCCATGCGCACCATGCCTACGCAACTGCAACACACGTGCCCGTGAAACCGCGAGAGTCGGCTCTGATACCACTTTGTAACGTCCCGCCTCAAACACACGTGCCCGTGAAACCGCGAGAGTCGGCTCTGATACCACTTTGTAACGTCCCGCCTCTTCCCCAGGCCAGGCCCGCTTACACCTGGCTTCATAGGTCATAGACTGACCTCACAGACCAACACAAGTGTCTTTTCTGCACACTTTGTGCTCACTCGTGTGCACCCGGGAAGAATTTCTGTCTTTTCTGCCCACTCACTTTGTAACGTCCTGCCTTTCCCCCAGGCCAGGCTTACACCTGTGCACCTGGGAAGAATTTCCTGGTCGGTCACCCATCCCAAATTACTCCAGGCGTACTCCAGGCGCCCGTGAAACCGCGAGAGTCGGCTCTAATACCACTTTGTAACGTCCTGCCTTTCCCCCAGGCCAGGCCAGGTGTACTTTGTAACGTCCTGCCTTTCCCCCAGGCCAGGCCCGCTTACACCTGGCTCACAGACCAACACAAGTCTTTTCTGCACACTTTGTCCTCACTCGTGTGTCTGCCTTTTCTGCCCACTTTGTCCAGGTGTACTTTGTAACGTCCTGCCTTTCCCCCAGGCCAGGCCCGCTTACACCTGGCTCACAGACCAACACAAGTCTTTTCTGCACACTTTGTCCTCACTCGTGTGTCTGCCTTTTCTGCCCACTTTGTCCTCACTCGTGTGCACCAGGGAAGAATTTCCCGGTCGGTCACCCATCTCAAATTGCTCCAGGCTAAGCACGCTTAACTCTGGAGTTCTTTGGAGATCAGCTTTCGGAAAAGAAGTTGCAACTTGTTGATATGAGTATTCTATTAATCCTATTAAGCCCTAGGCCGGGATGTCACATCCTCACCCTCTTAGGGGATCAACGTCCTCATCAATCAACCCCAGGCTAGGAACGTCCCCTCTTGGCCCCTAGGCCGGGATGTCACATCCTCACCCTCTTAGGGGATCGACGTCCTCATCAATCAACCCCAGGCCGGGAACGTCCCCTCTTGGCCACGTCTGTGTGTCCAGTGTCAGCGCCCCAGGCCGGGCCCGCTTACACCTGGCTTCATAGGTCATAGACTGCCCTCACAGACTAACACAAGTCTTTTCTGCACACTTTGTCCTCACTTGTGCGCAACCCGGGAAGAATTTCCCGGTCGGTCACCCATCCTAAATTGCTCCAGGCCAAGCATGCTTAACCCTGGAGTTCTTTGGAGATCGGCTTCCAGAAAAGAAGTTGCAACTTGTTGATATGAGTATTCTATTAATCCTATTAAACCCTAGGTCGGGATGTCACATCCTCACCCTCCTAGGGGATCGACGTCCTCGTCGATCAACCCCAGGCCAGCGAGAGTCGGCTCTGATACCACTTTGTAACGTCCCGCCTCTCCCCCGGCCGGGCCCGCTTACATCTCGCAGCTTTCATAGGTTATAGACTGCCCTCACAGACCAACACAAGTCTTTTCTGCACGCTTTGTCCTACAACGTCGATCAACCCCAGGCCAGCGAGAGTCGGCTCTGATACAACTTTGTAATGTCCCGCCTCTCCTCCGGCCGGGCCCGCTTACATCTCGCAGCTTTCATAGGTTATAAACTGCCCTCACAGACCAACACAAGTCTTTTCTGCATATTTTGTCCTACATCCTGGCCTAGGGGTTAATAGAATTAATAGAATACTCATATCAATAAGTTGTAACTTTTTTTTCGAAAGCCGATCTCTAAAGAACTTTAGGGTTAAACGTGTTTAGCCTGGAGCAATTTAGGATAGGTGACCGACTGGAAAATCACATATCTCATGACACGGAATCTTCCAATTAACAATGATACGCAATCGGCCACGCGTCTTGCCCGTACTAGCTAGCGTACTCCCTGCATCATGCATGCAGCTTCGTTGCTCGTGCAGAAGAACGGGATAGAGCTTAATATTAAGAGCAAGTTTAATAGTATAGCTAACTAGCAGTTTTAAATCATCTATAACCAATATAATAACCAATTCATACAATAGTTACTTACTATAATATTAATATCTGATCTCACCTGTCGTACACATATTATGTCTTATGGTCCGTGTTGCAGCTGGCTGCTTACTATACTATTAATATCTGATCTCACATGTCGTACACATATTATGTCTTATGATCCGTGTTACAGCTGGCTACAGATCTGTAGCCCGCTGCTTTTCTCTCTCTTCCTTTATTTCTTTAAAATATATTTATAACTGGTTTATAGCCTGCTATTGTACCTACTCTAAAACAAATTAAACAAGGGGTTAATTACGTGCAGTCGCAAATTTGGACGTAGAATAATAGTAATCGATCTGCCCGATCGACATGGCATCACAAGACGCAATTAATTAATAAAACAAAAGAAAAATCTGATCAAGTGATGGATTATCGAGCTCGCGTGTCTGAATTCCTAACAACTGTGTACGTACAGTGCGACACCGACGGCGAGTACGTACGTCGGCTGCGCCGCCGCCGATCGAGCTCTGAAACGATCAAACGCTAGCAAAAAAAAAACGAGCTCGATCACGAAGCGTCGAAGAGATATCACGGGAGATTCCGGCAACGCAGGCGCAGGCTTCTTCGTGATCAGTTCGTGTCATGGACTGGCCTTCGATCCAGTGGCGGCTGCTACTAGACAGCAAGTAGACAGCGCGCGACGAGCCGATCGATCGAGGAGAGGTACGTAAGCTGGCGAGTCAGCGGTTGGGAATTATATTATTCTGCAAAATCCCCTACTATACCTTTTTCACAAGGAATTAGAGGAGGGTTTGCATCTTTGGCGAAAGCAATGGCATGCAAATTAAGGTCCCGTTCTTGAAAATTAATATTTTGTGACGTACTTTTCAAACTGTTAAATGGTATGTTTCGTGTGAAAACTTTCTATATGAAAGTTGCTATAAAATATCATATTAATCTATTTTTTAAGTTTGTAATAATTAAAACTTAATCAATCTGACGTTAATACCATCTCATTTTACGTAAAAGAAATTAATCTTTATCTTCGGAAAAAAAACACCACTTAAAAGAGAGAAATAGTGCGTTAGATAGCTATCCTTACCCATAAGTCTTCGACAGTTAAGCTCAACCTCTGCAACTTGCTCGGAGAGCTCAGTTGTCCGGCCGGGTAGGTGCATGCATGTGGTAATTATGTACTGTTGAGCTTGCGGCCAAAACCTACCGTTGCGTGGCCGCGTGCTTATCACCGGCAAGAAGCCAAGAAGGAATATCATCAACATCAAGATAGCACAACTAATTTCCACCATGGATAACAATATCTGAACGAGGTTTTCAACACGTACGTACTTCATCAGTTACCCACCAAAGATAAGGGAATCTTTTTTTAAGATAATATTGGGATCAAAATGAGCTACTCCCAGCGAGCTTGGCCACCAGCGATGATGCATGGGTAGCGTGGGTGTGGCGTCGTCAAGATAACACAAGAGCTTAATTAATAAAACAAGATTAGGAGGGGCAGACGTCCCTCCAAATATTTTTTGATCTCAGAGTTAAATCACATATCTATTGTCACTGCACTATTAATGTGGTAGCACAAGAGCTGAACGACCAATTAAGTAAGTGCGCGTGTAAACAGATTAGAATTTGGACCATTGCAAAGAGGGACAACTGGTGGAGATGAATACTCTCTCCGTCCCAAAATCCAAAATATATAAATATATAAGTAACAATTTATAGCGTTCAAATCTTGATTACAATATATAATATCCGTCTACTTCTTTTAACTCAATCAGTTATAATTGTCTCTCATTAACTTAATTTCTTAATGTAGGAGTACATCCTCTATTTAATTCCACCTAGTTGCTTACTGAACCACCGTGTAGAACTTTATAAGTCATATGTATTTTGGGATGGAGGGAGTTTTCTTGTTTTGTATACTTCTTACAGTATAAACATCAACTTTATCTTCAAAAGAAAAATTATATGCGAATAACTCTATGAATAGGATCGTCGTGGATCCGACAACGCTTGTGGGAAAATATTACTCTTTCCATTCAAAAAGAATATTCAAATACTAACTATGAATCTAAATAAATCCTAGCTATAAATCTGGACCGTTTTTTTTTTTTTTAAGAGAGAGTACGTTCATAGAGCAAGTTTGGAGCCGTGCCAGGTCCAAAAGTGAGCTGTTAATCCATAGCTTGTTCGTTCATGCATCTCGGCTGTCAGATGTGAGCCGAACCAAAAGGGACGGTCTGTAGAGGAGTTTTTTTTTTCTCGGTTTGGTTTAATTTACTCCTAAAACATAAATAGGAAAAAAATCAGATGTGATAAATACGAAAATGTTGATTTAAAATAAACATTCACCGTTTGTTTTTTCTCAAACGCGCAAAAGGATTGCACGTCAATATATTAGAAGATAAGAATATTTATTACACAACGCATTAAGCCAGACCAACTTATGCCAAGAGAGGAGGGAAACAACAGACCAAAGGAAAAAGACTCGGAAAGTACGACTCCAACCAACTGGAAGGGGGCAGAGCCCACTACTCTCCCAATAAAACCCCAAAATTAGCAATGCCAGCTAACGACCAAAGATGGCCCTCTGAGCGGATGGACTGAAGGACCTCCGAAATCGGTGATAACGCAGAGTCGAAAACCCTGGAGTTCCGTTCCTTCCACAATTGCCAGGAGACCAATAGGATTAGAGAATCGAAGCCGTGACGAAGATGCTCAGGCAAGCATGCCCTGGACGAAGGCCACCAAACCTGGAGATAGCTACCACGGGAGGGAGAGAGGGCAGCCCAACCAGGAGACGACAACACACGGAGCCAGACCTGCCGAGCGAACACGCAATCAAGGAGGATGTGGTTCGCCGTCTCAAGCTCTTGAGCGCAAAAGGGGCAGACCGAGTGACTATCAATGCCGCGCTTTTGGAGGAGATCTGCCGTCCAGCAGCGTCGCTGAAAAGCAAACCAGAGAAAGAACTTGCATTTAGCAGGACCCTTAGCGTGCCAAAGAAGATCAGCACAAGCAAAGGAGTGCTGGCCATAGAAGCACATCTGGTAAGCCGAACGCGCAGAGTAACACTTGTCACTCGTCCAACGCCAAACAAGACGATCCTCAACACCCGGCGAGAGCTGGACGTGAGACACCGCATCCCAAATAAGAAGAAACTGGGAGATGACCGGGACAGTTAGGACGCCGCGGATGTCGGAAACCCAGGAATTGTTTGCTAGGCCAGAGGCGACCGTGCGCGAACCTCGGAGGCGCTGCGGCACGGCGAAGAGGAGATCAGGAGCCAAGGAAGCCACTGAGCAGCTATCAATCCATCGGTCAGTCCAGAAGAGCATTGATTCACCATCCCCGGCACAGAGAAGGTGGACGCCTCGAACATGTCGGAAACGGTCCGCTCGACTGGGGCCTGATGCTCAGAGCGCTGAAGCCACAGCCAACGAACACGCAGGGCAAACCCAGCCAACCTGAGGTCAGGGATTCCCAGCCCACCAAAGTCCTTGGGGTGACAAATGTTCGTCCAGGACACCCGGCACTGCCCGCCGTGGCCCGAATCCGTGCCCGTCCACAGGAAAGCACGACGCTTCTTGTCAATTGCCTTAATAACCCAGGCCGGGAAGCCGATTGCCATAGACACATGGACCGAAATAGAAGAGAGAACAGACTGGACCAACACAGAACATACTATCAGTTTGTACTTCATAATTTACCTTCAAATAACAAGTGTTCTTACTTGTGCGCGTGATCGACTAAACATTCCTTTTGTTTTTTTCGATGGTTATAGAACATTACTGGTAGCACATAATATAGTGAACAATATATGCATGCATTGCCAACAGTCACACCAAAAGCCAAAAGGGCTCCTTTCTGTTGAACAACAGAAAAATCTACGGTAGGTTACTGGTGGTCAATATATGCATGCACGTTTGAACCCAAGTTTTAGGTTTACCTAACAGCAGTTACAGGCTTAATTACAGCACGCCCGCGCGCAATGAAAACGATCACTGCAATCAGGTTGGTTGTCTTCTTGCGATCAAATTAACACAGCACAAACACACTATCTTCTGAGTTCTTGACTGAATTTACTGAAGTTTAATCAATCGGCATGACAGTAACAACGCATGACTCCATCTGCAGCAGTCGCTCTCTCAAACTGTCAAACAGCCAACCAATTCAAACCAAGCAAAGCAGGCCAACGAAACGAAACGCAACGCATGCGCGCGCGTGCCCAATAAATGGCGGGAAGCGCCGCACACCAGCCATCGCCGTCGTCCCGCGCGCGTCCGGCCGGCCGTCCGTCCACCCATCCCATCCGCCTGCAATGCAGCTAGTAGCTAGCTAGCCACCGATCGGTCGAGAGAGAGGTAGGTGCCGGTTGGTCGGTTTCGCGCTCGATCGACGCATTACATAATTCTGCAGTTGGTGACGGGTCAAACTGCTGGCCCGATCGAGCATCATGCACTGCATTGCAATTGGCTCTCGAGCTCTCTCGTCTTGTAGGGCTTGTAGTTGCCGCCTCCTTGCAGGTGGATGGATGCATGTTTGCTGAGCTGCAGAAAACGAGAGCAGAAGAATCATGGCGATTGATGACTGCACAACAACCAGAGAGAAACCCTACTCACAACCGCACGCACACGTACGGGAGAAGAGAAGAGTATATATTGCTACATTAGCATCCACTTGCTATGAACATGGCTGAGTGCTCGAGGACGGCAAGTACTGTACAATGCAGGCAGATATACAGTTGGATGGATAGATTGAAGCTAAGTATACTATAGACTATAGTGTATTTCATTAACATTTAGTGCTACCAAACTATGTGGTGGTTCACGGCATATGAGCCTCTTTTATTGGGGCTTACCAGAAAACAGTACCGAACATATAGCCTCTGCCTACTGCCTACCAACCAGCTTGCAATTGCTGATGATGATGACTGTGTTTTGCTAATGCCAACCTGATCCGTTGCGGCCGTCGACCTGTTCGATCTTGTTGTTTTGCAGCATTTGGAGGATGGATGTATCTGTGGGTGTGAGGTGTCTGTTGTCCGACCAAATCATCATGACAGGATAATGCCATGTACTGTCGTGTGGAATCATTTGCATGGGCTTGTGTGATCAGTTAGGATTAGTATATACTCCCTCCGTCCTATAATATAAGGAATTTTTAGTTTTTGTTTGTAACGTTTGACCACTCATCTTATTCAATTTTTTTTTATAAATATAAAAAATGAAAAAAGTTGTGCTTAAAGTAATGTAGATAATAAAGTAAGTCACAAATAAAATAAATAATAATTTAAAAAAATTTGAATAAGACGAGTGGTTAAATGTTACAAGTAAAAACTTAAAATCCCTTATATGGGACGGAGAGAGTATATTGCTTTCCAGAGAATTCTTCAGCTTGAGAGAAATTGCTAGTGGAGATATAGTTTGAGTTTGATTAATTATTCTTTGGCCACAAGTCTTCTGCCAGTGCCTCCTTATTATAAATCTCTGTCTTAATGGTTTACAAATCATAAACCAACCGTCGCCATTTGCAAATTTGGAATGTTTGTTAGTACCGAATGATTATGTGGTTATGATCATATATATTAGAAGCCTGATGTTTTTTTAAAAAAAATTGTGCTTCTTGTGAATGGGCGAAATTACATTACTTCGTCTCAAAATTGAGTTCCAAAGTCCACGTACGCTTGCGATCACGGATCTACAGTCAGAGATGAGAGCTCTGGTCCTCTCTCCTCTCTGACGCGGAGCTGAACAATTTTTGTTGCTTTGCACAGCGCTTTCATAATCACAATGTGACAGAACACATTTCTGGTGATTCTTGCTCAGCGACAAACCGTCCAGATCAGACGAAAAAACATTGTTAATTTGTCTTCTTTCCGTTTCCTTTGCCATGGTCAAATCGTATACATTGTGCCTTTTCTTAATTTCGAAAAATATATTTCCGTAAAACTACGGTAAGTTTATTAAAAAAGACTATAGTTTTAATCCATGGTACTATCATAAATACTATACAGATTTAGTACATAATCTACCGCAAAAACTATATGCTGTAGAGATTACATGTTTGCACTGTTATCTCAAGCTGCATTGCCATTTGCCAAAATTGCTGATCTTGATGGGCCAATTGCACATTTGGGCTAGTAGTATAGTCTCCTAAATACCGACGGTTGTGGCTTTGTGGGCTGTGTCTGCACCCACCGAATGCTATGTTTGAGACAAGCACAAGGGAAAAATAAGGGAATTTTTTTTTCTAAACGACGTGTCTTTTTTAAAAAAAAACTATATAAAAATTGATACTCTATTAATCATACACTAATGACTCAACTATTTGTATATTCTCAGGCCTTATTTAGTTGGAGAAAAATTTTAGATTTGGTTATCACATCAGATATACGGATACACATTTGAAGTATTAAACGTAGTCTAATAATAAAACAAAATATAGATTCCGCCAGGAAACTGCAAGGTTAATTATTAAGCCTAATTAATCTGTCATTAGCAAATATTTTCTGTAGCATTACATTGTCAAATCATGACGCAATTAGGATTAAAAGATTCGTCTCGCAATTTACACGTAAACTGTGTAATTGGTTTTTTTTCATCCACATTTAATACTCCATGCATATGTCCAAGCATTTGTTATGATTGGTGAAAAGTTTGTTTTGGGAACTAAACAAGGCCTCAATCTTCTCATTCTCCTCACAAACCCGAGAAAATCAACATTCTACTATCATTGAAATAAGGATTCGTCAAAATACCACACCTTGTCAGAATGCTACTCTTAATTGTGGGCTTCACCCAAATACCATTTTCTTCCAATTCTGAAAGATAAAAATAGTTTTGTCCCTTTTCTCCTGTCTTTGCTGACCAAAATGCTCCTGGTTGAATCAATTCTAGTTCAAAAATGTAGATTACGTAGTACATATTTCCCGAATGTCTTGACATGCATGGCGGTGAAGGAGCGACGCCTCCGAGGGGGCAGCACGGGAGGCGGGTGGTGATGGTGGGGACTGGGGAGGCAGGCCAACGAGCGCGAGTAGCAGAGCGGCGACGGGAACTCTAGCCTCCCAAGCCGCTGCTACCTTGCTTGAATAGATGATGGGGATATTTCGATGAATTAATCTTCTTTGATTCAACCAAGCGTATTTTGGTTAGCAAAGATAGAACGAAAGGGAAAAAAAACTATTTTTATTTTTCAGAATTGGAAGAAAATGGCAGTTCGACGAAACCCAAAGTGGCATTCCGATGAATCCCAACTGCGAGTAGTATTTTCGCAAAGCTCGGTTCTGATGATGGTACACAAGTTGTGAGTATGGCGCACGCGTACCGGGGAATCACTCTCTTTCTCCCCCATCCACACATGCAGACAAACGGCACAATGCCGACCATACCGTTGCTGCTGCCTTTTTCCGGTGAGGTTACAGCTCCCCCGCCCGGCCACCGGCGCACCACTACGAAGCCGCGCGTGAAGCCTGGCTGGAAAAGCCCGCCATCCACGCCGGCGACAGCCCATGCACCGATTCCACGGACGCCCTCCCGAAAACCCGGTGCGCCAATCCAGCGACAAAGCCCACCACCACGCCAGAAGTAATAAGGAATAAGTTCACTTAGCGACCCTCAGAGGTGATCGAAATATAATCCATGACTCTAAACAACAAAACCGGATATCTCGACCCCCAAACTTTCAAAACCGGTGCAATTTGACTCCCTTGGTGGTTTTGGAGGGTGGTTTTGCTGACGTGGCCCCTACGTGGCGGTATTGACCGGGTCTCCTTTACACATGGCGTTGACGTGGCGTTTAGAATTAAAAAATATGTGTGGGACCCGTTTGTCATTGACACAGAAATTGTGGGACCCACATGTCCCTTCTCTCTCCCCTCCCTCCAGTTTCTTCTCCCTCCTCGCCGCTCCCTCTCTCTCTCCCGCGGCGGGCGGAGACGACGGCGAGCGGTGGAGGCGCGGGCGTGGCGTGGCCGCCTGCGAACGGCGGAGACGCGGGAGTGGCGGCGGCAGGCACTGGAGTGGCGACGGCGGCGGCGCCCGGGCCGAGCTCTACTGCCTCGTCACTGACGGCGACCAGGTGTTCTACGCCACGCATCGGGGCACCCGCATGCTCAACATGTCTGACTTCTGCGACCGCTCCTGCACCGACGCCTGGGACTTCTCCGCGTTCGTCCGCACCTACGCCGCCTACCTCGACGACCGGCTCAGGTACCGGATGCAGGCCAAGCTCGGCGGTGCCGCGCGCCAAGGACGACCGCTCCGCGAGCAGCTGTACGCGTCCCCCGAGAACCGCTTCGACTACGACGACTTCATCATGAGAGACGACGAGGCCACGAACGCCGAGGCCGACAAGGCGATGGCGCTCGTAGCGAGGGAGACGCCGACGAGCGAGATGACGCTGGAGCATCTCCTCGTGTAGCAGGACAACTTTCTTTAAGGATGGCCGCTTTTCACTAACCACCCGATTAATCCATTACTTAGTTAATTACTATGGTTGTGGTTGCAATATTAAAAATTGGAGTTAAAATTAAAATTAGCCGTGATTGAATTTGGCTTGCAGCTGGCGCCACATTGTCTTTTGCTGCCAGTGGCGATGGTGGCGGTGGTTCTTGCTCTTGAGAAGAAGCTGGTGGTGGTGGTGCTTGGAGGAGCACTTGTAGAAGCCGAAGGGGTCGGAGGACATCAGGCTTCTCGAGGAGAAGGCATCCGTGCTGTCGTCATCGGAGATGGTGAAGCCATAGGGGTTGGACGACAGCTTCGGCTTCTTCCCACCATTGAAATGCCCATGAGACCGTGACGGTGGGAGCAATGCCGGGTTATGCTCTTCTTCTTCTCTGGAGGAAGCGGGGTGGCGGAGGAGGTCAAGCGTCTTGGATAAGGGTCGACGCGAGGGAAGAAGGCGGCGGCGGTGACGGTGGAGGACGTCGTCGTCGTCAACCCCGCCGCGTGTGCCTCCCGCCGCCGCCGCCCGCCGTCCTCCTGCTCGAACGCCTGGTTGCCGTCGACGAGGCGGTGGAGCTCAGCCCGGACGCCGCCGCCACTCCCGCGTCTCCGGCGCTCGCCGCCGTCTCCGCCCGTTGCAGGGGAGAGAGAGAGGGAGCAGCGAGGAGGGAGAAGGAACTGGGGGGAGGGGAGAGAGAAGGGACACGTGGGTCCCACAATCTTTTTCCGTGTCAATGACAAATGGGTCTCACACATATTTTTTAATTCTAAATACCACCTAAACGCCACGTGTAAAAGAGACCCGATCGATACTGCCACATAGACGCAACGTCAGTAAAACCACCCTCTAAAACCGCTAAGAGAGTCAAATTGCACCGGTTTTAAAATTTTAGGGGTCGAGATACCCGGTTTTCTGATTTAAGGTCACGGATTAAATTTCGATCACTTTTGAGGGTGACTAACTGAACTTATTCCAAGTAATAAACAATCCGACGGCCCGTACTCCGTGGTCCACGGCCACGACCGGGCCCACCTGTCACAAGCACGCACACCGCACCTCGCAACCTCGCCTCGGCTCTGCATCCCGCTCCCGCTTCACGACGCCACGCCTCGCCTCGCAACTCGCGAGGGGATAACACCAAAACCCTCCCCCTCCAAACCCTAGTCCCCCATTGATGACCTCCGCCGCCGCCGCAGCCGCCGTAGATGCACAGGCTCTCCTTCCTCCACGCCACCATCATTGACGCGCCGCTGCTCCTCTCCTCCGCCTCCATGGCCACCATGCCGGCGCTCCGGCTCGGCTCCCCCGCCGCGCTCCTCGCCGCGCGCCGCCCGCCGCGGTGGCTGCGGTGCGGCGGCGTCGGCGTCGGGGGAGGGGGAGTGGGAGTGGCGCGGAGGGGGATGACGTGCTCCGTGGAGGCCTTGGCGAGGCGCGGTGGGGGCGGCGAGTCGGAGTCGGAGAATGAGGAGGAGGAGAAGCGGAGGGGCAGGGCGGGGGAGAGGAGGCTCAGAGGGGGCGGGAGCGCCGCGGTGGCGGCGGCGGCGGGGAGCGGGGAGCTCCTCTCAATCCCCGGCGTGGGGCCTCGCAACCAGAGGAAGCTCGTGGACAACGGATTCGAGGGCGTCGCGCAGCTTAAGCAGCTCTATCGGGATAAGGTGCGTGCTCTGCGTGTATTTTGTACTGCATTGATCTGTTCTATAGCCAACAGGCGCCTGGAATAGTGGAATTGCTGTATTGTTTGGTTATTCTGCATAAAAACCACACGACTATAATGCAGTAAGTCTAGCATTTGAGTTTGTGCACAAGAACTTAATAAACTCGTCCAACAGTATGCTTTTTTTTACCATTTATACTGACAGCTCCTGTACTATGCTTGTCATATTTATAATAAGTTCATTTTTTTTATATACCGCAAAAAAAAGAATCCTATGCTGTGCCTGTTTACTGTTTCAAAGCTTTAGTTGACCGTCATAGTAGAAGATTAAACCAACTGATTCAGTGTTAGAAAGGGACTTGTATATACGGAGTACTGGCTTGTTTCTCTAAAGCAAATGTGAAACATATAGGCAGCTGGAAAGGAATGTGTCTTGAAAGCATTTCTGATCTGATGTATTTTTTTTAAAAAAGGTAGCCCATGATATCCAATTTGGTCTATTTTTTTCCCTGTAGCCCATTCATGAATCGCCTATGCGGCTATGAATGATGCCACGAGTCCACAATGCTCATTCGGTCTGTGACAGTTTTCTCCAATTATGATATTGCCAGTCGATCTACGTGTCTGTATATTAAGTCTGCGTTAGATGCTGTGACTCCGGAGATTTATTTTTTCTTGTTTTGGGTTTAGTTGCAGAACACTATAACTATTGACTGATGATACAAGTATCCAATCGAAGTTTGTAGTATATTTTCCTGACCATTTTTTTCCTGGTGCATGTGCAGTTCTTTGGAAAATATAGCGAGAAGATGGTTGAGTTTTTACAGAGCTCGGTTGGCATCATTCATAAGAACCATGCTGAGAGTATAACTTCTTTCATTAAGGAGAGTGTTGATGAGGAGCTGAAGGATGCAGACTCATCTAAGGCTTCTCAGAAGAAGAGGCTCACCTTTTGCGTGGAAGGGAATATTAGTGTTGGGAAGTCTACCTTTCTCCAAAGAATAGCTAATGAGACCATCGAACTGCGTGATCTTGTAGAAATAGTGCCTGAACCTGTTGCTAAGTGGCAGGATATTGGCCCCGACCACTTCAATATATTGGATGCTTTCTATGCTGAGCCACATAGGTATGCCTATACCTTCCAAAATTATGTGTTTGTGACAAGGGTCATGCAAGAAAGGGAATCTTCAGGTGGAATAAAACCTCTCAGACTGATGGAAAGAAGTGTTTTCAGTGATAGGATGGTGAGTTTATCGTACTTGCAAATACTAGTTCAGCAATTGAACAGAGCACTGTAGTTTCCTTCTGGTGCAATTTTTTTTTCCTCTTTTGTGTGACTAAACTATTCTTTCATTATGCACTAGGTATTTGTTCGTGCTGTTCATGAAGCTAACTGGATGAATGAGATGGAGATCAGCATTTATGACTCATGGTTTGATCCTGTTGTGTCATCGCTTCCAGGTCTTATCCCTGATGGATTTATCTATCTAAGAGCTAGCCCAGATACTTGCCACAAAAGAATGATGCTCCGGAAAAGAGCAGAGGAAGGTGGTGTTACTCTTGACTACTTGCAAGGTTTGCATGAGAAACACGAGAGCTGGTTGCTTCCTTCAAAAGGAGGAGGTACTGGTGTGTTATCTGTCAGTCAGCTGCCCACACATTTGGAAGGTTCCTTGCCTCCAGCAATTCGAGATCGTGTCTTTTACTTGGAAGGAGATCACATGCACTCAAGCATCCAGAAGGTATTTTTGCTGACCTTAGCTTGCTCTGAAAGCTCCAGTATCAAGCATCATAGTTACATAATGGTGCCCTTTTTGCTATGTAGGTCCCTGCTCTGGTCTTGGATTGTGAACCTGACATTGATTTCAACAAAGATATAGAAGCTAAACGGCAGTAAGTTTGCAAACCTTCTTTTATCTTAACTTTTGTCCATAACATTGATTTTTATCTTTTAAGTACTTGCTTTGGGAGGCTCTGCGTTTACGAAATGTAGCTTCTTTTTACCCTTATAATGCAGTTTTATTTATCAGTTATTGGATGCCAACATCAAAAAGTAGGTCGTGTAAGGCCCTGCATATTCATCTGAAAATTTTCAGCATTCTCATTGACTCATTGTATTGTTTGCCTGCACAGATATGCTCAGCAAGTTGCAGAATTCTTTCAATTTGTGAAGAAAAAGAAGGAAGCTCCATCTGAACAAACAAGCACTGACAAGAACCGTATCAATCCACAGATCATGCTTCCTCACAAAGGCGGATTGTGGGTTCCTGATGGAAGAAACCCTTTCTCAGGATCTTCTATGAATCTGAACTTCAGAAGAGCCATGTCTTCCTATCTCTCGACATAGGATTTCAGCTCCAGAATGAACGTAGGATCTTACAAAACCCACTCTCACTGACCTTGTAAATGGGCCTATGCGTTAAGTTAAACCTAGGTATGCTAGCCACTGATGTAAGATAGTCTACCACCCGCATCTCCATCTTTTGTAAATGATCATCTTCCACCCTTTCCGAGTTCCATGTTTTGTAGTAGCGTCAGCTTCCGTTTGTCTGAGTTCTGGTATCTGTATCGTTATGTTGGTTGCTGACTACATTCTGTTAGATGATCCGGAACTCTTTGACATTTCTGGGAAAGATGCTTCAGTACTTGCCGTTTGTTTGTCATCGAGGTTGCCATGATTGGTCATGCATTTGTTCCTGTTGCTGGCTCTATTTCTTCTCAAGAACAGAGAGGTTGGTTTTAACTTTGGGAAACAATGGATTTGAAAGGAAGAGAAAGGAAGATGACGAATGAACATCGCTGTACCATGGGCTCAGGCCAATTTGGGAAGGCCTATCACTTAAATTATCTGGGCTATCCAAAAATGTTGCATTGGTGATTGGCCCAAAGCCATAATCATCTACTCTCTCCATCTACTTTTTGATAGTCATATTTTATCTTGGCACACATACCAAAGATAAATAATTCTAATTATCATCCATTTAAACATGCTATTAGGTATTCCTCGTAAACAAGCGATTTATTAACATTTACATTTCTCGATGCCTATGGAGTCAATCTTGTGTGGAAGAATGGAGAGTCACACATTAAATCCGAGAAAGTTATTAAGAGGATAAGTTGTTGGATTGAAATATGCCTATCAAAAATATTTTTCAGATTTAGAAATATGACTATCAAAAATAGATGGAGGGAGTATTTTATTGTGATTGGGTTGGTGACATTCCTGTGAAAAAATGGCCCTGGCTCCTAATCTCCTTCACCTCTTTGGTCTATGGTCTGTTTGGTAGAGTTTTTGGAGCTGGAGCCCAACCAAATAATTTCAGCTCCACTTAAAATAGAAGCAGAGTTGAGTGAAGCGCTTTTACAAAATAGATCAAAGAGATGAAGCTGGATTGATGCTGCTCTACAACTCACTCCAGAACCAACATGCCCCTTGTGTCCATGGGGTATGTAGCAATGTTCCACATCATTGGTCTCAACTTCACCGGTCAGACACATGCTTTGATTCCGGGCTTCCGGCTGGTCGTACCAGTTAACGTACAGAATGGTTGTCCTTCAATTCCTCCATCGCCTTGTCCGTTCAATGGAGGGTAGAAAGCAGCCGGAGAAAACGACCGGCAAAACCCCCCCAAAACACGGCAACGGCAACGGCCAGAAATCCGATGCCGTCATCGCTTTATTTCCTTCCTCTACGTACGTACGCTAATCCAATTACCCCGTTGCGTTTGCATGCAGTTTACAGCTGATTTGGACATGAACGGCTAGCTTCTTAGAAAGTGCACACGGATATGTTTGGAGAGCTTTTGACAGCTGTATTTTCTTTCGGAATCAATTTTTTCAGACAGTTCAACTTTTCATTCAAATTTTGATAAACTATAGTTATCAACCTTTTGATAAACTATAATCTAGAAAATGAACCAGAACTAAAAGTTGAGTTTCACAACATTTTTCAAATTATCACCTACCGTTTCTCGAAATCTTAAGCTTCTTCGAACAGAACCTACAACAACCACTAGTTGTCTTAATCTTCACCTAACCAAGCAAGCTCATCGGTCGCAAAGCTCAATTTGTAAAAGATAAAGGAGAAAGAGAAAAGATACGGTGACCAAGAGCACCCGTCCATTGTTGACAGTCGCTGACCATGTGACCGAATGTTCAGAACAGTGATCATGGAGCCGGTCAATGCAAACTAGAACTAATGCTAGTTTCGGGCCTTTTTCTCCTCAAAAGGTGAATAGTCTTCTACAATGTCCTTGCTTTCTACCTCGAGATCCCTTCTCCTTTATAAAATGTTCTCAGGTCGGTCTGCACTATGGTCTCTGCACGCATGCAGCACGTTTTCTCCACATTTCAAGTTGATTAAACGCAGTGGCACGTGCTAATCACGTTCGTTTAGGGAAAGCGACTGTTTAGTCGACATGTGCAAAGCATGCTAGCTCTTCATGGCCATCTCCTTCGCAGCTTCGCAGCCATGTGCCAAGCATTATGGATCAAGGCGCCAATTGAAGACCAATTAAGGGCATTCAGCCCGACGAGAGAGACATGAGATCACATTTAGTAGTACTGTACAACTTAAATTAATGGCAGCCTTAACTTGCATTAGCAGAGTCTAGTTTGTGCTGGGAGTCTGGGAATAGGTATTCTCTATTTTAGCCGCATCCCGCATATATGTGTGGTAAATAGTGCCATTTATGCTCAACTCGATCGGAAACACTAGGGGTTTTCCGGCTAGTTACACAAGGTGGTGGGCTAGACGATCTGGATTTAAAGTCTCACCCCCTCTAATTATTTAATATTAGGTCATTCCCTAATATTTGTGTTCTTTTATTTATTTACACTTTAACTAGACCGTTATGGTGGCATCAGGTTTCTTTTTTATTTTCACAATCTGGGGCAAATATTACACGAAACATTAACCAACAGTTCACTAACATCATAGAGTATGTTGCAAACGACAATGTGAAACAATTTTTTTTTTAAAAAAAGGTAAGAATTTACCTTGTGTATTGATAGAGAAGAAGTTACATTGCGGTATGTACATGTTGGGAGTTTAGGTCATTCCCGGACCACGACGTTTAGGTTACTCTTCCAGAGGTTTGATCTCTGATAAGTCTTTCATCCCTACTGTGACCTACAAGTCTACAACTTTGCTTCATCCTTGATTTTTTTGCTAAGATATTAGTGGAGGTCTTCGCCAGGTGTTTGAAGATTCTCGAGATCCTTTCTTTCCAAAGCTCCCAGCTCCTAGTATACTAGTATGACGAGGGATTTTGGGTCTTTCTTGAGCTGCTTGGGATCCTTAGGAGGAAAGACCACCAGGCGTTCACGGTAGTGAATTCTACCCATTCAGGGAGGTAAAGATCAAACTATGACCAAGCTTCAATTGAGCTCCATATCCTCTTGGATAGCCCGCAGTACGCTAGTAGGTGGACCGTGGATTGCCGTTTCTGGTACCGTTCGACAGAGTGGACATAGGTGCCAGTCAATCTATCAATGTGTACATTAACAATCTGAGGGAGTAGTTTATACTGGCCTAAAGATGTTGAATATTGAAGAATAAAAAGAAGAATAAAAAGAAGAATAAAAGAGAATGCTTAGTGCTGAGTTGCATGTAGGGGCTGTCAGAAAATAAAAGAACAATAAAATTGTACAAACTACAAGTATTTTAATCAATTTATCATAAAAATACATATTTTACATCATATTTTTCACAAAAATACAGATTTTTAAAATACCATCTTATCACAAACTAAAACTTCTGTAACCTCAATAGTGCTATGATATACTTAGTAAACTCTAAAATATGTGCTAAAACTTAGTAAACTCTAAAATATGATATACTTAGTAAACTTTTGTAACCTCAATAGTGCTAAAACTTAGTAAACTCTAAAATATATAGCTCTTTGATAACCTTATCACTAAATCTATAGTTTTGTAATACGATATTTTAAATATATAATTTATAATAAATTTGATGTAAATATGTAGTTTTGTTATACATACCTTTGATTCAGTTGTTTGGCGATAGTTTAGTTGATTTACTCAATGGAAAAATAAGCTCGACACTCGCGAGCTACACGAGTCCATCTCGTGAGCCCGGCTCGATATCCAAACGAGCCGAGCCCAAATACTAGGCTCGAGTCTACACCGAGTTCGGGTTCCAGCTCGAACTCCTGAGCTCGGGCTCGCTGTCAGCTGCGTGTACTTGGTGTTTGGGTGGCAGTAGCATTATTCCGGCTTGACCTGCCTGCGCCGCTGGTGGATGGAGTTGAGTAGACTCTGCTACTTGCTTCACCGGCTCACCGCAACAGCACCCAAAAAAAAAAAGCTCTCCTCGTTCGTCTCCTCCTCTTCCCCTTCTCATTCCCAAAATCCACCAAATCCCGGCAGCAAGGCGCGATCTCTGGCGCTTCCGCGGTTCGCGCGATCCCCGATCGGTCCGCGCCAGGTTCGTTGCTGCAGCTTCTGCCGCTGAAATTACAGGGAAAGAATCAAAAGATCTCACATCTTTTGCTGATGACGAATTGGGCGGCTTGGCTTCTGCAGGAGCGCTGGTTTCATGGATTGGAGTTGCTGGGACGGCTCTTCGTGGGAACCCCTCGTGCTGACCTGATTCGTTTGGGCGTGGTTGATTTGGGTCTTAGTTTTTGGTGGACTTTGAGTCCCTTTGCTGGTGGTTCTGTTTGTAGGCTGTGATTGGGGAAATCCTGGGAGGTTGTAGGAATGGGATTATCTAGATTGCTGTAAATAGAGGTGAAGACAATTCTTTTAGGTACTAATTTGGTGCACATAAGGTGAGAATTTTGGTTAGGACTAGGTGGAGATCAGGATTATTGTTAGGGAAGGGGATGGGTGGCCTCTGCTCAAAGGTTTCAGCGGTTAGACAAGTCCCCGAGTGACACCACGCTTGTTTCGGGACCAGATAGTTGATCCTGAGCCTACCTTGACAAAGCGGGCTAAGTCGCCTGTGGTTGAAGAGGCAACGGCGAAGCGGGTGGAAGAGCAGCAGCAGTCTTTCGCATTTCTTGGAGAGCGTTGTTCCCGGGCTTGCTGTTTACAATGGTGCAGATGCTGGTCAGGCCGGGTCCTAGGACACCACAACTGGTCCGGACTCTGTCGCAGAAGGCTGGTTTGGGCAAGACTAAGGCCGGTGCGGCAAAGGTTGGAAGGATATTCTTATGCCATCTTATTTAACTTACGATGAATTAGTCCGCAATGTAGCACATATTGTTAACTGCCAGTGTGTTAGGGTCGCAGTGATATTGTTATTCCTGTGGTGTTATAGAGATATCAACAGAATTGTTATCGTTCAGTTGGTATATAACCTATCCTTTGACCATTTTTAATCTCTGTATGCCTCTCCTTCTGAAGTTGGAGCACTCATTCACCAACCATGATTGTGAGTTGTGACTAGTGGTAATTACTGGCAAAGTGGCAATTAGTTGCAATTTTCATTACAACCATAAAAAGATCTCACTTACTAGCTAAATACCATCTCAGCATATCCTGCATGTAAGTACCAAAAACAACTTTCATGTCATCTCATACAGTAAACTTAACAGCGATCTGCATTGCTTCATGCAGAATCTGTTCATTGTTCCCACACTGTCCCAAAACTGTTCTTAATTTTCCCTTATTTGAACTTTTTGAATGGTCTATTGGGATTACTTTTCTAGTCTGCATATGTTTCAATGAAACAATCAGCTATTGTTTTGACAATGGCTATTGTATATATATCCAGAAAGATGCAGTTTTTAATGATCCTGTTCTTTGTTATGTAATTTGACAGACTATTCCTTATTGTGCATTTTCCTTCAAGTGCTTTGAACCTTGATTCGATGACAGATTTTTTATCTACCATTATTAATTTTTCAATCTATCATTCTTAATGGTTTAATCTAGAAAAAAAGTCTTAATGCTTACTTGCTAAACAGGTTCAGAAGTGAGCTCCCTTTTAGGCAGGGCTGGCAACTGTTGGTCTTGGAAAAGCAGTGGAGGTTCTAGATACGCTTGGGTAGTAGCATGTCAAGTTTAAATACTAGCAGTGGTTTTATATCGGCAGCAAAGGGAGACAAAATATCTATTTTGGCTTTCGAGGTGGCAAATACTATTGTTAAAGGTTCCAATCTAATGCGTGCACTCTCAAAGACCAACATAAAGCACCTCAAAGAAGTGGTGCTTTATTCAGAAGGTGTTCAACACCTTATATCCAAAGATATGGATGAATTACACAAGATTGCAGCAACTGACCAAAAGGTTAATAATGGTTTGTGCTCCCTAATCTTTTCTATCATGCCTGGTTGTAAATATTATCCTACCAGATATGTATCCAGGTTACTGTACTATAACCTTTCTTTTAATGTTGTAAGTTGTATCAAGTGCTAATTGTTTGGTTCTAACAGGGAAGAGTTAGAAATCTTTTCAAAAGAAGTTGTTCGATTTGGAAATCGTTGCAAGAATCCTCAATGGCACAGCTTGGACCGCTACTTTGAAAAGTGCAGTTTGATTTCTGCCTTGTATTTAATGAAGGTTTATTTTAAGGCACTAATTTATTTTTTGTATTGATTATACTAGATTGGCATCGGAACGAACTCCTCAGCATCGCCTGAAAGAAGATGCAGAATCAGTGATGCAGCAATTGATTATTTGTGTGCAATATACAGCTGTAAGGATTAACAAACCCATTAGAAAGATTGCATATGCTCACATTTAGGCAGTCTCAATTTAAATTTGCAGCCCCAAAGTAATTTTTTAGCTCTAAAGTAACAAAAAAAAAACTTTGTAGCATTCTCTGCCAGATTTTTTTTCTTTTTGGCTGAGAATCTGTGGGTCTTTGTAGTTGTTAACACTTATATTTGTTCCATAGCTCAGAGTTTTTGCAATAGGTTTGGTATTTTACTGATACAGTCCTCTGATTCTAAACGCCATTAATCCTAGAAGGCTAGAACAGATGAAGAAACCCTTTTGGTTTTATCCATAATGAAATATTCGGTTTTATGCATCATGAAATACACGTTTATTAAATAACTTTTGAGTTTGCAACAGAACATTATGGTGGAAAATAGCACTCATTAGTAGTATCTGCATTCTTTTTGTTTTACATCCTAACAATGGGTATAGTGGGTATTTTTAACTTGGACCACTAATATTAGTAATAGTAACATACACTAGTTCATTCATTCATGTCACAAGAAAATGATACTGATAGATTTGTCACCATATTTCTTTGTTAGCATCATATCCTTAAATTTCAGCGTGCTTCCATTTAATTAGAAACAAAATGACCTCCAAGCATGGCTATTTGAGACTGTCGATGTTGGAAATGACAAAGTAGAGGCAGTAAGTATACTTTTATTGGATCCTAACATCCTTAATAAGATTGAGATTTGTTGGTATTTAGCACCGTTTGCCTTCTGTGCACTGATTCGTGTTATTTCTGGACTTCTGGTTATAGATTTCACATCACTGACTCGCTTCTCTTTCTTTCTTTTCTCCTAGGAATTATATCATGAATTGCATACTTTGGATAGATTTGAACAAGACTGTCGTCGTAAACAGCAAGAGCTGGATGGTTTGGGTTCAAGAGGTCAGTTTTGTTTCTGTTTTATGAACTGTACTTAAACTCATGTGGCCTGACTGCACTATAAACAACTTTGTGTGTCATATGAAACACTCAGCTCCAGTTCTTTAGTTATTTGAAGAGCAAGGCGGTTATATATTTATGCTCCCTTTTGTGAATATACAGTTATAGTTTTCTAGTTCAGTAATTCTTATGTTGTCATCTATCAGACCACTGTTCCTTTCCTCAAAATATTATCCCCATGGTAGTCCTTTAATTTCGTTTTGATGAATAAAAGTTAAAACATAGAACTTACCATGCACGTCAAGGATTTGTAAGTAGAATTAGAATTACCTTACTTGTAATGACTGTATGGATAAATTGATATTTTGACTTTGTTTCTAATGAACTAAGGTAGAAATTTCTGTTCATTTCAGGTGATAGTCTGCATATGCTAAAGCAGGATGTAAAGAGTCAAACTAAGCATGTTAAAAGTCTGAAGAAGAGGTCACTTTGGTCCAAGAATTTGGAAGAGGTTTGTAGTAGTTTCTTTGTTTATAAAATGTTGGTTCAAGGAAGGCATTGGGTACTACCACGAGTACATGTTTGAACACACCGACCGCACTACGCACATATTCTTTTGTCATATCATTATTTAAATTTTAGTAAAAAAAACCATTCTTTAAATGCTGAAAAATATTATGCTTTTCCACAGGTGATGGAAAAGCTCGTAGACATTGTTCATTTCTTACATTTGGAGATCAATAATGCCTTTGGCCTCACTGGTATAATTTTATTGTCACGTTCTTCGCAAAAGGCTTCATAATTATTAGCATTACATAATTATATTTGTTGTGACAATGATATAGAAGCTCTTGCTACTATCTGACTGCAGACAGTGAAGCGCCACAAGAACCAGCTAAACACCACAATAGATTGGGACCAGCAGGCCTTGCATTGCATTATGCAAATATCATCAATCAGATTGATACTCTTGTAAGTTCACAAAATCTGCTTAACATTCTAAATTTTTAATTACTATTTTGTCATCTAGAAGATAAATCAACCAATATTTCAACACCAGCAATGTCATGAGTTGCCAATGCAAATATACATGACAAGTCCCATGTATGAGTATAGATTCTGTTAGAGAATTGAGCCTTACTTTTACGATGATCTTAAATCAATTGTAATTTTCTTATGAAATATAATCAATAGCAATTTGCAATATTTCAATCTCAACCATGTATACCAATATTGCCTGGACTTTTTGTTGGCAAACAATATCGTAACGAGGATTGATCAACTGGCAGGTTTCTCGATCAAGTTCGATCCCTCCCACTACAAGGGATACACTATACCAAGGTTTGCCGCTGACTATCAAATCAGCTCTCCGTTCGAAGCTACAATCCTTTGAAGTCAAAGAAGAGGTATGCTAGGCAGGTTAACACTTGCAGATTGCTATTATTATGAGTGTACATATATGTCTGACATGATAACATGGTTGTGCTAAATGGATGCAGCTTACAGCTTCTCAAATCAAAGCTGAAATGGAGAAGACTTTGCGATGGCTTGTCCCTATTGCAAATAATACAACGAAGTAATATATCCTATCCTTGCACGCCTGTGACCTCATTACTTACAATTGCAAAAACTATCCATTTCTTACTGAGAATATGATTGTCTGTTCACCCCAGAGCACACCATGGCTTCGGTTGGGTTGGAGAGTGGGCAAATACAGGGTTCGTGTCTGACTACAAACGTTTTGAATAAAAATGAAGAAACTATTACTTCTCAGTGACAATCTGATTGTTCTATGCAGATCTGAGCTGAACTGCAAGCTATCAGGGCAGATGGACTTAACCCGAATCGAAACACTATATCATGCTGAGAAGGAAAAGGTTGATGGCCATATCCTTGAGCTTGTCGTGTGGCTCCATCATCTCATCAGTAAATCCAAAAATGCCAATGGAGGTGTAAGGTCTCCCATCAAGTCTCCCGTCCGTTCACCAACACAAAAGGGTATCACCTTGATGCCAGACAAGTCGAACAGTTCATCGCCAATCCTCACACAAGAGGATAAGGATATGCTGAAGAATGTTAAGTTCCGGAAATTCGTCCCTGGAATAAGCAAGAGTCAAGAGTTTGACACAAAGTCAAGACATAGCAAACAGATTAGACTGATAAAGAGCAACAGTCAATCTCCAACCAGTGGCAGTAGGAAAGACTTGCTTTCACTCAGGAGATCATCCATGCTTCCTGTCATCGACTTCCAGATGGATAGGACCAAAGCTTTGGACTTAATCGACCGGCTTGATGGTCTGAAAAAACAATGAGGAATCATGAAGCTGTTTAAGAACATGAACCTGAAAATCCATAGCCCCAGCAAAGATGTCGAAAATTGGCGTTAAACTGCAGCAATGCCGCCCGTCTGAGGTGAAGAACAAGCAGTATGCCAATTGCCAACAAGCAGTACGCCCGTCTTGGCGCTGTGAGTGATCAGTTGTAGCTAAAAATTGTATCATATACCTTGTACTGAAGAAAAGGAACTGATGTACAAAACATTTCTTTAGTTGACTCTGCCTGTACAAGAAATGCAAGTTTGTTCTTTTTTTTAACAAGATAGAGGATGTCTGATCAATTCTGGTGTAAAGCGTATGGTAAACTGCACATCACTGAACAAGTTTCACACCACAGGTACCAATGGTTTATACAGGAAATGTCAAGGACGCTCTAAACTAGAGATCCACACATGATATTGTAGCAACCTACAAAGATCTTGGTACAAATCAGCTCAGTTCGTTTACATTCAAATAACTACTACTACCACACTACATTTCCTCTAGACAGAGGGGGCCATATTGCCAATTCATTTTGCATCCTCCTACATCTGAAAGTTCGTGCTGTGACGGTTGCTACAAAGGGCACTGTAATTGTTGTGTGTTGTACTATGACAAAAGAGCAGCTATTAACATCTAAGAATATCTGAGATCTCCATTGCTCATGTTGGGGGTCTCTCCAGGGCCACCCAGCCAAATTTGCCTTTCCGGTAGTCAGACAAGATGCGGAAGGCTGCTTGGCTGGCATCTCCATTGAACAAGTGAACAGAGAGCTTTGTCACAAACCTGAAACTTGTCAAGCATTCCATCAGAATATTGTCCCAAATTCTAATATCATTGAAAAAAACTATAAGAGGCTTGAACCGTACATTTTACCACAATCGCTGTCCATGTCAAGCCTATAGCGTCTTCGAAACGCTTCAGGGCCTGTGTCAGAGCCATTCAGAAAATATATATCATGATGACATACTTTTGTTCTTTGAAACAAACAATGATCTTTAGAATGCATTATAATCAAAACATATATGCACAGGAGTCATTAGCTTGTCAGAGCACTGACCTACAGCTGGATGTCTCACTAATAACTGCACGAGAATCGCTGCCACATCAGCAAAGTCATACGACCTTTCTCCAATATCATCACATATAGCAAGTTTGATTGCAGCTGTCTGGTCACTTATTCGCATTGGCAAAATGCCAGGTGAATCTAATAGCTCTAAATCACTTCCAAAACGAACCCACCTGTTAGTAATTCTAATGTCAGAAATGTAGAACTGGAACCATATTATTTGCAAGATGGACATTTATATAATATTGAATTTCTGCAAAAAAGAAACTAAGAATTATATACATCTACCCAACTGAGTAGCTTACTTCAACTCTCTTGTAACACCTGGTCTAGGCGCTGCTGGACACATTCTTCGTTTTAGCAAGCGATTAATTAAGGAAGATTTGCCAACATTTGGATATCCAACTATTCCAGCTCGAACCTTCATACAAGGGAAACTTATAAACAAAAAAACAAAATAAACAAGTTGTACGTGATCATTTAACAAAAGAATCAGTTTTTTTCTTTTTTTTTTTTGTTTTTGTTTTGGATTTCATGCAATTGCATTGAAAAATATGTATTATAACAGAAAGCAACCAACATACTGCTACTGAATCATTCATTTCAGGAAGCAGATGTGCTACCAATTACCTGATTCAATTAAATTTATCAGAAAATTAGAATTTTATATTAATCATTCAGAAAGAACACATGCAAACATTACGTCTGTGGTATCACAAGCAAGTTGAAGAATGCATGTTTTAGAAATATTTCCATATCAAGCTAATTTGTACACATGAAACAGCAAAACGAAATGAAGCAATACAAGACATAACAAGGAACCAAACGAATTACCGCGCGAGGAAGTAACCCCTTCTCTCTTCGCTTTGTGTTCACAGTAGATGCTAGTGATTTTGCCATTCTACCTAATTTCATTGTACCCTGACCAATAAAGAAAACGGAGAAAGCAATATATATCATGTCATAATCCAGAACCGACCTGGCCAATGGACAACAAAAGCTACATAAGGGTTATCTTACCATGCCCAGCTGTCCGTTTGAGTAAACAACTTTGGTACCCTGATTAGCAAAGTAAGAAGCCCATGCATTTCTGTCCTCATTTGACACCATGTCTTCGCGGTTCATGACTATGATCCTTTTCCGATTGCCTAGCCAGGCATCCATCTGATCATACGAAACAACACTCATCAGCACCATCCCATGTCACCCATTTCACAGACATAAACAAGTACAAACCATAACCTTAGGATGGCTGGTTGCCAAGGGAATCCTTGCGTCGCGGACCTCTATGACAACATCCATAAGCTTTAGCTGTTCTTTCAGTTCCTTCTCCGTTTTCGCAATATGACCAGGATACCACTGAATGGTAGCAAAAAAAATGGAGAAAAAAGTGAGAGCATATATTAAACATTAGAGCTAGTACAAGATTCCGCACATATGCTTGTTAAATTCCACTAAAGCACACCTTATATGTACCTGCACTGGGCGCAGGGATCTGGTCCAGTAGCGTAAATCCGCATCCAAGTTTTCCCAGAACATCTCTTTGTCGTAATCTTCGTTAGCATATAGCGAGTGGCTTAACCTCTCTTTCTCATACAATCCCAGCAGCGTGTCACCAGAAATCTAATCATACAAGCACAAGACGATCAAAGCAGCGAAATGTCAGGATGGTACTACTCACAAATGAGCTTTGCTCCAAACCAAGAATTGCCATAAACAGACGCAAATTAGTAAAAGAAAGGGCAAATGGAAGCGGGACAAGACCCCGGACCCCGGAGCTAGGGATTTCTCCACACAATAGAGATCCAACCAACCCTAATTCCGGCACAGGAACCAAATCCACGCAGCAGAAGGGGAAACCAAAAACAAGACAAGAACCACTGGAAACAGCGGTCGTAAAACAATTGGGGAGCTTGGAGTGGTCTACAAACCGAGGAGGATTCGCTGGCCACCCTGAGAAGCACGCGCCCGGGAGGCCTCCTGGAGAGCAAAGGCGCCGCAGTCGCCGCCGCCCTAACCCTCCCCGGCGCCGGCGCCGGCGAGAAGGAGGCGGTGGCCGGAGCCAAGGAAGCTGCAGCCATGGCGAGGGGGGATAGTGGAGGAGATGGCCGAAACGGGTGGGCTCCAATTAAAACAGTGTAGTGGATATTTGCTCCCATCCTGGCCGTTGGATCTCCGCCGAGATGTGGATTTCCTCCTCGTCCTAGATGGGCCTGTATGGGCCCGTACTGGGCCGAGTGGGCCGTCGTATTCCGAGCCCACAACGAACTGCACCTTCTTCTCCACAAGCTCGGGCTCTGTGTCGTTCGTTCGTTCACGGCTCCCGCGCTTCGCCGCGAGAGATGGCGCGCTCGGCGCAGTTCGTGGCCGCCGCCGCTCTCCCTGCGCTGCTCCCGACGCCGCGCATTCGTACGTCGTCTAGCCGCGCGTCCTCCGACGAGCCGCTGGGACATCCAGAAGAAGCCGAGGCTGCAGGCGGACGCGCTCCACGGCAAGGAGGACCGCAACGCCGCCATGACCATGAGGTTGTCGATGAACAAGGAGATCAGCAAGCCACGGCACGCGGTGTTCGCCGGACCGTCCTTCGTCGCGCCGGAGCCGTGCATGCTTCCTAAACCAAAGTTCTTGATGGCTCGCTAGCAACCGATCAGATGCATCTCAAGCTGAGCAGGGTGCATGTCTGTAGAAGATCATTAGGACTTAATAGGGTTCTTGTGCTCAATCACATTATCAAGTGCTTTATCCGTCATTCTGTATATGTTCGAAAATAGTCTTCAGGTTGTAATGCAGTTCAACAGTATCATCTGAGTTGCATGGACAGTATGTTTTGTTTACTACTGCAAGTATGTCACTATTTCTGTAAGCAGTTTGATGTAAGTTCAACTACTGATTTGTTTCTTATTTACTGAAAATAAATCAAAAATAGTTTCTTACCAATTGAGATGCTATACTTGAGAAAGAAATGTAAAATGTTACTCCCTCCGTTTTAGGTTATAAGACGTTTTGACTTTGATCAAAATAAAACTATTTTAAGTTTGATTAAGTTTGTAAAAAAAAATACTAACATTTTCAACCCAATACAAATTTATTATGAAAATATATTCAATTATTGATTTTATGAAACTAATTTAGTATTATAAATATTACTATATTTGTCTATAAACTTAGTCAAACTTGAAATTGTTTGACTTTAACCAAAGTCAAAACGTCAAATAACCTGAAACAAAGGGACTAATGTTGAATGAAGCACTCACTACAATTCACAATTCTACTGTACAACCATAAAATGGGGGGAAACTCTTTTAAGCACCGGGGTGAACGTCCTTCCGTTTTTTTATATCAACTAAATGGCTATGCAAAAATTTCAAAAAAAAAGGGTTCTATTTACACATGGACTTCAAAGCAACTATTTGCCATTACAAGACCTCAACCTCTTAGGTAGTGGCATTATGTCGGTTGAGCTCCTGGACCAGCTAGTCACCCTATGGAAAGAAATTCGAGGAGTGCAGCTAGCTCACTGACGGCAAGATAGATCATGTCACTTGGAAGCTCACAAACCACGGGGAATACACGGTGGCATCGGCGTACAAAACTTCAACCAGTACAAACTATAGAGTGATCATTTGGAAGACTTGGGCACCTAAAAAGTGTAAAATTTTCACCTGGTTTGTGGTGCAAAACAGAATTGGACATCTGACCGACTGACAACTTGTGGATGGCCGAACAACACCTATTGCC
The DNA here is from genome assembly GCA_000338895.3 of Oryza meridionalis. Lineage (NCBI taxonomy): Eukaryota > Viridiplantae > Streptophyta > Magnoliopsida > Poales > Poaceae > Oryza > Oryza meridionalis. The sequence goes on from CM002528.2 coordinate 21,540,260, forward strand.
TGCTTTGTAGGCATACCTCGGAGACGGTCTTCCACCTCCTCATGGAATGCAGGTACATGAAGAGAATTTGGAGAACGTTGTCAGCTAGGACCTCCCATGAACATATCAAACTGGAAAGTTGGGCCCAGCTGCAACAGTACACGAACGGTGGACAGGGCTAGACACCACCAAGGGGTTGCCCCAAAAAAAAAAAATATTACGCATAAGAACGAAACCAGAGAGTCTTTAGGCACAAAGAACTCTCAGCGGCAAACCTAGTGGCCAAGATCAAGGAGAAGGCCAAGACTTGGGCCTTGGCGGGAGCAAAAGGACTATATGAGCATGCTTCGTTTCACTCGGCGGAGTTCGCTAAAACCGTCCTTCGCTTCGCTGGAGACTAGATGGGTCATTTGAAATTAAGGTCCCATAGATTTTTCATGGTCAAACACATTCTCATAGACACAGAACATATGTCTTCTCCAGAAATTTCTCCTCAAAATGCACGAGAGTGATTCTGCGCCGTGGATCGACTGCTTTCGCGATCACTATGGATGGTCCGCCTCGCATGACCTAGGCGATCTTTCGCACCTTGACACGATCATCTGGAAGGACATCGTCACAGGCCTTACACACTTCCGCAGTGTTTCGAAATCCATCATTGGAGATGGTCGGTCCACTTCCTTCTGGTTTGATAATTGGATCGGCGGCGGCGTCCTCTTTCAACTGTTCCCTGCCTTGTTCTCACATGCATGCAACTCGCCCCAACATCTCTGTCGCGGACGCCCTAGCCGCTCCTGAATTGCTCCTTCATCTCCGACCCCGACTATCGAAGGTGGCCACACACGAATTGGCCAATATCCAAGCCCCGGCATGCCACCTAGTGCTAGACCCAGAGACGAAAGACAAACGCACCTCGTCCACAAATCGCCCCCTCACAGCAAAAACAGCGTACGACTTAAGCTTCTCAGGGTTACCAGATGACCCTTTCGCTAAGCCCATTTGGGACAACCATGCTCAAGTCAAATGCAAGATCTTCCTTTGGACTACTCACAAGAGGCGCATCTTCACTAATGTGAGATGAGCTCGACGTGGATTAGTAGCATCCGCACATTGTCCTTTTTGCTCCTCTGATGAAGATGTGGAGCACCTCTTCCTATGCTGCGCCGGAGTGGCAACAATCTGGCACGCCTTTGGCCTGGACGAACAACAGATCGCCTCCCTGCTACAGCTTGAAGGTGTTTGGGACATCCCTCCGCCCGGACAACCCGCCACTCCAAGAGTCTGGCGCACTATCCTACTTGCCGTCATGTGGAATATTTGGAAACGACGCAACAACAAGGTCCTCAATTCCGTTGACGAACCCGCCACATTAGTTCTCCAGCACTGTGCTAGTGACATTGACCTTTGGTCTCAACCGATGTAAAAATGCCGAGAGAAAACAACAGCTCCGCAACTGGACCTCTTACCTCTATGTAATTAATTCTACCCCTCTCATCCCCCTGTAAACCATCTCCTGTAGGCTGGTGCCTTAAACACCCGCCATAGTTTCCCTAAAAAAAATTTTTTGTAATAACATTGTAGGTTACAAGTACTTATATAAGAAGTTTGATGTGAATTTTTGATTGGTTTGTTCCTACTTGAGTGGAATAAAAGGGTTAAATCAAGCTTCTGAACAATTGTTCTGGTCATATTTGAGGAGAATGAAATGGTTATTGGTGTTCTTTGCACACGACTATATGGAGTTATACAATACAACCATGGCAATTGCACATCACTGTAGAACAAATGTGTGTGTGTTTTTTTAATTTGAACGAACAAAATTGTGCTTTCTTGGACAGCACACAGCAGCAATAACCATTTCAAGTTTCAGCAATATTTGCACAGGAACAGTAATTATTACATGTCAGGAGTTGAATAGGACAGCAGCAGAAAAGCTTAAAAAGCTAAATACTTGCTCAAGACTCTCGATGCTATACCAATGTGCACTATAACAGCAGAGTTTCACACTCTGCAGAGCTAATATGGTGAGCAACCGCTAGTAGGCTACATGAATGGTTTCAACCTCACCGAAAGAGGGTAGATCTAGCTTCTTACATTCATTTAGACTGTACAATATACATGCATCAACAGACAAACCTCAAAAACTAAAAGCCAAAAAAAATCCGTCAGACTAGCAAGAGCAGCCTCATAAACTTGCTCCTCGAATCAAAGGAACAGATACACATAACAGATCATGCCACACCACCTTGATAAACAAGCAGAAGATCCTTCTTTCGCGCCAACGGGCAAAAAAAAGCCAGGCTGCTTCGATGCTCCTTTGGAGGGTGTTGGCTTGGATGCAGCATGATCATGCACGAGCTAATCCTACAATCCTACAATTTGCAGTTGATTTGGTCTTGTCACTGCTGAAAGACGATCTTGAGGAGATTACCGAGCATTCAGGACGGTCTCTATTCTTTAGACAAAGTAATCTTGTCGCACCACGGTGATGAAGTCAGCAGAGAGTGAATCATCCTCTTTTTGTTTCACACCGTCTCACTGTTCCCTTGGATATGCCAGTATATTGGGGGAAGAGGAGTATAAAGGTCTGTAGTAAAAAAATAGAAACAGGAAATTATTACAGTATCACTCTATATATATGATAACAGTATTGGGTAACCTATAATATCATAGACATTGTGAAGTGCTAGTAATATCTTGGGAGAAATCCCATTGCCGTTACTTTTCCTTTTTTTAAAGAACATGCACTAAAAAAAGTGAGGGATTCCTGGCATTGTATAACTATCTAGAGGCAAGCCTTAAATCAGTTGAAAAGGACAGATATGTCAAGACATCATAAATAGTAGGCCTGATTAATACTTTTCAATCCACAGGCCATTTCTTTCTTGTTCCATAACTATGAAGGCAATGAGTAAGCCTATGACAACTACTGTTAACAGAACGAAGTCTATCTCCTTGAGGCAAAATACTAATTGACTTTTGATTAAAGTAACTTCACTGCTAAAAGAAATCAAAACAATTTTCAGTAGGAATTATCAAATTGGTAGTGATTGTAATACTAAAGTAAAGCACCAACTCTCAACAACCACAACTTACACCAGCTTTGTTACCACAAGGCTAGTAAAAGGAGATTGGAAACTCAAACTGCAGTGACTAAATAACTTCAACTTTGGGAAAACCACTTATTTATGTTTGCATGAATAATATTGTCAGCATGATGTACCACAGAACAAATATTCATCTTCTCATATAAGAATAGCCAAGCATTGATTGACTAAAACTCAGAAATAATTACCTGGGGAAATAGTTTGATCATACTCTCTTGTAGAATGCAATACAACGGTACCAGAAAGCACAGTAAGAAATCCACAGATCTCAGAAGCAATACTGCTTATACTCTGTCCAGACCAATCCTAGAAACCATAAAACATATTCTCAAATTTTGTTCTAGTAAATGGACTTAAACTAACTGGCATTTGTGGAACTTACTAAAACCTGCATACCTTGAACATTATGGCACTTGCTAAAATGGTGAGGGATGTAAACATCGCATAATAGATGGGGGACACAACTGCGGTATTGAAAGTGTCCAGTGCCTGAAAGTTTATCATGATGTGAACATGCAAATTAACATCAATATTTCTGTTACCTAAAGAAAATGACTACAGGTGTACCTTGTTCAGGTAAATTAACTGGATAATTATGCATATAGCTGAAACAGTTGCAAATAACCAAGTTTGGAAATAGCCAGCCTGATTTATGCCCTCAATTGTAAGCTTGATTGCAATACCAACTGCCTTTATGCTCATTACCTAGCATAACAAAAATAAGAGAAACAAACTAATTAAACACCAGACCAAGTTAACAACAAAGGCATTTCCATAGTCCATAGAGATCGCTTACCGTCAGAGATCCAATCACAGAGCATATTCCTATATACACTGCTATGTTGGTCTGCCCATAGCGGGGAGCACAATGTGCCATCAAGATCAGAGAGACAACCAGTGCAAAGGCCACATAGCAAAGAAAGGCTGAAGAAAATACAAAGTGCAATTGTGATGACTGACGATAATAAAGTATAAAGGGAAACTACAAGGATATACCAGGTTGTGTCGCCAGGTGCCAAATCTGCTCCACTGAGCTCGGTGTCTCCTCTTCAGGAGCATGAAGAATGATCACTGTTGATCCGACTATACAGAGCACGCAGCCCAGCACTCCCATCCGTTGCAGCTTCTCATTCAGGATGAAATGGGCTAGAACAGCACTGTTCCACAAAGATTACCAATTCACCACGCATGTGCATGCGCAGATTAAAACTAACCAGGAAAATTTACAAGCAAAGGGAACACATCCCACTATCCCAGTTCTACCTGACAATTATGCTGAGAGCGCCGAGGGGAGTAACCAGAACAGCCGGTGCGAACATGTAAGCGACGAAATTTGCAATCTCACCAACGAGCACTACAAAATTTTCAAATTTTTTTGAATAATTTTGCACGAGGCCACCAAGAAAGAAAGCAACCTAAGAACGCAAGAACTTACTTGTAATCATCCCAACCCACCACAAAGGCTCCAAGAGGTATCCATAGCCTCCAACACCTGAAATTCACCATGAACAAACAATGATTACAGCGCATCGTTGACGAAGAACACCAGATTGGCCATAAAAGGGGGGGCGCCTTTAGGACATTCCTCGCCACATGACCTCATAGCAACGCCCAAGAAACCAAAAGAACGCGAGAGGCGCTGCCCAAAGGCTGCAAACCATGAGAACCAAGAAAAAAAATATAAGGCGCGGACCTGCGCGGGGGCCGGCGGCGCCGGCGCGGCGGAGCCCCTTCTTCTTGACAATGAAGCTGACCCCGATGAACGCGGAGGAGGCGACGGCGAGGAGGGGAGCCCTTGAGGTTGGCGGCGAAGAGGTCGCCGGCCGGCGTCCGGAGGGGCGCGACTCATCGGCGCCGTGCTGCTTCTGCGGCGGGCGCGCGTAGTCCTCCGGCGCATTGTGGGGCGTATGCCCGCCTGCGCGCTTCGAATTCTTCGGGCTCGGGAGGGATCGGATTTTGGATTTCCTCTGCGTTCGATCCCTGCGCTGCGCTGTCCGATATTTGAGAGATTTGTGGCCTGTTCGTACGTGTGCGGGGTGTCCGGGGTTGGAGGGAATGGGGGGGGGGGGGGGGGGGGGGGGGGGGGGGGGGTGGGGGGGGGGGGGGGGGGGGGGGGGGGGGGGGGGGGGGGGGTGGGGGGGGGGGGGGGGGGGGGGGGGAACAAACTTGAGAGGAAGAGGTGGAAATGAGTATCTTATTCTTGATTTGCATGGACATTTTGCTTGGTGTACTCACGATGGGCGCCAAGGACAGAAATGCCGGAGGTAACTGGGTTTTTTAGAACAAACCTGCCACAATACTTTTAAATAAAAAAAGTTAAACTTTTAAATAATGTACATCTGTAGTAGGTCATTGGATTGAATTAAAGGGATGTTGATCTTGAATTTTTACCTCAAAATTTCAAACATCCAACCTAACAGCCTCATCTTTTCGTTTATACTTATGTTTATTAGCCAAAATTTAAATTTTCAATCCTAAATTTACGGAAATGCTACATATCGGGATCCTGTCGGACGGGATCCTTCGTCCTCCTTGCCTCTCCAAAGAGAATAGAGAGTTGAGCGCCTGAGCCATGAGGAGGAGGTGGCTGCCGCTTGTTGATGAGGACCTTCGGCGAGGGCTGGGGAAGAGGACCCGCTCGACGAGAGGAGGACGCAGCCACCAGCAACGAGCCCCGCGAGGTGAGCTCCCCGCGATGTCAAGGACCTCGTCTGCGTCGCGTCGAGGCAGCGGCGCGTCGCGGCCAAGCCGACAGCGGGGGATACATCGACGAAGAGAGGAGGGGCATCGGTGGCCGGAGCCAGGGAACGGAGGGGCGGCGGCGGCGGCGGTGGTAGCCTGATCCGAGGGACGGAGCGGCGGCGGTGGCCGGAGCTAGGGGAGGGAGAGGCGGCGGCGGTGGTGATAGCTGGAGACGGGAAAGGGAGCGACGGCGGTGGCTAGAGCTTGGGGGAGGGAGGGCGGTAATGGTCGTTGGCGTCGATGTCAGGTATGTCTAGCTTCTAATACCCAGTAGAAATCACCTGATATCTGGTAGGTATCGCATGATACCTCTCAAGTATCACCTTCTACATGGTAAGAATCGCATAATACCTGATAGGTATCACCTGATATCTCGCAAGTATCACCTTCTACGTGGTGATTAAGAATCACATGATACCTGATAGGTATCACTTGATATCTCGCAAGTATCAACTTCTACATGGTAATTAAGAATCGCATGATACCTGATAGGTATCACTTGATACGTGGTAGAATCACATGATACCTGATAGGTATCACCCGATACCGATTATGTATTAGGACCTGATACCTAACCGGTATCATCCCGTCCGAACAAGATTCCGTTGTATAGCAGTCCCCTAAATTCAGAGTTGAGTTGATGTTGGGGTTTTTTTCATCGAAGTTTATTTTCACAGCCTTTGCCTTTAGATTGTTAAGAATACATATATAAAATTTCTATTCATAAATTATTTTTGTTTATAAATATGCCGTTTCGCTTACTCCCCAAATAAGTGAAACGATGGGGCCATAAAATTGTCCGCAGAGTTTGTTAACAGAAGTTTGTGCCATTGAAGTATTAAACCAATAGTGTCGGGTGCACAACACACACTAGGGTAGAAAAGGTGACGACGGTAAGATAAGAATGTACTATGGCTAGGTTCTCATGTAAATAGAGATCAGGCGATACCATGAAACACACTCGGTGGATTTTCGGTAGATATGAAAGTTCTCACCCTACATATTTTATTTTTCTTTACGGGTTAAGTATTCCGAGAAAAATATATTTTACACGAGATATCAATGTGCCAGGGCAGCTACACGGTTGAGTTGGCCTTTAGCCTCATCGCTCCAGCAAGGAGATTTCCGCCCACGTCAGCATGGGTCCCGCCTCTGCCTGGTCGCTCGAGACATCAGAAGGAAGCATGAACCTCGTTGTTACTGAGAAAGAGAAGGCTGGTTGTGGAGTCCACTCAACCCCTGGAACCTGCAACAGCCTGACATATAAATATTAAATAGGGTTCAAGTACAGGATTCATCCAAAACTACAATGAAGGTAGTGACCTCATCATCCTACATGACAGTTTGGGCTCCTCAATATGAGCGTTCGCACTGTGAGGGCTCATTTGAATCGTAGGGTTAAAAAAAAAGAGGAGTAGAAAAAATATAGGATTCTGACATGAATGAATGTAAGTGTAAAACAGAGGATTGCAAATACAGAAAAAACACATAAATAATCGTTTGATTGGACCACGGGAAAAACACAAGAATCGGATGAGAGAGATAGACTCAAAGAATTTTTATCAAGAGGTTGGATCTCTTGCTAACTTTTCTCCAAAACCTATATGCAATAATCCATTTCATAGGAATTTTGTAGGATTTAGAAAAACTTCAATCTTTTAAATCAAAGGACTATATAGGAAAATTTTCTATAGAATTTCAATTCTATGAAATTCCTTTGTAATTTCTTTGATTCAAGTGCGCCCTGAAATGTGAATGGCCTTTATCAGTGTCAATCACACACGGTCGGGTGCGCCGGTCGGGTGCGCCTAGCAGGGAGCCGGGAAGCAGAGAGTAGTTTTACCCAGCAAATTAAATGCATCGTGGTTGGCATCCACGGTGAAGGACCGATGGCACGATCTTGCGGACGGCTCCACCCCCGCGACAGCGCACGCACGCATGCCCCCTCACATGCCGCCTCCTGCGCTCCCCCCGCCTCTGCCGCGATCCAGATCCCAATTCATCGTAGTCGTAGGCCCCCTCCCCCTCCCCCACCCCCTGCGGGGCGGGACAAGCTGCAGATACCATAGAGCAAGTTCAGTAGTATAGTCAACTGCTGGTTTCAAATCATCTATAGCTAGTCTAATAGTCTATTCATACAATAGTTACCTACTCTCTCCTTCCAAAAATCTGAGACCTATTTCATTTTTTGATTTCTCCGAAAATCTGAGTCCTGTTTGTAGTCACCATGTGCTAAATTAAATTGTTGATCGGAAACCAAGAAGCCATTCTAATATTTATTGGTTGCATGTTCATTGGTTTTGCCACATATTGAGTGAGTTAATTGCTTTTTGATTTTGATGAAAAAGAAATATGTCTCAGATTTTTGAAAGGAGGGAGTATAAAAATATACTACACCATTAGGAGCAAGGTTAATAGTATAGCCAACTACTAGCTTCAATTCATCTATAACCAATCTAATAGCCAATTCATATAATAATTGTTTGCTATACTATTAGTATATGGTTCCACTGTCATACACACATTACGTCTTGGAGTCCGTGCTGCAGCTGGCTACATATCTGTAGCCCGCTGCTCTTCTCTCTCATCTTTTATCTCATTAAAATATGTTTGTAGCTGGTTAATAGTCTGCTATTGTACCTGCTCTAATACTCACATAACGTCTGGAAGTCCGTGTTGCAGCCGGCTATAAATCTGTAGCCCGCTTTCTTTTTTTTCTTTTTTTTTCTCGATGTATAGTTATAGCTGGTTTATAACTTACTATTGTACTGCTCTCACCGTGCTTCAATTGCGATGGCCGATGGACTCCTCTCCCGCGTGGCCGGCTTGTCTTTTTTCATTGTTTATTTTTTGCTCCCGGATTTGTCACTTGTGAGAGCCGGTCGCTCGAATGCCGATTGGTCGTCACTCTTCAAGTCGTCTTCTGGATGTAACAGTAGTTGCTTTAGTTGCTGGTGTTGATGCTTTTTTAGTCAACACAATATCACCTAACGATTTATGGTGTAATCAACAGAGTCGTCAAAATCGAAAGATCAAAATCAGCTAGTGGAACCGATTTCGAGATTAATTCACTTTCGTAGAATCACACGACTAATTTACAAGCAAATTAGCAAAGAAGATAAATATCGTACTTACGTGACGATGAACGACAAGTTTCCGAGTAAACTAGTAAAGGATAATCTTCTCGCTTTCGTGGAGAAGCACGATCATTTTTCAGTGTAAAACAGCAAAGATTAACTGAATTCCAGGATTGCTAGAACTCAGCCATGAAAACGAAATAAAAAAAACTAAAAGAAAACGAAATGAATAGTAGATTGATAATTTTTGATCGGGGTCCAAAACTAACCTAATACACTAATATTTATAGGAGCACCTTGAACCCCAGCCGCACCGCTTGAGCGTACATGGGAACTCCAACAAATTAGCTAACAGAATCCGACTCCATCTAAATATTAGCAAACAGAATGTATAGTTCGCATGCAATCTAATGCCAGTCTTCCAGCCTGATCATTGTCACCCTTCGGTCTCTGTGGCACGGGTCCCGTGCGGCAACAGCAGCACAGCTCGGCAAATTAATCATCAATCAAGCATTGATCCCCGTCACCAAATCTCTCCTAGGCTGCATGCATGTGACAAATCCAAACCAAATAAATTGCTGCTGCACCCAGCATTATACACAAATCATCCAAGTAGGGCATCACAAATTCCTGCACACATATATATTTCAAAACTCTCGAGGAAACCTCTAGATAAATGTACCAACTACTCTAAATAATTTGGCCTGCTCAGATAAACTAATTTTAAGCCAAATTATGGTACAAACAGCTGGTGCTTTGTGTTCGTCTCTGCATCTTTTTTTTTTCTTGTCATTCATCTTCTTCGTTGTACTGGAGTAGTTTTTTTCCCGTATTTGCTAGTAACGTGGTGTTTGTTCCTCCGTGCTAACGACTGATTCCTTGGACTGGAGTGTTTTGTGTTTCTCTGCTTTAGTGTGTTTTCAGAGTTTTAGTTAGCGGTGGTTGGTGATGTGATAAGGTGAAAAGTGATGGTGTGCTGACGGGCATCTTTGCATCCGCCTCCTGAACGTCATCTTGCACTTTACCAGAGGGGAACTGCAAAGTAATAAGTTCACTTGAGATCTCTTAACTTATCAACGAATCCGATTTTCGTCTTTCAAAACCGAAAAACCAGATACAATGGGTCCCTTAGCTATCAAAACCGGTGCAAAGCATGTCCCTCAGCGGTTTTGATGGTGGTTTCAGCTGATGTGGCGCCTACGTGGCCGGTTTGACTTGGTTCTTGTCCTATGTGGCGGTGACGTGGAATTGGAAGCAAAATATAAAAATAAAAAATAAAAACAAAATGTTTGGCCCATATATCAGTCAGACAAAAGGAAAAAAGAGTGGGACCCACCATCCTCTCTACCTCCCGGCATCCTTCCTTGCCGGCCGGCGAGCATGCACGGAGAGGGAAAAAGGCGTCGGCCGGCAAGGGGGGCGGAGACAGCCGCAGGCCGCCGCCCGCTGGGCAGTACTCTTCGGCGGGCTGCGACGAGGAGCTAGGGTTGTGGGAGTCGGAGGGCGGCGGGAGGATGGCGTGGATGACGGTGAGGAGGGTGCAGACGAAGTAGTCTTGGAGGTCGGCACCGTTGGCCTTGAGCTTGGTGTCGAAGTCGACAACTCCATCTCTAAGGTTCTCTAGATGGCCGCCCCATCTCGCTGCCCAGTAAGCTTCTTCTACCTCAAAGCTCTCATCCGCCATTGTTGCAAACCAAAAACTGCATCAAAGCTCTAACCGATCTATGGATTTCACGCAGACTGGAACAGGATGCGGATCTTGGTGAACATCATCACGCAGAACCGCGCCAAGTCGCTGCGGCGGCTGCTTGCGTCGCTGCGGAACGCGTCCTACATCGGCGACGAGGTGGTGCCGATCAGCTTCAACATGGACAGCCGCGTCGACGCGGCGACGCTGAACGCCGTCAATTCTTTCGACGCTGAACCAGTACTAATGTGATTCACTCCACCTGACTGACATTGCTCAAAGTTGAGCTTTATAATTTGCCTGACATTGTTCTCTGCAGCTTGTGCTACAGCAATTAGTACTGGTAACAAATTACATTGCGTTTCTTGACATGCTCTACTACCCCTTGTATATATGTACACAGCAACAAGACCTATCCATAGTGATGAACCTGCTCTACATAAAGCAGCACTAGGCTCGCGCCCTCCTCATCCACCACCACCGCTGGAAGATGGAATCCATCCTGGACCACATGCTCAGGGAGGGCCGAGACCGCATGCTCAGGGAGGCCGGCGTCGTGATCCAGCAGCAGCAGGCAGAGGAGAAGAACAGCAGTGGTGGCACGGCCATGGCACCGCCGCCGCCGCGCCCCGGAAGTAGCGTGACCTGCTACGTGTGCTTCGAGGAGGTCTCACCGGACGCCGATCAGCTTCAACATGGACAACCACGTCGACGTGGCGACACTGAACGCCGTCAACTCCTTCGACTGGCCGCACGGCGGCAAGACGCTGCAGCGGAGGATCATCTAGGGCGGGCTGATCTGCGCACAGAGGGCGGGAGGCCAGCGGCCGTCTCCGCCCCCTCGCCGGCCAACGCCTTTTTCCCTCTCCATGCGCGCCCACCAGCCGACGAGAAAGGATGCCGGGAGGGAGAGTGAGGAGGCGTCGGTCGCTCCCTCTCCCGTCGTCCACTCGTCCGTGGATAGAGAGGATGGTGGGTCCCACTCTTTTTTCCTTTTGTTTGGCTGACATGTGGGTCCTACATTTTTGTTTTTATTTTTCATTTTTATATTTTGCTTCCAGTGCCATGTCACCGCCACGTAGGACGAGGACCAAGTCAAACCGGCCACGTAGACGCCACATCATCCAAAACCACCATCAAAACCACTTAGGGACCTGCTTTGCACCGGTTTTGATAGTTGAGGGATCCGTTGTATCTGGTTTTCTAGTTGAAGGACGAAAATTGGATTCGTTGACAAGTTAAGGGACCTCAAGTGAACTTATTCCAACTGCAAATCAGCAATCTGCGACAGTATTCGGGTCCATCAAACAAATGGGACGGGCCGAGCCGTGACTGTCTCCGACAAGGCCGCCTATCCAGCCCACAGTAACTCCGGCCCAAAAAGAGGTCTCATGGCAGCCCACAGCCGTGCGCGTCCACTGAAAAGTCTGAAACCGACACGGTACCCACGTGGGACCCCAACCCTGGACCGGAAATGGACCTGTGTTCGGATTCCATGGATGGGAGTTAATCCCTCGTGTACCGGAAAACGAAGCGGTCCATTAGTACGTGATTAATTAAATATAGCTATTTTTTAAAAAAATTAAAAAAATAGATTAATTTGATTTTTCTAAAGTAATTTTCGTATTGAAATTTTTTTAAAAAACACACCGTTTAGTAGTTTGAAAAAACGTGCGCGCGGTAAACGATGGAGATAGAATTGGAACATGGAGTTGCAAACACAGCCGTATATGCCGACCTGCACACGGGCCTGGTCAAATCCACTAGCGCTACTACTACTCCACTATATCAGGGCCCACCCATCAGTGGCCCATTCTCCTCGAGCCTCGAGCTCGGCCACTACGCACTCAGAATTCCTTTTTTTTTTCTAACGCAACAGCAGCCAGTACACGTACGAGATACGATACGGATACCGATGGTAGGTATCCAGCACCGTACATCGCATCCTACGGCGGAGAGACGGCGACCAGCAAAACCCTCTTTAAATCCCGCCCCTTGACCTCGCCCTCGGAGGGGAAACCCATCCATTCCCCCCCCCCCCCCCCTCAATCCCTCGCGCCGCTCCCCTTCCCCCACTCACCAATGGCCGCCGCCGCCGCCGCCGCGTCAACGTCGCGCCTCCTCCTCCTCCGCCACCACCACGACGGCCGCCGCCGACGGGTCGAACCGCCAGAAGCAGCAGCAGCAGCAGCTCAGGTATTCCTCCAAGCCGTCTTCTCTCGCTCTGCTCGGGCTGCGCCTTTCGCCGCCGGCCGGGGCGCTGCTGCCCGACCGGGTCACCCCGTTCTCCTACGAGGAGGACGGCGAGTCCGACGACCACCCGCGCGAGGAGTGCGGGCTGGTCGGGGTCGTGGGGGACCCCGACGCGGCGTCGCTCTGCTACCTCGGGCTGCAGAAGCTGCAGCACCGCGGGGAGGAGGGTGCCGGGATCGTCGCCGTCGGGGGTGACGGGAAGCTCAAGTCGGTCACCGGGCTCGGCCTCGTCGCCGACGTGTTCGGTGACCCCGCACGGCTGGCGTCGCTCCCCGGGCCAGCCGCCATCGGGCACGTGAGGTACTCCACCGCCGGCGCCGCCGCGTCGCTGCGGAACGTGCAGCCGTTCCTGGCCGGGTACAGGTTCGGGCAGGTGGCCGTCGCGCACAACGGCAACCTCGTCAACTACCAGGCGCTGCGGAACAAGCTGGAGGCGAGGGGCTCCATCTTCAACACCTCGTCGGACACGGAGGTCATCCTCCACCTCATCGCGACGTCGCTGTCGCGGGCCGCTGCTGTCCCGCATCTGCGACGCGTGCGAGCGCCTCGCGGGGGCCTACTCGCTGCTGTTCCTGACGGCCGACAAGATGTTCGCCGTGCGCGACCCGCACGGGTTCCGCCCGCTGGTGCTCGGCCGCCGCCGCAACGGCGCCGTCGCGTTCGCGTCGGAGACCTGCGCGCTGGACCTCATCGAGGCGACCTACGAGCGCGAGGTGGAGCCCGGGGAGGTGGTCGTCGTCGACCGCCGCGACATGTCCGTCTCCTCGGCGTGCCTCGTCCCGCACCGCCCCCGCCGGTCCTGCGTCTTCGAGCACATCTACTTCGCCCTCCCAAACTCCGTCGTCTTCTCGCACGCCGTCCACGAGCGCCGCACCGCTTTCGGCCGCGCGCTCGCGGAGGAGTCACCCGCGCCGGGCGCCGACGTGGTCATCCCGGTGCCCGACTCGGGGTTCTACGCCGCGCTCGGGTTCGCGCGCGCGTCGGGGCTGGAGTTCCAGCAGGGCCTCATCCGGTGGCACTACAGCGGCCGCAGCTTCATCCAGCCGACGCAGGCGATCCGCGACCCTCGCCGTGAAGCTCAAGCTGGCACCCGTCCACGGCGTGATCCGGGGCAAGAGCGTGGTGGTGGTGGACGACTCCCTGGTGCGCGGCACCACCTCGAGCAAGATCGTGCGGCTGCTCCGCGACGCCGGCGCGCGCGAGGTGCACATGCGGATCGCGAGCCCGCCGGTGGTGGGCTCGTGCCTGTACGGCATCGACACGCCCAGCGAGGGGGAGCTCATCTCCAACCGGATGGACCTCGAGGGCGTCCGCCGCGAGATCGGCAGCGACTCGCTCGCCTTCCTCTCGCTCGGCAAGCTCCACAGCATCTACGGCGCCGAGGCGGAGGGCTACTGCGACGCCTGCTTCTCGCGCAACTACCCCGTGCTGCCCACGCTGCCCGAGCCGGTCGTAGAGCTCGAGGAGTGAACTGGTCACACCGGGTGATTGAGTGAGTGATCGAGTAGGTGAGCTCTGCTCTACGGCTTCTCTGCATCCGTCGTAATGTTAGGCAATGGATCAGAATTTGTATGGACATGGAATTTTGGTGCTACTACTACTTCAGTATATTTGATCAGGGAAATTTTTATCCGGTGTTGAATTACTATTTCGAGAGGGGATAAAGGGATAAAGCTCCAGTGTCTGTTTGAGGGATCCGGCTCCTCTGCCTTTGTAGGCATCAGAGGATCCAAATCCCTGTTTGAGTCTATGTTTAGCTCCAGTGCTTTGCACGTTTTATGCTGTGGTGGCTTGAGAGTCGAGAACATCAGATGCTTGTGTGCCTTGAGCTACTGGCAGTTATTATCCCATCAATTTCTGAGACTTTGCCATGATTGAAGCAACTTTGCCATGATTGAAGGAGTCTCCACGCGATTTTTAAAATCTTACTAATGCTGAACTTTCCACGATTTAAGACTTCTTTTGACCCATGAACAATTTGTTTGGGACACAGCTTTCAGCCAAAAGAGTTCTTTTCGTGCTTTATGCTTCCTGCCGGATCCTGTTCTCTCAGATGAGAGAGGCAGAGACCACTTCTGTTGTCCTGCATCCCTGCTAGTAGATCCCTTCTGTTGCTGCTGCGAGAGCAATTCATCGTATCATCGAACTGGGAATAAAATAGTTTCAAGATAAAAATGTTAGGACATATTTGATGCCAGTAACAAGTAAATTGGTGCCACGAATGCCTCTGAGGCTTTTCCGATGGTCCATGACTCCCAGGAGGCGCCACGCTAGTGTTCGTTCTAACTTTAAAAAAGCACACTCGAGGGAAGACATTGACGAACTCGAGGGATTCTGCTGCACCACTTCGCAGATAGTAGAAAAGAAAATGCCATCAAATCCAAGAATCAAGATTCATGTTGTGTGCCCGTGTTTTTTAGTTTGTAGCAATTGGACTTGCTTGTCCATATATACTTCTTTTTTCCCCTAAGACGGGCTATATCACGTTCCTCGGTATTTGCTTGAACGTGGTGACACCATGCTCTGCCCATGGCCATGCTTTACGAGAATCATCACCTAGTTTGGTGGTTCGCCGCAGTTTTAACTTTTCACCACTAAAACTGTCACATGGCGAGGGCACAAATGCATTGGTCAAATTAGGCCGATTAGTTGTTCAACATAATTATCTGAATGGTTTTTTTATCTCCGGACCAATCCAAGGGATAGAAGATGTGCTTGTACTACGGTTTAAAGGGCGGACCACCAAGAGTGCAGGCAATGAATTTCGATTCTCACTTCTTTATTTGTAACTAGAAGGAAAATAAAGGTAAAGAGGGAATTTTGCACCAATATTTTACCCCTGGCATTGCCATTATACTGTTATAACCATGCTGAATTCAGCAGGTTAATATACATCTATACAAGCGCATTGCGTGCATCGATCCATGGATCATTGAACATCGACAACCTTTCTCCTGTAAATATAAGACATCGAAAAATATACGTAAGCAAGAAGATCCAGCACGGTGAGCGCGGCAAGAAGCAGGTAGAAGTAGTCGAGATGTCCCCGGTTGAGGTCGTCGTCGAACCAGCTGGTGCCGCCGTCCCTCCTCGTGACGACGTCGATGGCCGAGATGAGGAAGCTGCTGATGAAGCTGCCGACGCCGAGGACGCTCAGGTAGAGCGCGAGGCCGAGGCTCTTGAGCGCGCCGGGCACCTGGTCGTAGAAGAACTCCTGCATCCCGACCATGGCGAACACGTCCGCCGCGCCGAACAGCACGTACTGCGGCACCACCCACCACAGGCTCATCGGCACCGCCGCGCCGGGTTCGGCGTCCCTCGCCGCGCTCAGCCGCCTCATCTCGACGAGCGCGGCGACCAGCAGCGTCACCGCGCACATCGCGATGCCCGCGCCGATCCGCTGCAGCATGGTGATCCCGGTGGCGACGCCGGTGGCCCTGCGCGCCGCGGGCACCAGGACGTGCTCGTAGAGCAGCACGCAGGGGATGATGCTGACGCCGAGGAAGCTCTGCAGCGCCGCGGGCGGCACCTGGAACGACGGCCCGATCCTCCGGTCCAACGTCGCCGCCTGCTTCGTGAACAGCGTCGGCGGCTGCGCGAACAGCACGCCGTAGAGCAGGCACGTCGCCCATATCGGGAACAGCCTCGCCATCCCCCTCACCTCCTCCGCGAGCTCGCCGTGCTCCGCCTCAACCGTGGCGCCGCCGCCGCCTTCTCCTCGCCGGCGGCTCTTCCTCCACGCCCTGACGGCCTCTCCGACGCCGGAGAACGCGCCGGAGCCGCCGCCGTCGTAGAACCGGTACGTCCTCGTCCCGAGCAGGAACACCAGGAGCCCGAGCAGCATCACCATGCCCGGCACGCCGAAGCCGAGGCCCCAGCCGACGTTGTCCTGCACGTAGCTCATCACCGCCGCCGTGACGGTCGCGCTGGCGCAGAGCCCGAGGTACCACCAGTTGAAGAAGGTGCTCCGAGACGACGACTCGCCGGGGTCCGTCGCGTCGAACTGGTCGGCGCCGAACGCCTGGACGCACGGCTTGTGGCCGCTCTGGGCGATGGCCACCAAGTAGAGAGAGACGTAGAAGAAGGCCCTCTGCACGGAGGAAGACCGGCAAACTTGCCGGCCATCGCCGGAGGAGCTGCATTGTTGGCTCTGAGGCGACGAGAACGTGGACGACAACGCCAGCAAGCCCAGTCCCTGCCGTTGTTTGGCCATGGTGAATAGGTGAGCGCAGTTTGCGAGATCAAATATATTTAGGTCCTGTTGGGAGGAATTTTCTCATGCAAAACCGTAATTGTAACGTCGGTGTTTTACCGGATTCAAACAAGAATTGAACTGGGATGTAAAGTTTTGATGTATCACATTAGCTATTATATAGGGTGTCGCATAGGGTGTTTGGGTACTAATAAAAAAACTAATTACAGTATGTCGGTAAACTGCGAGACAAATTTATTAAGCTTAATTAATTCATCATTAGCACATGTTTATTGTAACACCACATTGTCAAATCATGTAGCAATTAGGCTTAAAAGATTTGTCTTGCAAATTAGTCGCAATTTGTGCAATTAGTTATTTTTAGCCTATTTTTAATACTTCATACATGTGTTCAAACGTTCGATGTGACAGGGTGTAAAATTTTGGGGTGGGATCTAAACCGACACTGATCCATGTGAAATTAATGTGTTCCAAACAGACACTGAGCTGAAGAACTTCTTCAATTGCAATGGGCAGGTACATAAATATTTTCTGCAAGACGCGGTGTGATCCTATCACTAAACAGTAAACACAATGGCATGAAAGATTATTGATGTGGCTGGCTCTACTACCCTGTTCCTTCGAAAATAGACTACTAGCTAAATTGAAAGCAACAACCCTATTAATGGTAGAAAATAATATTTGGAGACTAGTATGCAAATAAACACATGCCTGATACGTCCTCTCACTCCACTGAACGTGTTGAGCATGATCACTACCGGCCACTGGAAACTACACGACCCAGGCTATAAATTAAGGGACAATTAAATTAACTAATTGAAACTGAAACTTCTCCCGGGACGTCAGGAAATGCTGTTTACGTGCAACAATATCAACTGAAAAACCATCCTCATTTGACTTGGGCGTAATAAGATAGCAGCTGCACGCAAAGTCTTGTTAAATTCAGTAAATCACAATTCAGAACGGGTTCGCTTGGACTTCGTGTAAAGTCACTTTCCATCCGCAGCGCAGCGTAAACGGAAAATGCTTCCAACTAACCGCGTGCGGATAATGCCATTGCGTGGGAGATCTCTCAAATCCTTGATTTTTTTTATTTTTTTAGAGAAGGGTATTTTTTTCTCGGCCTCTACGTCCAATTGGATATATACGGCCATTGAAATAGAGGACTTAGTCCCGTAAACAACCCAATTTAAAATTAAAATTAGCTCTATATAAGATTTGAACTTAGTATCTTATAGTAGTCACTGTAACCACTAGCCCTTATACCTTTTCGTAATCCTTATACTATATCGAACTCTGCGCAAGATGGCTAATAATTTTTTTTAAAATAAACTGATAAATTATGGCAAGGATCACTGTAGAAGTAGCAAATGTACGGAGGAATTGAGCAGGTTGAACAAATAAAAAAAAAAGGTTAAAATGTAGAGCAAATGTACGGAGGGAATTGAGCAGGTTGAACATAATCCCCAAAGAAAACGCATCGATGAGATCGAGAACGGAATGGATAAGGCTGGAGGGTACGGCAATGTTCGGTTAGCATCAGAAACCCAACTGACCGTGATGTAGAGCACGGAGGAGGCGACGATGGTGCGGTACCGGCCGAGCCACGAGTCGGCGACTGCGGCGCCGAGCAGCGGCAGCATCGACGCGGCGCCGGACCACGCGTTCACGGCCGCCGCTGCCGCCGCGGTGGTCTCCCCGAGAGGGCCGGTCAGGTAGCTGATCAGGTTGGACGACACGCCGTAGTAGGCGAACCGCTCCGCCACCTCCACCCCTAAAAACCAGCGGAGACGAATCAAGCAAAGCTTTCGATCGAGGAGACGCGATCTGGGGTGGCAGCTGTGCTTACAGATTATGAAGAGCGCGGACCTCCAGCCGCCGGTGGCGGGGCGGCGGCGTGCGGCGCCGGCGCGGGGGAGGAGGGGATCGGAGGAGCCCGACGCCATGGCTGGCCGATCGAGCACGAGCAGTAGTAGTGGAAGGGGTACTGATTCGGAGGCGTTTGGCGGTGGGGGGTGCGCCGGTGTCGCGCTTTGTACTGTTTTTTTTTTTTTTTTTTTTTTTTTTTGCTGTGGTTTTGATTGGTTCTTGTCTGGTTGTTGGGCTGGGCCGACGGGTTTACGTCCAACAGTATCAACTGAAACACGTGCCTCGTAGGCGCGCGAAACGTTTTCTGGCCACTACTGTAGGTGCGCGGTTCTACGCGATTACTCTCTCCTTCCCAATATATTACAACCTACTATAAATAGGGTAGACCTATCCTAAGACTATAAATCTGGACATAATCATAGATATATGAATCTGGACATATGTTATGTCCATATTCATAGTACTAGAATAGGATTTGTAATATATTGGGACGGAGCGAGTAGCTTCCTGGCGTAATCTCTCTATTTATTACGAGTATTGATTTATAAGTCTTTGGAAAAATTTGCGAAGACACTTAGGATGTGTTTGGATGGAGGGATAGGCTCGGATAGGACATGGCCGCCCAAATTTTGGATGTGTTTGGATGGAGGACAGCACTGAAATATAGCCACCACATAGAGAATATATTCTCTCTAGATGCTGGATATGTGCATCCGGCCGATTTGGGCGGATGGGGTGGCCCAGGACCGGGCGACTCGCGCGCGTGAGGGAGAGTGCGTGCGCTCACCTCCTTCCTATCCTTTTCTCTTCCGTTTTTCCTCTCCTCTCACCGGGTTACAGTTTGCAAAAAACCCTAGCTCTCTTCCCTCCTCTACCAATCTCCTCCGGCGGCGCACCAAGCGGCGCGGAGGGACGAGCAGGAGGCGGCGTAGCGGCGCGTCTGGGCGGCACGGAGGGCCGACCGGGAGGCGGCGCCGGCGGCGAGTTTGGGTGGCGCGGAAGGCAGAGCGGGAGGCGGCGCAGAGGGCCGACCGGGTGGCGGAGGTCGGCGGCGAGGGAAGGAGGAGGACACCAGCGGCCGGGAGAGGCGCAGGAGACGGAGTTCGGTGGCGAGGGAAGGAGTTGAGCGGCGGCGACTGTGTTGTGCCGGTCGATGAGGACGGTGAGCCGAAGAGCAAGTTTTGTGTTGTGCGGGTCAATCTCAAGTTCTGAACTCCTTGAAACCCGTGGATTTTTTCGGATCTATGATCTTTTTTTCTTTTTACACCTTCGGATGTATTTCTGCATTGTATAGGGACAACCGGACATTGTAGATGGAAAATTATTTATTGTTCAGAAATCATGAAATTAGCTCATTATTTTTTTACCGTGAGAGGAAAATTACTTTTCATCAAGTTTTGAGTCTGTGAAATAGATGGAGATATAAGCAGTGGAGAGGGTATTTCTTACCATCTCCAAGTGAGAGGTGACCACAACAGCTCATCCGCTCTACTCCCTCAAACCAAACACTAAACTGGATCACCAAATCCACCTTTATCCCTTTAACCAAATATAAAACTGAATCATCCCACTCAGTCAACCAAACAAAAAATTGTACCGCCATATCCAAATATGGATCGCCATATCCCATCCCAACTTGACCCCATCCAAACACACCCTTAAAGTCTGTGGTATTTACTGCAAGATATAAAAACACGTACTCATCCCAAAATATAAGTAATTTTTAACTTCTGCTATTTTGATCAACGGTATCTATAAAAGTAAGATGTTTTAAATAAAAAGAGTTGCATATTATGATAACATTAATTTTACATTATTGATTTTATTCATTTTTTTCTATTAATAGTCAAAGTTAAAAAGTTTGACTTGTCACTATTCTAAAAATGCTTATATTTTGGGACGGAGGGAATATGTTACGGGTTACCATGAAAATATAGTAATTAGCTTCTAAACATCAAACACATTATTTTATTATATCCAATATAAATGAAGAAAGAAATAGCGTGGAGAGTACCAATTTGCTCATGCGTCCATCAGGTTGTAAGGTGATTGGGTTTCGAACCAGATCTAGATCTTTCTTACTCCCATGATCTGGTCCATTCTCACTCCTTTGGCTTAGGTCCGATTCGACTAGATCTAGTCAGGTTAAAAAGAAACATGCTCCATGGACAAACTTTTCTAAAAGTTTTTTTTTCTTTGCACCTGAGATAATAAAAATAACACGTCCACGGTGTCGGGTGGGGGGGGGGGGGGGGGGGCGGGGTGATACCCGCTGACCGTATTCTGAGGGTATTAGGGTACATTGATACGGGGATCTACACGATACGACATCAAGCACACAGGGAACAACAAATATACTAGTTCAGGCCCCTCGTGAGATAATAGCCCTAATCCAGTTTATATGGGATTATGAAGAAAACCATAGAGTATAATAGAGAATAACATAATCCTGAGATCACCGACGAGATCCCTGTTGAGAACGGCTCGACGAGACCTATCAACGAGTTAGCTTCAAGTCCTCTGGATTGCTTCTACTATGGTGGGTGTCTTGCACTAAGATTCGATGCCTTACCCCCTCCGGGGGTTCTCTATTTATACTGTATATTATCTTGTTCTTCAAGTATAGCTCGGAGATACCTGTCCTCACATGATATCACAAAAATCCTTATCTTCTCCAAATAGGACTCTAACACCTTCTATCCAGAGAGACGATTTCCTTATAGATCATCTGATTTCCTTAATTCGGAGGTACCTTCCTGTATACTTGAGGGTATAACATATCCGTATATCTCATGACCCCAAGGATAGGAAGTATGCATTATCCATAACCCTAACACACTTTCTCATAACTAATCACTATATTTTTCATGATAACCCTATAGCAAATACACATTATTTGGATGTCCTACAGACCATAAACTTTGAGTGTCATGTTCCCAAAGTATAACAATAGGATTGGATATGACTTATCTAGTAATACAAATCTAGAAATGGGTCCTATCCAGATTCGTAGTACTAAGATTTGTCTCATCCGGTTATAGGTTGTTATATTCTGAGACGGAGGGTGCCGCACCGATGCCGTCGTGCTCATTGCTTTTGCCTTCGCCAACTTCCTCAACCTTCTCACCATCTGGTGTATCCTTCTCCTCGCTTGTCCAACTAGATCTAAGGCGCGCCGACGCGATTTGGGGTAGGGGTGACACTGCACGCCGAGGAGGACCGTGGAGAGTGAAGGGGGTGGTGGGGTGAGAACGAGAGCGCAGGGGGTGCGGGCGAGAGAAAACGAGAGAAGGGGCGAGACCGAAGGGGAAAATGGATGAAACGATAAGAACGATCGTTGACTCGGGCTAAAAAAAAGAACCTCTGCCCTACGGATGGCTCGGCTCGATTATATTAGTGCCGATTTTTTTTATAAAACCGACACATAATATAATTTAGGTGTCAGTTTTTTAACTGAATGGCACCTATAGCATATTATAGGTGTCGTTTTTTTAAAAAAAAATTGGTATAAATAGTATTAGTAACTTTTTTTTTCTTAGAACCGGCATCAGTTGCTCAAAGGTGCCCATTCTATATTAATTTTTTCACCACGCGAAGGTGGAAAAATGTCAATACGTGCCGATTTTAAATGAAGCAATATCTATAAACCGCTACCTATGAAGGGTTTGTAGTAGTGTATGTACAAGATGATATCTATGAAGTACCATATATAATAATATAATATGTGATTCTGTGATTGTTATCATCCCGTCATATAGCAACCCCTAAAATTAATCTTAGTTTCGCATTAGTATTAGACTAGCTCACATCGTGTTTACATTTATCATAAGCTGTTTTCTGCTACCGTGATAGACTGATAGTCCATATGGTCTTTCCTGAATATTATCGTGGATGTTTATGGATGTCCGTAAGTGCGGTGGAGACTTTCAAGGAGTAGGCGTAGCAGTCCGGGAATGGGGTACTGGCGCGTTACACTGATCTTGTTAGATCTTCACAATTTGGGCAAAATGCCCCTATATCCAACAAGACCATGCATCTCAATGTTGTTACAGTATGTCAGTATATTATACTATGTCGATGCCATCAACACCAGCTACCGTGTCTGTCATCCTGGTCACAGAGTGCCACCAAACTCATCTTTCTACCCACACACTAGCACGTCGTCATCGTCATCAAGGTGTTTGGTGGGTGCCTCCGTGTCTGATTAAAAAAGCTGCTTTCCTTTGGCGACAACGAGCTTGCCATCGTTGTCCTCGGCGAGATCGACAGCAAAAGGGTTCTCATCCTCCATGAATATGGAAAGAGATGGATTTTTTGAAATCATCCCTCGAGGCGCCGGTCTCTTATCTATACGTACCTACTTAAAATGTACATAAGGTTTTCGGTGAGAATTTTGTCCATCCATTATCCACACACATGTGTATGCCGTGCACGCCCTCTGTCAAATACTTTGATCCGTCAACCGTAATCATGTCAATCTCGTATCCCACATGCCCGCTAGGTTGGACATGAGCACGCACTCTGCGACAATGCAAGGGAGGCTTGCTCCTTCCTAGGACGGATGGGCCTTCTACCCATTACAACCCACCTGGATGTCTCCTAATAGGTAATTCCTTACCTAGGCCAGATGGGCCTGCGGAAACAAGCCATACAGCTTGTCATCTGTGGCATGCGTGATGTAGTGTAAAAATTTCACGGGTTCATGAACCTGTAGCTCACACAGCACAAATTCCCTTTTGAATTGACAAATGGATTTCTTCTACTCTTCTATTTTCATTTCTCTAAATATTTTCTTCATGATTTTGTGTGCTCGTACAATGTTAGAAATAGAAATCGACTTATGAACCCATCACATCAATCATTTTACATAGCATCCGTTTGCCATGTGTGTTTCTACTTTTCTCTTAGTGTAATTCCGTCCTCACTGCTCACTAAGGTTGATACTAAGCCTCCTATGTATTAACACCCCAAATAAATTATATAAGGAATAGATTATTCTTCACAACCTATCCATATTTAGTCGACACAAGCACAAACGCGCTGCCGCGTATGAAAGAAGTGTGCTTCGTAACTTCAAAACTAAACACATACAAATGATGTTAATTTTCTATCGCAATTCATCATCCTTGCATATATATGGTCCTCACACGAACAAGAATATTGAAAGAAGAGTTTAGAGTCCATATAGAAATACAATTTACAAATAACCAAGAAAAATAAATGTTGCAAGAGAAGACTAAAGTCCATATAGAAATAAAATTTATAAATAATAGAAATTCAAAATTTTTAAAAAAGAAGATTAGAAAAAGGAGTCTAGAGTCCATAAAAAATATAATTTAGAAATAACTAAAATTTAAAATTTAAAAATAATTAATAACTATCACATATATACAAGACAATATAAATATGACCTATTGGTTAGTTTGGTTAAGTTCATATATAATTTAAAATCATGTTATCATTTTTAATATATTTTAATAATAAAACATGAAAATATTTAAGCTATTATACTAGAAAAAATAAAACGATGTTAGCCGTTCGATCTATGTGGGCCAATATGCTAGTTGCTACTAGTAAAGGAAAAAAAATGCAATCTGACTGACGAATTTGTACGGCCCCTTTCAAAAGCTCGCGAAAACAAAACCACATTCCCCTCCCTTCCCATCACCAAAAAAAATATGTTCATCTTTACTGTGATAGATCAAAGGCTGATCTTCGAAAAACACAAATCACATAATTAAGAACATCTCCCCAAAGTTTAAATACGTAGTTATGTACCCAGCTGATTCATGTACATACCTGAAGCACAATTTGTGTGCATCATCAACAGGACGTAGAAATTGCAAGGAGAGCTCCCTTGTTCTTGTACTTGAACGTGACGGCGAAGTAGCCGTAGGCGAGCAGCTCGAGCGCGCTGAGCGCGGCGATCAGCCAGTAGAAGTAGTCGAGGTGGGCGCGGTTGAGGTTGTTGGAGAACCAGCTGCCGCCCCTCGCCGCCGTCGCCCGGTCGATCCCGGACACGAGCGCGCTGCTGATGAAGCTGCCGACGCCGAAGATGCTGAGGTAAAGCGCCAGCCCGAGGCTGCGCAGCTTGTCGGGCACCTGGTCGTAGAAGAACTCCTGGAGCCCCACCATGGTGAACACGTCCGCCGCGCCGAACAGCACGTACTGCGGCACCATCCACCACAGGCTCATCGGCACCGGGACGCCCGCCTTGTCGACGAGCCCGGCGTCCCGCGCCGCCCGCAGCCGGCGGGTCTCGACGAGCGCCGCGATCACCATGGACACCAGGGACAGCACCATCCCGGCGCCGATCCGCTGCAGCATGGTGATGCCCGAGGGGACGCCCGTGTAGCGGCGCGCCACCGGCACGATGACGCGGTCGTAGACAGGGATGAAGGCCACGATGGTGATGCTGATGAAGCTCTGCAGCGCCGCCGGTGGGACCTGTATATGGTCGCCGATGCGCCGGTCCAGCGTCCCCGCCTGCTTCGTGAAGAACGTCGACGACTGCGCGAACGCCACGGCGTAGATCAGGCACGTCGCCCAGATCGGGAACAGCCGGACGATGCCCTTCGCTTGCTCGACGAGGCCCGCCTTGCCCACCACCTGTTCGTCCTCCTCTACTCGCGTGCTACAAAATTGCAGACAAACGTCTTGTTATCGAACACCATATGTGCAAGATTACCAGATGCATGAAGACGCATTGCAGTGAGCATTACTGGTTTACCTGAACTCCGGCGCCGATGTCGCCGTTGGATGGCACCCCTGCGAAGCCGGCGGAGGAAGGGGGCTCGGCTTCCCCTTGCTTCGCCACGCCGCGAGTGCCTCGCCGGCGCGAGCGACCACGCCCTTCTTGCTGCCGTAGACGTAGTAGCGGTACGTCCTGGTGCCGAGCAGGAACACGGCGAGGGCGCACGCCATGACGACGCAGGGGATGCCGAAGCCGAGGCCCCAGCCGATGTTGTCCTGGACGTAGCTGAGGAACACCAGCGTGACGGCGGTGCCGCCGCACATGCCGAAGTACCACCAGTTGAAGAAGGAGCTCCTGGAGACCGACTCCTCGGGATCGCTCGGGTCGAACTGGTCGGCGCCGAACGCCTGCACGCACGGCTTGTGCCCGCCCTGCGCGACGGCCACCATGTAGAGGGAGATGTAGAAGAACGCCACCCGCAGAGTCGACGGTGGGCAGGTCTTGCCGCCGGCGACGGCGGCGCTGCTGCATTGGTTGCCGCCGGTGGAGATCAAGGTCGAGAAAGCTAACATGGCCAAGCCCTGCACGCAGTATCGCGCTGAGTGATCAGTGATGTAGTACGTTGCCATACGCGCGCGCAGATGGCGGCGAAGTTGGAAAGGGAACAATAGTAAAGCATTTTATAATTTTATCGAGGAATGCAAAAGAATTGAAGGCCCAACTTATGCACATATCGGCCCACAACTTCATCTGTAATTAAACAGGAATAAGTTCACTTTGTATCCCTTGTTTAGGTTGAGTTTAAATCACATCCTTAGAACCATAATAACAGATATAACGGGTTTCAACTGATGATACCAGTGCAAATAGACTCTCTTAGTGGTTTGTGGGCAGTTTTGGCTGATGTGGAATCCTAATCGGTGATGAGGGATGTGAAGTGAACAATTCATTAGTTGAGGGACACAAATGGCACGACGGGCCAGTGTACACCTTACCAGATGGTATCATGTAAACGATGAATATAAAGAGCCCGAGTACAACAAAGTACTAGGTGATGTCCCATCCAAATCTACAGGGTCATTGTTTGGCTTATTGAGGAAAAAAGCCAAATGATATAATTGCAAACAAGAAATAATTTTATTCCCATCCAAATCTACAGGGTCATTGTTTGGCTTATTGAGGAAAAAAGCCAAATTACATAATTGCAAACAAAAATAATTTGTGAATAAAATTTTTATATACATGATCTAAAAGTAAATGATTCAAATTTTGACTAAGGATATGTAAAAAGATGAGGCTGCTAGATTGGTTTTTTTTTTACATTGGAAGTAGAAATTTTGGTATTATTGCGAATTTAATGTGCAGGGCGTGCGTAACCGTATTTGCCCAGAAACTCATTAGTGATGTGCTCTCTCTCCTGGGATAGAATCATGGATCATTTCCCTCTAGAAAAATCAAAGTTGATGGCTTGATTTGCCTTCATCATAGAAAGGGACCCTCTTCGTCGTGTTCCATGATCAAACGAGTAGGTTAGTCGATCCCCGACGAGACCTCACCAACCACTCGAATAATTTTTGCGATCTGGCTCCTAATAACTCTCAGTGCTACAGCTTCTACTAGGCTTAAAAAATATCTTCATGGAAGCAACATGCTCACGCGAGTCACGAGCCAAGAACCAATTCCAAGCCATGGATAGCTTTCAGAGCTCTCCGGTGTGCTGCTGACACGTGGGCCCCGCGCTAGCGCACTCCTGAGATCTCTCGCCCATGCCGAACAAACGGGAATTTTTTTTTCTCTCTTTTTTTTTCTATCTAGGAGAGAAACAGACGAGAGAAAAGAAGAAGAAAAAAAAAACAATGGCGTTTTGGTGGTATTAATTTACCAGGATGTAGAGCAGCGAGGCGAGGAGGATGGTGCGGTAGCGGCCGAGCCAGGAGTCGGCGAGGGCGCCGCCGAGCAGCGGCAGCAGCTGGGAGACGCCGTTCCAGGCGTTGATGGCCGCCGCCGCCGCCGCGTTCCCTTCCCCGAGCGGGCCCGTCAGGTAGGTGATCAGGTTCGCCGACACCCCGTAGAACGCGAACCGCTCCGCGATCTCCACCGCTGCAGATCCCCCAATAATCCATGTCAAATTCACCACCACACAACTCGTACGCATCGATGATTCTCAGTTCTGGCCTGCCAATCGAGCGCACTACTTGCCTATGATGAAGAGCGCCGACCTCCAGCCGCCGGTGGCGCCGCGGAGGGCGGGGCGGCCGCGGTGGTCCACGGGGGCGGCGGCGGCGGCGGCGGCGGCGGCCACATCCCCGTCCGCCATG
Organism: Oryza meridionalis; assembly: GCA_000338895.3. Lineage (NCBI taxonomy): Eukaryota > Viridiplantae > Streptophyta > Magnoliopsida > Poales > Poaceae > Oryza > Oryza meridionalis. The sequence goes on from CM002528.2 coordinate 21,568,199, forward strand.
CCGTCGTCCAGTGCGAGCAGCGGGTCGTAGGCGCCGGAGTCGGAACCGGAAGGCATCGTCGCCGGCCGGCTTTGACACTATATGTATCAACTAGCCGCAGCTCGGCCGAAACTTTCGCAGTCAATGCCTACTCACTCACACCTTGGCTTGGCGGCGGCTAAAATAAGCAAAGCAGCATGAGAATCGGCCGGGAATGGATCTCAACTAGAAAATTAAGCGCGCCAGCTGGCGCGCGCTCGATTTATATCCCATTTATATTATTTTTGTGTTATTAATTAGCACATTGTTCTTAAAAAAATATAGAAATCAATTTAATTTCCTTCAAACTCATACAAAAATCGTAGGAATGGAATTTGTTGAGTTTCAGTTTAACATAACAGGTCATATTGTTGAGAAAATCATCAAATTTTCTCTTTTTTTTCAATCCACACTATTAATTCTTCCATTGTTTTTCTAAAATTATAATTAAATTATTTACTAATGATAAAATTGGTGTTGTTTTTTTAAAAAAAATAAAGTGTTTCAGATTTTTGTTTTGTTAGGAGCCACAATGTTCATCATTTGTTTTGATGACATAACAATACTAAATTGGGTTTAAATCATAAACATTGTATAGGTGTTTGTATTAATGGCTAATTAGTGATAGGTGACATATACGTTGATGATGAGTTGCATGTGATGATTTCGCTAATTTTAGAAGAAAAAGAAGTCAATTTTAATTCCCGAACTATTTCACTGGAGCAGTTAACATACTAAATTGTTTTTTTTCTTATTTTACAACCCGAACTATTGAAAACGTTTCACTTTACTCTCCTAACGCTATTTCTCTTGTTTTTTTATTTCTCTCTATGTAAGTCATATTTTGCACTCTAATTTGGTAGAACATAGTTGCATTTACGACATAAGTCTCAACATTTCTTTTTAATTTTTTTCCCACCGTTTATGTAGGTTGAAAGTACATAGGACTAATTTAAACATCAAAATTTTAAGTTCAAGCAAAAAAATATTTTTGAACTTTGATAATATTCTGATGTATGACACCAACAAATTTCAGCTTAAAGTAAGAAAACTACGAAAATATTATTAAGAAATATTATTAAGGAGTAAAGTGAACCATTTTTAACAGTTTAGGAGGTAAGATGAGCAAAAAAAATAGATTTTTTAATAGTATCCATCGAATTAGTTCGGAGAAGTAAAATAGTTTTTTTTTCATTTTGAGATATGCTAACTCAATTTTTCAAAGATGCTGATATGTATGAAACTGAGTAGTTGTATATGCATTCAACATTTTTTTTTTTTGTAAATATACTATAGAATACTAATGTACTACCTCAGAACTTGTACATGTAGAGCATGTGGGCTCTATTGACATAGGTCTTGTTTGGATCCTCCGAGCTATTAAATAGCCCTCCGGAATCTTGCTATTTAGGAGTATTAAACGTAGATTACCGATAAAACTGATTCTATAACCCCTAGGCTATTTTGCGAGACGAATCTAATGATGTATATTAAACCATGATTAGCGGCTGATTACTGTAGCAAATCATGGATTAATATATCTCGTTAGATTCGTCTCGCCAATATTTTGGTAGAGTAGAGTTGTATTTGGTTTAAGGCCAATTTAAAAACTAAGCTTTGAGTGGAATATAGAAAATATCAAATTAGACATTGACAATGCCAATGATTTAGCTTCAAACCAAAACCACCAATACACTATTCAAACTACCAAAATGTTGGTAGGGCACGTTTTTAGCACTAATCCAAAACGCATTAATTTTGACAATTTGACCCTTTACAAAAACTAATTTTACAAATGAACCGTGCCTATTTTAAAAGTGACCATTTTTTTCAATGCCAAATGGTGTGGCGCTGAACTTAGACACCTCAGCGCCACATCACCTGGCGCTGAATGCCGTGCTACCGTGGATGGAAGGCTGAGTCAGCGTGCCAACGTATATTCAGCACCGTGCTATTTGGCGCTGAGGTGTCTAAATTCAGCGCCACACGATTTGACGCTGAATAGAAGGGTCACTTTTAAAATAAGTTTTGATAGCGGTTTATTTGTAAAATTAGTTTTTCAAAGCGTCAAATTGTTCCAAAACGGCCCGTTATACGCACGGGTGCGTGAAGCAAAGCGGCCAGTTGGCCCGGTGGCCGGTGACGGGGGCCGTGGGTCGCCGGACATGCACGCATGGCTAGTGTTGGCGGGCGCCGGACATGGCTCATTGGCTGGCTGGTGTTGGCGACGTTGCGTGCTTAGGACTCGCGAGCTCTGGCAGTACGCTGTCAGCGTCAGCTGCGGTACGCATCTTGGGTGCCTCGGTTCTCCACGACGAATTTTGGTCAAAATGAGCAGACGCCAGACGGGCTGATTATTCTCGTTTTGAACGTTTTTGTACCGAGAGGAAGGTCAGTTGGGCTGTATGTGTACACGTTGTACCTTTCCTTTTGAGAGGACGTACGATACTCCAGTCCTACTGCGGTGTACATCCTCGGACAAGGCCGGGGTTCCCTCGGCTTCGATCTAACCAGTGCAAGTGTCTCTCATTTGAGTTACCTTGATGTCACGTAGGACAAATGTATATAGAATTCACTCATCTCACAGTGCAAGTTACTTTCATAGGATCCCCAAACCAACCACCCCAACCCAACTACTGCTACCTTTCCCTTTTACCGGCGCTTCTCTCTCCCACTTTCCTCGCATTCTCTCTCTCACTTTCCCCATTTACCGGCGCCCAGCGGAGAGGAGGCGACGTCCTCAGGCTCGTCCCAGCTTCGAGCGGCGGAGGGGCGATGACGGCGCCACGGATCTGGAGCGGCAGCGCGGATCTAGAGTGGAGCGGCGATGGTGTCCTCATGCTCGTCTCCAGGAAGCGCTGAGCAGAGCCGCGACGGCGCGGATCGGAGCGGCGCAAGAGCTCACCGGGGCCTCCGTTTCGAGGCGGAGAAGAGTGGTGGTTGGGGAGCTCCCCAGCAGCACGGCGACGAGCTCCCCGGTGACACCAAGGTCGGCGAAGTGGAGTGGAGCACGGGGACTTAGGACGACGCCACCGCCACTCGAGATCCGCAACCGGCGCGATGGCTGGCGGTGTAGAGATCCGCCACCGAGGCCACCTCTCGAAGCGAGGAGGAGGACAACCACGAGCGGGAGCGGCGGTGGCGTCGTCGACGGGATGACAGGAGGGAGGTGCGATTGTGGCGGGCGGTGGCGTCGTTGACAGGCTGACGGGAGGGAGGCGCGGTCGTCGTCGGCGGTGGTGGCGCGGTCATGGCGGGCCCCGGTGGCGACTCCACCAGCTCCACGAGCTCCCCCGGTTGGCGCCCCTCCTCTCCCTTCATGGTGGCACTTCAAACCGACGAGGCGGCGACGGCGGTCTGGAGCGCCCTCGTTCCGAGCGGCAGTGGCGCGCGGCCGATCTGCTTGTGGCACCCTTGGCGACGGCAACCCCGACGGCTGAGCAGCTTCACCGGCTTTGGAGGACCACGGCCACGCTCAGCGCCAAGGCTGCGCCGGCCTTTTTGCAGAGCAAGGCGCCAGGCTCTCGTTCCTCTATAGAGATGCGAAAACCAATCATAGCTATGGGGCCCACTTGCTTTTTCCTCCACGTAGACCAGGTAACGCGCCATGTACTTGCACTGTGAAAGGGCTAGACAGGTCTTTTCAAGGCATGGCCAGATGGCCAGGTCCGGTCCACGAATATAGTAGGAACTAGTTGATACCCCGCACTTTGTTGCAAAATATATAGATAAAATGCATGTTATACATTATAAAAAGAGATAATCCATTCTATGCCATAGACAAAGCACGGATTCTACAATATACCACTGACAAAGCTCGGTTCTATAATATATCATCGAGCAACTATTTTTCTTCCTTATATGCCATCACCGCTAGTCAACAGTTAGTCAAATTCCGTTAAGAGAAAGAAAATGTCCATTTTACCCCTAGGGTATCATGCGTACTCATAGATTTCATTGGTCACGATCCACTAATTCTTCTCATTGATGAAAAATAGAAATCACTTGTCTTTTTATCCTCCAAGATTATTTAATGAGTCATGACATTGTGCAAAATCTCAATTTTATCCTAGGAGTAAAATTGTCATTTTTTCTCCCTTAACGGTGCATGACTAATGACTGACTAACACCGATGGCATATAAGGAAGAAAATGAGTCGTTCAAAGGTATATTGTAGAACCGAGCATTATCAATGGCATATTGTAGAACCCGCGCTTTGTCGATGGTATAGAATGGAAAATAACGTATATGTTTAAATAATGTGAAAATGATCTGGAGATAATGATTTAACATTGCTTGCATATTGAGTTCTAAAAAATAACAAAATTATAAATGATTTATCATGTTTGCATTATATTTAAACTACTTTAGATAATAATTGTTAGTGGATGATGATGTGGCACACTTGTATGTGATTTAAAATACTTTAGATAATAATTAATAGTGAGTGATGATGTGGCACACTTGCATGATGATCTTTAGAAGTTAGTGGGCATCAACTATATAGATAGTATAGATAAGTTAATTTTTTTGGTCTCTTAACTTGACACCAAGTCCGATTTTCAACCTTGAACCAAAAACCAGATACAACAAGTTTCCCAACTTACAAAACCAGTGCAAACGAGATCCCTCTACAGTATTGTTACCGGGTTTGGCTGACTTGGCACCTACGTGGCTACTTTGACTAGTTCTTCATTTCACATGATATTGATATGGCGCTTACGTGACAGCTTGATCCCGGAAAAAAATTTAAACCCATGAAGCCCACATATCAGTTACAACAAAAATAATAATAAACAATGGTGAACATGTGGGACCCACATATCAACCGGTTGAATCAGCGTGAGACCCACGCGGGCCCCCGCATGTCAGCCGCGAGTGAATCCTCAACCAGTCGACGCTCTCCTCATGCATTAGTGGCGGTGGATCTCGTCGTTGGGATGCCGACAATGATTTCCCTCATCGCGATGGTCATTGGCAGCGGTAGCCGGTTGATGATATCTTTTGTCTGACTGACATGTGGGCCTCATATTTTTATTTTATTTTTTATATTTTGCTTCTAGTGCCATGTCACTGTCATGTAGGACGAGGATCAAGTCGAATTAGCCACGTAGATACCACGTCAACCAAAACCGTCATCCAAACCGTCTTGGGACCTTATTTGCACCGATTTTAATAATTGAGGGGAGAAGACCGAACTTGCTGTCAAGTTAAGGGACCTAAATGAACTTATTCCAACGGAGTATATGCGCATGAGGCCCATATTCCGATAGCAAGTCCGGCTAGGAATTTTTTGGGCCTCACTCCTCAGGCTCTAAGTAGACTCTCCTCCTACTGGCTAGTGGCTACGTACTGCCCTTCCCTTTGCGAGCTTGTACTTACTTCCTGAATTGATTTGGCCGAGATTATTAAACCTTTTGACGGCAGCTAGTGATGTTAACAGTACAAGTGTATAACACCCAGAAAAGATGGGCAGAACAACACCTGTAACAAAAGTTCAGGTGTTTGGCATGCTTAAAACCAAAGGTAAACTTGCTGAAATGGTGAAACCACATGACACATATTTTCAGGTTTAGTGGAGTCCATCGCGTTGATGGGGTATATCTTTGGCCAAAAAGTGAACTCACTCTTCTCCGTTCAGCAGCGGGGAGCGTGTAGATTACAGCACGCATGCAAGCTTAGTGCTCATCAGAGAACTAATCACTAATATAACCAGCCGCTGATTTCTCATCGAAGACCTAATTGAAATTGTTTGCGCGCTGATCTGATCACAGAAGCGACTGATGCATGCAAGGTGTGGCGACGTGGAGAGCCCAACACGGAACCACCAAGGATGGGGGGCGCACGCAGAGCTTGCTGTGCTGCGTGCTGCTGCTGCGCGTATGCGTGCCTCCTGGAATACACCGTATGATAGATCTGTCATCCTCATCCGACCTCTCGCCCTATAAATTGGGCTACCGGCCGGCGTCTTTTGTTCATCACCTCCTCCTCGCAAACAGATCGAACCAGTACTTTCACCTTGCAAATTCAGTTGAGTTCGGCTCGTTCAGGTTCAGTCGTTAATTTGATCACCATGGCCAGTATGGCCAAGTCGCTCTTGTGCATCTCGCTCGTCGCCATCCTGCTCCTCGTCGAGGTAATTAATCAGATATATCAAACTGATCTTTTAACCTAAACGAAACGGTTTCCTGAATTGTATATTTCAGTTACTGATCCGATCGATCCTGTTTATTTCTTGTTTGATCTTCAGACTACTGGTCCACATGGACAAGCTTACGCCATCGGTAAGCAATGCGTGATCTAATTAAGTTCAGTTTTTCTTTTCCCTTTTTTTCCTGATATGTGTGAGTGTGATGAACTGATGAGTACGTTGCATGCAAATGTATGTAATGTGGTGTAGATTGTGGGGCGAAGTGCGGGTACCGGTGCAGCAAGTCGGGGCGGCCGAAGATGTGCCTGAGGGCGTGCGGCACCTGCTGCCAGCGCTGCGGCTGCGTGCCGCCGGGCACCTCCGGCAACGAGAACGTCTGCCCCTGCTACGCCAACATGACCACCCACAACGGCCGCCACAAGTGCCCTTGATCATCTCGACCAATATATCACCGCTCGATCACCGCGCCGCCGCTTTGCTATCCAACCGACCGGTGATGATACATGGCAGCAACCTTGTGATGATCCTAGCTAGCTAGATGTGCTACCTACTTCGTGTCTGCACGTAGCTTGCGTATGCATGCTAGCTCTGCTATCGCGTATTTGCTACTTGGAATACGTATGATGTGTGTGCATATATGTGCCGTGTCGTGATCGATCGATCGATCGACCGTGTACGAGCAAATAATTAAGTAATATAATGAAGTATTTGCTTTTATGATTAAATTGCGTAGCAACTTTTTCAGTTTTGCCTTGCTATGCATGGTTGGGAGAAGCTTGGGGTATAGTAGCGCGATTACTAGCAACTATGCACGAAAACCATTTTGTGCGTGCGTGCGTGCGTGTCAGCATGAGAAATGGTGGCTGGCACGGCTTACAAGGGAAGATTGCTCGTACGTACGCTAGCTACTCTCGATCACACGGGTGCATTGTAGCTTTTGGCACTTTGCTGCATGTGACCAATATATGGCAGCAAATCTGGGTGCAGACGATGCACTAGAAGAGTAGGTGCAGCCAAAACACGGGTCGGCGTCGTCGGCCACCGATCCACCAACGCCTGACAGTGTTAAGCCAAACTAACCACAACTTAAACGACGGCGCAGAAGTAAACTGTCGCGTGCTCATGCGTAGCAGGGCCCAAGAATGCACTAACAAAGACAGAGGCCTAATCCATCGGGCCTGGCCCAGCTAGCAACGGAAGTGAACGCGGTGATAAGCTGCTTGTGGAATAAGTTCACCTTAGGTCCCTTAATTTGTCGGCCAGTTTGATTTTCATCCTCAGTTCGGAAAACCGGTACATTGCATCCACCAACTTATAAAACCAGTACAAACGAGGTCCCTCTGTGGTATTGACCTCGGTTTTAGCTGACGTGGTGCTTACGTGGATCTTTTGACTAAGTCTTCATCATACGTGGCGTTGACGTGGCACTTATGTGGCAGTTTGATCTGGAAAAAATAAAATTGGAAAATAAAAAATTATAACAAAAGATGTGAGGCCCATATGTTAGTCAAACAAAATAAAAATAGTGGGACCCACATGTAAGTGGGTCGCACTACATCCACCTCACCCCCTCTCTCTATCCCCTATGGGTCCCAATGGGGGTCAACAGCGACGCAAGGCAGCAGCGGCGGAAGTGGCCTGCGAGGCAGCAAGGAGGGAGCTGCGGCGTTTCGGCGACGGAGAAAAGGATGGAGGTGAGGGAGCCGATGAGCCGAAGGAGGAGGCCGAGCCGCATCGGGGCCACGCGGTTACCACCAGCAGCGGTGACGGAGGAGGAGAAGGCGCGGGTGGGGAAGGCGGCGAGGGTAGCAAGACCGCCGCTAGCGGTGCCTGTGGGCGAGCCCTGGTGGATGGGTGTGGACCCCCGTTTTTATAACGGGAATCAATCGTGTAAACAGTACCATTTCCCTGGATCAAGTAGTCTGGTACACACGAATCCATAACTGAAGTAACCAGTGCACATACACGAATGTCTAGTACGAATTATTACATCAATAGCCCGCAGGCTTAGTCTTAAATCATCGGACCGGGCGGTCCGGAATACATTCCAAAAACAGAAATAGGTAAGGCAGCAGAATCAAGGCAGCGGCACGCTATTGCCACAGGCAACGACCGTAACTAAGACCTATTGAGCGCCTTCGTCTTCATCACCCTCCTGGTAATAGGCATAGGGATCCTCTGAAGCTTCATCTTCGGCCTCTGATTAAGTTTATATTTGCAAGGGTGAGTACCAACCGTACTCAACAAGCCACCACAGCAACAATGCATATGATAAGGGTATTCAAGGAATGGCTATGGTTCTTTTGCACAAAGCAAGTTTTGCAATTCTTTTCACAAGCCTAAGACCTAGCATAGACTGATCAAATTTTAGTACCAGTGTTCATATTAAACAATGACGGTTCTGTCCACCATCCATTGTGATCCCAAGGATAGCTTCCCGCCATCGAGTCGTCATGGTTTTCTGAGGACGTCCACCTTCCCTCCTCTCAGGAAGTGGCTCCATCAGCATAGAAATCATCATGCAACATCCCATCCCACACAAGTTAAGAATTTAGAGTCTAGCCAAGTGTAATACACGTCCCGATGCTCAATAACCGCGAGCACGGCTATTCGAATAGATTTGGTTTACTCACACTGCAGTGGATGTACACTTTACCCGCACTCCGCGACTGCCCAACACATTAGCCTCGTCCCAACACATAAGACGCATCACGGCAAAGCTTTTCGATAACCTCGCATTGGCAGTACCCGCTCCATGAACTTTACATCCTCATGCACTCTAGGCGTACACGGTTTCTAGCAGTGAGAGGAGTTCTGGCGCACCCGGGAAGGAAAGACTCACACAGGCATTAAGTTATAATTATGTTTAAATTCTCACATGGCAGTCCTACCGATGGCGACACCACTGTAGACACCCGCCTCGCGGTTCTACCAATGGCTGCCCCACCGTAGAGCCCCTGCCTCACACATCAAGAAACCACTATGCATGGATACTGCCTCTGCTCAGCTATCTATTCCGCTAGGTCTATACCCATACGAGAAGTGCGGTTGTATGGGAGTCGTTTCATGCTTAACTTCATGGCTCGGTCCTTAATTGACCGGGGACGGTACTTGCCTTTTCCCGGATACCACCCAAATCCTCCGTCCGCCCCAGTCGAAAACAGTTGTTTAATTTCATTTTTCTTTTCACAGATCATGTCATCAACATTATGGCAATGTGGCGCTCATGTCTCCACATGCCGCATCTCAATTACCTTCCCAAAGGCAATTGCCCAAGCATAGAGCATTTTGATAATTATGAGTATGCATGATTCTAGAATAGCGTTGCTAAGCAATTGTCATAGTTGACTAGGGACCCATACGTAAACATGGTTACGAAGGAATATGGGGTAAACAATAATCAAGGCATGGCATAATCACAAGTAGAATGTTTATCATTGCATGCAATTTTATTTGTAAACAAACAATTTCGCAATTGGGATCAACATGTTCAAAGAATAGTGATGACTTGCCTTGCTCAAAGTCTTGCGGGTCTGGACCTTCGCTTGGGTCAGCAGCTTCCTCGTGCTCTATAGTTACGTGCGAAAATGGATTTGAATTCGGTTAGAATTCAAATAAAAATCCAAGTAAATCCAAATGAAAGTTGAGTGCGGAAGTCGATTCCTTTATATTAACTTTACTATTCGCGAACTACGGCAAACCCATTTCCGATGTAAATTATTAGTGAGTATAATTATTTTGTTGTCTTAAGTTTTTAATTTAATATTCCCGAGTATTATATCCATGTAATAGGTTAGAAATTTCTACCACGAGCTAAATATCGGACAAAATCCTAGAGATATTATACGATTTAATTTAGTTTATGATTAACCGATTAAGTATTCTATACGTCTAAAATTACTAGTGATTAAATCCGAACTTCTACCGTGAATCAATTACTTATAGAGATTATCCAAAGTAATCTTTAATAATCTATAAGATTTCGTTTATTAGTTGTTGATTACATTTAAATTACTACCGCGAATTGATTATTTACAGTGACTACCAAGAATAACCCATAATTTATATTAAATTTTTGCAATCCTACGACGGGAAATTAATCTATAATTTAAATTCTAATTTTTAAATCTTCTAAACTCTCCTAATTTCCCTCTATTTATACTATTACTATCATTTATATTTATTTATTTATTATTATTATATTTATTATATTTTTTTCTTTTATTTATTCCCCCTTTTTTTTCTCTTTTCTCTCTTTTTCTTTTTCCCTCCCTTTTTTCTCTCTCTTTTCTCTCCCTTTTCTTTTTCTCTCTTTCCTCTCTCTTTCTTTCTTTTTTTCTCTCTCTCTCGGCCGACTCTCTCTTTTCCTCTCCCTCTCTCCCTCTCGGCTCTCTCTCTCTCCCTCACCCGAGCGGCGGCGGCGGCGGACGCGATGCGAAGGGAGGGCGGCTCACCGGCGGCGGCGTGGCGACGACGGCGGCGGCGGCGACGACGACGGCGACGGCGGCGCAAGGGCGGCGCGGTGCGGCGGCACCGAGGGCGGCGGCGCAGCGGCTCACAGCGGCGGCGTGGAGGCGGCGGCGCGGCGGCGTGGAGTTGAGGAGCGGGGGGGTGAGGATGGGGGAAAGGATGGAGAGAGGGGGGGAATTTATAGGGGAGGAGGGGAAGAAGAGGGGAAGGGGGCGGCGGCTATGGCGTCGGCGGGGTGGCGCGGCGCGGGGCTCGACGCGGCGATGTGACGACGATGCGGCGCGGCAGGGCGCGGGGGACGAGGAGCGGCAGCGGCGCGGCAGCAGCGGCGGCACGAGGCTCGGGGGCGCGGCGCGGCAGGTGATGCGTCGCGCGATGGCGATGGCGCGGCAGCGGCGACGCGACGGCCGAACGGCGACGGCGCGCGGCGATGGAACGGGCGGCGCGGCGCGGTAGCAGCGGCGGCACGGGCTCGGGGGGGGGGGGGGGCGGCGATGCGACGCGCGCGGCAACGGGATGGCAGCAGCGGCGATGGGACAGCGCGCAGCGCGGCGCGGGGCGCGAGGCGGTGATGGGACGGCGACGCGACGGCGACGGCGATGGCGCGGGGCGTGAGGCGCGAGGGCGACGGCCGAGCGGCGATGGGACGGCGGCGCGGCGGCGAGCGGCGCGGCGGGAGAGGGGACGGCGCGCCGGCGCGGCGCGGGGTAGGGTTAGGGCTAGGGGAACCGCGTCGAGCACCTTAGGTGCAATTAACAGTGCCGATTTCCAATTTTTCCTTTTTTAATTTTAATTTTTTTTATTTTTATACATATATATATATATTATTATTTTTTTAAAATTTTCTTTTATTTATTATTTATTTATTATATAAATTTGATTCTATAATTTCTAATATTTGCATATATAAATTTTACCCAATATTTGTGTTATTCCAACTAATGAATCCATCCTAAATTAATATTGCTCACATTTTTATATAATTTATTTAAATCTTTATTTAGTGTTAATTCTATTCCATCGCATTTAAATTTAATTGATACGAGTATGTTTGCGATAATATCGATGTAAATTGATTGATTTAGTTCTTTATTCGAAATCTCCAAACTCCGAAAACGAAATTCAATGGAACGGCGAATAAAATCGGCATGATGCAATTTATTTTAAAAAGTTTTTGAAAATCCATATATATATATATATATATATATATATTTTTGAGTCTTAATTTTGTCGGTCGAATTTTCAGGGTGTTACAATGGGGAAGGGTCGTTTTTTTTTGTGGGGGGGGGGGGGGGGGGGGGGCGGAGGGGGCGTCGGTGGCGGTGGAGGGGCGGAGATGGCGGCTTCGATCTTGAGAATGACCTCTTCGCCCGGCGCCGCCCACTGCCCCTCTACTCCGCCCGGTGCCTGGCACCCGCCGTCGATCCGCCCACCACCCGCCAACGCTCTGCTTCCACCCACCGCCCCTCTGCTCTGCCTGGCGCCTATCGTCACTCCGCCCACCGCCCTCCGTCGCTCCGCTTCCACCAGCCGCCCCCTCTGCTCCGCCCACCACCCGCCGCTGCTTCGCTTCCACCCTGCCGCCCACCATCGCTCCATTTCCACTCGCCGCCCCTCTGCTCCGCCCACTACTCTGCGCCGCCACTTGCCCTTTTGTAGTGTAGGGGAGGGGGGGTGAGGGAAGAGGGAGGATGACATGCGGGACCACATGGGCCCCACCTTTTTAAACTTTTTTTTTGTGTGTGGTTGACATGTGGGTTTTACAAATTTTGTTATTTTTTTGGATCCAATTGACACGTTGTTGATGAAAAAAACACACAATCTACTTCTGAAAAGCAAACTCTCTCCAAATCCTCTTCGATTTTAACTTCGAATCCGATTTATGATTTGCCAAATTTGGTCGTTAACACACGTAAGCGCCACGTCAATCCCACATGGGATGAGGACCTAGTCAATGGGAGCCACATAGGTGCCACGTCATCCAAAACCAAGCACAATACTGCCGAGGGACCTCTTCTGCACGGTTTTGTAAGTTGATGATGCGTTGTATCTGGTTTTCTGGACTAAGGATGAAAATCAGACTAGGCGACAAATTGAGGGATCTAGAGTGAACTTATTACTAAGCTTGTTGAAGCAGAGGGAGGGCGGGATGTTAAATGTCGTCCCCCTATTCGGCCTAAACAGTTTAGGGGACAAGGTGAAACATGCGACTGTAGTGGGGTGCAGGGCGAGAAAGGAAATGAGAGATTGAGCGGGAGAGGGATGCCTGCGAAAATACTTTAAGTGATTGGAATGTAACTTTTAAACTTGTAAATGTTGAGAATACAAAAAATAATTGATAACAGTGTGATTATGTGAGCTGTAGTACCTACTTTCGTATAAAAAACAACTTATAGGAATGAATCTGGGCATGCATTATGTTCATCCGTATAAATTGGTTTTTTTAAATGGAGGGTGTAGATTCTAGATTTATATGTTAGATGTCAAACTTCATATTTTCTTTAACTTTAACTATAGTAAACAGTAATTTTATGGAATTCACTCTTTTTTTCTCATTGAGAATTTGATCTGCACCATAAAACTGCAATTGCCAATTGCATGCTGGAATTCACACTCTTTATCTAGGGCCCATTTGAATCAAAGAATTTTACGTAGGAATTTAATAGGATTCAAATTCTATAGGAATTTTTCCTATGTGATCATTTGATTTAAAGAATTGAAACATTTCAAATCCTATAAAATTTCTATGGAATGTCTCATTGCATATGAATTTTGGAGGAATCCTAGCAAGAGCTATAACCTCTTGGAAAATTTCCTTCGAGTCTATCTTTCTCATCCGATTTCTATGTTTTTCCTGTGGCTCACTCAAACAACAATTCCTGCGTTTTTTCTGTGTTTTATAATTTTTTGTTTTACATTTGTTTTTCTATCAGAATTATTATGTGTTTTTTATATCTTTATTTTTCCGATCGTACCATTCAAAGTGCACTTAGTTGCGAAGTGTCATTAAATTTCGAGAAACCACAGATCGATCAGATCCAAGTCCAACGATCAACTACTCCACCTCCCGCTACAAGCCTTCAGCGCCCAAATTGAGTGCCTACCTTTATCTCTCACCTTTCGCAAATCGCAGCCGGCCGCCGCTGTAGTAGCGAACATCCCCTTCGTCTTCCCTACGCGTCCACCCGAAAAAGAAAAAAAAATAGAAGAGGAGAATTATCCCCACTTCCAGAGTCCAAACCTTGCCGTCCATGGCGACGGCGAGCTCGATCCGGCCGCCACGCGCGGCCCTAGTCCTCCTCCTGCTCGCGCTGTCCTTCTCCCTCTCCCTCGCCGCCCACTTCGAGGGCTTTGACTCCGACGACCTCCACTTCGCCCACGCCGACGCGGCCTCAGCAGACGACGAAGATGATGAGGGGCTCGACGTCGAGCTCCCGCCGCCGCCGCGCATCTCCCTCTCCACTTCAACTCCTTCCCCTCCCGTCACCACCACCACCACCACCTCCGCACCAAACCCTAACCCCGATCCCAACCCGACGCTGACCCCTCCGAACCCCACCCCGACGCTCGATCTCTGGGATGAGGACGAGTTCGAGGGCATCCCTGTCCCGGAAGCGGCCTCCTCCGACGAATCCTCCACGCCGGCCGAAGCCGCCCCGTCAGATCCCGCGGCCGATGCCGCGGCCGAGGCGGCGCCGGCTCCGCCCCGGCGGCCGGCGGAGCTGCTCGGCGCGTACACCGTCGAGATCGCGTGCGTCAGCTTCCTGATCTGCTTCCTGCTCAACTACTTCACCGGGAAGCGGCAGAACGAGGCGATCGCGCTCGCCTGGGCCACCAGGTTCGCCACCAGGGACTCCATCTTCGACAAGAACTTCAGCCTCCTCGGCACCGGCGACGGCAAGGACACGCCGCTCCTGATGAAGGAAGGGCAGGACGTGTTCAAGTTCTACGCGAGCGGGAGGCGATACTGCCAGGGGATGCTCGCCACCATGGAGATGCGCGCGCGGCACGACCTGCTGTCCAAGCTGGTGGAGCTGGTGTTCCCCAGGAAGGACACCATCACGTTCGAGGTGTTGATGAACGAGGAAGCCATGGACCACGTCATGTTGGCCGTGGCGAGGAAGAAGGCGGCCAAGACGATGCAGAAGGAGGAGAGGGATCTGCAGAAATTTGCCGGGGTTCTTACCTCGGCACCCTCCGGGAGGAGATGGGTTGCGGATGAGCTTGCGGTAGTGGCCGAGTCAAAGGAGGTTGCTGGGGATATGATTACTGAAGCCGTGCTGGACCAGGTGACGATTTAACCTGCTTACTTATTTTTAGAATTACTGTTTTTAGCTTCAGTGGTACTGGGTAAATGGCTTCTTCTGGTAAGATTGTACAGATGATATAGTGAGATGTCCTGTTGATGTTGATTCTTTTATGAAAGTAATATAGGTAAATGTCCTCAAACAAAACAATATATATTGTGAATTATCATGGAATAATTTGGAAGTGAGAAAGGTAAACATCTCACTTCCTTTAATTATATCATTATAATCACTAACTTGGAATATGGATGGAGTGTAAAGGAATTAAATTGTTAATTGATCTGAGTTTCTTACTTTTTGGGAGAATCGGCATCAATTGGATTCTATTATGTTCAAACTATTCTTGTACCAAGATTTTCCCAGAATAGTAACTGTAGATCAAGTAATGTGATGATGGCTTGTATTACCATCTCATTATGTTTGTAATTTAATAATTTCATCAGGCTTTTGCATAAGGCAGTGTTGATTTTGAACATGTCATATTTGTCTTGGGAAAGTTGGGGTACTTTTCCTAGCTGTTACTTTTTTGCACATTTGGATAGGGAAGAACTTAAGGGGTACTTTGAATTTTTAACTGCTAGAGTTCTACCAAAGTCGCCATCTATCTTTTTAATGACTGAAGTAGCCTGTCTTAATGCTCTGATATAGAAAATTAGATGGAAGTTTTGGTAATTAAGGATTGACATAGCTTTGCTCAGAATTTTGTCATAGGCTGGCTCAATATGATCCGCATGTCTTTACTAAGACTGAGCAATGCTATACAGTGGCATACATATATAATGTTTTACAACCTGTTTCTCTGCAGGTCCTTGGTGACAAAGCTTTCGAGAAATTTGGGAAGTGGTTCATCTCACTTCATTTTTCAGATCAACTGGCAGGCTCTTACAAGAAAGTCCTTTCTTTCAAGTTTGTACTGCCAGATGCAAGCAACATGGCTGAGATGACAAGATTAGTTGCTCTCGTGCCATACTACATTGATTTGGTCGGGCGTTACAAGCTCAGCAACCATGTGAGTATCTCCTCTATCTTTGTTTTAGGTCACAATCATTTTTCGGCTACAGTGTCTAATGCTTCTTATTCATGGTAATCGCAGGCTCGTTCCAAAACTGAAGCTGCAAGAACAAAAGCTGCCCAGGAGGCTTTCAGGGAACAACAGGGTCTAAGGCAGGAAGCCCTTCAAAGGAAGAAGGCTGAGAAGAAAAAACTTATGGAAGAGGCAGAGGCCAAATTGAGTGCCGAGGCGCTCCGCAAGAAAGAGGAAAAAGAAAGGGCTCGTCAGATGAAGAAGTCCATGCCCAAAGTTAAAATGCTCCGTTCCTAGTAATATCAAGGATATATCACAGCACTGGCTTTAGCTATTCAGTTACTGATTAGCTTATTGTTCAGTGCCTGCCAGACTCTTTTATGTTCTTTTGGGCCATCAACATTTCTCTGCCCTGGAGGGATACAAGCGAAAGGAAAGAGGTGAAGATAATCTTTTGCTGTTGTTTCAGCTTGTCGCTTGTTGGGGGATTAACTTGAAACGCTGAGCTATGCCTACTGCAGGCTGTTTTCCTTGTATTAATATACGAATGGCGTCAAGTTTGATTTGCCCCCACGATCGTTCATTTTAGTTCATCTGAATGTTGTTATGCAGCAGCTCGTTTGTAAGAGAACTCCATGATTTGCTGTGTAATGCGTTTATAGATACGCTGCCAGAAACTCAAGACTAGATCACATAATTTGAGTTGATTTATGAGTTAATCTCATCTATGCATGTCTTCTACTGGTTGAAGCAGTAATAACTGTTGGGATTGTCGTATACTGTGTTATGCACCGCTGTTTGGCACCGCTCTAACTCGAGTTTTTATGGAGCTGGTATTTCTAGCTCCAGATTAAGATCAAGCACTGTTCTTTACTTTCGTGTAAAATCAGATTATTGGATTTCTTTATTCATAATAAACCCTATTTTCTGCAGTAGTTCTAGAGTTGCTGTCTTGCCAAACAGAGCCTGGTCACCAATTGTCAAATAACAGATCTGCCTACTTAGGCTGTGTTTTTCCCCTTCTTTGCTACCTCACGTTTCCCTTTTCTCGCACGCGTGCTTTTACTTTTCAAACGGTTAAACGGTGTGTTTTTTACAAAAGTTCTTAATATAAAAGTTGCTTTACAAAATCATACTAATCTACTACCTCCGTTCTAAAATACTTATCGTTTTGAGTTTTTGTTAGTAACTTTTGATCATTCGTTTTATTCAAAAATTATAAAATTATTATTTATTTTATTTGTGATTTGCTTTGTTATCAATAGTACTTTAAGTGCAACTTATCATTTTTTATATTTATACTAATTTTTCAAATAAAACGAGTAGTCAAATGTTAGAAAGAAAAAATCAAAACGAGAACTAAATTGGGACGGAGGTAGTATTCAAGTTCTTTTAGACTAATACTTAGTTAATTATGCTTGGATTTGTCTACTTATTAAGCTGTGTTATTTCCCTTTCTTTCTCAACTCATCGCCCTCTTTTTTCTCACACACACTTTTTCAAACTGCTAAACGGTGTATTTTTTTCAGAAGTTTTCTATTGGAAAGTTGCTTTAAAAAAATCATATTATTCATTTTTTAAGTTTTTTAAGACTAATATTTAATTAATCACGGGTGAATAGGCAACACCGTTTCTCGTGCGGGGAACTCAGCCTTACTATGCGTGTCAATGTGTCATCCAACATCTCTATGATAAATTTTGGAGAAAATTTGCGAAGGTAAACGTTGCAAATATGCAGGCAACCGCATCATCGCAACAACTATCGGCAGCACATCTCCCCTCTTCTTCCTGAATACCCTGGGCCAATCTGCCGCCCTCCGCCGCACGCGCCATCCGATGGAGGAGGCGCAGGCCGCCGTGACGGCGCACCTGGACCAGGTCTCGGGCCTCGTCCAGGCGCTCTCCGCCGAGCTCCGCCGCGGGATCGGCCCCGCCGCCGACAGCCTGCTCGCCTTCGTCCGCGCCGTCGACTGGACGGTAAACTAACTCCCCGATCCCCAAATTAGCGGAGATCATCGATTTCCAGCCGCCGCGCCGCCTCCTTTCTCTTTTGTTGATGATTCGCGTGCCTTGTGCCTGTGGCACTGAGGCGGTTTCAGGAGCCATGGCTGATTTGCTTGATGGCATTCCACCTGATTCTGTTGCTCACGGCCGTCGGGTTGAAGAAGAACGCCAACTTCCAGCTCTTCATGCTGTTTCTTGCCTGTGAGTTTTCTTGTTTCTTTTTGCATATTTTTGCAGTATGTTTAGGACTGAGACATTGTCGTCGGAGAAGAGAGGCTAGGGTGTAATGATACTTTGGTAGTATAATCTTCCATTTGCATAAACCGAACCTTGTCGTAGTAATTGGGCCAATAGCAACTAACAGTTTAACCGAGTTACTGCATTTGGTCAAACTTTAGCACATACAGCACTCACCTAGATGTTGCTTTGAGCACAAAGAAGGTAAAGCAGAATTGACCACTAAACCTTTCTAAAGATGTGATGCCCTGGCAGTTGGCACAAGACAAATATTCAGGATATCACAATGCGAACTATGATAAGGGTTTGAGTGGAAAGAATGTGATAAAATTATGCCAGGAGGCTAAAACTTGTAATGTGAAAGGAATGCATAAGGCTGAAACTTGTAATATGAAACTGAGGGAGTACACTATAAATGATCAACATTTTATTATTCTGTCAATAATGCAGAATTAGAGTATTCTTGGTGTCTGCTAGTGTGCCTCTCAAAGTTCTATAATTGGTATCTTCTCAATTCTGATATTAGGAAGAGACAACGGGTATCTCAGGACGTTAGGTGGCAGTAAATTATCTAGCATAAAAACCTGGTTGTTTGATTGATCAGAGTAGGCTGTTTTTGGTTTGATTAATTGTCTGATTGGTTCCATGGTTGCCTATCTGCAGATTCAGGAGTTTATCTTGCTGAAAAGATAAATAGCTATATGGCAGAGCACTGGAAAAGCATTGCCACACGGAATTACTTCGACCATGCTGGAGTTTTTGTCTCTGTCGTCTGGTCGGGTCCCCTTATCTTCATATCTATGGTCATTGTGGTTAGTAAAAGACCTTCCATTCCCTGTTATTAAAGTCCTTATTAATTAGTTGGTGTTATGCTCTCTATCTATTTGCAGTTCATCTTGTATGTATATTGAACCGTTTTTTACTATTCCAGGTTAGCTCCCTTATTACATTATGTCGGTTGATGGTGAAATGGAAGAGAGCAGAACTAAGGCATCGGGCTCAGCTTGCTCGTGACAAACAGGATTGACTGAAAGGTTCCTTAGTCTGGTAGAAGAAATGATTAGAGACTTTCGTCTTCTAGAATTGTAACTGCTTGGTGTTTAATCACCTGATGTTTTCAGTTGCTTGCTGCTAGTAACTTGCTACATCGGTTATATTCTGGTAGTCATGAACTCTAGTAACAGCTAAAAACAGCAATACTAGACCCATTATCTGATTTCATCATGTTTTGGTTCAGTAGCCACGGACATGGATGTGTAATTTTATTTAAAATCGATTGTGATAAATTGCAAACTGCATCCTTGTGCTAGCTGTATTTACCGTGAAAGTGAAATTATACATGGTGACCTCTTAATAGTTATAAACTAAACAGAGACAAGTTAGTGGGGGTACCCGTGGGTGGATCCACTTCCATCCCTACCTCTCCACAGAAGTTTCACATAACTAAATCCCTCATCGATCCCTATAAACATTGTAAATGTAGTTAGAATAACAAAGTAGCGCAGAGTAGAAGAAATGCAGAACCAGTAAAATACTGGGAAATGTTTAGTAATTCCAACTACAGAAAATTACAGAGGAATTGAATCATTGCATGACAGCATGCTACACCTATATAATTTATTTTCTTAGGAGCTGATACACAAATATGAACTGTTGTTGCCAGCATTTTACATACTACACGTGAAACAAATATGTGTATGTACTGTAAGCATAATTGCTTTAGTTTCATAACCGTTTAGCAGGCAAAGAATTCCTGATCTTTTTCCTAAACAAGATAAAACCCAGGGCACCAAGGAAAGGCCAAGATGTTACAAAAGCAATGTAAGCAAGCAACCAAACAGATCTCCCCTGCGATCGAATGAGCTGATTAATGGATATCTTTACAGGAGCAATAGCATCCTGGATTTTATCTATGTTTTGTTTTGGCTGTTCCTGTGATCCTACAGGACCTTGGGCTGGCGTCACATTCTCTTGTGACCTGTTACCGTCACACT
Source organism: Oryza meridionalis (assembly GCA_000338895.3). Taxonomy (NCBI): domain Eukaryota; kingdom Viridiplantae; phylum Streptophyta; class Magnoliopsida; order Poales; family Poaceae; genus Oryza; species Oryza meridionalis. Next base: position 21,588,404 of record CM002528.2, read on the forward strand.
CATTCTGTATTTCTGTGGCGATTCCATTCTGTTGCACATCAACCATGCCATTACGGAGTTCCATTTCATTGGAAATCGGATTATCTGAGTCACTATTGTTGGCATCATCATTTGTCACCGCAGTTACCATCCCATCTTCCATGAAATTCACATATGGGCTTTTATCAATGGATGATTCCAACGAAGTGTGCAAACTGTGTTCTTGTGCCTGCATTCAACTACATGTTATATCATGTATTCATGCTATCGTACGCCAGTTTGCTATTTAATAACCTCTACCTTTTGCCGATGCATGCAGGGGCTATCATGTAGAGCAAGTAGAAACTCAGAAACAGCTCCCACCCACCTACCAAACATTCATAAAGAAACACACTGAATTGATCGCTATTGGATGATAATGTATATTGAAGAAACATCACAAGTGAAAAAAATGAGGTGTGAGTAGAAAGCGGATTGAAGAATTGTCTTTTTATCCCTGCCCAATTTTATCCCCGCACAAAATACTATAGTTTAGGCGCTTGCACCTCAAAATACAGAATTGTTGTGTTTATAAATGTATATTACTTCTACTTATCTAAAATATCCTACAAATTGTCAACTACAACTAAAACAAGCTTTCCCCGGTAATCGCAATTCCTTACAAATATCTATTTGCAGGTTTCTTAGACCACGAACAGAAAGGTAACGGTACTTTGTCCCTACTAGTCATAATAGGGGCAAACAACATACCACAGCTTTCCAGCAGTTAGCCCTTGAAAAAAGGCAAGATGGCCACCGTTATGTGTAGTTGCCAAAACAATGTTTTTGTTTGCCCTGAATCACACAATGTGGACCTCATCAATACACAATAAAACTTTAGGATGGTGATCTTTTGAAAGAAAAGTACGCTTACCTGCATTCGTCCCAGGGAATGGCCTCCCTTGTGCAAAGTGGGTCATCAAGAGCACTGATACAAAGCAGGGGCACTGACACATTACTAATATAATTTGCACTGCTGCACCGACGATAGAATGTGTCCACTGTCTGACAAATTTATATTGATGCAAGTTAGAGGCTTTTATTTTTAGATAATGGATTTTCATTAATCCGGCCTCTATATCCACGAAGGATATACACAGCCAGCAAGTTAGAGGATTACTGGTGTTAATAGATTAAGAAGCTTACTGGCGGCTCAATTTGAATTTGCATATTTGTTACAAAATTGGATTTGATGCACTAGCTTATGGTCAATTCTGATCACATCCCTTTGCAAATCAAAGGTGGTAAATTAATTTGGTCCATTTATGTTTGAACCAAATAGTTGTATGTTGCTTTGCCTGTCCACCTCTACCTTCAAATGTAATTGGAACAGCGCAATGCTATTTGATCTAACTCATGATATTAAGCAATGCTAAAATATTTAGCTTGCTTTGGCAAAACGAAGTGCAGGTACACTAGCATTAGAAAGAATACCTCATATTTTGCAACCACACAAGTGGCATGATGGTCGAATTCCCTGATAGATCGTGACTGATAAAATGAAATAGAAGATGATAGGATAAGTACAAATTTGTGTAACCAGCCAATTAATTTAAAAGTAATCTACTGCAGCCTCTGTGAACTACAATATATAACCCTTTTTTATGGAAACTGAAACAACACTCAATACTTTGTCATGGTTCACAGGGAAAGTTACAATGTACAGTACATACTATATACACATGAGATAATAGATCAACAGGGCCAGTCAGTCAATGTACCTTTCTAATATCTTCCCAGTTAGCAAGTCTTGCCAACACGGGTTGGTGTCTGCAAAAACAAAATGGGGAGAAAACTCAGCAGTTGAGTACGAAGAAAAAGTGCATTCACCATCTTTGGTTGTCATTACGCAGTACGGGCTATACTACATCCGTTGCTCTGGATGATGGTGCGAGACAGCAAGGCCTAAACATTTTATCAGGACATTTGCATATTCGGTATATTATGTATCAATTAAATTCATTAACATTGTTAGAAATTACAAAAAGTAAGAAAAAACAGAGTTAATGCATATGGAAAAGGGTTTAATGGTCTGAATGTAAACATGTACTACCTCCGTCCCAGAATAAGTTAATCTATCACTGGATGTGACATATCCTAGTACTATGAATCTAGTACGGAGGTAGTACTTCAAGTTATTGTCCTCTGATCAGATGATCAGTAAATGGAGTGTACATTCTGCAGTTGTGGCACTTGTAACTAGAACTGAAGATGGTAACTACTTGAGAGTTAGTACTGCAAGAATTTGCTACAGGACCTAGTATCTTCTTACGGCACAGATCAGTTACAGATAACAATATGAAATACCCAGATTACTCCAACTATCACATAACTATGAGAAAATTCCTTCAATGTAGTCTGGACCTCGCTAGAATAGTCGAGTGCCTTAACAGTTGAGCTAGCAACAGCTATTTGCTCTTCAAGTATCAGATCACAAGTTTAAGCAACAATTCATCAGAAAGGTCCAAACATTTCCTTAGGGTTCACATGGGATTGGAAACTCATCAGTCACCATCAAAGCAAAGCCATAAGGGAGATGTGGTCTACAGTAAATTTCTCAAGAGTAAGACAGAAGAAATACAAAAAAAACAACTGTTCAGGGAACATAAACTTCATATTTACTAATTTAATCATTTCTTGGTTGACTGCAAGCAGAAGTTCTTTACTGGACGTCCCACCCTCTCCTCATTCTCTAATTTGATATTTGTCTTAGTGCTGGTTTCTCTCCTACCACTTAACAAAAAGCCCTCTTGACCCTCCAAATCCCCATAAGACAGCACTTGACGATAGGCAACGAGTAAGACCATTATATGTGGGTTCTGTCGCAATGAGCAACATGATCACAAAGCCACACTAATCAAACTGCTTGTACCTAACATATAAACTCTAACCCAGGATACTAGTCCACAATTGTCCACAAGATTGTATGGGATGCAGGCCCTTGATACCATGAGCTCAAGAATAGTGTCTCATCTTGATTTGTCCACAATGAAATTAATTTTAACAAAGATCATAAACACACATTTCAATTGATATACGCAATAACTTGGATCTTTAGCTAAAGGTGCAAAACGCAAACCATCATTGCCATTGTATTTTATTTGAAATGCAAATCAAATAAATTGAAAAAGGATTTATTTGATAATCACTAAACCTTGGTTAGCACAAAATATAGGAATTCAATGAATAAAGGTTGTGGCAAGCTGTATACAATGTTAGTCTTGCTTAAATGCTTAGCTGGTAAAGAAGCCTAATGAGAACATACAGTTTTGCATATCCTTTCAGACCAATTGCAAGAGCTTTGTCATAACATCGTTGCACAAGCTTGCGCTGAATAAATCTGTTGGTCACCTGCAATATTGATTGATATAACAAAATATTACGATAGATGTAAGAAAACTATTAAGAAGTATTGGTGTGAAATGAAACACTAGAAGAGGATATTATTTGCTATTTGTTATTTCATTAAGTGAGATACAGAGAGAAATTATTAGCAAACGAAAATATAGGTATCATAATGAAAAACAAATAAACAATTATTTATGCATAAAATAATATCTATAGAACCATAAAACAGAAAATTCAAAACAAAAAAAAAAAACTTTAGACGCTGACCAGGAGATCCCAGGGTGAGCAAATAGAGACAGCACCAGCCACAGGGATACCCTCACCTTCTTCTCCAAGATACTTAACCTAAAAGGGCAACAGATGAAAACAACATAAACAAATTGCAGCTCACTTTTACAGTATCAACTACAGTGTATAGTATAGCAGAGTGCGTGCATGCGTGGAGCGAGAGCAAGCGAGAGAGATTATGCAAAAAAAAAAAAAAAAAAAAAAAAATGAAGATCTTAAGAACAGACAAAGTCTACCAGAATATTGGCACCTATGCTTGTCCCAACAGCAAATAATGGAGCCTGCGGATACTTCTGATGAAGGTAATTGACAATCTCACGGAAATCTTCTGTCCATCCAGCATTGTAGAAGCAATCAGACTGCAAGAATAAATACTAGGTTGAGGAACAAGTACCACCTGGACATTTTTCAACAACTGCTACCAAATTGATGATTCTGGGACATAATTTTCCTGGTGTCAGAACATGTATTCAAGAATTTTCTAATTTCCACATCCACATCATTGATTGATGGTTTAGGCCTAACACCATTTCACCCATTTTCACTTTCATGCACATATCATGTAATAGACTGGGAATATGGACCACATGGTTCAAAAGCTTAATAAAAAATGTTCAAGTGGTTCAAAACAGGAATATGCAGTGTCTTTATATTTGCTATCAATCCTAATATCTACTTCCTCTATATTATAAGACTTTCTAGTATTGCCCACATTCATATATATGTTAATGAATCTAGACACATAACATTTATATGAATATGGGCAATGCTAGAAAGTCTTATAATATGAAACGGAGGAAGTACCTTATAAGACATGATACTGTTTCAGAGAACAAACATGAATCATTCAGCTAACAAAATTTAAGGGAGCACAAGTAACAAATGTGCTTTCCACCGTATTTAATCTTATGACACTGCTTAATTAATTGCTTATGTCCTCATACGGAAGGTGCAGATCGACAGTCAGCTTCAGCAATGCCTCTCTCAAAACTTCTGCCCTGTAGTTCATTTTATCATCCTTTTGTCTTTAGACTTTAGTTTAGACAAGCATGGCTATTAAAACCGATCAGTTAAAGCAGATGACACCATCGATTTTTCAATGCTGCATATCACTATAGAATAGGAAACTTACAGTTATGGATATGCCACCCAGACCCCTATGATTGCCTACAACAACATTCCACCCTTTGCTTGCCATAGAAAAGACCAAGTGCTTCACATACTGCAACAGATCGCTGCATCTTGTTTAGAACAAGTAGGGAAGGTAGCCCAAATACCTAAAATCGATTTTATGGAAAATTCCAGATTGTGTTTAAACCAAAGTTTGGTAGAGAAATCACAGGGACTTACAGCAGCAGTAGAATCACTAGTTAATCCAGGTATCACAACAACAAGAGGCGTCGAATCATCCCTAGAGATAACTCCATCACAAAAACCAACATCTGCTTCTGCAACATAGAACTAACTATCAAGCATCCCTTGCTAGCCTATTGATCTGAAGATATCCAAAAACATCAGCACCTTCACAATCAGAGGCTAGTAACCAATCCAAAGCAATGGTCCCACCATCTCGAACTGTGTACAGCTGCCTGCATTATAGAGTGTTTAATGAATATGGGAAACTAATTTCATAACTAAGAATTTAAGAAATATGGAAAACTAATGTCATAACTAGCTGCAGCACCGTTCGAAGTATAATTTGTAATGTCCAACCTAAACAGAACATGAGTTCCTACCTTATAGTAGCTGACCTTACTGAACTTGGAACTAGAACCCATGAGAATACTAATATATATCTTATATCATATAATAATAAATGAACAGCATGCCGTAATTCTGCATATACCAGATTTCACACAAAAGTTTATTGTTTATTATTTTTATACAAAATGGTGCGCAACAATCATAACTTCACAGGGAAAAAAAAAGAAGCTAAAACCGCACAAGCATGTCCATATTGAGAAGTTTTAAGTGATACTGTTAGGCCATTGAGCCATCAGAACAGTCCATTAACATCTCACACGGTCACACCAATGTACAATCAAATAAATACTCGCGTTGGTGCAGAGAGACTGTAGACAAATGCAACGAGTAAATGCACAATTCTAAGACATGAATTTACTCTTACCTCCTATACGTGAACGAAGGGGGTCTCCCAGAGATGCTCAGGAACAGTGTCTGCAAATGAGGGCTCGCAAGCCACGGCGTCGCCAAGTACCTACGCGACCGACCAGCGTTCCCGATGTTAGCGGTGACATCGCAAAAAAATATTCCGACGAATCCACACAACTCGGAGTTCTCTCATCTCACCTGCCATGGAGGGAGCGGCACTTGGATGCGACGCGGTGGTAGACGTGGGAGGCGGGGTGGAAGGTGAGCGCGACGCGGCCCCCGCGGAGGCCGCGGAGGAGGTCGCCGATGAGGTGGAACTCGAGGAAGCGGTACAGGAAGGCACAGGCGAGGAGGAGGGCCGCGAGGGCGTAGTGCGCCGGCGGCACCAGCGCCGCCGCGCGGAGCAGCAGCTCGGCGGCCGAATCGCCGGCGGCCGCGTTTCCCATCGGGTTGGGGGGGGAGGGAGGGACGGAGTTGGATGCCATCTTGCGAATTGCGATTGCGAGCGATGGTCAGACACGTGAGCCCGTTTCGTCGGTTAAGAGATGGGCGCTTGGTGGGGCCCACCTTGCGAGAGGTATTCCCCACTGTGCGGAGCTGGGAAGACACTGACTAGTGGACCCATGCGTATTTTTGTCGTAAACGATGATTGCTACTACTCCTGCGATAATGTGAATAACAAAGCAAATACGAAGACAGGGAAGCTCTTCCACAGGTGCAAACTCAGCAACATGAAGACCCAAAATTCTAAAAGAGAATAACATTAGATCAACACATAGTTATATATAGTATCAAATGATCTTGTTATACATTAGTGCATTACAGCCTTTTTTTTAATACTCATTACAAACTTAGGATACAAGCTAAAAGATCATTGTATCCACTGGGGATGTACAGGTGTTGCATCTCTTATTGTTACTACCATATAGTATTACAACCATGCCATGAGATGCACACACCAGAAACACTTGCATTACACTATCTGGTACACTACACAAGACCAAAGTTGTTCATTGTGCCAGTGCCAGCCCCGGGTCCATGGAGCTGGTATGTCTGGCTTGGTACAACCTGAAGAACACCTGGTTGCTCTGCAACAAAAGAGGCAGGAGCCAAGTCAGACGTAAGGGTACAAACAGAAGTGCAAATGGCCCAAGCACGATTCGCACTATTGGCAACTTTAGCACACATACTTCAGAAACTTTACCAAAACCCAGAGAAATCATGTGCCGTATTGTAATCTATAACCACATGACACTGGCATGTACATTAGATAAGTCTTACTTGATTAATGATAAAAAAAAACAGTACACTAAGAAATCCGGTAGCTGCTTGGTCATAGATAGCTTATATGTAAGATCGCATCATGGTAGAAATATAAGTTAAAATGGTATTAATAAAATCCACGGTGGAAAAAAAAACCTTGCATATATAATCCTAGAAAATGAACAGATGCAAGTCCAGTTCATAAGGAATAGGTTTTATTTGCAAATATCTTATCAGTTTGGCAAATACTTACAATAACAGCTAAGAGCATCAGAATTCACAAATATCCTTCAATAGGAGTGTTCATACTATATGGGATAATTAGGATGTAAATTGATACATCCTGGTCTCCAAAGGAAATATTGTACTTCCTCCGTTTCATATTATAAGACTTTCTAGCATTGCCCACATTCATCTAGATGTTAATGAATCTAGACATGTATATGTATAGATTCATTAACATCTATATAAATATGGGCAATGCTAGAAAGTCTTATAATATGAAACGGAGGGAATACCAAATATGACTGAAGCACATTATTATGGGGCAATGAAGAATTAGTTATAGTTCTAATGTACAATCCCCGAACAGGTTCTTAGTAGCTTACAATCCTATGATTTGTGAGTGTGCACTTAAGCCTGAACCTGGGCTTGTGAGAGAAAAGAATGATTGCTTTCGCAATTATTGCGATGGAAGACTACAGTGTGAAAGAACTTTGATAACCATCAACATTACCACAGAACATCACCAATCAATCACACCTAAGTCCAAAAATCTAAAAGCTTAAGGATCATACTTAATTTTACTCAACAAGATGAAGTTATTCAGTACGGCCGCTGTATTACAGATTGACAAATGATATATTTATGTTCCAATAAGAATTTGAGACTCTGATGTTCATCCATTGGTTAGGTGCCAGCCAAAAACCAGATTTATTCCTCTCTATTCATTTTCCAGATACTGCAGAAAGGTAAACGAGCATATAATTCTGAAAGAAAAATAGGATAGAGTACTCACTCTTGAGCTCCTCGACCTGCTGGGGAGTAAGCTTTGCAGAGAAACCGCTTGCGGCGTGCTTGTAGTGGTAGAGCACCGCCTCCTTTGCCTTCTCCTCGCTGCAATCAACCAACCCCAAAAAATCAGCAAATCGCCATACAATCCACACCTATCAGAAAACCCTATTTCTACCCAGTATCACCACGGTCATATTGGAGCTAATTGAGCCCCCAGAAGGACAAAAATTCTATCTCAATCGAACCACCGGAATCGAAACTCCTACAACCGGAGCACCATAGATCGCACAAATAGTAGAAACAACCAGGCGGGGGATCCAAATTCCGCGAGTATACCTGCCGAGGACGGGGGCGAGGGTGCGGATGTGGAACTCCTCGGGGTCGGCGTCCGCGGGGCGGTCCAGGTAGACGATCTGCACGGTCGCCTCTTGCGACGCCGCCGCCGCGGGGGCCGCCTGCTCCGGCTGCTCGGCCGACATGGCGATCTGGGGAACGGACGCTGCCGCCGCGAGGAAGATGAGGAGGAGGATTGGGAAGGAGTTGCTGAGAACGCTCGAGGATTTGGTCTTCATCACCCGTGGATTCCGAGGTCTTAATAGCCGTGATATTCTCATTCTCTTCCGCGTTATCTTGGCTTGATTTTTTTTTTTGACAGCTTATCTTGGCTTGATTTGCTTTGCCTTCTCGACGAAGTTTTTATTTTTCTTCTTCTCCCCCACAAGTTTTTGCAGTTTGGCTTCACAAGGTTTGGTTTATTCTAGAAAAAGGTTTTCTGTGTTAGGTTTATTTGAGAAAAAAAAGGTTTTCTTCTGGGATAAGAAAAGGGGAAAATAAAAGAAGATTGTATGATTATGAAGCTTTTCTCGGAGTACACCTCATTCTCTTTCATATTATCTGTTTGCTTATTAGGTAGGCAGAGTCACCACAAGAGGAATAACTTTTTTCAATGGGATAAACACATGGCATGATTTCTCATATTTTTTCCAATCTGTGATAAGTAGTGTGATGGCAATTCACAAGTATTGAAAATATAATGGTTTTGTTTGAAGCCTTTTAGCAGTAATCAGAAAGTTAGCTCTTTTTCCAGACCAGTAGCCTTGGAGTTCATCCCGTCCTCTGCCAGGTGAGAAGGAAGATGAGAGATACGTTCCTTAGAAGTCGTCTTCAACTTTCTTCCAGGAAAGCCTTTCACCGAGCGAGCAGCTAAGCGAGTTCATCCGCATCTGTTGTCGTTCAAGTAGTTCAAGGTTATTCTAGTGCGTGGGTCTCAACTCGGATCGAGACATTCGGATTTGCCGATGAAGAGTACTGCCTTGGAGGGGTAGGGGTTGTAGGGGAAGAACCAACCTTTTCAGGTTACGGGAAGTCCTATCGAGCGACTGGATTAAAGCAAGAAGAAAAAAGTCAAAACAGCAATCTACCGACCCAGCGCAGTGCCTATAAAGAATAGTGAATGTAGACCGGATAGGAATTAGGACTCTTTAGGCGGAGTGGCTTTCTTGGAGGCCTGGTAATGCAAATGTGGAAAAATTTCTTCACAATGGAACAAAATTTGACATTATTTTTTTTAAGATAATGGAATATAATCCTGACCTTTGCTCACAGAGTTACAGCTAATTATTAAAAAAAAAGTTTCAAACATAATCACACCTCAAAAGAAAACATAATAGGGACACATCCAAACTGATAGAGATGCACACCGGTACTAACACTAATAAAAAAAATAAAACACAAACTTATTGAATTCTATTTGTGAACTTCCAGCCAAAATTGGCGAAAAGTTGCACAACCGTTCGGTCTCATTGTTTAATAAGCCAAACGGCATATTTGCAAACGAGAAGTATTTGTAAACAAAACTTTTATATACTCCCTCCGTCCTATAATATAATAGATTTTGGAGGGACGTGACACTGAGCCTGTCTAGATTCATAGTTCTAGGAAGTGTCACATCCCTCCAAAATACATTATATTATAGGACGGAGGGAGTATGTTCTTAGCAACCTAAAAGCTAAGGCTAAAAGATAAACTTCGATGAAAAAAAAAATCCCAAAATCAACTTCAAATTTAAGATTGAAAATTTAAATTTTCGTTGATAAGCATAAGCATAAGCGAAAAGATGAGGCCGGTTGACTCCAGTTTGCGATATGCAACTTTTATTAATTTAGTGTCATCATCACACTTTTATAGAATAACCCATGATCGGAGCCAATATGTTGCCCTGAAAAGTACATGCAAATAAGATTTAAATGATATTTTATGAACTCTGATATCATATTTATAATAAACTAAATATGAGCAATATATCTCTCTCCTATCAACAAATTCATAGTTTCAAATTGTACCAAGATTTTAACGCTACTAAGTACTAACAAATGGGTACGTAGAGAACCAAACTACCGAATGACGAAACAAGAACATTAAGCTTGTAAATCATTTTATTCCAATAATAATTTGAAGAGCCTCGTAATAACCAGGTTCATATACGAGAAGGGTAGAACAGTGTGCTCCTCTGCTGCTCTGCATCTCCCAACGAAAGCAACACAATCACTCAATCAGGGTGTGAATGATCCTGCCGTCCGCTACGAGCCGAGGCAATCAAATGACCGTTTGATCACTACTATCCCAGGCCCAGATTAAGGCGTGAAAAGTCTATGCGAAGGCCCCAGCTTGGGCCCAGCCATCTGGGCCGCTTCATGGGCCGTGGAACAATCCTACTTACTCGCCATCGAAATCTCGATTCGTAGCCGAACGGATTACGACTGACCGGGGTCGGAGAAGAAAATTCCGAACCCCCACCAACCTTCGCAACCACCTGCGTGGCTGCGTGGTTTCCCATGGGCCATGGGCCATGGGCCATGGGCCATGGGCACCGAGGAGGTATAATCCTGCTTTGGTTAAAGACCACAATGGAGACACTCCTTAGCTGGTTCAAGTGTCTCTAATTTCCATCGGAGGAGGTTACCCATCCGACGGCTGATAAAAAACGAAATATCGGCCGCCTCTCACAGCCCTTAGTACCAGTGCACCTAGCACTACATTTAAAGCGCAAGAGCATGCAGCCACATGTGCTAGCCTGTGTATGCAGCATGTACGGCTACTAGTACTGTATTATAATGTACACATATATTTTTATTCTTTGAACTCTTTTCTTTTAAAATATATATTTGATCTGTGATTTGATTGCATCATTGGATTTGTTATAATAAAATCTTTATAACAAGATCTCACATGGCTATATTTTGATATAAAAAAACTACTAAAACATCATGAAATACTTATTGCAACAAGTAGTACCATATGCGACATTTCAAAAACCCATTGCAACAAAAAAAAAACTTTAAAGTGCAACATAATCCAATTCTAATTAAAACATTTGTTTCTCATCGAGTGAAACACTGAATTTTAACAGTTGAAACATATATATTTTTTTCGTCAGAATATAATCATGCAAGATCTCATTGTAAAGATTTAATAACAACAAATACACCACAGTAATCGGATCATGAATCGCATAATTAGTTTGGAAGAAAAATGGTTTTAAAGATCATGTCTCAATTTGCATGTTCCTATATACTTGCATGCAAGTTGTGCATGCATACGGCTGAGTAAAATTAACTGGGAAAGAGAAACCAGGAAAAACACCAGCAAAGGTGAAGCAACTTTAGACTAATATAGAGGAGGAAGCTGGCGTCCGATGTTTGTCTTCCCGTCGGACGCGCGACACGAAGCATTTTCCATTTCCATCTGGCGTTCAGTTGCCCATCGAGATATTAATGCCATCGACAAAAGCAACTTCCTAGTTTCTAGAAATGACATTGCACAAGCCTCTTTCTCCCAAAAATACCATCACCGTCAATTCAACACCATTACAACCGTTATTTTTTTTAACAATGACCATTTTGCCCTCAGTGCAGAATATACCCAGTTTTCATGGTAAAAGAAAAGGAGAGATGAAACAGTGAAAATTTCTAACCCTAACCCTAGAACGATCCTGATCCAGGCGGCTCTCCTAGCGGCAGCTCGGTGCGGGGCTCGGTGACAGCGATGAGGCGTCGGTCCACGGTGGCGGCATGGCGGTCCATAGCGGCGATGGGGCAGGACGCGGCGAGGAGGTCGCAGGAGGCGGTGCGGCTATCCATAGTGGCGATGGCGCGGGGCTCGGCGACAGCGGCAAGGCGACGATCCACGGCAGCGGCGCGGTGGTCCACAACAGCAGTGGCGCAGCTGTCCACAGTGGCGGTGGCTGTGGACAGCTGCGCGGGGCTCGGTGACGGCGGCAAGGGAGTGGTCCACAGCGGTGGTGCCTCTATGCCGGTGGTCCACGGCGGCGGCGCAACGGTCCACAGCGACCGCAAGGGAGAGGCGGGTTTCCAACCTTCCGGGTAGTGGGGGAGAGGCGGGTTTCTAGCGGCGGAAGCCCCCACTGATGGCTCCGTCCCTGCTCCTCCTCCCAGAGAATAGCTACTGGACCTCGGAGTGGAGATGGCACCGCCGCTGTACTCGCCTCACGAACCAGGAGCAATGACATTGGCCTCGGGGTTTCTTCTTTCTCTTTGTGCTCACTTCCCGCCGATGTCCAGTGGTAGGTTAAGTTTCTTTTGGATTTCTCTTCCGATGCAGAAATACTGAGTTGCTGCCTCTGCAGTGGTGTTTGCCAGTTGCTCCTCCTCGTGTGGAGGTGCAGCGCGTCCGGACGAGGCGAATGTGTGAAATTGGTTTGTGAATTTGATTTATGTGAATTTAATTCTAAAATAATTTGATTGATAGCAAAATTGATGCCTGAATTTAGATGCTAACAGAAATATGGATCAATGCAAAATAATGTTGTGTGAGCAAACAATGCAAAATGATGTTGTGTGAACAAGTGGTTGCCTGGGGGTAAAATTGTCTTTTCATACAACTTAATGGAGAGATGTTAACAACAGTTTGACTATGATGGTATTTTTGGGAGAAAGAGGTTTGTGCAATGGCATTTCTGGGAAGTTGCTTTTGTTGATGATATTTCTGGGATTAGGGTGCTTGTCGATGGTATTTCATGGATTTTCTCTTAAAAAAATAATCTAGGAAGTCGGTCGATCCTACTGTTCATGGTCATGCCAACCATGGCACCGACCATTTTGGATGGACCTGAAAACATGGTAGCGATCTATCTTCTTTAGGCTTTTAACCAGGCAAAAGCTATGTTGATGCACAGATGCACTCCAAAGAGTACTGCTATACGTACGACCCAGTTGTACAACGAGAGACATGCAACCATAGATCAATTAAAGGAGAGCATCTTCATATGCACTGTAGCCGTTTACAGCTATTGATCAAATCCAATCGTACGTGAATCGGACAGTTGGGTCGTATGCATAGAAAATTTTCACTCCAAATTATCCAGATTATTAAGAGATGCTTTGCCGCACATAATGGAAAATCTCTTTATCCAAAAGACAATTGGATGGATTCATGTACAAAACATCTCTCCTTCAGAGTGAATCTTAAGATCACACATACATATTCGGCTAAAATTATGTTCCAAGATGCAAAAAGGTATAATTTAGACTTCATTGTATCTGCAGCCAGAATTGCATACAACCTACCAAACGCAAACTACATAGCGATGCAATTATCAACATGCCCCAAACTTACAAGTAGCACCATCTAGCTGATGCTAAGTGCTTTCATATTCGGAGTTTCCTTCTCTTGGACCTCCCTTAGAATCTTGTCACATTCATTTTCCTCTTCCTCGTGCTCTTCTGGCCCCTCCTCCTCTTCATGCATTTCCTCTTCATCTGATCTGTAATCAATATAGCCATCGCCGAATGATTTGGGTATTTTCTGCGCTTCTTCCATGATAGTCATGATTTCTCCACTAGTTTGGGCCGAGAAAGTAGGGAAATTGTCATTCTTTGTGAAGTAGATAGACTGTGCCTCTTCTGTGAGCTCCCTCGGCAAATTCTTCAAGAACCATGGATGGTTCTTTATTTCCTGCATGGTGATTCTCTATACAGGAAAAGAAATTAATCACCACATGAAAATAAAGTCACTTATGGATATCAATATGGAAACCGAGATAAATGTGAACTTGCGTTCATTACCTTCGATGGATCACTGACAAAGATTCGTGATATGAGTTCTCTGCAATCAGTAGATATGTGGACTTGCTGTGGTATCTTATATTGAATTGCTTTTATTAGCTGCAAACGAAGATAAGCCGCCGGAATTCATGAGTGTAAACAAGACCGCAAACGAATATTCACAGAAATGCCAATGAAATATATCCATGAGATTATAGGACTGAGCTATCACCTTGACGATCTTCATAATATTCTTGGGATCATCCTTGTCTTCAAATGGGTAGGCCCCCACAAGCATGACATAGAGAGTAACCCCACACGACCATACATCTGCAAGCTACAATATAAAAATACACTTGTCACTAATTAATTAACTGTGCTGTCTAAAAAACAGGAGTACCATTGTAAAGTAAGAGATATATCTTCTATCTGAGTTTTCAATTGGTGATAACAAAGTATGCAACCAATCAGTTCAATCATTACTAAAAGTTCATTTCAGCCCTGCAGTGCTTATCTTTCCAAAACTGTGTAACTGTACTATGAATTAAGATATCATAGTAGAGTATAGCACACTAACGCTGGTTGAACTTCTCTCTTGTTGACAACATTACTCCAAAATCATCTTCAAGAAGAATCTAACATGCTATACACACAAGAACTAAACCTATCTCAAAGGAAAAAAAAACAATGACAAGGTCATCCACAATTTGTCAATTTTAGTTAGTGTAACTAGTACCATGATTCAATCAATAGTAACTGTGTTGAAACTAGAAACGATATCATACTTTGTAAGTCAAAACTATTCTTGTGATGAAAGCACATGAACGTATACCATTATTCGCATATGGCTTGCTAATGCGATGGTTCTTGGTACATCAAACCATATCTGTGCAATAGTCTAGGTTAATTAGGCAATGCCAAAGTGCTTAGAAAGTAATAATTCTATATCTAAATAATCAACCTGTACTTCCAGTTCCAGGTTTTTGCTGACATGGAAAGTATTCATATGCATGCCATAATGAAAGGAAAATAAGAAAATAAGCCATATATGGAACCAAGATAAATGACGTGCTTCTGATAAATGTTACCAAAGAAACATCAAAGTACATATCATAGGTAAACAAGAAGCTATTTAACTCACCTTCCCATCATACTCCTGGAGGTTTAGTATCTCTGGTGCAATATATGCCGGAGTCCCAACTGCTGATTTGGGCCTTGAATGCAACATTGATGACTGTTAGAAATGGCAAACAATTATTCCTGTTCAAACTAAAAAAGAACTAAAAGCATGAGCAAACTCTGAATAATTGGAGACAACCTTGGAGTACCCAAAATCACATATCTTCAGGCGCGGAGCTGCGCTGCCATCCAAGAGAACATTCTCCAGCTTCAAATCTCTATGGCATATTTTCTAGAAAGTAGCGAAGATGGTTGCAATATTTAAGCATTTTTTCAGGTCCCACTCACGTTATTTGAGAAAACATACTAGCAGTTTCTACTACACATACTACAGAGCAACATGGAACATTAGATTATTGAATGTGCTGATAAGATAAGACCAATTTATTGTTTATCCATACCATGTGATGGCAATAGCTTACACCCCAAATCAATTGCTGGAAGAAATATCTGGCCTGCATTAAGTAGAAGAAACAAACTTTAGAAGCATAAAACTTTAAAAAATATTATTGAAATCAAAACCAGAGATTATATATTGTGACCTCATCCTCACTAAATCGCTCAAGATCGACAATCCGATCAAAGAGTTCTCCACCAGATGCATACTCCATCACGATTGCAAGATGTGTGTGAGTTAGGATCGCCTGTGCAAATTGAAAACATAGCATTGTTTATTTTGTTCCACACGGCATGGGATTATGAGAGAAAGGAGTAAGATCAAAAGGAGATCAAACTTAAATGCACCCATAAAACCGAGATTAAACCATAAAGTGATTAGAATGGAAGAAGAAACAGTGTACATTCCACAATTGTCACCTTCAAATAGAAAACACATCACCAAAACCCATCAAACTAGGGAGGAAAAAAAATACAAAATCGAATCCTTACCCATTCAATATTCATGCTCAAGAAACTAGTAAATCACGGCATAGCAGACAATTAACCCAGACGGACAAAACAATGAGTGAACAATCCCTGACTATTTGCTCCCATTTTTTCTAAACCAAAAATGTTTGCTCCTCATCAACAAGACAACAATAGATACGCACCTCTATGAACTGGATGACGTTTGGGTGCCGCAGCGAACGGTGGTTGATGATCTCCCGGTACGCGCTCTTGTTAATCTGCGCAAAAACCAATCCAAAGCCCCATCAGAACAACCAAACGTTGGCCACCGGATCCACATGAGCAAGACCCACCAAACCCCAGCCTACAACCCCAAAACCCTATTACGCTAGTGAAGGGGGTAGAAGGACTCAGACCCGGTGATTGCCGCGCGGGATGGTCTTGACGGCGACGAGCTCCCCGGTGTCGCGGTTGCGCATCAGCCGTGTCACCCCGAAGTTGCCTGACCCGATGCTCCGCACCTCCTCGTACTTGTCCATGCCGGCCAGCGCACGCGGCAACACACCCGCACCTACCTGGTGGGGAGCTGAGCACTTTGATCTGTCTCTCACGCTGGGGGAGGCCACCGCCACCGCCGTCGGGGAGAGGAGGAGGAGGAGGAGGAGGGGAGATCGACGAATCGGTGATTGAGGGATATAGGTGGAGGCGGCGTGTCGCTTGTGTCGCTTTGCGGTGCCTGGCGCAGCGTGCCAGGAGCTTGTGTGCCTTATATATATGTACTGGCGCGCTGCGTGTGGGGGCCACTGTCACTGCCATTGGCGTGTATAGGAAGAAAGACGCCGACGACCGGTTCTGTGGTATGACGAGTACACAGCAGATGCTTCCGAAACTGCTACTGTATGCAAGTATGTACAGTACATAAATAGGGGCAATAGAGGGGTAATAAGTCTACTGCACGATCGATCGCTAGTCCAAGACTTCAGTTTGGACATTCCTATTTAACAACCCATATATTAGCCTATTTTTATTTCTCAGGCCTTTTCTTAGCCCACATTTGTTTTCTTCAATGAACACTATCTTGTGGTTTAGAAAAAAAAAATTGTCTGCATAGCCTTGTTTTGTTTTCCCGGCCATTCAAAATTCACATTTTCGGCATAAATAGTACTGTTGTTTTGCCCAGAAAATATATATAGAGAGAGACTTTATACATTCAAACTTTATATATAGAAACTTTATAGATGGAAACTTTACATAGAAATATCTTCGTACCAAAATTTATGCAGATAAAATTAAAACAAATAAAAATAAAACATCCAGATGGACCTGGGGCAGATCACATGCATAGCATGCCTGCTCGATGGGCCTTCCGTGGAAAACATGCAAGCAAAAAGAGAAAACACTAACTAGAAAAAATAAGTGAGAGCCTGTGATTAATCAAATTGTTTCTCGTATTTGCCAAAAAGAGAAACTAAACAATCCCGTATGTAGTTTGTTGTGCCAAAAAAGGAACTTTAAATCTAATCTTGCGTGGTGAGCACGAGCGATTCGCTCAATAGCTATTTTGGACAATAGGGTGGTCAAGATTTTTTCTCCTAAAACTAGGGTGGTTTGGTTCTACGAATAGGATGTTGATGGGTCGATTTGGATCCCACCTAACGATTATGTTCGTACTCGGTTATGGATATTGGATACGAATTTGCATTAGAAACTAGGACGTGCACACTTTAGACATTAGTATGGTATTCCGTTGGAATTTCTAGAATTTTCATTTGGGAAACCATCCCCTCTGGACGTCCGATGCATACACAGGAGCTCCTCTACCTTTGGGCACGACACTCCAATGTGGTTGGCGGACATGATGTGTAACGAGGCCAGAATAGACGTGGGGAGCATCTAATAATTTGCCGTAAGTTTTTTCATAAAAAACTTTCAAATATAACTATAATATAACTGAAAGTGTAATTACATTGTAATAACAATGCAAATACATATTGTAACTACACTGTATTTACAATATAATTTGTATAAAACTTCTATAGCACCGAGATCTTAAGCGTGATATGCGTGAAAATTTATTTCTAGCAATTTTTTTCTTCATACGCAAATCTGGAGGTGATTCGATGGTCACAAATGTGAAAGTTTTTGGAGCAAAAAACTTGCGGAAGTTATCTAACAATTCTGTAGACATGGGGTGACAAGACAAAAGCGAGAGGAGGACCGGACCGGGATAGAGAGGCTTGAGGCTTCGAGTGCACCCATGACTGAGGGTATTTTTGTGACAAGAGAAAAATGGAAATTGAGAATATAAGCAAAACGGGTGTGCTTGAGAGAATGAAAAATAAAGATTGAAAAGATACGTAAAACGAGGTAAACTGTTAGCATATGATTAGTAAAAAATGTACCGTTTAGCAATTCGAAAAATGTGTGCGCGAAGGACAATGTATCTTTTCTCCCAATGTTTTAGGATAGAACACAGCCTTAGAAATCAGAATGGGAAGTCTAGATCCAGTGGATTCGACCAACTGAGTAGAGGAAAAAAGTGAATCCGGTCACAATAGTAGAGTAAGAAAGTGAACCGTGGGCTATTCACTGGTGAACGCGTAGAACATTTTATTGATTTGTTCTATCTCGTGGCACTTTATATTATACATGTGTGTTATCCCGTTGATTAGATGGTACACATGATAAGTTACACATGATAAGTTACACGTACTACGGTTCTTTTATCTTGCATACAGTGGTTTCTGTATATTATAATTATTTGATATCAAGTTTCTTCCAATTCTCTAGCATTTAGTTTTATCATCGGATTTGTTCTCTTGGCACCACTACATGCATTGTACTTCTGATGACGGTTGATGCTGCGTATAGTATAGTTTGTCGTACCGTAATTTCTTCGAACTCGCGCCTCCCTGAGCAGAAAAACTGAAATCATGCACGCACACAGGTTGGAAGTTTGTCAGCACCTGTGGCGGCGGCCACCCGTATACCGCACGGCGTGACAATGCCAAACTGTGGAGACGATGCGGTGCGATGTATGGGGGGCATGTATACATACTGCAAATCGGCGTTTGGCCGGTCGATTAGAGCAGGGGAGAGGAGAGGAGAGGAGATGGATGGAGGTGCTCCCCGTCCCAGTCGACGCCGACCCGCAGGGGATCAGAGCGCGACGCGTGCATGCCGTTCGACCGAACAAATATGCGAACGTATACGTACGTAGCAGTAGGCAGGCAGGATCTAGAGGCAGGGGAGCCAAGAGCATGCAGCCGGAAGGCCCCTGTCACGGACACTGTACGTCCACTTCACACCATGGGAAATTGGGAATGGCTGGACGTTTGATCGTTCAGTTTCGAAGCACAAACAGGTCGCGGATGGCTGGGCGTGGGTGTAGTGCAGTCGTGCAGAGGCGTTGTCTCATGCTCTTTGTCCTGCGACCTGCATGCGTAGTGGGAATCGGGAACAGCTGAAACGGGAATAAGTTCATCTAAGATCCCTTAACTTGTCAACATATCCTGTGACACCTGCCGCAACATCGGCTTCATCTCCGACGACGTCGGCCTCGATGCCGACCGCTGCAAGGTGCTCGTCAACATCGAGCAGCAGTCGCCCGACATCGCCCAGGGCGTGCACGGCCACTTCACCAAGCGCCCTGAGGAGATCGGCGCCAGCGACCAGGGCCACATGTTCGGCTACGCCACCGATGAGACCCCCGAGCTGATGCCCCTAAGCCACGTCCTCGCCACCAAGCTCGGTGCCCGCCTCACCGAGGTCCGCAAGAACGGCACCTGCGCCTGGCTCAGGCCCGATGGCAAGACCCAGGTCACCGTCGAATACCTCAACGACGCCGGCGCCATTGTCCCCGTCCGCGTCCACGTTGTAGGGAAGAAGAGAGAGAGGATAGTGGGAAGAAGGGAGCAGTGAGGATGACATGTGGGGCCCATGTGGGTCTCACCCTTTTTATTATTTTTATGTGTGAAACTGACATGTGGGTCCCACGGATTTTATTATTTTTCTGTATCGAATTGCCACGTAAGCGCCACGCCAGATAAAGACCAAGTCAAAATATCCACGTAGGCGCCACGTTAGTCAAAACCGCCATCTAAACCATCGAGAGATCTTATCTGCACCGATTTTAATAGTTGAGGGATCTATTGTATCTGGTTTTGGTGTTCAAAGATGAAAATCGCTGACAAGTTAAGGAACATTAGATGAACTTGTTCCGCTGAAACGATAGGTCTGTAATTGGGAAATCTCTGTAGCCTGGTGGAGTGACTGTGGGCCTTGGCCCAAGCGGAGTGATGGGCGAGGCTGTGCAGGGACAGGTAGCCCGGGCGAAATTTCGGCCCAGTTATTAGATGGCCCAGTTATTAGATGGGCCTGTGAAGAGAGCACGAAGGGGCGATTTTTCTATGTATTTTTCGACAAATTTTTCCCCAAAAATTTGACAGATGTAATTACAGTACAATCGTAGTGTAATTACACTGTAACTTGCATGTAATTACACTATAACTATAGTGTAACTTGTATGTAACTTTCAAAAATCTCTCCGTAACATGTTATTTCGGTAAAATAGAGGTCGTGGGAACAAATTTTTTCACATATGTGTGTGCTATAATTGTTTTCTTCCTCACCAAAACAAATCTTGTAATAGATCTAACAATTCAAAATTATGTGAAACTTACATATAACTTACACTGTACTTACATGCAAGTTACAGTGTAATTACATATAAGTTGCAGTGTACTATAATTACATCTGTTAAATTTTTGGGGAAAAATTTGTCGACAAATGTATAGGTAGTCCCAGAAGGAGGGATGGGAGAGGTGGTGGGATCCACCTTTAGCCAGTGGTGGAGGCTAGCTACATTTAGGCTGCGTTCATTATCATGTGTTCCCAACACGAACAATGCGCACGAAAAACGGAGTGGTTCAACAGCTATTTTTTTTTCTTCAAAAATGGATCAATATGATTTTTTAAGTAACTTTCGTATAGAAACATTTTTTAAAAAACACACCGTTTAGCAGTTTGGGAAGCGTGCGTGTAGAAAACGAGGCGGAGGGAGCTGGAACCAGCTGGAACGAAGCCTTAGTCATCCGAAGGAGTGGTTTTGCTATCCAGATGGAGAGTGTATTGAAGCTATTTCTTTTTTTTTCTGTTAGTCAAATTTTAGCTTAGAGAGTTAAATAGACATTTTCGTTGGAGATGCTCTTACCTACTCATTGTGAAAATAATACGAAAAAGAAATGCACTTATGCCTGTAAAAATACCTTGGTCAAATCATGCGCGGTTCACACTTCACACGCTCTTGCAAGTTATTTGCAAATGCTCGTGATCGTGCGGGCATGTGGTGCAGCGAGGTGACTTTGGATTCCTTCAAACGTACAGCCAACATCTCTTGCATATGTACAACAATCAGCTGCCAGCGGGGCAAGAATAGGATCTGTGGTTTACCCCCCCCCCCCCCCCCCCCCATGAGCTATGATAGCTGCATGTCCAACGAGAAGAGTGTCAAATTAAATCTCCTAGTCTGCCAGACATATTCACGACCTATCTTAATTAATATTCCATCTATTTCAAAATCAAAATATTATAAACTATTTCTGAATTACACATAGCTTAATACTATGAAATTTAAACATATACTGGTTCAAATTCGTAGTATTTGGTTGTCTAATCCAAATAGTAAATTACTACTCCAGTCTCTCACTGTCAGAAAATATAGTACTCCAACCTAGTACCGGATCGAGCACATCCTAGTATTATGAATATGAACAGGATCGAATACATCCTAGTATTACGAATATGAACAGGAGTGACCATAAACAAACTCCTATCCAGATTCATAGTAGTAAGATATATGTCCAGATTCGTAGCATTAGGATATGTTCAATTCGATACTAGTTACTATTTTGGGATGGAGAGAGAGTAGCTATCTATATCAATTATATTAATTATTTAGCCTCAACGAGCATGGCACCTTGCACGTACGTTCAGCAGTAAATGTTCTTTGCTGATTGCTAACCAGATGAGAAGAAACCCTGGCAGCTCGATGGCAATACCTTGATTCCTTAAACAAAGACGCATGCAGCTGCCAATCCCTGCTAACATGCCCATGGTAAAAACGGACATTTGGAAACGGAGGCGCGCCGAACATGCATCATGTCCCTCATCCTGTTCGTTGACTTCAACCATGTGCCGATCGAACAGTGTAGTTAGTCTATCTCTATATAAGCTCACACAAATCTGATCTGTCACCACGGATAAAGATCGGACAGAGAGGTGGGAGGATTTCCGGGAAAATGGACAAGAAGGTGATCATTGTCTCCGCCGTCGTCGGGTCCCTGGGGTTGCTGAGCGCCATCCTGGGATTCGCCGCCGAGAGCACAAAGATCACTGTAAGCACATTGCCGATCTCTCTCCTGGCTCCTGTAGCGTACGTTCTTGCTTCATTGGAATCGATGCGCCGTGGCGCATATACGTGGCCAACAACTGACAGTTGAACGATCGATTTTGCAGATTTCGGACGTGCGGGTTTCCGGCGACGAGTGCCTGTACCCGCAGAACCCCTCGCTAAGGCTGGGGCTCTGCGCCGCCGTATTGCTGCTTCTGGCGCAGGTTACCGTGTCCGCCATCGGCGGCTGCGGCAAGCCCCGCGGCAGCGGTATCCCGTCCTCCAAGACCAACCAGGTCGACGGCATCGTCTTCGCCGTTGCCTCATGGTGAGCAAAGCATGCAGCGACGACTGCTTTCATGCGCAACCTCGGTGTGGTCTCACGACAAGTGTCGCGTGCGTGCGTGCGTGCAGGATAGCGGCGGTGATCGCCGTGGTGCTGTTCGTGGAGGGCGCGGCGTGGAACGCCAACGTGGCGAGGGACACCGCGCCGGTGTGCTACTTCCTCAAGGACGGCGTCTTCGCGGCCGCGGCCGTGCTGGCCCTCGCCGCCACGGCGCTCGGTGTCGCCTCCTACGTCATGCTCCGCAGGCAGCTGCCCGACGACGACGACGCACCGGCGGGCGCGGTCGCGTCCTGGAGGCAGCCGCTGCTGCACGCCGGGATCGCGATGGGCCACCCGCAGTTCCCGCCACATCCTCAATGGCATTCGCAGGTTTAGCACGGTGATCAACCGCGGATGAATCGGAACAGCCTACGCGTGAAGTCAAACCAGAGAGTTCAATCTGAATCGAGCTGGATGCGGCTAGAGAACTACTGATTCATACTCGACTGCGGGTCCATCGACTTCGTCGAGTCAAACATAAACTGTAGTAGTAGAAATCCAGTAGTCGATCAATTTCCATCTTGAACTTTGCTTGATGTATCAATTACTCTGCAATCACATGTCCACACCCTAAGCAAACAAGATTTTGAATAATATCGTAGAAATTAAAGGGATCCTAATGGAGAGATTTGATAATTTGAAGTAAGGCAGGCGGGTCAGCCCAACGCACTTTTGGGCCAAGCTATAGATGGTGAAAATCTATACTTCATAGACTCATAGTGGACTTCTATTCTCGGCCATGGCTTAGGTGGCCCAAGGCCTCGGTCCGTCTCTGATAGGTCCCAATTTGCGAAGCGTTTTAAAAATTTTTAGTAGGAACAAAATCATTATGATGTAACCTATTCATCCCTCCAAGTTAGTAATTGTGCATTTTTACATTTTGGTGTGACAATATAAAAACAATATATTGCTCGAAATGATGATAATTAATGACACTCAAAAGATTGCTGAATCGACGGAGCTGCATGGAGACTTACATTGACCGTGGAACTCCAACTTTGGGGGTTTGAATTTCACTTTGCCACTAAACAAACTAAGTATAATAGCCACTAGTTCAAAAAGAAAACTTTGTCACATCGACCACCTCCAAATTACCGCACAAGCTCTGCTACTATGTGTTACCATCAGCATTTTTAATAAAATTATAATGAGACCATACCTCAAACCAAATAGGTCAAGGGCCCAAGGTGTAGGACCAAAAGGCCTTCACTGCCCCTGTATTCTTTGCTGCGTTCGGCAGCATGACATTATGAGATAGTTTGTTTCGTTTTCGACGCGCACGCCCCTCGAACTATTAAACGGTGTGTTTTTTTACAAAAGTTTTCTATATAAAAGTTGCTTTAAAAATTATATTAATTTATTTTTGAAGTTTAAAATAGTTTGTATTGTTAAGATACTAGACCAAGTCAACAGGCTAGCTAAGAGCTCACTTCAATCTTGAGTTCACCCCTAATTCGAGTGCATGCGCTATTATATTAAGTTGCGTACGTGCCGCGGAAAATTTGGACTCTGATCAAAAAAATGCTCTAAGCTTTTAACTTGTGCCTCAAACTTTTATTTAAAAATCACAAACTTTCATATTAAAATCACAGAACCTTCAATCCAAAAATTTAAACTTTCATCTAAAAATCACAAAACATCTAATTATTCAAGATCTGAAACTTTATTCTCAAAATCACAAAACTTTCAATTAAAACATAAAACTTTTATCTTAAAAATCACAAAACTTCAACCAAGAAAAATCAAATAATTGTCATCTACATACTCAACCTTACACGTCTCCACGATTCATCCTCCCTCTTTTAAGTTGGCCTCACTATCACTGCATTCCTGGTTGTATCACTTCTTCCTGGTTGTGGTACCCAGCCACCAACCATGGCTGTATCACTTCTTCCTGCATGTGGAGGTCACGCAGTCTGCGCCTGCATCACCGCGTTCATGCGGAGGTCGCGGCGTCATCCCTGATCAGCGTCGCCCCGTGTCCTTGCAACTTCACCGGTCTTTCTTGATCTCTGCCCAGCTGTTTGCCTCCCCTTCTGCGGAAATGGCGCCATAGCTCGTCGGCTACTTGCCCTTTCTTGTCTGGTGCTGCTTGTCTCGTCATCTATTAAGAAGACGATGTTGTAGTTTCCTGGCTGCTTATCCTTAGCGCTACTCTCACCGCCATTAACCCAGGGTGCGGGGACCCGGTGAGGGCAAGGACGGGAATTGTTTTGTACCCGATCTATGCTGAGGGGGCAGGGACGGGCACATGGGTGCTCTTTCCCAACTTAGCCCCGACTTGTCTTGTTGCCACACCTAGATAAGGTTGAGGAGCTAGGGTGTGGTGGTGCCACATGGCTAGAGAAGCACGGTAGATGAACATGGAGGAGCTAAGGGTTACAGAGCCACATCAAGAGTGGAGAGGGATGGAAAATAGTCGGGAACGGAGACTGGAACAATGACCGTGGCTAGGCATTGGTGATGAAGCTAATGGATGGGCGAGGGCGAGCCCCTTTATGGCTAGATCTGTCAGCTAACAATAGAATCACAAGTGTGGGGCACATTGAGAAGTCAAATAAGAATGAGAGGCGAGCCATGGAAACTAGAAGATAACTGAACTGAACGAGAACCTTCGATCTCTTTGGACCATATCCATAAAATAAAATTCATGCGTCTAACATTCCGTTGTTCTTATGGACCGAGTATGTGCCCCTACACAGCTACACCAAATACAAATATAATTTTGAGTAAGAGTCATATGAAGATTTAAAATTTTAATAGTGTGGGAAGTTCTGAAATTTCTTAGTTTTAGACATTCACCTATTCATTTTTTGATAATTCAGCAGTGTGGCTTCGGCCCAAGACTCCAAGAGGACGGAAGGCGGAACTACCCCAGAGAATCGAGAATCTAGACTATTTACCATCAAATTCGCGCGCCTCAACTTTTTTACTACCTAATTCGCATGTCCTCTATAATATGTCATTAGGACTGCTAATTAGTTTATTTGGTACCACTTTCTCCATTTTTGCTGTATTTCTCTTTTCTTAATTCTATTTGTATACTTTTTCATGGATTGTGGACGTTTTTGCCCCTGGGCCCATCTGTCAGAATTACCAGAGAAGGATCTCTCGTTCTGTTCTGGATCGAGATCGACGCCACCAGTCCATCGCCGCGAACCGCCGCCCCACCACCGAGCACGCCGAGCCGACGAGGGGCCGCCGCACTGCCTCCACCGCCGTCCTGCCCTACCGCCGCCTCCCGGGTGCCCCCGCCGCCGACGCCCCCGCCGAGCGCCGCCCTACCGCCGCCCCGATGAGCTGCCGCCTCCCGGGTGCCCCGCCGCCACACTACCTCCACCGCGCCGCCGAGTGGCGCCTCCCCCGCCGAGCACCGTGCCACCATCCCGCCGTCAAGCGGCGCCGCCGCCCCAGGTCGACGCCCCCGTGCCTCCTCCGACGCCGAGCATGGTGGCAACTGGATGAGCTCCATCGGCACCTAGCTCTCATTTTGACTGTGGCAACTGGATTACTGCTTACTGAATGTTGTAGGATCTTAGTTAGTCTCTGTGCCGAGCATGTATATGTAACAGACAGGGTTTGGCAGGATTTTTTACTGTAAATACATTGATCAATTTTTGACAGGATTTGGCAAGATTGCCGGTTAGCTGAAATGATGATATAAAATGCCTGTCAGTTAACTACATCAGTAACACGTCAGTATCATCAGTTAACTACATCACTACTTTCTGTGAATCCATATGGCATCTGCCTGTGCTTGGTAGATTAATGGGGGAGATGTCTCTTAAATTTGGACAACATGTTGCCAGAATGTCAAATGTTGACAGTATATACCCAAAAATGTAAAATTTTGACAGCATGTACCCAAAAATGTTACATTTTGACAGCATATACCCAAAAATGTAAAATTTTGACAGCATGGTCCCACATATTTGCAATTTATATAGAATGCATACATATCATGATAATGGCATCAAGATTACATTTGGCAGCATGTAGCCATAATATGTGTTCATACAAGAAGCCAAACAAGTTTAAATAACCAAATTTGAGAATTCCATTCAGATTACATAACCAAATAAGAGAGGTTACATAACCATGTCACTCGGTTTTGCCATTAGAAAATCGTCCACAATTGAAAATACTACTTAGATTCACTTATTTTTTCCCTTTCTTTGGAGTTATCTTCTTTGCAGCTCTTGGAGTCCTTGAAGGGGTTGCCATTTGATTTGATCCATGTTCACCAGCATTGATCGATGCCATTTGCCTTGAACATGATAAAAAAATGTAAAGTAGTTAAAGAACTAACATATCAGATATTATTACAATCTTTATGACCCACGTATACCTGGCCAAATGGGCCGTGCCAAGACGGGCCGGCCCAAGCACGACCGCACTGTAGAAGGCCCAGGCCTGGCACGGCACGCCGGCCTGTGGGCCGTGCCGGCACGGCCCGTTTACCCGTGCTGTGTCTGGGCCGACGCCTTAGCCCGTGGGCCAGCACGGCACGGCACGTTTACTGTAGAGGGCTGGCACGGCACGGCCCGGCCCACGAGCACGGCACGGCACGGGAGCGGCCGAGGGTAGGCACACCGCGCACGTGGCGCCAAGCGGCCGAGCCGCCGAGGGCAGCCGCGGGGCCAGGCGGCGGGAAGCGCGCGTCGCTGCGTTCGCGCGTGGCGCGTGGCAAGCGGCGTCGCGACGTGTCGCTGGGAGGCTGGGTCGCTGCCTTGTTGGCAGCAGCCGAGACGGCGAGACCCTGTACGGTGGCCGAACAGCTAGTCAAACGACGAATGCGAGAGTGCCACGTGTCCCCCAACGGCTCGTGAGCTAATCCAATGACCGAAGTAGCCGTTGGAGTGCAAAAAAATGGAAAAAAATTCGAAAAAAATATGAAATTTCTTTCTATAAATAGGACACCCACCGGAGCATTCTGAATCATCCATACCTCCCATTTTGTGCTCTGTTGTGCTCTTTCGTGTGATAGATCGATTTTTTGATTTAGACAAAATTTGACCAAATTTTGTCTAAAATCAAAAATAGTTTGTGACTAAAAATAGTGCATACAAGAGGTGTAAAGCCAAGCAAAGGTGGTAAGAAAGAAGTACATCATATATTCATATTTATGTATTATTTTATTTTATGTTATGCGAATAAATATTCTGAAATTTGTTTATGTTGTTTTAAATTTTCAGAATGGACGATTCGAACATTCCATCGTTCACGTTAGGTGATTTCGACCCTAACTACGTGTCGAGGTCATTCCCAACTGGTGAGTATGATGCCACCGGATCAGCTCCAACACCACCAGTTATGGAGCCACCGGCGGGTTCAGAAGCATCCGGCACTATGAGTGGGAGTGCATCGACGAACACCGGCTCAAAGAGATCAAGAACTTCCAGTGTTTGGCAACATTTCGATGAGGTGGCCATGACAGGCCCTGATGGAACGCAGGTAACATTCGCGAGATGTAGAATATGTAAAAATAAGTTATCTGCAAAATCATCTGGTGGAACAGGACATTTGAAGCGGCATGCTAAGGCTTATGCAAAGAAGCAAGGAATCCAACTACGACAGCAACAACTACTACTAAATCCTGATGGTACGGTACGTACGTGGGAGTACGATCATATGGTAGCTCGAGAAAATCTTGCCCGTTTAATTGCTAGACAAGATTTACCCTTGAACTTTGGTGAGAGTCCTGCATTTGAAAATTACATAAAAAATTCTCATAATCCTATTTCAAGCTGTTAGTAGACAAACCACAACCCGTGATTTGAAAAATGTCTATGACAAAGGTGGTTATGAATCACTGAAGGAATTATTTAGTAGATGCACCTTTTCTGTCAGTGTCACCTCAGACATATGGAGTAGTAGGGCTAAAGAGGATTACCTTAGTGTAGTTGTACATTTCATTGATGATGATTGGCAAATGCAAAAAAGAGTTCTTGGCTTAAGGTTAATTGATGTTTCACATACTGGTGAAAATATAGCAGAGAGAATTCGAGAGGTTATTGATGAGTTTAACCTTGCAGATAAAATTTTTGCTGTAACAATAGATAATGCATCTGCAAATTCTAGGGCCATGGAAATTCTACAACCATTATTTTGTATTTATGCTCAATCATTTCTTCTGCATCAGCGTTGTGCATGCCATATCATTAATCTAATTGTTAAATGTGGGTTTAAGAGAGTTAATATACACATCGACGCTGTTCGTCAAGCAATCACGTGGTTAACTGCTTCAAACCCACGGATTGCACAATGGAAAAGGTATTGTTGTGCATCGGGTGAGCCCCCACGTAAGTTTTTAACCGATGCAGACCATCGGTGGAATGCCACTTATTTTATGTTAAAGGTTGTATTACCTTACAAGGATTTACTTACTGTTTTCCTTCAAACACGTAATGGCCCAAAAAACAGTGACGGCCAGCCAATACTGACTGATTGGCTAGCGATGCCATCAGGCATGAAACGTCAGACTTCAACGTACTCGGGGGTGGAATGATCACAAGATGTCATATCCTGTGCTATCAAAACTAGCACGGAATGTGTTGAGGGTGCTCGTATCTTCGGTATCCTCCGAATCAGCCTCCAGTCTATGCAGAAGAATTATCGAGGATAGGAGAACAAGTCTGAGCAGCAATCATGTGGAAATACTATTAAGCGTCAAAGACTGGGAACTAGCTGCAGAACATGTCCAATACACTACTGACAACCAAGAATTGGCCGCACGGTTCGAAAACCTTTATTTAGATGACGAACAATTAGAGTAGCTAGTTTATATTTTTTAAGTATTGACCTGTTGGCTGTACTCTTTTCTTTGTCATGGTTTTCTCAAATACGAGTTTTTACATGACAAAGTTTTTAACGAGGCAGCATGTATCATGTAAACATCAATAAAGGTCATTACTCTTTTTTCCCCATATTTTTCTAATATTTTTCTAAGTCTAATTATTTTTCTATTTTTCTCCAACTATCCATTAATTTTCTCTTAGCTTAGTTAACTTTCGGACCTTTCTCTTTGATTTGAATCGTTCCACTGACAGGCGATAGACACACGGACAGAGGCAAGTCACTGAGTCAGCAAGTCCAGCGCCACGTGTCGCCCTTCGGCCGGCCGGTCCCGCGGCCCCGGCCGCTCGCTCCCGCGTGCCGCGTCCAAAATTTCAGCCGCGCGTGCGCCTTGTCGGCGTTGTCGCCTTGCCTGCGGTTGATCGTGCCAACGGGCCGACCACGGCCCATGGGCCATTGACGTGCCCGTGCCGGCACGGCACGGCACGACGTTCCCTCGGGCCGTGCTTGGGCCGGGGAGTAGGCACGTGGGCCGGCACGGCACGGCCCGCTACAGGAGTCGTGCCTAACGGGCCATGCCCTAGCGGGCCGTGCCGCCGGCGTGCCCGTGCCGTGCTGGGCCGGGCCGCCCGTTTGGCCAGGTATAGACCCACGTGGTACAAAGAAGCACTCCAAGTTTTCCGTTACCTTTGCCTTTTTATGCACAAAATAAAACTACTTAGGAAGCTGTTTCATGGTATAGAATACATAAGGTATTTCTTTTACACAATGTCGATATTGCTATTTTTCATACAGAAGACTAGTGTGAACAGATACATTCCCTTTTCTACCTGTGTAGCTGTACTAATTATTTTACTGCATGTAATAGAAAAAATAGGTACCTTCTAGTGATAGGACCAGGACTAGTGCAAGTAGAATCACTTCTTGCGACTTTTTGTCGTTTTGGTGTGCTAGGGCCTGCTGCACCACTAGTGGAGCCTAGTGGCCTTCCTTGTTTCGCGCGACTCTTCCTGAAGTACATATGGTTATACAATAAGTAGATAGACAATATGCTACAATAAGTAAATGTATGGTTTTACCTTTCTTTCTTGGTACCATTTAAAGGACATTTTGAGGATGAAGACCTATGTCCCATGGCAAGACACCTCTTACACTGAACCTGCCACTTGCCTATGGTCCTAGGCTTGCTTTGTCCTTTCTCAAGGCATCCAACTATTATATTCTTCCTTTGCCTCCCTACTCCTTTTTTAGTCAGAGGTGGCAGCAACTTGAAACCAATATTAACTTTTGGCCATTGAGACTTATTTGGAAATGGTTGAATAACACCTGCATATGCAAGCTTATACTTTTGCATTGAATAGAAGGGATCCAAATAATCAGCCATTCTAGGATTTCTATGTGATATAATTAGAGCTAATGCATGTGGGCATGGTTTCCCAGAAACTTGCCACTCTCTGCAGGTGCATGTATGTTCTGTGAGATTGACTGCATGCCTAATAATGTCATGTTCTGTAGTGATCTTAGTCACCTCTGCTTGGTCTCTATCACCTTGAACTACTCTCAAGTGGCCCAAATTTCTAGTCATCACATTCAGTTGTTGGATTATGATAGGGAGCATCACACTATCCAATTTCTGACCTATCTTCCTCCTCCTAGCCAGTAGATCCATTGTCTTTGATCTGATGCCATCTGCTAGCTCAGCAATGGGAAGATCTTTCTTGTCCTTAATCCTTTTGTTCCACGACTCTGCAAGATTATTGGTGATGAAGTCACATTTTATGTCTTTTGAGAATTTGCTCCTCGTCCAAAGCAGGTTATGATATATTTCCAAGTATGGCTTCACATCTGAATTTGCCTCATGAATTTTATTCATGTAATAGTCATACCTATCTGGCATGTAAGACCTAGCTGCAGGGTACATGTTCCCAAAGACTGGACCATGAAATTTCTTTATGAAATTCTGAATCAAGTGCCAAAAGCATTCCGTATGCTCTGCTGAAGAGAAAACAGATTTCACAGCATTCTCTAACCCCTTACAAGCATCTGAGCTAATTGCTAAGGGTGATTGTTCCCCTATAGCCTTACGAAGCTGCTGCATAAACCAAGTCCAATTATCAGTGGTCTCACTTTTGAATAATCCAAAATGCAACTAGAAACATCCAGTTGTGTCCATCTATGGAAGTAGCAGAAGCTAAATGACCATTCCATGATCCATTAAGTGCCGTTGAGTCTACACTCAAGTATGGTCGACATCCATTTATAAAACCATCAATGCAAGGTTTGAATGCATAAAAGAACCTATGAAAATAAATCCCTTCAGCATCCTCCATTACATCTATCTCCGCGACACTTCCAGGCATTTTCAGCTCAACCTCGGCCTTGAAATTGAACAAATATGCAAAGCTTTCTTCCCATGACCCAAAAATCTTTTCTAAAGCTTTCTTCCTACCTTGGCACACTGTATGGTATCCTATTGTGACGTTGTATGTGGTCTCTAACTTCTCTTTCAGTTTCGTTGGACCCATATTTGAATCCTTCTTCAAAAAAGGAATTGCCTTTTCTGCCACCCACTTATATGTTGCCATCTTGGTCTTTACTCTCCCAGTAGATGCACAAGCATGGGGAAATTTATTCAAAGTAACCTGCAACAAAAGAGATAGTTTACTCAGGACCATGTCACAATTATTAGAAATAAACAAGAATTTGAAATACGATAATAATCTAAGTTAGTTGTTAGTACCCTAACGGATTTTCCATCTAGCATCAACCTTGCCACAATAGCCCATGGACATCCCTCAGCCTTGCAAAAGCCACTGAACCTTTCTTTATCACTCGACTCGGTCCCAAGCTCAAACTGGCCCTTTATAGCGTGTTGCCGCACAGCTGATCTAAACTCAACCATACTTACATATGAACTTTTTGTTTCCATTGGAGGGTCATCCCTGTCATAGAAAACTTCAGATTCACTTGGAACTACATCAGTAATACCTATGTCAGCCTCATTATCTAACTCCCCCTGGGCATGACATGCAGTCGAACTAGGTGCTGACTCTAATTGTTTTTCAGCTTCAAGTCTAGCTTGCTCCGCTCTCGCGTCCTCGGCTCTGAGACCAACAAATGCATACATTTCATCTTCGTCCATCACAGGCACTGATGACCCTATCTGCGTCTCTGCAATTGAAGTTATCTCCACTCCATCCCAATCAATGACATGCTGAGAAACCTGCTCAGTTGGAATTGGAGCTATCTCCAAACTGTCCCAATCAATGGCATGTTGACTGTTAGAATCTAGAGCATCACCCTGCCTGGCTGTAACAACCTCATCCATGACTGTCTTATTAATCTCTGAAACAGAAGAGCTAGTAACGAGCTGAACAGGTTTGTCCTCCACATCCACAAATAAAACCAACCTCCTCTCACTCTTCCTAACAAAAAATGCATGCACTAGATCCATATTATCAGTGAACCTAGTTTCCTCACCAGTGCTCGTGTCATATCCACACACAACCACCTGCTGGCACCTACCCCAATTTACCCTGGCAACAAAGTCCTTTTCCAAGCTCTCTAGTGTGCATTGACGATAGTCCACAACCCATTCCTCATATTTGCGTGGCACTTGAACAAAATTACCGTCATCAAGTTTAGCAGTGTACTGACTAAACTGAACACACATACTAAACTTCGCATCAGGATCGATCCTATCGTATATGAACACAAAAATGAGACATAGATCCATTAGTTTTGACACTGTCCCAGGTTATTGTTCCTACTATTGAACACAAATGGGAAATTAGGGTTCTATGGACTTACCCGGAAGAGAGCTCATTGGGAACCACAGAGGACCTCGTTGCCTGCCCCTTCTCTGGAGCCGCCATCGCCACCTCTCCAGTTGAGGAGGGGGGGGGGAGCGGGGGGGGGGGGGGTGCTGATGGCTGGGGTGGCTGGAGTGAATTGTGGCGTCGGGGGCGGCGCTTGGCGGGGGCGTCGGGGTCGGGGGCACCTACAAGGCGGCAGTAGGGCGGCGCTCGGCGGGGGCACCCGGGAGGCGGCGGTAGGGCGGGGCGGTGGAGGCAGTGCGGCGGGACGGCGGTTCGCGGCGATGGATGGAGGCAGTGCGGCGGCGCACGTCGCTAGTGGTTGGTGGTGTCGATCTCGATCCAGAACAGAACGTGAGATCCTTCTCTGTTAATTCTGACAGATGGGCCCAGGGACAAAAACGTCCACAATCCATGAAAAAGTGTATAAATAGAATTAAGAAAAGAGAGATACAGCAAAAATGGAGAAAGTGGTACCAAATAGACTAATTAGCAGTCCTAATGACATATTATAGAGGGCATGTGAATTGGGTGGTAAAAAAGTTGAGGCACGCGAATTTAATGGTAAATAGTCTAAATTCACCGGAGAATCCGGAGACAGTTTTAGCCCAATCAGACCTCAGAAGGTGGGCCTCAGTAGTCAGTAACGAGTTTTCACAAACGACCAGCTGACGCTCGCGGTCGCGCTGGTGCGGTGGTGCCTGGTGCCCCTCCTCTTTGGCGCACGGCGCAATCTCGATTCTCGAGCCCTCCCCCCGCGCGCGCGTATAGCCCGCGGCACACGGGCGGTCGGGTCTTCACGCGGCCGCGGGCGAAATGAGCCGCGCAAAACCGTGGCACTCCGCGCGCGCGCTTATCTGAACTGCCGCGCGGCAACTACTACGCGCGCGCGGGTCAGGCTATTCCAAAATCCAAAGTCGTCGCTAAAAGAGTCGTTTTTTTTTCTCCAAACCGTGCGTGGCGCAACAGCGATATGGACTCGATCTACTGCCCCGATGGACCTTATAGCTTAACACGGAGAGGCTCGCAGCCTGCATGATCTCGCGACCAATGGGTTTTCTTCTCCCAAAATTAGTTGGTGGTGGCCATTATAGTGGCCGTTGACACTTGACACAACGGAGTGGAGTATATCAGAAGCGCGCCGTAACAGGTAGGATACGGGGCATTGTCAAATGTGTACACGGTCTTAAAATTATAAAGGACAACTATATAGAAGAAGCAGAAGCTATGTGCGCCAGCTGCAGCGCAACTGTGTCTAAAGAAACTCCTTTCCCTATATATATAAAACAAGAGCAAACAGAATGTATTAAGCTTGAAACAGAAAACTGGGTCAACTCGATCATATGCACAATCCTGATATTAATTAACAATGCTTGTGATCATGGGGAGCCATGTGAGTGCCGTGGGTGACTTTGGACTTGGTCCATGTAGTATATTTTTTTATGTTTGACAATGAGGATGAGTTATAAATATTACTCCACTAAGTTGTACATACCAGGCGCTACATAGTTTAACCTAATTATCTAAAAAAACATAGTTTAACCTAAAGTCTATGATAGCATAAGTGAATTGTTCGTTTTCCTCGTCAGTTTAAGCTTTGGCAAATGTCACCCCTAAAACATTATGACTATGTAATTTTAGCTACTCAACACAAGAAAAGTCAAGCTTTAGAAAAGACACTCACATTACGCTGTCTAGAGCCGGTTTTTTCTTGGGGTGTGAGGGGAGGGTTAATTTCTCCGGTTTGATGAGTTCGGGTGTAGAATATCTAGTATTAGAGTTTAAGTTGTAATTTGGATTGTTGCAAAACTTTAAGTGTGCAATTTAGACTATTCTTAATAGATAATAGTTAATAAGATAGCGTATGTTTTGTAGTGGACTTTATAATTAAACTAAATTATATAGTTAATGCATTGTTCAGAAGTTTTGCAATTTTCATTTCATATCAGATCATATATTCGATATTTTACCACCTGGTGATGTTGCTTTTTACTCCATTGTTTCGCTTTGACTTTTTTCAATCAAACTTTTTAGGTTTGATCAAGTTTATAAAAAAATTAGCAACATTTACAATACCAAATAAGTTTTGTTAAATGTGATATTGAATATATTTTGATAATATGTTTGTTTTGTTTTAAAAGTATTGCTATATTGCTCTATAAACTTAGCCAAATTTAAAAAGTTAACTAGAAATAAAATCAAAATCAACTTATAATATGCCCCATAAGATGATGTTTCGTGCTGTGGAATTAGTGGAGGACCAAGAGAAATCTTGCTTTATTTGTTTTTCAGTTGTCCTTTCAGTAAGAGGTGTTGGGAGCGTTTGGGTATCAGTTGGAATACTAATTTAGAAATTTGCCAAATGGTGGTGCTGGATAGAATCAATTTCATGAGAAAAAGTTTCTTGGAGATTATGCGCTTTGCTTGTTGGCACATTTGGAAGTAGTGAAATAGCCATGATTTTGACAATGTTCAACCATATTTTTAATATGTGGTTTGTTGCTTTTAAGAATGAAATTCTTCTACATGTTTGAAAAATGAGGGATACTCTTAGCACTTTCATTCTTGGCTAGTTACAAAGTTTGTAATTTTTGGGGACTTTGTTTTTCTTTTTTTGTTCTTTCTCTGTGCATATCTTTCTGCTCTTAATATATAACTACTGAATAAAACCCTGGTAGTGTTTTCAATTAAAAAAAGGGACATAATAGTGAACTAATTGAATGCATGGTTTGATACTTTGATGCAGTCAGTGAACATAATTTTGAAAGCGAGGCTCTGACCTAAAGAAGCCATCGAACCAAATTTTGTAGAATACAAAAAAATGGTAGAAATTAAAAGGGGGAACAAAATATGTGTGGTGGAATTAAACAAACTGTGAACCCCCGCGACCTTGCATATGTACAGGGAATAGTTAATGAACCAGTCATGGACACATTACTTACGCCAACATGGACACAACCACAACAACGTTTATGCATCGTGCAGCATGGTTGTGTCATTATATTACGAGCTCCTCCCGTATATTCCCGTTGGTAGTGTGGCATAAATATGTGCCACTCGAACTGCGTCGGAGTGTGTGATCTAGCTCGCGAGACCTGTACATAAATACACGCACGACGCCAACATTGTCTCAGCCGGGAACAGACCAAGAGTCCGATATGGGGAAGAAAACGGAGGCGGCCACCGGCTCCGGCGCCGGCACCAGCGCCGGGCGTGAAGAACCGATCGTTGTCGCGATTAAAATGGACAAGACGACGATCATCGTGTCGTCGGTGGTTGGTTCCCTGGGCGTGCTCAGCGCCATCCTGGGGTTCGCTGCCGAGGCGGCAAAGCTCAATGTAAGCATGCATGCATGCATGCATTCATTCCGCTGTTCTTTTGTTGAACTGTGATGATCTTGTTGAACTGTCGTAAGTAGATCTTAGCTAGTCATCAGCGAACATGATGGCATTACGACATTACGTGTCTTTGCAGGATTGCGCATCGTCGCTCGGGTTGGCGATCGCAGCGACCATCTTCCTGATGATGGCGCAGGTCACCGTTGCGGCCGTCGGCGGCTGCTGCGGGTGCTGCAAGTCCCGTGCCGTCCCGTCCGAGTCCAAGCGGATCGTCGGCGTCGTGTGCGCCTCCATCTCATGGTGAGTTCATCACCATTCTCATCGATACGATATCATGAGCTCACGGCATGCATGCTCACAACAAACGATAGATCTCGCAGACTAGCAGTTGTTGATTTACACCCTCTCGCTGCGTCTTTCCGTGCAGGGTGGCGGCGGTGATCGCGTTTGCGTTGTTCGTGGACGGATCAATCGGCGCGGCGGTGGCGTGCGTCGGCCTGGTCGGCGAGTTCGCGGGCGCGGGCGTGCTGGTCCTCGTCGCCACGGGCCTCGGGATCACCTCGTTTATCATGCTCCGTATGCATCCGCAGGCCGGCGGCGGCGAGGCGGCAGGAGGGGCGGCCCCGCGGGATTACGACGACGAACCCAAGCCGATCGGGACGCCGATAGACATCCACGGGTTCCGGCCACCGATGCCTCCTAATCATCAGGTGCCTGGGCCGTTGCCGAACTATCCACCGCCACCGTACTCCCCTGCTCCTGCTCCGGCTCCAGCTCAGGGAAACGGCAACCAAGCGCCCGACCAGCAGCTCGCGCCTCATCCACAAGGGCATGCGCAGGTGTAGGCGTGTAGCTGTAGCATCGTGCACGCATTTATCATCATCTGGTGTTGAAGTGAATCGATTAAGGCCTAACGCGACAAATGCATTTAATGCCCTTGATCATACGTGCTGCCGTGTTTTGCTTATTTTTTTATTGGTTTGATTTCAATTATTTGTGTACGTGACATTTATCTATGCACCGAACGTTACTGTTCAACATTTTTTTCCGAGGACTGTTCACCCTTTCACGCAAGGAGATTAGTTTGAGTTTTATTGGAGTTCCACGATTTTTTCAGATTCATGCCAGGACGTACAACTTATTGATGTGAAGTATCTGTTTCATGTTATACTCTAGATATTGTGATTATTTTTCTAGTCAAACATCTTTACGTTTTGCCAAATATATAGACAAATTAGTAATATTTATAACAGTAAATTTGTTTAATTAAATATAAACAAATATATTTGATAATATGTTTGTTTTATATTGAAAATATTGCTCTTGCTCTTTTTTTTAAAACTTAGTCAAATATAAAAAAGTTTGACTATAAAAAAATAAAAGCGATTTATAACATAAAACAGAGGGAGTAATTTATAAAAGAAAATAGCAATATTATGGTGAAAAAATATCTGCATGGGCTTTCATCCCCATGCTGAAGCCATGATGATAAGAACATCACTTCATCAGATACGCACGTAACTCTATAAGTTCTAATGACAAGTGCAAGTCTAGTTCGGCCTCCGGAGGCAGTGCTGATTTTGAACGGATCTAATGTCTTCATGTCAACTCCGATTTGGATGATCTTGGGTTTGTTGAAAAGCTTATCTCGTCACCTTTCAAACACATCCAATCTCATATCAAAATTCATTCCCAGTTAATAGAAAACATCAAAACAAGACAGCATTGTATCTGAAACCGACCTTGAGCCTTAGGCTTTGTAATGGAGTAAACTCATCTCAGAAATGACTCTCTCCACCTCCACGAACTAGCACCTATCTCTAATTTTATTTTTCTCTATAAATAGCTTTGTACAACCTAAATAACAATTGGGTTTTGTTTAAATGAATTTTTCCTCAATTATTCGGCGACTATAGATTTAGAGCCCCAATAGTTGATATGTTGATTTGCGGGGTTGATTATATCTATCACTTCAATCGTAACTATTTTTTTATGCTATTGCATCCTACTTCATTCTTACAATGTTCTCTTATTTGCATTGTAGATATTATCAACCGCGCGTTATGGTTATTGGTATGACATCGTTTGTAGTTTAGCGATTGCATGGTGTTCTGTACTTGTTCTGGTTAGTAGCCACGTCGAAAACGTCATACTCGATCAAAGTAAAAGTTATCCTCTCCTCAGAAGATCATGTCATAAGAGAGAGAGCATGCCATCACATGACCTAGGGTGCCCAGGGTCAGGGTTCTCTTTGTGCCCCGTGCGCTACATTTCGGCAGATATATAAAACGTAGAATAAAAAACGATCCATTGAGTTATGTAGAAATCACGCTGACCATGCCCATATCCACACATCGCTGTTTTTACGAGTTGCTCCTGTTGGCCGTAGCATAAACCGTGTGCCCATTGAACTGTGTCAGCGTGTGACCAAGCTCTCGCGAGACCTCTCTATATATAAACACGAGACGCCAATCTTTGTATCAGCCGCGAAGAGAAATTAATAGAGTCCGATATGGTTAAGATCGAAGCGCCCGCCGCCGCCGGCCGGGAAGAACCGGCCGCCGTCCTCGCGATTAAAATGGACAAGACGACGATCATCGTGTCCGCGGTGGTTGGGTCCCTCGGGTTGCTGAGCGCCATCCTGGGATTCGCCGCTGAGGGTGCCAAGCGCACCAAGGCGAGTTCTAGCTAACACTAGCTACATATTATCTAGACTCTAGTGGTATATATGTGTTTACTGCTTTTTTTTGAACTTGATGATTACTGCCTTAGTGATTATATATGTGTTTAATTTCCAGCGTTGCGAACTCGACCTGTACGACTTGTACTACTCGTCGAACTCATCGTCAGCAGCGGTCGGGCTGGGTGTCTGCGGGGCCATCTTGCTGGTGATAACACAGGTCACCGTGGCTGCCATCGGCGGCTGCTGCGGGTGCTGCAAGTCCCGCGCCATCCCGTCCGAGACCAAGCGGATCGTCGGCGTCGTCTGCGCCGTCTTCTCCTGGTGAGTCGCGCCCGTACGTGCATGCTCTGATCGACAGATTGCGCGCGGTGTTGTGATGCCACGTCTCACGAACGCTGGTTGCGTACGTACGTACGTGCGTGCAGGATAACGGCGGTGATCGCCTTCGTGTTGTTCCTGGACGGCGCGATCGTGGAGTCCAACTGCATCCTCGTGCGGGGCGGCTTCTTCGCTTCCGCCGGCGTGCTGACCCTCATCACCACGGCCCTCGGGATGACATCCTACTTCATGCTCCGCGCACAGCCGGACGAGCCTGCGGCGCCGGCGGCGCGGCGGCCGCCAGGTCCGGCGGGCGGCGATGAACCAACGCCGATCGTCGGGGTCCCGACGGCGGTCCCGGCCGGGCTCCCGCCACCAGTGTCGTCTCCTAATCCTCTGCTGGTGCCTGTACCTGCTG
This sequence comes from Oryza meridionalis, assembly GCA_000338895.3. Taxonomy (NCBI): domain Eukaryota; kingdom Viridiplantae; phylum Streptophyta; class Magnoliopsida; order Poales; family Poaceae; genus Oryza; species Oryza meridionalis. The sequence continues at coordinate 21,628,677 of CM002528.2, forward strand.
CTCAAGCGCCGCCGAACCAGCAGTTTGCTCATCCGGCTACCAGCCAGGCGCCGCCGCACGCGCGGTTCGCTGATGCAGCTGTTCCCGCTCCTGCTCCTGCTGCTGCTCAAGGCTATGGATCGCAGGCGTCTAACCAGCAGCACCTCCCGGCTAATCGTCGAGGGCATTCAGAGGTGTAGCACCGACTTCACACTGCGATCATCCCGTGTGTTGGCTTAGAATCAAGGCGCTAGCTAGCCGGCTAGTGTACTACTGTTCGTGAAGTTTGTATTTGTGCTTTTCTGTGTATGTGTGTGTGTGTGTGTGATACATGCACGTGCATCTGTACTGTGTGCGTATGTACGTACGTGCTTGCTTTCTGATGTTTGGAAAGTAGCCCTTGATTTTAATTTAAATAATCAATAATTATGCATTCAAGAACTACGGACGGTTGTGATTTTCTGAAGGACTACCTAAAATGGTTCAGCAAGTTTTTTATGGGAATACTTTCACATTTAGCTATAGTGTATATAGTGTAATTGAATTGTAATTATTATTTTTTTAATGAACCAGCTAGCACAAGACAGTACTAATTTCATTGTATAGAGTAGGAGTAAAAGTAACAAAGGAGTCTGGAAAAGAAAAATGACTTAAAAGTGTTTTGAAGGAATTAGGGTAACATTTTTGAGGGTCTTTTCCCTTCCACTCGCGTCTAAGTTTTCCCTTCCTCCTTTATCTTAGCAACAAGAGAAGCCGTTGGGAGCTCTCTGTGGTGGAGAACTTGTTAGTTTGTTTCTTTTCAAATCTCCCAGGACGTTAGTAGCATAAAAGATCACGTCCCAAGTTTGGGTAGCCCTTTTCGTGTGGCAATTGCCCCCCGCCATTTTCGATCGTGTTCATCGCCTCCCATGACCTTGGTATTAGTTGTTTCGCATGCAATTTAAGTTGTAGGCATGCCCTAGATTTTTTATATCTATAATCCGCTAGTAGATGGAAAGAAGTTTCAAACGCGTGACAACAGAGTAGGTAGTATGTGTTGTAAGGTCATTCCCTTGTTGCTAAATATAATTACATTGTAACTCTATAGTAATTGTGTTTTAACTAATATGTAACTAAGTATAAAATCAACTAAAGAAACCACATCTGGTCGGTTGGCTAGCCACCACGCGCCCCTGCGCATGAAGTGGCAGGTTGCGCATGGCGCAAAAAATTCTTCCCCACCCCTTGCATGAATCTCCATGCAATTTGATGGACTACAAATTGAAAATTTTGGGAGGAAAAAACTGTCAAAGGTTATCTAGCAAATCTGTTTTTGTTTTTAAGTTGCACAGAAGAAACACACCACTATGCATGCTGTACTCTAGTGCCTCCTTTAGTAACACTTACTCTCTCCGTAAAAAAAAAGTCAATCTAGGAGTGGTCAAATCTCTTCTTAGGTTGATTTTTTTGGACGGAGGGAGTATATATTTATATACATCCAAATTCTCATGCCACACCCCTTATCTTGATGACTTTTTTTTCCCATATCCCCTATTAGAGCAAGGTGAATAATATATACAATAGTTAGCTATAAAAATAAAAATTGTACGACCATCATCTATAGTCGTCAGTGATAGTAGTTAAATTATACAATAGGCAGGTTATAATATATAATTCTCTAGTCTCTAGACAAATATGGTAAAATGTCGTTGGCCAGAAAGTATTGGCCTCAATTTTTGGTCTTGGGAGGTGTCGACGTTTGATGTCGTGATTCCGGTATTTGCACGGTAAGGGGATTATTGGTACTAGGATATATGCGAGACTGAGGTAAAAGAGATGGAGACAGGGATTTTTATACAGGTTCGGCCCCTGAATTGTCAGGTAATAACCCTACATCCTATTGGCCGAAGCCGGTATTACTCTTATTCACCATAATCACATCAGTACAATATTTGGGGTAGCCTATCTAACTGTTGTCGACATGGCGGTCTGAAGGTCTGACTCGTAGTCGACAACAGGGTGGTCTTCCTCCTCGAGTTCGTGCCCGGCGAGATCAGAGACAGCGCTAGATCCCTACGGCCGGCCTCTGTAGGTACCGGATAGGGTCGATCCAGGCATATCTCTGATGTCGATATTCGACGGCTTGTCTTGGCGTATGTTGGCTTGTATGTTGATCTTGTGTCTTGATTTATTGTTCCGTGTCTGTTGATTGTCCCTCCTCTCCTTATAGGGGGCCTTGTATTTATACCCATAGGTGTCCCCTTGTCGAAGTAGAATTAGGGAAACCAATATGGATACGATCCGAGTAGTCCTTGTCGTTTCCATGTAGAACTCTGGTCGTCTTTCCTTATCCGGAACTCCCTCCATATCCGAAGTCAGTTCCCGTATAAGACATGGTATGTGGTGGGTCCTGCCGAGATTTAGTAGACTATATTATTAGGTATGTGGTATCCATAACCCTGACAATATCCCCCGACTTCAATGCAAATAAACAAATTCATATTCTCAACCGCAGGCATGCAGACCTTAGGTATGTAGGATCAAAGAGGCCGACTAGAGGGGGGTGAATAGGCGGTTTTAAAACTTAATGGCACTTAAACAAAACTAACCTAAGTTATTAGGCAAGGTGAGGTGCAAGGTTAACTAAGCAACTAAGTTAAGTTTTGCAAACCTAGGTGATATGGGCTCAAATAAGTCGGTATGAATGTAAATTGCACAAATGTAAATGCAACAAATAAATGAGACAAGAGACAAGGAATTTTTCACCGAGGTTCGGAAACTCGCCGGTTTCCTAATCCTCGTTGAGGCGAGCCCAACTCCACTGCTCAACCACGAAGCCACCGCACGCCCCCTTCATCAAGGGGTGGGCAAGGTGGGAGCCGGCCCACGGAGAGGACTACCCAAGCCTCGATCACTAGGGTAGTTCTTCCTTCACTCCGAAGGTGGTGAACTCCAAACCACTCACAAACGGCGTCGGGCCTCCTCCACAATCTCCTCGGAGAGGTCACCGGGCAACACCTCCACAAGCCGTCTAGGAGGCGGCAACCTCCAAGAGTAACAAAGTCTAGGATGCTTGCCGAGGATGATCAAGTGCCACACTAGCTATAACAATGAAGCAATGCACTTGGATTGGCTTAACTCACTCTCTAACACCTCACTAGATAAACTAAGTGCACAAGGGTGTGAGAGCTCTTGCAAGGATTCAAGATAATGCAATGGAGTGCCAAAACCTTGCTCTTGCTGCTGGGGAGTGGGTATATATACCCCCAACCACCAAAACTAGCCGTTGGGGTCGAAATCCCCAACTCTGTGCTCTGCCGGTTAGACCGCCATAGAGTGGCCGGTCAGACCAGACTACTTTGTAATGGCTAGAAAACTAGCCGTTACAGGGCAATAATTGAGCCCACTCAACCTGGCCGGTCTGACCGCAGTGTAGTAGCCGGTCAGACCGCCATCGGCTCGGTCTGATCGGTTGCGGCTCTGTATCGCCACCAAAAACCAGACCAGTGCAACAGACCAGTGGGGCCGGTCAGACGGCCTTATCACACCGTCCAGACCGGCTAACAGGCCCGGTCAGACCGGCCTAAGGCCCACGGTCAGACCGTAGGTCACTTTTCAGCTTAACCAACCGTTAGTAAAACGACGATATCTCTTGTCTTGGGTCTCGGAATTTGGCGTTCTTGGACTCTATGGAAAGCTTATTCAAAGGACCATCCAACTCATGAAAAAACCATCCAAGAAACACAACTTAAGTCAAGGATAAAGGGCTCACACTCCAAAGGATATCCACTGGACATACCCACAAGATGTCACTCACTCCTATTGGACATGCCCACTTCTCTCTTGGTTTAGGACTTGAGAAAACTTATCACACTTGGCTAGACAAGCCCACCAAATGCACCTACATGCATATGAACTAATATGGCACAAGATCATCCACAAGCTCGCTTCATAGACCCCTCTTGATAGTACGGCGCCTATCTAGCAAATCCGGTCTACACCAAACACCAAGACCGGGAAAAGACTAAGAAAACATTCTTAGCTACATTATACCTTTGCCTTGCGCCATCCATCTTGGGGTCAAGCTTGAGTCGAGATCAACACTTGTGACCATTTGATTCAACTATGTTTATACCAAGGTATTTACCATCATTTGTCAAGACTTTCTTCTCATCACAAGCTTGATTTCATTCTTACCAACATGGCGATGTCCTTGGCTTGGTAACCATTAACCCATGGTGTCATCCTTTAGCCTCATCATAGTGGGACCTATTCCTTTTCACATCTCAAAGGAGAACATTAGTCTCAACAAATCGGTTGTCATCCTTCACTTGATGACCAACTGGTTGCATATGAAAGATATGGATATGTTTGTTGAGTATTCATTTACACCACAGGTGTCATATACTCGTATGCAAGCTCAAGTGCAAAGATCCGATATAAATTATAGGTGAACAACATGGATCTAGAACATGCACAATAAATATATAGGATTTGCTCCCCCTAAATATATGCATACAAATAAATATACAAGAGATACAAGTGTACGCACAATTAGAGAATTACCAATAGGGGTTTATCCTATACACATAGAGAAGGCATATGTAGTAATGATGTAGACCAACATAAAACATATACCTTCATGATCTCCATGTTCTCAATGTAAATGAGACTAAATAAGATAAGACTCGAGTAAACATTAGTCTCACACTTATATATCAATAACATAGAAATCATATATATGAACCTATCAAAAAGTAGGAGATAAGAAGTGGTACATATCATTTTATCTCCATGCATTTTATCCTTGTCATGATTAAGGTCCATCACAAAAGAATGCATGTCTTCCACATCTCATTATCAGGAAATAACCTAGTAGACAACTTATGCAAAAGAGAGGTTAATCCCATAAACATCGGTTTATCATCTATCACCAAAGTAACAATTACACAAATTGTTTAATCCAAGATCTTTCAATCTTTTATCTCTTTAGCGATGGATAATAACCCGATGTAAACAATATAGAGAGATGAGATGAAAGATGATTTCAAATCAAGATAGAAATCTTATAATAAACAAAATATAGAATAAGCTCCCCCTCAAGATGTGCATACATATGGATATAAAGGAACACATATGCACATAATCAATCAAGATCAATGAGGGAGCTCACACTATATTTTGGATCCACAAGAGAGACCAAGTTAGAATATGTGTAAGTTTAATACATACCTCTCATCATTTTTATTTTCATATCCAAATGAGACTAGTCAAAGAAAGGCTCATAAAAACGTTAGTCTCATATAATTAGATTTGTCATTAATCACCAAAACCAAATTATAGCACTTGAACTTACAGGTGAGTTCGGAGATAACGTCAGACTTTCCTTATCAGCCTCGTGCGGGCACCCATAGGGTTTGTCTGAGTCAACCTCTGACGTCAACCAAGAAAGTACAGAGCATACGACTAAGTCTCCCGTCTTGCTGTAATCGAGAATTTGGATTAAAGTTAAGAAATTTTATCTTGGCGGGTACACCATTTCTTCATTCCGTATTCCTTGTCGAGATCCACCAACCGTTCTCGAGCGATCGAGAAGGCGTAAAATCTGCGACGAAGCCTTGTCAACATTTGTCATACTCGCCTTAGTCGATCTTGGTGTAGAACCATAGAGTCATGAAGTCTTCAACAATGTCGAATAGAATTTTCCTGAAATCAATACTCAGAAAAGAATATTAGATAGAAATAGCCCCCGAGCGAATGCTCAAAGGGTGACATGTTATAATATGTATGGAAAACTGAAAATGAATTAAATTTACAGACCAATGTTTTGTGTATGAGCGTCTACTCTTTTACCGACTTCGATCAGTCAGTTTGTGAGTCATACACTCTCCTTAGCCAGCCTTGTCGTCGGAGAATCGTTCTCGGAAGATAAGGCTCTTGGACCTTTGACCTGCCTCGGTTGAACAAGCACTGATCCTAGCCCCCAGCCGTGAAGTTAGAAAACCCAATTTCCGATTACACGGCTTGGTTAATACGCACGGCGAGAACTCTTACACGACCAGATCTTACATGGTCTTTGTCTCTTCAGGATCCGACAAGGCCTTATCGGCTCTGGGCGTCCCCAGCCTCCTCGGTGGCCTTGTCAAGACGGCGTAAAGGGACATGAGGATATGTTTCAACGCTAGGTGTCATCGTGGTAAGGGATCTCTAGGTAAAACACTTGGTGATATTGTGTACCTGATGTCAACTTTGTTGGAGTAGAGGTAATGGGAGAATCGCTACACCTCTGGTTGAGGACCAGGTAGTAGTCGTAACTCGACCACTTGAAGTAGAAATAGTGGGAGAATCGCTACACCGCTAGTCGAGAACCAGGTGTAGTCTAAACTCGACCACTTGAAGTAAAGGTAGTGGGAGAATCGCTACACCACTGGTCGAGAGCCAGGTGTAGTCTAAACTCGACCACTAGAAGTAAAGGTAGTGGGAGAATCGCTACACCGCTGGTCGAGAGCCAGGTGTAGTCTAAACTCGACCACTAGAAGTAAAGGTAGTGGGAGAACGTTTTACTGGTTCGAGAACTAGTAGTAGGAGTCTCTTAGTCACCTATAGGGGTGCTAAAAAAGTTGGTTTATTACATGTGCATATCATGTGGCCAGTATGACTCACATACCCAACTTATAGCATATCCGGATGTCCGTTCGCACTCATGTCGGGTGATCAAGCCGACGACGTTCGCGAGGAATTATCCGTTAACAACCTTTTCTCGAGTAGTCCAGCCATGGCCGGTGCTATGAGATAGGTCGTCGGTCTTCGTTGGCAGGTTAGGTGCGATAACTCCGCATTTGTCGAGAACGTTCTCGATAATGGGGTGTGCTCGACCACAACCTACTCGAGTGCTCAATTGTTCCTGAAAAATATTTTCTAGAAGACAAGATATATAGCAGATAATATCAAGCATATACTCAAAAGACTGCATGAATCTTCTAGTATTATCAGGATATAACGAGCAGATTAAATATCAGAGATTATGTAAACCGTAAATAAACGTGATTTATACATAAGAGAACAGAGCGAGCCCCCAGCGTTAGACCGTAGTTGGTTTAACATCAGGAACAATCGCACAATGGATATTGTATAAAAAACATACTCTAGTTAAACATAATAAATTATGGATATGACAATATTGTATAAATCGGAAAAAATAGGTACGGTAAATTGCATATAAATTATTGCGTACCTGTGTAGATATATGCCGGATATATCTATGAAATTAGCATATTAATTAAATTAATTAACCTACTAATTACCTTTCTAACATGTGTATTCGGAGAAGATTAGATTGATGCAATCTTACTTCTCCAAATGTACAGCCGCATGTATATGTGTAGCAAACACATGCACTTGCCGTTAACTGATCTGATGCATGCACATATTGACGTTATCCAAATTGGTTGATCTTGACGCCGGCCGTGATGAGTTGACGCCCGTGTCAACTGACTAGAAATTGTGTCCTAGTCAGAACACGGTAGCACTAATCCGACAGTTGATTTTTGGCTCCTCGGCGCGCTTGCTTGGTTGGTAGAAATCGGTGCCGGGTTCGGCTTGGACTCGGCCGGCCGATGCCTTGCACCAGTTGATGTCGCACGCGTCGAGGGTTAGGCTGCTTCCGACATCATGGTTCTCCGCGGCGGCGGTAGTCCCGATCTCGTCGGAAGTTATGATCCGGTCGGGTTAGATCTTCCCACAGTCGAAGTCATCGAGTTGCTTTGGAGAATCCATCTCTTGAACCCATCTCGTCGAAATCCTGAAGCACCAAAATCACCCCTACCTGGCGCGTCACTGTAGACGTTTGATGTCGCGATTCCGGTATTTGCATGGTATGGGGATCGTTGGTACTAGGATATATGCGAGACTGAGGTAAAAGAGATAGAGACAGGGATTTTTATACAGGTTCGGGCCCCTGAATTGTCAGGTAATAACCCTACATCCTGTTGGCCGAAGCCGGTATTGCTCTTATTCACCATAATCACACCAGTACAATATTTGGGGTAGCCTATCTAACTGTTGTTGACATGGCGGTCTGAAGGTCTGACTCGTAGTCGATAACAGGGTGGTCTTCCTCCTCGAGTTCGTGCCCGGCGAGATCAGAGACAGCGCTAGATCCCTACGGCCGGCCTCTGTAGGTACCGGATAGGGACGATCCAGGCATATCTCTGATGTCGATATCCGGTGGCTTGTCTTGGCGTATGTTGGCTTGTATGTTGATCTTGTGTCTTGATCTATTGTTCCGTGTCTGTTGATTGTCCCTCCTCTCTTTCTAGGGGGTCTTGTATTTATACCCATAGGTGTCCCCTTGTCGAAGTAGAATTAGGGAAACCAATATGGATACAATTTGAGTAGTCCTTGTCGTTTCCATGTAGAACTCTGGTCGTCTTTCCTTATCCGGAACTCCCTTCATATCCGAAGTCAGTTCCCGTATAAGACATGATATGTGGTGGGTCCTGCCGAGATTTAGTCGACTATGTTATTAGGTATGTGGTATCCATAACCCTGACAGGAGGAGTGTTGTAGTCTGGCTACAGTAGTAGCCTACAATTCTCTATCATCCACCATTAGAAATTTAATGTTGCAATTCTTATAGCATGTTGATGTAGGCTTGTTATATTTGCCCAAATTAGTCTATTAGACAAATAGACAGAACCAAGCGTTAGATCCAAGTCTACACCACAGGGTCAAGCACAAAATACCGAACTGTAATTGCAATTATTAATGTATTAATTGGGCCACTTGATGACACTTTGTTTTGTCTATGCCTTCCTACACACAGCATCAACTAATATAAGCGAGATAGTTATGACTTAGGAACTGATCAAAGTATCCAGAAAAATCTGTAAAGAGTATACTATAGTGATATAACAGTTCCTTTGCCACGTGTAAGGCACATAGTTCTAATTAAAGAATCATGCTTAATTAATAACATTATGGTTGTCCAAGCTAACCGATCTACGTACTACAGCTTGCAACCATCTACATGCTCATCATATACATAATCGCATTATAGATAGAGATGGCTTAATTTGTCCAATGATTTGACTAGCTATGAGTATTTAACACATATTATAGTTGGCTATATGTCTCCAATAAAAGGCTAGAGAGTGCGTCCATATATAATATTTACGAATTTCATGCTAAAAGAGCACAAGTTGTGTCAATGTCTTCTGTTGGAGTGATCCTATCGAAGGTTTAATTAACGATTGTGACTGTGGGTAGCATAGCGTGGTGTGACTTATTCACTATTATAGAAAAACACATAGAGGTCGACACTTTATATACCGAAACAGTTAAAACCGCTTTCCCGTCCCTGTGAGGTGCAAAAAATTATAGAACCGGCACCTTTTAAAAACTATAGGTGTTAGTTTTAAAGAAAAATCGACACCAATACTATAAATACCGATTTTTTTAATGAAGTTTTTAAAAAATTGACAAAGAAAACCGACCCGAGCTGAGCGACCAATCGACACCCATATATCACTTGCGTCCTTATCCATTCTCGTACCCACCTTCCAATCTCTCTCTCTCTCTCCCCGCCCCCTTCTCCTCTCCCTCCGCCCCATCTCGCCTCCCTCGCGGCGTACTCACTCACGTCGGCGTCCCGTGGCGGATCCGGCGGCCCTCTTCCCCCTCCCCTCTCCCTCCGTCCCCTCTTGTCTCCCTTCACTGGTGGCGGCTCCCTCCGCCCCCTCTCACCTCCCTCCCGCGGTGGACCTGGTGATGGTGGCGGCGTCGGCAGCAACGGCTCTCCCACAGGCTGATCCGGCGGCAGTGGCTCCTCCCGTGGTGGATCCAGCAGTGGCGGGAACAGAGAAGTGCTTGGAAGTTCTTCTTTCGTCTGTTTTTAGATGTTGTTGTTGTTGTTCTGTGGTGTCGATTCCTTTTGTGATTTTGTGATGATGACTAATATGTGATGGCAATTTTGACTGTTGAGAGTTCGTTGTGGTTGATTTTGGGGGCGAATCGGGGTCGATTCGAGCAGATACATCGAGCATAATTTTTTTTCATCCCGAGAATCTTAAAGGTACTGGTTCCTAAACCGAAACTTTTGAGAATTCACAAATATGCCGTCTCCTGCTGCTCCCCCTCCCTATTGTTGCTTTCAGGTTCCATGAAGACCAGTTTGCCCAATCTTAGGGCTCACCACTACTCCAGATTAGGGCAAGAATTTGGATCGGTGGAACCTGCCTAATCGCACTCTTCTACTCTACAGAAGAAAAATTGCACATTACTTTCCCCTCCTATGTTCTGCTAGCATTGGTTCTTCCCCTGCCCTCTCCGATGCTGTGGCTGGTGGGCGGCGGGCTGTGACAGGCGGCAGCGGGCGGTGGGTCGCGGGCTGCGGCGCCCTCAACTCTGTGGGATGCAGCAGCCGGCGGCAGCGCCCGATGCAGCCGTCGCGGAGGGCGGCGGCCGAGGCTGCGGGCGGAAGCTTGGCCAAGGCTGTAGAGGGCGGCGACCGAGGCTGCGGAGGGCGGCGGGCGCGGCCGTCACGGAGGATTTTGTGTTGTAAATATCTGTGCTGATTTTGTGTTGTAAATTTGTTGATGATTTTGTGATGTGAATGTGGATGATTTTGTTGTTGAATTTGTGGATGATTTTGTAAATGAGGATGATTTTATTCTTTGGTTCAGTTTGAAATCAATATTCAAGCAGAAAAAGAACAATGGAAAAGGAAAAGAAAAAAAATCTTTAGTCTCGGTTGGTACCAATCGGGACTAAAGATGGCGGAGCTGGACACGTGGCTTAGCCATCTTTAGTCCTGATTGGTATTACCAACTGGGACTAAAGATTGACCTTTAGTCCCCGGTATTTAAATCGGGACTAAAGATAGCTATTTTTAGTTCTGGATTCGTAGCCTCAATTTGCTACCCGGGACTAAAGGGGGTTGCAAACCGGGGCTACAAAGGGTTTGTGCAACAGTGGTAGGGCGTTTGTCATGAAGAAAGTTCCGATTATAGTATTCATCTATAAGAAATTCAGCCAATATGAGATACTCCCTCCGTCCCATAATATAAGAAATTTTAACTTTTTGCTTGCACAGTTTGACCATTCGTCTTATTCAAAAAATTTTGGAATTATTATTTATTTTATTTGTGACTTACTTTATTATCTAAAGTACTTTAGGCACAACTTTTCATTTTTTATATTTGCACAAATTTTTTTTGAATAAGACGAGTGGTCAAAGAGTGCAAGCAAAAAGTCAAAATCTCTTATATTATGGGACGGAGGGAGTACAAAATAAATGTGTAGCTAGAGAGAGCTAAATAAGAAATTTTATACAGGTATTTTTTTTTTACCTTAGACCTGATTAATAGCACTATGTACGTTCTATTTATATTTATTGATACGGGATACGCCATGTGAAAAGTGGGGGAGTAAAAGAAAATCCTAGCTAACTCTAAAACCCATTCTACTAACCTGACGAGAGGGGATCTAGCTCGTTGGGATTGTCAGCCGGTGACAAATTTTGGATTCTCTTGGATATCAACTCGATGTGTTTTGTGTTCGCTTGAGATACTCTTTCATCCCGACCTAACGTCTCCGTGCGTCAGATAGGACATACCGTGGAGGACAATGGAACCAACTTAAGAGAATGCAACCACAGTTTTTTAGCTAGTCCATTTTTTTAAAAAAAAAATTCTCCCTGACTAATAAATGCACCCTATGAATAAGTGGATGATTTGTTGGTCGACGCAATGAAGTAGTAGCTCAGCAAGTACTAGATTTATCCATGGCAAGTACGTGTATCTCCACACAATGGGTAATTCGCACATTGACCTCCAGGACGACAAAGGCAGCCCTTTATGTATCACCGAAGCCAATGGTAAATTACTCGATCCGCGCGTAATTAACAGTCGTAGTCGACTAGTTGACCTTATCATGGTGGACTTTCATCAGCTGATCATTCCGGGGTAATTTCCTACTACCAAGAGGTTGTGTTTATTGTTGACCTGGTCCTTAGGACAAGTTCAATAATTGAGATCGATCTGTGCTATTTCCTAGTTTGTGTTTATTGTTGTGAGATTTTTGGATTTAGAGATTATCTCTGTTGGTTTTCCGTATAGAAATTAACCTTGTCAAATTTTGATGATGCTAAATTTTGACATAACTAAATCTTTACAAGGGAAGATGCTAAGGTAGTTTTTGTTTGAAGCTTTGCCAAATTTTGGAGTTAATTTTAAAAGAAGTTTATGGAGTTACCAAAATATGATAGAGGTAATGATAGTGGAGGCATGCTAGTTTATTGCGTACTCAGTGTTTAGGCTGAAATTTTTGGCCGCACGACAAGTCATTAACATGTAATTAATAGAGTACTAATTATCATAAATTTGAATATATATATTTATTTGTAGGAAACACATCGTTTAGCGGTTTATAAACGTTCTAACAGAAAACGTAAGTAGTTGTTCCAAAAGGCTGAAATGAACTCTTGCTAAGGCTAATTTCGACTACAAACTAAACATCCTTGGATTTATTATTGAATTTTGAAAAAAAATCCATTTTACTCTCGCATACTATTCCATTGGTTCACTTAATTAACCATCTAAACTATTTTTTACTACTTAATAGCATTTCTTTTCTTTGTTTCTCTTTATATGAGTTGTATTTTAAGCTGAAATTTAGTAGAGCCATAGATGGAACCATTATCAAAGTTCAAAAATAATTTTAAAATTTTTCATGAGTATTTGCTTGAAATTTAAAACCTTGATATTTAAATCAGTCTCAATGCTTAAACAGTGATAAAAGAATTCTTAAAAATGCTGATAGGTAAGTTATAATGCATCTATCAATTCTACTAAATTTCGTTGCAAAATTCAACTTATATAGAGAGAGAAAAGAAAAGAGAGAAACACCTTTAGGAGTAATGTGTTCTATTTTCAATAGTTCAGGGTATAAAATGAAAAAAAAAGATATTTAGGGTAAAATGAACCCATGAAATAGTTCTAGGGAATAAACGGGACTTTTTTCTTGAATTTTTATGAAGCAATACATAACATTATTATTATTATTATTATTATTATTATTATTATTATTATTATAACCATTTATATAGCATGTAGTAATAGATAAATGCATCTACATCTAAGTTGTAAATTGACTTTCTCGATCTAATGTACTACATGAATCCCCACCAACTTGCAAGCATGTTACAGATTGGAACATCCACGAAGGCATTAATTATGGCGAACATGGCCTGTTGCATCAAGGCCGTTTTATTATAAGCTCCTCTCGTTGGCAGTAGCGTAAACCTGCCTATGCCGTCATGCCGATCATTCGAACTGCATCAGCATGTGAGTGTGTGACCGATGACCGATCGAGCTCGCCAGCCCTCTATATAAACAGACGTACCATCGTACGGGCACAACGCCACTGATCCGTTTCTCAATCTCTGCCAAGAAGAGGAGAGATCGCGATCGCCGATCGATCGACATGGGGCAAAATACGGTGGCCGCCGGGGCAGGAACGACTACCGTAGTTGCGATCAAAATGGACAAGACGACGATCATCGTGTCCGTCGTGGTCGGATCCCTGGGGTTGCTGAGCGCCATCCTGGGGTTCGCCGCCGAGGGCTCTAAGCTCACTGTAAGCTAGCAATGCATGCATGCACAGTACTACTGCTCGTCTTTGAATTAATTCTCCCTCTTCTTTAATTTGTTGTTCTGGATCTTATCTCAATGTCATGATGGGAATGTGTCTTGCAGAGTTGCCTGTACTCGTCGACGAACCCATCGGCGCTCGGGCTGGGCGTATGCGCGGCCATCTTCCTGGTGATGGCGCAGGTCGCTGTGACGGCCGTCGGCGGCTGCTGCGGCTGCTGCAAGTCCCGCGCCATCCCGTCCGAGACCAAGCGGATCGTCGGCGTCGTCTGCGCCGTCATCTCATGGTGAGTAGTGCTCGTCGTCGCCGATCTAGCCAAATTAATCAAATAATCCACATATGTAATTAACCACGCGCACTGCGCACACGACACGTGATCGCGTCGTCACCATGATCTCACATCACGTACGTCATGTACGTTCGTTTCGTGCACCAGGATAGCGGCGGTGATCGCGTTCGTGATGTTCCTGGACGCCGGGATCGTGGCGTCGGAGTGCTTCATCGTCAGGGATGGCTTCTTCGCCGGCGCCGGGGTGCTGGCCCTGATCGCCACGGCGCTCGGGCTAACCTCCTACATCATGCTCCGCCCGCAGCCCGACGCGGCGGCGGGGAGAGGCGAGCCCACGCCGATCGGGATCCCGATGGACGCTGTTCCCGGGTACCCGCCGAGGCCTCCTCATCCTCCTCCGCAGCAGGTCTAAGCAATGCACCGTCCGTCGACGACAGTATCAGTATTCCGATTTAATTAGTAGCCTAACGCGGCTACGCTTGAAGTTTGTATTTGTGTACCCGTTCTTGGTTCAATATTAGTATTATTTCTGTCGTGAGATTTATTTTCTTTCTTAGAAAATGATTAAAATCGGCCGGGCTCTACAACCAAAAGGATGTATACAGCCAAATGTATACGTGGGATTTATATCTATGCAACAAGATATATATGTAACGATTTGCAAAAAAAAAAAAAGAAGAAAGATATATATGTAACCTTAATTTGAAGTCTAGCTACAATTGGAACGTGAAGATTTTTTTTTTCTTTTCAGATTCATGCAAGCGCAATTTTGTTTGAGTCAACTGTGTGCTAGCAGACTTGATCTTGGACTGACCGCTGATCACGGGCTAGCTGATCCAGGACTTTAAGTTACTTAGATTAGATTAGCATTATCAGTTAGTATTGAGTATTGACCACATATAAAGTATGCACCGTTATAACTCGAATCCACTAGATATACTAATATGGCGCTACATTAATTTATTCACTTCTTTACTTCTTTACTCAGTTAAGAGAGACTTTTAAAAGAAAAGGCTCCATTGCAACTAGGGCTGTCAAAAAAGCTCGAGGCTCGCGAGCAGCTCGAGCTTCTACCGAGCCTGACCGAGATTGGCTGTGTATAGTCTATAGTGCATATTCACCTTATTAATATAATAAACTAATAGATAAATATATATATTTGTATCTATTTACACAATAAATTAGCATGTGTTAGCACAATATATTTATTTTAATCATTTTCTACTCTTTTATTAGTGTGATTAACTAGAAAATAATTATACTTATCAAGAGATTATTATTAAAATATATATTATACTACTTATGGCCGAGCTTGGCACCGAGCTCGAGCTCGAACGAGCTCGAACCGAGTTTGCCTAAAAGCTCGAAGGTGCAGTAGGCTCGGCTCGAGCTTGTGTCGAGCTCGAGCTTAGGCAGACGAGCTCGCTCGAGCTCGGCTCGTTGACAGCCCTAATTGCAACGTGCCTCGGGATCCAAAATTGCTAATTAGTGATAAGGCGCATGCTATGCGCAATCGTGCTCTGGCCCATCAAATTTTATACTTTTTTACATATATGTACAAAAAGTTGATATGTATACATATATACAAAGTTGATACGCATATGTATTATTTTCACATTCAAATCATATACATACGTTTATGCATATATAAATATTTTTATAAGTGTATATACATAATTTATACATATAAGCTTTATGTACAAAGTTTATACATATATAAACAAATATACTTGTTTATATACGTATAGGTTGGGAGGCGGTTGGTGCAGGTGTGTAGTTAGCCACGTATCAGAATCCTGCTAGGGATCGCCTCCTATATCATGTCTTAGAGCATCTCCAACAGCCTCTCCAAATCGAACTCTCCATACACCCATATAGCCAACTCTCCATCCGATTTGGCTAGTCAAACTAGTAGTTCACTCCAACAGTATCTTCATCTACCCTCTCTACTTTGGCTCTATGACACCGGGACCCATATGTCAGCCTCTCCCTTCTTCTTCCTCCTCTTTCTTCCCCTCTTCTCTACCAAACTAACTTTATCACTTTCTTTCTTGATTCTTCCTCCTCCTCTGCTCCTTGCACCTGAGATGGAGAGGGGGTTGCCGGCACATGGTGGTGGTGGGTTGGCGTAGGGTGGCGTGGCGCACGACAGGCCGACGTGATGGCGGCGCGCGGCGGAGGCGGCGCAGAGGACGGCGGTGGCACAGGCGTGCCCGGCGTGGCGGTGGTCGGGGGGCGGCGGCCTGGGGACGACGGCGGTGGGGCGGCGCGCGGTGGAGGCGGCGCAGAGGGCGGCGGCGGCACAACCGTGCCCGGCCTGGCGGCGGCTGGGCGGCGGCGGCCTGGGGATGACGGCGGTGGGGCGGCGTGCGGCAGAGGTGGCACAGCCGTGCCCGGCTGGGCGGTGGCCGGCGCGGCGGCGGCCTGGGGACGACGAAGGCGCGACGGCGGGCACGGCCGCACGGGTGCCGAGAAAGGGAGGATGGCGTGAGAGAGGAGAGAGATGGTGGGGCCCACATTTGACTAGTCTATTTGGATGGCCAAATTTGGCTAGTTGAGAGAGGAGTTTAGCCAGTCATTTAACTTGGCCTGGCCATCTGAGTAGAGAGTCTGTTGAAGTGCTATTTTCTATTAAAGTTGTCAAAATTTAACTTGGAGAGTCTGATGGAGAAGCTATTGGAGATGCTCTTAGCAGTCAACTGTAGCCAGAATAACCAACAGGGCGGTACCTCACCAATCTTGGAATGACCAACCTTACTCTCTCCTCCACCAGCTCCAGAAAACGGCGATCAAACGCCGACTACTCTGCCACCACATGCAAGCTAGCTACGAACGAGTATTGTACCCATAATTCGCTGCACCTCAAGGCTAGCATGCATGACACAACTACATAGGCGCAAACGTTAAGGTGTACTCCCTCTATATTAAAATAAACATCATATCCCATACTACGTTTTTCAGACGAAGGGAGCGGCATCATGCATGACCACGACCATATCAGCCGTTTGTTGTCATCCCATCATGGCCTATATGTAAAGACCATTTTTTGGAATAAGATGCATTTTGAAAATAAAAAAAAGGACTAAAATATATAGAACGCTCATTATTCTTACACTTCCATTCTTATTTCCTTTACACTTACTTCCATTCTCTCCTTAATTTGCTCGTAGATGCCAGCTGCTTTCTCGCACTTTGTAAGAAGAAAGAGAATTCAAGTGACTAACTCTAATATAAACTTTTATATATGTTCTTAGAGATTTAAAAGCTAATTGTAAAAATAAATTATGATGTAAAAATTCTAAAATCAACTCTAAAATTGTGATTTATAATTAAAAAAATTGATAACAACTTATAACCTGAAAGCCAAAGAGGATGTGGATTTTTAGTCCTGCCTCTTTGAGTATTTAAGATCTCACCGCCAGAGACAAATCTAGGCCTAGCCCGAGGCCTAGAACGAAAGGCAAAGAAAGATAGTTATTTTTTCAGTATGTAATCATTATGTAAGGGCCAAGCAGTCTTTATGAGTTGGCCCGAGCCTTGGGCCAGTACTGGGTCTATTCCTGTTCAATGCAGTTTGGGAGGGAGCCTGACGCGTGCACCTCTCCCCGCTTGACGCACTCGCCCTGCCTTAGTCCACACCTCTCCCCGCTTGACGCACTCGCCCTGCCTTAGTCCACTACTGTTTTATACATATGTATATACTTTGTATACATATATGTGTGTAAAACATGATGAGTGTGGGTAGGGCTGTCAACGAGCTGAGCTCGAGCGAGCCTATAAAATGTTCGAGCTTTTAAATAGGCTCGGTTCGAGCTCGATCAAGCTCGAGCTCGACTACCGAGCTCGATTTTTAATTAAAACAGTGGATATTTCAAAGGATATTTTTTTAAAAATAATTAACTTATGGTTTATCATATTAGTAGAAGTGGAAAAAGAATAAAATAAATATATGATGCCAATACAAAACATACAAATAACATATTTGATCTACCAATTTATTAAATAGCAACAAAAAAATTATATATTACTAGACTCGTTAGAAGCTCGAGCTTGGTTCGATAAAGCTCGCGAGCTTTGGGACAGGCTCGGGCTCGGCTCGTTTGGAGCTCGAGCCGAGCTCGAATCGAGCCTAGGACGAGTCGAGCTCGAGTAGCTCGCGAGCCTCGAGCTTTTTTGACAGCCCTAAGTGTGGGGTGGCAGTAACCTGACCCAAAACGGTTTGAGGAACCTTGCTGCGGATGCCCTTAGGTGGTACTGCAGTAATAAAACGAGAGAAAGTGTGAAGCCAATCGTTGCTCATTGGCAAAGCGCATGTGAATTAGGATTATCAAACGGATCACGTGTGTAAATTTTAGCACTATTCATATACTTCCTCTGTTTCTAAATATTTTCTCTGTTTCTAAATATTTGACGCTGTTAATTTTTTTAAATATGTTAGACCGTTCGTCTTATTCGAAAAGTTTAAGTAATTATTATTTTTTTTCTTATCATTTGATTCATTGTTAAATATACTTATATATATATATAGTTTTATATATTTCACAAAAGTTTTTTTTAATAAGACAAACGGTCGGTGTCAAATATTTAGAAAGGGAGGGAGTAGTATACACCAATTTAACCGTGATTGGTGACCTGGAGTATATAATAGGTGGTGAACTGGAAATAGGTTACCAAATTTCCAAACCAGTAGATTCTCCCAAAACCAACGGTCTCTGTATAGTGTGTTGCCTGCTGGTGTACCTTAAAAGGTCCCAACAAATTGTGAAATCCTCGGCACCTGCCTCTTTAGATACAGTGCATAATTAATAAACCGATCGAGGAGACATTAATATATACAGTAATAATGTTAATTTATGCATCATGCAACATGCAAGGCTGTGTTAATTACTAGGAGCTCCTCCAGTTCTCCCGTTGATATGTAGCGGCATAAATCTTCAGCTTCAGACCTCCATATAAACAGAGACGTTCGAGAATGGACACCAATTATTCTCTACCTGGAAGACAGAGGGTCCAATATTGGGGAAAAAATTGGCGGCCGCCGGCGATCGGTAGAACCGACCGGACACGTACGTCGTCGCGATTAAAATGGACAAGACGACGGTCATCGTGTCCGCGGTGGCTGCTTCCCTGGGCGCGCTCAGCGCCATCCTGGGGTTCGCTGCCGATGCCGCAAAGCACAGTGTAAGCTTATATGCGTGCGCACACTGCTCGTCTCTCAATCTCAATCTCCTTTTATTTTTCTTCTCCTTCTGTAGAGTGTTCTTGTAGAACATTGATATATACATCTTGTTGAACTCAGGTGAGGTAGCAGATCTTACTATCATATATGTATCTTGCAGGATTGCGCATCAGCGCTTGGGATGGCGGTGGCCGCGTCAATCTTCCTGATGATGGCAAAGGTCACCGTTGCGTCCGGCGGCGGCTGCCGCGAGTCCCGCGCCGTCGTCCCGTCCGCGACCAAGCGGACCGTCGCCGTCGCTTGCGCTGCCATCTCGTGGTGAGTCACCACCGATCGATCTGCTCGGTCAGGTAATTAAACTGCACGTGCACTACGCGTGATCGATCGATCGTCGCCTTGATCTCACGCGCGCGCGTCACGTACGTGTGTGCACCATATGCTGCGTGATAGTACAGGATTGCGGCGGTGATCGCGTTCGTGATGTTCCTGGACACCGGCGGCATCAGCGTTGACCATGGCTCGTCGTCGAGATCAGCAGCGGCCGAGCTGGGCATCTGCGCGGCCATCTTCCTGATGATAACACACGTCGCCATGGCTGCCGCCGGCTGCTTCTGCCGCAGCAGCTGCTGCATCCCTTCCGAGACGGCGCGGGTCGTCTGCGCCATCACCTCATGGTGAGTGATGCATCGTCACACGCGCTCTGATCGATCGATCATGGGCTGCAGTACGCGGCTGTACTTGTCGTTGCTACGGTCACATACAACGGCAAGCGCCGCTTGTTGCGTCGTTGCGTGCAGGATAGTGCCGGTGATTGTGTTTGTGTTGCTCCTGCACGCCGCGGTCGAGGAGTCGGATTGCGACAAGATCCACGAGGGCGTCTACGCTGGCGCGGGCGTGCTGGTCCTCGTCTCCACGGTGCTCGGGATCACCTCCTACCTCATGCTCCGCACGCGGCCAGAGCCAACGCCGCCGATCGTGGTCCCGATGGTCATCGCGTTCCAGCCGGTATATCCTAATCCTCCTCTGGTGCCTGTGCCGGCTCAAGCGCCGCCGCCGAACCAGGCGTTCGCTCATCCGGCTACTTTGCCGCCACAAGGAGGATGGTACGGGCAAGCACCGAACCAGCAATTCGCGGCACCTGCTCCTGCTCAAGGCTATGGATGGCAAGCGCCGAACCAGCAACATTTCCCATGCGCAGGTGTAGTACCGTGACCTCAGAATGTCACCCTGTGTTGACTCGAACCAAGGGCGTAGTTATAAATTTTTCATGTAGTACATTCTGTATATCTGATACGGATAATTTTACCGTCCAACATTTGATACCTCGAAAGTACCAAATGCAGTACTCCATGCTAGGCTGCTAGCTTTCTTAAGTTTGGAAAATGCGATTTTACGTGTTGGTTTGTAATGTCGTCTTTCTCTTATAACGTATTTGGCATGTACTTTTTCCATCCCAAAATAATTGCTTTTAAGTACGATTTAAATTTTATGAGATACATGCACCCTACATCTGTACTTTGTAGTAGTACGTGCTAGCTCTCTTAAGTTTGGAAAGTGATGATTTTACGAGCTGGTTTGTGGTGTAGCCTTTCTCATACAACGCATTTGGCGTGTACTTTCTCCATCCTAAAATAGTTTTCAAGACGATTTAAATTTTATGTTAAAATAATTATCACGTTGGATTACTACTTGCCCCATCAACCATCTTCCATTCAAATTTAGTATGTAAATAAATTAGAAAAGATGGAACCTTATCAATCTCTACCAACAATTGATAGATTCAAACCCTTCCACTCACCTAGCAATATTAAAATTTGATAAGATCATAATTAAAACCTATCGATGATTATTTTTTCAATTACAGTTTTGTGTTTTGAGTAGATGGGGTTGTGAATCTATAAACCCCTCCTTCACTAAGAAGATGATTACCTGAATTAAAAGCTAAGACAAATCACATAGAAATATCAGTCCTGTTTTTACTCTCCTACTCTATCAATATATACGAGGCAAAGCTTTTTCCTTCTTTTAACAAAAAATTTGTTTCAGGTGTTCCATTACTCAGTGAAAAATGTTTCATTGTTTAGTAAAAAAATGTTTCACACATATGCGACATTGAAAAAAATCTAATTGCAACATCGAGAGCCTATTGTGTGGAACATCAAAGAAAAAATATTGCACATCAACATCTAACCAAAAGATAATAAAACATGGAACAAACATACACACTAGACTACAGCAAACCGAGAGTTGAGTCACGAGCATGCAGCAACAACACATGCCTGGAAGGAGACGATGGCGAAGCTTTCGAGAGGACATGGTAGCCAAGCTTGGAAAGCTCCTTGGTGGATGGGGACGACGCCTCCTCCCACAGTCTCCACGCTCATTAGAGACAACGTCGCTGGTGAGGTCGTCGTCGTTGTACCTCCTTCCACAGCCTCGACGCTCGTTATAGGGACACCGCCGGCGACGAGGTCATCGTACCTCCTCCATATCCTCAAAGCTTGTCGTCGGGGATGCCGCCATCGACGAGATCATCTTCGTCGTACCTTCTTCCATAGCCTCAACGCATCACGAGGGGCGTCTCTGCCGCCAAGGCCGTCCACTAGTACAGGAATGATTTTTCTGGACGTGACTCATTTTAGATTGCAGACGCACCGTAAGTGGTCGCGTCTGCCAAAATCGTGCTCCATTTTGGCGTGCGGTTCTTTAAAATGACCGCACGGAAAAATCAATTTTTGCAGGCGGGCGCGTGTGAACCTGTAAAGAGACCCACACATGAAAATAGTTCACCTACTTTTTTAATCCCTCAGTCGTCGCCCATCCCACTCACTCCCATCTCCTCCCACTTGTAATATCCCGGCCCAGGGCTTAATAGGAATAATAGAATACTTATATCAACAAGTTGCAACTCCTTTTCTGGAAGCCAATTTCCAAAGAACTCCAGGGTTAAGTGTGCTTGGCCTGGAGCAATTTGGGATGGGTGACCGATCGGGAAATTCTTCTCGGGTGCGCACGAGTGAGGACAAAGTGTGCAGAAAAGACTTGTATTGGTTTGTGAGGGCAGTCTATGTCCTATGAAAGCTGCCAGATGTCACGCCCTAAAAATCTTAAATTTATAAATTGTTGTTTAATTGGAATTTTTAGAAATTAAATTAAAAGCCTACAAGCTAAACCCTAATTTTCTAGGAAAATTTTCAATATAAAAATGAGCTAGATAAAATTTTATTAAATACTATGCTTGCTCCTCTATTTTCTAGAATTTTCTGGGAATTATTTGAGCAAGGGAAGTATTTTTAATAATTGAAACATCATTTCACAAATTGTTTTTATTTAAAAAGTTCAAAAGTTCCCCTTCTTTGGTCATTGGGCCGAATTCGGCCCAATACTCCCTCTCTCTCCGCGCGGCCGAACCGGCCCATGCCAGCCCAAGCCGAGCCGCTCGCCCCCTCCTCCTCCAGCCGCTGACATGTGGGGCCCACATGTCAGGGCCGTCTTCAACCTCCGGCCGCCGCCGCGCAAGCCGCCCGAGCCGCCGTTTTCCGCCTCCAAATTCGCCCCAATCCGGTCTCCTCGAGTCCGATTGATTTAGGGGATTTGTTCCTCTCGTTCTCCTCTTTCTTTTCCCCCAAGAATCAAAGAGAATCGTTGAGGATTTGATCCGAATCGAGTTCGTTTTGATTTTATCTCTAAAACCGAGTTTGATTTCTTCCCGAGTCGATTCCTCTCGTTTGGAGCTCGATCTCTTCGATCCAATGCCATATAAAGCTTCCCCTCGTTGTCCTCTTCCGTTTGCCCCCTTTCCCGAGCTCTCCCGTGCCTCCTAGCGCCGCCGCGACGCGCTCCAAGTCCGCCGCCGCCGCCGGCCGTCTTCGGTCACGTCGCCGCGCCGTCTCCGCCGTCGCCTTTGGTCGCCGCCACCACCGTTAGGTGCGCCGTGGTGCAAGGAAGCTCGGTCGCCCCTCCGTTTTCGCCGCCGACCACCGGAGCACTCTCGCCGCCGTCGACCCGAGCCGCCGCCGCCTTCCTTCTCGTCGCCGGCTGCCGTCGTGCATCCTTTGACGACGTGGTGAGTACCAACGGGTTCGCCTCGTTGTCCTCTACGCGTAGATGCCCTCCGTTTCCGCGGCCGACCTCCCTAGCTCCGGCGAGCTCGCCAACCCTAGTCGGCCGGCGTCGGGTGACGTCATGCTGACGCCATGATGACGTCATCTGTAGGGCTGACGTCATCCCTCTCTCTTTTTCCTTTTTCCCGATTTTCTAATAGATTAAAACTTCGGAAAATCATAACTAAATAACCGTAGATCCGTTTTAGGTGGTTCAAGTTTCTAAATTCTTTTAAAATCAAGATCTACATGTTAAAAATATCCACATGTACTGTTCATGCTTGTTTTTGTACTGTTTTGTTGATTTTGTTTATTTGCTTTAGTTTCCGACGTTCCGGAGGAGAGCGTTTCCGTTGAGGAAGGTTCCGAAGTGTTTGTGGAAGCTCAAGGCAAGTCACACAGATCCCAAACAACCCTTTGAGCATGTTGAACCCGTTTAAAGCTATTATTTTATTTCAACTATGCATTGTTTTCGAATGTCATCGGGTGGTGAACCTTTCCCAGTTATTTAATGGCCGAAGATGACTTTATTTTCCTATGGGTTATAATTTGATTAGCATGAACCTTATATATTGGATTGGTTCAGCTAAATGCTATATATAGGTTTGCTTAGCCATGCTTAGAAACATTAGCTAACTAAAAGGGGCTAAATATAATTATATTACATAATTCTTATTGATAATAATGGTTATATTTAAATGGTAGCTCACGATGGTCAATCGTGTAATGATTTGATAATTAAAACCTGACTAAGGTGGGTTGTGAGCATATGGTTTTGTTGGTTGTGCTCATGACAATTAAGGACCGGTTCGCGAGCTACTGTTGTGAAACGTTTATCGTGCCAACCACAAGCCAGCGTGGGCAACGGCTTTATCTTTTGTATAGTATGATTCATTATAGTGCGCCAGACTGAGAAGTGGCGAGAAGTCCATGGGGTCGCTGGGGAGTCCATGCCTTGTTTTAAAGGGGGGTGATTATGATCCAGGTACGGTGCACTGTGGTGAATTGTGTTATGCGAGGGGTATTGTCACGACTCCTTTCCGAGATACCGTGGTGGTATTGAGGCACGTGGTGACATGATGTGGGGTTGTGTCTTGTGGGTACAGTGGTACACCTCTGATCAGAGTTTAAATCTATTCGAATAGCCGTACCCGCGGTTATGGGTGAGTTGAGCAATGTTTTTCGTGATTAGTCTCACACTACTCATTAATGGTAATAAGGTGATAATTAATTTAATTCCTGGTTTGGAATGGATAATTCCTGGTTTGGAGGTTTAATTTGTTCAACCGGGGTTGGTTGTTCAAATGTGGTTGGGCCTATGCAACACGGGTGTGTTGTATAGTGTTTATTTAATATTGATTAATTATACAACTGTTTTACTGTTCTCTTAAATATTTATTAAATGCTGTTTCTGCAAATGAGCTATATTATGCCATCCTTTGTTATCCTGTGCACTTGCATATTTGCTGTGTGACTTGTTGAGTATGTCATATGCTCATTCTTGCAATATTCATTCATCAGAAGAGGAGTATCTCAGTGAAGGTTGATCTGGAGGATTAGGCTTGTTCTTGGTTAAGATGCCTGTGGAGTGGAGTCGCCATAGCTGTTCCGTAGTTTGTTATAGTTTTATTTTCCGCTGCGTAGAATGTTATTTTTGGTTTGAGAGGAACTATCCACCTCTGTAATAATTTATTATTTTCGAGTATTCTATAGTTAAATATTTGTACTCTATTATCAATATTGTCATTGTGTGCCTCGGTTGATTCCTGGACGAGGGTTTAACACACATGTAAGCGTTTGGAATTTTGGATAGAAATTCCGGGCGTGACACCAGATGTAAGCGGGCCCGGCCTGGGAGAGGCGGGTCGTTACAAAATGGTATCAGAGCCGACTCTCGCGATTTCACAGGCGCGTGTGTCGCAGTTGCGCAGGCATGGTGCGCACGATCTCTCTTAAGGGGGTGAGGGTGTAACATCTCGGCCCACGGCTTAATAGGAATAATAGAATACTTATATCAATAAGTTGCAACTTCTTTTCTGGAAGCCGATTTCCAAAGAACTCCAGGGTTAAGTGTGCTTGGCCTGGAGCAATTTGGGATGGGTGTGCACGAGTGAGGACAAAGTGTGCAGAAAAGACTTGTATTAGTCTGTGAGGACAGTCTATGACCTATGAAAGCTGCCAGATGTAAGCAGGCCCGGCCTTGGAGAGGCGGGTCGTTACACCACTCCTCCCATCTCCCTCTCCCTATCCCACTCGCTCCCAACTCCTCCCGCTCCTCCCATCTCCCTCTCCCTATCCCTCTCACTCTCAACTCCTTCCGCTCCTCCCATCTCCCTCTCCCTATCCCTATCCCTATCTCTATATTTATGTGTGTGTGCAGGCGTGTCAGTGTACCTAAATACACAATAAACAAAACATAGGGAACATGTGCTTTATTAATCTCGAGGATCATAAGTACAAATTCCCAATATAATATATATGTGCGCTCCATAATCTGTCGTTGGACAGATCTGACTTATGCGATGTGATTTCCTGGTTCCTGGGGCCTCGAGAAACTCCCAGTTAATTGGAGAACCTCCGATTAAGCTTCTTGTGGTCATCTCGTCATCTTAGTCCCGCGTTCTTCATGCATTGTGATGATGGTGAGGTGTAGATAGTGGATATATAAGTATATGTGGGCGCCAGCAACGCATTCACGGCCTTGTCGGTCCGTGCGCCGGAGTTGTTAGCGTAGCCTTCGCATCGGCTTCGCCCGCCCTAGTTGTCTAGTCTCGTCAGTCTTGAACAACGTGTCGGTGTAGATTGTTGGTGAAGACATATGCATGGAACTGTGTAGCTTGAATAGCTCAACGTTAGAGCAGTTGCATCGGGATTAGATTAGAAAAGAATCAGGAGTTATTGGAGACGATCGGCGCGGATAATAACCGAATTTAATCACAGCTCAGCACCCCATTGAAAAAGATAGAAAAAAAGGGACTTGTTTAGTCAACACATTGGCCAACTACTCCTTGTGCACACTGTAGCATGGTGATGACGTGTCGTCCTCTGGTTGGTCGGCCATATTGCCACAACATGTATTTCCTGAATGGAGATGGCTTAACGTGCAACTGCTAGCTTCGGCTTGATATGCTGCTGCCGTGTGATGAGTGTACGTGAGGCCGCCGGTCGCCGATCTGATCCGTAGCCCGACGATATTTGTTGATGTAGATCGATAGCAACCGTTGTCTGCACGCAGCGCCGCCGGTTGCCAGTTCGATCTGTAACCCGACGTATGTTGGTCTAGATCGATAGCCGCCGCCGTCATCTGGCGCCATCTCCTGCCACCGCATCGGCTAAACACCAGTGCACGCCGTCGTGGCCGCGCGAGCACTACTGAAGAAACCATCTTTAATCGGTCGCAAAAAACTACAATAATCCCGGTTCAAGTAGGAACCGGGACTAAAAACTAGTTTTAGTCCCAGTTAAAAACTTTTTGATCTTTAGTCCCGATTGGTATTTAGTTCCGGTTCAACATTTATCGATCGAGTGTAGGCTCTAATTATCTTTAGTCCCGGTTGGTATAAACAACCGGGACTAAAGATTATCTTTAGTCCCGGTTGTTTATACCAACCGGACCAAAAACCACCCCGAGCAGCGCGCTAGTCAATCTCGGTCTTATCCCTCCCCCTTCCTCTCTCTCTCCTCCCCTCATTAAACACAGCCGGCCAACTTCCTCTATCCTTATCCTTTTCTCTGTCGATCCATCTGATCCTCTCCCCTTCCTCCCCATTCCCATCTCCTCCCCCTCCCCGCCCCTCCCCTCCTCCTCCTCCTAGCTACCGAACGCAGCCAAGCATAGGCGGGCAGGCGGCTGAGCCCGGGCGGCTGGCGCGGTGGGCGGCGCGGAGGGCTGAGCCCAGGTGGCCGATGCGGCGGGCGGCGGCCGGCGCGGAGGGCTCGGCCGAGCACAGGCGGCCGAGCCCAGGCAGCTGGCGCGGCGGGCGGCGGCCGGCGCAGAGGGCGGGGCCGAGCACAGGCGGCCGAGCCCGGGCGGTTGCGGCAGCTGGCGTGGAGGGTGCGGCGGGCCGCGCACGGTCGGGCGGCGGCAGCCGGGTGCATGGCGGGCGGCGGCGGTCGGGTGCAAGGCGGCGCACGGCCGAGCAGCACCGAGTGATTTTTTTTTATATATTTTGTAGTGAATGATTTGTATATTTTGTTGGAGATTTTTCTTGTTGATTTGGGGATGATTTTGTGATTGATTTGTGCATTGTGGATGTATATTATTTGTAGATTGTGGATGTGTATGATCTGTGGATGATTTTATTGTGCATAATTTGTGAATGGTTTGGGTGGATTTGCGCATAATTTGCGAATGGTTTGGGTGGATTTGGGTGGGGAATATATACAAGCAGAAAAAACAATAAAAAGTAAAAAACAATCGTGACGTGGCCCTATCCATCTTTAGTGGGACTAAAGATGGATTTTTAGTCCTGGTTATTTCACCCGGGACTAAAAATACTCATCTTTAGTCCCAGATTTATACTCCCGATTGTAAAATCAGAAGTATAGGGGGTTATTAACCGAGAGTATAAATGCTTTCTCCACCCGTGGAGTGTATTCTTCTGTGCGCTAGTTGATGCCTCTCCATGCATGCGTGTGTACGTGCTGCATATGAATGAAAGAAGAAGGAAACAAATCTTTGTTAACTTTTACCTTGGGAAGCCATTGATCTCATCTTTCTCCTCGTCGAACTCCCTCCGGTTCTCTCCTGCCGGACACCGCTTCGTCCGAAGTCGCTCGCCGCTGCCGGTGTGCTCCGGCCGCGTACGCTTTGTTGCTTAATTTGCCGCCGGCCGATGTCGCTGATGGATGGTTGCCTTCCAGGAGTAGATGCACAGATGGATGTGCATTGATGGGTTGATGTGTGTTGATGAATGGATGCGTTTTCGATGGATGGATGCGTTGATTCTCGGGATGGATGTGTGTTGATGGATGCCCGGGCTGCCGAGGATTGACGTCCTTATAGGGGTAGGAGGTCGGTGGAGCGTGCCGCACGCCACGCGTCCGCCGTTTTCTTCCGCGTCAAGTCCGCTGCGGATATGCTTGATCGATTGGATTGTTATCTGCTCATAACCTTCTAGTTTATACTTTGATTTTACTCCCTCCGTCCAAAAAAAAAATTTCAGAAGTAAAGCTATTGTCCCACAAAAAAATCAAAATCTACCACAACCACCGAGAAACATTAATTTGATGGGATGCATAACAGTCTTGGCGATGGGAAGCAGAGCATTGGCATTGAATTTTCTTCGTTTCTTTTTTCAGTTGATGGCTGTACTTGGGTACTTTGGTGAGGACATTATAGTCAATTTTTACTAGTACTAAATTTACCTTGGAATTCTAGGGTTTATCTTTTTATAGGACGGAGGGAGTATCTCTTTCGCCTAGCGTCAAACATCTGGGCTCTGTTAACTTCTGAAACATCAGCGAGATGGAGGCCCAGCTGCCGCGCGTGCGCAGCCGTTGGTGGCGATTCCTTCCATACGTTATTCCAGTAGATAATAGACCTACATAATTTTTTAAACCAAATAGATAAATATATCATGACTTATCAGAATTTGTTGGCTCGTCCCTTCGCTGTGGGGATTTGGCAAAAGGCGCGTCGCGTGCGGCGCTGCCATTTTATCTGCACGCACAACCCGCTTGGAATACACTAGCTAGATTCGGAATTCCTTCCCGGGACCGACAGGGGAGGGAAAAAGTCGGTCGCTCCCCCACGCGCACCTACTAGGCCCACTAAATATCCTCAGGAATCTTAATTCGCGCACTTCTCCAAGTCGCGAGCGTGCCACGTGGCGGGTCCTCCTGCGACCGAGCCTACGCGCTTCTCTTTTCTTTTTTTCCTTTTTTTTTGGTAGGCACAACTGCCGTGTATCTTTCTTTCTTTCTTTTTTGCCGTTAACTACCACACGCGTCTGAAAGTAGGAGAAAATGTTTGAAAACTTTCAAGTCAAGATTTAAAAACTTTTAACTCAGGTTTGAAAACTTTCAAGTTAAGATTTAAAAACTTTCAATTCGGATTTGAAAACTTTCAAGTCAAGATTTAAAAACCTTCAACTCAGATTTGAAAACTTTCAATTCATACTTGAAAACTTTCAACTCGGATTTGAAAACTTTCAACTCGGACTTGAAAACTTTCAACTAACGATTTGAAACTTTCAATTCAAATTTAAAAAAATTCAAGTCAAGATTTGAAAACTTAACTCAGGTTTGAAAACTTTTAGTTCAAATTTAAAAGCTTTCATCTCAAAATTCAAAATATTTGACAAAATTTGAAAACTTTCATCTCAAATTCAAAACATTCAACTTAAATTTTAGAAACTTTTCAATTCAAATTCAAAACTCTCAACTGATATTGAAGGTGAAATATTGAATTTATAAAATATCAAAAAAAAAATCATGCACGCGTGTGGAAAAGAAAGAAGCAATTAAAAAAATCTGGAAAAAAAGAAGCGATTTAAAAAAGGAAAAAAAGTGACGTTAAAAGAGGAGATATAGGAAAAAAAGAAAGGCGTAGGGACGCGGCTAGCGCGTGCGCCGGCTCCTTTCCCTGGCGCACACGCGCGCTCTAGCATCCCCCAAATATCCTTGTCCCCACTTGCCACGTGTCTCTCCACCACATACTCCGTTGCAACAAATCACCCACATATTTTGAAAACCCTCTATTAAGAGAATTAGTTTTATTTTTCTTTCCACCAAAAATGTTTCGTCTAGTGTAATCACAATGTTTCACTATGTATAGATCTAATGTTGCAGTGAATCGAAATATATTCTTTTACAATAAATCATCAACATATTTTGGAAACCCTATATTAAGGGAATTCGTTTTATTTTTTGTTCACAAAAAATGTTTTACTAGTGTAACTATAATGTTTCACTATTTATGGATCAAATGTTACAGTGAACTGAAATATTCTTTCGCTATTTGCTGAAACATTATTTGATATAAGGTGAAACAAAGCCCGATTTAAATGATTGAAACATTTTCGAGTGAAACAATTTCGATATACTTAGTGGAACATCGTGCAATATTTAAAAATAATTCAATTATAAGCTAAATTTTTTTCGTTGGAATATATCTATGTGTGGTCTTGTTTTAAAAATTACAATGAATTTAATAGTATAATCAGATCGTGATTTAAATAAATAATTTAATAGAAAAAAAGTTTAAAATGGTTATGCACGTATGCGTCATGATAATGTCATCCGATTTTTTCCATCTTCATGGGACGCCCGACGTCTAGTCTCCTCCAGCTAGATTCGTTTAGATAAATCACAGCCATATTTTATGTCTTCGATTTTATGTCTACTCTAGCTGATAATGCACGCGTAGAGTAGTCGCGTCATTTACAGTCAGGGGCTAAGCCCATTTCCTAAGCTCGCTAATCACCTGGCCATTAATTGAGCACCATATATATAATATGTTTGTGCATTACTATGCATGCATGCACATATATTGGTGGGGAAATCATTTTTAGTACTGGTTCGTAACCCCTCTATAGTCCTGGTTTTTAAAACGGGACTACAAATCCAGAAATAAAGATAGAGATCTTTAGTCCCGGTTTAAATACCCGAAACTAAAGATCGATCTTTAGTCCCGGTTGGTGTTACCAACCGGGACTGAAGATGGGAGCGGGCAATAGTTTTTTTTTTCATTTACTTACTATTTAATCTCTAATTTATTTTCTCCTAAATTAGGTGGGATGCATATTCCTAAATCAAACCCTAAAATCAAAGTACCATCCCAAATACACAAATCAATCAATCATATACACTGCAGATTATACATCCCAAATCAAACCCCAAATCAAAGAAACATCTCAGATCCATACAATGAGATTCCAAAAAAGAAATTATACATCTCAATCCATACAATGAATCACAGATTCTTCATCTCAATCTATACATGGATCACAAATTCTTTGAAAAAAAAAGGAAGCAATGCCGCCGGCCGGCTGAGCCGGCTGCCGCCTCCCCTCCTCCCCGGCCGCCGCCGCGCTGCCCTCCGCCGGCCGGGCCGCCCACCCCCTCTTGTTGCGCACACGGGATCGAGTTGGGAAGGGATAAGAAGGAAAAGAGATAAGGAGGAAGGGAAGAAGGGATGAGATAAGGATTAGAGATGGAGGGAGAGAGGAGTTTGTGTGGATGAGAAAAGAGGATAAGTAATAGGGATTATATAGTGCGTTTTGATCTTTAATCCCGGTTCGTAACACCAACCGAGACTAAAGATACGTTTATCTTTAGTCTCGGTTGGTGTTACGAACCGGGATTAAAGATCCGATCTTTACTCCCGGTTCATAACTCCAACCGGGACTAAAAATCCTGGAGGGGTCTAACAACACCTGACAGCATGTGATCTTCACCAACCGGGACTAAAGATCACGTAGTCCCGTTCTACTTATAAACCGGGACTAAAAACCATCTTTAGTCCCGATTTTTACTGCAACCGAGACTATTGTGGTTTTTGGTCGACCGGGCAAAGATGGTTTCTCCACTAGTGGTAATTGCTTCACCAGCGAATACTAGTTAGTATTAGGGCATTCCCAACCCAATGACTAGGATGGTGTCCATAGCATTAAATAAGTTGCCATCTAGGACAAAAAATGATGTGGCAAGTGAATAAATGAGGAAAGAGAAGGAAACCATGTCTTGCATGAGACATGGTTTCTACAAACATCCAAGACATCATGTGAGATAAGTAGTATTAAATTGAAGTATGGAATAGTGGTGTTTGCATTGAAAGAGTAGTGTCTAGTACTAGTTTCTTGTTGATGTGGAGTTTATGGAAATCATGTCTTGTGTTATGGGTTGGGACTGTCATTAGGCCATTCCCATCTCAATGACTAGGATGGTGTCCATAGCATTAAATAAGGTGCCACATAGGATGAAAAGTGATGTGGCAAGTGGAATAAATGAAGAAAGAGAAGAAAACCATGTCTTGCATGAGACATGGTTTCTACACAATATTCAAGACATCATGTGAGATAAGTAGCATTAAATTTAAATATGGAATAGTGGTGTTTGCATTAGAAGAGTGGTGTCTAGTATTAGTTTCTTGATAATGTAGAGTTTATGGAAACTATATCTAATACTTTGGGTTGGGAATGAACTTATATGGCTAGCTCTTGATTTCCTTTAGTCTATACACGTGCACGCATATACATACTAATTAACCAAGTATATATAGGGCATCATGGTGTATGCTTCTGCCTGTGCAGACATTTGCATGGCGCCATGCATCACCTCCTACCTCATGCTCCGCACGAGGCCAGAGCCGGAGTACGATGATGATGAGCCCACGCCGATCGTGGTCCCGATGGTCATCGCGTTCTAGCCGATGTATCCTAATCCTCTTCTGGTGCCTGTGCTGGCTCAGGGAATCGGTGCCAGTCGCTGGTGAGCTTGTGCAGAGAGAGATAAGGTAGAAAGTTAGGGGAGAGCTAGAGAGAGAAAAACTGGGAAGTTGAAGAGATAAGTCTAACATGTGGCTGGTGAAGTTGAAAGAAAACGAGTGGAGTAGATGGGATGGTGGGCCGATTTTTTTCCAAATGCAGAACATCCGGCCTAAATCATTTTCGTAAATCTGGTGACCGTCGTAGAAGTGCGGCAGCTCGTACGCTGTTTACAAAGACCGACGCAGTGACGCACACACGGCAAGCCTTGGGAGAATAATGGCCGCGAAAATGGACAAGACGACGACCATCGCCACCGCGGTTGTCGGGTCCCTGGGGTTGCTGAGCGCCATCCTGGGGTTCTCCGCCGAGGTTACAAAGATCACTGTAAGCACACTACCGATGTCTTTCCTTGTACAATATGTGCGAAAATGAGCTTGCTGCGGTGCATGCGCGAGTAGTGGTATCAGTGTGTGACGACGGCAAACGATGTTGTTGCAGGCGACCGATATACTGGTCGGCGCGCGCGGCGAGTGCCTGTACCCGCAGAACCCCGCGGCCGAGCTGGGGGTCTGCGCGGCCGTCTTCCTGCTGTTAGTGCAGATCACCGTGTCGGCCGTCGGCGGCTGCTGCGGCTGCTGCATATCCCATTCCATCCCGTCGGAGACCAAGCGGATCATCGGCGTCGTCTGCGCCGTCATATCATGGTTAGTTACCGCCGGTACGGTGTGGTTATACTCGACAAACCGTGATTCATGCCGAAACTGATCGAGCGTGCGTGGGAGCGGATATGCAGGATAGCGGCGGGGATCGCGTGGTTTCTGTTCGGGGTGGGCGCGGTGGTGAACATAGAGGGCAAGCGGGCAACCATGCCGGACTGCTACGTCGTCAAGCGCGGAATCTTTGCTGGCGCGGCCGTGCTGGCCCTCGCTGCCACGGCGTTCGGGATCACGTCCTACGTCATGCTCCGAACGCAAGCCGACGAGGCGCCGGCCAAGCAGCCGCCGCTGGCCGGGGTCGTGATGGGCCAACCGCAGTTCCCGCCGCCGCAGGCTTCACATATATAGACAGCCAAATGGGCCACCCAGCACGACCCCAGCCCAGGCACATCTAGGGCACGGCCCAAAGCATATCGGGCTGGCACGGCCCGATATACTTTTCGTGTCGTGCCGGGCCAACCCACAGGCTATAAATGCAGCCCAGACACGACCCAATAAGGTGCGGGTCGTATCGTGCCGATACGAAACCACGATCAGCCCATCGTGCTCGCCTTAGAATAAGTCTATTTTGCCTCACTCATCTTTTTGGACCGTGTTTATATGGTTGGAAATAAGTGCATTTTGCGTCCCTTATTTCTTTGAGTCATGCCTTATATGACTGGAATAAATCTGTTTTGCCTCCCTACTCGTTGGGTTGGGCCGTGCTGGGCAGGCCTATCGTGCCGAGAAAGAGGCCCAAGCACAACCCATTGGTTGAGTCGGGTCGGCACGGGCCTGACAGGGTCGTGTCGTGCCTAGACCAGGCCAAATCTTTGTGCCGTGGGCCATACCATCGGGCTGCGGGTCTTTTTTGGACAACTATATTTACATGGGTCAATCGCGTGGTAGAATAAAGGAATAAGTTCACCTAAGGTTCCTCAATTGTACGCCGAGTCTGTCTGAGATCCCCTAACTGCAATACCAGAAATGTGTATCCCTTAACTATGTAAAACCGTCCAAAAAAAATTCCATGGTAGTATAGATGCATGGTTTCGCTGACGTGGCATCCTAATTAGAAAAAATAAAAAAATATGTAGAACCCATATGTAAGTAAGAAAAAAAATATGGAGTAAACAATCCTAGTCAGCAATCTTCTTCTCTATTCCTTTTTCTCTTCTTCCCTTTTGTTTTTATCTTCTCTCTGCGCCAGGAGCCGCCGCTCGCCCGCCACTCCGCCGCGTACGTGTGTGCACCATGCTGCGTGATAGTACAGGATTGCGGTGGTGATTGCGTTCGTGATGTTCCTGGACACCGGCGGCATCCACTACTAGAAAAATAGTTTTTACAGGTGGCAAAAAGGGTTATCGTAGGCGGGGGAGTCATCCACCGCTATCCCATCGCCTGTGAAAATAGGTGATTTTCGTAGGCGGGTCTGTGGCCCGCCTGCGAAAATAAAGCAAGGGAACAAAAAAAAAATCCGGCGCTACCCGCCGGCGACGCCGCCGGCGCCGGCATCCCCCTCCGACCGACGGCTCTCCACCTCCGTCCAGTGCCGCTGCCCGAGGGCGAGGGGAGCGCTGCCTTTACCACTGCCGGCCGGCTCCCCTCTTCCGTCCAGCTCTGGGAGTGGAGCGGCCAGTGCTGTCTGTGCTGCCGCCACTGTTGGCTTCTCCTCCGCCGCCGGAGACTAGGGGGAAGGAAGTTGGTGCCCAGAGCCGCCGCCGCTCGTCTTGGCCGCCGCCTCCTCCTCCTTGCGCGCCGACCAGGCCTTCTGTTCCTCCTCTACTGACATCGCCGCGGCCCCCTTCCTTCCGCCACCGCCGTAAGCGTGGCCACCGCCCTCCTCCCGCCCCCCTCTCAGGCCAGATATGGGAGGGAGCGAGGGAGGGGAGCGCCGCCGGCCACCGCCCTTCCCCCGCCCCCCTCAGGCCAGATCTGGGAGGGAGGGAGGGGCCGAGAGCCGCTGCCACCCACCTCCGCCACCACCCTCCGCCTCCCGCCGGTAGCTGCCGCCCTCCGTTGCCGCCTCCACCGGTAGCCGCTGCCCTCTGCCGCCGCCGCCGCACGCATGGCCACCGCCCTCCCCCCGCCCCCCTCAGGCCAGATCTGGGAGGGAGCAAGGGAGGGGAGCGCCGCCGGCCGCCGGCCACCGCCCTCCGCCGCCGCCTCCACCGGTAGCCGCCGCCTCCAACGGTAGCCACCGCGCGCCCTACGCCACCGTCAGCGCCGGGGAGAGGAGGAGAGGTCAGGGGAGGGGAGAGGTGCGGGAGAGAGGTGAGAGAAAGAGGACTTAGAAAAAATCTAGGGTATGTAGCCTCTATTTATATTCGCTATGTATTTTCGCAGGCGGACCACATAAGAGATCCGCTTGCGTAAATGAAAGGTATTTTTGCAGGCGGACCGTTTAAGTGGTCCGTCTGTGAAAATGGATTTTCGCAGGCGGGCAGCGGGTTTCACCCTGATTTGTATCTTTGTAGGTGGCTATTTGGCTCTAATGATTATACCCGTTTGAAAAAATAAAAGATCAACGTTCCTAAAAATTATTTTTCTAGTAGTAGTGACCAGCGTTGACCACGGCTCGTCGAGATCAGCAGCGGTCAAGCTGGGCATCTGCGCGGTCATCTTCCTGATGATAACACACGTCGCCATGGCTGCCGCCGGCTGCTGCTGCCGCAGCTGCTGCATCCTCTCCGAGACGGTGCAGGTCGTCTGCGCCATCACCTATGGTGAGTGATCCATCGTCACACGCGCTCTGATCGATCATGGGATGCATCGTTGCTACGTCACATGCATACACGGCAAGCGCCGCGTTTTTTGCGTTGCGTGCAGGATAGTGCCGGTGATTGTGTTTGTGTCGCTCCTGCACGCCGCGGTCGAGGAGTCGGATTGCGACAAGATCCACGAGGGCGTCTACGCTGGTCCTCATCTCCATGGTGCTCGGGATCACCTCCTACCTCATGCTCCGCACGAGGCCAGAGCCGGAGTACGATGATGATGAGCCCACGCCGATCGTGGTCCCGATGGTCATCGCGTTCCAGCCGGTGTATCCTAATCCTCTTCTGGTTCCTGTGCCGGCTCAGGGAATCGGTGCCAGTCAAGCGCCGCCGCCGATCCAGCTGCAGTTCGCTCATCCGGCTACTTTGCCGCCACAAGGAGGGTGGTACGGGCAAGCACCGAACCAGCAATTCGCGGCACCTGCTTCTGCTCAAGGCTATTATGGATGGCAGGCGCCGAACCAGCAACGTTTCCCATGCGCACAGGTGTAGTACCGTGACCTCAGTATATATGTCACCCTGTGACTCGAACCAAAGGGTGTAGTCATAAAGTTTGTGTCGTGCTTTCTGTGTATATGAGATACATGCACCCTGCATCTGTACTGTGAAGTAGTACATGCTAGCTTTCTTAAGTTTGGAAATTAAGTGACTATGAGTTTAGTTCCAAATTTTTTCTTCAAACTTCCAACTTTTCTATCACATCAAAACTTTACTACACACAAACTTTCAACTTTTCCGTCACATCGTTTTGATTTCAACCAAATTTTTAATTTTGGCGTGAATTAAACACACCCATTTTACGAGCTGGTTTGTGATGTGTGATGTCGCGTTTCTCGTACAACGCATTTGGCATGTACTTTCATCATCCCAAAATAGTTGTTTTCTAGTACGATTTAAACTTTATCTTAAATAATTATCACTTTGAAGTACTACTTGCTCCCATCAACAATTACCATTATTCAAATTTAGTATGTAAATAGATTAGAAAAGATGGAACCTTATCGATCTCTACCAAAAATTTTTGATAGATTTAAAACCTTCCACTCACCTAACACCATTAAAATTTGGTAAGGTCTTAATTAAAACCTATCGACGATTACAGAGTATGTGTTTTGAGTAAATCTGGGGTTGTGAATCTATAAACCCCTCCTCTAAGAAGATGATCACACCTGAATTAAAAGCTAAGATAAATCACATAGATTAGTAAGTAATCCTATAAACTTACACAAATCATCCCCACTTAGTGAAATTAAAAGCTAAGACAAATCACATAGATAAGCAAGTAATCCTATAAATCTATACAAATCATCCCCACTTAGTGTAATTTAATGGTATTTTTCTGCTTTCCTACACTTCCACATCACCACAATTCTTTTGCACCGTCCGATATCAATCATGAGGAGTGAGCCATCCGAAACAAAGTAATGTTCGTTTAGTGGGCCGAAACAAAGTCCATATTATGGTGTGGCTCGACAGGGCCCAACTATGCTTCGGCTGGGCCGAGTAACGTGAAACCATCCAATTATTTGAGCCGATATGCGGAAGTGGATTTTTTGTCCGACATCCTGTTGTTTTGTGCATAGCACTCAAAAAGTTATAAAAAAAATTAAAATAATTGTGAAGATATATCAATTTCGCTTTAAAATTCGACTTATACAATTCGAAACAAAAATAACAAATATGACCGTGAATTACGCGTTTTATTCATAGTCAAATTTATTATTTTTGTTTCTACTTGTATAAGTTGAATTTAAATATGCATGTTTATGAAGTGACATGTCACATATTAATCTATCATACTAAATTTTTTAAAAAATTTTGATAACTTTTTAAGTGACATGTAAAAATGAGGGGATATCTTTTGGATGAATAGAGTTTTCCCCGATATACACACTTAGCTCTCCTACTGTGAGAATTCTCTTTCGATGCTAAAACCGATTGTCGGCTTGTGAATTCGTGATCATCGCTTTTCTTGGGGAATAACAATAGAACGTACCGTTTTGTAAGCACAGCACAGCAATTTGATTGCTCGATGCAAGTTACCGTGCCGGCTGCATGCTCGATGTAAACAAAGACACCCGCATCTGTCAACAGCCCCTGCCAACTTTTGCCTAAGCAAGCCTGTTTCGTTACCAGCTTCCTCCCAGTCGCGTGCTGGCGTAAATCTGGTGACAGTCGTAGAAGTGGGGCAGCTCGTTCGCTGTTTATAAAGACCGACGCAGTGACGCACACAAGGCAAGGCTTGGGAAGACTTGGGAGAAGAATGGCCGGGAAAATGGACAAGACGACGATCATCGTCTCCGCGGTTGTCGGGTCCCTGGGGTTGCTGAGCGCCATCCTGGGGTTCTCCGCCGAGGGCACAAAGATCACTGTAAGCACACTACCGATGTCTTTCCTTGTACAACATGTGCAAAAATGAGCTTGCTGCGCTGCATGCGCGAGTAGTGGTATCAGTGTGTATGACGACGGCCAACGATGTTGTTGCAGGTGACCGATATACTGTTCGGCGGCAAGTGCCTGTACCCGGAGAACCCCGCGACCGCGCTGGGGGTCTGCGCGGCCGTCTTCCTGCTGTTAGCGCAGATCACCGTGTCGGCCGTCGGCGGCTGCTGCGGCTGCTGCAAGTCCCGGTCCATCCCGTCGGAGACCAAGCGGATAATCGGCGTCATCTGCGCCGTCATGTCATGGTTAGTCACCGCCCATATCACCGCCGGTACGGTGTGGTTATACTCGACGAACCGTGATTCATGCCGAAACTGATCGAGCGTGCGTGGGAGCGGATATGCAGGATAGCGGCGGGGATCGCGTGGCTTCTGTTCGGGATGGGCGCGGTGGTGAACAACGACTGCTACGTCGTTAAGGACGGAATCTTTGCTGGCGCGGCCGTGCTGGCTCTCGCTGCCACGGCTTCCGGGATCACGTCCTACGTCATGCTCCGCAGGCAGGCCGACGAGGCGCCGGCCGCGCAGCCACCGCTGGCCGGGGTCGCGATGGGCCAACCGCAGTTCCCGCCGCCGCCGGCTTCACAAGTATAGACAGCCAAATGGGCCACCCGGCACAGCCCCATCTAGGGCACGGCCCGGCATACGGCTCAAAGCATGTCGGGCTGGCTGCTGGCACGGCCCGGCATACTCTTTATGTCGTGCTGGGTCAGCCCACAGGCTATAAATGCAGCCTAGACATGACCCAATAAGGCGCGGGTCGTACCATGCCGGTATGAAAGCACAATCAGTTCATCGTGCTCACCTTAGAATAAATCTATTTTGCCTTCCTCATCTCTTAGGCCGTGTTTTATATGGTTGGAAATAAGTGCTCTTGGCGTCCCTTATTTCTTTGAGTCGTGCCTTACATGGCTGAAATAAGTATATTTTGCCTCCCTAATCGTTGGGTTGGACCGTGCCGGGCCGGCCTATCCTGCCGAGTTAGAGGCCTAGGCATGACCCATTGGTCAGGCCGGGCTGGCACGGGCCAGATAACAGTCGGGTCGTGCCGTGCCTAGGTCGGGCCAAATCTTCGTGCCGTGGGCCATACCATCGGGCTGCGGGCCTTTTGGCCAAGTATATTCAGATGGGCCGACCGCGTGGTAGAATAAAACCTGTTGATACTCTTACACTCGTTTTTATCTCTAAATAATTTTGCTAAAAATCTGATCAAAGTTAGAAAGGATATAATATTATGTTTTCAAATTTAAACTCTCTATAAAGGTGTCAAATTCATTGTAAACATCTTACATCACAGGCCGTCCACACATATCTCATATTTTTTGTGTCAGCGAGGCTGCTACCCTCTAAGCCATTGATGAGAATTAGGGTCCCGATCTTCCGCTAATAAATCGATTGTGGAAACTCGACGTTAATGATTAAAAGGCTTCAATTAGGATGACTGAACCCCTCGCAATCAGCACACCACTTCTCCATTGGTTATCACCCGAGTCAAAACA
The DNA here is from genome assembly GCA_000338895.3 of Oryza meridionalis. Lineage (NCBI taxonomy): Eukaryota > Viridiplantae > Streptophyta > Magnoliopsida > Poales > Poaceae > Oryza > Oryza meridionalis. The sequence continues at coordinate 21,668,696 of CM002528.2, forward strand.
CGGTTGACCTCGCCAATAAGACTATCTCTTGCAAGCGAATCAAGAACATAGGTAAGAGAGTAGAAGATGCAATCTGAATATATTGCGAATTTAAGATGAATCTCACAAGTTAGGATTCCACGAACCGATTTAGCAGCGAAACTACAATGACATAATATATAATCAAAGCAAAACCTAACCCTAATTCGATGACGGCTACTGATTAAATAGGTTCGAGGATCGACCTAGAACCCCATGGATACGTCCCTAATGGACTCCGACACGATACACGGCCCAATGAGCCTAAAGACGGTGACACAGCACCTGGGCAGATTCTGGACGCTCTCTTGCTTAAATGATTCCCATTGACTTATAAGGAGTCTTGACGTGAGACCAGACCTATTGGAAAGGTGTTCTTGTTAGCTTTTCATACATATGTAGAACGTTGAAAACAAAGTCTAAATGAAGCTAGGAGATGATTTTAATGCGGCCTGCTCCTAGATAATGTCACACCCCAATCCAGCACCGCCGTACAACGGCACCTGATAGGAGCGTATCGTAGGAAAAACGGCGCGAACCGCTTCCTACGAAACCGCGATCTCAGTTCCAGTCCCAGGACATAGCGCTGGTACCCACGGTGACAAATATGAATCATTGCAATCCTTAAAATAAATAGAGGACTTATTTAGCTTAACTTAGGTTGCAGCTCAGACAGCCCAAGAATGCAACCGACGACACGGACGAGGCAAACACCAACAACAACAGCAGCAGCGGAACCAACGGTCTAACACCCAACACCACAGGCAACAGCAGGGAACTAGGACGAAACCCTAATCTTCACTTCACTTCAACTTCATCTTCAGAGCTGGCAGAACTATATTTATATAGAGCGCAAGGGTGAGTACTTACGTACTCAGCAAGCCAGGGGAACTTAGGTGGTTAATGCAAGCTTCAAGGGAAGGCTCTTTATTTAGCAATCAGTTTTGTTTTCAAGGTTTTCAACAATCTAAGTGTGTGCTTTCCATAACCATAGCGAGACAAGTCTCAACTCGGTCAGGGTGAGAAGTAACAAATTTATTTATCAAGATTTGCACAACTCCTAGAGTTGGCTTCAAATCTAGTTTTCCCAAACCAAACCAATTTTCCAAACTTCCCGATAATAGTGGTCCCCAAACGACCAATCACTTCCAGGGATTCCTGGTCCCGCTGTCCCCTGGACAGCTGAATGCTTCCCAAGCATTAGGTTCCCAAACCTTAACACATTTTCATAAAACAGGGTAAAACCAAAACTACGCTGAGGAATCACCTCACATCCGCCCATGACCGTGGGCACGGTTGTTCAAACAGTTTAATAACCTCTGTAGAGGGGGCACACTTTACCCACACGATATTACTAACCCGGATCACCCAGTCCGTGCAGAACAGCCACGTCTGGTGACCTTGAGGCTTTCATGACAAGGCATTTCGAGAGCCGACACAGGTTTACCTTATGCCGACGAGAGGGGTCCCAGACCAACAACAGGTTAGGTCCCAGACCATACTGTGCCAGTAAGCCCAGGGGTCCTCCCCGACACCACCCTGGTGAATCCACTTGTCTCCCGGCATCAAGGCTCCCCTGATTAGCTAATTACTCAGCCAGGGGTGTCCCATTCCACCCATTTGGTCGTACTTGTTATATGTTTGGATGAAATTCCAAAGGAATTGGTCCTTAAATGCGACCGCACAAGTATTCCGCCTAGGAATGGCCTTGTGTCGTGAGTTTTATTTTTAAAACTCATTTTCTTTCACAAGGCACCGACCCAGGCGTTGGGTTTTCCAATCATTTTGTAAACCAAGTTTTACCCAAGATGTTTCTCAGATTTTAAGTTTGAAGACGACCGTCGATACTCGCACAGAGTGCACGAATATCGAGGCGCAACCAGGTGGTTACAAGGGAGCATGATATAGCAATTAACAATGGAAGGATCAAATGCAACAAGTTAGGTAGGCCCACCGGTCTGCCTCGCAGACGGGGCAAACAGATTAAGTACAATCCTATCAATGCATAATATTTTGCAAGCAATATAATTAAGTTCAAATATAGGCTCAATATGTTCAAAGGTGGCTTGCTTTGCTCAGGGTCTTCATCAAGCTTCACAAATCTTTTGAGAAATCCACTTGAAGAAAAAAAATCAGGTAACCGCAACTAGGCGCAAACAATCAAAAACCTAAACAAAGACCAAATAAATTATCCTATTTAGTCTAATTAACAGTGCCATTAGATAGATCACAATTTAATGGAATTACTGGGAGTAGAACGGAGGCAATCGGACGAACGGATCAAGAGATATGAATTTTGGAAGTTTAAATGAATTTTCTGGAGATGTTTTGTCGGAATTTTCTGGAATACGAGAAATGGTTTATGGAATTTATAGAAATAATATTCTCAGGAATATTATTGACAGTCACTGACATGCGGGACCGAGGGAATGAATTATTGGAATCCCGGAATAGGATAATGGACTTATGGAATTTTGGAAAAAGAAAGGAAATACTTGTGGAATATTGGAAAAGATATTCTCAAGAATATCTTTGACTCATTGACGAGTAGGGCCAACAAGAAGGAGAGAGGGAGAGAGAGAGAGATGAGCAATTGGAGGGAGCAATTGTGGACTTTTAGCTCTTGGGTGTGTGGGCACTGGACTAGGAGGAGGGAGTAAAAGTGAACTTCCTTTGTTTCATTAGGCCGAAGAGGAAGGCTGGCCAATGGGCCAAGCCCACGAGCCAGAGGAGAGAGGGATGGTTGACTGGGCGCTGTGGACTGGGTCAAACGCCATGTGGGCTGCCACGTAGGCGCAAGAGAGAAGGAGAGGGAGGCAGAGCTCGCCCGGATCGGACGGCTTACGGCGGCGCAACGGCGCCGGCGAGCGGCAGCGAGCCAGAGGGAGGGGACGGCGCCGGAGGCAGGAGGAGGAGGATTGGATCCCTTCCACCGGCGCGGATTAGGGCGCCGGGGTTGGAGGAGGGCCGGCGACGGCGTCCGGCGGCGGCGGCGGCGGGAGCGGCACGGGGCGGGCGCAGAGGGCGAGGCTAGCGACTGCGGCGGCGCTTCGGGGAGGTCCGAGGGGGACACAGGGATGGTTGTGGCGCCGGGAATCAAGGAGAGGAGGGAGGCCGACGGCGGTGCGCGACCGTGCGCACGGCGGCGAAAAGGGCGGCACGGCTCGGGAGCAAAAGAGGAGGCCGGCGGCGGAATTGGCGGTTTGTGGTGGTTCATTGGAGCTCAAGGTGGGTGGCAGCGAGGGACCGACCGGCGGCGGCGGAAGCAGAGCATCGGCAAGGGCGCGATTTGGAGGACGAGTGAGCGAACCGAACGGCTCGGGAGTCATCTACGAGTCTCCGTAAGGTGCAAACGGGATGAATTGGGCGAAGAGCTCACGGACGAGCGGGAACGGCGTCGGCGGGGCGGATGGAGTCGCGGCGAGGCAGACGCGACGGCGGGGCGGCACGGCGCCGAGATGGCGCGGCCGGGGAAGCAAGGAGGGGGCGCGAGGAACTCCGGGGGTGGGGGGTGACGGCGAGCTGGTTGAGGGAGGAGGGCCGTTGGCGGCGCATGGCCAAGCGGTGGCGCACGGCGGCGAACGCGACGCCGAGGCGGCGCTCCGGGGGAGGAGGGGACGCGGGGTGGAACGGCTTGGTGTCGGCACGGCGTTCTTGGCCGTGGTGACGAAGGAGGCGGCGGTGCTCCGGGATTGGCCGCGCGACGGCTACCGGAGTCGAGGAAGAAGGCGGCAGGGCTTCGCCGCTGCATGGGGGAAACGGAGCTAGAGGAAGAGAAAGGGAGCCCTGGGAGTGGATTTTATAGGCGAGGGGCGAGGAAGCGGCTAGGTCGGTTCGAGGTGGTCGCGGTTGGGTTGGCGCTCGGCTGGTGTTCACGGGCGGCGCATGAACGAGCGACGGCGAGGATGCAATGGGCGGTGGAGGCAGGGCGTCGGTTCGGGAGAGGAAAAAGGGAGAAAGGAGGGAGAAAAGGGGAGCTTGCTCCATGCCGCTTCGGGAAAAAAAGGCGAAGGAGGTAGAGGGGGCGAGACCGAGCGCTGGCTCTCGCCCTTGGACGCATGCGCGCAGGGCAGCGGGGCCGGGCGGCAGCGCGGGCACGGGCGGCGTCGGGGCTAACGCGGCGGTGACCGAGCGGCGAGCGCGCGCGCGGGAAACCGACAGGCGAATTCAAACGGCGGCGGCGGAAATCGGCGCCGGGGAGAGAAGGAGTTCGACGAGTACGAGAGATGGAGAGAGAGAGAGGAAGGAGACGAGAGAGGCGCTGCCTCTCTTGCTCGGCACGTGCAGCGCACGTGCGGGGAGGAGGAGGAGCGGCCGAGAGGAGAAGATGGGCCGGAAAAGGGAAAAACGGCCCAACGACCAAGAGGGAGGTGAATAGACTTTTTCGAGGGAATTTCTTTAAGGAATTTGAGGAGCATTTGACGTTGGATTTGAATTCAAATTGGATATTTGAACTCAACAAAATATGGAGAAGCCAAGGAGGGGATTCAAAGAGCGAATTCGATACTTTCGGAAATGGGAAAGAATTTCGATGAGGCGTGATTTTCGATGTCGATGGGTGGTTGAAGTTCAAAGTGAGAATTGATATTTTAGGGATATATTTGTATTTGGCAGCTCAAGGATTAGTTGAGAGGGAATCAAAAGGAGATATCAATGTTCGGGGGTGAAACAAAGGAGGTGGCGGTAGAATGCGATAGATAGATAGATAAAGCGAGGGAGACGAGGAGAGGGGGTCGCTTGGATGTTAGAGCTAGCTTAAGGAGGGAATTTGATCGGAGAGGTTTTAGGGTTGGAGTCTGGTTTTGGATTTCGGAAATAGGCGATATCTGTGGTTAGGGTTTCTGGAGTGAAATCCGAATAGAAGGATTCGAACTTCGAGATTATTTTGGAACGGAAATTTTGAGGAGGTGATCTTTGATATCAGGGTATTGAGACAAGGGAGAGATTTTAAATTGAGATCTATGGCACAACTTAGACTCAACACTCAAAGAACGAAATTTTCGCAATTAGGATTATCAGTAAATTAGCTTTTAACGTCTCGCGAAAAGCGGGGCGTTACAGATAACGAGGTGGGTCTCCATCTCTTAGCCTCATGCGTATTGAAAGGAGGTGATGTTCTCATCAGCCATGAAGGCTTCGGTGATGGGTTGACCATGCTTTGGGTGGGACAACCAACGTGAAATCCTTCTTTTCTGACGATATCACACAAGTAGCATGTATACGTTGGGCCACCAATATGTGCCTCAGCCTGTCTACCAACCGGTCATCTTGACTCACTACTACACGCCGCATCCCTTATTTTATCTTAGACAAGCTAAAGAAACATCTATGTAAAAATATTTGGGTGATGTTCGGTTTGGTTAAGGCCCGTCTGCAAAAATCAATTTTCGTAAATAGCCTATTTTCGCTTAAGAGGTCCCGCTACAAAAATGGATTTTCACAAGCAAGAGTTTCTCTCCTCCGTGTGCAGTTCGGCAACAACCCCTCGTCCACTCTTTATTTCTCTCCGCGCGTCTGGCCTCCCCACCTCCCCTTTCTCTCTCCTCTCCCCTTTTCTCTCCTCTCTTCTCTTCTCATTTCCCACTCATCTCCCCTACTTCCCCCCTCCCCTCTCTCCCTCCCACTTCGGTCTAGCCTCAGGCTCAGGCTAGGCGGTTGCGACGACGAGCAGTGGACTGGACGACGGGAGCAGCAGTGGCGGCCTCGGACTAGGCGGATCCACCGCTGGACTTACGGGGACAGCAGATCCACCCATTTCAGAAACGGCAAGTGGCGGTGGCCTCAGACCAAGTGGATCTACCACCGATGCCACGGGAGCGGCAGATCCGCTCAGTCCGCCTGGGGACAGCATGAGCGGTGATGGCGGTGGCTGGCATCAAGTGGCGGGAGCGACGTTGGTGATGGTGGCTTTGGCTGTAGCGATGGCGGTAGCAGCGGCGACAATAACGGCTTTAGTAGTGAACTAAGGAAAACAATATAACATGGAATTAGTACCAAAAAAAACATGGAATTAATAGGACCAAACATCCTAAAACCATGTCAAGATCTGCCAACTACCAAGGCGGAACGTAGATGTTCAAATAGAAATAATCAAATAATTGAGCTCCAAGTCGATACTCAATATTTGCTCCAGTCTAGTATGTTTGTAAGCACATCGCAGCAAATTATCGATGCAGCCATATAGATACAAGTTACCGTGCCGGCAGGGTCGGTGTAAACCTGTAAACAAAGACGCAGCTGTCCATAGTGCCTGTAGGCTGCAGCCAAACTTGCTTAAACGGATATCCACGGAGAAATTACGGCCGCATGCCTCGATCGAAATGCGATCAGCGATCAGCGTGTGCCGAGAAGTGATCTTTGCTCGGTCAAGTAAAAATCATATTAGTCCCGATTTAAGTAGAAACGGGAAGTAAAAACATCTTTAGTCCCGATTCGAACGGAAAGTAAAAATATTTTTAGTCCCGGTTTTAAAGCCATAGGTATTTTTTTATCTTTAGTCTTTGTTAGTAACACCGACCGAAACTAAAGATTGATTAGTAACACCAACCAGAAGTAAAGATAGATCTTTAATCCCAATTGATGATACCAACCGGAAATAAATATTTCTATTCCCGCGTCATCCCCATCTCTCGCGCTCTCTCTCTTCCTTATCTCCTCGTTGCGCGCGCTCAGCCTCCATACTTATCTTCTTTCTACACTCTTCCTCCACTCCTCCCTCCACTCCTCTCGTCCACTCTCCTTCATAGATCCCTCTTCCCCTCAACGTTGTCGGCACAGGCAGCAGCAGATGGCCGGGGGCGCGCGGGAGGCGAGGAGGGGGCGGTGGGCGGCGGCGCGCCCGGATGCGCACGGGCAGCGGGCGCGTCGGAGGGAGGCGCGGGCGGCGGCGCGCCCGGATGCGCACGGGCAGCGGGCGCACCGGAGGGAGGCAGCCGACGGCGGCGCACACGGAGAGGAGGTGGCAGGTGGCGGGCAAGCCGGAGGGGATCGATGACTTTGTGATGATTTTGTGTTGATTTTGGGGTTGATTTTGTGATGTAAATTTGTGCATGATTTTTAGATGTTTCTGTGAATGATTTTTAGATGTTTTTGTGAATTTATTGATGATTTTGTGATGTTTCTGTCAAGTTGCGGATGATTTTGTGATGTCAATTCATGGATGAATTTGTGATGTCAATTCATGGATCTTTAGTTCCGGTTATTTTGGACATCTTTAGTTTCAGATTCGGGGTTCCAGTTAGCAACCGAAGAATAAAGGGGTTGCAAACCGGAACTAAAGTCCACTTCTCCAGTAGTGTGCCCGAGCTAGCTAAAAAACTCTGTATATAAACACACCAAGACGAGGGAGGAGGGTGGCCGGGAAAAATGGACAAGACGGTGGCCATCGTGTCGGCGATCGTCGGGTCCCTGGGGGTGCTGAGCGCCATCCTGGGGTTCTCCGCCGAGGGCACAAAGATCACTGTGAGCATACTGCGCTACGATGCATGCATGTTCTTTAGATATCTCCGTTCTCTGATATACACGTGATGACTGATGAGCGTAATTAGTGATTAGTGACTCCAGTGAGCATGCGTGACAAACGGGGAATGATTTGTTGCAGATTTCGGACGTATTGCTGATCGGCGACGAGTGCCTGTACCCACAGAACCCGTCGTTCGCGCTGGGGATCTGCGCGGTCATCTTCCTTCTGATGGCGCAGATCACCGTGACGGCCGTCGGCGGCTGCTGCGGCTGCTGCAAGTCCCGCGCCATCCCGTCCGAGACCAAGCGGATCGTCGGCATCGTCTGCGCCGTCGTCTCATGGTACGTGATGCCACCGGCCGCCGATCCCACAAGCCGGCCACCGTGTCACCGTCGTTTGGTTATATCGATCACCTCGTGCGTACGCAGCTGATCGCGTGGGGCCGTACGTGTACGTGCAGGATAGCGGCGGGGGTCGCGTAGGTGCTGTTCGTGGTGGGCGCGGCGTGGAACGCCAACGTGGCGAGGAACACGGCGCCGGTGTGCTACGTCCTCAAGGACGGCATCTTCGCGGGCGCGGCCGTGCTGGCCCTCGCCGCCACGGCGCTCGGGATCGCCTCCTACGTCACGCTCCGCGGGCAACGCAACGAGGCAGTACGGACGCCAAAGCCGGGAGAGCAGCAGCCGGCGCCGGCGGCCGGGATCGCGATGGGCCACCCGGCCGCCCAGTCGTTGTCTCCTCCTGCTTCTGCCCCGCCACCGCCAGCACAGCAAGGAGGGGACGGACGAGCACCGACGAGCCCGCAGCCGCAGGTCGCTGCCGCTTCTCCTGCTCCTGCTCAACAAGTCGGATCACACGCGCCGGATCAGCCGTTGCCTCCTCATCCTCCTCCAGGGGATGCTCAGGTGTAGCACTGTAAGTCAGTACGTGACAGTGAACCTATGCGTGATATACTTAAATAGTTAGATTCATGCAGTAACTATATATGCCCGGTTGCTGACTTGCTGTAAAGAGTCTCTCATGTAAAATACACGTATATGTATATATTCCAAATAGCATCTCACTTCATGAATGGTTGGGAAATCATTCTAAACTCTTGAGAAAATATCATCGGTATTTGTATGTCACTTAAACGTTTATGAAAAAAGTTTTAAAAAAAATTAACCCAATAGATTAATATGTGATATATCACTTTACAAACGTGAAGAATTTAACTGTGAATACATCTTAACTAGCTATAGTTTTTTCTTTATTACAACTTACAAAGGATAAAATTTTAGCTTGTATGTTTGTGAAAGGATATATTGATTTTTTTAATTTTTTTATAAGTATGTGAGTGACATGTAAAGGGATGTTCTTCGAGAGTTTAATTAAAATCCAATCGCTGTATGGTTTTCGTTTGGGGTTATGTTACAGAAGATCACGTGAGTCAACCGTGATCACACTATATATCAACAAACAGAAGGCCATCATTAACAGTTCAAAAACGGCATCGTACGTACGTTGCCGGTTTTTTAACCAACAGTAGGCTGGCGGCCATGATGCTCAACTACAATCACTGACACCTATTTTCAGAAAAAAAGAAAGTCAAAATGATTTATATTGATGACCAATTCATATGTTTACACACATTTGCAACATTTGCAAGTAAATCGTATGCCAAATCAACTTTGCAAGAAAAATAGAAGGAAAAACCATGAGGGATCACAGCCGAATTGATTATCACAAATTTAAGAACATTCAAGAACAAATTAAATTAAAGAACAAGTCGTACCATGCCTACAGATCCACTCATCATCCAGGCACCTGAGGCAATCGTGGCTATATGTGTCCATAGGGCTCGAGGCCCATGCCGCCAGATCCAACAGTAGTTGCTCAGTAGTTGCTCCGGTCGAGGGCGTCGTTGTTGTCAGGATCCCGCTCACCGTTGCCATCGCTCGCGGCTCTCAACCTCCCGTGCCTCCATGAGACGAGTGAGGATCCTCTGCAGTATTACTGCTCACTGACATATGAGCTCCACAGACTCTCGGGCCCACATGTCAGTGAACAGTACTGCATACAAGATATATCAAGTGGCACTCATGTCCCTCGTCTCTAATCAGCCGGATCAACCGCACGCATAAAGCCATTAAATCCTGAAAAATTTGTGTGTTACTGATACTCTTGTAACCACTAGACTACAGGCCCTTTCGCTCTTATTGAGTTTTGGCCGGACGATAAATCTAATTTCGTCTCACATTTTGTTTGTGAAGACTCTTTAGTTGAATAATATAATCCCTTTTCCTCAAAAAAAAATTATGAGCAGTATTATGCCGGTTCAAATTTGGTACTAAGTGAACAGGCAGTGATAGAATATAACAGATCTCCGAAGCACCGACCTTTTTTTCTTAAACAGATCGTTTAACCATTAGAGATGACCATTTTGTTCTTTGTGTTCATTATGCAAAGCGTCTCTCTGATCAGGCACTAATTGACTGACTTCCCCAGATGATTGTCGAGGAAGCCGCCGGCTAATCAGGACGCTCTGCAACTGCAAACATTCGGACCCCTTTTTAGCACTCGGTAGACGTTCACCTATCTTTTACACGTTAAATATATGGTTATAAAATACATTTTTAAAAAATTAACAAGATAGATTAGTAGTATGTAATATATCACTCCACAAACATGCAAGTTTAAATTCAACTTTTACAAATTGTAAAAAAAAACAAATTGTCTGTAAATATATGTACTAATTAAAGTTTAATTTATTGTTTTTATTATAACTTATAGAAATTTAAATTTAAGTTTAAGTATTTGTACAGTGATATATTATGTATTAATCTATCTTATTACTTTTTTAAAAAAAATTATAACCATTTAGTTACGTGGAAGAAACGGACGGACGGGCAAGATCAGAATCCATCCTCGCCTATATACAGCCTCAGAGTTGACGGATGCACGTCTTGAGTTTCGAGCTGACTTTGACTCAACGGCAGGCGATGCTCTAGCTACCTGCACATTCCAAGTTTCCAACTGATGTTCTTTGTGGTCAGTTTCTTCAAGAACATGGGCAGGAATTGCGGGGAATACTTTTAAACTGATAAACTATATCACTATATTATCCAAGCAATCAGATCATGATTAACCAGTAGTTGTCACCTCGTCAGTGTCAACTCAAGTTGGTATAAGATAAACACTATGCTGTTCAGTTCTAGCAGTTATTTATGTTATCAGGCTTGTCCCCAGTTTGCTTCTTTTTTTTTTGTCCAAAGAAATAGTTCATGCATTTATATCTGCGTGTCTTTTTCAGCTCATAATGTTTATGTTTGTCCTAGGTTAATTAGGAGAACTCGAGCGATCATCGCGCCGGCAGATGCCAGATGGCAGCGTTAACGAGCTGGCTAGCTAGCATTCAGAATGCTACTAGCTGTCTCATGAATCTTGTGTTTTCTAGGGTCAACGCAATCATCGAAACAGACCAACTGCACGTCTGCACAGGTAGTAAGCTAGCACAAATTCAGAATAAAATGATCAAGGAAATAATAGCTTCAGCACCACACGCTCAGTATAAATACTGTATATGGCAGCATCGCTTCTCATCTCAGAACAAAGCTAGAGGCTAGAGAGACGACGACACGACAGGGAGAGACGTCTATAGGCATTTCACAGCATTTGAAGAGAGATGGAGACGGGAGTGTTCGTCGTGTCCGCCGTGGTAGGATTGTTCGCGGTGGCGAGCGCCGTCCTGGGGTTCATCGCCGAGGAGAAAAAGCTCACCGTAAGCACAGCGATTTCTATGCTATACTGTCACATCTATCTATCTATCTCCGCTGCACTAGTGTTACGAATTCTGTTATCTGTGGATGAGCAATTTTTTCCGTTGTTGCAGCCCGAAGACATCGACGTGTCGAGCGGCGAGTGCGAGTACCCGGCGAACGCCGCCTTCGTGCTGGGGATATGCGCGGTGCTCCTGCTGGCGGTGGCACAGATCATCGTCTCCTCCGTCGCCGGCTGCTGCGGATGCTGCAGGCCTCGTGCCGGCGCTTCCGAGTCCAGGCGTGTCACCGGCATCGTCTGCTCTGTCTTCTCATGGTGAGTTCCGCGAGTTCGTACTAGCACCTCTCTCTCGCCAACAACAGTGTGTACCTTCGGGTCTCTTTGTCAATCGACAGTTCAATGTCGAGGCGCATGCAAATCTGATCTTCCCCCACAAAATATTCGTGTACAGGATCGCGGCGATCGTCGCCGGTGTGTCCTTCGTGCAAGGCGCGGCGTGGAACGCGCCGGTGACGCGCGACACGGCGCCGCTGTGCTACTACCTCAAGGACGGCGTCTTCAGGCGGGCGGCCGTGCTGAGCCTCGTCGCCGCCGTGTTCGGGATCAAGTCGTACATCATGCTTCGCGCCGCCGCGGCGGTCGAGCCTAAGACCGACGGCCAGCAGCCGCAGCAGCAGCAGCAGCTGGCCCCCGCCGCGGCGGTCACGACGGGATACCCGCCGCAATACGCTTATCCGCCGCAAGGATATGCGCCTAACCAGCAGTTCCCCCCTCCTGCTGCTGCCGCCGCCGCCGCTCAAGTATATGGGCAAGGGCCGAGCATGCAGTACCCTTCTACCAAAGCTTATTGCGAAGTGTAAAAGCGTCCGTGGCCCCGCCCAGGTTTTGCAATGCCGAGGTCCATCTCTTGATTTGGTCGTCTGTGTCCGGTTCCGTGGTAAAAAATGTGTGACCGTTTTGTAGTTTTAATTGATTTTTTTCCTACTACCAAGTACCAACGTGTAAATCTGTTGTTGTTGTTCTTCAGTAAGAATACCGCTAGTACAATCCATGTAGAGAGTAGTTTGCAAATGTAATATAAAACATGTTACTTACTCCGTGTTGTCGAGGAGTGATCCTCTCTAGCAGGAGATCGTGGGATCCCCTTTCGTGAGTTCGGCCAGGGGAAAAGGCCCGCCTCTGTAAATCACGTATCCGCCCCCAAGGCTATTAGCTAATGTATACACAACAAGATTATACAGGTTCGGGCCGCTATGAAGCGTAATACTCTACTCCTGTGTATGGGATTTAGACTGAGGGTTACAAAGATCCCTAAGCTCCAGAGAGCGCTCTTGTTTCCCTTCTCCTAGAGCTCAGGGTTTCTGAGAGTCGTCGACTTTCTCGGTGGGCAAGATCCTCCTTTTATACCTCAAGGGGATACCACATGCACCGCCTCTACCGACTCTTCTCTCGGGTGGGGACCCACCCTACCTTGACCAGATCTCGACCCGTGCCTTCACCTGGAAGCTAAGCCACAGTTTGTCCATGAGTGGGGCCCAGCGCCGTCCCTTGCCTGACACGGGGGACAGCCCTGTCATTCTCCCATTAATGGGTGAAGACTTGTGGTGGCCGCCCTCTCGTGGAGAGGACTCCGAATGACCCCTCCGTTGGGACGGGTCATACCTACCTCCACCTCGCCGGAGGCAGATGCGACGTGGGGGCACGGCCGTCCGTCCAGTCAGATGTGACCGGCGACAGGCCGGTCACATATCGGTCATTCCTGACCGTCGCGCGATAGTCGGGCACGCCGCACGTCTGCCTCTACTGTATTGAATGCGGCAGGGGGCAGTTGGGGCGCTGCGCGTATTAAAGGTGGTTCAGCCTGGGCCCCCTCCCCGCTTGCTCCCCCCGCCAGATGGCGGCTGGGCGAGGGCCTCGGGGCAAAGCGGTGCGAGGGCCCGAAGGGCATAACGTGGCACCCCGAGGCCCCCTGGCCGCTCCTACGATCCGCGGGTTGCGGGGGTAGGGCCAGGCTGTAGGGTCACGCGGCAGGATGGGAAGGTAAATTTCCCTCACTTCGCATACCCCCGGGCCCATATTTCACACCCCAAAACATAAACCGCACTGATGATGGGGGCGCTTAAGGCACGAAAATCAGGGGGTCGGTTGGACCACACCTCGATTCCCTCGCCCGCCACGCATGCGGCGGTACTGATGGCGGACCGCCTAGATTGCGCACGTGAACGTCGCACGCCCTACGCCGAGCGTGCCGCTGACAGGCGCACTAAATGCGGGGCACGGGTTCAGCGAGCGACGTGATGAGTGGTCGCGGGAAACGATGAGGCAACTGCAGGCGCAAGAATCGTGGGGGCAACCGTGAGGGCGCGAAACGAGGAGGCGAGCGCGCGCGAGGTAGGGATAAAAGGATACAGAGGCGGGGACTTCGCCTCCTTTCTTTCGCCGATTGCTCACCCGCACACTCGCTCCCTAAGCCCTAACACTCTCGCCACTCCACGCTACTCCGCACACCAAGCCCCTCGTCGTTTCACCGCCGGTCATCATGGCCCAAGATGCTGGCGACGCTGTGCTTCGGGCATCGCGCATCACGGCGGATAGGCACCTTAGTCTCCCCCGCAAGATCATGCCGGAAGGCGCCGCCGTGAGGGCAGGGGAGTCGCGGCCGTGGCCGCGGTACCCGGAGCAATCCGTGCACCTCCTGTCCTTCGCCATGGCGGGGTTGATCCCGTCATTCTCCAGGTTCTTCCATGAGGTTTTGGATTTCTACGAGATCCATGCCTTGCATCTCGCACCCAACGCCGTGATGACGCTGGCCATCTTCGCGCATCTGTGCGAGATGTTCGTCGGGGTGCGGCTGACGATGCGGCTGTTCCAGTCCTTTTTCGTCCCGCAGTTGCTGCAAGGTGCAGTGGTGGGAGGATGCTACTTCTAGCCCCAGCCAGGCACGGCGGGGCAATACATCAAGAGTCATCTCCGCAAGAAGTGGGAGGACTGGAAGAAGGACTGGTTCTACACCGCGCTGCCGGACCACCTGCGACTTCGGCTCCCCGCCGGCCCCCCCGAACGATCCGCCGCATGGCTGGCGGTTTCGGAACTGGGCGAGGAGTACGACGCAGTGCGGGACCGCCTCAGGGGCCTGCGAAGCCAGGGCCTCACAGGGGCGATGGTCTTCGGTGATTACTTCCGCCGCCACATCGCACCTCTCCAAGAGCGGTCCCACGACGCGTGGGAGTACACTGGACCCAATGATCCCATGCGCACCCATGTGGGCGAGTGCTGGGACTGGGCAAGGAGGACGCGAAGACGGTGATTCCGCGGGTGCTGGGTCTAGACACCGCCAAGCAAACTCTGATTCCAGACGGGATCCTTCCCCTCTGCAGCGACCGCGACCGGGAGAGTATCCTGGCTGTGATGTCGGCCGTCAGCGCCGCAGGGGTCGGTCCCGCCGGTGGCAGCGCCGTCGGCGCGGGTAGCAGCGGCGCGATCGCAGGCGGGAGTCGGACCAGCGGCTCCGGCGGGGGTGGCCGCTCTAGGGCACCCGGCCCGAGCCGCGGGCCCGGGGGAGATTCGGCCAGCGACCCGAAAGGGAAGCGGAAAATGTCCGAATCTCGACAGCCCTTTCCTCCGCGCGGAGGGGGCGCCGAGCGCGTGGCGGACCGACCGCCGGCGGGCCACAAGCGCCCCGTCGCGCCTGAAGTTGGACGGAAGAAGAAGCAGCTCCGGAAGATAGGTCAGACGGAGCCGTGCCGGGGGAGCTTCATCGAGCCCCCGAAGTGGACCTTCAACCACCCTCCCCGCAGATACGACTGCCGGCATCCGCTTCGGTGCTCTTTACTCATCTCGACCTCTTGTTCCTTCCTCTTCTTTTTCTTTGTTAATGCGATCAGGGTTCTTCTATAGCGAGATTCCTTCCCAGGGGGTCTCGTCGTCCGACCCTTTGCAGGGGTCAAAGTCCGAGCGACCGGAGCGGCCCGGGCTCAGCCGATCCAGCGCTGCGGGGCCTTCGCCGCCTTCCGGCGGGGCCCACAGGCCGCACGCTGGGTCTGGCCCCGGGTCCACCACAGCCGGAACACGACCTGCCGCGAGCGACAGCGGCGGTGGCATCCCTCCCGGGAGCGACTCCGAGGCCCAGACCCGCGTGGAGCGCCACCCGGGAGCGGGGGCCGAGGGGGGTCGTTGCCCGGAAGCCGAGGCTGGAGGCGGCCCTGAGCCCGAGGCCGAGGCCGAAACTGGGGGCGGGACCGAGCCCGAGGCCGAGGCCGAGTCTGCCCGAGGGCCCAAAACGGGGGGCGAGATGGACAGCCGCTCCCCCCTGCATTTGGGGCGCCCTCAGGGCTGGCCGCGCGGGAGTGGGGTTGAGAGCAGCCCCCAGTCTCGCGGGGGATCCAACAGCACTCCGTCGTCCCGAGGGCAGACCGCAACTTTCTCTTCTGCGACTCCGGCAAGTATGGAGCCGCTCCTGCAGGTGCTCGCCGCAGCCGATTCCACCGTCCGGGAAGGGCTCAACGCCCAAGTTCAAACCCTGGCGGAGGAGCGGGCGGCCCTAGAGGCAAAGTGGGCATAGCTTGCAGCGGACCGCGCGCGGGTTGACGAGGGGCGCCGCGCCGTGGACGACATGGTGGAGGTGGGGCGCAAAATACGCCAAGCCCAACTGGCAGAGATCCAGGCGCATGAGGAGACGCTGGACTCTGTCATGCGGGAGACGGAGGAAGAGCGGCAGGCGGCACTGATCGCCTCAAGCGTCCTGGATGAGGCGCTGGGCGACATCCGCTTGCAGTACGAGGCCCATGCGAGGACCTGGCGAAGAGGGTCGAAAACGCCCGCAGCGTCCTTGAAGCGGCTGCTGCCCAAGAGCGGCGGGCATCGGAGGCTAACGCCTCGCTGCGGGCTCGGACGACGGCGCTCGAGGCCGAACGCAAGGCCTTGGACGAGCGCGCCCGCTCCGCGCAGGAGTTTGAGGCCACGATTCGTCGGCGAATCGAGGTCCTCGACCGGAACCAGCGCGAGCAGGACGCGCGCAGCCGGGAGCAGGCGCTGCGAGCCCAGGAGTTAGAGGGGCGGGCTCAGGCGCTGGAGGAGCGAGCGCGTTTGCTAGACCAGCGGGAGTCCACCTTGGCTGCCCACGAGAGAACGGCGGCGGAGGCGGAGGCGGAGGCCTCCTTCGTCTTCGCGAGGAGGCCGCAGCCGAGCGTGACCGGACCACCCTCGCTACGAAGGCTTCGGCGTCCCATCGCACGGAGGAGCTATGGCCGAGCGCGAGGCCGAGGTGAACCGCCGTGAGGTGGCGGTGCGCCAGCTAAGCGAGCGACTCACGAAACGCGAGGAGGCCGTCGCTGGGCGTGAGGCTGGGCGTCTGGAGAGCGCTTGTGCCGAGCGCGCGGCGATGGCGGCGAGGGCTTTTGAGCTAGAGGCCCGAGAGAAGGACCTGGCGGCGGGCGGCCAGCCCGGCGGCGCGGAGTTGGTGAGCCAGCTTACCGCGGCTCAGAGCACTCTTGCCGACCTAGGGCGCCTGGTGCAAGATCAGGATGGGGAGATTGCGGCCCTCCGCCTTACCAACAAGATCGAACCCGGGAAACTCTCCGATGCCGTCGATCGGCTGGAGCGCGTAGGACGCCGAGTGGGCATCTCCGTACGCCGGGATAGGAAGCTCCCGCCCACACAACCGGCACTCGAGCTCCGACTGGACGGGCTGGCGGCGGATCTGGAGAGGCTGGAGGAGTAGGTCGGCGAGACCGTGAAATCGTCTCTAATTTCGAGGGGTCGGCCCCTCGGTTCACCTTCGGGCTTGCCTCGGACGAGGAGAGCAGGAGCGAAGATGGTGGTGACGACATCGGCGGCGAGGACTGGGACGACGTGGTCAGCGGCGCCGGCCTCGGGGGCCCGGGCACTCTGTGATTATCCCCACTTTTAATTTCCTTTTGTTATGTGCCTGCAGTGGACACTTCTTATCTTTAGGCCATCGTGTCATCTTGTCTGTAAATAAAGCTTCCCCTTCGCACTTTCTACCCTTTTACTTTCTCCATTGAATGCCTACGGCAATGAAAGAAGAAAAACAAGAGCAAAAATATTCAATTAACTTCCCTGTGACCGAATTGCCGTTTTTAACCCATCCCCCCCCTCGGGCTCGTTCCTGTGAAAAGGTAAATCCGCGCTCGGCCTGTGGTACCTAAGTGATGAGGGGCAAGACCGCCGCCCCGAGAGAGCCGCCCAGCGGGTCTGGCCAGACCGAGACTACGACGACCGGGGGTCGGGGACGGCCGTGCGTAGGCCCTTCCGAGCCCCTGGGGTTTGCCGGAGCCCAGGGCGCGGCCCGCGTTTAGGCTCCCTTTCGGCGGTTTTCAGGTCGCCCAACGCCACTTAGGGTTCGGTGTAAGTGCGAATCGTCCTTTGAACCAGGACGAACCAGAGGAAAGAGTAAGAAAAAAGGCGCGTAACGGCCTCCACTTTAGGTGGAAAAAATTTATTGCTTGGAAAGGAAAAAAGATACAAAGTAATTCACAGTGGTAGCCCCCGGCCAAGCCCGCACAAGCCGAAGGGTTGTGCGGGGGTTGGCCCAAGCTCCCGGAAAGCAAAAAAAATCGCGACGCTATGGATAGAAGCGGCGGAGGTGTTCAATATTCCAGGGATTAGGCAACTCCGTGCCGTCCTCCGTGGTTAGCCGAACAGAGCCTGGCCGGGGAATGCCAATCACTTTGTATGGCCCTTCCCACATTGGTGAGAGCTTGCTTAGCCCCAAGCGCGACTGCACGCGGCGTAGGACGAGGTCGCCAACTTGTAGTGATCGGGCCCGGACGTGGCGCTAATGATAGCGCCGCAGGCTTTGTTGATAACGCGCCGCTCGCAGGGCCGCGCGCCTCCTCCGCTCTTCCAAGTAGTCAAGATCGTCGCGGCAGAGATCATCCTGGGTGGCCTCATTGTACGGCGCGACACGAGGTGAACCCAGGGAAAGCTCCGAAGGTAGGACCGCCTCGGTGCCATACACTAGGAAAAATGGGGTTTCTCCTGTGGCGCGACTTGGAGTGGTCCAGTTTGCCCACAGCATAGCGGGCAACTCTTCAAGCCACGAATCCTCGTGCTTCTTCAGGACGTTGTACGTCTTAATCTTGAGACCCTTGAGGATTTCTGCGTTGGCTCGCTCGACTTGGCCATTGCTCTTGGGGTGGGCGGGCGAGGCGAAGCATAGCTTGATACCCATGTCGTCGCAATAGTCGCCGAACAGCTCACTGGTGAACTGGGTGCCATCATCCGTAATGATACGGTTGGGCACCCCGAATCGGGACGTGATGCCCCTGATGAACTTGAGGGCGGAATGCTTATCGATTTTGATGACCGGGTAAGCCTCGGGCCACTTGGTGAACTTGTCGATGGCGACATACAAGTGCTGATACCCGCCTTGAGCCGCTGTGAACGGTCCAAGGATGTCTAGCCCCCAGACTGCGAAAGGCCAAGAGAGTGGGATGACCTGTAAGGCTTCGGCCGGCTGGTGGGTTTGCTTGGCGTGGAACTGGCACGCCTTGCATCGCCGGACCCATTCCTGGGCGTCTTGCAACGCGGTCGGCCAGTAAAAACCTTGTCGGAAGGCTTTACTGACTAATGTGCGTGAGGCCGAATGTGCCCCACACTCACCCTCATGAGCGTCGGCAATGAGCTCGACGCCCTGTTCCCGAGAAATACACTTCAAGAGTATCCCGTTGGCGGCCCGTCGGTAGAGGGTCCCTTCTACGAGCACGTACCGCTTAGAGATACGCGCAAGCTTCTCAGCTTCTGCACGATCCTCACGAAGAGTATTATTATCGAGATACGCCCGGATGTAAGTCATCCAGGCGACGTGACGAGGGGGGTCGGGGTCGACCCCCTCGGGCCCCGAGGCCCGCGGGTTGTCGGGGCTCGGGGCGGAGGTCGTGGCGCCGGGGTCCCTCGGGAGGGTCCAATTGTGCCGACGGCTGCGCGAGCCTTTCCTCGAAGGTCCCCGGAGGGAGTGGGGCTCGCGCCGACGCGTTACGCGACAACTCATCAGCGATTGCGTTGTCGCGTCGGGGCACGTGCTAGAGCTCGAGTCCGTCGAAGTGGCGTTCCATACGTCGCACTTCATGTACGTATGCATCCATTTGCAGGTCGGTGCACTGGTACTCCTTGAAGACCTGATTCACAACCAACTAGGAATCGCCTAAGACTAGGAGGCGGCGGATGCCCATTCCGGCCGCCGCCCTCAACCCTGTGAGGAGTCCTTCGTATTCCGCCATATTGTTCGTGGCTCGGAAATCGAGCCAAACGACGTACTTGAGGACATCCCCGGTTGGCAAAGTTAGCGCGAGTCCGGCCCCCGCACCATGAAGGTTGAGAGGGCCGTCGAAGTGCATAACCCAGTGCCCGGCGCGAATGCGAATGTCGGCGCTCCGGGGAGGAAGGGAAGATCGAATGGAAGAGAGTCATCCTCCGGCGTCCATTCTGTGATGAAGTCAGGCAGAACCTAGCTCTTGATCGCGTGCCGCGGTTCGAAGTGCAGGTCGAACTCAGCAAGCTCGATGGCCCACTTCACGACCCAACCAGTGCTCTCTCGGTTGTGCAAGATTTGGCGAAGAGGGTAAGACGTTACGATGGAAACCCGATGCGCTTGGAAGTAATGGCGCAATTTCCTTGCGGCCATTAAGACCGCGTAAAGCATCTTCTGTGCCTATGGGTATCGGGTTTTCGCGTCTCAGAGTGCCTCACTGACAAAGTAGATGGGCCGCTGCACCTTTCGGTGGGGCCGGTCCTTGATGTCAGGGGCAACTGGCCCGGGGAGCCCGAGCTCAGGGGCCCCGGGGGAATCCCGAACTATCTCGGGATGACAGGCCTCGGGGGCACCTGTCAGAGCCTCTCTCCCTCCCACGGGGGCCTCGAGGGCTTCCCGGGGGTCGAGGGCTCCGGGCGTCGGGCCGTCCAGGAACGAGGGGCCATCACCAGTCAAAGGGGCCCCTGGTCCCTTCACATAGCCGAGTTCACGATGCGGGTCACCCTCATCGCGTTCAACTACAAGGGCGGCACTCACCGCGTGGGGGGTCGCAACCAAGTAGAGCAGCAGCGGCTCCTCTGACCCTAGGGCTACTAGGATGGGGGGAAGGTGAGGTAAGCTTTCAGCTGATTGAGAGCTTGCTCTGCTTCCTCCGTCCACACAAACGGCCTGGGGCGCTTGAGGAGTTTGAATAGGGGCAGCGCCCTCTCTCCCAGCCTCGATATGAATTGACTTAGGGCGGCCATGCATACAGTGACGCACTGCACATCCCTAAGTTTGCTGGGGGGGCGCATCCTCTCTATCGCGCGTATTTTCTCGGGATTAGCTTCTATGCCTCGGGAGGAGACTAGAAAACCAAGGAGTTTGCCCGCCGGCACACCGAACACACACTTGTCGGGGTTGAGTTTCATGCGCGTGGACCTAAGACTATCAAAATTCTCGGCCAAATCCTGCAACAATGTGTCCTGGTGGCGCGTCTTTACCACCAGATCATCAACATACGCCTCTATATTGCGCTCTATCTGATTACTCAAAGTAATACGAGTCATACGCTGAAAAGTAGGGCCTGCATTCTTTAAACCAAAAGGCATAGTTGTATAACAAAAGGTGCCTACAGGAGTGATGAAAGCAGTTTTTTCCTCATCTTCCCTAGCCAAGCGGATCTGGTGATACCCAGAGTAGGCATCTAGAAAACACAAAAGGTCGCACCCCGCAGTGGAGTCGACTATCAGATCTATGCGTGGTAAAGGGAAGGGATCCTTAGGGCATGCCTTGTTTAGGTCCGTGTAGTCGATGCACATCCGGAGCTTGCCGTTGGCCTTCGGGACGACCACCGGGTTTACCAGCCACACCGGATGGATCACCTCGCGGATGAAGCCAGCCTCTAGGAGCCGCGCCACCTCCTCTCAGATGAAGGCTTGCCACTCCGGGGCTTGACGCCGCACTTTTTGCCGGACGGGCCGCGCGTCTGGCCGCACGGCGAGGTGGTGCTCGATCACCTCCCTGGGGACCCCAGGCATGTCCGATGGCTTCCATGCGAAGACGTCGGAGTTTGCCCGCAGGAAGGAGACGAGCATGCTTTTCTATTTGGCGTCCAAGGTCCCGCCAATTTTGGTGATCTTGGACAAATCATCGCCAAGGGGGATCTCCTTGACGGGCACCTCGTTAGCCGAGGTGAGGCGCTTCTTAGAGGCGCGGGACGCGGAGGCCTCCGGGGCTTGCGGCTCCATGGCCACCGCCAGGTTGTCGGCGCGCTGCTCCGTGCAGGCGAGGGCGACCTTGACATCGCCAAAGACGGTGATGGGGCCACTAGGGCCCGACATCTTCATCTGGAGGTAGGCGTAGTGGGTGGCGGCCATGAACTTCACCAACGCAGGCCTGCCCAGGACCGCGTTGTAGGGCAGATTGAGGTCCGCCACGTCGAAGTCGATCCGCTCGGTGCGGAAGTTGGTGGAGTCACCGAAGGTTACCGGGAGCTCAACGTGGCCGAGAGGCCACGTGTGTCCCGGAGTCACGCCGATGATCGGCAGTGATGGCTGGAGCTTCATCCCCGGGGCCTTGAGCACGTCGAAGGCAGCTGGGGAGATGATGCTCAGGCTACCCCCCCTTCGACCAGGACTCGCTTCATCTTGACGTTGTGGATGGTCGGGGTGGTCAGAGCCAACTTCCCACCCCGAGCGAGCACCGTCGGATGGTCGCTCTGATCGAAGGTGAGCTTCACCTCCGACCAACGCGCCCTCTGTGCCGCCTCGTGAGTCGGAACGGTGGCCAGAAGCTCACGCCTCATGGCCTTGAATCCACGACGGGAGGTGTGAGCGCAAGCCCCCCCCCCCCCCCCCCCCCGTCGAGAGTCGCGACAGTTCCCTGAGGTATCTGGAACTCCAGATCCTCGCTGTTATCGCCATCATCGGCGGGGGCCTTCTTCTTAGACTCCTCTTGCCGATCATTGGCGGGGGTCGCGGGGGCTTTGCCCTCCCGTCAACTCTGCCGCTTCTCCTCATCGACTTTCCGAAACTGCTCGGCCAAGTTCTTGACCGAGCGGCAGTCGGCAAAACTATGCCGATAAGTATTGTGTACCGAGCACCTCTTGTCCGCCGATCGACCCTCACCGGAGGGGGCGGTGAAGCTCGGCTTGCCGCCGGTGGCCTTTTCCTTGCGAGGGCCCGTGAGGGCCCATTAGCCGCAAGGACATGGCCCTCGTCATCAGAGCAAGCCGGCTTCCGCTTGCCCCTCCTGTCCCGCCGCTTGGAGCGGGGGGCAGTCTCGGGGGTGGCCGCAGCCGCCGCACCGGTGCTGGGGGAGTTCCAAGCCCACGCCTCCTCCTTCCAAGCCACCTTGTCCGCTAGCTCGAAGAGCTCGCCGGTGGTCTTAGGCTCCTTGGAGGCGATCTTCTCCGGCATGCGGTTGTGCCGCACGTTGTTCCGAAATGCATAAATGACCGCGTGGGCTGGGATGCACAGAATAGTGTTGCGGACCTGGCAGAAGCGCTGTATGTATGAGCGGAGGGACTCGTCATCCTTCCGCTGCACAGCATGTAGGTCTGCCTTCTCCCCCGGACGGGGGTATGTGCCCTGGAAGTTCGTGATGAACTACTGGCACAAGTCCTCCCAGGAGTGGATGGAGTCAGGGGGCTGGGTCATGAGCCAGCTGCGTGCCTGACCCTTAAGAGCCATGGGGAAATAATTCGCCATGACCCGGTCATCCCCTCCCGCCGCCACGATGATCGTGGTATAAATCTGGAGGAACTCGGAGGGATTGATACTGCCATCATATTTCTTCATGAGGTTGGGGCGAAACTTCGGGGGCCACCGGACGTTCCGGAGACTCGCTACGAAGGCCCTGCAACCAGTTTCCCCAGGGGTGGACGTGAGGGGCGGGCCGCCGCGCGAGGAGGAACGCGGCACTCCAGACGAGGAGGCGCCTTCTCCCATGCGGGCAGCGCGGCGCTCGTCTCGGCGACGCTCAATGTTGACTCGAGCATCCTGCTCCCCGTAGAGGCCATCGTGATGCCTCCGACTTCCCGAGGCCCCTGACAACGTTGGGGCCGTAGATCGCCTCGAGGTTGTGGCTGTCCGACGGGCCCTCCTCCTTGATGACGAGGAGAGGGCGGTGGAGGTACGTGACGTACCTGTGGCGGTGGAACGGCCACTCGCAGCCAACTGTCGCTGGGCAGTGGTGACCAAGTTGGCGACATCGTCCAACCATCGTTGGACGGGGGCCTCCGACTCCGTGTCCACCGGAGGGTGCCGCAGGAGGGCTCCCGCCGCCCGAAGCGCGCCTTGGGGCGAGCTGCCGTCGCGATAGATCAGGCGGCGGCGCGCTCTGACGTGCCGTGGCCTCCCCCCGTCCGAAGGCGGGGAGAGGGCCGAGCCACCCGATCGGGCGGGATCCTCCCTCCGCGGGGGGTCGCGGAGGGGCGGAGTCCACGAGCTACGTCGGCAGTGACGCGGGTCGCGACTCCCGCTGGCATCCTCACTCCCGGAAGGAGTACGGGTGTGCACCTCCACCTCTTCCTCCAAAACCTCGACCATGATCGTCGGGGCCGGAGGAAAACTTAGGGCGAAAGGAAACGACTTCCCTTCGAAGCGCGCGAAATCCCCCTACCTGGCGCGCCAGCTGTCGAGGAATGATCCTCTCTAGCAGGAGATCATTGGATCCCCCTTTCGTGAGTTCGGCCAGGGGAAAAGGCCCGCCTCTTGAAATCACGTATCCGCCCCCAAGGCTATTAGCTAATGCGTACACAACAAGATTATACAGGTTCGGGCCACTATGAAGCGTAATACCCTACTCCTGTGTATGGGATTTAGACTGAGAGTTACAAAGGTCCCTAAGCTCCGGAGAGGGCTCTTGCTTCCCTTATCCTAGAGCTCAGGGTTTCTGAGAGTCGTCGTCTTTCTCGGCGGGCAAGGTCCTCCTTTTATACCTCAAGGGGATACCACATGCACCGCCTCTACCTACTCTTCTCTCGGGTGGGGGCCCACCCTACCTTGACCGGATCTCGACCCGTGCCTTCGCCTGGAAGCTAAGCCACAGTTTGTCCTTGAGTGGGGCCCAGCGCCATCCCTTGCCTGACACAGGGGACAGCCCTGTCATTCCTCCATTAATGGGTGAAGACTTGTGGTGGCCGCCCTCTCGTGGGGAGGACTCTGAATGACCCCTCCGATGGGACGGGTCATACCTACCTCCACCCCGCCGGAGGCAGATGCGACGTGGGGGCACAGCCGTCCGTCCAGTCAGATGTGACCGGCGACAGGCCGATCACATATCGGTCATTCCTAACCGTCGCGCGCCAGTCGGGCACGCCGCACGTCTGCCCCTACTGTATTGAATGCGGCAGGGGGCAGTTAGGGCACTGTGCGCATTAAAGGTGGTTCAGCCTGGGCCCCCTCCCCGCTTGCTCCCCCCGCCAGATGGCGGCTGGGCGAGGGCCTCGGGGCAAAGCGGTGCGAGGGCCCGAGGGGCATGACGTGGCACCCCGAGGCCCCCTAGCCGCTCCTGCGATCCGCGGGGTGCGGGGGTAGGGCCAGGCTGTAGGGTCACGCGGCAGGATGGGAAGGTAAATTCCCCTCACTTCGCATACCCCCGGGCCCATATGTCACACCCTAATCCGGCACTGCCGTACAACGGCACCTGATAGGAGCGTGTCGTAGGGAAAACGGCGCGAACCGCTTCCTACGAAACCGCGATCTCAGTACCAGTCCCAGGACATAGCGCTGGTACCCACGGTGACAAATATGAATCATTGCAATCCTTAAAATTAATAGAGGACTTATTTACCTTAACTTAGGTTGTAGCTCAGACAGCCCGAGAATGCAACTGACGACACAGACGAGGCAAACACCAACAACAACAGCAGCAGCGGAACCAACGGCCTAACACCCAACACCACAGGCAACAGCAGGGAACTAGGACAAAACCCTAATCTTTACTTCACTTCAACTTCATCTTCAGAGCTGGCAGAACTATATTTATATAGAGCAAGGGTGAGTACTTACGTACTCAACAGGCCAGGGGAACTTAGGTGGTTAATGCAAGCTTCAAAGATAAGGCTGTTATTTTTCAGTCGGTTTTATTTGCAAGTTTTCAACAATCTAAGTGTGTGCTTTCCACAACCAGAGCGAGACAAGTCTCATCTTGGCCGGGAGGTGAGGAGTAAACAATATTTTATTATCAAGACTTGCACAACTCCCAGAGTTGGCCTCAAAGCTGGTTTTCACAAACCAAACCAATTTTTTTTCAAACTTCCTGATAATAGTGGTCCCCAAACGACCAATTACTTCCAGGGACTCCCGGTCCCGCTGACCCCCGGACAGCTAATTACTTCCCAAGCATTAGGTTTCCCAAACCTTAACACCTTTTCATAAAACACGGTAAAACAAAAAAAACTACACTACGGAATCACCTCACATCCGCCCATGACCGTGGGCACGGCTGTTCGAACAGTTTAATAACCTCTGCAGAGGGGGTACACTTTACCCACATGACGTTACTAACCCGGGTCACCCAGCCCGTGCAGAACAGCCACGTCTGGTGACTTTGAGGCTTTCACGACAAGGCATTTCGAAAGCCGACACAGGGTTGCCATATGCCAACGAGAGAGGTCCCAGACCAACAACAGGTTAGGTCCCAGACCATACTGTGCCAGGAAGCCCGGGGGTTCTCCCCGACACCACCCCGTTGAATCCACATGTCTCTTGGCATCATGGTTCCCCTGATTTAGCTAATTACTCAGCCAGGGGCGTCCCATTACACCCATGTGGTCGCACTGTTGTATGCTCGAATGTAATTCCGAAGGAATCGGTCCTTAAATGCGACCGCACAAGTATTCCACCCAAGAATGGCCTTGTGTCGCGAGTTTCATTTTTAAAACTCATTTTCTTCCACAAGGCACCGACCCAGGCGTCGGGTTTTCCAAAGTTTTTGTAAACCAAGTTTTACCCAAGAAGTTACCTAGATTTTAAGTTTGAAGGCGACTGTCGATACTCGCACAGAGTGCACAAATATCGAGGCGCAACTAGATGGTTACAAGGAAACATGATATAACAATTAACAATGTAAGGATCAGATGCAACAAGTTAGGTAGGCCCACCGGTCTGTCTCGCAGACGGGGCAAAAGAATTAAGTGCAATCCTATCAATGCAGCATAATATTTTGCAAGCAACATAATTAAGTTCAAATATAGGCTCAATATGTTCAAAGGTGGCTTGCCTTGCTCAGGGTCTTGATCTTCACGAATCTTCAAGAAATCCCGCGATCGACGGAAATCCGGTAACCGCAACTAGGCACAAACAATCAAAAACCTAAACAAAGACCAAATAAAATATCCTATTTAGGCTAATTAATAGTGCCATTAGATAGATCACAATTTAATGGAATTATTGGAAGTTGAACGGGGTTATTCGGAGCTACGGATCGCGAGATACGAATTTTGGAAGTTTAATTGGATTTTCTGGACAAGGAGATGATTTGTCAGAATTTTCTGGAACGAGAAATGGTTTATGAAATTTATAGAAATAATATTCTCAAGAATATTATTGATAGTCACTGACATGCGGGACCGAGGGAATGAATTATTGAAATCCTGAAATAGGATAAAGAATTTATGGAATTTTGGAAAAAGAAATGATTTATTGAATTTCTAGAAAAGAGAAATACTTGTGGAATATTGGAAAAGATATTCTCAAGAATATCTTTGACTCATTGACGAGTGGGGCCAACATGAAGGTGAGAGAGAGAGAGGAGCAATTGTGGACATTTAGCTCTTGGGGGTTTGGGCACTGGACTCGGAGGAGGGAGTAAAAGTGAACTTTTTCTGCTCCATCAGGGCGAAGGGGAGGTTGGTTGATGGGCCAAGCCCGCGAGCAAGGGAGAGGGAGAGGAGGCGGCTGGGCGGCTGACGGGGCAGGCGTGGACTCGGTCAACTCCAAGTGGACTGCCACGAAGCGCCAGGGAGAGAGAGGTAGAGCTCGCCCGGATCGGACGGCTCACGGCGGCCGAGAGGCGCCGGCGAACGGCGGCGAACCGGAGTGAGGCGCGGACACCGGCGGCTAGCGGAGGTCAAGGGGAAGCCATCTCACAGCTCGGATCGGAGGGAGGAGACGCGACGGCGGCCGGCGGCGGCGGCGAAGCTCGCCGGGATGCCGACGTGGATGCGCGATGGGAAGGGATGCGGCTCGCGCGCTCGGGCTTAGCGGACGCGGTATGGGGTCGCGGCGCGCACGCGGGAGCGAGAGGGGAGGCTGGCGGCCGAGATAGCGGCTCAGGGAGGTAGAGGAGGAACCCTGGGTGGCGGCAGCGAGGGGAATCGGCGCGGGATCGGTCGACGGCGGCGCGCGACTGCGCACGGCGGCGGCGGCGAGAGCGGCACGGCGCGAGAGCAAAAGGGGGCGTCGGCGGCCAGGGGAAGGGATTGGGGAGGTCGAGGGGGCCCCAAGGAAGACGATGGCGAGCGGGTTCGAAGAGAGAGAAACCGACGGCGGCTCGCGATTGCACACGGCAACGGCGGAAGCAGAGCAACGGCGAGGGCGCGATTTGGTGGACGAGTGAGCAAACCGAATGGCTCGGGAGTGATCTACGAGTCTCCGTAAGGTGCAAACGGGATGAGTTGGGCGAGGAGCTCACCGACGAGCAGGAACGGCGTCGACGGACGGATGGCGTCGCGGCGAGGCAGTCGCGACGGCGGGGCGGCACGGCACCACGAGGGCGCGGCCGGGGAAGAAGAGAGGGAGCGCGAGGATGGGGTGGAGCGATGATGGCGTGGTCGCGAACGCGACGGCGAAGCCAACGCAGGCAGCAGACCGGTGACGTTGCGGCGAACTCGGCGCCGAGGCGGCACGGCGGCGAACCGAGCGCGGCGGGCAAATGGCTCCGTTCCAAGGAGCTCGAGGCAAGAGGAAGGATTGGGGCGCGGGCTTGAGCTTTTATAGGCGAAGAGAAGAATGCGAGGGGCTCGGGCGAGTTGGCTTGCAAGGGAAGCCAATTTTTGGAGCCAGGAATCACGCGACTGGCGCTTGGCAGACGACCACGAGCGGCATCGGCGTTTTCGTGGGCGGTGCGAAAGCGGCGACGGCGTGGATGCGTTGGGCGGTGGAGGCGGTGGATCGGGCGGTGCGAATCAAACCGCGAGCGCCGGCTGGCGCGGCTCGGCGTGGTCAAGGTGGGGACACGGGCGCGGCAGGACGTCGTCGGCGTCCTCTGCCTCCGCGTGCAAGGTGACTGGGGTGGGAGAGAGAGAGGCCGGGCCTAGAAGGGAAAAAGGGAGATAGGGCGGTGGAAAGGGAGCTTTGCTCCTCCCGTTTTTGGGCGGCGAGCTGGCGAGGCGCGTGGGTGCGGCGTCGGTGTTTTGGCGGCTTATGGCGTGCGGAGGCGAGGTCGGGGTGACGCAGCGGATGATGGCAGGAGAGGGTGGTGGCTGGTCTGGCGTCGAGCGGGGCCAGGCGGTTGGCCACCACGCGCGCGCGCGCGAAAAATCGAACGACGCGGCCAGTTTTTGGGCGGCGTCGGCGAGAAGCGGAGAGAGAGAGAGAGAGAGAGCAGAGAACGAGAGAGACGGCGCTCTCGGAGGGAGTCACGTGCGGCGCACGTGTGATGGAGAGGCTGGCGAGAGAAGATGATGGGCCGAGGATGGTTTTCGGCCCGAGCGAGTTGGAGGGAGGCAAAATAGACTTTTACTGGAAAGTTTGATTTGGAGAGAAATTTGATGTGGAGATTGAATTTGAATTCAATTTGTATATTTGTACACAAGGGTTCAAGGTGGATCCAAGGGAGGGGTCAAGGAAGGGCTTCAAAAGCGGGAATTATATATTTTCGGAATTGGTTTGTATTCGGGGCTCGTAGGTTTATTTGAGGGAAACAAATGGAGAAAATCAATATTCAAAAATGGAACCACGGAAGATGGCGATAGAGTGCAATAGATAGATAGATGGATAGATAGATAGAGCGATAGATAGACAGATGGGCCGACCGACAGACAGATAGATAGATATATATAGAGATAGATGAAATTTGAGAGTTGGAGTTCGAATACTGAATTCGAATTCGCATATTCGACGGGATATGCGGATAGGGTATTATGAGGGGATTCCGAATAGAGGGAATCGAGCTTCGGGATTGTATTGAGATGGAAACTTTGAGGAGACGATCTTTGATAGCACAAAGATGGACCAAAGGAGGGATTTAAATTGAGATATTTGGCACAACTTAGACTTCAACACTCAAAAGAACGAAATTTTCGCAATTAGAATTTTTGTAAATTAGCTTTTTAACGCAATGCGAAAAGCGGAGCGTTACACCATATCTCCGACACATGTATTTCAGATTGTATCAGTGAAAACTATAAGGTTATACTGTTATACAGTACTAGTACAACATTTACCTGACAAAGATGTTGTTGCAAAATCCAACATGCATGGCAAAGGCATCTCTCCTATGGGAGAGAGCCCAAGCTTGGTCATGTGTGGACCAGGAGAGTGGAGGGAAGAGGATCAGAATAAGTGGAATGGGGGAGAGATCCCCCTCTTGCCTTTGAAGGGCTCCTTTTATTCATATGCAACAGAAAATTACATCTTTACCCTTGATTTGCTATATATATATATATATATATATATACAACACCCTCTCGGGGGTATCTTAGTACTTTTATACATTAGTTTATACAACATCCTAGGTAATCCTAGGTATGGGGTTATTCCCCAACAAAAGACATGCGTAATATGGACAATGCATTGATGCCAGAAACATGAGCAAGGCATCGTCGAGCAATCTGATCATTAACGACATAAACATATGATGCGAGTAGACTTCACTTGATTATACTTGTTTTGCTAATCCTTGTCAGTAGTTTACAAAGGAGCTTGTTTTACATCTACCCTCGTAACACTCATCACGCAACAAAAATGCTTACCGCTAGAAATAGAAGCAAGGAGTCACATACCGACGAGTCAAGGAGAAATCCATCGCCGGCGGCGTCGGTCGGAATCACAGCGCGGAGCCGCAGAAGGGGCAGAACCGGAACTGCGGGTCGGCGACGGCGCGGTTGCACGCGCCGCACCGCGCGTCGCGGGGGAGGAGCGGCGGCCCCGTCCCGGCCTCGCCGCCGCCGCCGCCGCCGAGAGATCCCGGCGCGAGGAGGCCGCACTCGCGGCAGAGGTAGGCGGGGTCCTTCCCGGGCCACCGCTTGACGGGGACGAAGAAGAGCTTGAGCACCTTCTCGGTCTCCACCAGGTCGGCCGCGCCGCCGCAGCGGAGGCACCGCCCCGCCGCCTCCTTCAGCACCCGCCCCGCGCTCCGCTCCACGCCCCCCACGAAGAAGAAGAACATCGTCAAAATCCGATCTCGCGGGTTCCCTCGGCTCGATTGCCTGATCCAATCGGATCGGAGGCAGTGATTGGTGGTTTTGCTCTGCAAACGCGCCTGGTTTGATCTGGGGTTTGGGCGGTTTTGTAGCAGGGGAGAAGGGGAAGAATTCGAGGTCGGATTGAGATCAGAAAAATTCTGGAACCTGCGGGGCTTAGAATGAACTACTAGTGGAGCTTTGGTGGGCCTGGTTTGCTAAAGGAATGGGCCTAAAAGAAAGACATCTGTCGATTTTTTTTATTTTCTTTAATAAAATATTTGTTTTAGTTCCAAAATTTTACAGTTCTACACACTAAACGCCCTTCTCTCATAGTATTTTTTTTTTATGATGTGAAAGACGGTCTTGATGTGTACGGGGTATGCTAATAGCCGTTCGATCGGGCCAGCTATTTGGCAGGTTATCCCAAAAGACTAAGGGTCATTTTCAACCGTACCATTTTTTTTAAAGTTGCCAAAAAAAATATTTATGTTTAGTTTTACTGCCAAATTTAATCAATACATAAAAAATCCTGTCAAATTTTTGGCAACAACTAAAACCCTAAAAAGGGCCACCTATAAAATGACCACCGACTAAACCACCCAGCAGATGGTCGTTAGCATGTGCTAACGGTCATCTGTCACGTCATAAAAATATACTTTAGGGCGCGTTACGTGTGGATTTAAAATTCTGAAAACAAATATTTTAGTAATATTTTAACAAAATATAAAAGAAATGGTATCTGTCCATCATTAGTTGGGTTAGTTCAGGTTGCCGAATTTTCATGAATTTCGTTTTTTAACCAAATTATTTAAAATTTTAACATATTTTGAATAAATTCAGAAAATTTTTTGATCAAATTCATAAATATTTGAAAAAAAAACTGAAAAATTCATGGGAGATTTGTTTTGCTGGTGGAGTCCAAAATTTCAAACCTGGGTTAGTTTTATATAGGCCCATTCTAAATACATCATTCAGAAATCTTTATTAATCAATTCACTATATTTTTCAAATTATTCATACGTTTGTTTAACCACCAGATTTGAATTCGAGGATTTTTGCCGACCAAGGTATAAAGGTCAAACCTTGGCTGAGATCCCAAAGCTCGACTAAAAAAGTCTAAAACCCCTCTCCACCTGGCCACCTCGTTCCCCTTCGCCACGCTTCCACTCTGCTCGTCCTCCTCCCCTCTCCGCCTCTGCTGCAACAGCCAAAGCGGCGCGGGCGCCAATGGAGACCGCGGCGATGCCAAGATCTCCGTGCTGCTCCCTCCCCTCCGCCCGTGCCCTCCCCTCCCGCCTTTACCTCCGGCCCCGCCGCGCGCTGGCGGCTCTCTCGGCCCCGGCAGCCAGGCCGGTCGTGGCCCGGTGCGCCGCCGCCGCCGGCCACGGGGGCGAGGGCGAGATGCCCATAGAGAAGAGTCGGTACCTTCTTCGCCCTTGTTGAACTCTTGTTTGTTTGTGTTGCTATTGGAATTAATTGTTTGGGTCACTGGACTGATTACGTGTGCTTCTGGGGTGGTGATCTCTCTGGTGGTTCAGGGTTTCCTCCCTTCCCGGCTGTGATGGACATCAACCAAATCCGCGATATCTTGCCGCACAGGTGAGTGGTTATCTTTGGGTTACTCTATTCTTTCTTTTGTTATTCAGGTTGTGTGTTTAAGCATGATTACGTGCGTAGCTTCGATTGAATTGATCATGGAACATCCAGCCAATTCCTTAGTTATATACGTGTGGATTGTCATTGTGGCATTTATAATCAAGCAATTCACGGGGTGCTAGACTGCTAGTGCATTTGACTGAAGGAAACTTCTGATGCGATTGTACGAAACAGAATCTCATTATTGCTCTACAAGATCCATTAGTTACATCGTTTATATGCCGTGTTCCGCTTTGGAAAGGTGATCTTCTGAGTGTGTACATTGGCCCGAGTTTCTCTAGCTATAAGACTTGGTCATAATGGACATAAAAATAGTATCACTTCCAAAAGA
The DNA here is from genome assembly GCA_000338895.3 of Oryza meridionalis. Classification (NCBI taxonomy): domain Eukaryota; kingdom Viridiplantae; phylum Streptophyta; class Magnoliopsida; order Poales; family Poaceae; genus Oryza; species Oryza meridionalis. The sequence goes on from CM002528.2 coordinate 21,701,247, forward strand.
AGAGAGGGGAATGAGAAGAAGTATTCTTCTCCTTTTTCTGAAAAAAGAGTGGTTTTACGTGTGCTGTAAAACCTTGCAGAATGCTAATAAGCAAACAGCATGGCATTGTCAACGAAGGGGAAAATATATATATATTTTTTTGGTTATGGATTTGCTATAACGTATTTATTTGATCAAGCATACTTAAGTTTCTTCTGCTAACTAGTATTTTTTTTGTGAGTGTGCATGTAGGTTTCCGTTCCTTCTGGTTGATAGAGTGATTGATTACAAGCCAGGGGAATATGCTGTTGGGATCAAGAATGTTACAATAAACGATAACTTCTTCCCAGGGCATTTTCCAGAGAGACCTATAATGCCTGGTGTTCTTATGGTGGAGGTATACATTGATTTTGTTTGCCAGTACATTTGTGTTCATATATTGCTTAATTTAGATTTAACAATTTCTAAGTTGTGGTTACATCACTGGTGCTTCCCTTGAAATCATTTGGCCTTGTTTCAGTATGACAGGTTTTCCTTGCTCATTTTCTTTACTACTGAACATAATGTTGTCATAATTAAACTAAAGAAAATAAGGCATGCTTATTTAACTTGGCACAATGGGTTGAGTGCCTGAAGAGTTAACAAACTATTGGGGCAATGAACTGAGTGAACTGTCCTGAACTATCGTAGTCATAACTGGTAGTGCTAGGTGGTAGCAACACACATATATAGCAATCATGACCTAATGATCTTTAAGCTTCTTCTTGATGCATTGAAATCATAAAGGCTATAAAAGGATTTTCAAAATAATCTGGTATTTGATGTTATTGTTTGGTATCCTCCTTAAGGCATATATGGAACTTTTCCTTTTCTTTCTGTTTGATGAGAACACGCGCGCTCGATCTTACGTATTTCCTATGGTATAGCATCAACAAGACAACTCCCTGCCTAGTGACAAACTAGTTTAACCTTGATGTGCAGGCAATGGCCCAGGTTGGAGGTCTGGTTATGTTGCAACCTGAAGTTGGTGGATCTCGAGAAAACTTCTTTTTTGCAGGGATTGATAAAGTGAGATTTCGGAAGCCTGTGATTGCTGGAGACACCTTGATTATGAGGATGACTCTGATCAAGTTGCAGAAGAGGTTTGGAATCGCAAAGATGGAAGGAAAAGCATATGTTGGAAGCGACCTAGTATGTGAGGGTGAGTTCTTGATGGCAACCGGATCTGAATAAGGTACAAGGCAATGGTGCAGCTTCATTGCCTACCACAATCAAGTTTTGGACCATGCTTGTAACAGTGTACTGTAGCTCCTATAATCTAGCCTGGATGGTGATGCTTAATGCAGGACTGCTGAGCTATAAAATGCTTTTTGTGCCGATGATGGTAAAATTGAATTAACCAGATATGATTATGGATGACGTCGTTGCTTTTTGAAAATAATCCTGCAAATGTTCGCAAGCTTGAGTTGTACAGGGTGCAACTTGTGACACATAAGCTATCTATTGTATTCAACTCTTTTTCAGTTTTCAAGGGGATGTATTGGTGGTTAGACACTTTAGACCATTTGAAGAAATCCCCTGCTGTTCATATTTATCCTTTTCCTATGTGTCAATTGTTTAACGTAAACATCTTATTATCATGCTTGAGAAAAATAATGTTTCAGCAAACTTCTAAATGTAATGGGTACCCATATTGCTGACAACAAAATATGCATGAATTACTTGCCTATGGTCTACGACAGGGCAAGGGCAGATGCTCCACTACTGCATTGGAATTGGGATCCAGAAGAACTCCATGATGAACAGTACCAACAGTGTATTGCTTGGATCCATTGGCATACCTACAGACCATCTTTGTGCCACTGCTAACGTCTTTGTGCCACTCCTAATTATTCGACACTCACGGGATATGGTCGATTCAGACCTAACAAATGATTGCATCAAAAGATAAGGAAAATGTGCTCCACTTTATCCTTTTTGTCTTCCCATCATCAAACAGAAAAGAAAAAAAGAAATAGTAATGAACTGTTTCGAAAAACTAATAAATTGCATACACTGTCATCTTGAAGAATCTAGCTAACCTCCAATATTATCATTTCAAGTTTTCCTTTGAACAAATCATTTCAAAAGTTACGACATCTAAAACCGTTTTATCGTATGCTCTGCTGCTGACACAAAGTATTAGTTGCTTTTATTTGTTTTTGCTTTCCTTTTAAGTCGAACGGAAATGACTTATGAGAATGAGAGCGTAATCTAGTCACTGTGCAGGCGTCCTATAGCGGAGCCGAGCTCGCCGTCGTCGCCACGATCGGGCTCCTCACCGTGTACTTGCCGGCGTCGTCGACCCACGTCAGCGACCCATGGAGCACCTCGTCGGTCTTGTTCTTCATCTGCCCGCGGATCACCACCGTGTACTTCTGCGTCTCGTGCCTGCTGCCGAACACCAGCCTCTCCGGCGAGACGCTCGCCGTCAGCCCGCCCAGGCCCTTCACCTTGGCGCTGTAGCTCGCCGGCGCGTCGCCGACGTTGGTCACGGCCCTGGTGAACGTCCTCACGGCCGGGGCGGTGGCGCCCGGGTCGAAGAACGCGATGAACGACGGGTAGTTGAGGTCCAGGGTCGCGCCGGCGCAGTCCACGGCGGAGGACGGCGACTGCGCCACGGTCTTGATCTGCGCCGCCGTGTAGTTCATGGCGCACATGAGCTTGACGTAGTCGTCGGCCCCGGCGTCGTAGACGAGGCCCGGGTCCACGGCGCGGTTGGGGTCGATGTGGCCGGAGCCCATCGCCAGCGGCGTCGCGCCACGGTTGGCCCGCCCCATGTCCTTGATGGGCGCGTTGGTGTTGTCCACCGCGCTGGCCGTCGTCATCATCGCCGACCGCACCGCGGCGGGGCTCCACTCCGGGTGCACGGCCTTGATCAGCGCCGCCACCCCGGACGCGTGCGGGCACGACATGGACGTGCCGGAGATGACGTTGAAACGGCTGTACAGCTGCTGGCTCCCAACAGTGGCGGCGCTGACGTTCTCCGGCCACGAGGCGAGGATGAGAGAGCCCGGCGCGAGCACGTCGGGTTTGAGCACCGTCGGGCAGCTCGCCGCCGGGCCGCGCGACGAGTACGTCGCCACCACCGGCGCCGGCTTCGTGCCCAGGATGGTCACCCCGAACTTGATCGACGCCCTGGGCGCGCGGCTCCTCTTGATGTACTGCAGCAGCGCGGGGGCATCCTGCGGGCTCAGTATCACGCCGGGGAAGGTGAAGTGCTCGGAGAGCTCCATGAACGAGTCGTTGGAGAGGAACAGCCCGGCGCGCGCCTTGGCGTCCTGCACCGCGAAAATGGCGGCGCTGAGGGAGTCCGTGGCGTCGCAGAGCACGACCTTGTCGCGGTTTCTCGCGAGCGCCGTGTCGTTGTCACACGCGCCGAGGAAGACGAGCCCGGATCTCGCGATGGTGCTCGGGCTTCCTGGGTACATTGACTGGCCAATGACGGTCGTGCCGTCGCCGAGCCTGACGATGCCGGCGAACTCTCGGTCGCCCGTGCCCGACGCGACGGTGAGCGTCCACGGCGTGCCGTTGTGGAGGAAGCCGGGGTCGGGGCCGTCGTTACCGGCCGAGGTAGACACGAACACGCCGCGCTGCATCGCCGCGAAGGCGCCGATGGCGATGGGGTCCCGGTAGAACGGGACGTCGTTCAGGCCAAGGGAGAGGGAGAGGACGTCGACGCCGTCGGCGATGGCCTGGTCTATGGCGGCGAGTATGTCGGACGGGTACGTGCCTTCGTCCCACAGGGCCTTGTACATGGCCACCCTGGCGCGGGGAGCCATGCCGCGCGCGGTGCCGGGCGCGTAGCCGAAGAACGACGCGCCCGCCACGGGCGAGCCGGCGGCCGTGGACGACGTGTGCGTGCCGTGCCCGTCGGTGTCGCGCGGGGAGTTGACGGCGATGGTCAGGTTGGTCGCCGCGACGAGCCCCTTGTTGAACTTGCGCGCGCCGACGAGCTTCCGGTTGCACACCCTCCCGGCGTCGAACGCCGTGCCGGACTCGCAGTAGCCCTTCCACCGTGCCGGCACCGGCGGGAGCCCGTCGTCGCGGAAGCTCGCGCTCTCGGGCCACACGCCCGTGTCCACCACGCCGACGATGACGTCCTCGCCGTACTCCGACGCCTCCCACAGCCCGCCCGACGTCGCGCTGACGCCGAGGAACTCCGGCGTGTGCGTCGTGTCACGCCTCACCGCCCTCGCGTCGTCGGGGTAGCACGACACGAAGCCCCTGGACCCCCTCAGCTTCTCCAGCTCGTCCGCGGTCACCCGCGCCGCGAAGCCGTGCATGGCGTTGTCGTACACGTAGAACATGTCGGCCCCGGGCGCCGCCGCAGCGAGGGTGGACTCGTACCAGCTCGCCTGGCTGGCGAACGCCCTCGGCATCGCCGACTTGTCCATGTGCACAATGTACGCCGCCGTATCGGCCGCCGACGTCAACCCCGGCGCCCAGCAAAACAACACGAGAAGAAGCCACGTCAACGCGACCACGCGGCATATCCCGGATACGACGGCGGCCGCCATGTCCGGGGATGAACTCCGGCACGTCGACGCGACCGTGGTACACTACACCGTAGTATGTAGCGATGCATGCACCGGCTATTTAACTCGTACTACCGGCGTACGGGTGTTACAGGGGATTGGGGAGAAGGATGATGGATCCGACCCGATTGGTGGTTGCGTAATCCCTGTAAGGCCAAGCTAGTGCAAGCTAAGAACCGGAAATGTCCTCGTGGTCATGGTGTTACTAACCGGCGATTATTTGCGATCCGAACCACGCGTGGTGTTGGACTTGGACGTAGCGTCGTGTAGTACAGGGCCGGGCAATTGGAAAGTTGAGTATACACTACTTTACAAGTGTATGATGGCGTATCATGCATCTACCGTTTGGTCCGTTGCCCAGTTGCCCTGTCTTCTCTGCACATGCTACAGCAATCTTGTTAGTTTTTTCAGTGTAGAGTCTGCTCAAACTTGTTGCCTTGTTGGCTAGTACGGACAACGTGAGGAAAAGAAAACGGGTTACTCTTTGGACTTGTCATGTGTTCAGTACGCGGATGAACATGGAAGTTGATAATGGTGAAGTTTGTTCCCACACGCGATTAGATTGCCAGAACGAAACGAACCCAATCATTTGCACATTTAACGCATTCGCCAGTAGCTTGGTGCGGCCATTTCTTCTATTTTTGAAACACCATTTATAATGCATGTTTTTTCCCTGGAATGGAAAGCAGGGAGTTCTGCTATTCATCAGGGAGAAGCATGAAGTTGCAGAGATTCGGCAATTCAGCTCAAGAGCAGCAGCTGTTTACAGCAGGGTGTCTGTTTTTCTTGATTCCTTCACTGTAAACTCTGCAACTCATTTTCTCTGTTTTTATCTTTTCTGTAACTCTGTGCTCTGAAAGACTGAAACTTTGTTTCCTCCTATCTTAACGGAATTGGGGGCCAGCTATCTTGCCTCCCACTTGACCACCTCTAGAAAGAACACAAGCCAAAAGAGTACATAGCTGAACTATTCCTGTGTTAGCATCTGTAATCATCCTGTCATGATGCTTGTTCAGCGAAACTCTTGCGAACAGCAGATTAAGCACGCCCACAATCGTCGGCGAACAAATAACCGGGCACTCATTGTACAGGAGAAGACATCAACGCCTAATCATCTCAGCGAGCAACACTCACAACGTGCATTGTCGGATGTCGGTTCAGAAATGTGACGCTGCGTCGCTGCCTCTGCATTCCGGAGTTCAGAATCACCAGACAGTGATTGCTATCCGACAGGTATGAAGACACGGTTAGCCCCCATTCATGGCGAGGCTGCCCCCACGGATTCCTGATTGGGCGAGGCGTACGTGTTGGTTAGTACTGGTGCAAGCAAACATCACATGAATTTACTCTTTATCAATGTACAGTATGGACCAAGCGTCCAAGCAGAGAATAATCAAATCAATGATCATTGATTCATTGGTTAATCAGGCAAGGCCGTGGATTATCCTGCGATCAGATTCCAGGTACAAATATCAAAGGCAGATTGGCATTATGATGCATCCATGCAGCTCGATCTGTCTAGATGCTTAAGTTCTCATTATGTAATGTGAGTGACCATGACCACTGACTAGCTAGCTAGTACTTTAGCTTAGCTGGTGGCCAGTGGCTAACAAGGGCTAATGCTTGACCGCGACATGTGACCTGTGACTCGATCTCACGTAGTAAGACGCAACAGGGCCCCCCGCATTCACCGGCTGCGCATGCAGGCATGGAGCTAGCGAAGCCAGCGACCGATGATTCCTCGCCGGGAAAGGGACACGGCTGGTTGGCTCGTTTGCTGTACGTCGATCGGTCGAGGCGATCCACTGCTCGCTCCGTTGGCGCGCGGGTCCGTGCATGGTGCCGTCGCCACTGTCGCCGTGGGTGGGAGACCCAACTCGATCTGCGGCTGCGGCGTGGCGCGCTAGGCCGGTGATAGCGGCGGAACGATGCCATGGTGGTTTTGTACAGTGACAACTGACGATTGTAGACCACTAGTATTACTGTATTAGCATTTGGGTTCAGATCTTCTTTTCTTTTTTTTTCTCTCGACTGTTAGCGTGGAGAAAATGTTGTTGTCCAGACTCGAGACACGCATGCAGAGCACCGGCGGTGATCGAGATGGGACTTCGGGAGTGGGCGCAACGGATCGAGTCGCGGCAACTCGCAGGGTGGCGAGGAGGTCCAATTGAGAATTTCCTGTGTCGGCAGTGGCGGCGGCTGCAGCCGCCGCCAGGCGGGAAAACGGGGGAGTCCCGTTACAGGTCAACACTGACGGAACCATGGGATGCACGCGCGGTAATTCCGTTCCGGCCCAACCACCCAACTATTATGGGCTGCACGCAAGTGCGAGTCACGTTCCGGCCCAACTATAATGGACCACACGTACGTGGTAATTGGAATAAGTTCACTTTAGGTCCCTTGTCTTGACGCCGGGATTGAAATTCATCCATGAACCGCTATACCAGATATAGCCCATCCCTGAACTCATAAAACTGTGCTAATTTTTGTCACAAGGCAGTACGGCTCCCAGTTTCATCCGACGTGAAACTTTGACTCCGGTCAGCTATGCTGAGTTAGCGTGGGACCCATGCAAACCCCACATGTCAATAGCCAACTCTTTCTTCCTATCAACGGGGAAAAGGGTTGTCCCATCCTCACCAGGTTAGGAGGCAAGCCACGTGTGGCGTGGATAGGGCCGACGGATAAGCGGGGAGAAGGGTAGCTGGCGGCAGTCGGCGGTGAGCGCGCCGCAGAAAGAAGGGCGTCCCAACATGACAAGGGAGGTTCATCGACTCCGTGCGGCTGACGGGGTGAGGGGCAGGCAACACAAGAGGCAGACAGCGGGGAGAAGGATGGCCTGACATGATGAGGAAGCTCCATCAACTCCACGCGATCGACAGTGAGAAGGGTGGCTACTGGCCGGAGGCGGGGCAAGAGGATGGCCCGAGACGATGAGAGAGCTCCACGTCGGCCTCACCCAGTTGGTGTCCGCCACGAGCTCCGCCAACTCCACGTGGTTGATGGGGAGAAGAGCGGTTGCCGGCGGGAGGCAAACGGGAAGGGCTGGGGGCACTAGGCGGCGAGCCCCCTCGGCTCTCGATAGCAGCAGTCGGCCAACCGCCAAACCTAAGTGTCTGGCAATGGTTCCCAAGCGGAGAAGCCGGCTAGAGGTGGCCCAACTGCTCGCGAGGCTGTGATGACGCGCTGCGATATCCAACAGCGACGACCTTGGCAGGATCCCCATTCCTCCTCTTTCCCCAACGCCGATGCCCTCTTCTTGTGCCTGCATGACCATCCCACTCGGCCGCATGTCCTAATCAACCCATCTCATCCCCAGCAACAAACGCCACCAAGAAAAAGGGCGGAGAAAGGTTGAGAGAAACAGAGAGAGAAGGAGAGGATGAGTCACTGATATGTGGGATCCACCTATTTATTTATTTTTGTTTTTAATTGAATTGTCCAGACATATGGGTCCCATACCGACTCAGCTGAATCGGGCACTATATTGCGATAGGACCTCAGTTGCATCAATTTTACAAGTTGATGTTTTTTCCTTTTTTATTACATGGCAGATGCGCACGCACACACCATTACACATGGAACACCACACTCACACCCTAACCCATCCTGTTTCTAAGAGATGGAAACCATGTGGCACATCCCTGATCTCACTAAAATCCTGTTAAAAATCTACCGCATGTGCATAATATTTGTGGGTATTAGGACTTAAAACCCTGGTGAATGGAGTCACGCACCCCACGACTTCACCACCATATTACTGGTGCTTTACCAGAACGTGTTATATCTGATATTATGATTTAAGAATACGATTCAAACTCGACATCAAACATGAAATGAAAGCATTCCGACTCAACTATATGGGCTGCACAGGGGAGAGAGTCACGTTCCGGCCCAACAATAATGGACCTCATGTGCTTGGGTAATTCTCTGATTCTCTCACACTAGTTCAGTTTTTTAATACCCACAACGATTTAGCTATATATTTGTCGACAAATTTTCTCCCAAAAATTTAACAGATGTAATTATAGTACAATCGTAGTGTAATTACACTGTAACTTGCATGTAATTACACTGTAACTATAGTGTAACTTGCATGTAACTTTCAAAAATCTCTACGTAATATGTTATTTCGGTAAAATAGATGTTGTGGGAATAAATCCTTACACATATGTATGTGTTGTGATTTTATTTTTCTTCCTCATCAAAACAAATCTTGTAATAGATCAAAAGATTCAAAATTACATGAAACTTATATACAAGTTACACTGTAGTTACGTGCAAGTTACAGTGTAATTACATATAAGTTACAGTGTAATTAAACTACGATTATACTATAATTACATCTGTCAAATTTTTAGTAGAAAATTTATCGACAAATGTATAGGTGGTCCCTACACACAATACTCCAATACTCCATTTGTAGCGTTAAAAAACAAGACTATCATAATCCACAGTAATACGGGGTAGAGATGTGTATCAGTAGGGACTGCCTACATAACATTAAAAAATTCCTCTAAAAATATGTTAAATATGCCTATAGTACAATTATATTATTTTGTAATTACCATGTCCCTTTTCTTTTATTGAAAACTCGAGAAGCTTGAATCATCTCTCGTTCAGTCAATGCGTGAACATGCATATATGCATGGTAGCTAACACATGGATGATGAATAGAATATCAAATCACGGTCCAAAGAGAGGTATTTTGTCGTACACGTTGATACTGAGCTCCCGCTCCCCGAACCTCTCACCATGAACGCCAAAGGCGCCGGAGCCCTTCTTTCCGTCAGCGCCGGCGGAGGCGGAGGCGGAGGCCACAGGGCCACCGGCGCCGGCGAAGTCGGGTTCTCCGAGAGGCAGGGAGTCGAGGATGTTGGGCCAATTGCCCGCAGATACCACCCGCGCGCCCACCGGCCGCCACATCCTCTCCTCCAAGACGCGGGCACCGTGCGCCATCGAGACCGCGGCCGCCATGGCCGCGGCGGCGAACACCGCTGCGGCCGCTACGGTGAGGCGGCACATTCTCTGCTTCCGCTCCGGTGGTGTGTTTCGAACTCACGATTCGTGGAGGTCGATCGTCGTGCATTAATTTGTCGACGGCGTAGGAGACGTGGCGAGGTAAATTCTAGTACTGGGGTAACAGCTGAAGGCTTTTAATGTCTGCTTTTAACCTGTATCTTTAGCACGTATCTCCAACGTTTTTTTGGCGTACCATTGTGATCATTTAATCCCTTTCCCATGAGAATTTGATCCAACTTGTTGACACGTAAAATTAATCCCCTTCTATTCTATCGGGAAATCTAGAGAACGAATCAACGAAGTCATATATACACAGGATAACTACTACTAGTAAATATCTAGCTCTCACTCTCAACACCACCTATTCAATCTTATGCTCTCCTTTATCTCTTCCTCTTCCCCTCCACACACACTCTCTCTCTGACTACCACCCTCATGAGCAAGGAGGTGACGACGGCGGCTGGCCGTGCAAGGTGACGTATCGGGGCCAGCCGCCGTAAGTTACTCCCTCCTGTCTGAGGTGACTAGCAATTCCAGTCTCCTATAAGTCTCCTATAAAGGATCTTATACAATTTATTGGTTTGTTGGTGAGTGAGATAGCACAAGTCTATCTGGCGATATACAAATAGAACTAACAAACGTCGTGTTTAGTTCCAGAGTTTTTCTTCAAACTTCCAACTTTTCCATCACATCAAAACTTCTCTACACATACAAATTTTCAACTTTTCCGTCATATCGTTCTAATTTCAACCAAACTTTCGATTTCGACGTGGACTAAACACATCCAAAGATGATTAAGTATTGCTACCCTTACTTTGGTGGCCCCTTAATATTTTAAAAAATTATATGGAGTATACCCATATGATTCTAACATAACCATTTTTTTTTAAAAAATAATATTTTATCAAATTAACAGTGCAGCACCAAACAAACCAAGCAAACCGTACGTTAACATAACACTGCTATGCGCCTATGCAGGGGAGGGGTGGCAAGCGTTAGTTATCGACCTGCGTTACTGGGTGGCAATCGTTACTGCGTGTCTGCGCCTCCGCGGCTGCGGCCAGCACTTATCTGCACCAGGTCGATCACCATTCACCAATCACCATACGCGGCCAGATCCGGATTAAGTGCGAGGAAGGCTAGAAAGGTGTTTCTTGTCCCCCTCCTTTCGTGGCCAACGACTTCGACTTCTGTTCACGCGGAAGCACATGGAGCAGCACTGCACTGCAGCTCCTCCCTTTTTCCCGCGGCTGATCACTGCGGCCCCGCGGCTCAGCGTCATGGAGGACCTTCGACACTTCGTGGTCTTGGGCCAAATGCTGGAGGGGCCGATTGATTTGAGCTTTAATCAACGTGGTTGATCTTATTACCCGTCAGTAGAAAGCCCGAAGTGTATACGAATCTCTATCTCATATCTTTTTTATCGTAATCTCGCGCAGGGGCGGAACCAGGATTATTATATCAAGAGTATGGCTTAATCACTAGAGTATGAACTTCTTGAACGAATTTTAATATGAAAATTAGCAAATTCCTTAGTATTTTTTCTGCCAGTACAATAGGCGGGTAAAACCCATCGACAAAATCCCCAACGACGATTAGATTAATTAATTTTTTAGAATCCGATGACTATTAACAAAAGGGGTAGCAGACAGGCTGTGAAGGAGTACGGTCCTAGTGGTTGACAAGATTTCTAAAAGGCAAAAAAAAAACCCCAAGCGATAATCAAGTTTGATTTTTAAAATCCTAATGAAAGTGGTGCAAGAGACGGGCAGTAAAGGAATATAATGATAACAGTTGAAGGGGCTTCTAAAAATTATAAAAATAGAACATAATGAGACAATTAACTCTAAAAACTATAAGGTTCAATTTTCAAAGTTCCCTTTGAAGAATAAAAAGAAGTCGTGTCAAGCCAAGCAAGGAAATAAAGAGGCGGCAAAGAACTAAGAGATGGCGGCTGATGCGATTTTTAAAAACTATAAAATTAAAAACCCGATGATGATAAGGTTCGATATTGTAAAATTATAACACAATGAGATAATTATTTAACAAATTTTAAAGAAAACAATGTATAAAAAGTTAGATAGTTTTGTATAGTACTAGCCACGTAATTGCGCGGATCACCCAACTAGTCTATAGTATTATTTTGGTTTTCTTAAGCATTGTGAAGGAGTAGGCAGCGAACAAGCTGTGAAGGAGTAGGGTCGCGGCGGTTGACAAGATTTTTAAAAAGTAAAAGAGAACCCTAATGATAACCCTAATGATAACCCCAATAAGAGTGGGTGTAGCAGATGGGCCGTAAAGAAATACAATGACAACGTTAACAGGACTGTAAAAATTATAAAAATAGAATTTAACGAGACAACAAACTCTAAAAATTAAAAGGTTTAATTTTTAAAGGAACAAGAAGAATAAAGAAAAGTCGTGGTAGGCCAGAAAATAAAGAGACGGCAAAGAACTAAGAGATGGTGGGTAACATGACTTTTAAAAACTATAAAATTAGAAACCTGATGATAATAAGGTTTGACATTTTAAAATTAGTATAAGACAATGAGATGACTATTTAAAATGTTTTAAACAAGATCCTGTATAAAAAAATAGATAGTTTTGTATAGCCGCGTAACTGTACGGACCACCAGCTAGTCTATAATGTTATTAAGGTTTTCTTAAGCATTGTGCAGTACTAATTAAGAACAGTTGTACGACCAACTGATTTGAATGTTGATCAATGTGGTCCGATACCATGGGCATGTTTAATTAGTTCGCTACTGTTTCTAACGTTATTAAAGTTGTTTTTGGCATTATCAATTACTAAGAACAATTCTACCTAACACATGTGTATCCTAGAGCGATGTCTGGAACGTATTGATCATCATACTTCTAAAATAGCCTACCCAAAAACACAACCTTATCGAACACAACACCAAATTTGGTATACCAATCACTCCCTCAGTCCCCTAAATGACCTTATTTTTACCGTCGGTAAAATTTGATAAATCATACCCGCGGTAAAATTTGGTAAATCATCAAACGGAACGTACTTTCGGATACGTCTATCTTACCCAAAAAAAAAAGTTGGTAATGCCATTTCCATTTCTTCAAACGATTAGAGTTGGTATTTTGGGAGGCGTATTTCAATAGTTGACGGTTCTACGCAAGAAACGTTTAATGGACAGGTAAGGCTGTGTTTAGTTCAGCGCAAAATTTAGATTTTGGTTGAATTTAGAGATGATGTGACTGAAAAATTGTGTGTGTATGACAGGTTGATGTGATGGAAAAGGACTGAAGTAGATCCAAACTAAGCCTAAGATATGAACAATCAAAAGTCCAAACTGCCAGAATCGCAAGCACTCCCTATACAGCAGTCGGCCGGCAGCAAGCTATGTCAATCCACAGTACTTAGAGCGTTCAACAGCATGAATGGAAGGCAAATGCAACCAACCACAGCTACCACCACACTCGCACAAAATTTACGCACCAAGCGATCAACACGAATAGCACAACCAGAGCAAACGACACGGACAAAAAAAACAGGTTACAGCGCTAGCTAGAGCAGCCCTGATGAGGCCATCGATCAAGTGAGAGCTATCTCAAGCTCTCGTGCAATCTGGATGGCGTACTGGCAGCCGTGGTGGTGGTGCCCTCGTCGCCTGACTCCATCACCGGCTTCGCATATGTTCTTGTTCTGTCCAGCGGGCTCGCCCGCGGAGTCCGACGATCCTGCAGTGTGGACAGGCAAAAGAGAGGTGAATTTTAAGGTGACAAGAATACTGCTCTGTTTCAGGCATGAATTCCAAGTTTCTGAATCTTCTGATGGCATGTAAAACGACAGAATACAGGTTGACATGGAACAGTAGAAACATGCTAATTTTGTTCAGAATAAATAATTCATGGGCATCTTTGTGAACTACTAAATAATATGCAGGTCGTGCTGATTGTACCAACTAGAGGAATAAATTAGTTAGTCAAGAGCAATAGTAATCAAGTCTGACGTGGTGATCTCGAGGCCATTAATACTCTTTTTGGGGATGACAGTGTAATTAACATCTCGTAGAGAAGTTCAGAGCACAGTCAGGTAACATGGCAGTAACATAATTTGATCTCGACCAGGCTGCAAAGAACAGTCGACCGAGGGTCAGACATGGAGCTTGCAATCAGAGCCAACAGTGTCCTATTTTAATCCTGATACCCCTGCCTTGTCCATTTCTTAAAACTGAAATGCAGACGCGCCACCATTTTAATGTCAGCAAACATTTGCATAGATTAGATTAATCGAGCAAATATTTTAGCATCTTATCACGGTAACACGACAATTGCGTGGATTCCATCTTATGTAACTTGGGATTAGTTACCATGCACATATAGTATGATCTGAAGAGCAAATGAGCAAATATGATTGACTTCAGAGAGATGCAAAGAACAAGAAGGCTCACTTCTCGGTATGGGAAGTCATCGACTTCGAGCATATGGATGACATGCCCCATCTTCGGCCGCTTCTGCGAGTCGGGATCCACACACCTCAGAGCAACCAAGAGAGCCTTCTTCAGTGCCTTGGAGGTAGGCTTCTCTGGCAATTTTGGGTCCAGAACAGCTTCATAGTCCCGGTTGCTCACCATATTCTTGAGCCACTCTACTAGGTTAACCTGAAAATGCACCCATCGAAATTAAGGCTAAGAAGCACATTGTACACACAACATGAGCTTGTTTCAGTATTCAACCAGATGAAGAGCCAACCTCTCCTGGAGCTCTTGCGTAATCGACCGGGCTTCGACCGGAGATGATTTCCATTATCAGGATCCCGAAGCTGTACACATCGCTTCTCTCATTCAGCATCCCGGTGCTCGCGTACTCCGGTGCTACATAACTGCAAATGCAGAATCGATGGCCAGAGAGGCCTTAGTGTTCAGTGCTCACATCTTACATTTCACCGGGCCCAACACAGTTGAGAACCTCACATCCATCTTACCCAAATGTTCCCATGACTCTCGTGGTGACATAGTTGCTGTCTGAACCGAGGAGCTTGGCGAGGCCGAAGTCCGAGACCTTGGGGTTCCATCTCTTGTCCAGCAGTATGTTGCTCGACTTGATGTCCCGGTGCACCACCTTCGGCTCCAGCCCCTCGTGCAAATATGTGATCCTGAACCATGTCAACCCCCAAAATTGAGATGCATCACACAATTTCACAAAAAAACAATCCAAGCTGCAAATTAAAGAAGATGCATCAATGCATGACGAGAAAATCGGAAGCATTGATGATAGTTCACCCACCCTTTCGCTGTCCCAAGCACGATGTTCATCCTGATGTCCCAAGACAGAGGGCTAACCGGTCCAACGTCGCCATGAAGCCACTGCTCCAAGTTGCCATTGTCCACGTACTCATACACAAGTATCCTGAGATCACAGGCAAGAAATGGTAGGATCGGAGTAGGTAGGTAGGAATGATCTGGTAAGAGAACTGCCAAAAAGAGGAAAGAAAAAAAAAAGAAGGCGATTTGGCAATTGCGTGGTGTGTGTAGTGTACCGGTGAGCTCCCTCCGCGCAGTAGCCGAGCAACCTGACGAGATTCTTGTGGCGGACGCGGCCGATTGCCTCCACCTCCACCTTGAACTCCCTCTCCGCCTGACCCCTGCCGCGAGCAGCAGCAGCAACAAAGTGTGTGAGATGTTTTTGTCAGCAACGGACGGGGCCAAAATAATGGCAATGGCACATGGCGAGAAAAGATGCGATCTCTGCGGCGCGCACCTGTTGTTGAGGAGATTCTTGACGGCGACCTCGCAGCCGTCGGCGAGGACGCCGCGGTAGACGATGCCGTAGCCGCCCTCGCCGACGACGTGCTCGGGTGCGAAGGCGGCGGTGGCCTCCTCCAGCTCACGGAGCGTGTACCAGTGGCCCCACCCGAGGTGAGACACCTCGGGCCCCACCCCCACCCCCACCGCCGCCTGCGCCGACGCCGCCAGGTCGGACGCCACCGGGCCCACCTCACCGTCGGCGTACGCCACCATGCGGCGGCCCTTGCCGGCCTCGATGTGCACGCGCTGCGACCCGTACACGGTGGAGCCACCCAGCGAGTCGCCGTCGACCACGGCGCCGCCGACGCCGCCGCCTTCCTTGAGGAACGTGGCGCCAGCCTCGAGGTAGTGGCGGAGGGAGCCGACGTGGACGGCCACCTCCTGGATCTCCTTCGACACGGGCGGGATGGTGGCCGGCGACAGCGGCACCGCCGCGCCCCCCGGCGCCGGCTCCGCCGCCGCGGCGGAGGACGCCCGCTTCGCGGCCGGCTTCCGCCGCCGGGCCTGCGCGAGGTGGCACGAGATGACCGCGAGGAGCAGCAGGAACGCGGCCCCCACCGCGATGCCGACGAGCACCCACAGCCGCAGCCCCAGCACCGCCGTCCTCCTCGACAGCTCGTTCCTCAGCACCGGCGGCGCCCTCGCCGGCGGCGGCGGCGGCGACATTGCCGCTCCCGCACACACCTCCTCACTCTAGCTAGCTAGCTAGCTACCACTGCATGGTAGTACTGCCACGAGCAGCTCACACTGCAGCAGCCGCGGCATATAGTGGGACGAGTGACCGACCGACTGCGCGAGTGAAGGCTGGGGGGTGGCTTCTTCTGTGGGCCCGGGAGTCAGTGGGGTTGTCCGTTTCTGTGCGCGTGGGCCCGGCCGGTACGTGGCAGGGTGAAGCAAAGCCTGGGTTAAACTGACACTGAAGGGAGTAATTAAGATGGGAGCTAGACTTTCCATGATTAATTACTCTCCCTAGTCTCCCACTGTTGCAGTACTAAATTCCATTTGATCCACCTACCACAAAAGTCAAAACGGGGTGGGGTGGTCACACACTATGAGTATGAGGTTACTCCCTCCATTTCATATACAGTAGCAATCTAGACCACGTTTAGGGAGCAATGTGGAGCATGTTTAGGGAGCCTCTAAGAGCAAGTCGAATAGTATAGCCAATTACTAGCTCCAATTCATATATAGCCAATTTAACAGCTCATTTATACAATAGTTACATACTACACTATTAATACTTGATCTCACCTACCATACATACTGTGTTTTAAAGTCTGTGCTACAGCTGACTATAAATCTGTAGCCCGCTTCTCTCCTCTCTTCTCATTTATCTCTTTAAAATACTCCCTCCATTCCAAATTAATCTACATATAGTTTTTTTTAAGTTATTCCTAAATGATCTACATATTTGTATTCATTCATTAAGTCTATTCGTTATTTGTCAATTGGAGTAAATGGACATTATATATGCATCCATGCACACAAGTATTTATAATCCACATGCAATATCTTGATTTGCTATTGGCTAGAAAATAGTGGGGATGGTGCATCCATCGAGTTTGTTGCTAGAGTAAATATAATATGAGAGAGTTATTAGTTTTTCTTGGTCTTAGTGTACCTATGAAATATGTAGATCAATCTGGAACGGAGAGAGTATGTTTGTAGCTGGTTTATAGCCTGCTATTGTACCTGCTCTAACACGTACAACTTCTCACAAAATCAGAAACTCTTTCAAACAACTTTTCGTCTAGATTCTGAGAAACTTCATAATACAGCAATCTAGAGTCTGTTTAAAGAGCATGTAACAACTACAATTTCTCCCAAAATCAGAAACTTCTTCAAACAGTACAATTTTTCTTTTAGATTATGATAAGATATAGTTGTAAAATCCAGAAAATGAATTAGTAGTCAGAAAGTGGAAAAGTTAGCTTTTTCATATTCTCAAAAGTTGTTTATAATCAGCGGTTTCTCAGAATTTTCAACTATTCCAAACAGATCCTTAGTATTGTATGTGATACAGCGTAGTACTATTAGTTTTACTAATACTATGCATGTACATCCTAGCTGCATGGAAGATCTAGCCTGGTGGTGGAAGCCCTTCTCTCTTAGCCATGACACGTCGGATGACATCTCAGTGCTAATGAAAGTGGCGCTAAGATGCTATACCTCAGTGCCAAATATGATGTTAAAAAAAACGACTTATTTTTAAAATTAGTTTGTGACACGGTTCATTATCAAAATAAGTTTTTTTTAAGGATCGAATTGTCAAAATTACGGCAGTATTTACGTCGGGGATAAAAATTCCACGATACTGTGCCGGGTGTACCTTCTTCTCGCCTTTTCGGGTGGGCACGAACAGTGCACGAGTGCGACGCATGAAAAGTTTGGGAGGTCTCTCGTGTGCGTCCAGATTGATCTGGACCGTCCATCGGTCGATCGGATGGATGGCATTGTCTGAAGGGACGATCGGGGATCGGGTGATCTCTTTTGGTAACAGCGAATGGCAGGGGAATCTCTGGGCTCTGGGTCTGGCCCTGGCTAGGATCTCAGACTACGACAGGTTCACGAGGAAAACGGTGAAATTTCCCTGTAGTTCTTTTACACATCGAGAGTTCTAGGAGGTAATCCCTCAGTCAAATATAAACGATTTTAGTTTGATACGACGTATCTAGTACGATAAATTTAATGATAAAATCTGTCCAAATCTATCTATCTATCTATTATATTATTAAAACAGCTCGAAAAAAAGACATCACGTTCACTGTGGAGGCTAGAAATTCTCATATTAATCGAAGAAAAAGAAAAAAATCTACAACACTAGATCAAGATAGACTCATAGTTTAACCGTTGAGATTGATCGGAGTAGTATAAGTATAAAAGAGTACATGACAAATCCTACTCAAAATAAAAATTTTGTTCAGACTCTGATGGCCCAACCGCACAGAGCGCTGACAACGTTTCTTTTATCCCCTGGAGAAACTTACCAAAAAAAAAAGGAAAATCAATCTGTTTCCTAGGCACTTACCGCATACAACCAGAAAAGAGACCTGCCAGCTAACAATCAAACTCACTCAGCCAACCAATGCCTCCTTTCCTTGCACAACAGCGGGTGATTTAGTCAGCCACGCGCCCACGCGCACGTACACGATGTCATTGAAAGGCAAGTTTAGTATGATCAAAATTTTGTTAAGTAAGAAGTTTAATTGTTTTGTTGGTTGTAGATTGAAAGACAAAAATATATTCCTAATTTTTCTTGCATTTGGAGATAATTTTGTGGTTTAAGAATACTATAAATATCAAATATTACATAATGAGGTATAGAAATTATCAAGACATCAAGATCAAGGCCAGTATTTGGCAGACTGCAATGTTCGATCATCAATTCTTGACCATATTCTATCTAAGAATTAATTCACATTTGCAGGGCTAAAAAAAATACCACATTTAATCAAAAGAAAACAAACACATTGCCAAGGGACGGCAAATAAGGCGGCATTCAATAACGGCTTGCAGGAATTTAAAAAAAAACTATATAAAAAATCCAATCAATAATATGGATCTTACCGGTGTAGTGAGAGATGACAAATAAGAGAAGCGATGGGCAGGCGAGCGTGCGCAAACAAATGAGATAGGAGGCAGTTGCCACATGAGGGCATGCCGAGGGTGGTAAAGTAAATAAAAAATAACTATAAGAGTTCAAGTAGGATTACAATTTATAAATAAAAGAAATATCACAATGAGAAAATTTATATTTGAAAAAATAGTCCATACAGAACACAACAATGACAAATTATAATAAAGATGAGAGAAGCAATAGACCCATAAAAAATTAGAGTGGCGTAGGTAGATGGAACATCTAAAAACTATAAACAAAACCTTAAATAGAATCTCAATGATAATTAAGAGGAGGGACGACAAGCAGGTCGTTAAGCAGCACGATCTCGACGATTGGAGGGATTTCTAGAAAGAAAAAATCCCCTCAATTATAATCATGTTTGATTTTCAAATCTCAACAATAATAAAAATGGGAGGCCGCAGGCAGGCCATAAAGGAGCACAGCGGCGACGTTTGGCGAGACTTCTAAAAATTATAAAAATGAAACCCAACGATACAATGAACTCTAAAACCACAAGGTCAAATTTGTAGAGGTTCTAGGGAGGATGAATGAAAGCATTGGTAGATCGAGCAAGTAAATAAAGCGATGACAAAGAAATAAGGCGTAGTGATTAGCATGACTATTAAAAGCATCGGGATGATAAAGTCGGTCTTTCAATGTTCTAACATAGCGAGATAGTTATTTAACAAACTTTAAGTAAAATCATATGTAAAAAATAGATAATTTTATATGGGTGCTAGCTGCGCAATTGCGCGGGCTACCCAGCTAGTTATCTTATTAAAGTAATAGAAAAAGGAGCCTTCACGTTCGCTCTCACGGTCTAGAAATTCCTACATTAATCGGAGAAAAAGAAAAACAGAGTCCATATAGGAATACAATATAAAATAGCTGAAATTCGGAATTAAAAATAAGGAATATTGAAATAGTACACTAGAGTCCATAAGAAATACTATTAAGAATCTATTATCTATTATATTATTAAAGGATTAGAAAAAGGAGCCTCCACGTTCACTCTCATGGCCTAGAAATTCTCACATTAATCAGAGAAAAAGAAAAGGCAGAGTCCATATAGAAATACAATTTAGAAATAGTTAAAATTCGGAATTAGAAAATAAGGAATATTGAAAGAGGAGACTGGAGTCCATATAGAAATACAATTAGGAAATATCTGAAATTCGGAATTAAAAATAAGGAATATTAGAAGTAGAGTATAGAGTCCATATAGAAATACAATTAAAGAAGCCTCCACGTTCGCTCTCATGGCCTAGAAATTTTCACATTAATCGGAGAAAAAGAAAAAACAGAGTCCATATAGAAATACAATTTAGAAATAGATGAAATTCGAAATTAGAAACTAAGGAATATTGGAAGAGGAGACTAGAGTCCATATAAAAATACAATTAGGAAATAACTGAAATTCGGAATTAAAAATAGGGAATACTAGAAGTAGAGTATAGAGTCCATATAGAAATACAATTAGGAAATAACTGTAATTCAGAATTAAAAATAAGGAATATTAGAAGTAGAGGATAGAGTCCATATAGAAATACAATTAGGAAATAATAGAAATTTGGAATTAAAAATAAGGAATATTAGAAGTAGATTATAGAGTCTATATAGAAATACAATTAAGAAAAAAAATAGAAATTTGGAATTAAAAAATAGGGAATATTAGAAGTTGAGTATATAGTCCATATAGGAATTTAAAACTAAAGGAATAGAAAAAGGAGCCTCCACGTTCGCTCTCATGGCCTAGAAATTCTCATATTAATCGGAGAAAAAGAAAAAGCAGAGTCCATATAGAAATACAATTTAGAAATAGTTGAAATTCGGAATTAGAAAATAATGAATATTGGAAGAGAAGACTGGAGTCCATATAGAAATATAATTAGGAAATAACTGAAATTCGAAATTAAAAATAGGGAATATTAGAAGTAGAGTATAGAGTCCAAATACAATTAAGAAATAACTAAAATTCGGAATTAAAAATAAGGAATATTAGAAGTAAAGTATAGAGTCCATATAGAAATACAATTAGGAAATAATAGAAATTTGAAATTAAAAATAAGGAATACTAGAAGTAGACTATAGAGTCTATATAGAAATACAATTAAGAAAAAAAATAGAAATTCGAAATTAAAAAATAAGGAATATTAGAAGTAGAGTATAGAGTCCATGTAGGAATTTAAAACTAACTAAAATTTAGAATAAACATAATAAAATTAAAAGTAGAGTTTAGAGTCCGTATAAAAATACAATTTACAAATAACTAAAATTCAAAATTAAGAAAAACATGGGAAGAAGAGTTTAAAGACGAAATTGAAAATTAGTTTAGAGTCCGCATAGAAATACAATTAGAAATAATAAAAATTTAGAAATAAAAATAAATAATATTGGAAGAAGAGCATATAGTCTATATAGAAATACAATTTACAGAAAATTCAGAATTAAAAAAAAGAAATATTAAAAACGAGTCAATATATATAATTTACAAATAACTAAAATTTGATATTAAAAATAATTAATAACTAACACGTATATAAATTACAATGTGAATATTACACATTAGTAGTTTTGTAAAGTTATTGCAAAATTTAAAATTATGTTGTCATTTTAATATATTTGAATAATATAAAGAGAAAACATACTATATGCTATTATATGAGAGAAAATATAATGATGCTAACCGCACAATCTGCACGGGCCACCATGCTAGTTCATTATAATACGTCACATCTAACTAAAAAAACCCTTAGAGACGAAGGAGTACTGGTACTACAATGTGGGAAACTATCAAGTTTGATTTGTTTATACCAATTTTTTTTCTAAATTTAAAAATATTTATTTGAAAAATATATAAATGTCATGTATAAATTTATCTTGAATATGATAGTCCCTCTGCCCCAAAATATAAGCATTTTTAAAATAGTGCCAATTCAAGTAAAAATATACTCATGATTAAACCTGAGAGTAAAATATTACTCAGGGTGATGTGAATAAATATCATACATCTATTTACATATCATGTGATAGTTTCCATATTTACACTATATATAAAGTTTGCACTATTCATCGTCTCACCAACACAGTCGGTAGTATGCAGGGCTAGAATTGAGTGGCAGAAACTCCATCTGATTATATCCGATAGCAATGGTTGTTCTTAGCCTCCTTATATACCTGGCTATATGGTAGATATATGAGTAATTTTACAATCTTTGAGGTATCAGAGGTATTGAGAGGTAACATATTTTACATTAGAAAATATAGCAACTCACGGTACCTCTCAAGCACTGTAAAATCACTCTAAGTATGTACTCCCTCCATGCATTTTTATCTACAAATATAAACAAATATTTATCATTCGTAGCTAGAAGGTTCTATCAGCCCCATCTTTTGGCTTATGCTTATGCTTATAAGCTAAAATTTAAATTTTCAACCTTAAATTTGAAGTTAATTTTGAGGTTTTTTCATCGTAGTTTATTTTTCAGCCTTTGTTTTTATATCACTATAAACACGTATATAAAAGTTTTATTTACTAATTATTAATTTTTCATTTGCAAATATGATATTTCACTTATTCCGTCAATAAGCGAAACAATGGAGTCATATATTTTAGGACGAAGGAAGTATATAACACAATTACCATTTCTTGACAGTGTGGCACATAGTTTTTATACTTGCTATGGTGTGAGCTATTTGACATGTAACCTTTGCTGATAGCTTACCACACCTTCATCTACTACTTTCTACTGTCAGATTGTTAGACGGCCCTATGGGCCATTTTGATTTGATGTCTAAATGTGCAGCGTTTTGAATAGTACTTATTTATTTTGTTATTAAAATATGCTAATAATACACAAAAATCTTTAAAAAAATTGACACTATTAAAATTTACTTACATTTTGACATTGCAAAAATATTGGCATCGTGTATGAGGTGTATTTTTTTATTTGAGTGTCTAATGCACGAAGACAACCAGCTCTGGTGACAATCTGATGATCTGATCCAAGGTTCTAAATCTCCGGATAAGCCTGTTAGCGGTTGAGCTCTCTAGCAGCTAAGAGCAGCTATAGCCGACTATAACAGCAGCTAAGACATTTAGTGGTTTTCGAAAATATTAGAAAAAAATTCAAAATTTTGATAAAATTTAGACTAAAAATTGACATATCACTCACATAGAGGACGTTTGATGAAAGGGACGGTGAGGAATGGTGGCCGTTTGTTGTTGGAAAGAGGCAACCATCGTCGCCGGGAGAAGCAGCTGCTGTCGCCGGGAGAAGCAACTGCCGTCGTCGTCGGGAGAAGCAGCAGCCGTGCGCTGCTGCTTGGGCGAGGAGCCGCCGCTACCGCCGCAAGATCCCGCCGTTCCTAGCCACAGCCTCACAGAGCACGAGTGGGAGATGATAGGAGCCGACTGGAGGTTTAGGGCTCGTTGTTGGGCCGGACTTCGTGGCCACGCACGTCTAAAGTCCATTTTCAGTTTTGCTTTCTAAATCTTTTAGCCACAGCTAAGTGCCGCTATATTCGGCTAATTTAGCAGCTATCTCCGGCTAAGTGCAGCTCTTAGCGGCAGATAAATCATAGCATTAAAATTGAAATATCTTAACTGTTTCCCTTCCAATCCGCTATCTCCAGCTATAGCCGGAGATTTGGTTGATGAAGGCATCTAGCTATTGATGACGATGCAGTGCTTTACGCATTGTCTCAGTACCATCATTTTGGTCAAGAGCAATTTATTGGGTTTCAAATATATCCGTCCTTCGCTTGTTGGCTTAAGTCTTGATAAATAGAGCCAAATATTAAAATTTCAAGTCTCTAACTTCAGTTTTGAGGTCTTTTTCTTTTTTAATTTATTTTTTAACATTGGCTTTTAAGTTACTAAGAAGTAACAACACAAACATAAAAGTTATGTCCATAAATTATTTTTAGTTGCTTTATTTATTTTTCCACGGCTTATCAGCGGAGGAGGAAATTAACAATGAGGATAAAACTCCATTTTACTATTACGTGAGCACCTATACATATACACATAGGACCAAGCTGAGACATTCCAAGATGAAGAACAGGACCGATGACACCGGGGGAATTATAGTGACATATACTACTCACAGAAACACTAATCCATCACCAACCATTATTCCGTTTGGCTTTACACTTTTGTTTCATACTCCAGTCACTGAGAAACTGCTAAGCATGCACTGTACGTATGCAAGTGCTATGACCTTCTAATTAATGGATAACAGGTTGGTGCCTCTTGTCTTGTACTACCACTAACTTTACATATGTGGGCAAATCTATTACTAACATTTCCCTCTTGCTATAAACACGTACGGAGAAGCCAAAAGGATGAGAAAAATGCCAATCTTTTCTCCTCTCACTTTTCTCCCTTTGTGAAAAAACTCCATGTCACCATGTGCCAGCAAGCACAAAGCAAGCTACCGACAATTTGTGCAGCTGTGGCGTTGATGTGAAATGAGTAACCTTGCGCCCTAAGTGCCCTTCTTTCTTTCTAGCGTGCCATGACCCGTGACTAGGCGTCACAATAACCTAGCTAGCACAAAAGCTCGATCTCCATGAATGAATGAATGAATGATCAGAGAGACAAGGTGAGAGAAGAAATGGAGGTCGCTTCTGTGCCAAGATTCCAATATAATGCTCGTTACCGGTGAGCAATGAGTAGAAGCATTTGGTGGCAAAACTGCACGGTTAATTACAAGTGGCTCAATCAGTACCAGCATATATAGAGCATGCTGATGCATGCATGCATGTGTAATGCAGCTTGCAAGCATACATCGATCCGTCAGATGAGTTCTCTTGCAAATGGAACATTTCCTTTTCAGATCCATCCGTTACAGTCTAGTGATAAACATGCTCAGTACAGAGAATGATACTATATGCTTTGCTACAGTAGCATTTTGGAATAGAAGGTGAGTACAGCTAGCATGCAGTAGTAATGTGCATATCCTTTCATCCGTTTATAACGATTTCCAGGACGGCTCTGGTCGTCCTCGGGGGGGGGGGGGGGGGGGGGGGGGGGTCAAATTGAAGGCTGCCCGATCGAATCGCCGCCGAATTATTATTTGTGATAAACCGGATACGATCGATCGTATGTTAATTTCTCTCTAATGCGAGTAG
This sequence comes from Oryza meridionalis, assembly GCA_000338895.3. NCBI lineage: Eukaryota > Viridiplantae > Streptophyta > Magnoliopsida > Poales > Poaceae > Oryza > Oryza meridionalis. Next base: position 21,726,365 of record CM002528.2, read on the forward strand.
ATCTGAATAATCAGTACGTACCAGAAGACGGGGAGTAATTACATGCAGAGAGGACTCGATCTCCTCTGCTTTACACGCTACTGGGAGTGAATGGGACATGGAGAACAGTTGGAGCTTGGCAGTGCAGCCGCTGCCTCCAAAAAGCGGCGAGCTGGCAATGATAGCTAAGGTCTCCCTCGGTGACGGATCACCGTGATGCGATGGCCCCATTGCTTCAGAAATCAGAACCATCCACTACAGTGCAGCCATATAGTGATACAGATATATAGATCAGCTGCAGCCTGCCTCCATAATCTGTTGCATAATGCAGCCGTGATCCGTTGGGAGAAAAAAAAATCTGAAGATTACAGCTCTGAAGTTTTTCAGAGAAATGCACTGCATGGGCTCCATTACCTCGCCGGACATCTACAGCTCCAACCTAAAGTTTCACTGCGAATGCAGGCAGGCAGGCATGGCGACACACACGGGCGGGGTCGCAGGGAGCCGGCTTGCTTGGCATCAAAGGATCATTTGGGTTTATAAATGCTTGCGCACTTGTGCTCGGCTCATCTCGGTGTGCTGCTGCAATCGAGTAGTAGGCATTCAATTCGGCATTGCAATGGGGATCGGTTACTACGAGTACTGTACTGCTCCTTCGTGTTCATGGCTTTGCAAGTACTGTACTACTCCTGCGGCTGCTGATCTTAAATAACGGCGAAGATGAAGAAATGAAGTACTAACTGTGACATGGCCTTGTTTGGATCCTCCGGAATCTTACTATTTAGAAGTATTAAACGTAGATTACCAACAAAACTAATTCCATAACCACTAGACTATTTTGCGAGACGAATCTAATGATGTATATTAATCCATAATTAGCAGCTGATTCACTGTAGCATCACTGTAGCAAATAATGGATTAATATATCTCGTTAGATTCGTCTCACAAAATAGCCTAGAGGTTATGGAATAGCTTTTGTCAGTAATCTACGTTTAATACTCATGTTGCCAATATATGAACCGGAACTTCTTTGCTGTCCTGTCCTGTGGCTTGTCGATTGTGCCTGCCTATTTATTGGCGTGTTCCTCATGGCCTCCCGGGTAGGTGCATGCATCGCGAATTCGCGACTAATTATCATCACCTCCAAGATTTGCAATGGAACGTGAGGAGTGAGGAGAAAGAATATGAAAGATCCTTTGGGTAGCTTGAGGTCAGGGATTTGCAACGCAACGTGATGACTGATGAGTGAGGATATCTCGTATGCTTGCAAATCTGCACAGCCAAGCCAAGGCCCCGTTTGGTTTCTTCCCTGAAATAAAACACAGAGACGGTTATGCCTCGCTGTCATGTCCAAACAGAAACTTCTCGCAATCTCGCTCGTGAGGGAAATCAGGAAAATCTGTTCTCCCGATAGTTCACCTAAAATGACAGATTTTTTCTTAACTGCTGAGACATTAGTTATTGCATTCGGCGGCTTCCTGACGTTCACGTTCATGTTCATCCAAGAATTGCAGTTTGGTTGAATGGGACAGCACAGGCCACTGAAACCAGAGCGCCAGACACCAGTGCATGGGCAAGAGAAGTTTAAGGTGGTGTTTAGATCCATAGACTGAATTCTCCGTCACATCAGATGTTTAGACACTAATTAGAAGTATTAAACGTAGACTAATAATAAAACTAATTGCATAAATGAGAGCTAATTCGCGAGATAAATTTTTGAAGCCTAATAAATCCATAATTAGCACATGTTTACTTTAGCATCATACAGGCTAATCATGGATTAATTAGACTCAATAGATTCGTCTCGCGAATTAGTCTAGGGTATGAAATGGGTTTTATCATTAGTTTACATTTAATAATTCTAATTTGTATTAAACATCTGATATAACCGGGACTAAAATTTTAGCCCTTGATCAAAGCAAGAAACTGGGAGGGTCATGTTAGGAAACGATAAGCGAACAAACGATAAAGAAACAATAGATCAATCACAGAAGACACGAGATTTAACGTGGAAAAACCTCCCAAAGTAGGAGAGAAAAAACCACGGGCACCAGCCAGCAAAATATCTTCACTATATCTGGAGTGAGATTACAACGCCGCACGGCGGCTTACAAGAGGTATATATATGGTGGAACCCTAAAAGGGATGACGATCCGTTTCGCGGGGGCTCCGCCCCCGCACCCCTGGACGTCCCCAGGTGCACGGCCCAATGGGCCAGCTTCAGCCTCTGCTATGCTCCGGCCTAAGCCTCCCAGCGACGGGCCTCCGCTCCACTACGGTAGAAGCTGGCCTTTATTAAGTGCAAATGAATTTGAATTATAACTCAACAGGTCAGACAGTTAAAGAGGCGATGAGATGGCAGGTGGCCGGTGTTCCCGGTGTCAGCACCAACCGATCGAGCCGGTTGGTGATGCGACGGGAGTGAGGTGAGTGACAGAGTGATACTACAGTGTACCAGTACAGTGGTGTAGCGTTCGCGATCGAGGGATGTGGACTTGGAACGGTGATGGATCGTGTCGTTGTTGGCTCATCAATTCCTCACAGTCACCGGCTGCGTGGCCGGGGCGCCGGGCGGGGCTAGCCGCTAGCAGAATCGGCACAAGGATGGCTGTCTGCGTGGTGGCGCCGCGTGCGGCTGCTCGCTCCGCCTCCACGTCTTCGTCGGTCGCGGGCTTGCGATTCTGGGGTCAAACAGGGGGTGTCGGATGGATGGCGAGCCGAGAGCCTGAGATGCCGCGGAGGTCGCTGTTTTGTGGAGGCGGTGGGCGCTGTGGCGCGCCATACCGGCATGCCGCGCGACGGCGACGGCTCGGGCTCTCGCGGGCGCGAGGCGCACACAGCACGGCGAGGAAGAGGGGAAACGGGCCGCGGTTTTTGGGGTGGTTGATACGGTTTGGGACGATCCGGGAAGGAAAAGCCCATCTGGCCACTGGCCTTATTAGCCCAGGGGGCAAGGTGCAAAGTAGGGACTATTTTTATTTTTAATTTTATTTATCAAAACATTTACAGAACCTTTTTTTTTCTCAGATTGTAGTCAAAATAAACATTACCAAGTTTTGGCAATGCCAAAATTTTAGCAATATGGCAATATCTATCTATCTATCTATTATATTATTAAAGGAATAGAAAAAGGAGCCTCCACATTCGCTCTCATGGCCTAGAAATTTTCACATTAATCGGAGAAAAAGAAAAAGCAGAGTCCATATAGAAATACAATTTAAAAATAGCTGAAATTCGGAATTAAAAAATAAGGAATATTAGAAGAGGGGACTAGAGTCCATATAGAAATACAATTTAGAAATAGTTGCAATTCGGAATTAAAAATTAAGGAATATTAGAAGAGGCGATTAGAAATACAATTAGGAAATAACTGAAATTTGGAATTAAAAATAAGGAATATTAAAAGTAGAGTATAGAGTCTGTATAGAAATACAATTAGGAAATAACTGAAATTCGGAATTAAAAATAAGGAATATTAGAAGTAGAGTATATAGTCCATCTAGAAATACAATTAGGAAATAATAGAAATTTGGAATTAAAAATAAGGAATATTAGAAGTAGAGTATAGAGTCCATATAGAAATACAATTAAGAAAAAAAATAGAAATTCGAAATTAAAAAATAAGGAATATTACAAGTAGAGCATAGAGTCCATATAGGAATTTAAAACTAACTAAAATTTGGAATAAATATAATAAAATTAAAAGTAGAGTTTAGAGTCCGTATAAAAATACAATTTACAAATAACTAAAATTCAAAATTAAGAAAAACATGGGAAGAAGAGTTTAAAGTCAATATAGGAATACAATGTAGAAGGTTCGCTCTCATGGCCTAGAAATTCTCACATTAATCGGAGAAAAAGAAAAAGCAGAGTCTATATAGAAATACAATTTACAAATAGCTGAAATTTGGAATTAAAAAATAAGAAATATTAGAATAGGAGACCAAAGTCTATATAGAAATATAATTTAGAAATAGATGAAATTTGGAATTAAAAAATAAGGAATATTAGAAGAGGGGACTAGAGTTCATATAGAAATACAATTAGGAAATAACTGAAATTCGGAATTAAAAATAAAGAATATTAGAAGTAGAGTATAGAGTCCATATAGAAATACAATTAGGAAATAACTGAACTTAGGAATTAAAAATAAGAAATATTAGAAGTAGAATATAGAGTCCATATAGAAATACAATTAGGAAATAACTGAAATTCGGAATTAAAAATAAGAAATATTAGAAGTAGAGTATAGAGTACATATAGAAATACAATTAAGAAAAATATAAATTCGGAATTAAAAAATTAAGGAATATTAGAAGTAGAGTATAGAGTCCATATAGCAATTTAAAACTTAACTAAAATTTGGAATAAACATAATAAAATTAAAAGTAGAGTTTAAGTTCGTATAAAAATACAATTTACAAATAAGTAAAATTCAAAATTAAGAAAAACATGGGAAGAAGAGTTTAAAGTCAATATACGAATACAATTTAGAAGTAACTGAAATTCGAAATTAAAAATTAAAGAATATTGAAAGATGAGTTTAGAGTCCACATAGAAATACAATTAGAAATAATAAAAATTCAGAAATAAAAATAAATAATATTGGAAGAAGAGCATAGAGTCTATAGAAATACATTTTACAGAAAATTCGGAATTAAAAAAAAAGAAATATTAAAAGACGAGTCTAGAGTCCATATAGGAATATATATAATTTACAAATAACTAAAATTTGATATTAAAAATAATTAATAACTAACACGTATATAAAATATAATATGAATATTACAGTTTTTGATGAACCCTGAGTTCCTCTCGACACTCAAGGCTGTTGTTGGCCCGATCTTTCGGTGAGTTGTGATAACTACGATTTGGGAGAAACGTTGACGATCCGACTACAAACGTACGAGACGTTGTGTTGCGCCTTAGCGATCGATACACCTCTCCGTGGGTTGTTGATCTTGTCGGTGCAGATCAACCCTATTCCTGCAAGCAAATCGAAGAAACAAGCAAGAACAAGATAAAAGCAATCTAATATTGCAAATAGGAATTTAATACAAATTATAAGTTGGGGTTCCGAAGAACAATCAGACGGACGGTCTAGCCGACACGCGCGCTGCAAGCAAGTAGCAATGGCTAAACTTTAATCTATCAAAACCCGAGAAACCCTGAAGGGGTAACTAGCTATATATAGGGGTGGGAGGACGACCTAGGGGTGCCTAGGGTCGTGCTCCACCAGCTTGGGGCGCACCCCTCATGGGCCCCACTTGGGCCGGGGTCCCAAATGAAGTTACAAGCCCATAGGCCCATTATAGGTGATGCAGCACCTTGTTCCTGTGATTCCGGCCACACGAGATGGAATTTAGAGAAGAGGCTGGATCCGTTCGAAAGAGGGCTCCGAGAGCTTTCCATCAAGTACTCACGGGCCGAAAACGGAGGTCGTATGCAGATTCGGTGGCCGTTTGAAGTCAGCAGTGTAGTAGGTGGCCGAATCGGATTCCAGCACTTGGAGGCCTTGATCTTGATGTCTTCTTGTTCATGCATGATGTGAGCAATGGTTATATCCGTAGTAGCCATGGTCACATCAGTTTTGTAAAGTTATTGCAAAATTTATAATTATGTTGTCATTTTAATATATTTGAGTAATATAATGAGAAAACATATATGCTATTATATGAGAGAAAATATAATGATGCTATCCGCGTAATCTGCGCGGGCCACCATGTTAGTTAACTTATTAAAGAAATAGAAAAAGGAGCCTCCACGTTCGCTCTCACGGCCTAGAAATTCTCATATTAATCGGAGAAAAAGAAAACAGAGTCCATATAGAAATACAATTTAGAAATAGTTGAACTTCGGAATTAAAAAATAAGGAATATTGAAAGAGAAGACTAGAGTCCATATAGAAATACAATTAAGAAATAATAGAAATAAGGAATTAAAAATAAGGAATATTAGAAGTAGAGTATAGAGTCCATATATAAATACAATTAAGAAATAATAGAAATTCAGAATTAAAAATTAGGAATATTAGAAGTAGAGTATAGTGTCCATATATAAATACAGTTAATAAATAATAGAAATTCGAAATTAAACATAAGGAATATTAGAAATAGAGTATAGAGTCCATATAGAAATACAGTTAAGAAATAATAGAAATTCAGAATTAAAAATATAGAGTCCACATAGGAATTTAAAACTAACTAAAATTCGGAATAAACATAATAAAATTAAAAGTAGAGTTTAAGTTCGTATAAAAATACAATTTACAAATAACTAAATTTCGGAATTATGAAAAACATGGGAAGATGAATCTAAAGTCAATATACGAATACAATTTAGAAGTAACTCAAATTAAAATTAGAAATTAAAAATTAAAGAATATTGAAAGATGAGTTTAGAGTCTATATAGAAATACAATTAGAAATAATAAAAATTCAGAATTAAAAATAAATAATATTGAAAGAAGAGCCTAGAGTCTATATAGAAATACAATTTACAGATAACGAAAATTCGGAATTAAAAAAAGAAATATTGAAAGACAAGTCTAGAGTCCATACAGGAATATAATTTACAAATAACTAAAATTTGATATTAAAAATAATTAATAACTAAACGTATATAAAATAAAATATGAATATTACACATAAGTAGTTTCGTAAAGTTAGTACAAAATTTAAAATTATGTTGCCATTTTAATATATTTGAATAATACCTTGAGAAAACATATATGCTATTATATGAGAGAAAATATAATGATGTTAGCCGCGCAATTTGCGCGGTCCACCATGCTAGTTGTCAAAATTTTGGCAAGATTTCTTATGTATTGACCAAATTTGGCAACAAACTAAACGTAAACATTTTTTGACAACTTTACCCAAAAAATAGTATGGTTGAAAATGGTATCAAAGTGAACAAGATCTTTATTATTGAAAGTATTATCGTTAGACCAAGAGGAGCCGCCTGTAAAATAGCTAGTCGTCCTTCGCGCAACCATATCATTGCCCCCAACGACATGTAAATGTCATGAAAAATGACCTCCCAAATGGTGCTAGAGGTGTAGATATGTAATACTTTGAATAAAATTACAAACATAATTAATTTTTTCTATAAAATTAAAAAAAAGAAAAAAATTTTCTAAAGTAGAAGAAGACGAGCAGTACATAATATTAAAAAAACAGAAATACAACAGAATGATATACTGTTATAGCGAAATAGCTAACATCAACATGATACAGATTCTGATGCCTACGGTATCATACTAACATCAGCATGATACTTAGTAATAAATTAGGTATCCACATGATACTTACGTACCATACTGATGTCATCATGGTATGTGATGACATCAACATGGTACCTATAGGGTATCATGTTTAGTATCCAATGTACCATATCGTTATATATTTGCTATTTCGTTAGAACGGTATTTTGTTCTGTAGTCTTCCTCTGAAAAAAAAGAGGTCATTTATTTCAGAGTATTTATTGATTGCTAGTAGTAATTTCGTTTGCAGTAGAAAAGGATCAGATTAGAATCAACGAAGAAAAATGCAAAGTTAGAATAGTAACTATACAGCAGCATAACGTACAGATACATATTGCTACGCGGATACCGTACGCGAGCAGACACGGACGAGACGAGCGCCCAAAGCCCTCGCTGGCAAGAGGTGAAGAGGGGGAGAAAGACGCGTCAAAGCCATCAACCAGATCGATTGATCCATCCATCCATCGATCGATCGATCGAGGGATCCAACCGAGGTACGCGAACATCCATCCCCCGCTTCCCCTTTCCTCCTCCGATTCGAGATCCATGGCGGGGCTTCTGCCGTGCGGCACCTCGAACTCCTCAAACCCTCTTCGGTCGTACTCTTTGTCTGCAGTCGGCGAGCAGATCTGAAGGCGCGGCCGGCCGACCTCCTCCCGCCTACCTCAAGTCTCGTCTCGACTCGACTCGAATTGAAGGTCTTGCAATTACTTCTCTCTCGTAGATTGCAAATTCATCAGGGCTTTGATTGATTGGTCTCCGTCCAATCAAACCGTAGAGTTTGTTGTGAATTTATTGGTTTGATGCGTGGTGTAGTGCTAATAGCTGCTTGTGTTTCAAAAAAGCAAAAAAAAAAAAATCGTTAGGTCTATCCGCTGTTTAATAGGTTTTGTTGTGGGTGTAGAGCACAGTATTGCTCGCAGATACTTTTAAATGAGTAGAGACACTGGAAGGCGAAATCTTGCTAGCATATTATTGACCTTCGTAAACCATAATTAACCAATGCTCTTTTATATCTCAGAAGGGACAATACCGTGAAGTACCTGGGCTGTTGCTTCGTTATTTTCGTGGATTCACCTTGGAACTTCAGAACGAATCTTCCTGATATTTTCCGTGACAATGAAAACACATGAGAGAGCTGCCAATTTGGCTCTTGCAGGTACATTTACATGTTCAATTCAGCCATCATGGTGTTGGCGGTGTTCATAACCATTATTGTTTTCCTTTGGACAAACTGAATATTTGCTGAGCTGCAGTTTTATGCATCTTACATTGTATGCAGGTTTGAGCTTGGCTCCACTTGTGGTTAAAGTAAACCCCAATGTGAATGTTATACTGACAGCATGTCTTGCTGTCTATGTGGGCTGTTACCGTTCTGTTAAGCCAACTCCACCCGCTGTAAGCAATATGCTTGAACTTGTATTATCCATCTGCTGGGCACTAATGTGATAGGTTGTTCATCCAACTTCCTACATGTACCTCTGAATAACTTAATTTTTGCCCTTTTCTTATATAGGAGACAATGTCCAAAGAACATGCTATGCGGTTTCCTTTGGTGGGAAGTGCTATGCTTTTGTCCCTCTTCCTTCTATTCAAGTTTCTCTCAAAAGATTTGGTCAATACTGTTCTCACTGCCTACTTTTTCATTCTTGGCATCGCTGCTCTCTGGTAAGTTCAAATCCTATTATTAGAAGAGTTTTTCCACACATGTAACTACTTAATACTGTTTTTGTGAAATTAAGAATGTTTATGTTTTTCTCTTGCAGTGCAACATTGCTGCCTTCCATAAAACGATTTCTTCCAAAAGAATGGAACGATAATGCCATTGTTTGGCGTGCTCCACTTTTCCACTGTATGACTCACACCTCATTATTGCCATCATGTGTCATGTCAGATTAATACATCTATGTACTCCGAGGGAACTATTTGGTTGCATCTCTAGTATTGCCAATTTGTCATACATCAAAACAATGTTGTGGCAACATAATCCATATACTTATTGTGTGTCATAGCTAGAAAGGATTTGGTTTTATTTTTGGGAACATAGTATCTTTTTCCAGTAGACCAATTCATCCTACTATCCTAGAGCAGAACTTCAAACTGTATGTACTGTATTACAAGATCATAAATACATGATATTGCTTAATACAAGCAAGTAGCACAACTTATTCAAAAGACGTTAAGAGTAAAGTTAAGTATTTAAATTGTTCCTAAACAATTTAGTGGCATCTAAATATGCTTTCATTAACAGCATGTTGTATGGATATGGTATCCAGTTTTCCTGAGTGAACCATATAGGTGCTCTTAGTATGGCAGTTCCTTTTGTTAGGAAATTATTGAAATGGCAAAAAAGGATCCTCCTTTCAGTAATATTGGAATTGTATCTTGCAAGTCACTTCTTTGTTTACTGGTCTTTTGAGTTCATTCACTTCTTATTTCAGCGCTCTCGGTGGAGTTTACCAGATCTCAAGTCGTTGCATCGATCCCAGGATTTTTCTTTTGCATATGGTATGCTGCGAAGAAGCATTGGCTAGCAAACAACGTTCTGGGGATTTCTTTCTGCATTCAGGTTTGCTCTTATTGCTATTGTTGAGATATAATGTTAATATGCATGAGTAAATTAATTACGGTATGAAAGTTTCGTAGATATATTTTTTATCCCACCAACTTGTAGAACCTGAATCCCTGATTCTCTTTGCCATCCAGGGAATCGAGATGCTATCACTTGGATCATTCAAAACTGGTGCTATTCTCTTGGTATGGATTGTTTGTACTGAACTGAAACTTATATTTTCTGGTGGTACTTGTCAAAGCACCTTTTATTATTTCAGCCATCAAAATTATTACTAGTTGAGCATGGCAATGACAATTTGAATTTTCTGATATTCTATAATTTATGGTTGACTTTCTTTTGCTTGCGAAATTAAAGTCCATATTTGTATACACCACCATAGTGTGTAAGCATTTTTAATTTGTAACTTTTGTGTATTGTGGTATTCCCTTTTAATTCAGGGCGGACTCTTTTTCTATGATATTTTCTGGGTCTTCTTCACTCCAGTTATGGTCAGTGTTGCCAAATCATTTGATGCTCCAATAAAGGTTAGTATTCCTTGATTTCACACTTGTTGCGATAACCATTCATTTCTATACCTAATCAAAAAATACGTAAGGTTTCCGGTAGTTATTTTCATCTGTTTCTTTTTTTCGCATTTTTTCATTTTTTTCGCCGCTTTTTCCTTTTTTCGTGCCATCCAGTTGCAAGAAAGGCTAAGGATGAGCCATCGGGCCCATAACAATACCGGCCCAAGGGACCCCTCACAGAAACCCTAGAACCGTCTGATTTTCATCATAAAGACCCCTAGCGCCGCCTCCGTCTTCACCCTCCGTTGCTCCCCCTCCCAGATCCAACCGCCTCCGCCTCCGGCCCGCCGCCACTCGCCCTGAATATCCGGCTTCTCAATCCGCGGAAACTACTCCCTGTTGTTCGTCGACCTCTTTGTCGCTGGAGACCTCTAGGTTTTCTCCCTCTCTATGTTACTGTATGTTTGTATGGTCATCCCAAACTCTTTGGATGTTTCTTTATGTGCTCGGTGGCTAATTAGCCAATCACACACTGCAGCCGCCATGGCAGCAACCTTAACCCTGTGTGAATGGTCAGTAAGCTCACCTACATTGATCCGCTTTGTTGCGTCGATTGGAGGAACGACTCTTCTTGTGCATGCTTCCTTCATTGATGTGTCAACGCACACTGCTATATGACCTAGCTCTAAGTTTAATCCATCCCGTGTTGAATTCGTTTTCTAGGTTGCAAATAAACTGTTTTAGAAATACTAGTTTTCTAAAAAAAAGGTTAATCTAGTTCTTCTCATTTTTTCTGCACAGCTTCTATTTCCTACAGGTGATGCTGCACGCCCGTTCTCTATGCTTGGCCTTGGTGACATTGTAATACCTGGTTAGTAATAAAATCTTTAGATTATTTATTTCAACTTTTATTTGGCTGTGATTTCTGGTTGAATAGGGTCATTCAGGCTGTCAGCTGCATTAGATTGAGAACTTGTTTGAATTTATGATCTATAGCAAGCTGTTAGTTCAACTGGGTTATTTGTTAAAAATAGTAACCTGATTCAAAACTGTATCTGTTTACCACATCATTTGAGTTCCTTTTTTTTTCTCCTGTGGTTCTAAAGGTGCGTAGGCATGTAGCTGAGAATCAAATCAACTGTATCATAAAATAATGTAGATATAATTTGAGTTCCATTTGCTGGTAATAGGAGTACAGTTGCGTGTATTGCCAGAAAATAATTGTAAATTCAGCATTTCAGCTGCTTTGAGTTGCTTGTAAAAATGTACTCCGAGTCTGAATTCTGGCTCTGTTATCCAGATGAAGCCAACATGGTTGGCTATTTGTCTTCAAACTACTTAGTTGTATAATGAGGATATATGTTGGTTTTTGGCTATGATATTACTTTTTATAGTTGAATCATAGTAAATAAAATGAATAGTAGAATCATTTGCACTACCCTGGTTCATTAATTTTTTTCCAGGGATTAGTTTAGTTGGTTGGTTAGGGTATGCATATGGATGCCTTCTACTGAATGATGCATTAAGCTCCTTGTTGTCTTTATTAGCACTAAAGCTCGAAGAACTTGTTGTTGCTAGTTGCTACTTTCCACTGATCGTTTGTCTTTCCTTAGCAGTCTTCACACCATTCAATAGTGTAAATCATGAAATTGTCACATATTCTGCAAGGTGCAACTCTTGTATTGACACATAATATGCTCTTGTACTTTTGGTTCCAGGTATATTTGTGGCACTTGCGCTGCGTTTTGATGTCTCAAGAGGAATTAAGAACCGTTATTTTAATAGTGCATTTTTGGGTTACACCGTGGGTCTGACTGTGACAATAATAGTGATGAACTGGTTCCAAGCTGCACAGGTGAGTTCTGTTACTAAGGATTCTCGCCATCATGTTGCCTCTTTTTTTTCCCAAGGGAAACAGTGAGGGAGAGCCTATATAGATTATTTTAAACAAAATGAACTGTTGTACATACATAAATAAAAGGGGAAAAAGAAGGTAATTATGTTGGTGCATCTGCCACCTCTACACCACCAGACCACCTCCACTCTGTATAAACTTGTAGTAGTACAAAGGAAGCTATAAACCTTGTAAAAGGAAAAAAAAAGAAATAAAATTACATCATGATCCAACCGTCACTCCAGTTATAACAGGAAAAGAAAGTTGCCTCTGATTTCTGTCATCTCTGAAATATTGATGCCCCTCTTCTTTAATCGTCTTTATTTTCTCATCATATGCAGCCTGCTCTGTTGTACATTGTTCCTGGTGTGATTGGTTTTGTTGCTGTTCACTGTTTGTGGAATGGTGAAGTAAAGCCGGTAAGTTTGTTAACTCTGACCATGGTATTTCCCAATCTGTCCATTGTCCTGAAACTTGAGAGTACTCTGCGTTATTTATTCTGTTGAAGGGGCCCCTTTTTTTGTTACATTACTAAAAACTCAAAGGTAATAGCCTTCGTTCATGCTTCTTAATTGCTACTGCAAAGACGTGGGAGTTTTGTGTACAATAGGATGGCTGATATAATTTGTTGGAAGAATCGCTGCATTTATTTTGATGTTAGTGTTAGAATGGTGTTGCTATGGTTAGGTTATTAATGTACCACACGCTGTTAAATATTTGATTTTCTAAGCTGTGAGCAATGCCCGTACCATTTATACATGAAATGGCTTGTACACATCGTTAGAGATTATGCGATTCAGGTGCTGAAAGGCTGAGAACATGAAGTTTTGAACATGGATGATATTCTTTGTTGCTAACATCAAATTATTTTTTAGCTAAAAATCACTAGATTATTTTCCTTCTATCTTTTGATCACTAGATAAAAATCACTTGGTTTGCTGGTTCGCGGTGGAGTGAACAGCCAGGCATGGGCTCAATCCTTATCACTGAAATCTGTGCCTCAGTGGGGAACTTTTTTCCTACTCCCTGGGATTGCCTCTAGGGGTTAATCCCAGCTAGGACTGGATACACCCGTGCTCGCCTCCCACGTATAATATACGATATATCTAGTGTGCATGTGAAAGTGGATGCTTGCCGGAGTGGGAGTGGGAGTGGGAGTGGGAGTGGGAGTGGCCGGGTAGTTTCTGTTATGCGTATCCTTAGTTTTATCCTCTAAAAACACTAAATTACCTTTATTGTTTTCGTATTTTATTATGACTATACTTGCTGACAATTTATTACATTGCCAGCTCCTTGAGTACAACGAGTCCAAAGCGGAAGAGGAGGAAGCTTGTGAAGAAGATACAGATAGCAAGCAAAACAAAAAGGAAGAGTAGGGCTCTAACAAGTAACAATCATACCTTGAGGACTAGAATATTCAGAAACTTTATGTAAGGTCTTCGGCATCTAAGTAGGCTGGATGACCTTTGGGATACAAGCTCACTTAGAACTTAGAAATGATTCAGATGATAGAATCTTTCTGGTTTTGTGAATTGTTTGGTCTGGTGAGTAGATGAGGAATGCATCCTAAAGAGGTTTAGCAATACTATAACCGGTATCTCTTGTTTACACTTATTTATCCTGGTGGTTGGAAGGATATTTCCTGAATTTTGGTATGGCAAATAGCGCTCTGTGATATCTTTCTTGGCACACTGTCATGTCTGAAACGAGGGATCTAGCAGAAATTCATGTGTGCTGCACTCTTTTCTTGCAAAATACTTGTGCCATTGGATTTTTACATCCTCCAGTGTTTCACATTTTGACCGAATTTTGATTTGGGAGTATAAAAAAACTGCCGCAAGTTTTGTAGTCAAAAATATTCAGATGCAACTATAGTATAATTAAAGTGTAATTATTTTGTAACTACATTGTAATTGTATTATAGCTATACCATAACTACGAAGCATGGGAATCTTATGTGTGACATGTGAAAAATTCTTTCTAGCAATTTTTTTTTCCTTTCTTGCATAAATCTCGAGGCGATTCGATGGTCATTAATCTGAAAGTTTTGAGGAAAAAAAAAACTTACGGACGTTTTATAGCAAATCTGATTTTGATTACTCTTTTCTGAGTGAATTATGTAACAACTTCCTGAGAGGCTGAGAATCATGTATTACCTACATTGCGGTGGCGCGTTATGCCCCGCGACCGTGCAGGCTCACATGGCCGGGTCATTTTTTTAAGTCAAGATTTAAAAACTTGGCTTAAAAAACTGTGCAGGCTCACATCTCGAGTTGAAAGTTTCCAAATCTAGTTTGAAAGTTTTCAAATCTGGGTTGAAAGGTTTTTAAATTTGAGATAAAAGTTAAAAGTTTTTAAATATCGAGTTAAAAGTTTTCAAATCTAAGTTGAAAGTTTTTAAAATTTAACTTCAAAGTTTAAATTTTAAGTTAAAAGTTTTCAAATGTAACTTAAAAATTTTCAATCTATTAGTAAAAAAAATATCCCAAAAGAAAAAAAAATCTTTTCTTAATGACTATCATTATCCTTAGTTAACAGTTACGTTACTTAAACAAAAAGCGCCACGAGAAAAAAGATCGATCAGCATCGATGGCCTCGTGGGCCGTGGGCCGGAAGTGCGTGTCCGGAGCGCGTACGCGCGAATTAGGAATGGAATAAGTTTACCTTGACAACCAAAAATGAACCGAATCTAATCCATGACCCTAAACCGTAAAACCGGATATCTTCACTTCCGAACTATTGGAATCGGTGCAATTTAACTCCCTTAGCGGTTTCACTGACATGGCGTTGACGTGGTGGTGTTGACCTAGTCTGTGTGCTGACGTGGCGCTGAGGTGGCATTTTAATTAAAAACATATATGTGGGACCTGTTTGTCATTCACACACACAAAATTGTGGGGCCACTGACATGTGGGCCCCACATGTCATCTCTTCCCTTTCTTCTTCCTCCCCTTCTCCCTTCTCTCTTTCTGTTCTCCCTCTCCCCTTCGGCCATCCGCGAGGAGCGAGCGACGGCGGGCGGGGGATGAAGCGACGGCGGCCGGCGGGAGCTGAAGCAACGGCGGGCGGCGACGGCGGGAGCTAGCTGGAGCGGCGGCGGCGGTGGGCTGGAGCTGGCAGCGGCGGGCGTGGGCCGGATTGGTGGCGGCCGGCGAGAATCCGGCAACCATAGTGTTGCACGAAATGCCATCCTTCTCACCAGCTTCATCAAAGACTCTCATGGCCATGTTCATTTCCCCGCATTTGGCATACGTATCCAAGAGAGCATTGCTCAAAATCAATCCCCTATCCACGATACCGATCCTCCGCACAACGATGCCATGGACGGACCTACCAAGAACTGCCTTCTTCAGCCGCCCGCAGCAAGCGAGGAGAGCAACAGCCGTGTACTGAATACTGATCAACACCGATCCCCCTCGACGCCATGCCGCGGAAAAACCGCAGCGCCTTCCCGCCGCATCCTCCCTTGACGTACCCGGACAGCATGATGTTGCAGGACACCGCGTCCGCCGTCGGCGCACACCGGAACATCGCCTCCGCCGCCTCTACATCGCCGGCGTCGAGGTACATCGAGTTCCGGAGGTACACGCTCGAATGCAAGCCACTCACCACCACGTGCGCGTGCACCTGCTTCCCGACGGAGCGGCGCTCCGACTTGAGCATCGACAGGAAGGTTTGCTCATCGGGGGGAATGGATGACGCCAGCATCGACATGTAGAGAGCAGCCGGTCGACGACTCGGCGAGGAGGAGGCTGCCGCCGTCGCCGAAGAGAGCATGATATTGTAGATGTAGAGGTTGGGGCGAGGGGTGAAGTGCTCGAAGAGGATCTCGGCGGCGCGCGCATGGTCGGGAAGGAGACGGTGGCGCAGTGGAGGAGCCTGCTCATGGGGAAGGATGTACCTCCAGCTAGCTCCCGCAGCCGCCGCCGCTTCTGCTCCCGCCGGCCACCGTCGCTTCAGCCCCCGCCCGCCGCCACTCGCTCCCCGCGGACGGCCGAAGGGGAGAGGGAGAACAGAAAGAGAGAAGGGAGGAGGAGGGGAGGAAGAAGAAAGGGAGGAGATGACATGTGGGGCCCACATGTCAGTGGGCCCCACAATTTTGTGTGTGTGAATGACAAATGGTCCCATATATATGTTTTTAACTGAAATGCCACCTCAGCGCCACGTCAGCACACAGACTAGGTCAATACCGCCACGTCAACGCCACGTCGGCGAAACCGCCCTCTAAAACCGCTAAGGGAATCAAATTGCACGGTTTCAATAGTTTGGGGTGAAAATATCCGGTTTTGCGGTTTAGGGTCATGGATTAGATTCGGGTCACATTTTAGGGAGTCAAAGGGAACTTATTCCAATTAGGAATCTCGCCGCGGTGGAACGGGAGGCAGCCCATCTGGCCCGTTACTGGCTTATCTTGGGCCTTTGGGGATGGATCGCTCGCGCCGGCCTTCGGATGCACAACCTGGGCTGTGGGCTGGGCTCTCATCGTGCGTTCGCGCCCTTCGTTGCCGGCGCCGGCGGCGGCGGCGGCGGCGGCGGGGTGTTGCAGGGGCGGTGCGGGTGAAGAAGGTGGAGGTGGAGGCGACGCGCGGCGAAGAATCCCCCCCAAGGCGCCGTCCGCCGACGCCTCCCTCTAAGACGGCGGCGGGAGCGAGGGCTCGGACTCCGGCGCCGCTCCGATCGAGTCCCCCTCAAAGCGCCCTCGTCGCAGGTGTAGGTATTTTCCCCCCTACCGCCGCCGCCGAAAGGGTTCGAGATGGAGGGGATCCCTGATCATACCAAACGGATTCGATGTAGGGAATGGAGCGGAACCAAAATTAGGGGTTGCTTCCCGTTCCGCTGCCCAATTCGCGAGTTCGAATGGTGATATGGGTAAAAAAATTCCAAGCGAGGAAGCCGAGCCGCAGGTGGAGGCGGAACCAGGGTTGATGAAGATGTCGAACGCGGGAGGTGAATAAGCCAATTAACCATGGTTGTTACTGATGATATTGATGATCCTTTTTGTTAACCTATGCTTCCCAACCTTTTGTTTTGTGTTCTCCAGGTTGGTTGAACATGGGGGCAGAAGAAAGCAAATTGGCCATTCTTGTTGCTCACCTGATGAATGGCAATTTCGTTACGATAATCTCAGCAGGTATTACTTACTCCTATATGATTGATTATAACATTGCTACAAGGAACTATACTGGTAGTTCAGAGAAAAACTTTCGAATCCCTCCAAAATTGAAAATGAAGATTTGCGAACCGGCATTGTCTTACATATTTCATTCATTTACGTCTTCGCATTCTGAGAAGCTGAAAGCAGATTTTGACGACTGCTGGATTGACAAATGACAATGACCATTACTTGTCAGAGCAGATTCCCACCTTTTCATATTCCCTTCTTTGCAGTTTGCACACTTCAGTAGTACTATAAATGTTTAGTTTACACCAAACTTCCGCCCAACTCTCAACTTTCCATCACATCCAAAACTTTCTTACACACATAAACTCCTAACTTTTTTTCCAAACTACCAACTTTCCCCAAACTTCTCCCCAGTTTCTGAAACTAAACACAGTCACATGTTCTTGTTGTACTTCTACGATTGATATAAGTACAGAGCTGTTCTTTGAAACCTGCAGCCTTCACCAAGTAGAATTGTAGAAATATGTTCAGAATTCTTCAGAAAAGAATTATAACCATCTAATGTGATAGTAGTAATATTTTTATTTGTCCCATTGTTTTCAGTACCACACAAGAAACAATGTGCTACTGCTATTTTTCTTTATCTCATTGTTTTCAGTATCACACAAGAAACAATGGAAGGGTGTGATCAGGATTGCGGTTGGGAGATTTTTTTTTTCCGAGCAAAGAGTTTGCAGCAGTTGGCCTTTGCATCGAAGGAGTTGGATCCAGAAAATCCAAGGTAGATATGCGTTTGTATTAGATTCTATGAAGAACCTTGCAGTTTTGGCCTGATGGCCGGATTGCAGCTTTCTATGTACCTCTTGTTGATGTTGACAAGATTCCTGCAGGAGTAGTATCTTGTGTTGTCGGATTCCCTTTTGAAGTATGAAAAAGAAAGAAAAGGAAGGTGATGCGATGTATTGCACTACTTGCGTTAGAGAGTGACTTGATGAACAATATGTGACAGATTTTCCACCAGATTGTTACATTAAAAAAAATTATGCAATTGTTTGCTTTGAAATTGTTCTTTTAGTTTTGAGCCAACAACAATTATTTGTTACATATTGAGTGAAAGAACATTACAATAGCAAACACACATGTTGTAGTATTATAATCTTTCAGTAAATGTACTTCATGTAATATATTCTGCAACCTGTAAACACGCAAACTTTGTTTCGTTCTTCTATGGTATGATTGCTAAGAGCTATGTGTTCTGTGGACTGTGGACTCATATATTCATATCTAATGAAATTATGTTGCAATTTTCAGATATTATCAATCTCAAAGATGGAAAAGAGAAGGCAAACCAGGCATAAAGTAAAGGTGTTTATTCCAGATATGAGTCGGTTCTTCAGGTGTTCTTTGCTGGTCACTCCCTTGCCACCTGACTTTCATGCTTTTAATTTTTTAGATGTGACTAATACCTTCTTCAGACTACTACACGTAACAGTGTGATTGGCAATTTTGCTGGGACATGCACATTCCAGGCACTGACTTCTTGCCTTTGTTTTGCTCTCTTGGTCGAGCTATCACCTTCATTATCCTGTACTGTACCAGTCTGGACCACGGAAGCCACCAGTTCAGCATTGATGCCATCCAACCCATATTCCAGCTAACTCCTGCCGTTCTTCTAATGCCATGGCAGTTAAGCAGCAAGAGGTCAGTACTGGGTACTCCTTAATGTTTTACCTTTGTTCCTATTCCCATTTATCTCTCGAGTTTGATCGTTCTGAAAGCCTTAAGGAATTTGCGTAATGTAACACAATGGTCCATCTTCCCACTTCTGCTATCCATGAACAGAACGAATGTGGGTTTGATTTTTCTGGTTTCATGAACAGAATAGTACAGGGGAAAAAATAATGCTTCGTTAAAATATTGAACGCTGCAGAAACATAGAATGCCGCAATAAAGTGCAGAAATCTGCCTTCAAACAAAATGAAGGGGAATGATTTATTTTGATTGGGGACAAGGCTAGTAGCGATCGATCAAAGTTTTGTCTAGGTTCCATCCAGCGTGTTTTCTCCCCTCAGACTGTGTAGCAATGAGATCTAAAGTTGATTGTCCTTCCCTGGTTCTTGACAGCTGAAAAGCAGCTTTTTCATAGGATTCCAAAGCCTCCGGATTTCCTCTAGTTTTCTCCTACATTCCACATCGGTGTTGGATGGCATAATGCTGGTCTACCATGGACAATCTTTCTTTGCCCATATGGTCTCACCTGCTAGAGTGCTAGGCTGCCATCTCTTTCTTAGATGTGCCGGTTCAAACTGAACCGAGAGAGTTAACGGCTATTTTGGTTTGATGTCAAAATGTGCCCTACCAAATTGTTGGCATTTTGAATAGTAGTTTGGCTAGTGCTTGATTAGCTACTAAAACGTGCCAA
The DNA here is from genome assembly GCA_000338895.3 of Oryza meridionalis. Lineage (NCBI taxonomy): Eukaryota > Viridiplantae > Streptophyta > Magnoliopsida > Poales > Poaceae > Oryza > Oryza meridionalis. The sequence continues at coordinate 21,746,127 of CM002528.2, forward strand.
TAAGACACATAAGTTGCTAAAACATTTGGCACTACCAAAATTTACCAATGGTTTGGTATTGCCAATATTTTGGCATGATATCAAACCAAACAAGCCCTAGAAATATGTTTTGTGTCAGTTTCCTCAGTTTCAGACCCTGATTATACAATAACAGTGAAAGTTTTTGTGATTAGGAAAAGGAGTAAATATGTTCTTGTCGGTCAAACAATATGATTGCTATCCTCTGTTTGCGAATGGATTGGTGAGCACACGTGCAATTATAATCAACTCTTGAGCAAATCATTACCATTGCCCTTTGATCGAGTAGTCTAATGGATGAAAGAACCCTAGCGTCGTAGACTCTCTTCTCGTGTCTGTACTCTTGGCCCCACCTGCCTCCCTTTGTTGTTCCTAGCTGGAGGGGGACTTCGCTGGCTGGGCCTGGTCCACCGTGCAACCATCACTGTCCCTGGCTGTTTGACCATACGCGGGCCCCGCAGCGACCTGGCAACTCCCGTCCTAGACCCGGTGCAGGGACTAGTGAGCATTTGCTGCCCTTTTGCTTTTGTTTGCTTGCCTGGCTTTCTTTGCGCATAGCCCTCGCACATTTTTGGATTGTTTTAAGAATAGTTCTTTGAAGTAGAAATTTTTTGGAATTAACAGTAAGAGAGTAGCAACATGCTACCGACTAGAATTTAGAGTAATTTGGAGGCAAGGTTTCATTTTTAAGTGTATTTTGATCATGCTAATTACTCATAACTTAAGTCACAACACTTTGTTCTTTGCCAATAGGCTATGCAAATGAGTTCAATTAATTGTAGAATGATATAATGTATCACCATATGAGTGAAATGGGAGCTTAAATTAAATACAAAGGTACATGTTGGTATAAAGATGGAAACATGTTTCCAGATATGAATTAAATTTTGCAAGTTGCAGTGTATCCTCTTGAACCTATTTGTATTGAATGGTTCCTACAAATGAACAAGAATTCTAGATTACTATTTTGGGCATATTTATTCATAGCGTACACCTTTTCATATAAAAGTTTTCATAAAAAAGTTCTTGATGAAAGTTTTTTATAAAAGTATTCCGGTAAAACCTTTTCGGATGAAAGTTTTCTAGTTAAATGTTTTTTAGATGAAAATTTTCTAGATGAACATTTTCAGAAAAAGCGTACGACAAGAACGCATATGCGCTAAATAGCAGTCCTTATGAAATTTTGGTTCTCCGTGAAGCCGAGTTAACTATAGTGTTAAACCTTCGATAAGTTTTACCACTACCAATTTTATATATGCTATGGTTGATTCGAGATTCTTTGCTGCTGAATGTTATATGTGTCGTTCCTATAAAATCCAAGGTTTCCTTTGCAAAAAGAGCAATAGAGCACGCAGCACACACTCCCTCTTCTTCAGCAATTCACTCCAGTTCACTTTGCCAGCTTGTCTCTCCGATTTTATTCTCCTTTTCTTTTCCTCACGCAGGGAAAAAGGCACTCGTTGTACACCTCACCTCACGCTCAAAGGCAACGCAAGCACGCAGCTTTTCTTTCTTGGCCTCGCCTCGCCTCGCCTCTGCCCATCTCCCCTCCCACTCGATTCCTCTACCTCTGCTCCGAATCTCCCTTTCCGCGTGCGCGCGTCGATTCCTCCGTGCTCTCACCACCCGATTTGGGGGCCGGTCTGAGATGGGGCAGTGCCACTGACCGGAGCAGGGACCTTCGCCGACGTCGCCCATGGCGCAGCCGCAGAAGCGAGTCTACGAAGCTTGGAAAGGGAATAATGTAAGATCCTACCCCCCCTGTTTCCCTCACCTACCTCTGTTGTTCTTGCTCGCTCTTCCTCTTCTTGAGCTCCGAATCTTGGGTGAACGATTGGTACAGTCTCTTTCTCGGGAAATTCTGTTTCTTGCTGCCTCTCTCTTTTTTTTTGAAAGAAAGAAAAAAAAAGAACCCTCTTGGTGCTTCCAGGTATGAGCAGTAGTAGATTTGCTGGGTTGCTCTGTCTGTGCTGATGGCCTGTTGCATATGTCAGAATGCAATGTGATGTGTTGCTGCCCCTGACAATGGTTGGTTCGCTTCGTATATGCAGAGGTTCTTGTTTGGTGGGAGGTTGATATTCGGACCCGATGCCAAGTCCCTGTTCGTCTCTGTTTCGCTCATCGTGGTGCCTGTTCTCGTCTTCTGCGTGTTAGTTGCGCGGCATCTCCGGCATCAGTTCTCCACCTACAACGCAGGATATGCGATTCCTGCGGTTGCAGTACTCTTCATGATCTATGTGAGTGCAATGTCTTGGTTTGGTTCCTTCAGGTAGTAGCCACATGGTACTGCATTTTGAGCACTCGACTGAATACGGCTTTGTTGTCGTTCTTTTGTGTGCATTTGCAGGTACTTACCTTGTTGTTCATCACCTCAGCTCAGGATCCTGGCATTGTGCCTCGCGCATCGCATCCACCGGAGGAAGAGTTTGCCTATGGCAATCCATTGAACGGGGGCACACCAGGCAGGCTGCAATTTCCCCGTGTAAAAGAAATAATGGTTAATGGGATGCTTGTGAAAGTAAAGTATTGTGACACCTGCATGATTTACCGGCCCCCTCGGTGTTCGCACTGTTCAATATGCAACAATTGTGTCGAGCGCTTTGATCATCATTGCCCTTGGGTTGGACAATGCATTGGACAGGTACAATTTCTCTGTCTGCTAAAGCTATTTCAGCTTTCATGAAAATTGATGAGCTCAACAGAATCATTAACTTGTTACATTTATCTTGACACCTTAGAGGGCAAGTATACCAAGAGATAACCCATGCACAATATATTGTAGTTTCTGGGGTTAAATTTAGTTGTTTTAAGAAATGTATTTTCCTGGCTTTGGCTTATGCATTCATTTTATTAAATACTGTTAGGCCCTGTTTCTTTCAGCTTGGGATTATTATAATCTAGATTATTGAGTCAGATTTACTATAAGCTAGATTATTATAATCTGTAGTAGAATAAGTGGTTAGTTGTTTCTTTCCTAGATTATTAGAGCCTAGATTATTGGGTTTGCAAGTCTAAAGAGGGAGTGGGGTGGCATGATGGGTAATTTTTCACCCAATAATCTGGAAAAAGCTCACCTAAATGAGCTTATCAGATTATAATAAGCTGGGCTCCAGATTATAATAAGCTACTTCAATAAGTTGTCTGTTTCTTTTAGCTTACTTCCAATAATCTGGATTATAATAATCCCAAGCTGAAAGAAATAGGGCCTTAGTACGTAGCAAACTCGGGATCTCACATGTATCCTTCCAAAGAGCTGAGAGAGGGATGATAAGTTTTATATGGATTGTGCAAGATAGGGTCAATTTCGTTCTGGACAATGGAATAAACCCATTTGATTGAGCACAATTATTAATAAATGGGTTAACATAGCAATTGGAGCATGTCATGATTGTTATCATACCCCATAGAACAAGGCATGGTTAACGTGATTGTTGCTGTCTACTTAGGGCCTATTTGGCAAGGCTCCAACTCCTAAATTTAACTCCGTTCATTTTGTGGGAGCACTCCAGCCCACTCCGCTCCTTTTTAGGGTGGAGCTAAAACCGTTTGGTTGGGTTCCAGCTCTAGGAGAGGTGGAGCTGGAGCTGGAGCTGGAGCTCTGCCAAACATGCCTTATTAAAGAGCATTAGTCACTTCTAGTTAATGAACGCATAACTCATTCCCTATCGCTGAAGTTGGTGTTCTCCTTAGACCTTTCATGCCTGATCAGTTGTGCAAAAATTGCTGTATGAAGTGCTTGGAATTATTAATGATATATTTCATGCTGGACTGCTGTGGCTGTACCTTTTTTGACCTGGCTTCAGTTAATTTTGCATAGTTCTGCTCTTTATATCCCAATTTAACACCAGTTGGCAGGACATGCTTCTGTTCCAACTTATACATGCATATAATAAGCCCACAGTTTTTTACTTCAATGCAGGGGAATTCCACCATGACTAGTTTCAGATAGTGCATAACTTCAGTACATTTAGGAACCACACATTTTAGGTATTAATACTCTAGTATATGGACTAGCAAGAAGCTATTAATTTTATTCTGAATCCTGTAAAATCCCCGCACGTCACAGGATCGACCAACTGAAACATTTACTAGCTGGAAAACATATCTGAAATTGAGATATGCTCACAATATCGTTCTTGCTGCAATTGTTTTAAGGAATGGTTCTTGAAATCTAATTGTAGGTTTGATTCAGTCTGTCTCTTACTGCTTTGTTTCTGACCATTCTTGTTTCATTTCTACATTGTGCAGCGCAATTATCGATTCTTTTTCCTGTTTGTTTCCTCCTCGACTCTTCTTTGCATTTATGTATTTGCAATGTCGGCGTTATACATCAAGTTCCTCATGGAGGAGGGCTATCCTACAGTGTGGAAGGCTTTGAAACACTCTCCAGCATCTTTGGTGCTTATGATATACTGTTTCATCGCCCTCTGGTTTGTTGGTGGACTCACTGGATTTCATTCATATCTCATTTGCACTAACCAGGTTAGTTTTTTAATACAAAGTTTGGTGATTTATTTGTCTAGTGATTACTTTTGTTCATGAACACAAGGTTTTGTTTGCCTGCTTATTAAACTGAATGTTAAAGAGAAGTGTTATAGCATGCCAAATCGCTAATATGATAAATAGGGTTGTGATGGCTTGCGCAAATGCCGGGTTAGAATAAGTGATATACTATATGTTCTATGCTCAACAAGCTCCAGGAGGGTCAATTTTTAATTGCTTCTATGGAAAATGCAAAAACAACATTATAGCCTTATGAGTTTATTTGTCATATGCCCGAGCCTCGAGGTCTCTTTTCCCATTGAAGTCATGGTACAAATCTCTAATATGATGTTTCAATGTTGCAGACCACATACGAGAACTTTCGATACAGATCAGACAACAGGCCTAATGTCTATGATCAAGGATGTCTGAATAATTGCTTAGGAGTCTTCTGTAGTAAGACAAAACCTTCAAAACACAAATTCAGAGCCTATGTACAAGAGGAAGTACGAGCTCCAGTAGTTAACTTTGGCAGGCAGATGGAAGAAGAGCCAGCTGGTGGCCCTCGGGCAAAAGTAGAAGATGATCTTGAGATCGGTAGTGATCTCCTGCAGATCTCTCAGCGGCGCAACTATGGGGATGTTGATCTTGAAATGGGAAGTCAGGACTGCAGTGAGATGGAAGGCATTCCCAACGCCAAACTTGCGATAGGTTCTGAATCGCAGATTCCTGCAATCGGAAGTGAGGTACGAGTGCGGCACTCGAGCTGGGATCGTAGAAGTGGGAATTGGGACATGTCATTAGATGTAATTGGAAGAAGTGCATCAGATGTAATTAGAAGAAGTGCTTCTGGCCATGAGGCTGCACCTCCATTTCAAACAGAAACTCACTAGTCAGTTATTCGTGCATTGAGAAGATGTGTCAGAAACTTGAACTTGGATTTCAAGGCTGTTTAACTGATGATGACAGTATGACACATACCCAGAGAGCAAGAAAGAAAAATGCACATGACGCATTTTGACTTTGACTGCCGTAATTGGTATTTTCAATCCTTTTTCATGTATGAACAGTTACTTTAGTCAAAGATTCCTTGCGGTTGGGGTCACATATTTGTTTTTTTTTTTCTTTTTTTGTGTGGCAATCTGATCTCACAGCGTCTTCATGATTCTTTATGTAAATTACTATTGCATGATAGTCATCCACCTGTAATTCCTCTGCAGCTTCCTTCAGGAATTTCTGTAGTGCATCTCCATTAGCTTTCATTATGATCTTTTACCTTCCATTGTGGTCAGTAATATCACCTTGATCACAATGCTGTTTGATTATATATTCCATTAGGTCTCAAACCTCAATGGAGTTGAATTCTATCTTCATGCCATATTTGGTACGCAAAATAAATCTACCGAAGTCAATTGTTTCATGTGTAATTGCTATTTTCAAAATAGGGCCACATTCTAGCAGACCAAAGCATCCAACCCAGGGATCATAATTCATAACACTTTGGGTTGCCAATCCAACTGGCAATGACCGGTAAGAGGTTATACCATTCAAATTTTTAGTGCAATCTTGATGCTAATAATTTTAAAAGACTGAACAAACACAACACTTTCAGAAAAAAGGAATTTGTTGAAGAAAATTAGCAAACCAGAAAAGGCTGGATAATGCCCGAGTTTGATCCATTAACATTTTTTGGGAATACCGATCCATTAACATTTTGTCATCTTTGTTTGCAAGCATAGCAAACACTCACTACTTTTTTTTTTAGAATATGCTATTTCAATGTCGATATGTCCATTTGTAATTTTGTGGAAATTCCATGCTCAAGGGTGAGTGCTGCTTCAGTTAGCTGTTGGATTCTGACTACTGCAAAGGACTCTACTGGAGGACTAATCCATGAATTCTGATAATGCCAACTACTGGAGGACTAATCCATGAATTCTGATAATGCCAAACCAGGCGACTTCACAATTCTTTGGGTCCATTTGGACCAGAGCATGTGACCAGTGAATGCTTGGCTTTTGCAACGGCTGTTTCAATGAGCTTATGTGGAACTCAAAATATCATGTTAATAGTAGGTTGATCTTATTAATCATTGGTGCACTGATACTGACTCCCACTTGAAGAGTTGCTGATCTTTGTGTATATCAAATCGGCAAAGTCCACTCAACGGTCAGTCGGATATATAGCAAGTCATATCATTACTTTGATCTTGACTATATTTGTGATTAATGTGCTGCAATTTCTGAACCTGGTTGGTTTGATGCGCTGGCATGTCAAGCCGTGGAGCCTACTGGGACCCCCAAAAAAAATAAAATCTGAAATTGGTATGGTAGAGCAACACGGGTTCGTATCATCTGCCATTCCAACTGGAACGGCAGAGGGCTACAGTGATCCATGCCATTGGCCACTTACATCCGTCGGATCAAGCGTGGACGTACGAGATCCATCGCTACAGTAATTCCAATAAAAATAACCGAACAGTGATCGCTACAGTAATTCCAATAAAATGCAATGGTTTTACTGGTTGTTACTGTAGCAATGGCAAAACACTGTAGCGCTACTCACATTTTACTGTCCCCCTCTGCCATTTACCCCCTAATGGCAGAGAGGATGCGAACCCGTAGAGCAACCACATTTAATCTGCTTGATAATTGGAACATTTGTAGTCATCCATGCAGGTTTGTTGTTTGCTTAGGTAGTACTCCCTCCGGTGTCAATTTAATTAACGTTTTAGACAATGACACGGTCTATAAAATATATTTTTGAACTTATTTTTCTATTATAATATATATAACAAATAAATGTATGTTTATTTTTATTATAGTATTTTGAAAGACAAATCTATATATGTTGTTCTAGTTCCTTTAAACTAAATATTTTCTAAATTATTGATGGTCAAAATTATAAAAGTTTTTTTTTTTGAACGGTCAGGCCGTTGCCGACGTTTTATATAAAGAAGAAGGTGTCTCATTTTAAGGAGAAAACAAGACCAAACCTTACAATGCACAGTTAATTAGGGAAAACTGGGCAAAAACCACAACACTCAAACCTAAGCTACCAACACCGCGAAAAAAAGAAAAAAAAGGCGGAGCCCAAAACAGCCAACGATAAAGAGCTTGTTGAAGGCGACACAAAGGCTTCGACTTCGCGAGGCAGGTGTTATCGTTGCCAAGCTTGTCGCCTAGCGACACAGCAGCATTGATTCCACAGCTATCACATCATCGTTTGCCAAAGGCATCGCAGAAAACGAGCAAGACACCGAATGACCACTATGAACATCAGCCCAAGCCACTTGAGCACTACTACTTGTACACAGCTAACACCAACCTCCCTCGAAAACTGCAACGTGTTATCGTTGCCAAGCTTCATCGCATCCCAATAAAGCAGCTCCGACTTCACCTAGAAGAAAACGAAGAAATTTGGACGCTTGCCACATCCAAGAGTGGCACCCAGGAGACGAAGGCCTCGCCGAATAGCTAGGCTTATAGAGCTTCGACATGGGGGGTCCACGAACGACCATCCTTGCATGGAAAAGGTTCTTGGTAGTGAGGGAGACGCCATAACAACGCCTCCAAGGAGGGGAACGACGCCTCATGGCGCCGCCGTCGTCAAGCCAACCAAAGGCCAGCCAAGGCTTTCGCTAGCGTCATCCAAAACCACACAACCCACCCGCACAACGTACGTCGCCGAACCGCCACATCGTCCCTCCAGCCACCAAGCCTAGCCCACCACCCACGACTTAGGTAGGCTCGCGAATCCACTGTGTTGCCAACCCGCCGGCATCCTCTGCTGTACCGACAAGTTCTGGCCAAGGCGGCCATAGATCCGGCTGTCGAAGTTCGGCAAGCCGACGTCACCGCGAGCGCCCACACTCTGTTGCACCGCTGCCACCGCAACCACCGGTGGGCGCAGCCAGTGGCTGCCACTGTCTGCACGTCGACGAGCGCCTGCCACAGCCGCCGTGGCCAGCCTCCCGTAGCCGTCCCCGCGCTGGTGAGACCACACCGGCCCCCACCTCGCCCTTGGCAGCTCGCCGTCGTCAGGCGACGGATCTGGCCAAGGGGCGCCGGAACCGGCCGTCCATCACCGGGCCGAGGGCCACCGTTGCCACGGCCATGAGAGGCCCGGACACCGTCGCCGACGACCACCACTTGGGGTCCTCCCTCCGTCTTGGCAGCGCCCCGAGCCGCCGTGTCCGACCCGCCGCCGCCGGGTCGACCACCCCGGCCAGATCCGGGCTAGGGAAGTCGAATCCCGCCGCTTGGGGGCGGATCCACGGCCCCCCTCGCCGGGGTGCGCCGCCGCTGCCCACGCCGTCTCCTTCCTCGCCGAGCCGACACGCCGTCCCGTGCCTCCTCCGGTCGCCGCAAGCTCCACCGCCGTTGGGGAGGCCAGATCGGCCGCCAGTGGGGGCGGATCCGTCTCCGCCGTGCCTGGAGCTGCCGAGCCGACCGCCGTCTTGCCGCCGCCGAGCAGTCCCCGGTGTCCCGCAGCTGGGCTTCTCGTGGGGAGAGCGCCCCGCCGCCGCCGTCCTTGCAGCCGTCCGGCTTTGCCGACGAGCCACTCGGGCGGCGGCGAGGCAAAAGGGGGGGAAGGTGGGGAGAGGCGGCGGCGAGGTTGCTGTCGCCGTCCGTGTCGCCCCTGGACGGGAGCGACGCGGACAGGAGGCACTGGTTCAGCCGAGAGAGAGGTTGCCTAAATTATAAAAGTTTAACCCCAACCTTATTCTGGAATCGGAGGGAGTACAGTACCTTAGAAAGACTCCTATTTAGTAATCTTTTTTACTGCTCATTACAGCATTTCTTTTCATGCAAAAAGATTCTGCTGCTTGTGCTACAGTCTCATTTCATCTGTAGGAATCTTGTGCTGGAAAGTCGTTTGATACACTTCTTTTTTTATTGAACGCTGACCTTAACGCGTTTTCATCATCCTCAATCCTTATCACTCATCAGTCATCACTGACTAGCTATGCTTTTTGGTAGTGATCAACTTATAATTCCATGAAAGCAACCTTCTTCAGAGATGAGGACTTCACACACCGCACACCACTTGCTCGCTCTCTCCACTGTCCACATCAAAACAAATTCCGTCTGGTTCGCATGTCAAAGCTTATAAATCCTTCAAGTTGGAATCCACTACAGAATTCTTCACAATTAAATAGTAGTATCACTCTTTGCTCCCAGAGGAGCAGATCGAGGAAGGCGAAGACTTCAGCGTTTTTTGTTTCGTTGACTGGTGGAATACACTTTTGTCCTCTCGGAGCTTCAGTTTTGTTCGCTTTGCGTCTTTTTCACATGCATCGAGCAGAGGACAATGGTGTTATCCATGTGGTTGCGATCTGTGAATTCTGGAGGGGAATGTGGGTTGCTCAAACAGACAGGTTAGCGTTGAACGTGGCATTGATGGATGGATGGATGGGCATGTAGGGATGGCGGCGGCGCGGCGCTGAAGGTCAAGTTGACTTGGTTAGTTGGGAGGCACTGGCGTACATTCCTTGGGAGACTAGCTAGGTTTAATTTAACGGGTTTGTCTATTTCATGAACATTCGCTAGACAAGATTTCAACGTGACAGAGAGGCCAACTCACTAAATGACAGTGATCACGGAAAAATAGCAATATACTCCATCCTTTCCTAAATATTTGACACCGTTAACTTTTTTAAATATATTTAACCGTTCGTCTTATTCAAAAACTTTTATGAAATGTGTAAAACTATATGGATACATACAAGTATATTTAACAATAAATTAAATGATAGGAAAAGAATTAATAATTATTTAAATTTTTTGAATAAGACGAACGATCAAACATTTTTAAAAAAGTCAACGGCGTCAAACATTTTAGGATGGAGGGAGTAGCATAATAATATTCCTAGTTGAAAACCAATCATCACGCTATCTCGTGCTGATCGTTCAAAATAATAGAGCTCATCAATATATTCATATGTTTTGACATAACATAATAGAATCTTTTTCAGCCTATTGTGTTACCGACTTACCGTAGCAGAACATACATAACAAAACATTGCAAAACGCTTAGCAATTTGGTGTTGATTGCAGCGCTCCTGCGTGCACAAAATGAAGCCAACGCAAACACTTCGTTTGCTAGTATTAGAGGAAGCCTAATACACTAATTGCTTTAGATAATTATACACTCTCTCCGTTTTTAATATTTAACACGGATAATTTTTAAAAAATATGTTTGATTGAATGTCTTATTTAAAAATTTATAGTTATCATTTATTTTATTGTGAATTGATTTATCATTAAATATTTTTTAAGCATAACTTATATTTTTTTTCACAAAAAATTTAATATGACGAATGATCGTTAAAAATTCAACACCGTAGTATATTGAAAACATAAGTGGTCTTGGCTGGTACTGAAGAGCATGTACATTAGGTGTCCCTGAAGCGTAGCCCTACTTACGACATCGACTTTTTCGGCCGGAGCCGTCTCCCAGCAGAGGGCCGCGACCCCTCTGTGGGGGACGCGCCTCTTTGCGCTCCTTTTCGTCGAGCCACCGAGCCGGGCTCCGCGTTGGGCGCACCGTGGCTAGGGAGCGGCTCGTGGACACCACTCCCACCCTCAGATTTTCCCCTTCCACCCCTCGCCCTAGCAGATCCGGCGGTGAAGAGGAGCTTTGTTGGTGATGGCGAAGAGGGAGAGAGAGGCGGTGACGAGCGGAAGGATAGATGCGGCGATGACTTGGAGATAGCGCCAGCCCACCAGATCCGGCTGCCGGCACGCCAAATCTGCGCGCTGCTCGCCGTTGACCACCTCAACAACGGGCAGAGGGGGAGGGGCGGGGTCGGCAGCAGCGCGCTCGGCCAGAATCAGAGGCGGCACAGTGGGGTGGAGTCGACGGCGGCACGGCGGAATAGGCAACCCTCCTCATTGCCCTCGCGGTGGAGAGGATGCGCAGGTCGCCGACGTGGCTCTGGCGGCCCTCCTCGTCACCCTCGGGGCCGCCGGTGATGGGGGGGGGAGAGAGAGAGAGAGAGAGAGAGAGAGAGAGAGAGGGGGGGGCAAGCGGTGGCGGAAGAGAAAGGGAGAGGGAGTTAGGCGACGGTGTCTGGACGAGGAGGGAGGCGGCGATGGTGTCTTGGGTGGTGCAGTGCGAGGCGGGGAGGACGGCGACGGCGACGGGTAGAGGGAGAGAGACGAGGTGAAGAAAAAGAAAAGAGGAGGGGCGGGCGAACAAAAAGAGGGGGGGGGGGGAGAGATAGTGCAGTCGGTGGATTAGTGGTAGGGAAGTAAAAATATATATGGAGCTTCATGGCTGTGACACCGATTGTGGTTAGGAGTATCTCTATTCGGTTGCTTCGGATAGTGAAGACACTCTAAGAGTGGTTTACAATATTGTACATGCCCTAAAGGAAACAATTTCTGTTGGGGAGTCCTCCGCTGGCCCCCTGCTCCCTTGGCTACGCCAACATCACTTTCTCTTTTTAAAAGAGTATAGGGAAGGATGAACTTCACACATCACCTGTGAGATCAGTTTGTTATGTGCAAATTAAGGACGCAATGATCAGCATATGGGACACATCTAGCATCCACACCACAACAGTACCTCATTAATCCAAGATAGTTGCTCCTTTCTTGCTTTTAGAGCACAATCGATCAACGCCCATGCGAGTGAGCCCTCTTGCTTCTCTTGCCCATGCTTGGAATTTGATAGGAGGTGGCAATAATCAAGGGCCATCTCTTCCACTAAATGCACTTCATTGGAATTACATGTGTCTCAATTGGAGTTACATTATTGGGACATCGAGACATGTTCAACCATGAGGCACTGTACAATATACAATGTTGTCTACTATATACTAGTAATATATATACTAGTAATATGAGTGCTACGAGGCATCTCATTAATTGGTGTTATATACTTTCGTTTTTAACATACGATGCAACTGATATTTTCTCAAATTTTGACTAATAATACCTACTACTCCCCCGTCTTAAAATATATCAATTTTTAGTTAGATGGGACATATCCGGGCCTGCCCAGATTCATAGAATTAGGATATATCCCATCTATCCAAAATTTGCTATATTTTCGGACGGATATAGTAGTATTCAATTACTTAGCTAACAGAAAATAGTAACACTAGATTCGTCATTAAAAGGATTGTAAGAATGTTTAGCATGTTTATCTACGTGTACAAATATTTTAGAAAAACTAATAGTTAAATAAAAATTGAAAAATGTCAAATGTATTATCTCTAATTGCCTCTCACTTTTCTGTGATTAGAAAACTCCATCAATAACGAAATGGTTTCAAGAGAAAGATGTTCATGTTGTAGACTGCTTACTAGTATGAAAGGCATCTGCACAGTCTCCTCCAATGTAATATCAGTCCATAGATAGGCCCCTCAAATGTCAGGCCTTTTGACCTTAGACTTAGCCGAGTTTGCAAGTCTTCCTGGTGCAATCGCTAAAACAAACAGTAGCTTTGTCAGGGATAACGCATGCTCGACACCCATGCATGGAGTAGCATCGTCAAAAGGAATGTAAAATGTAGAGTAGTAGTTTTTATTTTGTATTCTTAATTTGTCGGTGTTAAAAACCCACCAATTTGGAAGTTTTCATTATTGCTCTGTCTTGCTGGCTTGCTGCAAAGGTATTAGTATTCAACATTTTAGTACATTTGACATGCCAACCATTGCCATCAGCTTGTCACCTCCTTTTTCATCATTGCCCTGAGATGAAATGCCTAACTTTGCCATGTGTTTGGCAAAACCTTTGCTTTGTTAATTTTCCGAAGACAAGATTTGCGCCTTCTGTAGTTTTTTAGTGCCAAAAGTACCAATTCAATCTTTAAGTTTGAAACAGCTGTAGTGTGAAATCAATATAACTGACAAAATCAATATGTCGTTTGACACTGTCAGGTACAAACCAATATACCATATGACCTTCCTCTTAATCTTAAGGCTGGTTTGAACTCTTGCCATTGGAGGAATATAAAGCAACAAAGAATAAATCAATAAACCATTTAGCTCACGTTTTTCGTCGTCATCATGTTCTTGGATCAAATGCAAGTAACGCAGGGGCCACACTCTGCTTTCAGTGACAAACCATGCGATTTTTCTCAACGATGTGATGTTTTTAACTCAACCCGTACAAATGTGATTGATCAGGCTTGCAAAACCAGGAAGAACTCAAATCCGTTTGACGAAATGCTCGCGTGTGGCTGCTTTTCCCAGGCAGGCATGCACGCATGCCCCTCCTCGAGCTAAGAAACTTGACCACCTCAAACCTCCCAATCCCTATGCACTTTGGCCCTCTTTAGATCATGAAAAGAAAATTTTTATGTGTCACATCGGATGTTTAATTGGATGTCAGAAGGGGTTTTTGGATATGAATAAAAAAATTAATTTTATAATAACTCCCTTGGAAACCGCGAGACGAATATTTTGAACCTAATTAAACCGTCATTAGCACATGGGTTACTATATCACTTATGGCTAATCATAGACTAATTAGACTCGAAAGATTCGTCTCACGATTTAATGTAAACTGTACAATTAGTTTTTATTTTTATCTATATTTATGCTTCATGCATATGTTTAAAGATTTGATGTGATGTTTTTGAAAAAAAAATTCTAGGAACTAAACCAGGCCTTTGCCACTATCTAGAAGCTCTTGTGACATTTTTGTATTAAGCAAAGTTCAGAGTTGGAAACCTTAATCACATTGTGGAATAAGCAGGCAGATTAGCCTAAGCAATTCTTTGGATTAATCAAACTGTGGTCTGACGTGTGTGCTTTTAGTGATAACGCATAGATGCAGATTAGGTCAAGTGGTCAACCGGCCGTCAGACAGCAAACACGCTGCCTTTTGGAAATTCCCTATTAAGATAGTACTAGTACTACTAATGCTGCAATCTGATCTGAGTAAATTTTCAAATATGATTAAATTACGGTTGTATTGTAAAGCATTTATTGACCGTATGTGACCACCGACTCCTAATTAAGCTATGTGCTCAAGCAGGGCCCTGGCAGAGTTCATGAGTTCTGGGTAAATCAGCAAATTAACACCACTTCTGTGAATATCTAGTCAAATTCCCTAAATCAAAATTGACCTGTTTATTACTTCTAAAAGATTTCAGCTGAGTTGTCTTTTTTTTTCCTGTTTTTTTCTGCAGACAGCTAGCTATAGCACCTGTTTGTTCAGTTACCAACTTTTTTTTTTTTGAAACATTCCGTTACCAACTTGGAGTTGCATTTTGCATGCTTCAGGTGCTGCACAATGATGTAACAACGACGACTATGCAACTGATCACAGGCCCCTACACCCTCTTTCAGTCAAAATTGACCTACCTAGTTTTTGAGAATCGGTGGAACCTGTTGTACCTCTAGCGTGTGTTTGGTTTAGAAACCAAGTGGGACGAGTTAGACCTATCCTAATTTTTTAGGATGAGATGGTTCCAGTTATCTGTTTGGTTTGTGGTATGGGATGGTTATAGTTTTTTTTATTTGTTAGAAAGGAATGACGTGGGATGGGATGGACAGCTTTGCACGGATGTTAGTGCCGTCTGGCTCCCAGCGGCTGGGGTGCAATGAGCGGCGAGCATGGGGGCGGAGGAGCTCGTCGGCGCGAGCGGAGGAAAGGTGGAGGCGGGTCCCGGACGAGTGGCAGCGGTCACTCCCGGAGGAGAGGTGGGTCGCGGAGGCGAGGCGGATCCCGCATCTGAGAGGAGCGGTGGTCGAGCGGCAATAGTCGGTCGCGGAGGGGGCGCCTGGTGCAGACGAGCCGACGGCGGTCGTGGACAAGGCGGCGGCCGGTCACGGGGGGCGGCGGCGGTCGCGGACGAGGCGGAGGTGGTGGAGTGCGCGGACGAGCGGCGGTGGATGCGGGGGTGGCGGTGGGTGCGGACGAGCTGACGTCGTATGCTCGTTCCAGGTGGGACGAGCTCGTCTGGCCCTTTTTCCCGGATAGATTGGTCCCATATCTGAGAGGAATATTCCTCTCCAATGACCAACCCATCTCACTAACTTTTCAACCAAACACCCTTAAAAGTGGGTTCATCCCATCCCATCCTTGCAATCAAACGCTACCCCAGTGTCTGCAGTGAAAAAAATGCTACTAGTACCAATTATTCTATTTTTTAACAGAAAAATATAGAGGGAACTAAAACACGACAGAGTTTAGAGGTCATGGTAGCTAAAAGTTCATGGCTTATTTAGACACCATGGTATATGGTACTAGGAGAATATATATAGATTGCTTGGAAACACCAAGGTTGCCATATAAACCATAAATACTGTAAACCGTAAATAGTGATGATATGTAGAGGGATCCGGGAAATACCATCATAAGGGTTTGTGAGTTGCAAGATACCATCCTGCGTGAGAATGATATGTGAGGGCCTAGACCAATATATCAATGACATATATGATGGTATCTTTCAACTCCATATTTTTTACAATAGTATCGGGTAAATTGGCCCTAGTAGGGCAAGGTACCATGGCAAGAGGTGGTAAGGACATGGATGCTTGATGTTGTCTAATAAGATCTGTTTAGCCATCCTCATGTTTGTCGTTCCTCCTAATTCTCAACATCCTTAGCAATGGTGAGTGGTGTACGGTCGGCTTATGTTGGCTCAGCGATGGCAACCTAGGACATTAGAGGGATTGAACGTGATACCGACAACAACCAGGTTAGATGGATCCGGCCTAATGGCTAGTTCTACCGCCTTTTGGGTGAACCTACTTCTTTTCCTCTAAATTGTTTATGGGATGAGGGTACTGAAGGTCGATGCTAATAAGGCTGCACGAAAGGGTCTTAAAGTCCTCAAGTAGCATCTCTAGATCTTGGGTTTGACTCCCTAAGAGAGCGAATTTCAGGCTTGAATAAAAGAGGAAAAAAAAATAACATGAGGCCTCTATCAATTCTTCCGGTTAAAAAAAAAACCTTGGCTGCAAAGACACTGTGTTGGCCTATTCACATCATCACCCACAACGGACTTCATGTCACTAGTGTCAGGGTGCCATCACTAACATCATTTACGCTGAGGCATTTACCCTCGGCACCAAGAACTTGGATGCCAAGCTTTGGGTCCATCTTTAAAACAAGTTCTTTCAAAGGGATCTATTTACAAATAATATTTCAAAAAGGGCCAAAACATAAAAATCCACTATATTCATGATTTTATCCGATTCCCCAGCGCTGGACCAGTAATTGGCTTATTAGCGGATAACTTATGTGCATAGGATATGTTCCCTGTTTGTAATCATAACCTCTTACTTTATTCTCGAAGAGGTGCCCAGCAACCTTTTTTTCCCATGGCACTAGCTAACTCACAGTTACTCCTTCTGTCTAAAAAAACAAACTCTTGCCATTTTTGCCTTTTTTTTTTGGGACGGGGGAGTACTAGTTTTCATTGAACAAATATTCAAATCTAAACTTTTGAATTCAAAAACCGGTTATCGGCCTAAAAAGAAATGGATGGCTAAAGTGCATTTTCATAGACCCAAAAAAGACATAATGTAATACATTATAGATATATCACAAATAGATCAAAATGTATAATGCAATTATCAATATAAACATGCATCACAAAATATGTTGTACAATATATAATCCACCAAAATATATATTTAGCAACATATAACCTTGCCAGAGAAGATAGGATTGATATAAATTCTTTTTTGTTTACGGGGATATAGATTCATATTCGATTCAAGTTATTTTGTAAACCTTTGGTTGACTGGTTTGGTTTCAATCCAATATGTTCTACTTCTCGCTTGCATCGGACAATTCATCTCGGAACTAAAATTCTAAGCACTGTTAGTTTCAAGAAGGTATGAGACCGCGTGCCTTCGAAGGACTAGTTCTAGCCGTCGTGGAAAAAACGATTGATGAATTTTCGATTAGCCCGGCCGAGAATAAATGTAGCCAAATTCGGGTCAGGACGACGAAATTTTGCAATCTCCAATACCAAATGAAGAAACTTCGTGGACCAGATAAGGGTCCACGAACCACAGCGTCACTTGGTCGTTGCATTGCTCGGTGCTAGTTTGACCAATGTCAGCTTAATTAAATAGTGGGTGCAGTTCCAAATGACGCACTTTGATCGCCAGTTACTAGTAAACAAATGTCAATTCGGCTACGTTTATATATTTAGTTATATGGAGTATTAATTATTTTCAAGGAAGTAGATCCGCAATAACAATGTATATAAGCTTGAAGTGCGGATAACCAAACTTCCTACTTAATTAGGGGCCGATTTGGATGGATACTAATTCAAAGTGTGTCACGTCAATTTTTTAAACTTAAATAGTACAATTGGGATGTTTAGAATTGGAACCAAATAATTGGTATTGCTCATGCCCTATTTTATCATATTTTAAAATGTTCTTTTCACCATATTAAGACTTGGCTTCATACTGATAGCAAAACAATCAGTAAACTGCACGACGACTTACTTTTACTATATTAAAAATAGTAACACTAAAATTTACCTAGAATATAATATATAAAATGAGCGTAGTTAATTAGTTAAATTTCTTACAATGGAACCTGTCCACCGGATTCGAGCCATCCATCGATCTAGCAAATTATCGCTAATCTATTATGATCCGGAGATCGATGACTACTTATAATTTATCAACTATAATTACCGTGGTTAATTAACTGATTTTTGAAGAAGCTAGCAGTAGCCCGAGTGAGACCGAGTCTAATCTGAACTGCACCTTTTTTCAGGCGGCGGCTATCTGAATTCTGAAGTGCTGAACACACATGTTTCCCTTTCCTTTTTCACTGTCGATCTGTGTATATATATATAACAGTCGTCTCGTCCGAGTCCGCCTCGTGCAAGGAATTAACGGATCGGACAGCACTCTGAACGGCTCGATCCCAGTAACAATTTGAGCTTTTGATTTTGATCAGTGCGCGCTAGCTACAGTGCACTCGAGCGCCGGCATTGCCTCTGCAGCAGCTGAGTTAATGGCGGACCAACGCCGGAGATTTCGCGGCGGAGGAGATTGGCAGGCGAGCGTCAACGATGTGGTGGACGACGGTGGCGAGCTCGAGGCCGCGGCGGCGGCGGCGGCGGCGAGGGGATCGGTGCTGTCCGGGGAGTACCAGGCTCAGGAGATGTCCACGATGGTGTCGGCGCTGACCTGGGTCCTCGCCGCCGGCCACGACGACCACGGCGCCGGCGGGCAGTGGTCTGGCCTTGTGGACGTGCCGGCGACGACGCTCGCCGCCGGCGGCAGCGGCGGCGGCGACTACGGGCATGGCGCACAGGGGAGCTATTATTACTACGGCGCAGCGCCGACGGCGACACCGGAGTTCGTAGCAGGTGAGGATCATTTCCTTCTCTTCTCTTCTTTTTGTATTTTATTTTTAATCTTATTAAGAATGGTTGCATGCTTGCATCATGAGCAAGTTAAGCAACAGTTTGCACGTCACTATTCGCACTTACACGCTTTTGCTTTTATTTTTTTACCCATTTTCTTTTTCTCGACGCTCTTCGTGTTTAGCATGTGTTACTCATGTTGCGTGGTAGAATCAAATTAAATAAAGGTGTTTATGCTAATATTGTCCCGTTTCAACGAATATTTTGATTTGGTTCCAACGAGAAGAGTGCTACGTGTCGACACAGCCATTGAATTTTATCTTGCATTGCCAGCTAAGCTAAAGCTTATTCATTCATCTAAAGACTGCATACTTGAAATTTTCTTTATTCAGCAAGGAACAATGGAACAGGGCAACTTGCCCTGTTCTGACTTCAAAGCCGATTACTTTGTACGATTCTTCGAAGAAAACTCAACGATCATCATACAAATTAATTAGGAATATTTGTTAATGATGAAAACCAAATCCGCATTAGTTTGATCGATATATATCCAGTTTCTCTATCCATTTGAATGACTATGCCATGTTCGTTGATATTTGAACGCCCGACTAATTAATTATAATTAGCCGGCCCTATAAATCTGCAATTGCTTACTCTATCCGTCTAAAAAAATAAATTTAAGATTGGATGTGACATGTTTATGTATAACGAATTTAAACATATGTATATTTAGATTCGTAGTATTAGAGGTTGGTTTTTTTATGGGATGGAGGGAGTAACTTGGAAAAAAAATCTGCAATTGTGCACAACTATACATGCAAATGATCAACCCGTTGCACCTGCATGCATGGGGGATGTGGATATTTAACGAAAAATGGGGGAGAAAAACAAAATGGCAAGCAAAGCTCAGAGTTTTCTCTCTTCCAAAATTTCCAACATCCAAAAGTCCCATCATCAGGCCATCGTACACCTGCGTGCATGTGGATCTCACCAAGAGAAATGATTAGACAACTTCACATCAATTTAACTCTTCCAAAATCTCACCGAGAAAAATGGTTAGACAACTTCACATTTAACTCATTCCAAAATTTCCAAATACCCAACAAACATACTACTCTGTCCCATAAAAAAACCCTATTCTAACTTATAAATTTAGACACACGAGATTCATAGCTAGAGTTGATTTTTTTGACAGATGGGTATGTACTACGTACTCTCTCCATTCTCTTAATTTGTTAAAGAGTAAATTGCATTGGTGGTATATAAACTTATTAGGTGGATGCAATTTAGTACATATACTTATAAAATGCTCGTTTCAGTATATAAACTTGTCTAGTTCGTGCGAATAAGGACCAAAATAACTTGACAATGTTAATTTTATGAAGTGATGTTGATTAGGATGTGACGTGCATACGTATAGTGAGTATGCATAGGAGATTTAATATTTATAAATTTGGTCTCTACTTTATTCTTCACCATGGGAATGATGAATTTCATATATTTCTAACCTTTATATCATTGCTCGTTTTTTTAATCTTTTTTACTATCACTGTATCCTATTCTATTTTTTATTGAAGAGGTGTATGTCTGATAGCAACCTTCTCAGATATATGCCCTAAATCAATAAGATTAGCAATGTAGTGTCTTTTTTGCCTTGTTCCGCACGTACCAGACAAGTTCATGCACCAAAACTAGCATTTTACAAGTTCGTACACTAGATTGCACCCACCTGGTAAGTTCGTGTACCGGTGATGCAATTTACTCTTTGTTAAATGATAAGTATACATCAAAATTTAAGCTTGTTTAGCAGAACACGAAAAAAAATATTTTTCCATGATATTAGTTGGTTTTTCATCTACCGAAAGTACCTCCAAATATTTTAAGTTTAATTATCATAGAACTAGAGATAATGTTACACGTATAGGAGAATAAGTCATTTACATATAAAACAAGTAGGAACAAAATAGCATGCACAATTTCACTAACACTGGTCAGTAAAATTTCCGGCCTTGTGACTTAGCAATAACCATGTTCTCCAACAAATTAAACACCGCTGCACGTACTAAAAGATTAATTCTTACATGGTAGTAACTCTTACGAATAAAGCTCTCAATTGTTCGATTTTACTAAACGGGATCGAGTCATATACTTTGCCACATCAGCCTTTTTTAAAAGTTTAGAATAATTTTGTGCATATATATATCTTTTCCATCTTTAATTAGATGGAACGGCCGGTGTGATAGCAGCCTAACAGTAGGCGCTGCCATAAAGTTGCGGTTTTGAATGCAATTGTTAGGTGTCAAGGAGTGGTAATGCATCTGGCATTGCTAGCTAAGTAGCTATAGAGATAGGAGATAGAGGAAGGAGAGTTCCACTTTGGGTAGTGGTAGCAAAAATGTATACGAGACGTACATATATATACGGGCCGATGCATTGATGCGTATCAGCGTACGTACGTGGTATTTAACGGTCAGGTGAGGCGTCAGGATGGAAGAATCACAACTGTGTTGGGGAAGAAAGTGTAACTAACGGCGAGGGAAGTTGGGCGGTGGAAGTCGTTAAATTTGATTAATTAGATCCAACCGCTACAAAAGGGCGATATATATCTTATATTTAGGGGAGAAAATGTGTGCATCCAAATTTATATATACCCAACATTCATGCAACGGAACAAAATTGATTACAAGCCTTCCCACGACAATGGGTATATAGAAATACAATGCACAATATTGCGGCTAATGCTAATTGCATGGGATATAAAATTAATTTAGGCTGAGTTTGATTTAGCATTTCGGCTGAGCTAATTTATCGTTATATGTTAACACATTTTTCAAACTAATAAATAATATGTTTCGTACAACTTTGCATATACAAGATTTTTCAAAAAAATAATATAAATCATTTTTTAAGTTTGTAACATTTAATAGTTAATTAATCACTTCCTAATGATCTGTCTCATTTTTGCGTGAAACAAAATAGCCCATCCGAACTGCAGTTTCGAACGGAACCTTGATTTCATTGCATCTAGGTGTTGAAAAACCTTGTCCGATCCTACCTATATGCTTTACTAATCAAACACAACGTAAATAATTAAGAAAAATTTGACAATGTGGATCACATGGCACTCTTTTTTCCACTTAAGTTGAACTATATATTCAATTCAATATGCTACTTTTCTCTATTCTAAGATTTCACACTTAATCTTACATTGTTAAGATTTCACACTTAATCTTACATTATAATATGTAAGTTGTTACATTGTTACACTTAATACTTTTCTGTTTGTTTGTTAATGTGGATCAAGCATTTTTTTTTCTCAAAAAACAATGTAAGTATTTCTTACATTGTTGTACCAAGTTTATAGAGATATTTACATATGATATTTCAAACAAACAAACTATAACGATACTAATTTAGTATTATAAATATTTTTTTAGAAAATCATTCTTGCAGCTGGTCGCAGGCTCGCAGCCGGTCGACAGAGATAAGATGCACATTTAATGCATGGAAGCAAAGTGTCAAAGTGCGTACGTAGCCTGCGTAGCGCGAGACAACGGAGTCGTCAAATATGATGCACTATATACGTAGAGCTTTTCTAGCGCTAGCTAGCTTAGCTTAGCTTCAATTCTCATCGATCTAATTCGCTCGATCGCTCGCGCGCAGGAGGGCAGCAAGAGCAGCTCAGCTCCGACGTGCAGCAGGGCGGCGCTCTCGGCCGTCTCGCCATGGACGAGCACTCGCCCACGTACACCGTCGAAGCGTCGTCCTCCGCCGATCAGCATGGCGGCGGCGGCGGCGGCGGCGGGCGGCGGTACCGCGGCGTGCGGCAGCGGCCGTGGGGGAAGTGGGCGGCGGAGATCCGCGACCCGCACAAGGCCGCCCGCGTCTGGCTCGGCACCTTCGAGACCGCCGAGGCCGCGGCGCGCGCCTACGACGAGGCCGCGCTGCGCTTCCGCGGCAGCCGCGCCAAGCTCAACTTCCCCGAGGACGCGCGCCTCAGCAGCCCGCCCGCCGGCGCCGGTGGCGCCACCGCAGCGGCGCAGCCGGTGCCGGTGGCATACCCGGCCAGCGCGGTCTCGGACTACTTGCAGTACCAGATGCTCCTACACGGAGGAGGCGGCGGCGGGGGCGGCCGCTATCCTCTCTACTACGGCGGTGCCGCCGCCGCTGCCATGAGTAGCTCTTTGGGGCCTTACTCCTCCATTCCCACCTCCTCGGTCACCGTCGCCTCCGTGCCGTCGTCGTCCTCTGCTGCGTCGTCTTCTTCGGGTTACGGCGCGCCGGCGGAGCACGGCGAGGCGGTGCAGTGGACCAGCTGGCCGGACGGTGGTGGCTGGACCTATCCGGCGACGACGAGTTCTTGGTCTGGTTCGAGCCAGTATCCGCCGCCACCTCGGCCTCCTCAGCAGTAATTCTTTCTTCGTTTCTTACTTCTTCCATGGCAAGTGGTAGCTAGAGATCATACTAGGTTCTGAATATTCTCTTACTTAATTCTTGTTGTTTTCTTACTTAGAGACTACCAAGAGCTTGTTATTTTCTTCCTTAGAAACCAAGAGTCTTCAGTTTGTATCTAGCCAAGATGATGATATATATGGTGGTGTTGTGTGTTCAAAATGCATCCATGCAAGAAACCAAAGAAAGGTGCATGGCAGTGCCACTGTTGTATTTGTTCTTTATTTTGATGGAATTGTTCTTTTATATCATTTCCTTTAGTTAATAAAACAAAAATAACTATTATCTTTACGGCTGATCTTGTAATTAAACATGGATGAGTGCAGCAAACCACATAAAAGTACTGGACGATGGATAAGTAAAAATAATAATTTATAAGTAAAACTTTTATATCTTTATTCTTAGTATTAATAGGTTTAAAAGTTAATGTAAAAACAAAGAATAATAAAAAAAACCTCGAAATCAACTCTAATACTAAGTTTCAAAATTTAAAATTTTGACTTTATCTGATAGGCCAACAAGCGAAACGATGGAGCTCCACTATTTACATTTTGTAATTTTCGTGAAGATACTTTTGATAATTAGTTTCTACATCGAAATGGAAAGGTTACGACTAACTTTGATTAACGCATAGAAAGAATATATAGGCCACAAACCCAACCAAACAAAGCAGGTTTTTGCGTCGTTACGCCTCATGTTCTAACACTAACACTGGCCCACTGAGCGGTCTACTACTGGGCCAGAGCCGAACGCAAGATAAGCGGCCCAAAACAATCCTCCGGTGCCCCCGCCCTCGTCAACCAACCCTGACCTTTGACCTAGTCCACGTGGAAACCGTAGCCGACTCGTCTTCGTCTTCCAGCTCAGCTGCAGCCGGCGCCCGCGCGGGCGGAGAAAACCACGGGCGGGGCGACCACGCCGACGACCCGCGCGCACGCCGGCTTCTTCGTCCTCTTCTTCTTCTTCTTCCACCTCCGCGCCGAAGCTCGTGGCCTCCTCCGCCGTCCACGTGAGGCAGGCAGGGCTAACTCCGCCGCGGGGCCCACGGAGCAGTGGGTGGGTGGGGCCCGCGGCCCGCACCGTCCCTCGGATCGCGCGGGGCCCACCTGGGGGGCAATTCCGTCTCCTTCCTCCCTCTCGCTTACGAACTCCGCTACCAACCGCTTCCTTTTCCTTCTCCTGCTGCTGCTGCTGGTGGTGGTAGACAGCGAAGCCGGCGAACCACCTCGGTTTCGTTGGCATCGTCATCCTCCAGGTCAGGTCCCCCCGCCACTAGCTACCATCTAGAAGCTTCCGGAAGCTTCGGGAAGGAAGCACCCCGCCGCGCCGCCTTGCCGGGACTCGCAATGCCGGAGGAGAAGGAGTACGCGCCCGTGCCCCTCGGCCAGGCGCCGGAGGCGGTGGACCCCGAGGACCCGGTCAAGTCGCCGCCGCGGCCCACCTCGCCGGCGAACTCCACCCGCAAGGTCTAGATCGGTCTTACCCTTCCTTCTGCCCTCTTACCCCTTCCTTCCTCCCGGACGGATTAAACCCTAATGGTTGCTTGGATCTGGCCGCCGCGCGCCTGTGCTCCTGCTGCGTTTTGATTTTTGATGTCCAGTCTTCTGCTACTTAGCTGTTTGGATTGGACCGTTCACCTGGCCCTCGCGTTCTGCGGCTTGATGGGATGAACATGGCACATAATGCGTTAATGCGCGTGTTTTATGCATGGATTTTTATGCGCTTCAAAACACTTCCTGATGATGATGATGCTTACATAGATTTCGACATAGTATTGGATAAAGTGTAAATTCTGACTGCTGTAAAAATTAGGTACGAAACTCAAACGAGAGGATTTAAATTCTCGAGTGTTGATGTTGGATAGTTTGTGCATTAGTTTGTGTAAGAGAGGAGTGCCCTCTTGCACGTGGACACATGGATTTAAAGTTTAGATGATTCTTGGGCTAACGGATCATCTGGGTTGCTGTATTGACCTATAGTTATTACTGCTTCTACACATTCGGGAATTGTCTACTTTAGAGCATGCCTTAAACACTTTCTTTTTGTCATAAGCAGGGATTGCGTATACTGACAGAACTAAAATCTTACGATGGAATATGTGTCTGACAGTACGAATTTGACAATGGCACTAAATTTGCCCCTACACGTTGGTCCCCGAGTCAAACTATTATTCTAATGTTGAAACTTCTGAAAAA
This sequence comes from Oryza meridionalis, assembly GCA_000338895.3. Taxonomy (NCBI): domain Eukaryota; kingdom Viridiplantae; phylum Streptophyta; class Magnoliopsida; order Poales; family Poaceae; genus Oryza; species Oryza meridionalis. The sequence goes on from CM002528.2 coordinate 21,771,578, forward strand.
TCACATTCGAGAATTATTACTTGTTTAGTTTTGTATGCAGTCTGATCATGTTTTCCATCTTGAAGGGTTATTTCTTATTTGATAAATATTAGATTCTGTTGACATCACTGGGCAAATTAGACAACTTGGATCCAGAATTATTGTGTTAACAAATTTTCTGTTTTCACCCAAATGAGTTATACTTCTCCTGTCCATGCATGTGCTAAATTATCTTCAAAATAGTAGTTCCGTGCTTAACCTTGTATGCTTAAACAGGCATGTTTTGCTGTTCTTCAAAGCTGGGTGTCAAGAAAATTTATGACAGGATGGTATGTTTTTTCAACAATTAATCTAGACATATCGCAAGAGCTAAAGATTATATCCAAGCCTATTAACCTGTTTTATCCCTCTTTTGATTTGCAGCGTAGTTCTTTTCCCTGTTGCTGTCACATTCTTCATCACCTGGTGGTTTATTAAGTTTGTTGATGGATTTTTCAGTCCACTGTATGCAAAGCTTGGATTTGATATATTTGGTAACTCTTGCAAAAATGCTTCTCTCTGGGTATTTGTACTTATTATGGAAAAATACTGTACTGTAATAGTTGAGAAATAACAGTCTGTGTAATACTCTTTTTTATATGTAATGCAGTTGTATATTAACATAATTAGACTAGGATGTTTTTTTTTCTTGCTGGATTTTTTTTTGTGTGTTTGATCTAGATTTGATCTCCAAATATTAACTTGGATTTGCAAATCTGGGTGCGAAATAATGTGGTTTAGGTGCTTTAGTCAGGTAATTTAGTTTATGATGCTTTATTTTTATTGGATACAATGTTGATCCTGAACTCCTGATAATGCCAATAACAAGACACTTTTAGCCATTCATCAGTATATCGTGCAATAACAACATCAAGCTATAACTGGCAAAATTTCATGGTTTGTTCTGTGTGGAGTAATAAAAGTTATGTCTTGTATTAATATTTTGTTCATGACAAATGGTTATCACATCTTTTCAGGCCTTGGGTTTTTGACTTCCTTGCTATTCATATTCCTAGTTGGAATATTTGTTTCTTCATGGGTGGGTTCAACTGTCTTCTGGATTGGAGAATGGTTTATTAAGAAAATGCCTTTTGTAAGGCACATATATTCTGCATCGAAGCAAGTTAGCACTGCTGTTTCACCAGGTGATTCATACGTATATACAACTCTATGTGCTTTGAAATAGTCCACCCATGATATTTCTTTTTAACTCCTTCATATTTTTCACTTGGAGTGACACATTGACACTGTTTCTGAAACTGATAAATTATAGTTGCAAGTTGCAACACTATGTTTCTGCCCACTTCATGTCTTTCATGTTGTGTTTTTGTAGGTATTGATAGGTTAATGTATCATTTTAATCATTATATTACAAGTTTCCAACTTTGTTGTAATTCATTTTCTCAACCAGAATTTTTTCTTATTTCTTATTGACAGATCAAAATACAACGGCATTTAAAGAAGTTGCAATAATTAGTCATCCCCGTATTGGTGAATATGCATTTGGATTCATAACATCGACGATGATCCTTCAGGTATTTGTTTATATATCATGTGCTCTAGAATGAATAGAATCTTGATGGTTTCAGCCTGCACTTGCCTAGATGATTACCTTCAGATGCCTCATTCATATATAACTTCCTTGTTTAGCTTAGCTGACTCCGAGAAGCTTTTTGAATGTTTTTAATTTGTTGGATTTTCATAAGCATGTGTTTGGTTGCTCCTTTTCTGTGTTTCCTTGTTTCTAGAATAGTTCCCTCACTTTGAGGAAAGTGGCACCAATTAGTTATGTTCATCTGAGTCAAAATAATGGTCACAATAAATTTTACAATACCTTGCTTGGCCTTATCTTTATTAGCTGACTATTGGACTTAGAGATTATACTAGAAGATAGCTTACTAATGATTTGCTAGTAGGCAAGGCAAAACAGCAACACAAAGCAAACATTTGCAGTCGGAACAGTGAAACTGCTGCCTTCGGCTTTATAGAAATTGGTGTACATTTTGATTTAGCAAGCAGCACAACAAATACTGTACTTGGTTACATATTAAGTATATTACAGAGGCCCATATTTTGTTGCTCTGTGCAACTTCATAACGCCATTATTATCTATGATTGACACTTTTTTTTTCTGTGCGCTCTGAGATGATCATTTAATATTGCTTTACAGACTGACAAAGGTGATGAAGAACTGTGCAGTGTATATGTGCCAACCAATCATCTATATATCGGTGACATCTTCTTGGTTAGGTCTGAGGAGATTATAAGGCCGAATTTGTCCATTCGAGAAGGGATAGGTTGGTTCCTTTTCCAGATTTTAAAGTTATCGTTTGCGTGCTAGGTCTTTTCTCCTATTCAATTCAGTGCTTTATCCAGGTACATTTCTCCTATTCATCTAATCTTATGCTCTTTGTACTTTTTACAGAAATCATTGTTTCTGGAGGAATGACCATGCCGCAGGTGATTGCAGCACCAGGACAAACACCCCACAAGGGTCAGAGCACCCGTTTAAACAGAATGATGAGTGCGTGAGTACATCAGGTAAAATCTTCAGATGCGATCAGGGCCTGTAAACCTGTCCCAGGCGATTGCCAATAGATTTCTGACCCATGGCCATTTCAGTTTCAGCAGCTGTTCTGTTGAATACACATAGTATACTGATATTGCCACCTAGCTTTTGTAGGTCTGCCCAGAGTTGCTGAGAGAGAGCAAATCGGTGAATGACAAAGCTGGAACAAGGTGATTGAGAACCAGCATTGCTGGTAGATTAGGAAGATCAAAATACGAAAGTCAGTGTTGACTAGTCCGCATCGCTTAGGTTTGCTCGCTGAGTGAAAAGTTGTGTAATCTTTCAATCACGCTCCAAATGTATATCAGTACTGTGACCAATAGTATTTATACTCCTTTCAAAAGAAAAAAAAATCGATAGCATTTGTACCTTGTTTACTTCACTGCGTCCTGGTTCTTTATGCACTTCAACTAAGGTCATCTGTAGGCTGTGTACCGGTCTTATGCACTTCAACTGAAACGAGGGTAACGCACTAACGCTTGGTGATCTTGAGCATGTTTCCATCGAAAAACTGATGTATCGTTTGGTCCTCTTGAGTCGGTTCATATTGAGAAATTGCTCGGTACACAAACAATTTAAACAAACCGAAATTTATTCTTTTTACAAAATTTGTCTAAATTTTATCTGTAATGGTTATCGACGAAATAACTATGTGAACGGTAATTCGTATGTCTACCCTTCTCTTTTCTTTTTTTCACTTGCTAGTTCTGGTTAGTACTCCCTTTCCAATTTGATAATACTTATCATTTTGGACAAAAACAGTCTCAAAAAATAACTTTTTATTTAAGACTAATCTATGTAGTCACCTTATTTCTAAGACAAATATTTTAAAAGCTATTTTTAGTTAAAGATTTTAAAGTTTAATAACAGTCTTACAAAGAACAACAAGTGTTATCAACATTGAGAGAGGGAGTACAAAGTTTTGTGGAGTACCTATCGGGTAAGACAAATATTTTAAAAGCTATTTTTAGTTAAAGATTTTAAAGTTTAATAACAGTCTTACAAAGAACAACAAGTGTTATCAACATTGAGAGAGGGAGTACAAAGTTTTGTGGAGTACCTATCGGGGAAAAAATGGTTTTGTGATGTTGCACTTTACCAGTTCTGATTAGTACAAAGACAGAAGAGAAGAAATTCGTAAACAAGCAAGAATGGCCCTTCTGGCCTAATCAAACACCTCCATAATAACACAACTTTTTTTTAGATCAACAGGCACGATTTGTTCATGGCAGTGCAGAACTCTCTCTTAGAACAGCACAATATCCAGACACAATCCTTGGATGCCTAAAACCAACGAGGGAATGAAAAGAAGCTTAAAACCATTTGGTGCAGCTAAAGGCCCCAACATCAAGCTTGTTCAGTCAGTCTCACAGCATGGTACAGCAAAAGACAAAGCATCGGCCTACAGGAGAAGACAGAACAGGATTCACATCTAAAGTTCAATGCTTTCCTAAATAAAACTTGCTACTCGTCATCCGATTAGCTGGATAAGTTTCCCCACGAAGAGTTTCTATATGCTCTGCATCTGGGAGAATGAGATCCTTATCGTGTTACCCTCCAGCGAGGTGGCATGTTTTGATACAAGGGCTTCGGTCGCCTCCTCTTCGCTCTCGAACTGGATGAGCGCCTGCCTCTTGCCGTTCACCTCAAACAGCTTTGTGTTTACAACAGAACCATGCTCTGAAACATGGTTAAGAATCACATCCTCCGTGATCTCTTGTGGGAGGGCTGAAATGTGGATCATTTTGGTTGGAGCGCAGCAGTGACGGTAGTTCTTGATTACATTGCTGTTGAACCTGTTAAGACTTGAAGTCGTGTAGTCGTGCGCATCAGGAGCGCTTGTTATATTTGGGTACTTTGAGTAGTTAACCTCGAGCTTCTTTGCAAATAGCACTGCCCCCTGTGAAAAACATTGGCATCCGAAATGCGACAAAACAGTAATCATACATATGAAAATAGAAAATTAGTTTTACTCAATGCAATGAAGCAGATAATTGCGAATATGAGAGTACCTTCAGATAATGCACAGCTAGCTCAGCCTGAAACCCATCAGCCATTTCAACAAGGGCATGATCTGGTTTGTTGCGCAGTATTTTGATTCGGACTATGTTCCCATATAGAGAGAACAGATTGAAAAGCTTATCTTCATTTATTTTCTGCAAGGCAGATGGGTTAAGAACTAAGATGCCAAGGTTTAAGGCCAGTAACATCTTGCACAAAAGCTTTGAATACCTTATAAGTTGGCATATCAGGCTTAAACTACTCTTGCCAAACGACCACTTTGGTTCGTTGAGTTTTCACTAAAGGAACAGTCTGGTAGCTACAATTCTAAAAAATGACAAAGATCCTCACTATTCAAAACTCTGGCCAAAGAATGGCCCAATCTGATATTCATGCCAACAGACTGCTAGCTTCAATCGTACTCAAGAACCTCTCTACGTGATGAGGGAAGTGAAGTCTCTTGCCGAGCACCCCACTAACACACCCCACAAGAGCCATGCATCTTTGATGCTTCCTTTCTAAGGGCTGCAGAGACAGCAAAATGAGCATGTAGCATTCTGCATTCATTTGCTAACCATCTTATGGGGCCTGACTAGAGAGAGGGATGAATGCTTGTATCAGCACCTTCACCTATATTTGACCCTATCATAACATAACAGATAGGCAACAAGCAGCTGTTTTATTCCAGTTTGGCCACGAATTGTTGACTTACTGATGATTTCAGACTGGGATGGCTCACATAGGTAAACACAATTATACGACTTACTGTCACTCTACTTGATCTCCACCTAGCCGAGCAGGACCCAATCCACAAGTGTAGTTGGCATAACAACTTTGATTAGGTCCTCTGGCTTTATGTTCAAAACATCAGGGCCCTCATTGGACTTCTTTAACACCAAAAGGACCAAAGCTACCTTTTAGCAAAAACTCAGGGACCAAAGTGCTCAATTCAAACAGCTTAAGCTTAGAAGTTTATGAATAATGAATATAAGTGGTAAGGTTAAGGTAGTCTTGAACGATACAGAACAGATGGAGACTTACATCAGTGTTCAAATTACTGACTATTAGCGTGCAACGTTCATTGGTACCAGTCACCCCGGGAGGTAAAGTTCCACCGAATGCAGCTGTGATCATTGCAGCTCTTCCCATCTGAATGAATCAAATGCAAATGTTTTTTTTATGAGAACTTATAGGGTTATTATCCATCCGCATTTTCCACAAAGTGAAAGACATATCACTGGAGACTAACCTGTGCATATGAAGCTGCACACACAAAAGGAAATTAAATCAGGAACTTTTGCAAATATCAACAATAAATATTTGATTCAAACAAAATTGAAGTGTGCTACCTCCTGGTTGTTGGAAGGCATAAAGACCACCTGGATCTGGATAGCCTTGCTGCTTCAATAATTTTCAAATAATAAAATTCTCTATTTAGTTTCAGAGCAAAAATGGGTCCATGAAACAAGTGATGTGATAACAAAAGGAACATAAGCACACTCTAACCTGAGAGGCCCTTGGACGCTGTTCTGTAGGCAATGATGGGTTTGTGAAATCCCTGTATAAAGGATACAATTGAGAGAAGGCAACGAGATGATTAATAAAAAGTCAAAAGAAAGAAGGAGTTGTGAACTGAAGTTTAATTGTACTATAACTTTTAAAGGCAAGTACAACTCCCTAAAAATTATTGATGCTTACAAATTGTCCAATAATGTCATTTGTAAGTACTAAGGATGAGAGGTTAATTTTACCTAGAACGATCATTGTTGTAATGGACTTGCAGTTCGCTGAGACTGAAATACAAGGAAACAAGAAAATAAGATTGAGAAAAATAAATAAATTTCGACTAAGAGTAGTCATGGGTCATACTTTGAATATTGAATGTCTAGCTGGCAGCAACCGTCATATATGTTCCTTCCCTGGAATATTTTGTTTGCAAGAATGAAGACACCAGAAATGTACACTCAGGGAAATTAAATGAACAATAAAAATATTACATGTAAAGCACCAAATGCATCCATAGCTTCTTGGAGTGACTGATACTGGATAAGGGCTTGAAAACCTGCATCAAACAAACAAAATGCAATAAATATACTTTGCAAGCATTATCGGTGGGAAATTCCATACTTATTTATCCCAGTGGGAGATGAATACATGTACTACCTCTGTCCCATAATAATTGTATTTTTAGGATTTGAATTTGTCCCAAAATAGTTATCACAATAGAGTACTAATGGTTTCATTAATCACTTCTCATTTAAATTTCTCCTTATTTTACCCTCAACTACCCTCACACTCTTACCTATACACCATTTAACAAGGGACATCATAGTCTTTCTTCTCAAACCTTAATATATGCTAAACAAATTAGAATTACAATTATTTTGGGACAGAGGTAGTACCAGTAACTGAAAAGATAAAGAATATTTACTAGAACAGATAGACTAGGCCGCTTGGAAAAAATCATGCTGTCACCCACATTTCTTTATGGACAACATATGAAATTTGCAGCAATTGGATGAGAGGCTGATATCTAATAATCTATGTGCTTCTTCTATAATTGAGCCATGTTGTTGCGTCCATTAGTACTACATGCATGTAAACATCTGTTGCTCTATGATATGCAATGCTGCATCTACTGTAATCAATTGATATGCACTACAACATTATTGCTGCAACAGTTGGCATAAATGCTTTTGTAACCAGGGTACAGCGTAGTAATACCCATATTGGAAATTATTGAGTTTATAAAATTGATAAATCAGCCTTGCCATTCACATGCATCTGCTAAGTAACATACATATCAACTATGCATGTGTGTGCGGAGTGAGAGAGAGATGGGGGAATCTGACCAGCTGACTTCTGAAATGTGACAATCTTCTCCACATATCCATAAGCTTTGAAAACTTGATGTAGAACCTCCACAGTTATAGGATACATCATGTGGTGAATAGTAACTAAGAGGATTCGGTTGGGTTCTGACTCCTGAGGCCCAGCAGCAAACAAGCACCAAGACAAGAGAGAGGAGAGAGAAGAATAAATAGAGAGGAATACGCAGATCTAGTTGTAACAATAAGATACAGTAGATACGCTATGCAATTTAACTCAACTATCTGAAAGATGAGGAGAAATGGAATAGCTAATCACCCTCCCAGTTCTGACACAATAAGTGTGTAATATAAAATATTCAAAGTCAAATATTGCCACACTTCTATTATGAGCAGTGATTCAAGTTTCCGGTTTTCGCAGATTAATATTGTTTTCTGGCTCTAGAATACACCTATATTGCATTACTAACTTTAGGCATCTTAAACCATGCCATTTGAGAAGAATTAAACCATTAGCACTTAAGTGCTGCGATTGGAGGGAATAGATTCCACTGAGTAAACCAACAATGGCCAGCGGATTGTCCATCACAAGAGTATTGTGCAATCGAATAAAGACTTGTGCATTTTTTTTGCATCCACAAACAAGTTAAAAATCGTAAGTGGTTTAAGAACTTAAGAATGAGGACCTTTAAGAAAAATCAATAATTAAAACTCATGCAGACTTCAGAGCTCAAACATGGCATTTTCCACCTTTGGTCATCTTGAAAAGCTTAAAAGTAAGTCCTAAAGTTCAGAAAGGAAAAATCTAGTGTTGTATAGATGTGCGTGCATACCTGATCTGAATTTCGTCCATGAGAGTTTTGGTCAGTGGTAAGTTCTTGGTGGGACGAAAATTGCATGTACACATTCCTTCCCCTAAAATAGCATAACAGGTGAACCACATGCCAAATGAGATGATTTAAAATCATGAAGGACAGTAAGATTATATGTTGTGTAAAGAAGAATGTAACACAGTAAACTCAGCGCATTAACAGTTTAACACTTGTCAATAAAAAATCACATAAAACAGAACCCAAAACCTCCTGGCTTCCATAAGTGTCCAGGAGGAGGCCATATTTCAACAGCAGCTAAAATAATAAAACCTATATAGATAGGAGCTACTTGCATCCAAAATCATCACATGAAGAGTGCAATTACCTTACGCTAGGTTGAACAGTACTGTAGTATTGCAGCGCACTCACTGAATTATGCAAGTCTTGCATTTGGAGAAGTGCCTGAACCACCAGAAACCACCCCCAAAATCCAAAATAAACATAAATCAGCACATATCTACCTAGCAGCTACAGGCATAGCAGGCAAAATAACGGATAAGGAACTCGCCTGATTCTTGGCACGCAGCATGACGATCTTGGAAACATTGCCAAACGGCTGCAATAGCTGCAGCAGATCAGCCTACAACAACAACAACAAAGCAGTGAGCGAACAGGCCGTAAAGGTAATAAAGCTTTCACAGTAAAACCAAACCATCTATCTAGGCACATAATAAGCACGAAATCCAGAAAGGAGAAGAAACAAAAGATCCACGATTCAATCCTCCCTCACCTCAGCGATTTCGTGCCCGACGTTCCGGATGTGGATCACCTTAGACGGCTCCGCCATCCTCCCCGCACCACACCACAGGCCAAAGGAGAGAAGCTTCCAAACCAAAGAAGAGAAGAGAAGATTTAAGGCAAAAAGAGGGAGAAGGTGCGGATAGAGAAGGATGCGAGAAAGGAAGAGGGACGTCCGTACGGGTTGCTCACCGGCGGCGGAAGCAGCAGGACGCCGGCACCGGCACCGCCGCTGCTCGCGGGGGGATGGAGATGAGATCGGCGCGGAGGCGGCGGGTGAAGTCGCGAGGAGACCTCTCCGGGGGGGTGGAGGAAGGAGGCCGAGGACGAGGAGAGGGGAGAGGGGAGATCGGCTAGGGCCGGCGCAAGCGCAAGGGAGTGGAGTGAGTCACAGGCCCATTACAGTTACAATGGTGTAAAAGTTGTTGGAGGTTTGGGGGCACTCTGTAGTCTGTAGCGGGAGATTTGATCGTATACTACAGTATCTCAGATGAACTACGGCCGTTCAAAAATAAATTTTAGGGCTCGTTCGGTTTGGACGAAAAACAAAAATTTGGAATTCTAAGGATTAATTGTTAAGTGATATTCAGTTCATAGGACATGTAAGTATAGAAAAATCGAAGAAATTATTTTTCATCCACTCAAACCTCTTGAAAAATTTATTATATACGGATTAAAATTTGTATGCATCCCTACTCCTTTATTTTTATTTTCTATTTCTATGGGTTGAATTTCCATCAAACCAAATAAGCTTAACTTTTGTATGTCAGATTTATGGGCTTGTTTGGTTTGGATCCAATTTTTGTGTTATCAAAATAATGGTAGTGACAAAAATTGCTAAGGTTTTAGCACTATCAAACTTGGTGGTATACAATTTGAACTAGAGTGTAAAAAATAGTCACAATACAAACATCCATTTGATACTACTGAATTTGCCAAAAAAATTTGGTAGAAAAATTTTGGCTTCAAAACAAATAGGCCATATACACAAAAGTAAACTTATTTGAGATGAAAGAAGTGTTGGTTTACTCTCATCTACTAATGACATGTGGTGTCATGATTGTTCGATGATACCACGACGTGTCTCCCAAAATTACTCGACAAGGTGACCATCAAACAAGTATATATACAAGTCCTCCTATGAGAATAAGGCATCAAAATCCCGATAAGCCAACATAAGCTACGTCGAGCCGAAATTTGGAAGAATCTTAAGAGCTAGCCGTCGACCACAATAATAGGATCATTTCAAACCGACATAGTTGTATAGCTTAAATTATGGCTTTCGCTGTACATTTCGTATTCGGTGTGTCCATAAGACAATATATATAAATAGGACGTAACTTTATGGTTATTAAGGCTATAGCGATGCTCGGGTGTCGTTATAGTATCGTGGCATTCCCGAAAGGGCAAGGCATCCTCCGCCTTATAGCATGAACTGAAGGAGAGAGGGTAAGAGCAGAGGGAAAAAGTTTGTTGTCTTGTTGTTGGTCCTCCTTGATGTCGCCCTAACCCTTCTTGTGCTGATGGGGAGTAGAGGGATTGCTGTTGTTGTGCCATATGAGAGAGAAAAGGTGGAGGAGAGGAGGCCGTCCGCTACAAGCCTGCAAGAAGGGAAAGATGATAGGAGGATGGTTTGCTTGCTGCATCGTGCATAGGAGGAAGAGAAAGATGGATGCGAGGAGCATGCTGCAGTGCTGCACAATGGGGGATAGAGATCTGGATGGAGGTCAGATGGCGGTTGCTAGGACTGGGAAGGAAGTTATTGGGTAGGGTTAAATTGCTCCCTACTAGGTCAAGAGAGGGAAGTAGTGGGCCAGGCTAGATAAGTGCTTAAATGGGCTACTACTGGGCTAGACTGGAATAAATAGAGTACTCTATTAGTATATTTACAGCCCATATTTCTTATTTTTTCTATTACTTCATTGCACGTAAGGCATTACCATGCCATATGCCTTATCGCTATGGCGGTAAGGTTGTGGTGGGTCGTTATACCTCACCATACCGCCTTACTAACCTTGCCATAGCTCTATTACCTATTTTAGGGGTCTATATCTATAAATCTATGTACGTTGCTTCCTTGCTACAGTTTTGTTAGCATCTTGCTTATAATAAGTTTTGTCTTCTCTAGCTTAAACTTGGTATGAAATTATCAGGTAACAGTGTTGATCACTCCTTGCACTCAATCAAATTATTTCTCGATTAGCAAAATGCGCGTGCTTAATTTGTAAGGAAGGCATATGGTCCAATTCTATCTAAAGGAAATATATAATAAGTTTCGTCTTCTCTGACTTAAAAACTTGGTACGAAATTACTGGGTAACAATATTGATCACTCCTTGAACTCAATCAAACTATTTCTCGATACGGGTGAAGATGATTTTAATTGTTTACATTACCCATATGAGCACCTTCAAAGATCCTTTATATACACTACCCATATAAGCACCTCCGAAAATCCAGGACGATATATCTTGACATTGGTGATGTCACCACGGGTGTCTCGTGACGTGGACGTCGCCTAGCACTAAAAGAATAATTAACTATAAATGTAATCTCGTGACATGGACGTCGCCTAGCACTGAAAGAATAATTAGCTATAAATGTAAGCGCCCATGTCAAATCTAGAATTTATCCTATATAAGCTGGTTCCAGTGGCAGACGCAGGATTAAAAACATGATGGGGCGGAGATATTCGCTTCATAAGGACACTAACGCAACTAATATCATATTTATACTATAATTAAGGCAAACAAAACAATTTTAAAGCAAAGCAATAATATTTGCGCCATACATAATTCATCATATACCATAAGACTCGTAAAGCATTATTGATAGATATATTTAAAAAAGATAAATATATGAGAAGACATACCGGCAATAAAACACTAATCCCTTCTAGAGACTCTAGAAGGCTTAGGCAACTCTATTCGTCTGTCACCCATGGCTTTTGCTGCTCTATGCTCCGCCTACCGGCTGAGACAGTGAGAGTGAGACATTGATTTAGTGATTTGTTTGTTGATTCGTTGAGAGGAGTGAGAGCCTGAGACATTGCTTGCCTGATTCGCTAGCGCCAGCGGCTGGCGCCGAGCTGTCCGAACAGGAGGCGAGGTCGGCAGACGGCAGGTCGCGACTCGCGAGGAGGTCAGGATGACTAGAGGAGGCCTTGGCGCTGGCGGGTGGCGGCCTGGCCGGCTGCGAGCGGTGTCGGGCCGGGCGGCCGGCCGTCGGCCATCGGCCATCGCTGCTCGCTAGGGCGCCGGACGGCGGGCGGCGGCAGCTAGGCGTCGTCGTCTCGTCCTCTGCGGTGCGCGCCGTGCGTGGCGGCTGGCGGTGGTGGCGTGCAGGCGTCGCTGGCGTGGTGCCTGGCACGGAGACGGAGTAAGTCGACGTCTCGGCTTCTGTCTCTCTCGGCGAGCGGGCGATGCGCGGAGAAACGAAACGTCGCGCGTGGGATAGCGAGAGAGAAGATGAATTGGACACTAATGGGCTTTCTACTTATGGACTAATTTGGCAATTTGTGAAGGAAAAAGTCCACTTTGACTCCCTTAATTGTACGCCGAATTTAATTCGTACCCCTCAACCAGAAAACCGGATAGAACGACTCCCCGAACTATTGAAACCGGTGCAATTTGACTCCCTCAGCGGTATTGGAGGGCGGTTTTGCTGACTTGGCGCTAACGTGGCGGTGTTGACCCGGTCTTCGTCCCACATGGCGCTTAAGTGGCATTAGAATTAAAAAAAATTTGTGGGACCCATCTGTCATTCACACAAAAAATATATTGTGGGATCCACTGACATGTGGGGTCCACATGTCATCCTCTCTCTCCAATCCTTCTTCCTCCTCCCTTCCTCTCTCTCTCTCCCCTTTCTCTCCCCCTTCCCCATCTACGGCCGAGGAGGCTGGAGACGAGAGCGGCGGCGGCGGGCGGGCGAGGGTGTAGACGATGAGGAAGGCGAAGAGGAGGTTGGCGGCAACGCCCGCGGAGACGACGAGGAGGCGGTCGGGGATAGGGCGGTTGCAGAGGAGGTCCGGGTCGTCGGGCGCGAAGCCGGAGTCCGGGTCGTCATCGGGGAGATGGCGGCAAGGAAGTGGCCCGACTCATGACGAGGACGATGGAGGCGAGGACGGAGGTGGTGGAGGCCGCGGAGGCGACGGACTCGACGTTGGCGAGGAGGTCGGACGGGGCGGCGGAGACGGAGATGGGCCTGGAGGAGGAGGAGGAGGAGGAAGGGTGGCAGTGGCGGTGAAAGGGGAGGTGTTGCCCGCGCCGCTCGCCGCCGTCTCCGCTTCCCCGACATGTCGTCCCCACCGCTGCAGCGGCCAGCAGCTACGGCCGCGCCCCTCGCCCGCGCCGGCCGCTGCCACCTCCCCCAGCCGCTCCCTCATGCCTTCCTCGTTGCCGCGGCCTCCTCGCCCCACCGCGCCCCCGCATCCCCGACATGTCGTCCCCACCGCCGATGCGGCCAGCAACTACGGCCGCGCCCCCCTCCCCCCCTCCCCCCGGCGCGCGACATCCCTGCCCGCGCCGGTCGCCGCCGCTCCCCCCAGCCGCTCCCTCGTGCCTTCCTCGCCGCCGCGGCCTCCTCGCCCCACCGCGCCCCCGCGTCCCCAACGCCGGCACTGCCGCTCCCGCCCTTCACCGGCACTACCGTCCGATGGGGAAGAGAAAAAGGGAGAGAAAAGATAGAGAAGGGAGAGAGAGAGGGAGGAGGAAGAAGGGTTGAAGAGAAAGGATGACATGTGGGCCCCCGCATGTCAATGGGTCCCACAATATATTGTGTGTGTGAATGACAGATGGGTCCCACAATTTTTTTTAATTCTAATGCCACTTAAGCATCACGTGGGACGAAAACCGGGTCAACACCGCCATGTCAACGCCACATCAGCAAAACCGCCCTCCAATACCGCTGAGGGAGTCAAATTGCACTGGTTTCAATAGTTTGGGGAGTCGTTTTATCCGGTTTTCTGGTTGAGGGGTACGAATTAGATTCGGCGTACAATTAAGGGAGTCAAAGTTGACGTTTTCCATTTGTGAATAGATATGGCCCAAGGGGGGTGTGGGGGGATTGGGGCGACGCGGGCCGTAGCTGGGCCGGCCGCCCCATGCTGCCCAATGGGCAGTTCCGCCCCTGGCTGATTCCACCAAAAAAAACTAAGTTAAACTATGCTCACTTCGCGATATATTGTACTTTTAGTTTGGAGTTCACCTCGAAATTCACTAAGTCGATATATTTTCCTTTCAGTTTGGAGTTCACCTCGAAATTCACTAAGGGTATGGAATATATTGTAGTGCGGGTTTCGAAGTAACAGTGAGCCTAACATCAAGTTATGTTCCTGGCCATATTTCAACTTTTGCCTTTTTCAATTCTAAGCTAAAATTTTGTCCTTTGATTAGATTAGAAACATCTAGGCCGATGAACAACATTCACCGAATAATACGGAAGCTAGCTGCCTTAACGTGTGCGCGTGTATTTAAGTTGTGATTAAAGATAGTATTGGACAAATTAAGTGCATATCGTGTACGTCCCGTTCAACCGGGAAAGTCGTGTCTGCGTAGCTTAGGCTGGCCTCTCTTTCCCTCATTGTTGTGAACTTGTGTTCTTCTGCAGATCAAAACCTGGAGCGAGCATCGATCTAGCTAGCTAATTGTAAACCACGATCGAGGTTTCGATTAAATTCAGTGTAACCGCATCTGCAAGCATGAACACTGTTAGTTCGTTTTCGCTTGCCCTGCATATGGAAACCAGATCTAAGATCACGAACATCTCGTCGTCGCAAGAAACAGGTAAACCGATCTCGAGTATAGCATCCAATCATCCATTTTTACAAAAAAAAAAAAAACGATTGCTATCTACTGCAACTAGAAATCTACTATCTTGAATCTTGCATACCTCTAACAATCGACTCAATGATGCGCATGAGCTAGCATTTCTTGATCCTTAGCTCGAGCGACATCGCTTGTCACGTACTACTTGTGCCGCTCGATCGATCACCTTCCCTTGCCGGCCACCGCCGTGTCGTTCGCCGCCCTCTTCGTCGTCGTCGCCGTCGTCCTCTCGCCATCCTCCTCGGCCGCCCCGGCGACGACGACGACGACGTGGTCGTTCGGTCTCCTCGTCTCCCTGTACACCGCCGCCAGCGACCGGAACCTGGGCCTCCGCCTCGCCTCCCCACCGATAACCACCTCGTCGATGTCGCCGGCAGCCGCGGCTCTCTTCCTGCTGCAGCTCTCCACGGCCGCAGCCGCCGCCTTGCGGCCGGTCGCCGCCTTCTTGCCGCAGCGATTATTCTTGCTCACGCTGTCCGTGCTCCTGCTCTCCGACTCGCCCCCGCCGCCGTCGCCGCTGCAGCAACCGCTCAGCTGGATGAGCTGCTCCGCCGCCTCCATGTCCAGCTCCGTCGCGCCGGCCATGACATCAACCTCCACGAACATGCCCGATACAGGAGATAGATCGAGAGAGAGAGAGAGAGAGAGAGACCACGAACCACGGCGACCACAAATAGCCCCTCGAGGAGGATCACCACCGAGCCGTGGATGGCGCGGCCAGCCAGAAGCTTAAATATAGTATTGATTCCGCCGCGTAGCGGGAGAGATCGATCGATCGAACAAGGGAGGGTGAGGAGGTGCCAAGGAAAGACTTGGAAGGTGGCAGGAAGGAGATGACTCGTCCTTGTCGTGTGTCTTGCCTCGTTTTAGCTTTTGCTTGGACTCTTGTATTATCTTCAGTATTTGCCTTGGCTAAGGCGTGTTTTTTTCAAGGAAAAAAGGCAAGAAGGTTATCTTATACTTCCTCCATTCCACAATATAGACTTAACCATCCTTATCCTAAAAACCAAAAAATAATTATTTTTTAAATACTCTCTCATAGTTTAGATCACCCTAATAAATATATTGTATGCACCAAATAGAATTAAATATCTTAGAATAGAGGATTTTAAAAAAATGATAATTTAGTGATAAAAAAGTGCTAGTGAAATATCTTAAAGCACCTTATATTATGAAGAAACGGAGGGAGTGTATTGATTGAGAAGGAGAGCAGCTAAGGGCGTGTTTGAGATGAGAAAAAGAAGAAAATTAATAAGATATGTAAAATGAGGTGATAATTGAGTATTAATTATTACAACCTTAAAAATAGATTAATATAACTTTTATAAAAGAAAAGTATCGTTTAACCATTTAAGAGGGGTGAATGTGGAAAATTAGGGAATTTTCCTCTTTCTGCTTTTGTTGAATGCAGCCTAAGTCTAGTATATTTGTCTTGGCAACAACTCTCTGAAACTTGACCCCGTCCGATTACAGAAGTTGAAGCCATAACAGTGTAAAAACATCACGAATTCCGCTGAATTCGTGTTTCTTGTATATATTTGATTTTCATTGGAATTCAAAGGATGGCGGAAGCAACCGTAGTGACGGGCTTGATCAGCACGCGTATTGTGTCGGCTGCTAGCAGTGGACGGAGGAGCACGTAATAGATTACATTGACCTTGAACGGAGAGATTTTGGTTAGCCGTGACGGCGAACGAATAGGTCTAAATCTCTCAGGTTAAAGTATTGTCATAATCGTGTACTGTACATGATCCATTTGACGCGTTGCAGTGTATACTGTATTAAACTATAGATCACTTTCACTTGGGATCAGTAGTGCGTGATACTGTATACATACTCCAAGTCATAAGTTTATGCTAGTATACGTCTTAAAGCAAGTCAGAAGTCATCAGCAAGTTCAGACTGGTCAGTCACACTGTCTGCAAGAGTGGAGACGATGAGAAGTGCACATCAATTGCTCAGTGGACTAGAAATAATGGAGCAACTCATATGCGACCAATCAATTCATTCCCAATTGTTTCATCAATTGTAGCCTGTGGCGATTTGCACGGCTGTTTCAGCACGGCAGAAACCGGATTTACCGTACTTGGATCATTGACCCAATACGCAATCATCCAGTTGCATCAACCAAAAATTCCAGGAAACAGTCATGTACTGCGTAGGCAGGAAGTACTGTTGCTTTCAGGTCAGTTAGTTACCACCAGCTAGCAGTCAAGTGATACAGGATAGCAGAGCCGTGGCAACATGGCATAGATGGTAGAACCAGAGCACCGCGCACAAGCCAATTCAGCAGTCTAGAAATTATTTTAGATTGTGCAAAAAGATGAATGTGCCTTTACAACATATGTACTATATATATTCTACTGCATTCTACTGGAGTAGTACCCTACAGCCTTACGACTTCTGCTTATAGAAA
This sequence comes from Oryza meridionalis, assembly GCA_000338895.3. Lineage (NCBI taxonomy): Eukaryota > Viridiplantae > Streptophyta > Magnoliopsida > Poales > Poaceae > Oryza > Oryza meridionalis. The sequence goes on from CM002528.2 coordinate 21,788,847, forward strand.
GGGAAAAAAAAATCATAGCTGAACTAAAAGTCAGCAACAACGACAACAGGAACGTGTAACTAATTCTGTATGAATTATGATGCTCAAACGGGAAACGAAACTCAGGATTAGTAGCACAGCGACTATTCCGCCCTTAATCTATTGCGATGATGAGGAACCCAACAGAGACGTACATAAGGAAGACAGGATATAGTGCCAACGCCTTTCTCCTTGGGTTAACAGCAGCACTCATGAATGGATATGCTGCCCAGGAGCTCCAGGCCAATGTAACCACTACTGCAATGATCTTCAGTAGTACATTATCCTTCAGCATGCAAATCAAAGCTCCGACATCCAAAGGGAACAGGCAGTATCCAAGAAGACTCAGGCTCTGAAAGAAGTTGATGCGCCCACCCTACAATGGAGTGTTTTAGTTATTGACAAGAAAAGAAAATCAGTTGGTTCTGAAGGGATTTGAGAATTCCCAAGCAAGCATATGAGAGAGTAAAAATACCAGGAGCAGCACATTCAGTGTGAGAATTATAGCGCCAGCAGCTAGTACAGCAAAAGCAACAGCAAACACTTCAGACTACAAAAGACAAAACAAATCATCAGAATCAACGAGTGATATATCATGTCATGCCAAAGAAGTAGAACAGCACCATCAGGAAATTGAACTATTGAATATCCCTGGAATACTGGCAAACATGTTAAACTCTGATAGGAACATTTACAAACTACAAATTGTAGAGTAAATTGAAATAGCTTCCTTCTAATGAGTGTGCTTTCTCTGCGTTACCGATGGAACGTTGTACAAGCATTCAAATGCAAGATTTACTAAATATGGTTCTTATTGTTGCATCCATAATTTTACAACAGGAAATGCATTAAAAATCTAATAAGAATATCTAAAACTACAGAGTGCAGTAGAAATAGGAAACTACTTTATCCTAATAGGGGACTTTTCTCTTTGTTACCCATGAAAATTTGCAAGAGCATTCAAATGCTCAAGTTACTAACAGTGGTCCTTATTGCTACATCCAGAAATTTTCAATAGCCAATCCTCTCATACTGTTTGTCAACGCACACCTTACATAAGAACCTGGTAAACATTATAATCTGGCCAAACCAAAAATATACTCATGAATCAGACAAATATCCACAGAAAAAAAAATGATACTTCTTATTGATGCACAAGGTTGGAAATACTATGTGAAAATAAGAGTCCAGAGAATCATTAATTATAGACTAGTCCCCAATACTTTCTTCCAGTGCTCTAAAGATGGTCCTAGGTGGCACCAAAGCACTAGGAAATATCCTGTTGCTGCAGTTTTTGCCAAATCAGCTTGCTAGGCACCAGTGCTGTCTAAGCAGGTTAGATGGGCACATCTAGGCAGGCTAGGCATCTTTCCAGGAATACAACTCAAATGCACAATTCTTCAGACTACGAATAGTTTCAGTGTAGACATTGTATTACATTCATGCATGCATGTATGGAGGAGATGTTTATAGATCAGGAATTGTCAGAGTATGAACTATTAATAGCACATAATGTCCCGGATATAAACTCTGTACTCATCAAATTTGACTAGGCAAACTAGATTTGAGTTACACCTCAGAACTTAAATAGTCAAGTTTAGCTCTTGGTCTCTTAGTGAAGGTGACTACTGAGCTCTACTATACAAACTGATCGAGCCTTTAAACATTAAACTAAAGATGCTGGAATTTATCTTGTCTGCAAGATTTAGCATGATATGCCTTGTTTGACATATTTAATTTAAGATGTGTCATAGTCTGTTGCAGCTACAATGGTGCAAAACAGTGAGAGAGCAAGCTAGCCTTCCATTAACAATTTTAGTAGAAATCGACACAGCCATAACCATTACATGTGCATCTGAAAAATAAGTACAACATGTACCCCTTTCTTAAACTTCATGACGGACCAAATACTTAAGAGAGAGTATATACGGAGATAACTGTATCCAGAATTCCATATGAGATGCCTTGGAAGAAGCGTGTGCATTAGGGTAATGAGGCATAAAAAATTCTAGGAGGATGCTCAGATTTCTCCAAGTAATTACTAACGCATGGAAATAACATTTATTGGATCATTCAACGGTTAGTCAAACTATGATTTTGTAATTTGCAGTCGTTTGTCCTGCAACATCTGTAATAACTGGCCATAGCTTCTTTGAAGCAAAGGCCAGAATGGATTCCATTATCTAAAAAAATTCAACGGATAGTCGATGTATTTTCATCTAATCAATGTGATTTTGGTGATTCAAGTGCTCTACAGGTTTGCATAGCATTTTAGGTTTTGACATTAAAAGGTTGGGGAATCAACTAAATCTAATTGATCATGGAAAGAGATCGGACTTCACATAAGAAGGCAGAAAATCAAATGCCCAGATGCCGTGGTACCTTCTTGACGGAGGCTGACCAGGAGAGGATGAGGCCGAGGAAGACGATGAAGAAGAAAGGGCCCCAGAGATCCCAGTCGCGCAGCGCCTTCCCGGGGTCCTCACGGAAAGGGTTTGGGAAGACGACGAGCTTGAGGTTGCTGACGATGCGAGCGAGGTCGCGCTTGACGGTGTCCCAGACGGGCTCGGTGAGCGTGTTGGGCGGGGGGCCGAACCCGTCGCCGGCGATGGCGACCGAGACGGAGGAGGGGAGCGGCGGAGACGACGACGACGCCACGGAGGAGGAGGAGAACGGGGGAAGCTGCGGCTTGGACCCGGCCACCGGAGGAGGCAGCAGGGGCGGCGAGCTGGAGACGGGGATCGAGGCCCGCGGAGGCGACGGCGGCCGCGCCGGGAGCACCGCGGCGACCGCGGAGGGCGGCGCCGCGTGGATGAGGCTCTCGATCTCGTCCATGTCCGACTGCGCCGACGAGGGGTGGAGCGGGATGGTGTCGCCGTGCGACATCGCGGCGGCGGTGTGCCCACCGGCGGCGATTTTACCGTGCGATCGCGAGTCGCGACGGCGGCGGGGAGGGAGAGGGTGGAGACGTGTGCGCGAATCGCAGAAATGGTGGTGGTGCGCGCGGTCGTGTTTTTGTGCGACCCGACCCGATCGTGTTTTTCGCTAGTGTGGCGTGGAACGGATCCGCGGCTCACGGGCGACACGATGCGGGGGGATCCGTGCACGACATCACCGTGCGTGAACCGTGCGACACACGGGTACACGACGCCACGCCCGGTAGCATTAGGTGAAACGGCTCACTCAAGAGTTTATTGAACTGTTTGAGGGTGGAGTTATCATCACCCCCACAGTTTGACGCTCATCACCGTAAAAACCGTATGGTTACTGTAAGATATAACATAGCTTTTAAAATTAAGTTACCACACGTGATAATCATAATTAGAGGTGAAAATGGTCATCGAACGACGTCGTTTCCGTATAAAAAATACCGTTTTCTGATCATACTGTTTTTCGTTATTTATAAATTTTGTTTTGTTTTATTTTTTTTTCTAAATCGTATTAATATTAATACCGTGAGTAAGGACCTCAGCCGCGCCGATAATCCGCGGCCGCGCGCGGGGGGCCTCGCAAAAACACAAAAGCACACGCACGCCGCGCACAGCGCAGTCACTCACACTCGCGGTCTCCCCCTCCCTCCCTCACGTCACGTCACACGCGTCGCGTCGCTCGCTTGCCTTCGCCCTCGTGTCGAGCACTCTCTCCTCTTTCCATTCCGGCTCCAACCAACCAACCAACCAACCCCCCCCCCCCCCTCCCCCCCCCCAACCACGGCGAGAGCCGCCGTACAGCCAGCAAGCTGCCGCGCGGCGCGAGGTCGCCGAGGCTCGGGGGCCGGCGGGCGGATGGCGTCGTCGAGGGTGATGGCGGCGGCGGCGGCGGCGTCGTCGTCGTCGCCCCCGCCCCCGCCCCCGGCGGCGGCCGCGGCCGGCGGGGCTGCCGATCTCGCGCGGTTCAGGAGCACCAGCAGCGGCATCGGATCCATGAACATGGACGACATCCTCCGCAACATATACGGCGAGGCCACGCCGCCGGCGGCGGCCCCGGCCCCTGCCCCGGCGGGGGAGGCGGCGGTGGCGGCGGGGGCGGGGGCCCCCGTGGCGGAGGTCGCCGCGCGGCGGACGGCAGAGGAGGTGTGGAAGGAGATCTCGTCCTCGGGAGGGCTATCTGCTCCCACTCCAGCTCCCACGGCCGGCGCTGCGGGTAGGGGTGGCGGGCCTGAGATGACGCTGGAGGATTTCCTGGCTAGGGAGGATGACCCTAGGGCAACGGCCGTGGAGGGGAATATGGTTGTGGGGTTCCCTAATGGAACGGAGGGTGTGGGTACAGCAGGAGGAGGAAGAGGCGGCGGCGGCGGCGGGAGGGGGAGGAAGCGGACGCTGATGGATCCAGCTGACCGCGCAGCGATGCAGCGGCAGAAGCGAATGATCAAGAACCGCGAATCTGCGGCGAGGTCCAGGGAGAGGAAACAGGTTGGGCTGGATTCTTCAGTGGGGAGAGAATTTGATGCATTCGTCAAGTGGGTTTGGGGCTGTTTGGCTTTGCACAGTCATGAGTTCAGAACATGATGCTTTCCATTTTGTTCTCAATGCAGGCGTATATCGCAGAGCTGGAGGCGCAGGTCGCGGAGCTCGAGGAAGAACATGCACAGCTGTTAAGAGAACAGGTACTGTTTACTTTTGCGTTTTTGGAAATGTTATCTGTGTAATGTTGAAATGGAGCATGGATACATCAACCAATTATACTCGTTTGCCGCTTTATTATGCCTGAACTCTTTCTGGTAGTAATTTTCCCATGTTAGATAACTGCTTAGTACATTACATTATTTCAGTAAATCACCAGGGCATATTGGGATAAAAGGGACACTGACATTTGAACTGTCAGCAATTCAGGATGTTGGTGTGTTCAAAATATAAAGTTGTCATGCATCTTAGGATGGTCGCTATATAATGTTAGTGTTTTTACAGCATGTAAGGCAATGCTTGATCCATGGAAATTCACTAATCAAACAGAAAATGTATTTTAGTATTAATATTCAGTACCAAATATGTCAAATCTTTCACATAAGTAAAATAAGGTAGTTCATATCCCTGCCATTTTCCCCTTTTTTGTTAAATGAATAAAAATATTATTTTTGTTGGCCTTAGTTCATTTCAAGACTTTCATCTAGTTTCTTTTCTTATACAAATAAGTATGAAGTTAAAACATGTAGCAACCAATGAACTCTTGGTAGTCTACTGTCTTATGTATTTCCCAGTGCGTAGTGTCATATGTAAACTGGTATATGACGTATATTGTTGTCATGTTCTTGAGGTAGATACATTTTCCCCATTACTTCATTCTTTAGTATGAGCATTTTGCTCCTTGCAGTGTCCAGACCAGGATTACCCCTTAAAAGTTGGGCACTATTCTTTTCAACAAATTAGACAAACAGCAAATTGCTAAAAAGAGAACAATTTTGCCCTGTACCTTGATTATGTTCTATGTCTTGTTCGGCTATATGGACTTCTACCAAGTTTATCTAATTTTACCATCTCTGTTGAATTGCAGGAGGAGAAAAATCAAAAGAGGCTTAAGGAGGTAAGTTTGATTGTCTAACATAATTGCTTCTGTATCTTTTTTACTTTGAAACTTGATTTAACATCTGTATGGTACAGTATCATAATGTGTCCTTAAAAGTTTTATTCTGCTTGAGAGTTGAGACATTTAATTGAGTTGCGTACATGTTTCCATGTTTAAAGTCATAGTGTGGTTTATTGGACATTTAATACTTTTGGAAAGCGTATTGCAGAACTTTTAAGCTTTTTAAAATGAAGGCAGTCGTTATGTCAAATTACATGCTTCCTTGGCCATTTTGATCTGGTTTTTCTTACAGGAGCTAACAAGCTTAATGTCTCCATCGGTGTTTGGTGAACTAAATAATTAATGCACTGATTAATCAAGATTATCTGCACACTATGTCAACTTGCTTGGGATTATTTATTTCATGTTTGGTAATACATGATTCAAATAGTTTTTTGTTATTTAGAAGTGGTCCGTCCAGCAATCCTGACAACTATTAATCACGACAACACTGCTTGTCAAGTTGATCCACCCAGGTATAGTACAATAAGTTATCATTTTGTCCCTACCGTTGGGGGTGGATGGCGCTTGCTGCATGCATATGACATAACGAAAATGGTATCACATCTTCTATATAACAATGTTTGCAGCCCAAATCTAGTGCATTGAGGTGTTCATATAACAAATGTATACACGACAAAAGTCCATATTCTCTCCCAATCTAATTTCTGTGTTGTTTTTAAATTTATTTTGCTAAATTTGTTGATTGTTATTTGCTGCATAAGTATGTAGTAAGCAAAAGATGCCATTTTTTACTTTATTTCTCAGAAATGGCACGTGTTTATGCAGATCAAGGAACAAGCCGTTGCAGTTGTCATAAGGAAAAAAACACAAGATCTTCGAAGAACCAACTCAATGGAATGGTAGAAGTAACCCAATTTCTGTTGTTACTCTCTTACAGCTACAGAGATTCTCCCGTTTTCTGTTTCCCCTAGCTGATGTTTCAGGCGACTTGGTAGAATAGTCAAGGCTTTCAGGTGACATGAAATCTCAAATGCCATCAGAAGGTGTAGCTGTGCGTGATCAAAATGTCACGCCATTCAGAATTGGTCTGCGATCTGTTATTTATTTGTCATCAGGCTCATGCGGCTAACTGTGTGTACAAACAAGAATAAGCCGGTTTACATGAAAGGTAGATTAATGTTACAGATCTGAGCCACCTGTGTTTTGAGTGTGTTTATCTTGTGTTTCCACTGATGAAAAGGCCTTCAATTTGTTCTTCATTTCTTCAAATATAAAAGGAAAAAAAGCAGTGCTATTTATGAGCTGATTTGATTTGAGCTGCTTAGATGTGGGGCATCCGGGCATATCACTTCATTGGGCTCGCTCGTCTCGTCCATTGTCAAAACAGTAGAGAGCATCTTTCCATTTAGAAAGTTGCGTGACGGAAAATTTCATCAGGACTGGAAAAGGACAGCATGAGGACGACAGTACCGGCTGTTTTACGGAAAAATGGTACTACTATGTCTTTAAAAAAAAGAGAGCAAACTCTAGCTACGAATCTGGACATGTTTGTATTCAGGTTCGTATCTGAACATGTTTTGAACATGTTTGTATTCAGGTTCGTAGTTGGGATTGGACTTTTTTTTTAAGGATGGAGGGCTACGTCGGCATTTACTAGTACAAATCACGTGCGGGGCTCTCTTGGATATATAGCTCATCCTAATTTGATCATCCTCTAAGTTAGTTAAGGTTTTTTCAAATTAATCATTATCTAGCCGACATCATTTTGTTTATTTGTGCAGAAATAAATAGCATCGTTGTATTCTGTTCGTTTATGTGTACATGAGTAAATGCAATCATACTATGTCTATTCGTTTATCCGTACATGAGTAAATAGCATTCTTGCCTATCTTGTACACGTTCAATTGCACATTTGCATGCCCACATGCATGTCTAGTAGAGCATGTTTTGATCGATGAGGTTTAATTTTAGAAGGAATGCACTATTTGCAAAAAGGAAAAAGTACGAATCCCCCCCACAAAATATTGCGGTTGACCGACCCTGAACCCAAAAACCAGACATATTTCACCCGCCAACAATGTAAACCGGACGAATTACCTCCCCTGACCCAATCTGCGGTGGTTTTGGTCTACGTGGCAGTCCAGTCAGCAATTCTTTTATAAAAAAAGTAGGTGGACCCCACCTATCAGTTTCTCTCTCTCTTCTATCTCTTTCCCAATCTCTCACTCTCTCTCTTCTCCATCACGGGCGACGGCAGAGGCAGTGGTGAGGCGAGGCGAGCATGGCGGCGGAGGAGACGAGGCGGCAGCGGCGGCGAGGCAGGGCGGTGCAGGGGGCGGGAGCGAGCGGCGATTGGGTGGCGAGCGGCGGCGAAGGAGGCGAGCGCGGTGGCCGAGGACGAGCTCCTTCTCTCCTCGCCGCCGCCCCCACTCCACCGTCACCGCCTGCAGCGTCGCCCCCACCCCTCAGCCACCGCCACCGCCACCGCCTATAGCGTCGCACCCACCCCTCAGCCACCACCCACCGCCCCAAGCTCAGTCCGCCCCCGCCGCCATCCGTTCCACGCGCACCGCCGCCTCTCCGCCATGGCCGCCACCGCCAGCGCCCGAGCGTCGTCGTCATCATCATCCTCCACTCCTCTGTCACCATCCTCGTCCGCGTAACCCTCATCCCCCGCGCGCCGCCACCGTCGCCGCTCTGTCCCCCGCCTGCCGCCCGTGAGAGAGAGAGGAAGAGTGAGTGAGAGAGAGAGGGGAAGAGTAGAAGATTAGTATGACAGGTGGGTCCCACAAATTTTTTATAAATAGAATTGCTGACTGCTACGTAGACCAAAACCACTGCGGATTGGGTCGAGGGGGTAATTCGTCCGGTTTGTATAGTTGGGGGTGAAGAATGTCTGATTTTCGGGTTAAGGGGTAATTCGGTCGACCACGATAGTTGGGGAGGGTAATTCGTACTTTTTTTTTGCAAATATGATGATCGAATTGGAAAGGGGGAGTTTTATATTCCAATCCGTTGCAGATTTTAAATTTTACAACTTCATTTTAAGAATAATTTAAGTTAATTTTGTCATTCTGTTGTCTACTCTCTCCCTATGACCCTGTCTCGTAATATCACTACTTGTAGCGTTCAAATTTTACTCTACAGATAGTTACTTCTTCATCTATAACAATCATAAACATTTCTCGTTTAATTTCTTTACCTACTTCATCTCAGCTAATCACAACTATCATGTATTTAATTTCATATCTCTCACTATCTCTCTCCTAATCTTGTTAACAAAAATTCAGAAGTGGTTATATTTTATGACAAAAGGTGTGCCTCTCTTTCTTCTTATGATAGCTAAATAAATATGTTTAAAATTCTACATAAGATTACACTTACAATTCAGAGTTTAGAATTAAAAATTACGTTTGAATTATTCCTTTGTTGGTTGGAAACTACTCTACAAAATATATATGGATTAGAGCAACTCCAGCAAAACCTTGAACGCACTCCTCAAACAGTTTTTGAGTTAGAGTTTTTAAAAAAAGAACAGCTTTTGTGTTAGAGTTTTTTTAGAATAAAGATCCAACGTAGCCCATACCAAGAGTTCTTAGACCCTGTTTAGATGGGACTAAAACAACTTTTAAATACCTATCACATCGAATGTTTAAACACTAATTATAAATATTAAATATAGACTATCAATAAAACCCATTATATAACTCTGGACTAATTCGCGAGACGAATCTATTGAGCCTATGTGATGCTACAGTAAACATGCGCTAATTATGGATTAATTAGGTTTAAAAAATTTGTCACGCGAATTAGCTCTCATTTATGTAATTAGTTTTATAAGTAGTCTATGTTTAATACTCCAAATTCATCAAATATGACAAGGACTAAAGTTTAGTCCCTGGATCCAAACACCACCTCAGAAAATGAAGGTCCCCAATCCTTTGAGCTCTAGGCATAGACCCTATCCATTGTTTTCTATTTTTTTGGGTAGCGAGAGGACATTCCCACTACAAATCCCTCCAACGGCAAAGCTAGGGCCCGGCCCGGTGACCCTGCCTAGGCTCCGCCCACTGCATTTAAGCATGAAAACGGTCGGAAAAGCCCTATATTATTTTCATTTTTATTTTTTCTCAAAAGCGGAATCGGAACGGTAAACCCTAAAATGGCAACAATATCGGTATATTGGAAACGGGACCGTTGGATATTGGTCGGAAGCCGAGAATTCATGTTGGAAACAACGGTGTGGCACAATCACACATTTAACTATGCATAAAGATGACTTTATAACTTCATTCTTGCATCATCACACTCCACGTAACACCGTTATATGATGATTAATGATATGATAGTAAGTTTAATATAAAGAAAGTTCAACAATACTTCAACATCAATAAGTTGAAGGAGACCAAAGTTCAGCAAAATCTACATGCCACCTGACAACCTCCCGTTCTTAATGGGTTGCAACTCCATCGTGGATGTGACTACATAGAGACCACACTCTATATTGTCTTAACCAGAGACTCATCTTAGACCTGGTTGTCTACTAGTACACCTTATGATACATGTTTTTTTTTCTTCTTATAGATTTTTCTTTTAAATTATTTATCTGATTTATAATCCGATTACACCATTGTGTTCCTTGCAATTAAATCTTTACAACAAGATCTTACATAACTATATTTTGATAAAAGAAATATCTATGTTGTAAATTACTTTTATTATATATGTAAATTACTTTTATCATATATATAAATTACTTTTCTGTTTGATTAAATTACTTATTATACATTCATAATGTTGTGAGTTGTTTATTTTATTATCATTTTTAGTCAATTCCATATTTTGTGCTGATTAAATTTAATTTCTAGATAGACTCACGTTTTTACCTCCATAATGGATCTACTTTTAATGTCATGACAAAGTTACTTCCTTTTTGTCTTATGTTACTTCTATAATATATGTAAATTACTTTTGAGCTTTACTAAAATTACTTTTATATTACTTTTATATGTCTAAAAAGTAATTTAGTGAAATCTAAAAGTAATTTAAATATACTATAAAGGTTATTTGTATTTTTTTCATCAAAATATAATAATTTGAGATCTTGTTATAAAGATTTAATTTTTACGAACATAACCGTGTAATTAGATCGTAGATCGGATGAGTAGTTTAAGAGAAAATATTATTTGAAACATAGGTGATAGAAAAATATTTTCTACTTGATAAGGACTAGTACTACAAGTAGGTATCTAGATAGGGTCTCTCATTAGCACTAAAACGAGAAAGGTATCTAGATAGGGTCTCTCATTAGCACTAAAACGAGAGGCCTCTTATTTAGATTTTACCTTCCATAATTCATGGGCTTTCGATAGGTTGGGTTGGCTGAGCCGCTTGAGAACTTTTGGAATTTTGACGAAAATTACTGGATAAATACGGTTACCAACAAAACGGTTAGAAAACCATTTATCTCATTTTTGAAAGATATTACCGTTTCCATTTCCGACATTGACAATTACCAATATCTGCTGAAACGGTCAGTGCAAACCAAAAACAGCAACCGAAAATCTCAAAAATTTCTATACCGTTTTCACCCCTAGATTTCATGCAACCATGCCCTACTAGATTAAACATAATTACCTTTCTAATCATTATTTAATCACCGTATGAATCGAAGCAACAACAATATATATAGTATACATACTTAACTAACGGCTTAGCGTAAAATAGTAAAGCAAATGCTCACTCTAAAATATATTTGTTGTTAAATTTATGCTAAAAAAAATTCTTGATCCACCACTGACCCCTCCATGTTCTCCCTTCAGCACAGGCGCCACCGCACCGCTAGCCCTCTTCCTACCGTTTCCGACCACCTCCCGAGCTCAATGCCTCCGCACTCTCCCCATCCTCCACCACCTCCTGAGGCTCCTGAGCAAGCCATTATTTCTCTTTGGAATTGTGGTGTTTAAAGTATTGTTAGTTTGAATATGGTTATTCTATGCATGAGAAATAGTTAAACTATACACAACATAGAGTGCACGTTAAAAAAAAGAATAAATTAAGTTGCTAAAGTTGGAATTAGGATTCAGTCAAAAAAAAAGTTGGAATTAGGATTCAGTCAAAAAGAAAGTTGGAATTAGGGTTATGGGCTTTAAAACGAGAGGCTAGTCTCCATTCCATCTGTGCCTTTTTTTCCTTGAAAAAATAGGTAGAGAAGCTGTCAAATAGGAGTATGAACTTGAAATTTCGATGTATTTCAATGGACCGTATACATGGATAACCCGAAGAAAAAAATCTTTTCAAACTGATCACAACTCTGTTCACAGTATGGTGTACAAACAAACAGAGTAGGTGGTGTTTCACACAAAACGAGATAATAATAACGTGTAATTAATTAAATTTTAATTATTACAAACTTAAAAAATATATTAATATGATATTTTAGAACGACTTTCATATATAAAGTTTTCGCGCGAAACGCACCGTTTAGCAGTTTGAAAAGCATGAGTATCCAAAAGTTTATCCAACTTTTGTTGGAGAAAAGAACAGGCACGGCAAAAAAAAAAAAACTCCAATGTGAAACGGAACGCACAAACTTCATATATAGTGCAGGGCCTGTTTAGTTCCCAAAAATAGTGCAAGTTCCTTAGCCATCTCTACTCTTCTCTCGTACGTCTGAATGACTTCGTATGGAAAGGCAGATCGCCATAGTTTCCTCAGGAGTCCTCTGCAAGATTATATATGACCAAAAATAAAATCAAATTAGCGGTATAGGCATGATAAAGGACACCTCTAATCTCTCTAAACCACATGGCCACAGTATCATCGGCAAAGGCTTCTCAAATATAAATGAGATAAGGGCAGCATCACATATTATGAATTTTCACTTAAAGATACCGGGGAGGACGATCCACGGATGGACTCATCTCAAGCGAACATGAAAATGGTCAGAACAAGAATGCCCTCAGAACTCATATATAAATATCCATTGATGGTGCAGGAGAAAGCCTCGAATTGTGAGGACCTGTGATGCTAAATACTAAACCACTTCCTGGGTTGATGGTATGATGTGTGCGAGTTGGGGATGCGAACGGTCAGAAACGGTCAGAAAAATGCTCAAACCATTTCCGTTAACATATTTGAGGCACAGCGAGAGAGAGACAGAGAGAGAGAGAGATGGATGGATACAGCACTTCCCAGGAAGCCAAACACCATCTCTGTATATCAAGTTTCATCACTGGGCTTCAAATCAAAGCATGGCGCCTACGTAGTACTATTCTACTGCAGAAGATACTAAACCTTGGTGAAACTGTCAATATCAATCAAATGAAACAATGATCCAATTCAGAATCACAAATACTGGGCAAGCAACAAACAGAAAGGTACTAGAGAGTAGAAACACAATATCATATTGAACAGTTAATAAAGCACTAGTTACGTGATATTATAACAGAAAAGAATACAAATGAAGAGTCTCTCGTCAAGCCAACGTACCCAAACCTGCAGGAAACAAAAAATCGAAAGTGTCCATTTTGATTGACCCCTCAACACTTGCCCAAGTCCAGGAATCGTTAACTCAACAAACCGTGACCATTCGACATTACCCACATAAATAGTTCCTTTGCTGCATAGGTGGAGGGGCCATAACAAACTTATAACTATGTGCTAACTAAGCAGTGCTGACTCATCAACATGTTCACTTGTACGCATTTTACTAGCATAGTTTTGGGCAATCGGGAGTTTATAATGATTTTGATAGATCGAAGATGTTAAGCATTCAATATTTGTGGTTTTGGGTTGCCGGGAAAGTTCAGGTAAAATGGCCAATAGTACAATAAAAAGAACATCGACAAAAAAACTTACAACTTGTGCATGTGCAGGAAAACTTTATTGATGGCAAGTCTCTGATGCATTTCATTATGGCAAAATATATGGTCAGTGATTTGCACGCTAAAACTTATGCGGTACCTGCATTCCAAACAGATCCTTTGATGACAAATTCCCTACTCATGCATGGATTTTGAGGGAGGGAGGAGAGAAGACCAAATGCCATCTATGCATATTAAGTTTTTATCATTAGGCAAAGCATTTAGATATGCAAGCAAAGCAACATTGTAAGAAATGGAAATATAACCTGCTGGTAATCAAGACCATGGCTGCCGCAGGCTCTTGATTCATCGTATTATACAGGAGGTAATAAAAAAGGTGGTAAACTAGATGAAAGAAGGAATATCAACAAGATATGTTAACACAAAAAAGAGAGAAACAATGTAGTGGCATAAGTTGAGGTATTTTGAACCTGCTAGGAATAGACAAGGTGGAGAGATTTGAATTGTTCTGAACATCAATCACTCAGACATCTGCAGCCATGAAACATTAAGTGCGTACTAGTTTGCATGGCAATGGACCAACTCTGTCAGATAGTAAATCTCTGGGAGTTACATCAGGCTATTAAGGAGACACAAAGAGTCTGAGAGGCAAGCAACAAAACTAAAAGATCCAAACAAAAAGACCAAAAGGTCGATATTACCAAATGGCCCTCAGATTTCACAACTTTGTTTTTCATATTAGGCTGGCTAATGCGGCAGCCCTCAACGCTGGCACTGAAGCATGTCTCAAGGGAACGGCAGAAGTGGATGATGATGATGATCGATGATGATGACGACTGCCACAGCGGTGGCAGGAGGGGAGGAAGACGAAGAAGAAGAAGAGAAAAAGAAAGAAAGAGAGCTACTTTTCCAAAGCAGAAGGAGCAGCAGAAACCATGGTTCTGCCAATTGCGCGGACCGACATGTCAGTGTCTCTCCGACCCCTGAGCATGCTTCAGCACCCAGATCACTGAGGAGCCAACACTGTGCCAGCCATTTTCAGCTCAACCCATTGCAGATGCAAAGGACAACCCCATTAGAGCTCAAGTCCGAGCAGCGTCTATCTATCAATCCATCCATCAATCAATCGATTGATCGATTCGCGAGGGTCTTAGTCACAATCATCATTGGCCAATGGCGAATCCAGGCAAAATCGAGAGAGCTCAGAGGCACCAAGCCACAGTAAAAACAAAACAAGCGAAATGCAGAAGAGATGGGTGCACCAGAAAAAGGACCATCCATGGATGGACTCATCTCAAACAAACTGGCAAACAGGCCATAAGAAAAAGAATGCCCTCAGAACTCACATGCACAGTATCCATTGATGGTGCAGGAGACAACCTCAAATTGTGAGCAAGGAAATGTGAGGCTGAATGAATTCCTGGAATGATGATGGAAGGTTAAGCTAGCTAGCTACACATGCACAATCATTGGAATGAATCATTCCAAATGATGACATGTAAGAGAGAGAGAGAGAGAGAGAGAGAGAGAGAGAGATGATGATGATGATGATGGTGACATGTAAGAGAGAGAGAGAGAGGATGGATGGATACAGATCATACAGCACTTCCAGGAAGCCAAACACCATCTTTGTACATCATGTTTCATCACTGGGCATTTAAATCAACTAAATCAAAGCATGGTACTTCCTCCGTTTCATATTATAAGACTTTCTAGTATTGTCCACATTCATATATATATTAATGAATCTAGACATATATATGCATCTAAATTCATTAACATTTATATGAATGTGGACAATGCTAAAAAGTCTTGTAATATGAAACAGAGGGAGTACCTGTTATTCTACTGCAGAAGGTACTAAATTTAGGTGAAATTGCTAGTCTGAATCAAATAAAACATTGGTCCAATTCAGAATCAAATCCAGATGCCCTGCAAAGGTGGGGAAACATATATGACTATGTGGTCTTGAACAAAGAAAACTCCAACCAAGAGAAAAGGAGGGAAAAACGTGCAAGTGAGATTTTTTTTTTTAAAAAAAGGAAAGTCATAAAAAAGAGGGGAGTTATAGAAAGGTCGTCACATTCTTGATTGATTGTATGAAGGGGACTAAGAAAGGAAGCAAACGAGTTATTTCTCAAAATATCATGGCTGATAAGTGGGTAGTGTTTTGGTTTTATGTGGCAGGCTGTAATGAAGTCCAAAAGGCACCACTTCAATACACTCTGGTTTCTTGAACAAAGCTTGAACAAACTAAATAACATGGCAATGAAAAAAATAACAAATTCAGTGTAAATAAAGTAATAAACTAGTCAATCTGCAGAGTGAAAACCCTCAGAAGCTCTAGCCTAGAAAAGGGTTGAACTTATCACTTGGAGCACAAACACAAGCTGACTTACAATAAGTCAATAAGAGTATCTAGGAACCGTCATCAGGGAAGAGCTGAAGAGTCAGCTCTGCTGGGTGTCTATCAGTTAAAAAAGAGACAAAAAAACTGCCCAAGCAACAAACAGAAAGGTTAGAGTAGAAACACAATAAACAGTTTAACAGAACGAACCTACACAAACCACAACAAAAATGTACTGAAGGAAGTGAAACACTAATATAACAGAGAAGAATGCAAATGAAAAGCCTTGAAGCCAACCCAAAATTGCAGGGAACAAAAGTTTGAAAGCACTATGTCCATTTTGATCGATCCCGTCAACTCTTGCTCTAGTCCACAAGTTAATAAACAGTGACCATTCAATATTTGTACCCACATAAATAGTTTCTTTACTGCCTAGGTGTGTTTTGAGTATGATGTGAGGAGCCATGCAAATTTTTATTGTGCTAACTGAGCATTTCACCAGGTCCACTACATCCATTTGTACGCATTACACCAGATTGGTTTCAGCAATGGAGTGTGTTGCAATGACTTTGGTAGTTCGAGGGTGTTGAACATGTAGTTTGGGGTTGACCAGGAAGTCGAGGAGGTAAAATGGGCAATAGTAGAATAAAAATATCTAAAAAACATACAGCATGTGCATTTGCAAGGAATGTTATACCCTCAAGACTCACTTATGCATTTCATTGATGGCAACATACATGGTCTCCGATTTTCCCGCTAAAACTTAGCGGTACCTGTATTCCAGAAAACCCTTTTGATGGCAATTCCCAACTGCTGCTGCTGCTGCTGCCGCTGTCACATGAGGTGGGAGATGGAGGGGGGGGGGGGGGGGGGGGGAGGAGCAGAGGTCCCAAGGAGGAGGAAGAGGAGGAGGAGGAAACCATGTGCCATCTCTGCATAGTAAGTTTTCATCATTGGGCAATGCATCATCATGCTACTACCAACCAAAGCAACATAGTAAGAAAAAAAGAATATGAACCAGATGGTAGTCAAGAGCCTATTACAGGCTCTTGATTCATCCCATTATACGGGAGATGATAAAAATAATAAGGAATACAAAATGAGACAAGGATGAACCAGAACGTATGTAACAGTGTGATCCTAATGCCCTCTGGCTTAAGACATAAATGCACTTCTGCATTTCAAAATAGCACAAGAGACGGGCATCCAATTTGTAAATCAAAATTAGAACTTGGCGAGATATGTTAACACAAAAAAGAGACAAATAATGTAGTAGCGTAAGTTGAGGTATTTTTGCAATTGCTAGCAATAGGTAAGGTGGAGAGATGTGAACTGTTCTGAAGATCAATCACTCAGACATCTCCAACTATGATATATTACGTGTGTACTGTTTGCACGCCAATGGACCAACTTCGTGCATTACATCAGGGCTCAGGCTATTAAGTAGGCACAGAGAGTCAGAGAGGCAAGCAACAAAACCGAAAGATCCAAACGAAAAGACAGAAAGGTATGTATTACCAATTGGCCCTCAGATTTCACAACTTCGTTTTCCATCTTAGGCTAATGCGGCGGCCCTCAACGCTGGCACTGGAGCATGTCTCAAGGGAACAGCAGAAGAGGATGACGATGATGATGATGGATGCACGACGACGACGACGAAGACGACGACCGCCGCAGCGGTGGCAAGAGAGGAGGAAGAAGAAGAGAAAAAAGAAAGAAAAAGAGCAAGTTTTATAGTATAGCAGAAGCAGCAGTAAACCATGTTCCTGCCGCGTGGGCGGGCCCACATGTCAGTGCCTCTCCGACCCCCCGAGCATGCTTCAGCGCCCAGATCATCCAGGAGCCAACGCCGCACTAGCCATTTTCGGGACCTCAACCCCCTTGCAAATGCAAAAGGCGATCCCCATTAGAGCTCAAATCCGAGCCGATCTATCTATCCATCCATCCATCAACCAACCGATCGATCGATTCGCGAGGGTCTAAATGCAATCATCATCGGGCCAACGGCAAAATCCAAGCAAAACGAGAGAGATCAGAGGCATCAAGCCACGGCAAAATCGAAGCGAGAGGAAATGCAAAGACGAGACGGTAGGGGAAGCGGATACGAGTAAACCTCCCGCCGAAGCGGGGCCGCAATCCCGGTTGATCGGATCGGCGAGCTCCCCGTGGCCGGCGGTGCTCCAGAGGATCGGAGAGCACGAGGGATTGCGGCCTCTCCGCCTCCGCGAGACAACCCGAAACCCTAGTTTTGCCCGTGCTCTCGCGTTCTCTCCCATCTCTCTCTTTTCTCTTCCCGGTTGCTGCCTTTCGAGGCTGGGACCACCTATACATTCGTCGATAAATTTTCTCCTAAAAATTTAACAGATGTAATTATAATATAATAGTATAATTACACTGTAACTAACTTGCATGTAACTACAATATAACTTGATATAAGTTTCACGTAATTTTAAATTGTTAGGTCTATTACAATATATGTTATGGTGAGAGAGAAAAATCACAGCATACACATATGTGAAAGGATTTGTTCCCACAACCTCCATTTTACCGAAATACCATATTACGGAGAGGCTTTTAAAAGTTACATACAACTTATATGTAAGTTACAGTGTAATTACATTACAATTACACTGTAATTTATCAAATAAAATTACACTACAATTGTACTGTAATTTATCAAATATTTAAAAGAAAATTTGTTGACAAATATATAGCAAAATTGTTCGACGCTACCAATGGCGCGACTCCCAAAGAAGGCAAGGCCACGCGGCAGCCGCATCGGCGCGGTGGTCATGTGGGCCGGGCCTGGTTCGACGTGGGCGGCAGTTTTAGCCCATCTGGTTCGACGTGGGCCGTAAATCACCTGGGTCATCGTGTGCTCGGCCCATATTGTCTCCAAGAGCTTCCCCTACCAGCGATTACAGGCTTAGAGCGTGTGATCATGGCACTTCCATATCCTATTTCCTTCAAATTTAAAACCGGGTAGGGGTAGTGTCACTAAACTCGTATTTGGAACCGTGGGTAGAGTTTGATGATTTTTGTTTAAACTTGTACTTGAAAAAAATTGAAAAAACAATCTATAGGTAGTACCTAATTTCTATTGCTATCAAGTGAACAAAGTCTCTGAAAATGAAGAAATTCACTTCATATTTTTTTTAGCTCCAGAGCTTCTAAAAAAGTAAATTATATCCATGGTATATCAATTTGGTAGGTAGATACAATTTAGTAAACTTGAGAAGTCAGTGTTATAGTGCAACAGCTAATCAATAGATAGGTGCGATTTAGTGCAAAAACTTAAGAAATTGTACTAAATTGCATACTAGTGCAACAACTTGCAAGGTGCATGCGATTATAGTACAATAGCTTAAAAAATATATGTAACAACATTTAATTATTTCGCTCATTTTTTACCATAAATATTCAAATTTTAGGTACTAATTTTTTAATATACCCACGGAATTTGTAGAAGCATACTTCAATTTAGTCACTCTAGTAACTAACAATCAATTAAATTTTAATATCTAAATAATATGTATTCCGGTTGAGATTTTAAAAGGCGAAGAAAAAAAATCCAAGATGATGGTGTAAATCGGATGAGCAACATAATTCTTATAGATTAAATTGAAGATTATAATGGAATATCCACAGTATTGCTATGTGATGGCATATTATCATATTGATATCATAAAAAAAAACTCATATAGCATTTATTGACCAAAATAACATATAGATAGCTTGCACCAAAATAGTAAGTTCTCAAGTTCATGTATTAGGGCGCACTCACTCACTTGCTAAGTTATTATACTTGACGCTCAATTTTGAAGTTATTGTATTAAATTGCATCCACTTGCCAATTTATTATACCTTGAGTGTAATTTACTCTTTTTAAAATATTTGCAGGTCCATTGCTGCTTCACTCACTCATCAGTCATCACGAATATCAAATAATTAGAAGGGGTGAGGTTTCGAACCCAGGTTGTCTAGTCCACCACCTTGAGGAGCTAGCCGGAAGACCACTGGGTGCTTTTCAGTCATCATCATGAATCCATATCAGCTATTTATCTCAAAAGAAAAAAGAAAAAAGAAAAAAGAATCCATATCAGCTACCGAGCACAGGTTCTAGCCGCTGTACCAGACTCGGTAAAGCCATTGGAGGAGAAATCCTATTCTCTTCCACAATCCGCCGGTATATCTCCATTCCAGATTCGATCTGTGCAAGCGACACTTCTTACAGCGCGTGACTGCAGCCACAATGCGAAAGAAGAAGGGATCGGATTACACCATCATTACTCGTACTATGGGGGAATCCATTACGCTTCTCCTCCTCATAGTGGGATTCCGCCGCGTCGTCCCATCATGCTGTCCAACGATTCGATCCGGGAAAGAAAAGCGAAGGGACAAAGAACGAAATTGTTCCACCTGAATTATAGGGAAGTAATGCTCTTTACTATGCTCGCATCTACAAGCCACTCTCCACTCAACTGAATAGACAGAGAGATGAGATTTTGTTCTTTGCTTCCCTATCTGAATATGCAGTCACGCCGTCTTTAGTTCTAAAATAATTCTTCAAACTTCCAACTTTTCTATTACATCAAAACTTTTCTACACATAAATTTCTAACTTTTCCGTCACATCATTCCAATTTCAACCAAACTTTCAATTTCAGTGTGAACCAAAATATCATTTCTCATGTCGATTAAACTGGTGGAAAATTAACTCGCAAACACATAGTACTGTAGAAACTTCATCAAGAAGTAATAGGATTACGAGTAATGCTCCCTTAAAAACACCTGATTTGATGGCCTCTCCAATTACGTGCCCCCCAGCGACGAGATCACGAGACCACTCGCCCTGCACAAGGCAAAGTATAGGCATCAGTGCATCACCATCATCATCAGATAGATAATGTGACATTGCTGCACACTGTCACCATTATGGGAACAATGAGAACGGGGCACTACTGATTTGCACAAAGAATTATTACCATGCACCATATATATTCAATTATTTCCTTCACTCGTGCTCTCCAAGCATGCCACAACATCATGTTCCATGGAAGAAAGATGAAGGATTTCATTTCGGTTTCCAGTATGATGTGCATTCCAGCTCAATCACATTCTCCCATCACCAAGAAAAATACTCATTCTTCTCATCCAGTCACACTCATCATGGGTCCGCCCATAAGTACTCATCCTTTTACTATTTTAATTGCTCCTCCTAGCTGTACTACTCATTGTTGTCACCACAGAAATGTATCCTCTTCTTCCTCTCCAATGGAAAGAGCTCAGCTTAAAGAGAGCTAAGACACCCAGCTTTATTCAGGAGATAAAAAGAAAGAAGAAAGCACAGGTACATGTGCAATGATTCTCCCATTAGTCACAACCACTGTATTTCGCGCGCCAAGCAAGGGGACATTTGTAAATGATGCCATGATGATACATAGTGGTTGTGGCAAACCTTATTAAAAGGGTAGTAGCAGTAGTAGTACAAAGTAGTAGGAAGAGTAATCTGAAAAAGAACTAGGAAGGCTCCATCATGTGAGACAAGTCCAGAACAACCGGATGCAAGCATGATTCTGATCTTATAGAATAATGCAAGCACACATGTACAACAGCACAAATAGTTGTAAAAGAAAAGCCTTGAACCCACCCGGGCACAAAATAAGTGAAGCACTGAATCTTTCCTTTTTCTTTACCAGAACACGGCATCCATGCAAAGCTTAACAAAGACATGGACGGATCCTTTCAGCTTAAATTCGGAACCGCATGTACACCACACAAATGGAATAATGCAATGCATGAACCGCTGTCCCAAAGGAAACCTATCATGGTGCTACCAGGTGAAACATACAGGCTGAGAAATCCAGTTCCAGGCTACAAGCAGAAATACAGCCAAGACGACACAACAAAATGCAAACATGATCTAGAGCCCTTGGGCATTACATTTCTCAAGTTGCTCTCTGTTGCATTTCCAGTTCTGCCTCCATTAGAGCTCACTGTTTCCCTCATTCGCAGGCCAGTTTTGTGTCGAAGCTACTTAAACATATCGCAAATGCCTGGAAAGCTGAGAGCGGATAGCGGTAATCCATTGTGAACATATCTTTTGCTACCTTACCAAACTGTAGAATAATCTTGTCCTGCTCTGGTGGAGCAGGTTGTGACGGAGTTGGAGCCCCTGCGGGAGGCTGTGCTGGTGCAGCAATCAACTGGAAATTCTTTACCGACGCAATCGTTACACGCCCACGGAAATTAAGGCACCAGCATTGGAGCTGCTCATGCCACCTAGGGGCCTTGTTACGAAGCACTAGTGGCCTCTCCTTGTTTTGCCCCTCTTCATCACCATTTATGGTGCCTCCAGCAATGTCTGAAAAGCGAGCACTGCTGAAATCACGGGAACTACTGAAATCCATGGACCTATCCATGATGGATGACTTGGAGAAGGAGGTGGTGCTGCGAAATGACTCCTCGAAAGCTCGGGGAACAATCTGCTCAGGCTGCCCAGGGACAATGCCACCAGGCTCGACTGAGGAGGCAGGTATTGAGTGCATGACACAGTGCATCCGCCTAGGGCCCCTGGTGCCAAGAACATTAAGCTCATATGTCACCTGAGCTATGTTGTAACTACCAGACGGCATCTTAGGAGACACTTTCTTGGAGTTGAATCTTCGGCTGCTCCGTCCAACAGGAGGGATTACAGCCCCATTATAAGGGGGCTGTGTGTCGTAGATTATAAATTTTGTGCCAAGGAAGTTTGACCTAAAAATGAAAGACACAACAAGGTTGGTTTGTATCATCAAATAAATGGAGCGAAAGGAAAGGTGTACCATCTGCACACAAAACGGTTACCTTAGTTTTCCAATATAGGTGCTGCTTGATCTTGAAATGTTGTCTGCATCCATTGAGATAACATATTCTGTGCAGGTTGTTTTGCGGTGCCTTTTAGCAGACAAGAGGAATTTGCCACTATCCGCAAGTACAGCTGATTAACAAAAATCAGTAGTGAGCCAACTTATTCAATTCAGGTGAAATCAAATTTGCCAGTTGTTTAAACATTCCATAAAAAAAATATTTGGAGAAAAAAAACCATGTATGTGCACACATAAGTGATGGATAAAAATGGTGCTAGATGGTAGTAGATGTTTAACCAAAAAGATAAGGCCTTGCAATGTTGTTAACCAAATTAAGAGAAAAAATGAGTGAAAGAAGCACAAGACATACCAGTACTCAGGCACAAGTAGAGATGATAAGTTGATTTAGATTTATCCCGCTTTATGAAACATTGAATCATTCCATCTCGAGGGCCAGGCTGAAAGTCAAAACAAGGATCATGAATTTGAGAGGAACAAATGAATAAGCAACAACCACACTTGCAGGTTGCTATCACTAAGGTACGAAAATATAATTCTTAACAACAGTCAGTTTAAGTTCTGCTTTCATTAGAGGATGTGAAATTTTACCTGCTTTAGAGAGACCGGGAAGGTAAGCTTCCCGCAAAACTCTGGGCTCAGCACAATCTCTTTACACATCTCCCTCCATGCCTTGCAGACGGCAGCACAGGACACGACATCCTTGCGTGACGGCCAGGTGCTCTCACTAGCCTCCAGCCTCCGGATCACATCGCGGAGGAGCTCAGGAGGGAGACTAGCCCAACGACTCTCCTGGATTATGAGATCTGCATCACAGAGCTCGTGAACCGTACTCTGAGACTTGCCTCTATGGTGGCCGGTGAGCCCGGATAGACCAGCCAGGGTGACCTCAAAGCTTCGCCTCGACAGGCTACCAAAACTATCCCTAACATCGCGAACAATGCTGCGAAACGACATCTAGGCTCGATGAATTCAGCAAACTGAACTTGAAACTTAGCCCGCCCAATATATTATCAGCGAAGACCACCGACAATCTTCGCAGCTGTGTTTCCACTTATGGTACAAATGGCCACAGTCCCAGATCACGCTGACACGGTAAGAATTACTGCTTTAGTTGTGTTCACGCACAAGCAATCAACAATCTATACCTGCGAGAAGAAAAGAATCTTGGTGAGAAAGCGTGCGAATATATGCTAAGAACAGTGAATAATAGGCCAATTCCAAGTATAGCTCGCAACGACTTAAATCAGAGATTGTGAAAAACAAATCATACTAGCAAACAAGGGAGTTGTGGAGAGAGTAAACAGCCTACAAGGGGCGGATCCAACTTGGGATATGGGGTTTCAGTTGAACCCCAAATTTTGGGGGCAACAAACAACAAACTGTTACTTGTATTAAGGTTAAGGCTCTGAAATTAAGAGAAGAGCTTCTTCCCAGATCTAGAAGAGAAGCTAGGGTTAACAAACGCAAGGAAATTCCAGACAAAACTGCTCCCGGTGGGGGAGAGATGAATCAGAAAGAGGATGTGGATGCTCACCAGGATCCCCTCCCCTCCTCTGCTCGCCAGATGGAGATCGGCGCCCCTCCCCTGCTCAGCCGCGACTCGTCTTGGCGCAAGGAAGCGGAGAAGACGACTGAGAGACGGGAGATTTCTCGTTCTCTTACGTCAAGGGAAGGAACGGGGAAGATACTCGAGTACTCCACCAGTCCACCTTTTATCTCATTTTTTTCACATTACCACTAGCTATGTTATTCAATCTTTAGGATGATTTTGTAGCTCACATGTCGATAGTACAAAAAAAAAAACAACAAACTCAGTTAGGAATTGTGTCAGACAGCAAACTCCTTAAACCACTGGTTATCACTCCACACACCACTACCATCGTTTTTTCTCCATGAGCCACCATCATTCCTCCTCTCCACCTTCGCATGCGCAACCGTACCCTCTAGCCATCGACATGTATCTTCTCCTCCTCGGTCATTATGCACGCTATTGTCATGGTTGTCCTAGAGGCCGATGGTGTCGGGTTTCCAGGGACTCGGGAAAGCAGGAGCCGACCCATCCTTGCTGGATCTAGCGATTCTATAATTGTCGGAGGGAAAAAAAGGAGAGAGAGAGAGAATTAGTGTGCGAAAAGCATGAGCCGACCCTTCTTTGTTGGATCTAGCGGTTCCCCAATTATCGGAGGGGAAAAAGGAGAGAGAGAATTAGTGTGCGAAGTAGTTGTAGACTAACTGGACTTGGAGGTGGACTGGACTTGGAGGTGGAGCGGCGGTGGAGTTATCGGATTTGGAAATGGATAGAATAGGGTGGTTTAAATTAGAAAAAAATATAAAGTTAGTTGTTATTAAATGAAAAGAATGGTTAAAGAATAATATAATATGAAAACTTTTAAGAACACATAGCACTTTTTTTTTTCTATAGCACAATTGATGAGTTGTCTATTAGCCGATAGTCTCGTACTATGCTAAGCACACTATAGCTTTATCGTCTCTGTATAGTATGGCTAGACTGGTCTACTTAATTACTAATAATAATCCCATGATATGTTGATACACGACGATATGAACTTCTGCTAACCAATGCATTTAATCTTGTGGGGTCAATTACTAGTAGTTTGTATTTAAGTAGGACCATTTCTCTATATTTTTGAATTTATACATGAAAATCAAGGTTTATGGGGTGTTTTTTAAAAAGCTGTAGGGTTAACCGACCTCATAGAATATGCTTGGATCCGCCACTATTGCTAACACATGTTGATTAATTATGGTTAGATAGATTTAGCTAAAAAAAGAAAATAATAATAACTTTAATTTTGCTCGATATAAAGCATTCGATTGTGGTACCTTCTCATGTATGATATGGGATGACTATATCTTATCAATATGCATATTATTTTTTACATATATGTTAATATGGTCTAATATTTTTTTCATAATTAAATGGATACTAATTAAATAGATAGATAGTACGGAGTAGATAGAGTATTTTTTTTATATTTCTCCTACAAAATATGAATAGTGCATTGTACTATAATTTACATGTTCACCGTGCCTGCAACGCCACGTAAAACAGGACCACCACAGATTACCCCTTTTAACAGTTTTACAGCAGCAACTTTAGGCACAAAGCAACACAGGTTAACTTTCTCTTTCACATTTGTCCTTTTCCGTGCAGTGCAGCCTGTGCCTGTGCAGGCATGCTCTCCGTTATCCGAGAAGGGGAAAAAAGTTCACTGCTGCTTTTGAGTCATCATCATCGATCGATGCCCGTTTTGCCGCCAGTAAAATAAAGCGCGCGGCGCAGAATTTGTGCAGCCGAGGTCGGCGTGGACTTGTGATGAGGCCATCCACAATAGGTGCCCCAGGTCATGTCCCTAGCACCGTCCCTCCTCGATGGAGCACGTCCCTCTGCTGAGGGACACGGCTCTCTCTGCTCCTCGCCAGCTTTTCGTGGAGAGCCGCATTCAGGCGACGTGTTGAGGGGTTTCGGCGCTCGTGGACATAGTTTCCTCGCTTGCGATTTTCACTTCTACCCTCAACCTCGACGCTGGGAGGAGACCGACAGCGGTGGGGAAGAACGCGAGGCGGCGGCGAGAGAGACAGGCGGCATCGCCGGAGTTGTGAGGAGGGAGGCGGCGTCGAGAGAGGCAATGGCGACGACGACCAGATCCGGCAGAGCAGCGACCGCGCCGCCGTCGCCACCGCTTGAGGCACATGTGGTCGCCGCCTTCATCCGCCGTGCGGAGACGGGCGGCCTCCTCGACCTCCGCCTTGGCCTCCTCGACCTCGACCACTGTGACCTCCTCCACCTTCGCCTTGGCCTCCTCCGCACGGCGGCGAGAGAGAGGCAAGCAGCGGCGGCGCAAGAGAGAGGAGAAAGTGGCGGCGGGGCGACTGGGGAGGGCGAGGAGGGAGGTGGCGCCGGCACTCGTGGGAGAGAGAGGGAGAGGGAGGGGGAGGACGACGACGAGTTGAGGAAGTGAGGCGGGTCGAGCGAAGAAAAAAAGAAGAGGAGGGGAAAGAGGCGGAGAAAAAAAAAAGAGGAAAGAGAGAGGGTGGGGGGAGGAGAGGGGTAGTATAGTAAAATATCTACTGTGGATTTTTTTGTTGGGACACTCATTGTGAGTTGAGTATCTTTATTCAGTTGCTTCAAATTTTAAGGAGCCCATTCAGAGGTGTCTACCATTGCGAGCTGAGTTTTTCTACGAGTGTCCTTGGTTAGTGAGGACATTTTAGAGTGGCTCACATTTTGGACGCCTGCGGGGCGGTGGAAAGGCGCGCGCGTCGCCGGCGCCGTGTGCACGCCGTGTGCGTTGTGACCAAAAGCTTCTTATCCTTAATTAAGAGCCGCCATTAACGGATGGTTATAAGACAGTGACCACTCACCGTTCACACTTCCTTTTAATTAATTAACCTGGCACTGTCAGTGTTCGGTTTTCAACCGCTAGTAGCAGTAGCAGTAACACGTGCGTTTCTGACGACTGGCCATATGCCGTTCTCGTTTTCTTCGAGGCCCCGAGGCTATTCTCAAAACATAAATTTTAAATTTTTAAGCTGTCAAATAGAATATTTAAATATATGTATAGAATATTAAATATAGAAAAATATAATTATACAAATTGGATGTAAATTACGAGACGAATCTTTTAATCTTAATTGCACCGTGATTTGATAATATGGTGTTACAGTAAACATTTACTAATGGTTGATTAATTAGGCTTAGTAAATTCATCTCGCAGTTTTCTGACGGAATTTACAATTTGTTTTGTTATTAGACTACGTTTAATATTTCAAATATATGTTTATGTTCTAATGTTACAACTAAACCTAACCTGAATACTCGCACTGGAGTACCGGACTGACTACCGATAAGGTCTTCGCCGGAAAGCACCAAACCAGCGAGTTCTCGGTGGTCACGGGGTCGGAGCTAGCCGCTACCCAAGCCGGTGACTACGGGGACGTTTGCCAATTTGCCATGTCCTACTACGTCCACCTACCGAAGCCGGCCTGAGGCGACGGTGCACCAAGCGAACGCGCCGCGTGTGAGAACACGTGAGTTCGTCCGTGGCCAGCCACGGTTGGAGTAGCTTCGGCTCGAGTCCGATGTGGCGAGTATAAATAAAAAAAAACGAAAGCTTGTCGCCCTCGCGGCCAGGCCGGGGTCCGGTCGGCAGAGAGCCCGCGACGCCGCCGCGTGTGTTGCGTGCGCGGCCAGGGACGCGACGCGGGCTAAAGGCGTGGCTCCCGTTTATTTTTCTCGGGCGTACGTGTCGCGAGGCCGGCAAAACAGACGGGAAAACGGGGGAATTTTCTCTGGGGCGTGGCGTCGTCTTGCCCTCTCCGGAGTCCGGGACTCCTCTGAACCGGTGTGACGTATCCACGATTAGGGCGTGTTTCATGTCGCGTGAATCTGTTCTACTTTTGTATTTTTGTTTTGGGTGGAATGTGGCGTACGATTGTGCAATCAGACGATTGCAAATCACTGGGGGCAAACGGTGTCTCCTTAATTTGGGCAGGAAAAAAAAAACAACACTATGACAAGCACGCAGTCGCTGTTTCATTCATCTGCTTCAATCCGAAGAGTAGGATTATCTAAAAAAAATCCGAAGAGTAGATGGAACTATGGAAATGCATTATACATGAGCTGCCAGGTTGTCTGACCGCAAGCTGCGGTGATCCGTGATCCAGGAAGAACATTAAGCCCCTTCCTAAATGTATTGTCTTTTGAGCTTTGGCACAAAAGTTAAAAAGGTAGACCAATAATAAGTATGCTATTCTTTATTCAGTACTACATTACAAAAGATGTATCGTTTTTTTGGTAGAGACATTTATTTATTTACCAATAACAAATGAGAGAGTGAAAAGAGGGATGGATGCTAAATTAGTAAATTTCAAACCAAATTCAAGCCCGCCATGACAGATACTGGCCCAGAAGGAAGCATTGTCATTTGGGCCAAAATACAGCCCCGTACACATGATTGGGTCCATTGCTCTTTGCTCAAGAATTTTTTTTCATTTTATTTTTTTTAATATTTACAGAAATATTATATCGGCGGAAAGATTTAAAAAATAGACCCTGCCGCCCTCCATTTGGGCGGCAAGCTGACGTGGCACACGGGTGCATGGCGGTCTTTTTAGGGGCTGCAAATTATGCTTGTGGCCCCCTTGCCACCCTCTGTCTGGGCGGCAAGGGGCCTCCGTGCAAAATTTGCAAGGGCGGCAAAGGGCTAAGATGCAAAAAGAACTAGCCAATTGCTTTTTTGGCATAGCAAAAAATGCATTTAGCCCCTACAAGGGTCTAAACGCAAAATACGCACATGGCGCCGTCACGATGCCGTGTGCCACGTCAACTTGCCGCCCAAATAGAGAGCAGTAAGGTCTATTTTTGTAAATCTTTCCACTGATATAATATTTTCGTAAATATTAAAAAAAATAAAAATGAAAAAAAATTCCGTTGCGCAACCCGAAGTCAATAATTGTTTTTTCTTCCTCCTCCGTTGGATGGTCTCACTGAAAAATGCACTCCAATCACCTCTTTGTTTCTCATGTAGATTCACTAACATCTATATAAATTTAAACTTATATATGAAGCACATATATACTTCATGTACAAGTCTATTCAAAATAGGGGTGGACGAAAAGCTAATAACTCGTTAGCTCTCTCGGCTCGGCTCGTTGCATTTTCCTAACGAGCCGAGTTAGCATTTTAATTTGTTGGAGATAACGAGCCAGCTCGAGCTGGCTCACGAGCCAAACGAGCGAGCCGGAGGCATAGAGCATACAGCTAACCCATCAAACCAGCCCACCATTTGTAACCCATCAATCCACCAGCCCATCACACCGCATGTGCTGATGTGTCACAAGGCAGCCTAGACCAACTCCATCACACCGCAAAGGCAAGCACAGGCACAACCAGTCAACCGCATAGCAGCACAACCGCAAGCTGGTGGCCAGCAATGGATGGGGATGGATTGGGATCAGGTGCAGTTGTTATAGAGACTGCAACTTTGACAGTTGATCAATCCACAGCGCTCAAAATGAATCAAACGGCTAAGACTTAAGTGAAGTCTTTTCTCTGTGTCATTTGCTGCTTCTCGTATGTTCATCTGCCTCTTCCATCTTTCTTTCTTCTTATGTGTAATTTCATCACTTCCAGCAATAACAATTTGGACCAAAAAAACCCACCTATTCAATTTGGATTAACGGGCAGATCCCGTTACATTGTTTAATTCCATCAAGATTAAGGTTAATTGAGGTTTACTTGGGCTCCTCATTGGTCAAGGCATTCTCATCCTGTCCAGGAGCACTTGGAAGCCCAAGTCGGCAGAACCGTTACTGCTGTCTAGTTCAATGCGCAAATAGGTGAACGGGAAACAATCGCTGCTGTTGTTATGTCCAAGTCCAACTCTCCAAATGTGCAAGCTTGGCTGATCTCAATGAAGCACGGATGCAGAGATTGTAGACGTTCACAGGATTATCGAAGTGCATCATATGGCATCCACCACCGTCTTGCCGAGACACGGAGAATGTCGTTGCCTCACCGGTTAATGCAAGAAACTCCGGCGACCAGGCCATCTGGCTGATGGATCACACGGTGGAGAGGTCTACTGCATTCCTAACCCTCCGATGGATTTTGGACGACATGGATCGGGGGACTGCCAAAGTTACAATCGCTATAGCGACTGCACCTGATCCCAATCCGATGAGGATGGCCAACGACGGCAGCCTACGGCGACGCAGCTTGGACCAGCTAATTGTGGATCCGCACGGCCGCACCATGTCATCAAGCACCACGGGCGAGGCAACTCCATTGGTCGTCTGAGCGGCCGGCTGCCTGTAGCAGCAGCTCAAGTGCTCAACGCCACAAGCACGGCATCGTTACCAGCTTGAGCCCCCCCTCCCCGCGCAAGTCGACTCCTCCATATCCTTTCGGTCACGCCGGCATCTGCCATGTCGTCCCTCTTCTTCCTATCCAGGTGTCCAAGGTGGCGTGGTTTGGAGGATGACCAGGTCTGGTGCCGACGTGCCGTGGAGCCTGCTGCTCCTGCGAGGTCCGGCCGGCGCTGTTGTGTCACTAGCCACATGGTCTTGCTGATCAATTCTCCGATTGTCTGCTTGGCTGCTCGCTCGCCCCTCCTGCTTTGCGTGACTGTGTGTGCTTTTGTCTAGATCAAGCTCGCGAGGTAAACGAGTTGGCTCGAGCTGAGAAACGAGCTGAAGCCGAACCGAGTGAGACTTTTAGCTCGTTATCTTAACAAGCTATACCGAGCAAAGCCGAGCCAGCTCGGTATCCACCATTTCAAAATCCAAGACGTCTTATAAAAAGTGTTTTATATGGAAAAGTTGCAGGACCTTTGGTCTAGTTTGTCTTCAAGACGTGCAAAGCTACTTTGGACTTTGGATGGAGGTGGCATATGCCCGAGGCATCACTCACTGTCAACAGTTTGCTGGTGATGCTGTTGAGCGTGAACCATGATCTGGATAGCATCAACACAGATCAAACAGCTGTGTAGTATTTCTTTGGTTACAATTCAGTTTGATGGTGTAGCTTCTAGAAGACCTCTTTTATTTCTGATTATTACATTACTAATACAAATTCTGTTGTAGTAGAAGGGAAAAATATACGTCCCATTTTAGTGGATGCTGCACGTTTGGTCATACATTCCCTACTTAAGCTTTTGCCTTTTTCAAAAAGAAAAAAAATATTCCCTACTTGATGCTTGTAATTGTGTGATTTGTGTCACGAAATTCCAGATGCTACAGCAAGCAATAGTATTATCCGCGTCAAAAGTACAACTTTACATTCATCGACCGGCATGTGCACCACGACTCCATGCAATTTTATTATTTGCCTTCTGCTTTCATTATTTGAGTAACGCTCCCATCACGATCTCAAAGCCTTTGAAACGGTTTCATGCCTCTCCCCTCCTTTTCCGGCAGGGACAAAGCTAAAATGAAAGGAAGAGGGTGCTAGTACTTGTTTAATTTACTCTATTTTACATTAAATTTAAATTAATGCGGGTATCTAAATTTGTATTGAGGGGATGTAAACATAATGAAATTAGATGAGATATAGCTAAAAAAAATTTATTGACTGGTTCCTGAGCACCTCGCTTGTATACTCTAACTCCGTCCTTATTTTCTAGTAAGCGAGGTTAGACTGAATTCGAACATGCATTTTTAAAATCTTTGTATCCGACAGGAAAAATAGAGTAGCTCATTAGTACATAATAATTATTAACATAGATTAATATATTTTTTAAAGTAACTTTCTATAGGTTAGTAGTTTGAGAAATGTGTGTGCATAGTAGGAAAATTGGAGAAAACACTAGAACGGTAATCACCATCTCAATCGGGTGGTAACCCCCATCTTAATCGGGCACGGCGTTCGTCACGGTTTACAAGACACAGATGTGAAAAGTTATCTCAATTAGGCAAACGGCTGTCACGGATGAACTTATCTCAATCGGGCCTTAATTAAAGCCCGTCACCGATAGCTTTGGCCCAGACGACCAACTATAACCCGTCACGGATGAGCTATCTCAATCGAGCCACAACTAGCGCCCGTCACAAATGACTACTCATCTCAATCGAGCCACAACTAGCGCCCGTCACAAATGACTACTCATCTCAATCGGGCATTAACTATAGCACGTCACAGATGACCCTCATCTCAATCGGGCATTAACTACAGCCCGTCACAGATGACCCTCATCTCAATCGGGCACTAAGTTAATGCCAGTCACAGATGAGTATAATCCAAAAAAAATAAATTTTATTTTTTGGCTATCCTCATGTAACGTCCCGCCTCTCCCAGGCCAGGCCAGTCTTTTCTACACACTTTGTCTTCAGTCGTGTGCACCCTCATCTCAATTGGTCACCAAGTTAATGCCTGTCACAGATGAGTTTAATCCAAAAAAACAATTTTTTTTCACATATGAGTATAATCTAAAAAAAATAAAATTTATTTTTTTGGCTAGCCTCATGTAACGTCCCGCCTCTCCTAGGCCGGGCCAGTCTTTTCTACACACTTTATCTTCACTCGTGTGCACCCTCATCTCAATCGGGTATTAAGTTAATGCCCGTCACAGATGAGTATAATCCAAAAAAAATAAATCTTATTTTTTGGCTAGCCTCATGTAACGTCCCGCCTCTCCCAGGCCAGGCTAGTCTTTTCTACACACTTTGTATTCACTTGTGTGCCCCCAGGAAGAATTTCTCGATCGGTCACCCATCCCGGTCTTTTCTACACACTTTGTCTTCACTCGTGTGCACCCAGGAAGAATTTCCCCGATCGGTCAACCATCCCGAAAATGCTCTTAACCTCATAGTTCTTTGGAGATCGGTTTCTGGAGAAGAAGTTGTAACTTGTTGATATCTAATAGTGGCGGGACTTAGAAAAATTTTCGATCAGATCTGAGAAACCTTACTCCTATTATAGTCAAAGATACATCTCAATTGGGTATACGTATAGAGCCCGCCACAGATGACTCATCCGTAACGGGTATTAAGTCATCTCAATCGGGCATTAGTATAGGCCCCGTCAGTGATGACTCATCTGTGACGGGCTTTAGTTAATGCCCGATAGAGATTAAGTCATCTCAGTCGGGGCATTAGTACAATGCCCGTCACGAATGAGTCATCTGTGACGGGCCTAGTTGTTATCTCAATCGGGCCTCAAGTTGGAGCCCATCCCGATTGAGATATGGAATGTTATCTCAATCGGGTCTAAATTAGTGTCATCCATGACGAGTTTGAGTTTTATATTCATCTAGCATGTATGTGCGACCATATCTCAATCGGACGCTTTTTCGGTCCGATTGAGATGACTTCCTTGTGATGGCCCGCTAATTTCAGGCATGTTAGAGGCCATCACAGATAGAAGTATCTATACTAGTGAAAGAACACCGCCTTAAACAACTTCATTACCAGTGACAGTCCTTTCCAGAATATCAAACCTGGTCATTACCTAAAGAGAAAAAAAGGAAGAAAAGGTCACCAATCAAAGTACTTACTCTATCCCATAAAAATCAACCTAACATTGAATATGATATGTCTTAATACGAATCTGAATATATTTCTGTTTAGATTCATTGTACTAAATGTGTCATATTTAATTTTATATTATTTTTTTTTGGGACGGAGGGATTAGGTGATACTCCATGATCGAAGCCTCGAACCGTGGCGCTGCCACCCTCGTACGTTCGCAGTTCGCTGCTGCACGTTGAATTGAGAGGCGCCGCGCAGCTGGAGCAGCTCGGAGCGAGCACTCACTCCGCGCGCGCGGCCAACGTGCGGAACGGCAGTGACGCACGCGGGGAAGTTTCCCACCGTCGTCCCGCGCCGCGGGCGCAGCAAGCACCGGCACCGGCAGCACCGCACATGCCATCCATCCGCCCCGCGTTAGCAGCGGCCCACCCCTTCCCCACCACCACCAACCCAGACCGGCCGCGGCCTATATAATTCCCCGCGCGCCGCGCGCTTCGGTCGATCATCGTCCACCGGTCGTACTCGATCGTATCGTATAGTCGTCTGTACAAACCAACCGACGCGATCGTACTACGCTAGCTAAGACAGGATGAGTAGCGAGAACGGAGAGAACGGGCACGGCGCCGCCGACGAGGTGGTGGAGCCGTATCAGCAGACGCCGCGGCCCGGGCCGAAGCTGAACGAGAGGATCCTCTCGTCGCTGTCGCGGCGGTCCGTCGCCGCGCACCCGTGGCACGACCTCGAGATCGGCCCTGATGCTCCCGCCGTGTTCAACGTCGTGAGTGCATGCCCTGCTCTTTTGCATCCTCCAGCTCCAGCTTAATTCCGTCCTTTGCCGCCGCCCGCCGGCGATGATGACAGCTTGTTGTGATGTGTCCCGTGGTGGATTTTTGGCACAGGTCGTGGAGATCACCAAGGGGAGCAAGGTGAAGTACGAGCTGGACAAGAAGACGGGGCTCATCAAGGTCTGCAACGCTGCACGCATTTCCTCCCACGTCTCTAAAAACTTCTCTCGATTGCATCATGAGCTAAGATCTGAAAAATCTCGGACAGGTTGATCGGATTCTGTACTCGTCCGTGGTCTACCCTCACAACTACGGTTTCATTCCGAGAACGCTTTGCGAGGACAACGACCCCATGGATGTCCTTGTCCTCATGCAGGTGAACAGAATTGACGCCCTTAATTTTCTATATGAGACACATTTTCTGCATTTGCTAATTTGTCTAACGTACAACCTTGTGTTGTTCGCAACCAGGAACCAGTTCTTCCCGGTTCATTCCTCCGAGCCAGGGCCATTGGTCTCATGCCTATGATTGACCAGGTAAGTAAATCAATCCATTCATCTCTGCTATGTTGAAAATTTTTAGAGAGAAAAAAAAAACAACTTTTGTCATTTAAGTATCGGCAACAAGCTTACACTGCACCTGCATTTTTTCCGTCTTTTTCATGAACAGGGAGAGAAGGATGACAAGATCATAGCTGTCTGCGCCGATGATCCTGAGTACCGCCATTTCAACAATCTCAGCGAGCTTTCTCCTCATCGCCTTCAGGAAATCCGGCGCTTCTTTGAAGACTGTACGCCTACTTCCTCAGCTCATACGATTGCTACATTTTTTATGCTTGGTATTGCACCTTGATTTCAATTGTTTTATTCTTGATCAAAATCTTTCAGACAAGAAGAATGAGAACAAGGAGGTTGCTGTCAATGACTTCTTGCCTGCTCCGACAGCTCGTGAAGCAATCCAGTACTCTATGTAAGTCCTAAACATTTTGCAGCATTGATGTGCATATTACCATGTTGGATTGTTGATGTTCGATGATCCAATTTGTTGTCTTATTTTCAGGGATCTGTACGCACAGTACATTCTGCAGAGCTTGAGGCGGTAGAGCGTATTCCAATTTTTTGATTTACGAATTCTTCCCGTGAGCTCAAGCAAAGAGTGGCTCTGCAGAACAGTTAAGATCTGATGCACTGCCAAGTTATATGGGTTATGTATGTCAACAAATCATCTCCCTCCCCCCCCCCCCCCCCCCCCCCCAAGAGACCCCAGATGTATTAGTCTGTATTTCGGCATTACTCATTTGGAAATTTGTTTCAAGGCTTGTGCTTTGATCTATGTACTTCTATTTGTTATTGGAAAAGGAATTAATATGGCGATTGGTGTTACTTCGCTATTTGATTGGGTTATTATTGTAGCCTGAATATTACATTACAAACCTTCACTTCTGTAGCAATAGCTTTTTATTAGAGAAATTTTACGGGCTCTTAACAAGATACCGAGAGGTACCATATTTTTCTAGTGTAATGTACCAAGAACAAAAAAAGTGATACTCTCTTTATAATCCTTGTAAAAACAAAAGGTACCAAAATGATAACTTGGAATACTTATCAAGAGCTGTAAAAATGACCCTTGGAGCAACGGTGTAATTATACTTTAAGACAAAACGATATAGCCATAACCCGAACAAAAGATCAAATGTAAGCCTAAAATTAGCTATTGCAAGGAGCTGAAAAGGCACTTACGTTCCAATCAAATTATGTAAGAATCATATTCCTTTATTCTTTCATATTGGTGAAGCCGTACCGTGTCAGTACAGGCTGATTTTTTTACATTAAAGCAAAAAAAAAAAACGTCTATGTTCACAAGGTAGAGGGTGATTCATGTGTCCTTTTACTCTTCAGTAACACCAATCAACCGATGATAGACTCTGAAGCGTACAATGCTTTGATATCTTCCACGTCATCATAGCTCCCCAGGAATATTGGAGATCTATCATGAATCTTTCTGGGAACAAGTTCAAGGGCCTGCAATGCAAATGCAGCAACAGCTCTTTACTTTCTTGTGGATGCCATTGGTTTATAAAAACGTTGAAATTTGAATGCTACATTTTTTGGTTAAATCGTCTGTAAGATAAATGTGCTACTAAAACCGAAGTGAAATTCAGCTCACCCGTTGTTTGCCTGTGAAAGCTTGTCCTCCAGCTTGCTCCATCAAGAATGACATTGGGAACACTTCATACAGAACACTGCCATGCCACATGTAGCGAACTTCAGCAATCTACATTTACTACTCTACCTTTGCAGTTCAGAGTTAGCATCAGCATACCGAAGTTTTCCGTTTGGGCTCTTCTGATCCGCAGGGTACAAAAATATGCCTCCATATAGCAAAGTACGGTGGACATCAGCAACCATACTGTGTGGACCATCCAGAAGCAGAGCAACGATATAACCAAAAAATGTTCAGTTCAGTGTAACAAAGAGCATTCAAATTCAAGTAACTGTAAAGTGTAAACATATTGGCATGCAGTCATGCATGTCGCCTCATCTAAAGCTAATTAAACGTGTTGCTTTTCTGTCAGATTATATGACTGACCTTCCGATGTATCTCAAGGATTTAGATGGCGAACCATCCTGGGGAAATTTACATTTCTCCACAAACCTGCAATATTGACTCGAAAATTCATCTCAAGTATTTAAGAATTAAAGATAATATTTCGTAAACGAAATTAAGGCCTCATATACTTCGCTGTAGGAGCATCCCAATTTTTCGCATTCCCTTCGTTCACTGAATAGATCTTTCCTCTATTTGGTATCTACACAAGAAGAAGAGTACAGTACAAATGTCAAAAAATGGTCATTTTTGTTTTGATCCATGACCAAGCCAATTAAAAACAAGAATTGCATTGTTGAATCACAGACCTTGATGTTTGGATGAGTCAGAATGAACTCCCCAAGGGAAGGATCAAGGGTGAAACCGTTTACTCCATTTCCAGTGCTCAACACAAGCTGTCATACCAGAACCAAGTCTATTTAGGAAGAGAGTAGAGGTGATGTATTTGAAGGGGAAATGGATTCAGACGACATAATTACCGTGCATGAACTCCCGTACATGCAGTAGCCAGCAGCAAGCATGTCTGTTCCAGGTTGCAGTACATCGTCCAAAGTCACGTTGTCCTTGTCTTTAATCATGTAAATCCCAAAGATCTGTAGAACAGAACAGACGACTACATTAATCAACAGCTATGATTGGAAGTGTTTCTCAAATTAATCACTAATAGAGGCTGTTTGTTGTGTTGATAACAGAGCGAGTTCAAATCGACTATCAGACATCTAGTAAGCTCTAGTAGCAAGCAACCAACTTGTCATGTTCAGAAAGCAAGAAATCCTCGATTGCTCGCAGATAACAGAGTACTAGACCATTCATTTTCTTTGATTTACAGTTGAGAGTTGAAACCAGAGGAGATCGGCTCTGTTAATGAAAGTGACACTTACCGTCCCGATGGAGACACCACAATCGATATTTGAGGAGCCATCCAGTGGATCAAAACAAACGCAATACCTGAAGAGAAAGGGAGCCCGTGCAGCTTCTGATGAGACGAAACAGTCACCATGATCTTGTCGAACTCGTGCTGATAGCTAGCAACTGAGAAGAACATGGTAGTAGTACTATCCTAAATTTCACATACTTTCCGCGGAGGGGAGCGTCGACGAAAATGGCCTCCTCGTTCTCTTCAGACACAAGAACACACTGCACAGAAAGGAATGGACTGTCACTGTCAAGTTTCAGAACTGAACTATTATGTAGTCAAACCCATTTTATTACGAGCAAAACATAATCAAGCAAGGTAGTACTGTAATCTCTAGCTAGGGAGTGTGCGTTGTTTTGTATTACCGTGCGGCCGCTGCTGACGAGTGCCTTGACAAAGACTTCGTTGGAGAGCACATCGAGCTTCTTCTGCTCCTCTCCCTGCACCTCGTACGTGTGACAGCGTGAAATTGAAGCAAAGAAACGAGTAGTCCGTCACATGGATTTGTGTGGAGGAACAGTAGAGTAGAGTAGAGCGGGGAGCCGGGGAGAGATGGGGTTGCTTGCCTGGACGTTGGTGTCGCCGGCGAGGCCGATGAGCTTGGCGAGGCCGGCCTTGTTGACGGCGGAGGCGACGAACTTGCAGCCGAGGACGATGTGGGAGAGCAGGATGGTGAAGTCCCCCCGGGACTCCGGGTGCCGGCCCTGCTCGTTCAGCACGTGCCGCGTGATCGTCATCAGGTCCGTCCTCTGCGCCTCCGCCGCGTGATCCATCTCTCCCCTCCTCCTCCTCCTCCTCCTCCTCCTCCTCTGCTCCTTGCGAAAACGAACGCGAGCTTAGCTGAGTTCTGGTGGTGACTGTGACGACCGTGCGAGGACTAGGAGAGGAGATGAGGAGGTAGCGGCGGTCGGGAGGCCTTGTCCTGTGGCGCGAGAGGGACACGGACGCGCGCGGGTGCAGATGGTGAGATGGATTGGACGAATTCGGGCAAGTGTGTTAAGCGAGCGGAGTGGCATCCGGTCCGCGGTTCGTGGATGATGAAATATACACGGAGGGGTGCGGATTCCACGTATGCGCCGCATGGGCGTTGGTGCCCGGTGCGGATATGGCGAATTGGCGATTGCTTTGCTCGTAGGCAAGCCGCGCGCGGTCAAACGCGCGCGCCGGAAAGAACGGGGGGAGGCCAACTGGAGTGCCGGAGTGGATGCGACCAGCTGGGGCTAGTTGGTGTGGTGAATTGGTGATCTGATCACCTCCCCTTCTTCCATTCCAACCTGTGCAGGTAAGCACGGTCCAGTTGAAGCGTGGGCGTGGATGGCACGGGGCACCTTTGGCCTTTGGCAGCGACGGAGCGGGACGTTTTTGTGCGGTTCCGGTCGGTTTAGGGTGAAAAGCTTCTTTTGCCTGACGTATATTCCTGGACCTGCTGTGGGTGGCTCGATGCGAACACGTCCAATTATTCGCGTTGTCTCAAATTGCTGAGTCCTACGAGAAAAAGATAAACAACATAAATATATAAAGGGTTCTACCACTACATTTAAATGCTACCAAAAAAAGAAGGAAAAATTGGTACTACCGTAATAACATCAAAAGTTCACTAACCCAAACGAGTTGATCTGATGTCCAAATCTCTGACCAGTACCGATCTCTTTGTTGACAATAATAATGCCAAACAATCTGATGCTCTACAGTCAACTACGGAGTAGTAAATGATATTAGTAGAGAAATTGAGCTGACAGCTGAACAATGCGTAGGGGTGGCATTTCTGGCCAATGAGCTGCCGTTCTGACCAAATCAATCCATTGCACTTTATCGACGTAGTTAGCGAAGAGATAATATTGGATTACACCTTCGAAATGTTTACACGGTTTAACACATGCAATCAAAACCTTACAAGTAATCGCTACTACGGATTAAATATATTCTCTAAAAAATACATTTCAGCGTCTATGTAAACGCGTTGCATTCAGTTGACTAATGTACTGAGGATAGGATGAGAGGGTTTGACATGTCACAACGAGGTAGGACAGCAGGATTGCAGATAAGATTCAGATAGCTTGAGAAAAGAAGAAACGCAACGGCTGTACTTAACGCTGATGTCATGGGCTGTTTGCAACGTTGTCATTGCTCATCGGCGGACAGAGGTACTCATCTGCCATATGACTAGCAAATTCGAGGAGAAAAAAAGTACATAGTATATCTTTGATTAAAAGTCCTTGCGGTTGTTGGACTTATCGAGCAGGTACATATTCAAATTCATTTTTTGCGGAGAAACGGCTCGGCAAATCGGACAGGTTTAAATATTCAAATTCTTTTTCTTTTTGCACAATTTTTTGAATTTCACTGGTTTCCTTTTTTATTTTAAACAACACGCACAAAATATTGTGATTTTTCATATTGATATAGCAGAAAAAATATCAATACATGAAAAAAATACATGTCTACATCCTAAAAGGCTATAGTAATGAAAAGAAAATGTCACCGGTTTTCGTTGATAGCCGAGTGATAATCAAGGTTATCAACGAAACCGTTGTGGGACAGTTTTTGTTAACCGGACAATTTTGCATACCGACTCAATTTTCTTCAAGATAAATGACACCATTCAGCACTAAAACATATAATACGAGGCCATCCTTTTGCCTGAGGCCATTCACAGTACGATGAGGTGGCATTCGGCCTCACCTCGTCAGCACGAAGATTCCTAGCCACGTCGGCGTGGAAGGGGGAGCTGCGAAGAATGGGGAGCTTCATTTGGTCACCCGAACCTCGTCAGAACTTGTCAGGAGAAAGCTCTGTGACGCACGAGGAGAGGGGTGAAATCGCGTTGGAGAGGTCGTGTCCAAAAAAAAAAGCGAAGCAATGGTCCCCTTGCCACCGACGCCATCGATCTGCAGCCACCGTCGTCGAGGCCGCCCGTCGTCAAACTGCAGCCGCCCCTGTCGTCAAGCCACCGGTGCCGTCGTCGAGCTGCAGCCGCTGTCATCAAGGCCGCCCGTGCCGCTGAACCACCGTCGCCGTCATTGAGGCCGCCCCCGCAGTCGAAGTCGTTGCCACCTTCGAGCTGCTGCTGCTGCTGCCTTCGAGCTGCCGCCGCCTTCGAGCCGCCGCCGTCGCCTCCCAAGGCCGGATCTAGCGAGGGGCACGAAGCGGCCATCGTCGAGCTGTTGACGCCGTCATCGTGGAGAGATGGGAGGGAGAGCAGAGGAGATAGGGATGGAGAGGTCGAGCGCCGGTAGCCAGCGAGGAGGGGGCGACACGGAGGAAGGCCCGCTCGGTGGCCATGGCGATGGAACGCGGCGAGAGGAGGATTTTTGACGGCTATGGGTGCTCGACTGCTCCTTTGGTGATGAAGGTGGGGAGAAGAGAGGGGAAGATGAAAAGTGATTTATGACTTATGGGACCCACTAAAAATAGTCCACACGCACTATGAACCAAGTTGCTTTATATGAGCTTCATCCCATATGACATCTCAGGTTCACCAAATGGGAGGGACGCACTGTGAATGGCTTAAAAAAAAGCACTAAAACGACTATGATGTATAGCAGTCGCTTAGACATTTCAAAGAAGGACGTCATTTGTGTTCGCATGATATTTCAGCGAGGTTCAGAGTTTCAGACACTGGCCTTGACTGCTTGGTGGCTGAGGCTTGAGAATTTGAGTATTTCCTCCATCCTATAATACTTCTAGATAGTATTAATTGTCACATCAACCACTTTCAATTTAAATTTCTCCCCATTCTACCCCCTAACCACCATCCTACATTCTACTATACATTAGTATTTATTAAGAGGTATTATAGTCTTATTCTCCTAACCTCAACACATGCTAAACAGCTTAGAATGACAGGTTTTATAGGATGGAGAAAGTACTTATTTATTCTAGGAAGCATTATATTCCTTGAAACTGATTCAATGTTCTTCCCCTCGTTTTCCTAACACACCT
Organism: Oryza meridionalis; assembly: GCA_000338895.3. NCBI lineage: Eukaryota > Viridiplantae > Streptophyta > Magnoliopsida > Poales > Poaceae > Oryza > Oryza meridionalis. The sequence continues at coordinate 21,830,672 of CM002528.2, forward strand.
CTCTCGTTTTCCACGCGCGCGCTTTTCAAACTGTCAAACGGCGTGATTTGTGCAATGAAAATTGTTTTAAAAAATTATATTAATTCATTTTTCAAAAAAAGTTATATAGTACCCCCTCCGTTTCACAACGTAAGTCATTCTATTATTTTCCACATTCATATTGGTTCCCAAAATATTTTTCCAAAAACATTACATCGAATCTTTGGATACATGCATGGAGCATTAAATATAGATAAAAACAAAACTAATTGCACAGTTATGGGAGAAATCGCGAGACGAATCTTTTAGCTTAATTAGTCCATAATTAGACATAAGTGCTATAGTAACTCACATGTGCTAATAACGGTTTAATTAGGCTCAAAAGATTTGTCTCGCGGTTTCCAAACGAGTTATGAAATTAGTTTTTTTGTTTGTGTCCAAACCCCTTCCAACATCCGGTCAAACGTCCGATGTGACAACCAAATTTTTTCATTTCACAAACTAAACGGGGCCTGATACTAATGAATCTAGACACATATATCTATCTATATTCATTAACATCAATATAAATACGAGAAATGCTAAAATAACTTACATTATGAAACGAATGAAGTACTTAATTAATCATACAATAATACGAGTTTCGTTTTACATACCGGGAAGGAGGGATCCTGACCCTCCTCCCGGACACAGCGGAACAGTAAGGTGTACTCCGTATTTAGCAATCTACTCTACAGGTAGCAACAGAACTGAACGGTTACACTCCTCTGCTCTACATTTCTGAAGAGAGTGCCTGAGTACAGTATACTGAACATTGCTATAAACTCCGCAGCAGGAAATAGTTTAGGAGAAATCATTTTAGAGAGTAATACGCCTTGCAAGTTGAGAAGCTCGGAATAATAAACTTGCTATGAGATCAGAGAGAACCTTCACAGCTTCACACTACTAAACATGTCTGATTAGTACTCAGATAGTGTGACCAGTTCAGAACTTCAGATTCAGAGGCAGCAAACAAACCAATAAACAATTTACGGAGAACAAAAATTAGAGACACGGATAACATTTTCCATTGCTGATGACAATGAGATGGTAACATCAGACGCTACATAACACAAGAACACCACTACGACAAAGAAGAAAGAACACAGGTTAAAATAAAACTGGTAACATCTGATCTAACTCTACAACTCCAGATCTGGCAACAGAGGCATTCTACGCCCTCTCGCCACGGATGCGGCGGGCGAGCTGGATGTCCTTGGGCATGATGGTGACGCGCTTGGCGTGGATGGCGCAGAGGTTGGTGTCCTCGAAGAGCCCGACGAGGTAGGCCTCGGCGGCCTCCTGCAGCGCGGCGACGGCGGAGCTCTGGAAGCGGAGGTCGGTCTTGAAGTCCTGCGCGATCTCCCGCACCAGCCGCTGGAACGGCAGCTTGCGGATGAGCAGCTCCGTGCTCTTCTGGTACTTGCGGATCTCCCGGAGCGCGACGGTGCCCGGCCTGAAGCGGTGGGGCTTCTTCACGCCGCCGGTCGCCGGAGCCGACTTGCGCGCCGCCTTCGTCGCCAGCTGCTTCCTCGGCGCCTTGCCGCCGGTGGACTTCCTCGCCGTCTGCTTCGTGCGGGCCATTTGGGAACTGGATCTGTGGGAAAGCGCGAGCTCTTGGGAGGATTCGGGAATTGGAGAATTGGAGTGAGGTGAGTGAGGATGGCGATGGGCGACCGGGGGTTTATGTAGGCGGCAAGGGTGAGCGGGAGATCGGCGAAATTTTGAGTTTTCGGAGGGCGGCGCGGTGGGTTTTCGTCCTCGGGCGTGGGATGGGTTTGGAGCGTCGGATTTGCGGGGGTATGGACGGCGCGGATGGGGTTTCGCGGGGGGTGCACGCGGATCGTGGGGGGCGATCCGTGGGGGAGGAGGATGGACGGTGTGGATGGGGTTTCGCGGGGTGCACGCGGATCGTTGATGGGAGCGATCCGTGGGGTGAGGCGTCCTGCGCTCTGGTTGGTTGCCACCGCGAGTATTTACAGAGTAGTCCCTTTGGTTGAGTTGTTTCTTGGACAGAGCGGTAGCAATCCTGACTTTTTCAAAATCGTCAAAGTATCCAGGGACTGTTTGGTTCCCAGCACAATTTACTATTACTTGCCAATAAAAGTTGTCATACCAGATAAGGTGAGGTGATCTTACTACTACTTCTACTACTAGCAGTAGGAGTATTTACGATCTGTTTTTTTTTGCTAAATAGTTCTTGTTCTGCTTTCCATGGTGAGATTGCATCAGCATGGTCTGATTGCATCAGGGAGCACTGGAGCACAGGCCACAGCCATCAGGCATCAGCTGATACCAAGGTTGTGTTAAAATCCATTGGTAAAAAATTTTGTTGTATCACATCGGATACACTTTAAATTATTAAACGTAAAGTATTAAACGTAGTTTAATAACAAAACAAATTATAGAATCCGCATGTAAACTGCGAGACAAATTTATTAAGTCTAATTAATTCGTCATTAGTAAATATTTATTGTACCATCCGGCATCAGATGAGACCAAGGTTGTGTTAAAATCCATTGGTAAAAATTTTTGTTGTATCACGTCGGATACACTTTGAAATATTAAACGTAGTTTAATACCAAAACAAATTATAGAATCCGCATGTAAACTACGAGACGAATTTATTAAGCCTAATTAATTCGTCATTAGCAAAAATTTATTATAGCATCACACTGTCAAATCATGGAGCAATTAGACTTAAAAGATTCGTCTCGCTTTAGTCGCAATCTATGCAATTAGTTATTTTTTAGCCTATATTTTATACTTCATGCAGGTGTTTACGATGTAACAGTAAAATTTTGAGGTGGGATCTAAACACCCCCCAAATGAAAACAGAACCATGTACTAGCGAATGCGAATATACATGGTTTGCTTCATTATTTCATACAGCAGGTAAACGACCGAGGTAATTCCACACCAAAAGAACAAACACAGGTTTTACGACATAAGACTGCTCAAGTTTATGTATCTTCATTCTTCAGGTCATCAGGTGTTTTTTGTTTCTTTTCCTGTGCCCTCTTTCTCTTCATGGTAAGATAGTCTCAATGTTCTGAGGGATCCTGGTTTGCCATGCCCAACGCTAAAAGCATATCTCAACTATCAGAGTACAAGTATTATATATTTATCTGCAAAAGCAGGTCTCCTTGTATACATATACCAACTAAGATTTCTTGAAGTACCGCTCTACAAACTCAGCAAGAAGCTCAGAAGCACTTCATATGGACAATGCCAGGACCAGATTCATCATACTCGCCCTTGGAAATCCACATCTGTGAAACAAACGTTATCGTTGTCAGATGTGATTCTGAGGATATGTGCAATAAATACAGCTATGACAGCAGCTATTACACTTCCGGTTCTATATGTCTCTTGCAAAAGCAATCTCAGCACATACTAATACTTCAAGCACAAATACTTGCTGTAATGTGATCATGTTTGTCTCTATTGCAAAAGCAAATCATAACACTGGCGGCAATTTGCGGCATCTATTGGAGAATTAACCTCTTTTATGTGATAAACCTAGGACATGGAGATTTGGCCATTTGTGCAGTATTGGACGCTAATTAGACAATTTCCTAAAACGCTCGCAAGATGTGTACTCAACTTCTTTTTAAGAATTCAAATAGGACTATCTAAAATGGGCAGTGAAAAAACTAGTAGTATAAATTGAATAGCGATTATATGGATAAACTACTAACAAAAAAGTGAAATCTTCTAAAAATAAATAAAACATTTTCTTATTGAGACAAGACATCACGAGCATCATGTGCAACTTCCAGAGTTGAGGAAAAAAACCTACCTGCTGGAAAGTGCTAAGAGAAGCCAAAATAGAACCACCAATCCAGACGCTGTATTTTCTTTCTGGTGGTGCAATCACTTTAACCTTCATACTGCTAGGAGCAAGGGAAGTGATTTCCTTGCTCATACGATCAGCAATTCCAGGAAACATGGTAGACCCTCCACTTAGGACAACATTGCCATACAGGTCCTTCCTTATATCTACATCACACTTCATGATGGAGTTGTATGTAGCTTCATGTATGCCAGGAGATTCCATACCAACAAGAGATGGCTGGAAGAGAACCTCAGGGCACCTGAACCTTTCTGACCCAATGGTAATTACTTGCCCATCAGGCATCTCATAGCTTTTCTCAACAGAGGAGCTGCTCCTAGAAGTTTCCAGCTCCTGCTCATAATCAAGGGCAACATAAGCGAGCTTCTCCTTTATGTCCCTGACAATTTCCCGCTCAGCGCTTGTTGTAAGGGAATACCCTCTCTCTGTGAGAATCTTCATGAGATGGTCAGTGAGGTCCCGGCCAGCAAGATCCAACCGGAGGATAGCATGAGGAAGCGTATATCCTTCATATATTGGAACAGTGTGGCTCACACCATCGCCAGAGTCAAGCACAATACCTACGGATAAAAAAGAAGTGTAACTGCCCCCAACATGTTGATAATTATAATAGGATATATTGCAAAGGTAATATTCATACCAGTCGTTCGACCGCTAGCATACAAGGATAGAACAGCTTGGATTGCCACATACATTGCTGGGCAATTGAAGGTCTCAAACATGATCTGGGTCATCTTCTCCCTGTTGGCTTTGGGATTGAGAGGGGCTTCAGTTAGCAACACAGGGTGATCTTCAGGTGCAACACGAAGCTCATTATAGAAGGTGTGGTGCCATATTTTCTCCATGTCATCCCAGTTATTGACAATTCCATGTTCAATTGGGTACTTTAAAGTAAGGATACCCCTTTTTGCCTGAGCTTCATCACCCACATAGGCATCCTTTTGGCCCATCCCAACCATGACACCGGTGTGACGTGGTCTCCCTACAATGCTAGGGAAGACGGCCCTCGGTGCATCATCACCAGCAAAACCTGCCTGTTAGACATTAGGAAGGTGATCCGTTAAGCTATGAGGAACATACCGCTTTGCTGAAAAGACAAATTCAGGATAACTACCTTGACCATTCCAGTGCCATTGTCGCACACAATAGGTTGAATATCCTCGTCGGCCATTCTTCAGATGTTCTGCAACAGAAATGCATGATGATTACACATCACTTGTTAGGCTCTGACAAAAGTACCCAGAAGGCTAGAAGTCGCTGGGCAAAACCAAGTAAACTAATAATATAGTAAACACTACATGTATACTGCTTGAGATGTCCAGAGTACAATCTTTTGTAAAAAAATCATCGGTGCTCCGCAGATTGGATTATATTTAATCGAAGCATCAAGGTAAGTATCTCATGCAATTTTCAGTTAACTAGTAGTAGTATATTCACTACATTGCACAACAGAGTATAAGCTCATAAACTATACCAAGCATCAACCTGTTTCAGTGGCGTTTTGATAATACATAGTTTATCCTGAGTCTATTCCAGTTTGATGTAGTGCGGAAAAAAAAATAGGACACACACGTCACAGCATACACGCAGAGTTCAAATCAGGACACATCACAAGAACTATCTCAACATCAATCAATTCATCACAACACTAATAGTAGAAAGGCAGTGAAAGAAATTGTAGCTTCACAGCCATGGTGATAAGGGGAAGCTCTACAAAAGCAAAAACTACATCTGATTTCTCTGAACTATGGGGAGATCATGATGCCCCACGACGGCAAACCCAGTTCACCTAACCTGTATGCATGAGCAAATATCATTAATCACTATCACTACAGTACTTACAGGCATGAACAGTTACTAAATACAACACGATAAACCTGAAGAATTATGTTCGATTGTTCCAAAGGGGATCACCAGCACACCACCAAACCAACCACCAAAAATCCATCGGGTACAGCCGAGAGTAAAACATACGCAGTAATTACGAAGGAAATAAAATCATCAACCATCGCCGGTCAGAAAAAAAAAAGAACATAATAAGGCGATGAATTAATCCTAGAGCAAGCAAAGTATAATCCAGCAGATTTTTCATTCTTTTCTTCTCAGATCGAACAGCTCGGAGGACCGAGGGGATCGGGAGGGGGGATCACCTGCTTCTGCTTGACGAGGCGTACGTGTAACGATCGCTTCCTCCTCCGGAGTCTGGAGAGCTCGGCGGCGGCGGCGGCGGTGTAAAGTAACGCGAGCTCGCGAGCGAGGCAAACGGGAAGGTGCCTCAAGGCAAAGAAAACGCGAGGCGCCGGTTTATACGCGTCCGCCTCAAGGCAAAGTACGCCGCCCCATATAAAACGGCGGCCTACCGCGTGCGACGTTTGGGGACTCGTGATTTTTGCTCCTTGCCCCCCGCAATCTACTACCGTATCCCTCGCGATCCATGTGAATGAATGATTACGTTACAAATTATTTTGCGATCTTCTCGTTTCTTAGAGCCTGTTTAGATCCATTTGAAATGTCAAATGGTAAATAATAAAAGTTTTGGTGGTAAAAATTTTAATATTGTAAAAATACTAGTTGGTGTTTATATGCATCCTAAACTTTTGCCATTCTAGCACTAAAGTGAGAGAGAGATGGAGGGAGTGGTCCCGAAGCATTTTTTGGCACAATTTGCTACTATCAACTAGCAAATGCTAAATACCAAATTACTAAGTTTTGCTACTAGTGTTTAGATCCAAAATGGCAAAAAGTGATTAAAAATGACAAAACTTTTGCCATTTTGAAGAATTTAAACAGAGCCTTAAAACATACTCCCTCCATTTCAAATTGATATATATATTTCATAGGTACACCAAGACCAAGAAAAACCAATAACTCTTTCATACTATATTTATTCCATAAACAAACTCGATACATGCACCATCTCTACTATTTTTTAGCCATTAGCAAATCAGCATGTGGGTTATAAATACTTGTGTGATGCATGTATCAATGTCCATTTACTCCAATGCACAAATAACGAATAGACTTAGTGGATTAACATAAATATGTAGATCATTTTAGGAATAATTAAAAAAACCTATATGTAGATTACTCTGTAATGGAGGAAGTAATTTGTTGGAAATACGAATAACGGGGGTTTCGATTTTCGGAAAGACTGAAAATAATTCGAGGCAGTTTTGATTGATTTCGCGTTACGTTATTTGCAGATCAGTGATGAATGAAGCTGCTGTGCGTACGTGTAATACGGGCGGAAAGATGAGCGGCCACGTAGCGACAGCTGCGGCCTGATGGGCGTAGCACGTGTAAGCCGTGAGTGGACACGTTGGGTGGTGGTGCTGTCTCGCAAACTCGCACAGATGGACGCGTGCGGGACTCGTCCATCGCCGGAATTGGAGAACCGGGACAGCAGAAAGGGGCAAAGGACCCCCCGGAAAACTAGAAAAAGGCTTCCGACCTGGCCGCCCAAAAGAACTTTCGGTGCCCGAAGCGGCACGTCCACGTCGGCGCCAGCGGGAGATTCGGCCGACGATTTGGACAGCAGCCGTGCGGCCCGCGCCGTCGGTCGCGGCTGGTGACGTCGTCCGCCTCTCCGGCCTACCAACCTTTTCATTCCCGGCGAGTTTTCGCACGGCACGCCGCGAGCTGGCCGTGCGCCTGGTCGAGCTACCAGTCCACGCCGCACGCACAGCGCGGTGCGCCGGATGCTCGCGTGCTCGCCCCGGTTTACCTTTTCCGTTTTCAAGATATAAAAACCGACCCTTACCGGTTTATTGAAAACCGACAAAAAAAAACAAGTAAAAAAATGATCACTTTCCTTCAACACCATATGTAAACCGGCTGAAACTGATTGATTTTCACAACAGAAATACTACAGAACGACAACTTAATAATTATAGGACAACTTAATAATCATAAAGCTAAATATCTTATCCACACCAGTACATTATCTGTTCTTATCCTTCCCCCACTCTCTCTCCTTCTCCCTCTCTCTTTCCCCTCCCCCTCTCCGTCATGGATCAGCAGCCGACAACGCCATCTCCACTCTCTCTCCTTATCCCTCTCTCTTTCCCCTCTCCCTCTCCGCCATGGATCAGCAGCCGAGAGCACCTTGCAGCCATTGGTCCGTGTGGTCAACGGTGACCGGCTCCATGCTATTGTGGAAGGCCAACTCCACTCAAAGTGGAGGGATTTCAGGGGAGATTCATGAGGCTTTCTCTATTGGAGGAGGTAAATCGAATCAATTGGAGGAGGTAAATCGAATCAACAAGATTTTTGTTGGTTTTTTGTGTGGCTTTGAAGCATATTGGGAGGTGATTTCTTGGGCTAGTTTTGCTAGTTGATTTGAGCTAAATATATTGAATGTTTTTGTGCACTTTTTTCCTACAATTTGTTGCTTGTTTTTAGGGCAATGGGAACATGCGGTAACTTTTCTAGCTATGGGGTGGTTCGTTGTTGATTATACTTTTTTTTCCCTTCAATTGATATTTTTACTGATTTTTCTTGAGTTTTTTTTCTTGATACACGGATGTTTTTATGGATATCTTAGTGATACTCCATTGATATCATGATACTCTAATGTATCACATCGATGGTATAATGATACTTAGGTATCAGGTCTGATACCTAGTGATATCTGATACCTAGTGATATCATAACTAATACCTACCACGCACCATGGTCTGGCAGGGTTTACAAAAGCGCGTGGTTACCGCGGTTACCACGCGTGGTAACCTTTTTAGTTTTTGAAACCACGGTAAGTCTCGCGGTTACCACGCGGTTTTCGCGGTTACCGCCTTACCGCGGGGGTGCGGTAACTGTGCCAAAAAGGTAAGGGGAACCTTGTGGTCTGGTACCCAACCTTATCTGGTGAGCCCTCGTTATGTGGGCTATTGACTCATCATAGTTTGCTTGCCTCTTTAATAAGAACTAGCTGGGTGACCCGCGCAATTGCGCGGCTAGCACCAATATAAAATTATATATATCTTAATATGATTTTATTTCAAATTTATTAAATAGTTATCTTGTTGTCTTAAGATTTTGAAAAACCAAATCTTATCATCCTCCTATTTCTAATTTTATAGTTTTTAAAAGACACATCAGTTGCTACCCCTTACTTCTGTTATATTATTTTTTATTAGCTTTGTTCATTCTCCTTGGAACTTTTAAAAATTGGATCTAAAAACTTATAGAGTTTATTGTCCTGCTGGGTTTCTTTTTTATAATTTTTAGAAGTCCCGTCAAAAGCTGCCATTATACTCCTCTACAACCGTCCACTGCATCTTCTTTTTATTGTCATTGCTATTTTAAAAATCGAACATTAATTATCGTTTAGGTTCATTTTTTTTTACTTTCTATAAGTTTCTTTTTTTACTTTCTTGAAGTTCCGCCAAAAAGTCGGCGACTTTGTCACTATACTCCTCTACGGCTCGCCCGTTGCCGCCCTTCTTTATTGTCATTGATATTTTAAAATCAAACATGATTATTATTGAGGTTTGTTTTTTTTTACTTTTAGAAGCCCGAACCTTTAAAAATTGAACCTTATTGTTTTTAGAGTTTTATTGTCTCGTTGGGTTTCATGTTTTTTATAATTTTTAGAAATTTCGTCAAATGTTGCCACTATACTTCTTTACGACCTGTCCATCGCATATTCTTTATTGTCATTGGGACTGTAAAAGTCGAACATAAATATCGTTAGAATTCATTTTTTACTTTCTAGAAGACCCCCAATCATCGGCGGCTCTATCATTGTACTCCTATACGACCCGCCCACTGCCTCTCATTTTTATTGTAATTGAGATTTTAAAAATCAAATATGATTATCATTGGGGTTTATTTTTTTACTTTCTAGAAGTTCATCAGCCGCCACCACTTTGCTCCTCTATAGGACTGTTACTTAATTAATCTCGTCATGTGTTTTAGATGGTCTTTTCTTTCAATAGTCTTATTTTTTTATCTCCAATTTTAGTTATTTATAAATTGTATTCCCAGTTGAATTTTTTTTTCTTTTTCTAATTTCAGAATTTATTTTATTTATTATTATGTTCTTTTGATATTTTTATTTTTTATTTTCAATCTCTGTTGTTTCAAAATTGTATTCCTACTTTAACTCTCTTTTTAATTTGCCTAATTTCAGATTATTTATTTATTTATTATTACAAATTTTAATTAATCTGCTATTGGGTTCTTATATGTACTCTTATTTCAATATTGCTTATATTTAATTCAGAATTTAAGTTAATTTTAAATTGTATTCCTACTTGAACTCTTATTTTCTTTTCTTTTTTCTAATTTTGATTTTTTTATTTTTTTATTCTGAATTTTAATTAATCTCGTATTGGATTCTTGTATGGACTCTTCTTTCAATATTTCTTATTTTTAATTCCTAATTTCAGTTATTTATAAATTGTATTCCTACTCGAACTCTTCTTTTTTCTTTTTCTAATTTTGATATTTATTTTATTATTGTCACGAATTTTTAATTAATCATGTATTGGGTTCCTATATGGACTTCTCTTCCTATATTGCATATTTTTAATTCCGAATTTCAGCTATTTTTAGATTGTATTTCTACTTGGACTCTTCTTTTCTTTTTCTTCGATTAACGTGGGAATTTCTAGCCTCCACGATGAACGTGGTGCCTTCTTTTCGAGCTGTCTTAATAATATAATAGATTGCATAGTCTTTTTTAGAAACAGAATATATCCAGATTAATTACTAGTTGTGTGTCTAATGCAATATTAAATTGCTATATTCATATTATATGTATGTGTTATTTTTTATGGAGAGTGAGATAGCCACTTTCTTGAATATGGTATAAAAAGTTCGAGCAGTAGATTTGCTTGGGCTCTAGCCCATGGTAGAGAAAGCTTGAATCATTGTGCAAAAAGTCCTTTTTGACTACCTCAAATATAGGTCCAATATGACTCGAATCTTTCAACCGTAATACTAGATGTCGTGACCCATTAACTATTAAAACCAATGTAATTTATCTCCCTTAGTTATTTTGAGGGTATTTTTGTTGTTGATGTAGCTCGTTGACCTGGATCACTCGACTGAATCAGTATGCGAGGCCCACATTTCATCCTCTCTTCCATTCCCTTCTTCCTCCTTCCTCTTCCCCTTCAACCCTTCCGTCCATAGCTAGTGGGAGGCGTGGGACGATCCCGTTTGACTCGATGCTACCCGATTGCCATCTTCCTCCCAAAACCAGGCACAAGGCGGGGACGACAGTTGGCGGCGACACGGCGACATCCAGTGATGAGGCGGCGCGCTCTAGGCCTAGGGACTTCCATCCCATGCCTTGTCCACTGCGGAGGTGACCATGCCACTCGCCCACTTGGTCAACCTGGCCATATCACTCCCGCCTCTAGCTACACCATCACCCTGCCCATCTAGCCCTGGCCGCGCAGCGTCGCACACCTCTTGCGGCTACACCTCCCGACCACGCACTTAGCCATTCTCCACGCGCTCATCTACACACGCACTTAGCTTGGAGGTATGTCTGGCAAAGAGGCAACAACAACCACCGGTGATAGAAGAGCTTGCGGAATACGGTGGTTGGTTACTCGTCATTGCTCCTCGTCGTGTCGTCGCTGCCGGTGCCACCAATTGCAGTCCTGGCTTGAGCTCATGTTGATGAGGATGCAACTAGCTCGGATATGGCCACAACTACCTTTATGTATTCATCAACCAAAAGTGTGCATGTTCTATATTAGATTTACTTGTTATATATTTGAACAAACATTGCTACACAAAGAATTTCGTGTGTTTTTGTTTGCAGAGATACTTGCTTGGGTGAAGGAAAAGAGACCGAGAGTAAGGAATGCATGGATGATCAAAGAAGTTGATTGGGGACCGAACCAAGATCTTCTCCAAGTCCACTTCTATCTCACCATGTCACTCTTGTCCATAGAAGACAAGAGAAAAAATTCTACATGTTTTGGATTCGGATTCGGGCCCCCTGACAGCATCAACTTCAAACGGATCTAGCCGCTGATCTAGAAGGAATCTCGGGCCCCATGAGTACTTGTTAGAAATCTTATGGAGTTTACTTTCAAATGGTTTTGATCACGTCAAAATTCCCACTGAGCTATCGGGAATCCCAAAAACAAGCCACGTACCTCATTCAGCACGAATCTGTTTTGGGTCTTGGGGCTTATAATTGTGTCGTGGGCTCAGCCCAAGGGGGGGTGTGCCCTATGATAACCCTAGGACGTCCCAAATCATATTTATTCAGCAGCCGCTATAGTTTGGAGTTGGGTTCTGCTTAGATTATTTCTGGTATTGTAGTTTCGCTGCTAGTTCGGTTTGTGGAACCCCAAATTCAAGTGCTTAATTATTCATATGCAATTGAGTTGCAATCTATCTTGTCCTTGCTCGTATTCTTCGATTCATATGCAGGGATTAGACTTCTCGGTGAGGTCAACTAGGCAATGCACGGTTGATAACCAGAGGAGACGTGATGCTACGATGGAAGGGTTCGGATCGTGTTGATCGGAAGCTGGATTGCGTGTGTCAAGTTTCCACCAAATCGAGAATTGTCAATTCCTATCGGAAGATCAGGACCTAGTATCCTCTTCACATGTGGTGGTGGTTGGGGGGGGGGGGGGGGGGGGGAAGAATGTTCCTCACCGCTGGATATTGTGATCCACCCTGACTACTGTCCCGCTGGAGTTCGTGTTATAGTGTGTGAAAATACTAGCCGGTTCAATCGCATCAACAAGCTAAGTCAGCGAAAATCACCCCTAAAATAATCGAGAGAGTCAAATTACATGGGTTTTCATAGTTGAGAGGTCGAGATATCCGGCATTGCGGTTAAGAAATACGAATTATATTAGACTTATATTAAAGGATGTGAAAGTGGACTTGTTCCAATCATTCTGCCTGTATCGTTTGCACTATGGGCTCCGCAGGTTTACAGGCCCACAGTGTACGGCCCAGATTCGATCATACGAAGTCATGAACTCGGTTGATAGATGGGCTTTGCTTATGAACTCGGTTTCCTTTTCAGATTTCATTTTAGCGAGGTTCCAGCTTTCTTCAAGTCTTCAACATGGATGGCACAATATATGCTGTATAATATGAAGATTTTTTTTTTGCGAAACATATGTTTTTTGTACACGCAGATATGTAAAAATACTACTCCCTCTGTTTCTACATGTTTGACACTGTTGACTTTTTAGCACATATTTGATCGTTCGTCTTATGTAAATTTTTTTGTGAAATATGTAAAACTATATGTATACATGAAAGTATATTTGACAATAAATCAAATGATAGAAAAAGAATTAATAATTACTTAATTTTTTTAATAAGACAAATGATTAAAAAAATCAACGGCGTTAAATATTTAGAAATGGAGAAAGTAGTACTGTACTAAGTTCTGTATGGTCCCGTAAACGGGTGACAACTCACGTATATGTACAACTAGGACCCAGAAAACAGACTGAGATAGCATTCACGATGCATATTTACATGCACATATACAAAGGGAAAAATGTGTAACACTTGTGCTTTGTGCCTTTGTCACCACCTCACAGGACATGGTCTGTTTTTTCTATAAAAAAAAAAGTGCTTGTCACAGACACAGCGTCACAGGCTGACCGTCCACAGAGAACTCGGCAGATTGCTCCCGTTTCACCTCGATTCGGCTTCGTTACCATCGTTACCATCGATCGTGTCCTGCGTGCAACATGCATAGCCCCGAACACTTGTACACCCCTACACATCCATCGCCACTTTACCAAGTGTATAACGGCTTCGAAACGCTTGCCGATTCGGCGACACATGCCAACTCGCCAACTCGCCAAGTCGGCAACACACACTGTATACTAGCTGTGGACACAGACAGTGGCGGCCGCTGCACACGAGGCGATCGATCGACCACGGCTAATAAGCAGCTCATGCCACCATGGGTACCAGCTACTGACTAGTGAGTACTATCACTCGCACCACCTGCACGGCCGCCGGTGCAGGGTCCGGCGGCGCGACGGGCTCGGCGGCGGCGGCGGCGGCGAACGGCGCCTGCCTGCACGTGGGGCACGTCGGCCGCGCCGCGAGCCACCGGTCAATGCAGCGGTCGTGGAAGCCATGGTTGCAGCCCGGCAGCACGCGCACGTGCTCCCCGCGCGCGAACTCGGCGAGGCATATCGCGCACTCCGACCGCGACGACCCGGCCAGCTCGAGCCCCTCCGTGTACGCCACGCGCGGGATCGTCTTCGACAGCGGCGGCGCCCGCTTCCTGCCCCCGCCGCCGCCACCCCGCCTCGCGCGGCCTCCTTCTCCTCCTCCTCCTGCAGCGGCGGCGGCGGTCTCCGCGCCGTAGCACGCGCGCCGCGTGACGCGGAGCGCGCACTGGAGGACGACGTGGAGCGCGACCGCGGCGACGAGGCCGCAGACGAGGAGGGCGAGCAGGACGATGGTGTTAGTGTTGAACGACGATACGGCGAGGGGACCGCCGCCGCCGCCGCGGCCATTCTCGGCGGCGGGCAGAGCGCCGGCGACTCCTGGTGGCACCGCCGCCGGCGCGGGAGACGCGCTCGGCGCCGCCGCTGGCGCCACGAGGAGGAGCGCCCTGGCGGAGTAGTCCATGAGCGAGCGACGACGAAGCAGCTTAATTAGCTAGCTCGCGCGATCACGTCGGAGCTAGCTAAGAGTGAACTAGCTACTTTGTACCGTGGGCGGTAAAGCATGCAGAGGCATATATAGAACGTGACAGGAGTGCACGTTAACGGAATGGAATGTTGCAGGGAATAAATTAGTCAGAGATATTTGGAGGTCGCTGTCTTTGTAATCTTGTTTAGTCGGCCGATTAAAAATGATCCTAATGCTGGCGTGGCTTATGCTCGCCCTGGGGTAAGATAATGCACGTCGTCAAGGGGGCATAAAAAGGAGAAGAGATGGACAGAGACGCACATCAAGCCGTCAAGGACTCAAGGTGCAGAATCATGCATGGAAGTTGCGACTAATGGAGCAAATTAATGCAATCATGCTATCTCCTGCAACGCCAGCTACTGAATTGACCACTTTTAGCACTAGCACAATAACAAACTCGTCATATGTTTCGCTCTCCAACCGTTGATGCCAAAAAAAAAAAAGAAAAGAAAAGAAAAGAAGATGTACTCCATCTTCAAAGAGAGAAGAAACATCTGGTGTCAGAGTCACCAGCTGAACACATGAACAATACAACCACCGATCGATTTAACAAAACTTATGAGGACAAGAAATGTCAAACGGATGCTCGCCACTATACACAATCACACCAATGACAAACACACCGAGCATATCCATAAAGTGGAGTGTGCTTAATCTAGCGTTTTCTATGGCCAAATCTTAACCCACAATTTATCCCCCATATTCCGATGTGCTTAACAAGGACGTAACTCTGCAAAGGGGGTCAATCAGCGTCGCGATGCGCACCTAATCGGTCCCATCAGTTTTTGCGACCAAATTAAAGAACCCATCAGGAGCCAGCAATTTGGGCTCACTAGTTGAGCCTCCACTAACTGCGACTCGTAGGCTCACGGGACGGCTCCGCGTGGCAGCGAGGTGGCCAGGGAGTCGGTGACTTGTCAACGTGTGAGTGGTTCGGAGGAGCCACCTGGCTCCACGTAAGAGTCCGACTTGTCTGTACCTGGAGCTCTCAGCTGAGCAGCCTGAATTCCTCCAGCGATCGACGCTGGACGCAGCACTGCTCGTTCAATGGGCTGAAATGGGCCGCTTCTTTGGGCTAGATATTGTAGGCATCAATGGAGTACGGATGGATTAATTTCTTTTATATAATTTATTACAAAATCACTAATCTAAGTACTGTATTGTTTTGTATTAAAATACATAAATATTTCCTTAAACTTTTTCTAAATAAAAACTTTGTTCTTGTTTGGGCTTCTCGCGAGTTATCTATGTACCGCCGTACTTGAACTGTAGACTGCACCAAAATTAATCCTTCAACTAGCTAAACATCACATTTCATCTCAAAATATAACAACCTAGTTAAGGATGGAGGTAGCTTAAGCCAACTCGATCAGGGTTGTCATCTCGTCCAAATTCCATGTGGCCATGCCATGTTAGATTATCATCTCATGATCACATTGTTTCCAGTAACCACTCGAATACTGACACACCAGCATCTCGTTCGGCGGTGTTGCGGAACAGCAAAGAGCGCACCAAAAGCTACAGCCATGAACGTACCATGCATAACGATATATAAAAAATTATTTCTTCCTTATGCATATCTCGTAGTCGACTAGCATTTTATATTGGTCGATAAAAGCTGGAAAAGGAAGTTGACATGCACATGCAACTATATGTTCAAGGTTCAACTGGGAGCAGTACAAACATACATGCATTCCTTCTGGCATGTTCTGTACCGCCCTTACAAAAGTTACAAGTGCATTTCGGAGGTGGACTTTTGTTCATTGAGGGGAACATCATCTCGCTTTATGCATAACATTTCAAAAAAGCATTAAAACTTTGATAAGATATATCAATATGTGACATATATATTGCTCCATAAATATGAAATTCAAATTCGATATATACAAGTATGAAAAAAATAACAAACATGTGAATAGTTTGTTCCTACTTATATAAGATAAATTAGACTTGCATATGTCTGTCGAGTGATATATATCATATTATCTACGCATTATTTTTTTTTAAAAAAACATCTTAATAGCTATTTGAATAGCGTCGAAAGACGATGAGATATTTAATCCCATAAAAGATGAAAATACTTTCTCGTATAGTAATTCTCAACAGACCTACTAAAGCCTTTGGGGAGCTTCTGACAGTTGTAAGTTCTCCCAAAAGAAGAACTCCTCAAAACATTTTAACTTCTCATCCATATTTTGAGAAACTGTAGTTACAAAATTTAGATAATAAATTAGAAACTAGAAATTAGAAATTTTTTCAGTTTGTTCATATTCTAAAAGGTTGACTACCAATCAGTTTTTTTTCTTAAGTTCTAACAGAGGCGGAGCGGCTGCCTTTTATGTCGAAGGAAAATTTGCAGATGCTATTTGATGTTCGCAAACCGAATGATCGAGAGCGATGCACTATAAGGCCATGCCCAATGCAGCACGGTGGACAGTGGTCTCAAGCATCTACGTCAGAGCCGAACTTCCGTGGCAGTGGGACCGGGGCCTCGCGACGCCTTGCTATGCTTGCATAGGTCATGGTGGTCTCGTTGCACCTCAGCTTGGGGACCACGGCGCCACAGCTCAGAGCCACGCATTGGGCAAGTCCGGAGAGAAAATAGTGGCTTCGATGAGAAAAGACGGTCCGAAAGGGGAAAAGAGGGGAAGAAGAAAAGGTGGGTGCACCTGGAAATCGACGCCATGCACCGTCGAGCGATAATCGTGCGATTATCGCATTTATCGCGCTTACCGTGGGGGTACGGTAGGGGAAACTGACGATATGGTTTGGATGAATTTTGATCAAATTTAAAATTCCGATTTTTTTTTAAAAAAAATCATGGATGTAGTTCTTGATTTGTACTTGCCAATGGTGAAGAAATTTTTTGAAATAGAGTAAGCTAAATTCAAATTTGAGGGCAAAACCGAAAATAGTTTACAAATTGGAAAAAGGAAGACAATATTGGGCCTTAAGTATCCTACATATTCTTTCAATTATTCTCAATTTCTAGTTTTCTACACATATTCAACTGTATTTTTTATTTTTCCCTATTTATTTTCTATTTACATGATTTCAGCTACACAACCCGCGATAACCGTGTGAATATCGCGGTAAACCGTGCGGTAACCGCGAAACCGCCGAGTTTTGAATTCTAATTTTTAGATGTGATTTTTGTGCGATTTTAGATGATTATCATGGTTATCGTGCTACCGTGGGTGGCGGTAACTCCGGCCCAAACGATAAGGTAAACCCTGCGTCGAGGAGCGCATTCAGCAGCCAAAGAAAAGCTATTCAAACCTAACTTTCGGATTAATGGTGTGAGAGTGATTTATGACTTTAAAAAAGCCCAAGGAAAAAACCACCTGCTTATTTGGACTTAGGAATTTTGCTATAAGTTGGCTCATAAGCTCTAATAAACATGACCTTAATTAATGGGATAAAGTTTGATACAACTTGATGATGTTGTGTTGATTAATATAAAACTGAGAGAGAAAACTCTACTTATATATTAGTGGGCCCATATAGAGCGAAAGGCTGTTGTATCCGGCCTGCACAATATCAGGCCTGCAATTGTAAAGGGCCGCTATTTTTACGTTTTCCTCAAAGTGCTCGAGAGTCCGCCCCTTTTGTCAGAGAACTTGAAAGAACCAAACTGCTCATCTGAAAATAACCTGCTCATTTTTTCCCCTCTCATTTCATATACTAGTGAGGGTGCACATTCAAGGCACATGATACATATTGATCAATCATTCCTGAAGATCATGAGGGTTAGTATGTGGTAATATAAATCATAAAAAAAACTATGTTCTGGTAATGTAATTTTATTAAAATAAATCATTCCTGAAGATGTTGATAGTAAGTCCCATATCAATCCTCATTAGTTATCTTTTCACATGTTGGCAAACTTACAATATCAATTTGAGGTTCTGTATGTACTTATAGATTTCTTGTTTGATCAAATTTATTTTGAATTTATAAAAATAAACCCCCTACCCCCTGCCTTTCTCTATGCCATTTTTCTTTCGTAATACACTTACATTTTTCTCTTTGCATATATCTGAAGCAGCAACAAACACTGACTAAACATGTCAAAGTGTGTAAGTTATTTTCAAGATGAGCCGACTCACAGCTGTACCGGCTCCCTTGCACGTTCACGTCTTTCACCACCGGTTTGCTCCGCTCCCTGTGCCACCACAGCTCCTTGTACAACATGGCCACCAACGTCGCCTCCTCCTCCACGCCGTCGTCGCTGGCCGCCGTGGCGCCGAAGCTATGAAACCAGCGTTGGCGGCGGCGGCGGCGCACGCCCCACGGGTTGTGCCACGGGTCCACTTGGTATTGCAGCCACCACTCCGGATCGTCGTCATCGACTGCCGCTGCCATCCAAACTTCGTCGGTGGCCACGCTCGTGCGGACGCGATGCACGTAGCACAGCTCGCCTGTGAGGTCCGCGAGACGGTCGTCGTTGTCATAGGCCGTGCAGCCCGGAGAGGACGGGACCGCGTCGAACGCCTCGTCTCGCAGGCTGAACCGCAGCAGCGCGCACGGCTGTGACTCGTTGATGAACCAGTAGAAGGAACCCCCGCGCGTGCAGGCGGCGGATCTCCTCCCTCCGGGACTGATGGCGCGCGGCGGGTCTTGCGTGCACTGCCATCCATCGCCGGCGCCGGCGCCGAGCGTGAAGATCTCGTGCTCGATGTCGTGGACCGGCGAATCGTTGTGGGACTTGCGGTAGAAGCACCTGGCGACGGCGTACCTGTTCCGCCATGGGTCGAAGCCGATCGCCGCCGTTGATTCCGTAGACCGTGGGCACGGGTCGCTACCGCTGCCGGGCGGCAGCACGACGAGCTCCTGGGTGGCCGGGTTGCACACGAACATGGCCCCGCCGTAGGTGGCGAAGGCGACATGGCCGTCGCAGACTCGCAGTGGGTGGGGATGATATGGCGGGCGATACGGCCGCCGTTAGGGATAGACTTGTGGAGGTGATGTCTGGCAGCGGCGCCGCCACCGCTCTCGCTCCCGATCTAGCCGCCGCTCGCAGGGTAAGCCTTAGCCGGTGGAAGCTGACAACCTCGGAGTCGGAGAGCGCTTCGTCGTCCCATATATCTTCCGTGCTCGTGACGGCGAGCAAGGACGACGTTGGCGACTGCCTCGTGCGCGACCGCTCGAGGTGGCGGCGGACCAAGGCGAGGTCGTCGACGGCGGCATGCCACGAGCGGCAAACTGCGCTGAAACGTGCGAGGGATTTCACGGGGAGGTTCACGAAGATGTGGGAGAAGAACACGTCGTCAGGGATGGCTGCGGCGGCGCCCGCGGTAGCTTCTGGGATCGCGGCAGCGGCGGCGGCGGCCGGCGGATGTGGTGGATTGATCTGCCAGTGAGGTGAGGCGGGCGGAGCAGCGGCGTGGGTTCGTTCTGGCGGAAGGCGCGTCGTGGGGATGGCGCGGTGCGGTGCGGTTTCTTTCTCTAGCAGCGATTCTTTTTTTTCGTGCGCGGTGCGGTTTCTTTCTTAGGGATGACAGGTGGGTCCCACGTGACAGTGGATCTAAAGGATTGGTTGATGAACTGGTATTAATATATTAGTATAGATGTGATTGCCAATCTGTCATCAATCATTTGTCAGATTTGCATAAACCGTACAATCCGAATCTGCGAAATCTATATCCTCCTCGTCGTCTGCAAGGTGAGAGGCCAAGATGTCCAAAATGCCAGCAAGGCCTCCAAGTTCAGAGCTCAGACCCTCTCCGGCGACGAACTCCCTCACCACGTTGTCCACCTCGATCAGGCTGCACCCCGGCGTCTTCCTCATGCTCCTGCTCCGTATCGCCTTCCTCGTGCTCGCCACGTCGCTCCACCGCCTCGCCGCGGCGTACACGTTGGCCAGCATGACGAGGTTGCCCACGTCGTCCGGCTCCAGCTCGACCAGCCTCTCGGCGGCCAGCACGGCCGTGTCGACGTCGCCGTGGCTCCGGCACGCGCTGAGCAACGAGCCCCAGAACTTCGCGTCGGCGGGCACCGGCATGTCGCGCACCAAGTCCAGCGCGCGCCGGATTTGTCCCGACCGGCCGAGGAGGTCGACGACGCAGCCGTAGTGCTCGACGCCGGGCTCGACGCCGTAGACGTCGTTCATCCGGTCGAAGTGGCTCAGCCCTTCGTCGACGAGCCCGGCGTGGGAGCAGGCTGACAAGAGCCCGACGAAGGTGATGACATTAGGCCTCACCTTTCCTTCCTTCTCCATCTCGGCGAACAGCCGGACGGCCTCGTGCGCTCTCCCGTGCGCCGCGAGGCCGCCGATCACCGTGCTCCACGAGATGACGTCCTTGTCGGCCATGCCGTCGAACAGCTGCAGCGCTTGGTCGATGCACCCGCACTTGGCGTACATCTCCATTAGCGCATTGCAGATGTGTGTACTTGTCAGCATGCCGTGCCTTTTGCAGTAGGCGTATATCCATCTGCCTAGCTCCAGAGCTCCCAGCTGGGCACATGCCGGCAAAACCGCGACGATGCTCACGTCGTCCGGCTCGAAGCCTTCCGTTTGCATCGACCTGAACGCGTCGACGGCGCCCGGGTAGTCCCCGACCGTCGTGTACCCAGAAACCATCGCCGTCCATGTAACAATTGTCTTGTCAGGCATGGAGTTGAACAATGCTGTTGCTTTCCTCATCTGGCCCAGCCGCGCGTGTGCCGATATAAGCATGTTCCAGGAAACCACGTTCCTCTCCCTCATTCCGTCGAACACCTTGTGCGCGAGCGCCAGGTCGCCGGCTCGCGTGTACATCTCGATCAGGGAGTTCTGCACGATGGCACTGGACTCGCACCCGGATCTCACCACGTGCGTGTGCACCTGCTTTCCCAGCTCAAGCGCCGCCGTTCCGCCACAGGCCTTGAGCAGGAACGGGTACGTGAACCGGTCGCCGCCGGCGTGACCATCCGGAGGGGACGTGGGGCACCTGAGCATGCGGATGTAGACCGCGACGGCGTCGCGGTGCTGGTGGTTCTGGGCGTACGCCTTGATCATGGCGTTGTGGAGGTGGAGGTTTGGGTCGCGCACCTGGGCGAACACCCGCGCGGCGTGGGCGACGCGGCGGTGGGCGTTGCAGAGGTGGACGATCTGGGTGGCGAGGTAGCTGCTTTGCGAGAGGCGGAGCCGCACGACGTGCCCGTGGACGCGGAGGAGGTCCCGGAAGGTCACGCAGGCGCGGAGCCTCGCCATGACCGCGTCCTCCAGCTGCCGAGGCGCGCTGGAAGACGGCGGCGGCGGCGGCGGCGCCATGGTGTTAGCAGACAAGGTGTTCGATGAATTGGCTGTGTGGTACGTTGGTGTGCTTCCGCGGGAGGTCAGAGACTTGACCGTGTTAGCATCAAACCGAAATAATGACGGGTTTAGCTTGACAGAGGGATTAATCTAGGGTGTATAATACTAGGATAACTCTCTTTTTTTTAAGAACTTTCCTAGGGTAATCTGGGCCTTGTTTGGAAGACAAACTGTTGTCTACACAGTCCACTCATTAGCAGCCATTTCTGACAAACGTGTGTAGGAACTGATGTTGACTTAAATTGTAAGTAGCGTTGAACTATTATTGGATAGAGATGGTGAGTGTGAAAACTAGCACACATGGGTGGAAATATGAGCGATTATGCGCTTCTTAAAATCTAAAAAGAAATTGTCTCTTTTCGAAAAAGAAAATCTAAAAGAAGTCAAGCGACTGTTTTTTCCCTTATATATATCAAGCATTTTTTTCTTTACCCTCGACCAAATCAACAACTCACATTCATTCACAGTTATGTAAAATCATTTTGATTTTTATTTTAGCCAAACTTTTTTAAGGTTGATCAAGTTTATAGAAAAATATAGTAATATTTTCAACACAACACAAATATATTACCAGAATATATTCAATTGTAGATTTAATGAAACTAATTTGGTATTTTAGATGTTGCTAAATTTACTATGAACTCGATCAAACTTAATCAAATTTAACTAAGAAAAAATTCAAAGCGACTTATATATTTGAAAGAGGGGAGTATATTTTTTTATGTGGTGAAACAAACAGTGTTCTAACCTAAAAAAAAGCTTTGGTGTAAAATTTTATAAGTATGAAAGTAGAAATTATGAATTATACAACCATAATAATGCATCTAGTTTTGTCGATAAAATCTATAACAAATCAAAGTGTAAAGTTGCACTTCATTTGCAAATTTAGTTTAAGGCTTGTGCAAATTTAGTAAATGACTCGTGCAAGTTTAGGTGACCAGTTGATAAAAGAAAAAAAAATCAGGCGATCGATTGATAAATAGCAAGCTAAGAAAGTTAGTACTCCCTCGAGTTTAAATACACTTTATTCAGTTAAGCTTTTGAACTTTGAAAATCTAACAATTCTATAAATATAGTTTGAAAACATAAAAATTGTATGTGTAGAACTACATGCCCATAGAGGTGTGCAGGCTTTCACCATTGCGATACCCAAACTAGGTTGGGTTGGCCTAAGCCTCGAGCTATTTCTTGTCCATCCTAGAAATTTCGATCGATATGTTGATAGTCAGCTCAATGCCACCTGGGAATAGAAAATGAAAATAAAAAGCTCACTTCCAAGGTGTATTTCGATTTCATTTTATCCAGCAATTTGTTGCTCCCTCCATCCTAAAATATAAGAGTTTTTAGATGAATATGACACATCCTAATATTATAAATTTGGACAAACTTCTCTCCAGATTCGTAACATATCCACTCAAAATCTCTTATATCCGTGAGTATGATGAAGTGAGTAAGTTACAAGCATATAAGCATATATAGTACATTAAGTTTATAGCAATAGATTGATACTTGACATAGTGACGAAGCAACGTTATAACTGTGGGGTCAGCTGAGCCCACAAGTTTTTGTAAAATGCTTATTGAGCAAGTGAGAAATACATAAAAAAATGAAAAAAAAATATAGATTGATCTCACATAATTTCATATTTATGCATTTTTAACTTCACAGGATTAAGAACGCTCTGCCACTGTTACTTGACAGAACTTTCACACGATGTGAAAGCATTTTGTAAATCAATGACTAAAGTTTTTTTTTTTAAACCCGAAGCCATCAAAGCTGGTGTTATATTAAGCAGGGGAATGACCAAAGTTTAATTTTAAATATTTCTGAAATTAAAATATGGGTTATAAAATGAACATGTCCTTGCAATACGCATCACATGATAATGCAATTATATATTCAATATGATAATTTACGATGGTATGGACCCAATTAACCCCTCGTATATTGCCTGTATGGAAGAACAAGGGAAAGCTACTTAAAAAAAAGAATATGAACAACAAAAGGAGTCCCGTTTGAAGACAAGCAAGCGTAGCATATCTCGTTTTCTTCCATATTCTTGACTCCCCTCCTTTACCCTCGTGACGCCAACTTTCCCCAAAAGGCGGATTCTTCCCCCCATCAAGATCCAATTTAGCACCCTAAACAAGGTATCCCGAAGCCATAATATCACCGGAATGTTGCTCCCAAGCCTAGCTAGGTCAATTATCCTCGCGTCGCCGAAGGATCGAGAAGCTGTGATCATGATCGTGATGACCTCCGTTGAAACGCGATGAGGTCGATCGCCATGCCGCTGCCGGCGAGAGAGGACACGGTGAGTGCGTCTCGCCTTCGTTGCGCCCTCGCTTTAATTTTGTCGCGCCGACCAATCATGCCGGCTTTGCCGGATTCCACATCGTGAAAGCTTTCGGGAAAAGAAGTGGCCACATTTCCAGCGTTCTTGTGGCTCGCGGCAAAGCGGGGCGGGGCACCCGGATTATTCCAGGTTCCAGCGGCTGATGTGCACGTACGCACGCACGCACGCGGGCTTAATTCCAAGCTTAAAGACGGATCAGAACTGAAAACTCAGTTCCAGGGGCTCGAGAAAGTGTGCTTAGCTTTGGACAATTGGGACTCGTGGCTTTTGCATGCATGCATCTTCAAGTGGCAAAGTACGTGTTAGGGAGGGGGGAAATTTCAGGCTTATGATGTTGTGTTTTCTGTTTGCAGGTAGTAGTGTTTCTTCCAGTCTCTGTACTGTGTCCGTGGTTCCATCCCGGTATCTCTATGCCTCCCTTTATCCCTTTTCAAAAAGATTTTTTTTCCAAAGTAGATTCTTATCTTTCATAAAGTTTGACCAACGTTTTCAAGCCTGCTCAAAAGATTTTCAGCGCAAAAATTATTGAGATTCTTTAGTGGCATTAGTTGCTCGCCTTAAATCAAGGACAAAATTTGTTAGTTTATAAGTTATAACAACTCCATTTAGCAGTAACCTTTCACTTACATTTGGCAGATTTTGCTAGTTAAACTAATCAAGACAGCCACTTGCTCGCTCACACCGTCACTATAATAATCACCATAGGATAAAAGTTATTCACGATATTTCTCATTTAGCGAAAAAAAGAAGATTCTTTTACTGTTTTTCCCATTATTTTCATCGACTTCTTTTCAAATTTTAAAATATATTTTGTTCCATAAAAAAATAATTTATGTTTTAATTCATATTTGTTGCTTGAAATGGAGTATTTAAATTTGCTGGAGGAAATGATTGCTATCTAGAAACCGACTGATAAACCATTTTCCAATAAAAAATAAAATATTTTTTCATAAATAAGAAATGTTCTTTTCCATAGAACAATCACATAAAATTCATCCAAAACAAACTCGATCTTGGATTGAAAAGTAAAACTCAAATGCATTGCCAGTGCACTGTTTTATTTTTTTAGAGAGGAAAAAAGTTTCATTTTACTCCCCAAACTATTTCGCCAAATCACATGACCCTCTAAACTATTTTTAACTTATTTTTACACCCCTAAACTATGGAAAACAATTAATCTTATCCTTAATTGTATTTCTATTTTTTTGTTTCTTGCTATATAAGTCGTATTTTGCACAAAAAATTTGGAATGATTGATAAATGCATTATATATAGCTTACCTTTTAACATTTTTAGTAATTTTTTATCTATCTTTGTTGGAAACACATAAGATTGATTTAAACATCAAGATTTAAAATTTGAAGCAAATATTATAAAAAAATCTGAAAATATTTTATAACTTTGATAATGATTCATCTATCGCTCTACAAAGTTTTAGATTAAAATATAATTTGTATAAAGAAAATCAAAGAACATAAATTCTACTAAGTATTACTAATAGTTTAGTTTAGGGTGTAAAATGAGCCAATAAATAGTTTAGAGGTTGAATGATCCAATAAAATAGTCCAGGGGAGTACAATGAACTTTCTTTATAAAGTAGTAATTCAACACACACAAATAGTACATCACCCTTACATATGCATATGCGTAGATGTCCTTTACGTATGCTTGAAACGATGTTGGAGGTATCAAACACCTTGCAACCGTAGACACACACATGCCCATTTTATGGCACACTTGTGTATGTATTGCTAAAATTGGTGGATACTAGTGCCAAATATAGGTTTAAATCTTGATAAGCTACGTGCGCAAATGCACCACTTACCACATGTCAACAATAATTATTATAGTTAGATACTTTGAATTTCATATATTCCATGCCATTTTAAGTATGGAATTGAAAGCATAAACCTCCCGGATAAGAATCTATCTATATATCTATCTATAAAGATAGCTCTGAAAGACACCACAACATTTGATCTCGAGACTAAAAATTGCCACATTAATCAAAGAAAAAAAATAAAGACGGAGGTTACGAGTTGTATAGCAAATTCAAAGTGTACTTTTGAAATACACTGTATAATTTACAACTTTATACATTAAAAGGTAAGAGTCGTTGTATATAAAACCTAATTCTACTTTCAAAATATTATATAGAAATTACAAATGCTTACATTAAAAAAGGGTAAGAGTTGTATAAAAATCTAATTGTATTTTCAGTACCATAATGTAGAAACAGAAGACAAGATATTTTTTACCTCGATGCATAATTATGTGGGAAAATTCACTGGTTAGAATGGCTAAACTGTAAGATGGAGATTTTTGTTCACGGGTTATCTGAAAAACACACTAAAACAAATCGTGCTCAAGTCTGCTAATGTTTCTTCTGCTCCAAATAATTTCAAGTTCCTACTCAATTATTTGATCCTGACGGGACCTTACTTTTTGGACAATTGATTTAATTTCAACTGAACATGATTTTACACCAGTAGCTCTTATATTCTGTACAAACACATCCTACCACAATTTTGGACACTTGATTTAATTTCAACTGAGCATGATTTTTACACCAAAGCATACAAATTTAATTCCATGGCAGGTGCAAAGTTTGGTAGCATAGAACCAAACTAGCCGATACTGTTCCTGATGAAAATTTTGACTGCACGCACGTTGGAAGAAGATGGCAATTGGCAAGGAGCATGGGGCCCACGCGGCCACGCAGAAAAATCTGGATTATATTGGCATCTTTTCTCTCGTCTCGTCCTCATCCTTTCCATCCTCCCCTCGCTTGTTTGTTCCCATGGCAGTGGGGCCCACCCACCCGCATCGTTGTCCAAAGAAAACGTCAACACCACCATCCCCATCCACTTGACTTTGACCGTTGACTCGCTGACATCACATCCACCATTCTTAAGGCCCGCACTCCCACTTCACCCCCAGCCCAACGACTCATCATCATCCCCTCGGGGCAATCACCATGGACGCGGCGGTCGCCGGGCAGCACGCGAGGCGGCGGATCCGGCCGCCGGAGCCGCTGGTGATGGCCGGGTCGCCGTCGACGCCCGCCGCCTTCCGGTGCCCGATCTCGCTGGAGGTGATGCGGTCGCCGGTGAGCCTGCCCACCGGCGCCACGTACGACCGGGCGTCCATACAGCGGTGGCTCGACACCGGCCACCGCACCTGCCCGGCCACGCGGCTCCCGCTGGCATCCACCGACCTCGTCCCCAACCTGCTCCTGCGCCGGCTCATACACCTGCACGCCGCCACGCTGCCGCCCTCGCCATCCCCGGAGGTGGTGCTCTCGCAGCTCGCGGCGGCGGACGGGGAGCCCGCCGCGGCGGAGAAGGCCGTGCGCTCGCTCGCCGCCAAGATCGCCCCGGAGAAAGGGAAGCGGGCATCCGTCTCGTCCGCCGTCGCCGCTGACCTTGACTCCGCCGTGCCGGCCCTCCTCTCCTTCGCCAAGGGCGGGGCGGACGCCGACGCGCGCGTCGACGCGGTGAGGATCCTGGCCACGGTGGCTCCCGAGCTGGTCCCTTACTTGACCGGAGACGGGACGGAGAAGCGCGGGAGGGTCAGGATGGCCGTGGAGGCCTTGGCCGCCGTCTTGTCCGCGGACTGGGTAGGCGAAGACACCAAGGAAGTTCTCATCGCCGCCCTCGTAGCCCGCGATCTGGGCCACATCGTGAACACGCTCATCGCCGCGGGGGCTAATGGCGTCATGGTTCTCGAGGCGATCCTGACATCGCCCGTGCCGGACGCCGACGCCAAGACGGCCATCGCCGACAGGTCAGAGCTGTTCCCGGATCTGGTGCGGATCCTCAAGGATGCCGCGTCGCCGGCGGCAATCCGCTGCATGGCGGCGGCCGTGCAGGTGCGAGGGCGGCCCGCTCGCTCGTCGATGGTCCGGGCAGGCGCCATCCCGGCGCTCGCGCTGGCCGTCGCGGCGGCGCCCACGGCCGTGGCGGAGTCCGCCCTGGGGCTGCTGGTAGAGGCCGCCCGCTGCACCGATGGCAAAGCGGCCATCGGCGCCGACGCGGCGGAGGTAGCTGCGGCGGTGATGGGGCGGATGATCCGGGTCGGGCCGGCGGGGCGCGAGTTCGCCGTGGCAGTGCTGTGGCTGTCCTGCTGCGCCGGGGGCGGCGACCGGAGGATGAGGGAGGCAGTGGCGTCCGCGCCGGAGGCCGTGGGGAAGCTGCTCGTGGTGATGCAAGGGGATTGCTCGCCGTCGACGTCGCGGATGGCCGGCGATCTGCTCCGGGCGGTGAGGATGGAGCAGGAAAGGAAGGGCCTCGCCGCCGCCTACGACAGCCGCACCATCCATGTCATGCCTTACTGAAACCAAAACCACACCTTTGTACTCTACTCGTGTAATTTTCTTACTAAGCTAACCCCTGGCCATAATGCCGTGAAAAATCACTACTCGGGGTTTGCTATGAATTTAGCGCAATTTAGGGCATCATCTGCTTGCAGAAATATATATATGCTGCTTCCGTTCGAGCAAAGAAAAATTTCTCTAAGAGATTCCAATAACAACAAGTGTTTCATGGCACATACAGTGAAGCCGACGACTAAAGACGTTTTTTTGTTCGAACCTGTGACTATAATTTGCACGTTTTTTTTGTCGCCTACTGACGGCGCTGTGGATCATGCAATTTTGCGTGCTTCGCGGAGTATAAATTGATAGTAATTGCCATTAGAAGCGGAAGACGGTGCAAGTCAACTGAAAATATATTATTGACAGTAACCCGCCGTGAGAAGCAGTTTATCAGAAAATTGTGCATATTTCTGTTGCGATCAAAATCGGGTTTGAATTTGATCAGGTGTGCACCAGGCGCAACGTCCGCAATCCGATCCGATTCGTGTGCTTCCGTTCCGACTTCCGAATCGTCAGCTCAAGATTCCAATCCAACCCTGACACGACTCGAAGTCTCTCCTTCCTTGATCGTATCAAAAGGAGCCGCGTCTTTATAAGGGTAATTAATTAAGCAATAAACCTAAAGGCGTAGATTCGATACGTACGCGTGATTGATTTGCTCGTTTCGTAGCCGCATTGTTTGTTCGCTTGGCCGACGCAGCAAGATGGCGCCGCCCCGGCTGCTCTTCGATCTCAACGAGCCGCCACCGGAGGAGGACATCGAAGACTATGTGGCGATGGCTTGCGAGGACTCGCAGCCGCAGCCGCATCTGGATGTCGACGACGACGGCGGCGAGGGCGATGGTTCCACGGCGCGTGGTCTGCCGTCGCCGCCGCCGCCGCCTCCAAAGGATGACAGCACGGGCGGCGAGTCGTCGGAGATCAGTGGGTCGCTCTTGCCGGTGTTAGACCTGGACGCCCCTCTGTCCCCTCTCGACGACGACGACGACGATGAGGTGGAAGATGACGATCACGATCTGCCTCGGCCGCCTGATGATCCCGACGGCGCGCGATCCCCCGGGCCATCTCACTCGGAGAGGATGGCAAAAACCGATCGTTCTACTACGGCCTCCCACGCCGAGGCAGCCGCTACGGTGACAACGCCGTGCAGCCACGCCGACGACGACGACGGCGCGGCGGGCCCGGCTCACGCGAGCCGCCACGGCGTTACAACATCGCCGAGGACGACGACGACGTCCTTGCCGGACAGCCGCGGGGTTAAGACGCTCTCCCCGGCATTTTCAGCGCGGTCGTCGTCGGAGACTGGGGCGGCGGCACGGGTTCACGGCTCTCACATGCCACGACGGGGCAAGCCGCCGCCGTCCGTGCCACGCGACGACGACGACTACGGCGGGAGCCGCCTCGCTGGGTCCCCTTCCACGAGCCACCACGAACGGAGCATGAGAAGCCATCATCCCTACGCAATGCGTAGAGAAGGACCTCCTCGCAACAACAACAACCACCGGCGGAGGCCGCGGCGGCCAATCCGTAAGGGGTACAACGGCCACGATCAACGGGGCCAGCAGCAGGTAAACAACTACTCCCGTGGTCAAAGGCAGATGTACGGCAACGGCCAGGATCAACGGCAGCAGCTGAACAACAACGGCCGTGATCAGAGGCATCAGGTGTACAGCAGCAACGGCCAGGATCAGAGGCAGCAGGTGTACAGCAACGGCCAGGATCAACGGCGGCAGGGGCACCACGGCTACAGGAAGCCGGAGAGCTATCAAGGTGGTCAGGAGCAGCTGCAATATGGCTACTCGGCGCCGAATCGGCAACGGCGGCAGCAGCAGCAGCAGCAGGGCTACTCTTCCGGTAGGTCGTCCACCGGAGTACAGTACGCCGGCGAGGAATCCTACGGTAGCCGGCAGATTCCGGCGAATCAGCAACACCAACACTTCCGTGGACAGCAGCGGCACGTCGTCAAGCCGTACCACCCGTACGCACGGGGCTTCGACGCTTCAGACGACATGGTCACCAACGCCGGGAAGCAAGCCAGGTACGAGCACCCGGATCAGCAGAAGCAGCAGCAGCAACAGCGGCGAAACACGCAGAGCACGGCAGGAGGAGGACCTGCTCGTCGCCGGCAATATTACGGGGACCTGTATAACTGAGACCTGTCCCGGCCCAATTCGTTCGAAAAGACAGAAACCAATTCATTCGCGAAAAAACAGAAACCAGCCTTCACGGCAGCTTTATTGCCGGAGTTTATGTTGGGGGCCCTGTTTAGTAATGAATCGTCTTCTGATAGTTTGAAAGATTTTGTGTTAACAACGGTGGCATGAAGCCCCCCTGTGCTTCCAGCTCGGCCCACTTATCTGATCGATCCAGGCCACCTCAGTCGGCCGCCTGATGAGCACGTATCCTCCCAGTGCATTCACAGTGCTCCGACGTGTCGTTTGGCCAACCCTCGATACGTCGGAGATTCGCGACCAGCTAGGCGTCGCGCGTGACCAAACGAAATCCGCGGAGTCTGCTTTGGACACACGTTCTTCTGCAACTCTGACAACTTCAGGACGAGCGGCGTGGGGGAGAACGGCGCAGCCGTGTTGTGGAGGTCTTGGCCTCGCCCCTCCCACCACGACCCCCTTTGCAGGGAGCTCGAGTAGGAGCCCAGGAGTGGCAGCGGAGCCATGGAGGTAAGCAGGAGACGGCAGGCGTACCAGGAAGACCGGCGAACGACGGTGATGACGATCCCAACCTCACCTATCCGGATCTGCACCCCCTTTTGGAGCTTGTCGGCCAAGTCCCGCCTCGATCCGTGTCGCTGGAGCTCGTCGGCCGCCTCGAAGCGTGTCACCAGGAGCTCACTGGCCACCTCAATTTCACCCATCCCGATCTCTGCCTCCTTTGGATCTCGTTGGCTCTGTCCCGCCAGCGAATCGTTGGGAGGAGGAGAGGAAGCAGTGCCAGATTGACTGATTTGCGTCGTCGAGAGGAGGAGAGGAAGCACAGCCGGATCGATTGATTTGCGTCGCCGGGAGGAGAGGAAGTAGCAACGCCGAACTGAAGCGCCCCGGTGAGGAGGTTGGAGACGGAGCGGCGGCACGGGAGAAAGAGATTTTGTGCAGATGTGGGGAAAACTATTTTTCATGGTGGGCCCGGTGTAGGAAAAAAAATTGGTCATGGCCCACCCAAAGCTACACATGCACTGTGAAGATGGGAGCTTCATCCGTTCTTTTTTTTTTTTCTACATGGAGACTGGGCTTCTCGGTTTGATGGGGTGCACTGCTAAGGCCAGTAGCAATGTAAGCTACCCACTTGAGGAACGTAAAATGCCACATAGGCTAAAAAGCACCGTGCCCAAAATTTGGTTCCCCACGGTGCAAATGGCCTCATGGGTGACTGATTTTTCGTTTCAGCCTCTATCACTTTTGATTTCAGCCCTCATATTTTTTCCAATTTACAAACAAGTATAAATTTTATAGTTAACACCTTACAGTGAAGAAAATAATGTAAAATCTCAACCCTACCCTGCTACCCAGGCACCCACACAACCGCACAACCCCTCTCCAC
Source organism: Oryza meridionalis (assembly GCA_000338895.3). Taxonomy (NCBI): domain Eukaryota; kingdom Viridiplantae; phylum Streptophyta; class Magnoliopsida; order Poales; family Poaceae; genus Oryza; species Oryza meridionalis. Next base: position 21,862,779 of record CM002528.2, read on the forward strand.
TTTCCCCACCCACCCAACCTCGGCGAGCTTCACTGGCGACGCCGCCGCCTCTGGCCTCTCCCCACATCAGCGACGAACTCCACCGCCGCCGGCCTCTCCCCTCTCCCCCACCTTGACGACGAACACCGACGCCGCCCGGATGTCGAGGAGACCGAGGTAGCGGCGTGGATTCGGAGCGGCGGCGGTCGAGGAGGCCGACGCAACGGCGTGGATCCGGAGTGGCGTGGACCCGGAGTGGCAGTGGCGGCCGAGGAGGCCAGGTGGCGGCGGTCGAGGAGGCCAGGTGGCAGCGATCGAGGAGGCCAAGGTGGCGGCGGATCGACCGAATCGACGACGGCAACGCAGATCTGGAGGGCGTCGACGACGACGACTCGACCACGGCGGCGACACCGGCTCTCCTCTCCTCCCACGCCTGGCGTGCTCGTCCTCCTCGCTTCTAGACCGTGACCGACAACATCTCCTCGCCACCGCCGTCGCACTTCTCTTCCTCCCGTCCTCTGGCCTCTCCCCTTCCTCTCCGGAGGCCGGACTCGGTAGCGCGGCCGGCGAGGTCCAAGCCCGTTGAATCGCACGGATGGTGACGACCAATGGAAATCGGATTGGGGAAGAATGGGGAAGATTGGGGAGGGGACTGCCAGAGCGCAGGCTCACAGCTGCTCTTTTGGGTGTGAGGAAACCGGATCCTAGCTAGGATGTGCAAAACCTTGCAAAGACACGAGACCCACTGTTTTTTCTCCTCCACATCAGAATTTGGTCTAGCTGGAAAATGAGGTAACGCTCCAACTCACCGCACTGTGAAGGGCCTAATGCCCTCAGAGCTGAGCACCTGAGCCACTGATGGTGCTGTGTGAGATTCTCCGCTTGGCGATCTGTGGGTCTGGTTTTTTGGGTGCACGACGACGTACGCGTCGCTGTCACGAACCGTGTGCCTTTGATACCGCCGATTGAGCGAGCTGCCGCGGCCGCGGCCTCACCAGCGGTGGTACTGTACTCCGCGCGCGCGCGGGCGAGCGTCACCAACCGTGGCCCCGGCCGCACCGGCGCCACGCCACCAACCGCACGTATCATGGCAGCGCGAGCACATGGGCAATAGTCCACCGGGTGACCTCGTCTCGTGTTGCATTATTCGCCTATGATCAGATGATTCTCAGATCGGATCATCGCGCGGTCGTCGGCAGTCCAACGGATGGTCCTCGTAGCTGATCCCGGAAACTAGTAGCTATTGCCAGAAGCAGCTAGCAGCAGGTACGTACGGACGCTCCTGGGTCCTCGTACTGCCAGCTTCTCGATGATGCTAGCTAGTTGCGCGAGATCGTCAACGTTGCTACTTGCTAGCTGCGTCGTACGTCTAACAATTCTGTAATGATTACGCTACGTCGTTATTGCTGGCCTGGGGTTGTGTCGACCGACCGACCGATGGAGGATCTGTTTAGGCCCCGGTGCTTGCCTATAGCTAGCTTGATTGCTTCTTAAGGAAGAGGGGCTCATAGAACCGAGGAGGATCACGTCGTAGTCTGGGACGTGATCATCACCCCGGCCCAACCATTCACTGGCGCTCGACCACGATCGATTTATGTTGTGACAATGACAGGAACAGTTTCTTCTTTCTTGCACTGTTAATCTTCCCGGTGTAAATGGGATGTATAGTACAAATATGTTACATCAAATTTGAGCTTTCCCTGGCAAGCAAACGGCTTCATTAGTAGTAAGTACTAGAACCTTCTCAAACTATTATTGTCACCGACCACCAACTTGGTTTGTGGGACTAAAAAATGGCTTTGACGATGTGTTAGTACTCCATATGTAGAGGCCTGGACAGGTAAAAATGGCCAAATGGGCAAAGACCCCAGGACACTCTCATCTGAACTTGGTATAAGCACTCATGCATGCATGAAGTGCAATTCTTATTAATTGGAAAAAGGAAAAGGTCCAAATACCCTCCAAAATTTTGGATGAAAGTCCGTCTAACATCCTAAACTTTAGAACCGGATATCCAACCCTCTAAAATTTGCAAAATCTTTCATATTACCCCCTAAGGCACTTTTGGATGTTGATTTTACATATTTTGTAAACTTAAACGAACAATTTTGAATAACTCATATTACATATACGCATATCCTTAGTCGTAAAATTCTCAATTTATACTTATACAGTACTGATACTATACTATTATTATGTTGGTACTTGTTTGTATTGAGAGCTAATAAGAGATAAAAAGAACATTTAAGTGGAGATTTTAATACATATGTCTAATGCGTATGTCACGTGATCAAACTCATCTAATTTAGGGTCTGTCTAGATTGTAACCAAAATAAGCCTTCAATTTGGCAATATCGCCAAATTTTGGCTGGATTTCTTATGTATTTATCAAGTTTGGTAAGAAACTAAATTGATGCACATATTTGGCAACGTTATCAAAAATTGATATGGTTTGAAATGGCATCAATCTGAACAACCCTTATATACAAATTAGATAAAAACCCATACACAAAACCACCTTAGGAGGGAGGGGGTGGGGGTATCTGGTTTCAAAGTTCGTTTAGACGGATTTTCATCCAAAGCTTAGGGGATATTTAGACTTTTTCCGTGGAAAAAAAAATAAATCCTTATTACTTAAAACACACATTCACATCATCGTCATGAAGCACCATTTTGTTGAGGTAACCTTGATTAGCATCAGACACTTGTTAAAGCCGAGAAAAAAAATCACGTTCTAGCCGAATTAGTGGAGCAAATACAGAGAGGAAGATAAATTTGAAAAAAAAAAGGAGTGTAGAGATCCTAAACATATAAAAAACACATTGGCATAGATTAAAAAAATATAATTTTACATACCCTTATTTTGGATCCTTGTGTGGTCACTCATCTTACTCGTTCTAAGGAACAGTCAAGCGTCCCCCATAAACGCATGTTGTAAAATCACGACATAACGACCGTCACAATTTTGGATCGGTTCCATGTCCCATCAATACCCTATAAAAGGAGAGAAGACTCACGTGGCCCTATACAAGCAAAACAATCTCCCGCATGACCTCTGAAAATCCTAGCTTTTATATATCCGATCTTGAGAAGCGCTGGCCGTTTCTAGGTCCATTGCATGAGGATCCACATACGACTGTTGTCGATGCAGAGGAGCCGGTGGCCTTCTCCTTCCTCGTCTACGCCCTACACCAACATCAAGGATGGGCATTACCTACACCAAATTTCACATTAGATTATAATTGGTGATCATGTGCTAGCCATCTGTTTTTATATATGAGATTGAAACTCACATCAACGATATGCTTTTAACTCTTAAGTAGTCTATCCTTTGTTTTTACCATATATAGCACACAGTGAGATGCTGTATCAGATATGGGTTGATGATATGGCGCATCATGCCACAGCATTATATATCGTCCGTACTTGCTGGAACCTCCGTCAATCAACTGTTGCAATAGGGTCGATCGATCTTCCCATCATGTATCAAATTCAAATTAAATTGCTAAGCTACCTTTCTTCTAACTTGTGTATCATCACAGTAATTAACAACGAACAGTACTACTGGTACTCCCCGAGACCAGCCAAAGCCAAGCTAGCCGATTGTTCAGGCGAATTCACGACCAGCGCGGCCCTCAGCGCGGTCGGGCGCACCATCTCATCAGTACGAACGCATGAATGCACGAAGGCCATCATATCGTAACAGTACAGCAGCCGTGCTGACCTGAGTAGCCCTCTAAAATCCTAAGTTTAAATCACTAGGCCGGATTCAGTCATCTGTGACGGGCTCTAACCCTCACCTTTGATGGATTTGGTTCTGGTCAGAGACTAGTGGTCACTGATGACTACACCTCACCTTTCACGGGTGAAAGCCCGTCACTGGTAATTAAAACCTTAATTACCTTTGACGGGCTAAAAAATATAGCCGTCACAGGTGACTCACACCTGTGACGGGTGACTCTTTGCAACCCGTCAAAGGTGACGAAACAGCTGTGACTGGTTTTAGTTCTCACCCGTCACAGATGTCAAAAACCACCCAAAAAAAAAGAAATGCCTCAGCCCCAAATGTACGAAATGAAGAAAAATCAAATACATCTCAAGATGCACAAGATACAACAACTTTGTATTTTAAATCAAATACATCTCAACAAACAACTACACATGAAGTAATCTAACAATATACATCACACAAGTATCCATGTCCATTTTAACAAACTGCACATCCACACAAGCAACAAACATTAGCAAATCAAGCACAAACAACATCAAGCACAAAAAAATCAGGCGGCCGTCGGTCGGTGGCGGAGGCGGCGACGGTGGCGGCCGGCAGTCGGTGGCGGAGGGGAAAGGCCGCGGACGCTGGATCCGCGTCCCCCGACCTCATGGAGGCCGGATCTGGCGGTCATCGGTCAGCGGCAGAGGAGGCGGCGTCCGGCAGTCGGGGAAGAGGTTGTGGAGGTGGCGAAGGTGTCGGCGGCCGGATCCGCGGTGGCGTCGGCGGCCGGGAGGCGAGGGAAGGCGCTGGTGGCCAGATCCGGCTTCCCAGAGAACAAAGTTGGCGGCGTCGGCGGCCGGGAGGCGAGGGAAGGCGCCGGCGGCCAGATCCGGCTTCCCGCTGGCCAGATTTGGCGACCGGCGGTCAGGAGGCGGCGACGGCGTCGGCGTTGAAGGCCGGTGGTCGGGAGGCGGCGACATCAGCGGCCGGGAGGCAGGAGAAGGCACCGGCGGCCGGATCTGGTGACCGGCGGTCAGGAGGTGGCGGCGGCATCGATGTTGAAGGCCGCCAGGCCTGACCTCCTGGAGGCCGACGGCGGGCGAAGGAGGCGGTGACCCCGAGCTCCTAGAGGACGCCGAGGGGCGAAGGAGGCGGCGATGCAGCTGGCGCACGGTTGAGAGGAGATGCGATGGTGGAGGAAGAGAGAAGAGAGAAGAGAGAAAGAAGAGAGAAAAGAGATGGGTTGTGGGCGGTGGGCGGTGGGGGTAGGTTGGGGTGGTGGGCGGTGGGGGAGGGTTGGGGTTTCCTTTTTTATAAGTGAAAATTGATTGAATATATAAGGTGAGGTTACTCACCTTTGACGGGTGTAAACTTAAAACCCGTCACAGGTAAGTACTCATCAGTGACAGGTTTATATGTGGACACGTCACAATCATTATGTGTCGGGTCCTTATATATACCCGTCACATGTGAGTATTTACCTGTGACGGGTCATTTTTTTTGGCCTCATCTATGACGATATTTATTTTAACCCGTCAAAGGTGATAGTATCTGTGACGAGATATTTTGGTCTGCCATAGATAGGCCGTCACAGATGGGCTGATCTGGCGTAGTGAATCCCCTTAGAAGCTAATTTCAAATTGGTTTGTTTGTTGGGGCTAAGTTCCCAATTTAAATGGTTCCATATATCCGGTTGGATGTAGAGGCTGGCTAGCTACCTATCGGAGGGTGATCTCCTCCACCAGGGAACCATGAGGCCCCCCTTTTTTGAGTTCGGCCGGGGGCAGCGGGTGAGATTCGAGGTTCCTTCGTGAGTGGAACTGGGAGATCTTGAGGGGGTTAGGCCCCTCAAAGATGATGAGACAAAAGGGGTTTATATAGGTTCGGGCCGCTAAGAAGCATAATACCCTACTCCTGTGCTTGGTTGATTGAGTGTGGAACACCGGTCCTTGAGTTTTTTCTCCTCCCTCCCTAAGTAGGCCTGGACCTTCTTTTATAGCTCAAGGGGTTACCACATGGGCCCAACAACCTAACTTAGTGGAGAAGTATTACAATCTTTGCATTAAATGCATGTCTTGTTACTTGTCTTGGAAGTCTCTCGCATGCCTTGCTGTGACGTGGGGTCCACTGGGTCTTATCCGGCTGACAGAAGGGACATGCCCGTCATTCGGCATTTAATGAATGAAGACTTTTGGGTCCTCACTTGCGCCGGGAAACGGGAGCCCTACCCTGACCGGGTTAGGCATGCCGTCTCCGGCTGTGATGAGAGGCTAAGACCTCTCATCATCATGACTGATGGGACAGGGCAGGACGCACGCCGCCTGACACGCGCGGTAGTGCGCCTGGCACCCCGGGTCCCATCGGTCAATCGGCCGGTCACAGACCGGTTGAGTGCACTGCACGGTGCAACCGCTCATATCGTCATAAATGTGGGTAGGTGGGCGCTTGGAGGCGGCCACCTAACCCATCGCACGTGGTGACCCGCGAGGGGGGTCGGGGGAGCCCGACCCCTAAGCGAGGAGGGGCAGCCGCCGCTCTGCCTCGGGCCCGATCCCCCCTCGGGGGAGGGCCACGTGGTACCTGGGGAGCCCGACCTCCAAGCGAGGAGGGGGCAGCCGTCGCTCTGCCTTGGGCCCGATCCCCCCTCGGGGGAGGGCCACGCGGCACCTGGGGCAGTCTCCTCCCTCTAGTTTCGGTCGGGACGGGCCCGACCTCCAAGCGAGGAGTGGGCAGTCACCACTCCACCCCAGGCCCGACCCCCCTTTGGGGGAGTGCCGCGCGGGTCTGGGGGCAGCCTCCTCCCTCCAAACTTGGTTCCCCTAATTTGGGAGGGAGCAGTCGCTGCTCCACCCGAGCGCCTCTCCCCTTAGGGGGCGCCACGTGGGTTTGGGGACGGCCTACTCCCTCTAAACTTGATACCCCCGGGCCCATATCACCGACAATAGCCCCCGGTGTTAGCCCTGACCAAAACCTTTCGCAGGTGGCCAGGGTTGATGCCATTCTCTTAGTCTAATGACATGAGGGCCCGATCTTCTGTCCTATCGTTCTGGGAGCAGCGCGGTGGGAGCCTAGCCACGTTCACACGCTAGCCGAACTCCCCACCCCTTTCTGGGTTCCCGAGGCGCTGTGGGCACGGGAGCGGAACCGATATGCGGGGGTTTCTTTGCTCAAAAAACCCCCTTCTGGCCATGATTCGCTCCGACCGTGCCCTAGCCCCTTTGCTTTCTTTACTAGCACTAGGGATCATGCGCCTTTTTCGCCCTAGCCTAAGGGCGACTCGCCAGCCCGTTCCTTAGGCTGTGAACTTGTTTCCTGTGTCTATCCAGCAAACATTGTTAGACTCTCTCGGGCCCACGACCTCACGCCGCGTACCTCGCTTGCCTCTGCCTTTTGCTAACCTCTGTTCGCGTTCTACTTCATCTACTTAAACGATTAATTTCGCGTGAGTGCGAGGACTGAACTTTCCATAGCCAGCAATCTTCACCCGCGATCAAGCCAAGCTGGGTGCCATAGCCAGTCGGCGGGGCCAAAGCCAGCCGCTACGGAAGAGCCAGCACAGGGGGCCCCGGGCATCGATGGCGCACAGAGGTCGACGCGGGGCTAGGATGGAGCTAGGAATCATAGCCCCCACACTTTTAGCAAATGATCGTTTGAATGGATGAAGCAAACACAAGAACTTTTGTTACCAAGGGGGGCAAGCGAGTGCGCGACATGTGGATCTCGCAAGACCGTGAGGAAGAGATGGGCAAGAGATAAATATAAGCCATGATAATTTTATTGATAAGCATGAATAAAGAATATATAAACTTAAAGGACGTATTAAGTCATGCTAAAAAAGAAGCCCCCCGGTCTAGGCTTAGCTTTCCTAGAGGGGTCTGCTTTGGCTCGGGTACTGTAATACTTCCTCTGTTACCTTTGTTCACCCCTGCTTGCACGACGCGACCTTTCAAACCTTTGGCTTGAAGAGGGCTTCCCACTCTGAGCTCTGAACTTTTTAGGGAAACCTGCTGCCACTTAGCAAACGAGGTCAGGTTCCCACGAGCCTGTGCACCCACGCTACACATTCTGTTTGCTCTTTCCTTTCGGTGGCCTCCTTCCAATATCTCTTCCTTCTACATGGACGACTACCTTCGCACGAGTGTGATAGCCGAAAAACTCTAGAGCCAGTGATCCCTGTCCACAGTTGAGCCAGGCCGGGCACCGTAGCCAGCCAGCGGGACCAAAGCTAGCCGCTACGGAAGAGCCAGCACAGGGGGTCCCGGGCTTCGACGGCACCCGGAGCTCAACTTAAGGCTGGGATGGGGCTAGAAAACTTAGCCCTCACACTTTAGCGAAGAACCGTTCATGTAGATGGGAGAAAGGTTGGGCTCTTACCACCGAGGGAGTGAACAAATGCGCAACACGCGAGCGTCGCAGGGCCATGTGAAAAGAATGGGGGGAAAATAAATATAAGACTTCAAGCTGTATTAAGCTGATGAATTGAAAAATTGAAAATACTTGAAGCTTGAAAGGACGATTAGTTGAGCTGGACCGGGCACCGTAGCCAGCCGGCGGGACCAAAGCTAGCCGCTACGGAAGAGCCAGCACAGGGGGTCCCGGGCTTCGACAGCACCCGGAGCTCGACTGCAAGAGCCCTCCCAGGAGTATACCGAGGCGGGTGGCAGGTTCATGAGCGATCTCCGCGCTTGGCCCTGGAGGGCCATGGGGAAGAAATTCGCCTTGACCCGGTTGTCACCCCACGCCGCCTCTATGATCGTCGTGTGGATCTGGAGGGACTCGGAGGGGTTGACGCTACCGTGGTACCTTTCGGTGAGGCTGGGCCGAAACTTTTGGGGGTCATCGGACATTCCGAAGACTCGCCATAAAGACCTGGCCGCCAGCCTTACCCAGTGAAGATGCGGGGGGCCTAGCCCCCTGCCTGGGGTGGCGCGGCACTCCTGAGGAGGCTGCGCCTTCCCCCGCGTTGGCGACGCGACACTTATCACGCCGGCGCTCGAAAGAACCTCAAAAATCACGAACGCGCCCCCTACCTGGCGCGCCAGATGTCAGAGGGTGATCTCCTCCACCAGGGAACCGTGAGGCCCCCTTTTTTGAGTTTGGCCGGGGGCAGCGGGTGAGATTCGAGGTTCGTTTGTGAGTGGAATTGGGCGATCTTGAGGGGGTTAGGCCCCTCAAAGATGATGAGACAAAAGGGGTTTATACAGGTTCGGGCCGCTAAGAAGCGTAATACCCTACTCCTGTACTTGGTTGATTGAGTGTGGAACACCGGTCCTTGAGTTTTTTCTCCTCCCTCTCTAAGTAGGCCTGGACCTCCTTTTATAGCTCAAGGGGTTACCACATGGGCCCAACAACTTAATTTAGTGGAGAAGTATTACAATCTTTGCATTAAATGCATGTCTTGTTGCTTGTCTTGGAAGTCTCTCGCACGCCTTGCTGTGACGTGGGGTCCACCGGGTCTTGTCCGGCTGACAGAAGGGACATGCCCGTCATTCGGCATTTAATGAATGAAGACTTTTGGGTCCTCACTTGCGCGGGAAACGTGAGCCCTACCCTGATCGGGTTAGGCATGCCGTCTTCGGCTGTGATGAGAGGCTAAGACCTCTCATCATCATGACTGATGGGACAGGGCAGGACGCACGCCGCCTGACACGCGTGGTAGTGCGCCTGGCACCCCGGGTCCCATCGGTCAATCGGCCGGTCACAGACCGGTTGAGTGCACTGCACGCCGCATTAAATGTGGCGTGGCGCAACCGCACAAATCGTCATAAATGCGGGTAGGTGGGCGCTTGGAGGCGGCCACCTAACCCATCGCACGTGGTGACCCGCGAGGGGGATCGGGGGAGCCCGACCCCTAAGCGAGGAAGGGCAGCCGCCGCTCGGCCTCGGGCCCGATCCCCCCTTGGGGGAGGGCCACGTGGTACCTGGGGAGCCCGACCTCCAAGCAAGGAGGGGGCAGCCGCCGCTCTGCCTCGGGCCCGATCCCCCCTCGGGGGAGGGCCAGGCGGCACCTAGGGCAGCCTCCTCCCTCTAGTTTCAGTCGGGATGGGCCCGACCTCCAAGAGGGGGCAGCCACCACTCCACCCCGGGCCCGACCCCCTTCGGGGGAGTGCCGCGCGGGTCAGGGGGCAGCCTCCTCCCTCCAAACTTGGTTCCCCTAATTTGGGAGGGAGCAGCCGCTGCTCCACCCGAGCGCCTCTCCCCTTAGGGGGCGCCACGTGGGTTTGGAGGCGGCCTACTCCCTCTAAACTTGATACCCCCGGGCCCATATCACCGACATTACCATTCTCTAAAAAAACATATATGGCCTGTTTGTAGGAGCTTAAGATTTTGAGAAGTAATTGGTTGGTAACCAGTTTCTGAGAATCTGGAAAAGCTAGCTTTTGGCTTTTAGTTCATTGTCTGAATTCTACAACTATAGCTTCTCAAAATCTGAACCAAAAGTTGTACAGTTTGGGGAGCTTCGGATTCTGAGCGAAGCTGCAGCAGCTAGAAACTTCTCCAAACAGACCCATATACTCACTGTGTTTCAAAAAAAAACCTAAATCTTACGATGAATTTAGACATTGTGTCTAGATTCATCCAAAGAAATTCATTTTTTTTGACTGAGGGAGTATGCGTGTAGCGTATATACTCTATTCCAAAATAAATGAAATCATAGTAATAAATCTAGACATAGTCTTATGTATTCTTTTTAATTTTGCTATATATTTGTTGACAAATTTTTTCCTAAAAATTGAGGGATCTAATTACAGCATAATCGTAGTATAATTATATTATAATTTAATTTGTATATAACTTTCACATAATTTTAAACCGTTACATTTATCTTAAGATTTGTGTAAGCAATGAAGGAAAAAAAATCACAGCACACGTAGATATGAGATGAATCGGTCCCATGGTCTGCATTTCATAAAAATAACATGTTACGAAGGAACTTTTAAAAGTTACAAACAAGTTATATGGTAGTTGTATGTAAGATGCATTGTAATTAAAAAAAATTATCGACAAATGTATAGTAGTCCCGTTCTTTTTGGACGGAGGGAGTACGCGAGGCGCTCTAGACTCTAGCTAAGAGGGTGTTTGGGAGAGAGCGGCTAAACATAAATCAAGTTTAGCCCCTCTCTCCCAAACACCCCCTAAGTCGATAGCGATAGCTCTATATCGACCACAATTCTGGCCTGTCCTGTCCATTTCTTCTCCGTCGGCGCGTGCAGCCGATTGGGCGATTGGTTGCCCCATCCTCCTAGCGGCGGTGGTTGTTCAGGCCATGCATTTATGCCCGCGGGGCATGCAGTTGTATAGTTCTTCGCGGATGGCCTGGCGTGCGAGTGAAGCGATCGATCGATGGGAGGATCTGAGGATGGATCAGCGTTCGTCGGAGCTACTAGCACGTATACGTACGCCTGGCCCGCAGCCTCTTGCTTAATTAATTGCTATATGCATAGTTAATCAAGCTGCAAGCTTCTAATCCAGTTTTGGCACCAACGATCAGGAGTAGTTTGGAGCTAGGCGTATGTGGGGAAGCTGCCCTGGCTATTGTCACTAGCTCGAGTGATTAAAAGTTCATGCCTCTAATTGGATGGATGGGGTTAAGGTGTTGTGGATGGTATGGACGGGATTCAGCAATCGACATTACTTTTTTTTTTGACAAATTAAGTACTAGCTCAGTTTCATAATATAAGAGATAGAAGAATTTGAATTTTATCCCAAAATCCAAGGAATGAAGTAATACTACTTTTCCCGCTAACATTTTTCTTTCAAATTTCTTCTCACAATACTCCCACCTAACTCATACTCCTCATTTAATTGGGAGCATCATAGTTATTTTTTCTTCTTAAAATATTATATGATCCCTTATATTATGAAACATAGGCCTTGTTTAGATCCTGTGGGCTATTAAATAGCACTCCGAAATCTTGCTATTTAGGAGTATTAAACGTAGATTACTGACAATACCAATTCCATAACCCCTAGGTTATTTTGCGAGACGAATCTAACGAGGTATATTAATCCATGATTAGTGGATGATTACTGTAGCATCACTGTAGCAAAACATGGATTAATATACCTCGTTAGATTCGTCTCGCAAAATAGCCCATGGGTTATGGAATGGGTTTTGTTAGTAATCTATGTTTAATACTCCTAAATAGTAAGATTCTGAAGGGCTATTTAATAGCCGAGAGGATCCAAACAGGGCCATAGATAGTATTATGTTGTGTATGAATGGGATGAGCAATCCGTAGGATTTGGTGAATATGCTTTCAGAATTCAGGCTATAAATAGAAATACAACCGCAAATAGACAACTACTGACTAGCAACCTGTCAAATCCATTAATTAATTTCAATACGAAACTAGCTGAGAAATCTCACAGAATTTCCACAGTAATTACTTCATTTTCTGCAAGAAATAATTTCTCAGAGTTCCAAAGAAGACACTATGTATGATGTGAGTGTCAATTTTACTTGTGTAACGGTAAAATTTGATAATTGTTGTTAGTCAGAGCAAGGCCTGGTTTAGTTTCCAACTTTTTCTTTAAGGGCAACGTTTCGGTGCTTTCTACTTGGAGTATTATACTACAACTAAAATTAATCTTGACCGTTTATTTTGAAGGGTAGATTAGTAATCTCCTAATACTTATTAGGGATAATTTTGGTAGGCGCTGATTAGGGGTAATTTTGTAGTATTATCACGACGCAGCTACCGCATCTCAGGCCGATCGGATTTTTGGTACGTGAGAACTATGTGGATCGGAATTGCTAAATAACTTGCGACAGTTTTCTCAGAGAAAAACTGTCGATTTCTGGGTCATTGGATTAACATCAAGATTTGTGCTTAGGATTAGAAACGAAATAGCAGCAAAAAGCTTAGGATTAGAAACGAAATAGCAGCAAAAACATGCGAGCATGGGGGAATCGATCCCTGAAACTTCCGTGTAACCTGCATGACTTTGTTGCCACCGAGCTATAACAAATTTGAGGATTTAAAGCAAATTTACACTAGTTATATACTCCCTCCGTTTCAGGTTACAAGACGTTTTAATTTTGGTTTCAAGTTTAGAGAAAAATATAGTAATATTTATAATACTAGATTAGTTTCATCAAATCAATAATTGAATATATTTTCATAATAAATTTATCTTGGGTTAAAAATTTTACTAATTTTTTTCTACAAATTTGATAAAACTTAAAGCAGACCAAAGTCAAACGTCTTATAACCTGAAACATGGAATAATAATTACATGCAGTTACATGGAAGTTATAACTCTGTAACTGTAACTGGACTGTAACTCACTATAACTTCCTATTTTTCTCCCAGATTTTACGGACATGTAATCCTTTGTTGTATCGAATTTTGATGTGGACCCGTTAGCCACTTAACAGTCACCGTTGACGTTGGATCATGCGGCTAAAAAAAATCGAATGTTTTGGTTAAAATAACTGTCGAACATCTACTAAGGTAGTTTAATGTGGATTAAAAAAGAACGTGTCGAATAATAAAAAAGTACACGTTCGGTCTATCCGGACCGAATATATTTAAAAAAATTAAGGTTTTTCGGTCGACCATGCATAGAATAAAGCATAATGGTTTATTTTGGAAAAAAAAAACTAAGTCCGGAACCGTCTAGATCAGGTCAATTTTTTAAAATCAAGGATTTTTGATAGATCGCGCATAGAATAAAGTAGAATAGTTTATTTTGGGAAAAAAAATTAAGTCTGGGACAGTCTAGACCAGGTCGGTCGACCACGAATAGAATAAAGCGGAACCATTTATTTTGGACAAAAAATATTAAGTCTGGAACCGTCTAGACCGGGTCGATTTTTATGGTTTTTGGGTCGATCGCGCATAGAATAAAGGAAAACGGTTTATTTTGGAAAAAAAATAAGTCCGGGACGGTCTGGACCGCGTAGACCGCGTCGATTTTAAAAAATCAAGGTTTTTGGATCAATTGCACATATAATACCATTTTAGGATAAAATTGGTGACACAAAAAATCCGTTCGGTCTATTTGGACCGGATCGATTAAAACAATATGTGGTAACAATACATAAATACTATTTTAGGACATAATTGATACAACGCCCCGTGAAGGTCGTTCTGAGGTGGAATCGAACCACTCTGTTAAGATTTAGAGTCCAACGCGCAAAGCTAAAGAGGATTTCGAGTCCTCTGCTCTAACCAGCCGGAACCTAGAATACAGGGATTGTGATACTGAATACCCACACAATCTCGATTTGACATGACAGAGAGAGAGATGGCGATGGCAGTCTCTCTCTCTTCTTTTTAAGGGATATTATTGACAGGCAAAAACCAATGTTCAATTCATACTTCAGATCTTGAATCAGGCCTCGAAGAATTCTATGGCAATTCATACTTTCTTAAGAAATAAGAGAGAATCTCCTGGTAGAGGCGGCTATGCCTCCCAAGCGATCTCGGCTGAAGGTATCTATATTCATCCTTCGAATCCATCTGGTCTGTCCGGACCAGATCGATTAGAAAACATGCGGTTTTTGGGCGTTGTGCATGCATAAAAATAGATAAATATTATTTTAGGACAAAACATGTTAGCGCACTTATTGTTCGGTTTAAATTTCTTTCAGACCAACCATAATAACTGTCGGAATCTATCCGGATGTAAACCAGGACTTCCATTTTTAATCCACATACTTGCACGATCCAACTTAATTTCTAGACTGAATTTATCCAAATTACAACCTGGCATTTGAGCCCACTTAGAGCAGGTACAATAGCAGGCTATAAGCCAGCTGCAAACATATTTTAAGAAGATAAATGAGGAGAGAGAAGAGCAGCGGGCTACAGATTTATAGCCAGCTGTAGCACAGACTCCAAGACACAGTGTGTGTATGACAGGTGGGACCAGGCATTAATAGTGTAGTATATAACTATTGTATGAATGAGTATTAGATTGGCTATATATGAATTGGAGCTAGCAGTTGGCTATACTATTAAACTTGCTCTTATATTGTTTTGGTTAAAAACAATTTTTGGACTAACCATATTGTTCCGTATGTCAACTGTGACTTTCCGTTTTTCATCAATATAAAGACGTTCGTGCACGATGAAAATGTTCTCTTCTTTTCCGATATACATTTTCCTTTTTTCGGTACGTACGAGATCCATTTTCTCCGTTTTCACTGCAATTTCTTTCTCCTACTAGTGAACGTGCACGTGCAAGGCACGTCCATACCTATTGAATGGAAGAGAGTATTGAGTCTCGATACTAATAAAATTATACTTACTCATAAACATGTGATTACTCCATATAGCTTTAAAAAGAAATATACGTACTCATAAATATGTGATTATTCTATATAGCTGTAAAAAGTTGGATAATTCGTCAAGATTGCTTTCAATTGACCAAACACGTTGGAGTCTTCAATTTGAACAAAATTCTTTCTAAACTTGCTCTAATTCCTGTACAACGGAACCAACGTCAAACATCAGCTTTCAAGTATCCATTCATTATTTTTACAAATATTACAATTAGGCAGGCTGAAAAGAAGATCAGAGATCATTTATCTATCATATGCTTGTTTTGTGAGAAAAAAATCAACCGATTTTCAATTGATACACCGCTTCCAATTTCTTACATGTATATCTTAACGGCATAGATTGGCCGATGGCAGCATAAGCATACAAAGGACATATATAACTATAATTACACTAAATAAATGACATAAAATGAACTAATTTTTTAATTTAATAAGATTAACACAGTCTCATGCATTCCCAGCATGTGCTTGCCGCCGATGTTGTTGGTTGATTGCTTCCTCATGCTGAAGTAGACCTGGAAGCTCTGCAACGCCCTGCTGGCTGAACACCCAAAGTCCGTGCATAAAGACCATATTTTCTTCATTGACTGGACATGCTAATCTGGTCATAATTTATTTACTTCCTCTGAGCAAGGGGTTACTGGCCACTTGAGATGTTTTCTGGCAATTTTTTTACTAACCTTGTTTGACTGAATAATTTTCAAAAATTGAACATGAATGAAGATGATGTCTGTTATTTAAGAAAAGGACCACGTAACACATATGAATTTAGGAAAGAAACTGCGATCTTCATTTTAGTAATTTAAGATGGGTCTAACAACATCCTAAGTTGCTACATTTTGAAACGGAGGGATACCAAAAGAAAAGATATATAGTATATGAATAATACACACCTTATGAAATGCAGATACTCATAAAGCGTCTAAGAATTTCATAAGGTGTGTATTATTTGAAATGCTGAAATTGTTGTATTGCTAGATGTAGACTTATGCAACTGAGATATTCATATGCAGCCATAAAGTTAATAGAGTTTGTCATGATAGGTGAGCTATATAAAGTGCCATATGAGAATAAAATTTGGACTTTAGTGGTTCCACATTTTTAACCAATATAAAGTAATATCTTATCAAGTGATGACTGATTGCAGTTGGGTCAAGTAATATCTCAAGCAATGAATCAAATATTATTGGACAAGTGATGACTGATTACAATTGGAGAAGTTTGTTAGCTATTGAAGTAGTCACAGAAATATTCTAGCCAAAAAGCAATTGTCGGCAATCATAGTATGTATGGATTGGATGCATCTACAGAGCTAAATAAAAATGAATACTTTCAATACTAAATTTCTTTACTAATTTTAACTCTTCCATTCGATTATGGATATCTAACTGCTCACATTTAGGTAGGGTCAAATGTTTAAAGCAAATTAAGTGCAAGCTAGGATCCGAATCCGAATAGCGGAACCAAAAGGTCATGCTGGCGTAACTGATATAGCGGAGCCACATCCCCATGCGTGTACGGAAAACAACAAACACTTTCTAGGTAGGACACTGACAGAACAAACACCTCAATTTTGTGTGGAATACTAATGAAAATTTGAGATCATTGGGGAATACTAATAAAAATTAGAGATCATTGGACGATGGCTTCACTCATCGCAGGCTCATGGAGCCCCATCCCCCGGAAAATCAAGCTCTGCACCACCAGATCGACAACAGGCAACAGCAACAGTCTTATTTTGTGATTAAACAGAAGTAGCAGATAAACACTAGTGAAAATGATGGCAAGAAGATGGTACCTGATGCTGTTGGGCGAGTTTGCTGCGGTGAGAGCGCGGGCATGCTCCGGTGTCTCATCGATGGGCTCTGGTCGAAACACCCGCATGACCATGGAGATGGCGAGAGAAGGGGATGGGCACGGAGGCGACGAGGTAGGCGGCGAGAGAGGGGGACGGGCGCGGAGTCGGCGAGGGCGGGGCAGGCGTTGGAGGCGGCGGAGGGTGGTGGAGGCGGCGAGTACGGCGAGAAGGGGGGCGGCGAGGAGGCGACGAGGGAGGATGACGGGCGCGAGACCAATCCATTTCGACCCCGCTAGGGTTAGCAATTGGAAAATTACCATTTTACCCCTCCGCATAACATTTTTCCTGGACAAAATTATCCCTCCACATTTCTACTCCCATCAGGTGTGTTGGAATAGAAGTAAATCTCAACCATTCAATCAAATACAATCAACGGTGTAGATTACTCTTTACTACAAGTAGAAGGCACCGGAGTGGGACTCTTTCTTTAAACTTCCAACTTTTCCATCACATCAAAACTTTCCTACACACATAAACTTCCAACTTTTCCGTCACATCGTTCCAATTTTAATCAAACTTCCAATTTTGGCGTGAACTAAACACACATTTGAAGGGAATAATTAACTCCATAATTTCAGCTTGCTGTAGTTGGAAATTGTATCGGATAAGTTTGATTAGTTTTCGATTTGTTTTTTGATTTAGCTTTTGTAAACACGACAGCTTGTAAGTTTTCTTTTGTATAACAAGTAGAGTTCCGAGCCGATCAAATCATAGTCGAATCAGATTCAATTAGGGTTAGGGTATAAATATAAGTGCCCTTGAGTCATGTAAAGAAAACCAGTTCAATATATAACTTTCGGCGCATCGTCATCTTTCGATATCGATGAGTTCTTAGTTTCTGAGTTAGGGTTGGATCGTTTCGATATCCGGCTAAAAAGTAAGTTCCGTCAATTTTGCTTCTATCGGTTGGTTAGAACTTTCTCGGTTAGGTCCCATATTCTATTTAAGTTATTGCAAATGTTGCCTATTTGATATATATATCGGCTCTTTCTTTGATTAATTCACCATCTTAGGTAGATTCGATATATCTATCACCTTGTTTAGGTCCAATCTTCTAGATTTTGGTTTGTTAATTAGATTTTCCTAAGTTTGGTACGTTTCATCTAATGTTTCATCAGAGTTATAGCTTAGTTATCTATTTAAAGCGTGACATCAACTCATGTATACAATTAATCTTTATTAACTTCAATCTTATACTATCTCGCGGTTTGATCCGATCTATCAAGATTGTTTCTAATAAAGAAAGATTGCATATTTTATTTATTTTACCTAATTAATCAATTCCTAATCAGTTAAATAGCCGTTAAGCTTCATCTTGTCGCCATTGGACGGGCACACAATATCATATCAGCCCGTTGGCTGATTTTCCCCTCTAATCTAATACGATTTGTTTTCTATCTTGTTAGTCGTAGGATCAAACTAATTGGCACTCCCTTAACTTGGTTTTTAAGACTTGCACTAGAGTCCAACAAAATCTCATCACTACTAGAATCCTAAGATTTGCCAAGCGTCCAACAAATCTCAGCATGTCTTCGTGTGTTGTATAAATTTTATAGCAACAACTTGACCCCACGAACAACTATTATATATAGAAACACGGTTGCACTAAAGAGTGTGCAGTTATAATACATTGTGCCCCTGGATAAAAAAAAATACCACTCATTTTCCAATCTCCGCTAGGGCCTCTGTAAAAAAATCACAACCCAAATCTCCTCACCCAAATCTCCGATAGTAATGTTTTTTACTGCATGTATTTTAATGATGTTTGCGTTGGTAATGTATTTACTTTGTTTTATTTGGACAAAACTTTAAGTGAACTTTTTTCACCACGGTAATATGTTGATAAATATTTTTTACATGTGCAATGCTGCAATGAATCATACAATGGATTAATTGAAATGCACATTTAGACATCATCTCCACCAACTTGGTGGAAGGCAATGGCATTATGGCAGGAGGTTCTAGGTAGTACTGGTGCGGTCAGGCGGTGGTGGCCTATAGGCCTATGTAGAAGAGGTGAGGATGGCTTGCTCATAGGCTCACAAAGTGTTGTTGCCAGTAGATGTAGATTTAGGATGGCGTTGAACAACGAACAATGCTGGTGCATCCTAGCTTATGTATAGAGGCAGTGAGCATAGCTGCCAGTTGGTGGCGATGAAGGCGAGGTCCTACGTGGCAGCAGGAGGGCCAGTATAGAAAGAGTAAATTAATAACTAGTATCGAGAGTAGCTATTTTGTTATTATCTACTCCGCTATGCATGCTATGTGTACCTGAGCGATCCACCTTTCACCAAATTTTTCAAAAATAAAATTATGAGAGGAGGGCGGGGGTGGTAGAGGGGCGACCTTAGTAGTTCTATTATATTGGAATGACAAAAATTACTTGTGGCAAATACAGTAGAAATCTTTTATCGTCCAAACTAATAAAATCCAATGAAGACCGACTCCGTACTCCTGATCTACCGATCTTTGTTCACCCTAGCGCGCATTCGCCTTACGCGCAAGGGCATGACCAATCTTTCAATCCCACGACATGACAGAAACCGTCGAAACACAGCCATCAAGTACTCGCCTGCGTGTCTAAGCACTTTCTTCTCTTGTTTTCCAATGATAACAGTAGGAAAGGACGATCCTGCTTACTCCTACGTGATATGGAAACTCTTGAAGGAGTATAGTAATTGCCAACCGTAGAAAGGAGCATCACTTAATTAGGCTGTCAACTGTTTTGAAACGGATGCCCTTGTCGTTCTCCAAGCAAACAGAAGGCCGGGAGAAAAACACAGAGCGCAGGCGCTCGCTGCCACAGTGCAGGAATAGATGAAACAAACGGAGGCCCACAAACGTTTGAACAGTCATAGGGCCCCGAATCTGCAGAGCATCGAGCTCACGGTGCACGTGGTTGTGGCAGGCAGCGAACCAGAGCCTCGCGAGGGCCCACGGCGAGCGGATGGTCGGATGGATCACGTCAGGGAGCAGCGGATGCTGTCAGATTCGTGAGATTGATCACCGGTAACGCTGCAGATGCGCACAGTGAAGAGCAGCAGTGCAATCTGTGGCGTGCCGCTGCCGAAACCTCGGCACGGATCGGAAGAGATCCGATTCAATCCTTCTGGAGTAGGAGTAGACAGTTTTTCATCTTAAACCTGTACAAGCAGGCCCCAGGTTTACACGAACAAGTGCTAAAATATGTACGCAAATCCGCAATACAGAATCGTTGTACTCTACCCGACTCTCGGAAGACAGTCAAGACAGTAGTTAATGTGTAAATGTGCACGAACGAACGCGTCCACTGACAACAGTTTTGGACATTGGAGAGGGACAGTTAGAACTGTTCCATTTCTGAAAAAAGAAGCTAGACACGGACGGCACGGCACGGGCTGAACCGCACAATCTGCTGAACCGGCCCGGCCACTTCTCTTGCTACTAGCCACAACTTAGCCGGTGACAAAACATGTTATCGATCGATCGCCAGCACAAAAACGGAACACCCAACCCTCACTCTGGAAGTGCACGAACACGACGGGAGGAAGGGACCAAATTTCGTTGGGGGAGGTTATCCGGAAAAGGCTGGACCCGCGTCCAGGTCAAACGGCCGGGGGGTCGTTGGCTTGCCCGGACTAGCGTCGCAGCAGCTCTAGTAGCCATTTTTCCCATGGTCCCGGGCTCGCGCCCATGTGAGCCGTGGCTTTCGGGCGCTCCCGCTGCTGCCCACTGCCATCGATCGCACTCCGCCCGATTCAATGCCCACTCGCTCGCTTGCATGCTCCTCCATACGTACTCAAAATAAATAAACTTAATTAGTATCAGATGGATATAAGACACGTATACATTTAAGTATTACTATCTCCGTCTTAAAGTGCAGCTATTTCTAGCACAGATCTTAAAGTGCAGCTATTTCTAGCACAGTATCTTATTTTAAAATGAAGCTATTTTTCTATCTACTACCTCTGTCCCAAAATAAGTGCAGCCGTGAGAATCCGTGTCCAACGTCTGTCCGTCCGTTTTATTTAAAAAATTTATGAAAAAAATTAAAAAAATATCACGTATAAAATACTATTCATGTTTTATCATCTAATAATAAAAAAATTAATCATAAAAAATTTCAAATAAGACGAACGGTCAAATGTTGGACATGAATATTATAAAACTACATTTATTTTGGAACGAAGGGAGTACCTCCTACTCTCAACCAATCATAATCATTCTCGCATACTTTTTAAGACCGTGCCAACTAACAAATATTTACGTTCTGGGACAGAGAAAGTATAATATCTCATGTTATATATAGATTTCTTTATTTTGAATGGAGAGAGTGTATGATCACGATGGGAGTCCTGAACGTGGAAGGCGACCACGTACGGTTACGATGAGCGATCGATGGATGGGATCTATGGGCAAAACGACACACGGCCGAGGTACGGTACGTGCGCACTGTGCGCCGCTGCAGGGTTCCAAAGTCGCGGGGGGACATTTAAACCAAACTTTCGCGATGGTGACCTGACGCCTGCAAATCTTACCGCGCTAATTAAATCCCCCACAGCTCAAGATCTTTCTTTAATTTTATAGATTTTTAGTGTGATTGTTTTGTTTTTCTTTTCTACGTTCCCATCAATGAAACGCACTTGCGGTTGTTATGGCGCCCCGCCATAATAAGAGGTATCACCACAGCACTGCTCCGTGGGCAAAAGAGACTGCACAAGCACTGGTTGTTGGGGATGGTACTTAATTGGTTTGCCAATTTTTTTCGTACTTAAAACCACTGATCACATAATTCATACTACCAGAGTGGTACATCCTCCAGGTCTAGGCTGTCTATAGCAGTTAGCAACTCGAACCACATCGATGTAATTAACGCATACTGGTTGCATGCACATGCGTCTTCACCAACCGAAGAAAACATCTCACCCTAGCTAACATAATCAGCTGCTGTTGGTAATTACCTAGCTTAGGTGGTGTTTAGATTTAGGGTGTAAAGTTTTGACGTATCACATCGGGTATTATATAGAATGTCGTATGGGATGTTCGGTACTAATAAAAAAACTAATTACATAATCTGTCAGTAAACAGTAAGACGAATTTATTAAGCTTAATTAATCTGTCATTAGTAAATGTTTGTTGCAGCACCACATTGTCAAATCATGGAGTAATTAGGTTTAAAAGATTTGTCTCGTAAATTACTCGTAATCTGTGCAATTAGTTATTTTTTGACCTATATTTAATACTTTATGTAGATGTTTAAACATTCGATGTGATAGGGTGAAAAATTTTACGGTGAGATCTAAAAAGGCCTTAGCTTCCCCCACATATATATGCACTGGACCTCTCTCCCCTGCTCTCTCCTCTCATCAGATGAAGCTCTCACGTCTGCAAAACCTCTCACATCATCGCTGCATCCTGCGTAGCTTTCCTTATCCACCCTGCAGATCGATCGATCTCTCCCTGTAGTTAATCTAGCTCGATGCTGTCTTCTCACTGTGAGAGCATGCTGGCGTACGCGGCGGCGGCCGGCCGGCGAGCGGTGGTGGTCGACCACCACCAACGGCGGTACAGGCCGAACGTGGAGGTGGCGCCCAATTGCCCGCGGTGCGAGTCGCCCAACACCAAGTTCTGCTACTACAACAACTACAGCCTCAGCCAGCCGCGCTACTTCTGCAAGGGGTGCCGCCGCTACTGGACCAAGGGCGGCTCGCTCCGGAACGTGCCCGTCGGCGGCGGGTGCCGCAAGAACCGGCGGGGCAAGGCGGTGCGCGCCATGGTCGGGGAGACGACGACGGCGCGCGGCGGCGGCGGGGGCGCGGCGGCGTTCTCTCACCGGTTCCACGGACCCGTCCGGCCCGACATGCTCCTGGAAGGCATGGCCGGCAGCACGGCGGCCTCCGCCGGCCTCGGCCAGCAGCCGGGTGTGGCGGCGCCGGACGAGAAGCCCGCCGCGGCGGACGGCTCCACGATTGATCTGGCCTTGCTGTACGCCAAGTTCTTGAACCACCAGCCTACTACTATGGCGGAGCAGGGCGGCGGCGGCGCCGTGCCGGACTCGGTCGACACCTCGAGCGGGTCAACGAGCGATCGCACGAGCCCGGCCGGCGCGCAGCCTGCGGCGGCGTACGGCCCGGGGCAAGACGGGCTCGTCGGCGAGCCGATCAGCACGGAGGAGCACGGTGCAGCAGCCATGGCGCGGTGCGCGCAGGCGCTCGGGGAGCTCAGCTTCAGCGTGGACCAGAGCTGCTATACCTCGCTGGGGTTGCCAACGACGGACGGCGGAGATCTGATCCTGCCGTCGACGCTGGACCAGCACGCCAAGTACGAGCCGTTCGATTCGCTCCCCGAGGACGCGCTCAGCCTCCACGACATCATCTCCGGCGACGACGATGTCTGGTGCAACGCGTTGGGTTGCCAAGGACTGGAAGCAGCTCTCTGCAGGCCATGATTTTTTTTTATTATTTTTCACTCCTCTCGATCTCCTCGTTGAATTGCTGCTGTTCTTGTTGCGATCGATCCTATGCCAGATATTTTCATCTTCTTTTGATCTTTGTTCAGAAGTATAATTTATAACCATATAGTTATATGTCTTCGGCAGAGTGAGACCATTCATCGAAGTAATCAAACCATGGAGGAGTAAGGGGTATACAACTATACTTGTGAGATAGATAAAAAGATTAATGTAATAAAGTCTGATGTCTTATTGGTTACATTGAAAAGCAGGTTTCCTTTTCGGAGCGATCTGTTCAATTATTCAGAGTCCATTCATTGAAAACATTTCCTCTTATACGTGTGTACCAGTGCAGCGTACGTGTTGCTAGATCGATGATGCTTTGAAATTTCAACGTGTCCTTCTGGTGGATATGTTGCTACAGCTGCTAGCAGTGCACTATAGATATCACCGAGTGCACATGGGCTACGATCCGATCGAGAGAATGAATTTGGCCCATGATCCGAGAAGCTCTGGCACCAAGCATTTCTGCCTCTACCTTGATTTGCAAGTTGCTTTATATTTGGTACTCCTTCCGCCCCAATATCAATATAAATACATCTAGAACGGGACGTGACGTTATAAGATATATCACATCTTTTTTTAAGGGAAAATAGCACAAGACTATGCTTTTTTAATTAAACTAGGAAGGAACAGTGCATCTTATTTATTGTTTTGTAAAAACAATGTTAAAAGAAGTCAAATCTCACTATTTTTATGCGGTGAAATAGATTATAGACTTTAATATATTTAAATTATAAGGATGTCTTCCAGATTAAATAAAATCACTTTGTCCCGGTTACATATAAATCTTCTTATTATCATTGTTTAAAGGTCAAGTACTTATTAATAGATGAAACTACATATGTGCCAATAAAATAAGCATAATCAATGGAATATCATTAAAATTAAACATAAGTGTCTCTCTAACGGGTGAAGCCAATTGTACCAGCAAGACTTTCTTTGTCTGTTGCTTAAAACATGTGGCCCATATCGATATAGCTGTGCCCCTCCAGATCAACCCGGAGCACAATTTTAATGCTAATTTACTATCACACCCTCATGTAGTGTTGATGGGTAAATAGTAAGTTGATGGTGATGGTGGTCTCCACTGGAGCCGCCTCAACTTAGTCATTAGTATGCCCTTCCTATGCATATAGTAATGTAGTAAACTCTATTATATATTCATGCTTGAACGCCTTTCAGGGAAGGATAAAGAGAAGATGAAGGTGGTCAAAATAGTGTTTCTTTTAAGTTTTAGTTTTGAGTAGATTTGTGGTATAGAGTAGACGCTATTTAAATATGGTGTTAATCATTACTACTCAAACATTCATGGTATAGATAGAATGCTACTTTTTTGAAAATGAGCGAGATTAATCATTTGATGGTATAAAAAAATATAGCTAAAGAGACATACTTCCATGATAATTTTTAGAGCACCATATTATTATTTATATTTTGAAAAATATATGTAGTTTAGCGTTCAACACCAGTTGTTAATAATCACATGAGACGCCTTTACTCATTTAAAGAATGCATTTATTTTTTTTCAAAGTTTTGAACAATAACTAATTTGTGGGAGTATACTTATAAGAAAATATAACATGAGCAGTTTATTATACATGTTGCTTGATTGTTCATCTGTTGCCAAAACTATTTGGCAAAAGGAAACAAAACATACATATATCACTATAAATCTCATGATAGATTAATGGTTGTATTATTACAAGATCATTAATTGAAAATGTTTTTGATGATTTTTTTTTAGTACCATGTATGGTGCTCACTTCTCAAATACAATTAAGTAGTACTGAAAAATTAAAAAAAAACTTTGAGAATCCTAATCTCAAACAAATTAAAATAAAATCAAGATCTACTTGAGAAAATACACAACTAAATTTTGTTGTTTTATTTTTTTATAGATGTAGATTTAAATTAGCGTTGTATATTTAAAAAATATGATGTAAATCTATTTTAAAAAATATCATAATTTTAATTACTATTCGTCAGTCCCATGCGTCGTGATGTATAGGACCACAAACTTTTATAATACATCAATAGTTCATTTAATTAAAGAAATACAATGGGATCACAAATTAAATATGTCAGGGTTATGGATACCACATACCTAATAGTAGTTGACTAAATCTCGGCAGGACCCACCACATACCATGTCTTATACTGAAACAACCTTCGGATATAGGAGCGGTTCCGCATAAGGAAGGATGACTAGAGTTCTATATGGAAACGACAAGGACTACTCGGATTGTATCCATATTGGTTTCTCTAGTTCTACTTGGACAAGGGGACCTATGGGTATAAATACAAGACCCTCTAGGAGGAGAGGGGACACAATCAACATATACGGGACAACAGAAGCCACAACATACAAGCCAACATACGCCAAGACAAGACGCCGGATATCGATTTTAGAGATAGGCATGGCTAGTCCCCTACGGTGCCTACGGATACCGTCAGGAGAGATATAGCGTTGTCTCTGATCTCGCCGGATGCGGATTCGAGGAGGAAGACTACCCTGTTGTCGACTACAAGTCAGTACTACAGACCGCCAAGTCGACAACAGTTAAATAGGCTACCCCAAATATTATGCTAGTGTGATTATGGTGAATAAGAGCAATACCGGCTTCGACCAATAGGATGTAGGGTTATTACCTAACAATTCAGGGGCCCGAATCCGTATAAAAATCCTCGTCTCCGTCTCTTTTACCTCAATCTCGCATATATCCTAGTACCAACGATCCCCATACTATGCAAATACCGAAATCGCGACATCAAAAATATTTAAAAATGTGAACATTTATAGAACTTTTATTTGATATTTGTATTATAGATCTAGTTTAACTATGTATATTTGTGGAAAAATATATTTTACTTTTATATGGTAGAAAATTCTATTTTAGAGATCCTCTATTTTTTTCTGGTACTACCTACTTATGTTGTTTTTGCTTTATGGTACGTGATAGAAAATTATATTTTTGATTTTTTTTCGATGATACTACATACATATTTATTTATTTCGGCTTTAATTTTTATACGTGGCTTTAGGTTTTACATGTGGTTTTGTTTGTTTATTATCGTACATATGTGGCCATTTTTTTTCTTCCTGATAAAACTATAGGTAAGCTTTAGTTTCTTTTTCCAATGTTACGTACTTATGTTTTTTTTGTTTTTTTTTCCGGTGAACAGTTACCTATTTTCTACGGTATACATATGGAAGTATTAGTATTACATATATATCTAATTTAATAGGGCATACCAATTAAAGTAAAAATCAACTATACATATAGATATAATCTAATGGTATTAAATAGCGAGTCCACCAATTTAAGTGAAAAATCAACGGTGAGATTAGACAGTGCCAAGTGGCGGTTTAGGAGCGTTTTTAGGAGCGCCACATGGCGGTTTATGAACGTTTGTAGAAAATTTAATGGACTTTTAGTATATAATAGATAGATAGATAGATATAGCGAGAGAAAAATACAGCCCCTAGAGGCATATCACATCATGTTCTAGATGCACTTATATTGGGAAGGGGGAGTAAATCAGATCAGGATTAGGAATTCAGGATCATCATAACAAACCAGCATTTTAACATAGAAGTTCAAGTGGAAAAAATGGCTTATGAGAATAGGGGTAAGTCCATTCTACCCCCCTGAATGTCTAAAACACATCCCTAACTCTAAAACCGGACATCCAAACCTCTCCAACTTTCAATACCGTGCAAATGACCCCCCCCCCCCTCCCCCCAAAGCTGATTTCTACCTGGTTTTTGTCCACTAGGATGCCACGTTGGATGCTAACTGTACAAAGCAATGAGGCCCACATGTCAGCACGTTCGTTGTCATCCTCTTCGGCTCTCTCCCCCTTTTCATCTTCCCAGCAAGGACCGCCATGGGTAGGTGCAGCTCCGTGGAGGGTGAGCTCGCCACCGTAATCGTCTTCTCCGAGCTCAGCAAATGTTAGGGAAGGGTCTCCGCACTGCCGTCATTGCCTGTCCCAAGCTCCATCTTGGGCGGAGGCGGTGTCATCACGGCAGTCAGAGACAACGAGTGGCCACCGCGGAGGAGCAGATGGTCGATGTCGACGCCGCCGGTGCCACCGCTGCCGATGGAGGCATACCCACCACCTCCCCGAGCACCTCCTCTCCATGCGTCAGCAAGCTCAAGCTCTAGCTTCCCGCCGATTTCCCGAGCGCCACTTCTTCCCAGTGCCGCGGCCTTTGCCCGAGCACGTCGGGCGCGCCGCCTCCTCCGCCGGCGCGGCTTGGTCTTGAACTTTGGAGGACAGCGTGGGCTAGGGAAGATTGAGCTCGCTGACGCTCGAGTTGGGGGGCGACGGGGGAATGCGAGCTCAACCTCGTTGGCACTCGCGGGTGGGGGACGACATGGGAGGGGAGATTGAGCTCGTCGCTGCTTGTTGGTAGGGGGCACAAGGGGGAGAGAGAGATCAACCTCGCCGGTGCTTGGGGGTGTGACAGGGGAGAGGAAGCACGAGCTCATTGCCGGCACCAATCTCACGGAGGTGCTCGGGGAGGGCCGGAGGGGAGTAGAAAGAAAGGGGTAGAGAGAGAAGGGGGAGGGGGATGAGGTGGCGTATGCCATGTGGGCCCAATTTCTTTTTTTTTTTGGCTGAGTAGACCATTACATCAGCATCACTTAGCAAAAACCACCCTGATTTGAACCAATGTGTGTAAATTAAACGGTATTGAAAGTTAGAGGGTATTAAACATACGGTTTTGAAGTTTGAGGGTGTGTTTTAAACCGAACGAAGAGTGTAGGGGTGTCAAATGGACTTATCCATATATGAATCCTCAAACAAAATTGCAGTTTTTCCGTGTCCCAACTCCCAACAACTCCCAATGAGGTCAATGAATAAAAGCTAACCTCTGCATCCTAAGTTGGCTCAGGTCCGGTGAATTATATTTCCTACTTACAAGCAAACGTCTCCTAATGAAGTAGAATTATTGCCGTAAATAAGAGAGCTGTCACAATCTTGAGTTGCAAATCGGTAAGCACCACACTTCCATGTTCATAATTTATACAACAGTAGATAAGCCACACATAACAGTTGATGGCAGAAACAGGCGTACAAGTTTTTTCATTGTTTGTACAGCTATTGCTGAATGGGAGGCTCACTCTGGTACATAATTTCAGCTGATATTTGACAACGAAACATCCATAAATTTAGCAGCAGCAGGTCTGGACTAATGAATAGATCTCAGCGGTGCACTTTAAGCAGCAACAGGTGCGGTTACGGCCAGACCTTGGGCTTCTGCCGGAGCAACCAACTGACTGATGTTCTCCACGGCACGAATCCTGCCACTCGCCAGCCCAGCAGTCAGGTCCTCCACTTCCACTTTCAGCACATCCCGCCGGTTGCCAATGTCAGCTGCGTACCTGCTGGCGCAATACACCCCAACTGCCATCACCGCCATTCCATAGATATTCGTGGTTACTAGGCGGAATGGGGTTGAAATCACCGCAGCAAGAGGTCCACCGATGATGGAGATGGCCTGCCCACTCTGCCCGACGACACCTTGCTCTGCCACAAGGAGGCCTGTCTTGCAGTATATCGCGAAGTCCTCACAGTTGCTCTTGAACAGGTTGTAGCACCTGAAACCATTGCTGAGCAAGTGATTGGCACGGCGCACAACAACCTCATCTGGATCAGTTGGGGCAAGCGTGCACGTCCCTCCTCGCGCTTTGGCAAGGAAAAGCGCTGGGTTGACAGCATACTCGAAACGGTAGAGGGCGCCCCCTGACAGGAAGCAGTTGAGGCAAGAGGATACCACACCATTTGTCTCCGTATTGGTGGTGGCACCTTCATTGTTGCATATTGAACATGGAGTGTTTGTATTAGGACCAGAGCTCATAAGGAGGAGGTCAATGAAAGTTCCTGTTCCGACCTCCTGGCCCCTTCCTCTAGTAAAATGGATCACCTTATCATCGCCCACATATATTCCTGCATGAAAAATACAGTTATATCTACAAAAAAGGAAAAAAAGACTACAAGAAAACAGTAACTGCATACCCAAATCTACAACAAATGGCAACAACTGCAGCTTGTGCAAGATCTATTTATCTGCTATTGCAGTATTCTACCTGGCATTTAATCTTATAATAATAAAAAAACAAACGTGTGAATCTTTTATTTTTCTCTCTTTGGTTTTCTTTCTTCCAAGGGCTTGTCTTGTGCTCATGTAAAGTTCTCTTCCCTACTACTCCCTCCGTTTCATATTATATAAGTCGTTTTGACTTTTTTTTGTTAATTTTTTTAAAATTTGACCTACTTTATATTAAAAAATAGCAATATTTTCAACACAAAACAAACATATTGTCAAAATATATTAAATGTTAGTTTGAATGAAACTAATTTTGTGTTGTAGATATTACTATTTTTTTCATAAACTTAATCAAACTTGAAAAAGTTTGACTACAAAAAATTCAAAGCGACTTATAATATGAAACAGAGGGAGTACAGTATATACCCCAGCTGTGCTGGTCTTTCCCAAAAAAAAACTGCTATTAGTTGCAAAAACAAAATTGCTATTGCAATTTCCTCGTTAAATTTTCATAAGTTCTGAACATAAATAATATGTGCAACTCTCTTGCGTGCTCCCCCAAAAAATTCAGGTCAGTTGCCTCACATGCCTGATAATCAATTCAAATCCAATTCATCTGCCCCCAAGGCTTTCAACATAGCATCAAAACAAGTTCATTGAGCATACACAGAACAAACATATATACTACACATCTAATTCCACCATAGAATTTGCATGATATCCCTTCTGTTATATAGAAAATCAAGCACCAGACAGCATATGGATCTCCTAGTAACCTAGTTACCTAAAACTTCCGAATTATTCAAATCTTTTGCAGATATTAGACTGGGCTAGATTATCTGAAGTCTATCAATCCCTCCTTCTAACTCCATTGGTTGGTCCAAGACCCAGACAGCCATCAAACTCAAAAAAGGTAACGCAACCTGATTCATTCATCTGATAATCAAAATTTAAAAAGAGGGGAAAAGGAACAGACGAGAGGGATTCCTAACCGTGATGCGCGTAGACCCACGCGGCCCTCCACGAGTAGATGTGATCCCCCGCCTTCAGGGTCTCCTTCCCAATCCTAACCACAGATTGAAGAAAAAAAAAAAGCTAAAAATCACCCGAAACTACAGCGCTGCAGACAGCAAACCTCGCACAATGAACTGAGAAATAGCACTAGCGGCGTAGCAGGGTAGAGAGGATCCAGGTAATGGAGGGGGTTGAGAGATGAGAGTGGAGAACCTGTTCGAGAGGAGGCCCATGGCGGCGGGGGCGGGAGGGGGGATCGGCTCGGTTGGCGCCGCGGCGGATGGCGAGAGAGGCGGAGGACGAATGGAAAGGGACGGAAGCAAAAGAAAGCGGTTTTTGCGTTTTGGAGTGCAAGGACGGGAAAAGGGAAGAGCGGGGCCGACCGTAGGATTGACGAGACGCCGATGTCACGTCCCCGCAACTGGTGGCTTCCAGTCCTGATTCCTGAATCTTGATGGAGCTTTTGCTACGGAACCCCTTGGTCTTTGGAGGGTGTTTAGATCCACGGTGTAAAGTTTTTCGTATCACATCGGATATTATATAGGGTGTCATATAGAGTGTTCGGATACTAATAGAAAAACTAATTACAGAATTCGTCAGTAAACCGCGATACGAATTTATTAAGCCTAATTAATCCGTCACTTGTAAATGTTTACTGTAGCACCACATTATCAAATCATGGTGCAATTAGGCTTAAAAGACTCATCTCGCAAATTAGTCGCAATCTATACAATTAATTATTTTTTTAGCCTATATTTAATATTTCATGCAAGTGTTCAAACGTTCGATGTGACAGGACACATAATTTTGGGGTTGGATCTAAA
Source organism: Oryza meridionalis (assembly GCA_000338895.3). Lineage (NCBI taxonomy): Eukaryota > Viridiplantae > Streptophyta > Magnoliopsida > Poales > Poaceae > Oryza > Oryza meridionalis. Next base: position 21,894,013 of record CM002528.2, read on the forward strand.
CAGGCCCTTAGAGTATTTGGGTTAATAAAATTTATAAAACTAGAGATATTTTCAATAAACTACCACAAAACTATATCTTTAAAATTTGTCTCATAGAACTATAGATCCAATGTCAAAATTTATAGTAAAACTACAATTTAAGAAATCTTATCACAAAAATATATTGTTTTGTGATACAAATTTATGGTAGTTTTGTGACAGAATAATCAATTTTCTTGTAGTTTTGTGAAATTTTACTTTTTCCAAAACTACAAAAATACTTTTAACAATATTATAAGCAAAACTAACATATCTAACACCTAATTTATTATTAGTACAAACCATAGATTTAAACCACAAAATAGGAAAATTATAGATTTGATAATAAACTTATCTAAAACTACATAAATGTTAGATACCAGACCCTTACCAATTCCTTTTTCCTGATAATAATTTACTCGTACGCACAGGGAACAAATATTATTTGGGCCGGGAGATGCATAGGAAATTTTATCCTTAAGTCGTCTTCTTCTTTTTTTTTGAGACCATATCCTTAAGTTTTCTTAAGCATCGTCTTAAAAAAAAATGCAGCTTTCGTGGTCGGTCGGTGCCAGGTTGCACGAGCGCTGTCGGCAGTAGCCGCGGCGGAAGCGCGTCTCTACTTGGGAGATGAAGTTGACCAGAGAATTTCAGATAAAAGCCCACCTGTACAGAATTCTTCAAGAACTCCAGGTGCGCAAGCAAGCAACCGAGCAAATTTTTTGCATAGCATTGCAGCCATACGACGGAGCAGTTCACCACAAACACACGGGCTCGGAAAAGAAACCGCCTCGATAGAGATCGACGCATCGCACCGCCTGAAAAAGCATTTGCGGTGCGTATGATTGCTGAAAAAAATCATCGGAGATAAGTCGATGACGCAGGTGGAATATGGTTCCATGGAGCGAGACGACATCCGTGCAAATCACAAGAGGATGATGCATTCCTTCCAAAGAGCCACTTCCAAAGGAATTTGATTCTTTCTGGCATTTCTTGGCAGTGTGACCAGCTTTTGCAACAGATGGACGATTCATTCACTGGGTGGCAAGCAATTGGATCACCTAGCAGTAGTCATATTGAAAAATTACCTTCCAGTATTGCTGTAGGCAGTAAGTTGACGAGTGATGTGGCAGCAGGTAGCATTCCTTGCTAGACAATAATTCAGACTTGGCACTTGGTTTCAGACTTGGAACTGGTGCGCCCCAATGCCCCATTGCATAATCAAACAGCCCATCTGTTAGCCAGCGTTACTTATTAGGCGCAGCGATTGAGGTCCACAAATATAAGATGGTAGAGTTTGACATGATGTATGTACAATTAGCTGGGTGGCCCCCGCAATTGCGCGGCTAACACCCATATAAAATTATATATTTTTAATGTGATTTTACTTAAAATTTATTAAATATTTATCTCGTTGTCTTAAGATTTTAAAAGACCAAACCTTATTATCCTCGTGTTTTTAATTTTTTTAGTTTTTAAAGGCCACACCATTTTACTACCCCTTACTTCTGTCATATTATTCTTTATTTGCTTGCTCGATCTACCACTGTTTTTTATTCATTCTCCTTGGAACCTTTAAAAATTGGATCTAAAAACTTATAGGTTTTAGAGTTTATTGTCCTGTTGGGCTTCTCTTTTATAATTTATAGAAGTTCCATCAAACGTTGCTATTATACTCATCTACGACCGTCCACTGCATCTTCTCTTTATTCTCTTTATTGACATTGCTTTTTTAAAAACGAACATAATTATTGTTTAGATTTATTTTTTTACTTTCTAGAAGTTCTGCCGAAACATCAGCGACTTTGTCACTGTACTCCTCTACGGTTCACCCGATGCCACCCTTCTTTATTGTCATTGAGATTTTAAAATCAAACAGGATTATCATTGGGGTTTTTTTTTTACTTTTTAAAAGCCCGAACCTTTCAAAATTGGACCTTATAGTTGTTAGAGTTTATTATCTTGTTGGGTTTCATTTTTTTTTATAATTTTTAGAAATCCCGTCAAACGCTGCCACTATACTCCTCTAAGACCCGCCCGCCGCGTACTCTTTATTGTCATTGGGATTGTAAAAGTCGAACATAACTATGTTGAAATTCATTTTTTACTTTCTAGAAGACCCGGCAACCATCGACGACTTTGCCATTGTACTCCTACATGACCCGCCCGCTGCCTCTTATTTTTATTATTATTGAGATTTTAAAAATCAAATATGATTATCATTGGGTTTTTTTTTACTTTCTATAAGTCCCGCCAACCGCCTTGACTGATTGCTTCACGACCTGCCCTTTTTACTTCCTTTTAATCGTCATTAGGATCCTATTTGGTGTTTTATTAATATTTTTAGATGTCCCATCAATCGCCGCCACTGTGCTTCTCTATAGGCATGTTACTTAATTAATCTCGTCATGTGTTTCAGATGGTCTTTTCTTTTAGTAATCTTTATTTTTTTATCACCAATTTTAGTTATTTATAAATTGTATTCCTAGTTGATATCTTATTTTTCTTTTTCTAATTTCAGAATTTATTTTATTTTTCGTATTGTGTTCTTTTGATATTTTTATTTTTTATTTTCAATTTTAGTTGTTTTAAAATTGTATTCCTACTTTAACTCTCTTTTTAATTTGCCTAATTTCAGATTTTATTTTATTTTTTATTATGAATTTTAATTAATCTACTAGGTTCTTATATGTAATCTTATTTCAATATCCTTATTTCAATATTGCTTATATTTAATTCCGAATTTTAGTTAATTTTAAATTATTTTCCTTCTTGAACTCTTCTTTTCTTTTCTTTTTTCTAATTTCAATTTTTTATTTTTTTATTTCAAATTTTAATTAATATCGTATTGGATTCTTGTATGGACTCTTCTTTTAATATTTCTTATTTTTAATTCCGAATCTCAGTTATTTTTAAATTGTATTCCTACTTGGACTCTTCTTCTTTTTTTTTTTGCTAATTTCAGATTTTATTTTATTTTTATTCCGAAGTTTAATTAATCTATTGAGATCCTATATGAATTCTTCTTTCAATATTCCTTAATTTTAATTCCCAATTTCAGCTATTTTTAGATCGTGTTCCTACTTGGACTTTTCTTTTTTTTTGCTAAATTCGGATTTTATTTTATTTTTATTCTGAATTTTGATTAATCTCGCATTGGGTTCTTATATGGAAACTTCTTTCAATATTGCTTATTTTTAATTCTGAATTTCAGCTATTTTTAGATTGTATTTCTACTTGGACTCTCCTATTTCTTTTCTTTTTCTCTAATTTTTTACTTTATTTTTATTCCGAATTTTAATTAATCTCGTATTTGGTTCCTATATGGATTCTTCTTTCAATATTCCTTATTTTTAGTTCCGAATTCCTTATTTTTAGTTCCGAATTTCAGCTAATTTTAGATTGTATTCCTACTTGGTCTCTTCTTTTGTTTTTGCTAAATTCGGATTTTATTTTATTTTATTCTGAATTTTGATTAATCTCGTATTGGATTCTTATATGGAAACTTCTTTTAATATTGCTTATTTTTAATTCCGAATTTCAGCTATTTTTAGATTGTATTTCTACTTGGACTCTCCTTTTATTTTATTTTTCTTTTTCTCGATTAATGTGGGAATTTCTAGCCTCCACAGCGAACGTGGTGCCTCCTTTCAAAGCTGTTTTAATAATATAATAGATAGATACCAATGTGAATTGAGAACTTGGGAATCAGGGGTTCATGAAAGGAACAAGCACTCGAATGTTGCTCCAATGAATGCATGTACTTTCAGTCAAAAGGCCATAAGAATAGACGGTGCACTGATATGAAATTGAGGTTCAAGGGTGCTGCATCTAAAAGAGATGGATTTCTATATGTCCTTCAAGAATGGAATAGATTCTTTCCAGCATTTCTTCATGATGTCCACAACTTTCATGGTGTATTTCTCATCCTCTGGATAATAGGCGATTGGATCATCAAGCAACGGGGCTTGTAGATTCAGAACACCTTCTAGTGTTGCATGCAGACAATATGCCGAATAGCTGATGTGATAACCCCCTTCCTGCACGATCAATATTTGACCATTGCTGTGTTGATCAGCCATGCCTCTCATTATTTGCCCAATTTTCCGATAACCATCCATGGTTAAGCACTGTCTTCCATTGGGATCAAACTGCATGGGAATAACAACCATTAATAAGTCTGTTTCCGATATAATTTTGAAATATGCAGTTAAACCATCACTATGATAGATAGTTTCGTATTGTAAAACAATGTATTAACTATCACTGCATATGAGTGGTGCATTATTCAGGGAGGCAAGGAAAAGGTGAAATTAGGTTTTGGTAAGATGCGACTTCACAAAGATCCAAAATTATTACTCCAACATAGTAATGATTACAGAATATCCTAGAGACAGATTATTTTGAACTCTTTCGACAGTATTGCTTTGGTTTAGATATATAAAGCTATAAACACTAGAATTAAAACTTTACACCATTGACTAGTGCTAATATTGTAATCAAAATGTTGTTGTTTTCTTAGGTGATGGCAAAAGATTGTCCAAATTTATTAGGATTGGTTTATATAAGTACACTTCTTTTCTTGAACACGGAAGAAAATTATTATATAAGTACATTAAACCTTGCTGGTCAAATGAAACAGCAGCTATAGTTGCATAAAACAAAATTCTATTACGATAGTGTGGAATCTTAGACTCTTAGCAAATGCAAATTGTAATGAACTAAGATAGATGCCAACTCGACTCACCGTACTAGAATCTTGGCCAACAACAAAAACCAAAAGCTCAGGACGAAACTTCTCTATGGCCGGAACAACTAATTCATTCATCGCATACTCATACCCTGCATCCCCACTGCCATTAGGCAAAGGAATATTAAGATTGTACCCAAGACCCCTGCCTTCACCAATCTCATCAACCGAGCCACTCTGGGGATGTGATGGACCCCACGAACCATGCTTCATGTGAAGAGAGATCGTCAGCACGCTGTCTGTGTGGTAGAAGCCCTCTGCAGTGCCATTTCCATAGTGCACATCGATATCAACAACGGCAACCTTTCCACGTCCTGAATCCAGAGCCAGCTTCACTGCAAGCCCAGCATTGTTCAGAAAGCAGTAACCATCCGCACGGTCGGGTTGCGCATGATGGCCAGGGGGACGGACCAACGCATAGGCAATCTTGGCATGCCCATCTAGTATGTGCTTCATCGCTGATAAAGTTGTTCCAGCCGCCAGAAGTGCAGCACCCCAGGAACCAGGGTTCAAGAAAGTGCCTTCACACAGTTTCTTGGCACCAATGGCATTTGCTTGCACGAGCTCCTCTATGTATTCTGTCAACCATAACAAGATTTATACAAACTACTAAGTACACTAATCTTCTGCGATTCCATATGCAAATGAGGATGTAACAATCGCCGTAAGCCCGTAACAGATAATCAATAATATTCGAGAATGCTAACTATGGGCCAAGTCAATCAGAGCTTTTTTTGTTATTATTTTCCCCCCAAGATTTGAGATAGCGAGATTTGGAGCTAACCGGCGGAGTGGAAGGAGAGGAGCTCGGCGGCGTGGGCGGGGCGGCCGGAGTGCCAGGAGAGGAAGCGCGCGATGGGGCCGCGGCGGAGGATGGAGACCATGTTGCGGACGCGGTCGGCGTTCTCCGGGTGCTGGTCGAGCACGTCCAGGAAGCCCGGGTCGAGGCCCGAGTCGAACACGCCGCGGCCGGCGTCGTGGGCCAGCATGCCCTCGTGCCAGAACACCGCCAGCTGCTCCCCCGCCGCCGGCGCCCCCTCCGCCGCCACCGCGGCCGAGGAGGAGGCGGACGACTCCATCGGCGACGCCGCGACGGTGACGTTTCCTTTGCCGCTTCGTGTTGGTCGAAGTCTTGACTCTTGACCGAGAGTCTTCTTCCTCCGGGGCTCCGTGAGTTCGTGCAGGCTCGCAGCGCTGGAAATTAACAAGATATGCGTGGGCCGTATAGGATCGAAATTCTGGTGGGCCTCGTTGTCTGATGGAGAACCTAGTTAAGTGGGCCGAGTATTGGAGGGCCAGCGGAAAAAGTACACCGAAGGTCCCTCAACTTGTCAGCGAGATACGAATTCATCCTTAAACCGTAAAACCAGATATACGGGGTCCCTTAACTATACAAAACCGGTCACCCGAGATCCCTCGGCGGTTTTGACGCCGGTTTTGTCCTACGTGGCGGCTGAGTCAGCGCGGGACCCACATGGACTCCATATGTCAGGCTGCCACCTCATCTCTTCCCTCTTATTTCCCCTCTTCTCCCTTTCTCTCTCTCACTTTTCTCAGCCGGCGACGGGCCGCGCTGTGGGGAGGAGGCCGCTGGGGGGGGGGGAGGAGGAGGTCCGGCAACCGGCGTCGTGCCGGCGGAGGCAACGCCGCCGTCAGCATCCTCGTTGCCGTCGCCGTGGCACAGCACCGCTTGGCGGCCGTAGGGGGAGCAAGGTAGTGTCAGCGGCGACGGCTGAAGGGGACGAGGCAGGGGGAGCGATGCAGCCGCTGCGAGAACCCCGTCGAGGCTGGCGGCGCCCCACGGCCTACTCCGGCTTTGCCGTTGCCTCCGCCCCCAGTCGCGGCACCCACGCTTCCCCGACCACGATGCCGCCGCCTCCGCCATGGCGTCCGTGAAGGCCCCCGCGCCGCAAGAGCAGAAAGTGGAGGGCGAGTCGTCGGACGCGTCGTTAGCCATGGGGGGCGGCTTTGAGCTCCCGCCTGCGTGCGGCTGCCATCGGCGGCAATCGGCGCGGTCGACCGTCATGGTCTCCTCCTCCTCCTCATCTGTGGCGGGGGGCGGCTTCGAGCTCCCGCCTGCGTGCGGATTCCACTCAGCGGCATCCTCCTCCTTCTCCACTTGGCGGGCGTCGTGGCATCCACGGTCGTCATCGTTGCCGCGGCGAGCGGTGCCGGCAAGCTGTCGCTATGGGCGCTGGTGAAAGTGGTGGCGCCGCTCCCTCCTCTCCCGCCGACGCCGCCGCGCGCTGCTCCCTCCTCTTCCGCTGGCGGCCATCGGGGAGAAGGGCGGCGGACTTGGTGCGGCCGCCGCGTCGCCATCTTGCTTCCCCCGCCTTGCTCTCCTCCCCGCCGCCTTGCTCTCCTCCCCGTCGCCTTGCTCCCCCCGTCACCAGCTGAGAAAAGTGAGAGAGAAAAAGGGAGAAGAGGGAAGTGATGAGGTCGCCTTGCTCCCCCCGTCACCAGCTGATAAAAGTGAGAAAGAGAAAGGGAGAAGAGGGGAAATAAGAGGGAAGAGATGAGGTGGCACCCTGATAGTTAAAGGACCCCGTATATCTGGTTTTGCGGTTCGAGGATGATTTTATATCTCGCTGACAAGTTGAGGGACCTTCGGTGTACTTTTTCCGAGGACCAGCTGCACCATGTTGTATTTTTGTAGTTACTAGAACCCGTGCGTTGCAACGGCTAAAATCATTTTTGATCGCTATGCATTTTTCAGTCCCAACCCACCTCGTTGTCTTCCTATGCGTGGCCTGCCTCTCTTTAACCTAGCCCACAAGTGGAAGTTGTAGGCTCAGCTTGTATGGTCGACTGCCGTCCTTAACCTCCGGAAGACACGGACAGTTTGTCCGTACGATGCTAGAACTAATCAGTCTCATCAAATCCTATCGAATCTTTCTTGATCTTCTAAAATTAGTTGAGGATTTTTGATGCACTCGATCTCCTGTTTCCGTTTTTATCAAATTGAAATGAATCTGCAAAACTCCGGATAAAAACAGTGACTTTAAATGGTGATTAAATCCAATAAATTAAAGTGGAATTAAAAGGAAAATTCATGTGGGAAAATGATAGGGAGTAGCGGGAAATCGATTTTTGCAATCAATTAGAAGAGGGAACATATGGGGAGGCAGATCTACGTAGCGACTACGTTAGGGTTTGGCCCGGTGACTAAAAAACTGAGCAGGTAAAAAACAATCCTTACCAGCCCGGTGACGAAAAAACTGGGCAGATAAAAAAATGAATCCTTATCGCGTGCACATACTCTTTCGCGTGTAAAAGAACGCGACATAAAAAAACGAAAAAAGGGATGAAAAAAAAAAGGCGACGAAAAAAATAAATCTATATCTATACCTACTTAAAAAATTCGTAAGGCTTCCGATCGTCCGTTTCGTCCGTCGCCAAAAAAATCCTTCCAATGCGCGCGTGTGATCGATCCCCCATCAACCCTTCTCCGATGGCAAAAAAAAAAAAAAAACAAAGAAAGAAAAAAGTCCCGCTGGCAACCTCACCGGTACTGGCCTTCACAGCCTGCCCCCGTGCGCCTTAATCCGAGTTCGCATCAAATTTGGACCCAAATCCTAGAGAAATCACTACTACAAGAACACAAGAACAGATTTCATCAATACTCATCAACACAAAAACAGAAGAACAAATTCCATCAACACAAGAACACAAGAAAATGCCGACGCAGGAAGGGGAGGGTGCCGCCGTCGCCGCCGCCGTCGCAGGGCCACCGGGTCGCCACCACCTCCCCTCCCATCCCCTACCCTCACGCTGGATCCGGAACGCACGGCCGCCGCCGCCTCCCCTCCCGCTGGATCCAGCAGAGGGAGGGCACCGCCCCTGCCCACCGCCTCCCCACCCGCCGGGAGGGAGGGTAACGCCGCCTGCCACCGTCGAGCCCTCTCGCGGCCTCCTGGCGAGGGAGACGAGGCGAGGGGCGGAAAGGCGCCGCCGCCCGTTGTCGCTCGCGAAAGGAAAGAGCCGCCGACGCCGAAGAGTAGATCGCTGGCTGCCGCTCCCCGGCCCTTCGCGCACCGCTGCTCACCGGGTGAAAGACGCCGCCGGCCCGGGGGAGGGAGCCGCGGCGGAGGCACTGGCCGCCAAGGGTAGGGCGCCGCCGGCTGGGGGGAGGGTGCCGTGGCGATCGACGCCGCCGTGGGTGGGAGGGACGAGATGGAGGGCGTCGTCGGCTGAGGAGAGGAGAAGAAAAAGAAGGAAAGGGAAGATGCACAATGGAGAGGATGAGCGGTGGAGGAGAGAAAGACTGAGAGGAAGAGAAAAGGATCGGGGAAAAATGAGGAGATAATGAGGGCGGAAGAATAGAGGCGCCCGGCGATCGCTCCGAGCGGTTAGGCTGGGCGCCCTTTGTCTATCTGTGCGAAATCATGTGCAGTACATGGAGCGTGAATTGAGAGAGATGGACAGCGAGGTCACCGCACCGCTACCAAAGGCCACATGCGAACGTGCACGTGGCATCTGACTCCAGAAGCTTTTCATTTTCATCCCTAACGTGGCATCCCTATACTTCAGTACATACAAAATATTTGTAAAAATACCCCCAGATCAGTACTGACACATTGATGTTCAAGACCTTGGAAGTTTTAATTTTTCAACACTGATATGATATAGAAATAGTAACCTTTTATATATTTGCATATTGAGATGACCATATAAGTCATTAACGTAAAAAATGTATACGTTATATAATTTTGTGATTTTCATGTGATTTGACAAATTTTGCAAATCTAAATATATATCCATATACCTAATTAAAAAATACAGGTATTTTTTCCATCATTTTTTTCGCTTTTTTTTATTTTTCCACCGCTTTTTTATCGCTGTTTTTTTCGAGTTTTTTGCATCCGTTTTAAGTCGCTTTTTCGCACGCGGTAAGGATTCGTTCTTTTTAGTCGCCAGGCCGACCCCTAGCGCGCCACTGTCGATTTGCCTTCCTCATGCGTTTCCTCCAATTAATTAAAAAAATGATTCCTTCTACTACCTCATCATTTGGTTTTAATTCACCGGATTTACTGTTGTCGTTTTTATCCGACTTTTATGGATTCGCTTTGATTTTGATAAAAACAGAAAGAGAATGTCGAGATTCGCTTTGATTTTGATAAAGACGGAAAGAGGATGTTATGGGAGAGTGGATGAAAAGTGAAGGAGTACAGTATATAGCAATCAAAAACTTTTTTTACCCATTGCAACGCTCGGGCATTTTTTCTAGTAACGGAAAAAAGACGGATGAAAAAAAGGGCGAAAAGAAAAAGGACGAAAAAAACAAAAGAGAAAGACGGGATGGAAAAAAGGGCGAAAAAAATGGACGGGAAAAAAGGAAAAAAGGGAAAACGGCGAAAAAAAAGGAAAATCGCGAAAAAAGGAAAACGGATGAAAAAACAACGGAAACCTTACGTATTTTTATATTATATTAGACTAGCAAAATGTCCATGCGTTGCAATGGGTGAAACAAAAAAAATAGTAATTAGTGTGTGGGAGCATAAAGCCACAAATCCACTGACATGGATACTAAAGTTTGAAACCACAAAAAAATGTTTACTTTTTTGTCATGTATTATTATGAGTCAATTGCAATACGTAGTAATTTTTTGGTACTCGATATTGATAAACACATATTTTTCATATTGTAAAGAGTAGCCATAGTACAAGAAATATTTTTCGCTAGCTCTCAGATCAACCTCACTGCAATCCAATTGCATAATCGCTCACTCAAAAAATCAGAAGGAAATGGTAAATGAATGGAAAGAAAAAAAAGGTGGTGTACCGCAGAATAACTTGCACTCTAAATAATAGAAGAAATCATACAATGAATGGTAAAAAAGTGATGTGCTTAGGTGTCCTACGGCTTATGAGAAATTGACGAGGGAAAAAAGCCGGATATAAACACGATTCATTCTATCGGTGATTACATGTTTTTTTAAAAAGATTTTTTTTGTCGGTAAATAATTCATTTGTTGGTTATTGCATGCTTTTAAGTAATAAAATTGATTTTTTTTATTCGATTCCTGGTAGGCATGAGTAGGCATGAGTCCAAACTTTATTCCTGCTCTGTGCTACAGTGTCGCGCAGTACTATGTTGGGTTGCTGCTCCTCTGCTCTATGGGCTCGCTGGTGGGCTGCGGCTTCTTTTTTCTGGGCTGGCCTGCTGTTGCTTTGGATGGGCTGCGATTGCCACTAATCAAAACGAATCCGGGCTGTTTTGGATGGGCTGCTCCACAAATAAGGCTTTCTCTTTTTTTTTCTTTTCTCTTTTATTTGCAGGCGTAAGAGATCTCGCGGTCACGCTTTTAGATCGTGGATTAGCGATAAAATTTCGTGTGGGCCCACGCTTAATGACGGACGAAAAGATTAACCGAAAACCTTACTTATTTTTTAATTATATATTTTTATATTAGATATAGATATAGATATATTGCTGTTCGCTGTACCAAAGTCTATATGTTTTTTCTTTAATAGTACTTTCTCTTTTCATATTACTATAATATTATAGGTTTTGAATAGATTTATGTCAAGATTTATGCATTTTTTAATATAAATTCCTAAAACTATGTGAATATTAGTGAATCTAGACGATTGATGAAATACCAAAACATTTTTAAATGTGGAAGATGGAGTATTTATACTTATTCAGCTCAACAACTAAGCTCCACATATACGAGCATAATCTAGAATGTGTCACATCCCGTATTAGGTTGGTTTATTTTAATAAGCAGAAAGTATACTACTTCCTTCGTCCCCTAATATAAGTAATTTTGACATTTTGCTTGCTCTGTTTAACCATTCGTGTTATTAAAAGAAATGAAATTATTATTTTTTTTACTTACTTTATTATCCAAAGTACTTTAAAGCACAACTTTTCGTTTTTTTATATTTGCACAAATTTTTTGAATAAAACGAGTGGTCAAACAGTACAAGTAAAATTTCAAAATCCCTTATATTAGAGGACGGAGAGAGTAGTAAACAATGGTGAAATCTGCCATGGCCTCCACTACCGGATATGGGATTATATATAGGAGCTTCTGCTATATAGTAAGGGGTTGAAGTTTTGTCTAGTTTGTTTAACCCCTGTTATTTCTTACTGGTTCTGCAAGTAAACAATGGTACAACTACATGATACATACAATACCAGTGAGAATTGAAAATTTGGAGGTCGTTCATGAGAGGGGCAAGCATTCGGATGCTTCTCCAGTACATATGTACTTTAAGGCGAAAGACCATGAGCCTAGACTCTTGATATGAAATTGAGGCTTCGATTTCTATATATCCTTCAAGAATGGAATAGATTCTTTCCAGCATTTCTTGATGATGTCCACGGCTTGCATGGTGTATTTTTCATCATCTGGATAAAAACCCAATGGGTCATCAAGCAATGGGGCCTGCAGATTCAAAACACCTTCCAGTGTTGCATGCAGACAATATGCCGAATAGGTGATGTGATAACCTCCTTCCTGGACAATCAGTATTTGACCATTGCTGTGTTGATCAGCCATGCCCCTCATTTTTTGTCCAATTTTCCTATAACCATCCATGGTTAAGCACTGTCTTCCATTAGGATCAAACTGCATGGGCATAATAACAATTAACTAGTCTGATTCATGTATGATTTAAAACATATGCAGCAAAAACAATACTAACAATTTATTGCTATGATAGATAGTTTCGTTTTGTAAAACAATGTGGTGAAATTAGGATTGAGCTGATGGGGACTTTAAAGAGACCCAGTATTATTACTCCAACATGATGATTAAGTGTAACAGTGTAAGACATGCACAAACTTGACTCACCGCACTAGAATCTTGGCCAACAACGAAAACCATAAGCTCAGGGCAAAACTTCTCTATGGCCGGAACAACTAATTCATTCATCGCATACTCATACCCTGCATCCCCACTGCCATTAGGCAGAGGGATATTGAGATTGTACCCAAGACCCCTGCCTTCACCAATCTCATCAACCAAACCGCTCTGGGGATGCGATGGACCCCATGAACCATGCTTCATGTGAAGAGAGATCGTCAGCACGCTGTCTGTGTGGTAGAACCCCTCTGCAGTGCCATTTCCATAGTGCACATCAATATCAACAACGGCGACCTTTCTGCGCCCTGAATCCAGAGCCAGCTTCACTGCAAGCCCGGCATTGTTCAGAAAGCAGTAACCATCAGCACGGTCGGGTTGCGCATGATGGCCAGGGGGTCGGACCAAGGCGTAGGCAATCTTGGCATGCCCGTCTAGTATGTGCTTCATCGCTGATAAAGTTGTTCCAGCCGCCAGAAGCGCAGCATCCCAGGAACCAGGGTTCAAGAAAGTGCATTCACATATCTTGTTGTTGTTGGCACCAGCAGAATCTGCTTGCACGAGCTCCTTTATGTATTCTGCCAACCACGACAAGATTCATAGATACTTACTAAGTGCACTTATATAAGTTCAGAAATTCCTTTTGCAAATGGCATGTAGCACTCACAAGTCACAAGACACAAAGAGCAGATAACCAATGATGATAACAAGGCAATCAGGAGTTTTATTTCTCAGGATTTGAGACTACAAGATTATATTTGGGGGCTGACCGGCGGAGTGGAAGGAGAGGAGCTCGGCGGCGTGGGCGGGGCGGCCGGAGTGCCAGGAGAGGAAGCGCGCGATGGGGCCGCGGCGGAGGATGTAGACCATGTTGCGGACGCGGTCGGCGTTCTCCGGGTGCTGGTCGAGCACGTCCAGGAAGCCCGGGCGAGGCCCCTGCCGAACACGCCGCGGCCGGCGTCGTGGGCCAGCATGCCCTCGTGCCAGAACACCGCCGCCGCCGCCACCTTCTCTCCCGCCGCGTGCGGCCCCGGCTCCGCCGCCGTCGCCGTCACCGAGGAGGACGCCATCGGATGATCGGTGGGTGACGGCTGCCGGCGGACGGTCTCTCTTGGTGCCGCTTCGTGTTGGTGGAAGTCTCTCGATCGAGTTTTTCTCCTTCAGTCCTTTTCTTTAGTGGGTTTTGGCGTCTTTTGACAAGGGCGCACCGCATGCGCATGCACACAGCAGTCACGCGCTCGTGGCGCTTCCTACACACGCTTGGTCAGAAATTAGTCTCACTGGACGGATAATGCTCACGCTTGCGGGGTGCCTTTATATTAGTCTTTGGTTAGCCTTGGATTACAGGATTAGTCTCGGGAAAAAGCTCGGAAAATCAGTGACTTCGTGAGGACTAGCTCACGCTCTTGAATTGACCTATCATATATTTAACTATATTATTAATTTTTTTATAAGTTATGTAAACAACAAGATAACGTCATTTTAAAAGTTTAGAATAGATATGCAAAAGAAAAAAAAGGATCACGACAACTTACCGTAACCGTGATGCTACACGGTACCTGGTCGAGCAGAGGCACACGTTGTACGGCGCAGCCGATAAAGATCTTGATCTGCTTACAGCTTACCCGCCCACTTATTAGCCTCTGCCTAAGCCTTCCTTCCTCCACGCATGCGAGAGCCAAAGTAAGGAGGGAAAAAAATCTCCGCGGGTAGTGCCGCACGACGCTTCCCGTGAACACTGCATAGACTAGTGACGCATGTCATGTCTGTTGCATCCCAAGCCGAGCTGACCTATCCTACAATACCGAGTAGACCAAGCCACAACTTCCAGCGAGCCAAGCTGCCCAAGAATTCATTGAGGCACCATTTTCCGTCGTGTGTCTAACATTGTTGGTGACTTCTACCCACCGCCTCTCCTCCATGAGATTGGCTATAACTTTTTTGTTCATCGTCCCAAAATTTAAGACGGCGGCGGCAGCTACACGGCTCCGTCCTCCACTAATCCATATGGTGGCCCACCCACCACCCATCCGTATAGCACAATCTACGGGGCCTTGCCGCCGTCCTTAGCACCTGTTTTATTGGTGCCGTCGGTGTTCCCGCTGGGGATGGACTCGAACATGGTGGCGTGCTCCAAGGACCTGGACGAACCACGATGGTAACATGATAATCGATGACAAGCAGCTAGGTTTGTTTTAGCTATATTGAAGGCCGATTCCTGTCTTCTCATTCGAATGTATCTTGTTGGAATTGGATTTGGAATTACTGTTCTTAATCTAGCACATAAAGAAATTACATAAGGTGATATGGCTTGGTCTATGCGGTGTTGCGGGAGACGTCAGCTGGGCTCAAAGAAAGGGCTCGGGTAGTTGGGCTGCAGCATACGAGACACACATCTCGCTAGTCTATGCACTATCGCACAGGAAGCATCGTGTGGGACTGCCGCGGAGAATTTTTTTTTCATGAGGAGGAGCTCGGCGCTTGGTCGGTGTCGCTACTGATGTTGAAGCGGAGGCGCCGGTCGCGCTATATAGAGGATGAGCCTGGTTCTGGTCCTTGAGCCCTCACGCGAGAGTGGCAATGAGCTTGACGTAGCATCGCTCGGGCTCCCTCGCTGCTACGAACACATCAAACTTCTCGACGAGGCAAAAAATAGCGATGACATGTGGCCTTGTGGTGAGAGAAGATGAGGGAGAGAGATAGAGGAGGGAGTAGGGAGGAGAGAGAGGGTGCTGACAATATAGGTCACAGCTAATAATTTGAGAAAGAGAATGACAAGTGGAGCCACTGCCATATAGGCACCACGTAATACTAAAATCATAGTGTAAACCGTCGAGGGATGTCAATTGATCCGGTTTTAGAAGTTAGGGTGCACTCTATACCCGGTTTTCCGATTATGGTACGTGAATCAAACTCAACATATAGTTAAAGGATGTACAGTGGACTTTTTGCATATTGATTGCGATCGAAATTAAGTGGGCCTACGTGGGTCACGTCTTCTGTTGTAGGTCTAGACTAAACTAGGCCTATTATTGGAATTTGGAAGGCCAGTTTCACACTGTTGTTCGCTATCTATATGATTTGATGGGCCATGTGGATCGCAATCAATGGTGACGATACAAATTCTGATGGGCCTGGGGCGTCTATGTTCGTTCTCCGTTACGGAATTACGACGGTCTGTCATTCGCATCTCTTCCGTAATGAAGCTACTCCCCATATGCGTATGGGTTTACCCAAAATATGGACTGCGTGAAGGGAGCTGGCGACCTCTCCTGCTCTTGTTTTTTCCCATTTGCCTTGTCTGACTTCGAGTAAAATCCAAGATGACTTGAGCTTCATGCAGACGCGCACGGACAAGTCGGGTGGCTCCTTCGAATATAAAGTCCTACCTGTTCATGATGGATCAATTTCCAGTCAAAATGCCATCATTCTCACTCTCCATCTACTCTAAGTACCCTTATTCTCAGACCAACTCCAAACCTCTACTAATCCACAAGTAAATGCTCATTGACAACTTGCTATATACAGTGGGGAGGAAAAAAAAAAAGACAAGCAGCTAACTAGTTTGCTCCCAGTTGATTAATTAGCAAAGGCAACTGGAGTCCAGTCCAGTTACCGGACTAAACTACTAGCGTGCCGATCTGGCTGGGTAAAAGCGCCATCCGCTGTTGCGCATATGCACCCAACGTGCCACTGCTCCCTCTCGCGAATACACCGTCCCCGTGGCCCACGCGGTGGCACGTGCACCCCACGCGCGCGCCGCCATATATAGCTTAGCTTGCTTGGATGCATGGCCGATCGATCTATCGATCGACTGTCTCTCGCGGAAATTTCCGCGCGCTCCTGTTGCGACGTTGGGGTCAGGTTCGCTTGCGCGTGTGCGTCCTGGGGCACACGGCGAGAGATCGAGCGGAGCTGTACATACGTGCAGTGGCGGAGCTAGGATTTTATACCAGTAGGGTCAATTACTAGCGGTTTATAATTAAGTGGGGTTATTTCTCTATTTTTTCTAAATTTATACATAAAATTCAAGATTTATATGGTGTTTTTGAAAAAGCTGTGGGGTCAGCCGACCACACATAAATAGCCTAAATCCCCCACTGCGTACGTGGAAGCGCTCCCGTGACCAACAGCGTGCAGCAGAGATCGATCGGTTCCGACGGCCTTGGTAGGTGTCCCTTGGTCAGTCGCGTCGCTTGGCTATCCTGAAATGTAACATTTCATTTCAGTCGCCATATTTATCGATGACGATGATATAAATACTGAGCAGTGGCGGATCCAGAAAAAAATAGCAGTGAGGTCGATCTGAGCAAACTAGATAGAGTTATAGTCCCCCTTCCATCTACATATGATAAAAATATTTAGTGCGGTATTCGTGGGAGCTATCATAGTCTTTACTTCAGGCTTAAGACCCCACCGTCCTTATGCTGGATCCGCCCCTGAATTGGAGTGATTGCAACTCGGGGCCATGTGATTACAGCAACAGCAATACTTGCGGGTACTGGTGTTCTTCTCTGTATGTGCGCGTATGGATATAGACAGATTTTTGCAGTAAAACATAGAAACTTTTTCTCGTTGTTTTTTTAATAATGGAATACAATACCATTCAGGCCTTTGCTCAACGAGCTATAACCAATTATTACACCAAAACAGTCGAGCGAGTGTAGTAAATATAAACTCTTTTAATCACCTAAATAGACATCCACTCGTTTATTATATATAACTAAATGGTTAAAAAAATAAAAATTTGATAAGATAAAATATTATGTAATATACACTTTACCAATTGATAAGATAAAATATTATGTAAGATAAAAAAATTTGACTTCTACCAATTGTAACAAAAATAATCCGACTTCTATAAAATAGAAACATATTAATATATATTTATATTTTTTAAAATAAATTATAACCATTTAATTGACATGCAGTGAAGGAGTAAACGTCCACCTAATTAGTGATTATAACACATCTCCTATGTATACTACAGTAATATATAGTACACATCATATCGAATGCACTATATCATTCCTATTGATATTTTTTTTTGAAACAAGATACAGATCACATAAGCTCTTATATACAAGCATGTACACACCCCTATCAACATATATATGCATATCATACCCTATAAACATCTTTGAAGACTGAACTAGCATATGTGATCTTATCGTGCGGGGAAAAAATCTTGTGGTGTTGGTACTATAGCAACCAGCATAACTCCTTTTTTTAATTAAAAATGGGTTGGTTTTAAATACAAGTCAGTTTAACTGTGACCGTTAAAAAAAATAAAATATAAACTTTTGGCATATGAAAATGTATTCAAGTTTACTATAATAAGAGATTTTGATCGTAATATTATACTTATGTAAATTTTCAAAAGTTTATCCTAAGAACTATGAAGTTATATAATGTTCATTTTGGAACCAAAATGACTTGTTTTTTTATACCAGAGGGAGTATAATGTTAATTTCAATTTTCTATGTTAAGACCTTCAATGCTGCATATCTTTATTTAGTACTATATAATTGTTTGAAACGTAAGGAATTTAACAAAACCTTCGTGTAAAATAGCATTATGAAGGAGTCCAACAAATGTCACTTTTAGTTGCATCTTCGTGTTTACATGCATGCGGAAGTAACACTACCTTTTTGCGGTAAATGCATGCGAGGAGTAGTCACTGATTCCTTTTGAGTTGCAATTACGGTGTTGAAGTATTGCGCCTTTGCTGACGACGAAGAGCACTCTACATGTACCGACAGGTTTGGTTTAGGTAGAGACAGAGACGTCACTAATCGACAAAGCCGGTCTCCGGGTCTCTCCCGAGTCCAAAATCAACAACCGCCAGAGCTCGCGCATGCGCGCCCTAATTAAATCGTTAACCAGTCACTAATCAAGCTGCACGATGGAATCATCTAGCCAACACAAGCGAAACGTCCCCGTCGACACGGCCACACCACACCACACACCTCTTGCTTTTCCTCCAATGATTTCTTTTAGCCAACAAGCTAGCTAATTAGAACACTACTATATATTACGTCTCCATCGCTAATCAACATTGGTTAAGAGAAAATCAAGTCTTAACCTTCTCTTCCTAATCAGGTCTCTCGCAGTCTTCGCAGGCCCGGCCGGCTCCGTTTGTACTTTGTAGCTTTCCGACGGTGTCCTGCAGTGGTTGTGCCGTCCTTTCTATCTAACCGGGGGGTTTCTTAAGACCCGGGATAATATTCCGAGAGGCTAAAACGGCAACAGCAAGAAGATTTTGAGGGCCTCTCATGTCCCCCCCTGACGCCAACGGAGCACCCACCTGGCTACCTTGGATGGGCTTCGTACAGCTTTTCTATTCGGATGCCGTCAAATTTTGTTATGAAAAATGTGGCGTTTTCGTTTTGTGGATTTGGGTTTGGACTTTGGAGAAACATGGAAAGGTCGACGTGACATGTACTGTGTGTGTTTTTGCAACTGTAATTAACTAGCAGATCGCGGTGAATTGCATCAGGCGTAGTAGGAGAGGAGGGGGAGCACGGGGAATCAGCGGCACGGCGTCGCGTGCTGTGATCTGCGGCCTGACTGACACGGAGACAGACAGGTCAATGCTTCGGTTTGGGCGAGTGAAAAAGCCAGAAAACCCCCACGGTAATTAATAAAAACTGCACAGGAGCGGCCCAGCAAAGAGAACCGTCACGTGCCGGCGCGACGTTTTCCGTGCCCAGTTATCTGCTCGTCGTAGCCTTTGACGGACCACTCGACACATCCTTGCATGGCGTATTTTTGCTGTAGATCTCTTTGCTGCAGAAGTAGAAGTAGATAGATTTGCTGAGCGTGGACAGGGCCCCGCTTGTCAGTGGCGCAACAAGCTAGTAGCCGTTTTCCGCCAGATTTGTGGAGTTGGCGGTGCTGTATTCACTGACCCGGAAGATCACATTACTCTTGCTTCGGAATTTAATTACCGTCCTGGTCTCCTGGAGTACTACTGGTAGTACTAACGTAAATCCTGCTTATTACTACATCTGTACTAAAATATTACTATTTACCATTAGATATTTTTTACTCCCTCCATTCCAAATTGATCTACATATTTCATAGGTACACCAAGACAAAAAAAAAAGATAATAACTCTCTCATACTATATTTAATCTAGCAACAAACTGAATGCATGTACTATCCCCACTATTTCCTAGCCAATAGCAAATCAAGATATTGCATGTGGGTTATAAATACTTGTGTGCATGGATGCATGCATCAATGTCCATATACTCCAATGCACAAATAATGAATAGACTTAATAAATGAACACAAATATGTAGATCATTTAGGAATAACCTAAAAAATACTATATGTAGATCAATTTGGAATGGAGGAAATATTACTTTCTCCGGTTCCATAATTATTGATGTTTTGGACAATAACACAGTCTCCAAAATATATCTTTATCTTTGTTTTCCTATTATAAATAAATGCATGTTTACTTTTCTTATAATATTTTGAAAGACAAATTTATATATCTTGGTCTAGTTCGTTTAAACTAAATATTTTTAAAATTATTGATAATCAAAGTTACAAAAGTTTTGACCTCGACCTTTTCCAAAACGTCATGAATTATGGAATCGAAGGAAGTACAACAATTTATCATTGTATTAAAAAAAGTCTAATCGTGTACTAAATAGTACTCCTTCTGTTTCTAAATATTTGACACCGTTGATTTTTTTAGCACATGTTTAACCGTTCGTCTTATTAAAAAAATTTGTGAAATATATAAAACTATATGTATACCTGAAAGTATATTTAACAATGAATCAAATATGATAGTAAAAGAATTAATAATTACTTAATTTTTTAAATAAGACGAATGATTAAATATGTTTAAAGAAAATTAACTGTATTAAATATTTAGAAACGGATGGAGTAATAATTTTGAACAGAAGAAGTAACATGGAGTAGCTGCGTAATGGAGTACCAGTTGGGCACGAAATTGGACCCTCAATATTAGTACTACCAAACCAGAGGCAAAATCTTATCTCAAGTTAACCATCTACTACTATCTCATATTCTCATTAACCTTAATAAAGTAATCGCCTGTACAACGCAACAAAATGGACCGGCCAGGCAGCGTATATATAAATAAAAAGAAACAAAAGACGAGCAAAATGAGGCATACAGGTGAGCGGTAAATTAACCATCTGTTTGTTTTGTTGCTCATGCCTTGATGCCAAACAGAAAACAGGATGTGGGACAATGTCTGACGCAATGCGTCACGGTTTCTGCCTTGGTTCAGACATCAATTCGTTCTGTCTGGATGGTTGCTCGCCGCACATATTTATAGCAGTATATGCGACCGGAATACCTGATCCCAATCATCAATTTTGTGCATACTATAGCTAATCTTCCGTGCAAGAATCGCGTCAACCAAGTTGATGAAGGTTGGAAACTCAAATCAATGGCCCTATGATCGAACTTTGGAGAATCAAATCGTTATGGGAAACCATAAGGAAATTCTGAGTGATGCTCCACCATGCAAAACGGCAAAAAGAGCTTCACTAAACAATGGGAGAGTGCGAAGAGATCAAGAGAAAAACAAGATTTGCCTAATTAAAAGTGTGACTATCTGAAATTACATCCTATCTAAGATCGAACTTTAAGAAAAGAAACAATATACTCCCTCCGTTCAAAAAATAATTAACCTAGAAGGGGATGTGATCCCCTAGTAAAATGAATCTGGACTACCTTTTGTCTAGATTCGTTGTTCTAGTTTAAGTTTTTTTTTATGGAGAGAGTATGCAAGAAGATGGGGGAAAAATATTTTCTACCTAGGTAGGTGCCATGATATCTAGGTGTATGCATTTAGATTAAACAGTTATATAAATTTTCAAAAAAAAATTGTTGTAGATCAAATATAGTCAAGCATATTTGTGTATAAACTTATATCATCACAATTAATATTATTAAGTTTTTTTAATCGCATGTAAATATAATGGATATCATGCTATTTAGGTGTAGATAATCCTTGTCCAGGAAGATGGATAAAGACTATAAAGCTACTGGGCTTCTAATAAGCTAATAGTCCAATACCTTTTGAGTTAAGTATTAAAAAAATCTCTAAGCACTACTTAAGGCATAGGGTAAAATAAACTCCTACTACTATTTATCTCGCTCCAAATCTTCCACATGGCTTTTAATTTACACCTTAGGCGGATGCAGTGCTTACTCCCTTGATACCTCCAATTACATTTATTCACAAAATGATTTTTACACATACCTTATATTTTTGAAATATAAATATTTCTGCTTAGATTCATAACCAAAGCATACCTATATTTTCAAACAGAACGTATGGTAGGGTTAACCAGTTAGACACACAATGGTCTATTAGCTAGTTGAGTACTTGAGTAGCTTTGACATGCACCATGTATAGCCAAGCACATATATATAATCCGAAGAATAACTCGTTGAAAAATAAGCGTACCAACTAAAAGTAATTTATTAATAAAACTTTTATATTTTTTGAATGACTTAAAAGATAATACTGAAAAATAAAATATACTAAAATATCCTCAAAATTAACTTCCAAAACCTAAATTTTAGCTTCCTCTAACAAGCCAACAAGCGAACAATGGACATGAGACCTTAACTCCATTGTGTTACTCGCTTGGCCACTAACACCATGTATTAATGCAGTATTGTGGCGTTAGAATAAATGTCATTTTTATCAATACGCTTGATCGTTCTCAAATGATATATAATTCCTTGTTCATTTGAATCGCTCAACATTTTTAAACGGAAAAAAAGACAATTTTGGTTAACCAGGGCGATATCTCCGTGCTTTTGTTACTCTACTTTGTTTCACAACACCCAATTATACTCTCTTCGTCCCATTTTAAACATAGCCATGAGTTTACATATCCAACTTTAACCGTCATCTTATTTAAAAACTTTTTTAAAAAATAAAAAAACATAAGTCATGCACAAAGTAGCACTCATGTTTTATCAACTAATAATAATAAAAATACAAATAATAAAAAAATTTAAATAAGATGGACGATTAAAGTTGAACATGAAAACTCATAATTGCTATTATATATTTTCTCCGTCCCATAGAAAACTAATTAGTACCGGATTAAACATATTTTAGTGCTAAAAATCTAAACAAAGACATGTACAAATTCGTAATATTAAAAATATGATACTCCTTATATGACGATTAATTTGGGAAAAAGGAATAGGTTGATTTTTTTATGGTACGGACAAAGTAAACAACGGTAATTAGTGGAAGCCACGCTAGCAAAGCCCCGTCGAACCCAATCGCGTCCCTCGATTTTTTTTACTGTTTTGCCTTTAGGCTTTTAACCCCAGCTCATCCCGTCACCACCGCTCGCTGTTGCGGCGATGCCACGCCGTATAAAAGCCACCGAGCAAACTCCGTCGCCCACACCAACACCGTTAAAGCCAAATCAAATCCAAGACCAGAGCCAGCGGGGAGGAGGGAAGGAAGGAAGGAGTTGCCCCAAGCCGCGACGACCGCGAGAGCTCGTCACCTCGCCCCCCCGGCGCGTCAGCGGGCCGGAGATCTCGCCGGAATCGAATCCCGTGCCGCCCGCCGCCGCGACATCGCCGGTTTCTGCCGGAAACGGAGGAGAAGCGCCGCCGCGCTGACCGGCCAATGCTGGTGGCGGCTGGAGACCCTCGCGGTAAGGCGCCCCCCCTTTGTCGTCGCGCGCGGTTGGTGGGAAGCGAGGAACACTGTGCAGCTTGCCGGACGGTTGCTGCTTGCGGAATCGGCAGATTTGCTGCTACTGTTTTGGGTACTGATATTGCGGTGACGCTCCCTCTGAGGATGCGCTAGTTTTTTTTTTTTTTTTTTTTTTTTTTTTTTTAAATATCCCAACTAGTAGTTCATCGATTGGCGTGTTTAAACCCTTTCCTTACGCAATGGCGTCTCGCCCTACATTGTTTTGGATTTGATTGGATGGCACGTGAAATGAGTTTTGCTTTGATTAAATGCTGCTTGGCTTATATGGGGAGCTTGGTTTATGCGAGTGTTTCGATGCCTTTGCAGAAATCGCCTTGGTGCAGTGGAGTGGAGGTGTATGAGGTCGCGCTCGGCCAGTAGAAATGAGATTGGTCTGGGTATCTAGGGTGGACTTGCTGCTGTGAAGCTGTGATTGTTCTGTTAGGGATTTGGGGCACATGGAGTCGCGGATGGATCAGTACGAGATCATGGAGCAGGTTGGCCGGGGCGCCTTTGGTGCTGCAATCCTTGTGAATCATAAGATTGAGAGGAAGAAGTGAGTGGCATAGCTCTCTTTTGTTTTCTTCTTTTTAACAACTTGATAGCACTTCCGTTTCCTTTCATTAAGATGAAGAGTTTGATTTTGCTGTTAATATTAGTCACTATATATTTATATATGTTTGTGTTGCACAGGTACGTGTTGAAGAAAATTAGGCTTGCAAGGCAGACAGAGCGCTGCCGCAAGTCTGCTCACCAAGAGGTTAGTGGAATGTGGAAGTGGAAACTTGCAATCCCTAGGCTTTGTTTGTTCGGTTGTTTGCTAGTGGTATTATTAGGAATTTGATCACGACGAAAACGAATTGCAGATGGCTCTGATTGCTCGGTTGCAACACCCTTACATTGTTGAATTCAAAGAGGCTTGGGTTGAGAAGGTTTGTGGATTAGGAACTTGCTATATCTTGCTTATCTGGTTTATACTTGTTTAATTGACATGGGTCAGTAATGAAGGGTTGCTATGTCTGCATCGTCACGGGCTATTGTGAAGGTGGAGATATGTGAGTGAGATTATGTTTTAGATTAGTTTTTCAAATGCCATTTTGTATATTTTGTTGTATCTCACTTTTCTCTTTTATCACAGGGATGAATTGATGAAGAAAGTAAATGGTACTTACTTCCCAGAGGAGGTATGGAATGACTTCTTTGTTTTTGTCAGCATGAAGGGAAAAAGGCATCCAAATATGTGCTAATAATACTGCATGTTTCTCAGAAATTGCTGAAATGGTTTGCGCAACTGGTATTAGCCGTGGACTATTTGCATTCGAACTATGTCTTGCACCGGGACCTGAAGGTAACTTCAGAACAGATAATATCATTTTCTCTTATTTAATTGGTAGATTTCAATATTCTTGTCATAATTGCAGTGCTCCAACATATTTCTCACCAAAGATCAAGATATACGCCTAGGTTAGTTCCTTAATAATAAACTACTACAGGTCTGTATGGTCCCATATTGGTTTATCAACTTACACATATTCCTTGCCTTTGCATGCAGGAGACTTTGGGCTTGCTAAGACCTTAAAGGAAGATGATTTAACTTCTTCGGTATGTTCCTTTTCCTATTTCTATGATTGGTCTCTGGTAAAAAAAAATTGCATCACCTTAATTTTACCCACAATGATAAGAGCATTACATTTATTAAGTTTGTAAGTTTTTAATCATTGACACTGTCAGACACACCGATGCAGTACATCATCAAAGACACTAACCGTGCTGTTCATCATGTGCATATCGTTCATTGTTTATAGTTATCTCTTTTACACACACATTTATCTGAATTTGTAAAATAGGTAAAGTTATTACTACCTCTGTTTTAGGTTATAAGACTTTCTAATATTGCCCACATTCATATAGATGTTAATGAATCTAGGCACACATATATGTCTAGATTCATTAACATATATATGAATGTGGACAATGCTAGAAAGTCTTATAATATGAAACGGAGGAAGTATTATTTTTCTATGCTCAAACTGACAGCATAATGCTTTCTTTAGGTTGTTGGAACACCGAATTACATGTGTCCAGAGCTTCTCACAGATATCCCTTATGGATTCAAGTCAGACATCTGGTCTCTTGGTAACTGCCTTTTTCTCCTCAGGTCTTCTACAAGTTCATATTACTGCATATTTATCTTAATTTAAGTTACGCTTTCTGTATAGGGTGCTGTATGTATGAGATGGCAGCTCATCGGCCTGCCTTCAAGGCTTTTGTAAGCTACTGGGCTCTTATCATATATTCTTGCTTTATTATATTGTAATATACAGGTTTAGCTTTCATAGGGTCATATGAGTTACAGTTTTATCTTTTCGTGTCACATGTTTTCAAAAAGGTTCTTGCCTCATATATTTTTATCTTGACTTTAATATTTGATAAACTGGAATATTATGGTGGAAGTAGTAGAAATCATTCCTAACTAACTGTCCGGTCTCACATCTTTATTTAATTTGAAAATGTTTGTTACAGAAATTATATTACTCCCTCCGTCCCACAATATAAGGGATTTTGAGTTTTTGCTTGCAACATTTGACTACTCGTCTTATTCAAATTTTTTTTTGCAAATATAAAAACCGAAAAGTTGTGCTTAAAGTATTGTGGATAATAAAGTAAGTCACAAATAAAATAAATAATAATTTCAAAATTTTTTGAATAAGACGAGCGGTCAAACGTTGCAAGCAAAAACTCAAAATCCCTTATATTCTGGGACGGAGGGAGTACAAACAACAATGAAAATTTTTAACTTAATTAAATTTATTAGTATGTAAAGGTATGATGTTTGAAGATAATGCTGAAAGGAACTTTGGGCCAAGTTAAAGAAGCAAACAACCTACGGAGTATAGACCTGCCATTGCCCACCGGTAATTGGTCAGGTCGAATTGAATAAAAATTCAATAAATCTATTGGGTGTAATGATGTAAAATTGCAACCATTACTTGTACACGTGCACCTTGATCTTTCAATATGGTCTTCCGTAAAAACATGCTACTGAGGCATTTACATGTAGACTCTAACGCAATAATTTGGAATATATTGTGTTGTCCACAATAATCATAGAAAAGAAAAGAACAAATAAAACTATATAAGTCAATACATCTATTTGAAGTTTGAACTTTGCCAATAGAAAATATGGAACATTGGAATTCTTGTGTGCTATTTAACAATGCTACTATTTGTATTTGCCTTTTAAGTTTCAGTGATCTTATGAATCAACAATACCTGCAGGATATGGCTGGATTAATAAGTAAGATAAATAGGTCCTCCATTGGCCCCTTGCCTGCCTGTTACTCTTCTTCTATGTAAGTGCATTTATTGCATCGAAGCCACATTTTATTTTTATTTTTCATGCCTAAAAGTGATGTTGTAAGTAATTTCAATGACAATAGAAGCAAGTCATCGTCTTATTTTTTACAACCAAGTAATGTTTTGGCAGGAGATACATAATAGATGAAATTGGCTAAAACCTTAACACATTTCCATTTTAATGCAAGTATACATGCTTCTAATTGCTGTTGTGTACAGGAAAACTCTTATCAAAAGCATGTTGAGAAA
Source organism: Oryza meridionalis (assembly GCA_000338895.3). Taxonomy (NCBI): domain Eukaryota; kingdom Viridiplantae; phylum Streptophyta; class Magnoliopsida; order Poales; family Poaceae; genus Oryza; species Oryza meridionalis. The sequence continues at coordinate 21,920,923 of CM002528.2, forward strand.
GAGTCCTGAGCATCGACCTACTGTAAGTTACCACAGTTCTTGAAATAGCTTTATTTCTTCATCTGGATTCTGAAAACACATGAAAAATCTTGTTAACAGGCATCTGAGATTCTGAAGAATCCGTATCTCCAACCTTATGTTAATCAATGCCGCCCTCTTTCTGATGCTCCAACTCCCATGCGCATGCCAGAGAAACCATTATCCACTTCACGGAGTAATCAGAGATGCACGTCTGAGAGCCAAAGCAGTAGCATTTCTTGTAGTGACATCGACAGTACACAATCAAGTGACAGAAGCACATCAGGGGGCGCTCCTAGCACTGACAGCAAGCTTAACGATATCAGAAGCATCCAAGATGCAGACCGAGCTGATTCAGACGAAAAATGTGTAACACCAGAAGATCTTAGAGGCAACAAGAACATTTCTGGTGCTGAACTGAAAAGACAAGATTCCTCAAAAAGTGTACATCAGCATCACAGGGGTGAGAGTAAGCAGCCAAAAATAATTGAGAAGATAATGACAACTCTTAGAGAGGAGAGTAGGCTTAGAGAAAACAATTCTCCTGTAAGTTCTAGTGGTGTAAAGTTGACTTCTGCAGTTAGCAATAAGAATCAAGCAGAGCAATCATCAGAGAGCTCAAGGCCTCACAGTGGTGTTTCATACAGTTCAAAGTTTGGTGACATTTCATCTAATGGATGGACCAATACAAGCGATGAATGTGTAGATCCAGTCCAGGCGCCATTGCAATTGAAACAACTGGTATGAGCCTATATTTCTTATCACAAAACGTCCATTTCTTTTTCTACTTCTAATAGGTTTTGCTTGGTTCTGGTTTTGCAGTCACCAACTGTTGAGCATTGTCCAAAGTTAAAAAATTCCGGGTCCTCAACTCCTGAACCTGCCAAACAGATTGCAGAAAATGGTTCCTCAGCTTCAGGAATGAGTAAAACCAAGTCGTCACCTAGTTCTAGTAGACGGCCTAGTCCTCAGAGACAAACAGGAGCAGGAATTCCAATCGTGCCATTCACTGTGCCAAAACGAGCTCATATCAAGGCAGAGAGTGAGAAAACACCGCCGCGACCTGCCCATAGCCCAAATAATTCTCTACATAATCTCCCTCCTTTGATACCGATATCTACAAATCTGTCAGAAGAGAACATCAAGCTGGGTAATTCTCAGGCAATGCCAGCTCCTCTGGAATTCGTGACTGCAGCATCCAAGGAGGACATCAGCTTTTACTCAAATTCTGTAGTTGATTGTGTTGAAAAGGCTGAGCCATCTGAAGTATTTGAATCTAATTCTCCAGCCTACCTGACTCCACCGTGGACAGGCCCAGTGCTTGATGCCAAAGGAGAGAATGGCCTAACAGCCATACCATGTTCAGAAATACACACTGGCACATTGCAGAAGAGTATGGCTAGTAATGATGATTCAAGCCTGAGCTCTCCGTTGGATACGTTTTATCTTAGTTTTGAACAAGAGTTTGTCTGCAAGGATGATTCGCAATCCAGCAAGCATGGTCACAGTGCTGTCACACTACTAAGTGGTGAGGACAAATTTACTGTCCAAGAACTTCTTGCATCAACACCAGTTATTTCTCCTTTTGTTTCAAGCACAAGTAACACTCTGCCAGAGGATAAAAGTTCTTACCAGTCATTCAAGAAACAATCAGATTCACATTCGGGCCCTCCAGTTGATGATCCTGTACAGACTATTAGACTCAACAGTTTCCTTGCTAGTGATGAGTGGCCAACATCAGAAACAGTTCAAGGGGAAGCTCGGGACACGGCTGCCAGCAAGCTTCTGAATGTAGTAAGAGAAGATTTTGATGTAAGAAGCAGTTCATGCTCAACAAGCACGCAACCTTCTGGACAAACCCCAGTTAGATCCAAACTCAACGTGCCTGAAGCTAATCTTGCCAGTAAAATATCCATACCATCCATATCAGAAGCAGTGAGATTATCTACCGCCATGGACGTTAAACCGTACACGTCCGAGGCCAGCAATGGAGTCAAGGAAGAGGCATCTCCTGCCAAGGAAGCTCTTGATGTTACGTCATTTAGGCAGCGAGCTGAGGCTCTAGAAGGTCTCTTGGAGCTTTCTGCGGACTTGCTGGAAAACAACAGGTTGGAGGAACTCGCCATTGTTCTACAGCCTTTCGGGAAGAACAAGGTCTCCCCGCGAGAGACCGCAATTTGGTTGGCCAGAAGTTTCAAAGGAATGATGAACGAAGAAGGTGGCCGCCTGTCGATGTGAGTATCTGTAACCTTAAAAGGCCTTTTTATTGCTTTCCCCTTTGCTTTTTTGAGTAGCTCAAAGTGGGCTTGATTTGCTGACAGCGTGTTGTGTTTGTGTTGCCCGGTTTTGTTTTTTGTTTCTTTTGATTCAAACCATTCTTTTTGGCGCATGTTGTAAATAGCCAAGACTTGTAAACACTAATAAAATTTGCCTTCAGTTCTGAAATTTTGATATGATATACGGAGTAGTAGCTAATAGTAGAAGGATTATGCCTGATCAAATGCCCACGCTAGTTGCCAAATATTTGCTTCGCTCATTTTCAAGCAATTGTAATATTATGGCATGTATGATTGTATCCTGCATTCCTTCCAACTGATTGGTCGAGCAGTGACCAAATAATTCGATGATATGGCCACATGGGAAGAAATTGGGAGAAATGACACGGATCATTAGATCCCATATTCCCATTTCCTGTCACCGTCTCGTGGATACCTTATGCTTCACGTGCAGTTTGCACTTGCGAATTCATAATAGAGATAGCCAAGTGCCACTTGGGCTGAGGCCACATATCAGCTTCTAAAGTTTTGTACTTTAGGTTTCATATTCTTTTAATTCATATATTTATACTCCTTTAAAAAAACTCTATGATAATAATGAAGGGTCAATCTGCATTCACCTATCGGTTCATCTAATTCACGATTGAACACACATTTCCTGGCGCATCTCTAATTCGTCTAATTGGTAGTGTTACTGTGCGTGATCGCGAAACGATGAAATCAACGCCACTAATATCCCTCTCTATCTTCCCAAGTGAGCGCCCACAAGCGAGGCCATATAGAGAAAAAGGCTCACATATGTTCTGAATATGTCAAATTCCAACCGTAACATGAATTCTGAATATTAGGAATAGCAATGATGTGTGATACTTATTTTTAATACCGTTGCAACAAACGGACATTTGACATTAGTACAAAAAACCTAAACTGAATCCAATCCCCCTCCCTAGATCTAAAAATCGGTGTTTTCCCGTTGATGCTTGCTTAGCCCCTCCTTCCTCCATGTCATCGCCCTCTCCTCCATCATCGTTGCTCCATCCTTCCTTTCTACTATTGGTGTCTTCCTTCCTTCTCCTTCCCCAACGTGAATCAAAGGTGGTGGCGGGACCGTTACCGTCCCCTCTTCTATCAGCGGTGAAGTGCGAATCAATACAACCTTAACCTTTCTTGTCTTCCTCGACTGTTCGCCACGGCGCCTCTTCTCCTTCGCAAATGAGCTTCACAATGGAACAGGGAGGATCGAGCAAGATCTTGATAGCGAGCCGATGATGCGGTGGATGGAGCAATGACCATGACCCCAAATGTTGCGATGACCTTGTCGGATCTACGTATCTAGCTGCGAGAACTCGCTATTGCTTAGGTTGGTGCTTGACCTCCATCATTCCTCCCTCTCTCTCTTCTACTCATGCAACGTGGCTAGAGAGTTGTGCCTTGGTGCACAAGTAGCCTTGTCCAGTATAAATTCTTACAATATACTCCCTTCGTTTCAAATTATAAGACGTTTGGTCAAAGCCAAACTGTTTCAAGTTTGACTAAATTTATAGTAATATTTATAATACTAAATTAGTTTTCATCAAATCAATAATTGAATATATTTTTATAATAAATTTGTCTTAAGTTGAAAATGTTACTATTTTTTTCTACAAATTTGATCAAACTTAAAACAGTTTAACTTTGACTAAAGTCAAAACGTCTTATAACCTGAAATGGAGAGAGTAATAACTTTTAATAATGAATATGCTATCTAGATTTATAGTTATAATACTTATATTTTGAGATGGAGTATTCACTTTTTCTCACACCACCGTAGAGTGTTGTAAATGGCTGGACGAGTAACTTTTCAAATTCACCCATATAAGTTGTTTTTTTAAGGGAGGAAGTACGTGACAATTTCAGGATTCACTGAATAAACTTTTTCTGGTACTCCGGTACTCAATTACTCTCGCTACGTTTGCTCAAATTATTGCTCGAGACTTGAGTAAGCCCCTCCTCAATCTACTTGTCCTCATGCAGTCACGCTCCCTGTTGCGTTAGTCAACTGGAAGCAGGCTTTCTTCTTCACGTACTACGCCTGTGCCCCTCGTCACACCTGTCCATACGATTTTACCAGTGGTAAAAACCTGTGTCTCCCCCCGACGCGTCAAATCACACCATCGATCGCTGGTTGCAGTACATCCGTGCTGCTGCACGGCCGCCATGATTCATCCTTGCGACTAAAATTTAAGTCGCTATCACATAGAATGTATATTAAACGTATACTATTAATAAAATCAATCTATAATCTTATCCTAATTCGCGAGACGAATCTATTAAACCTAATTAATTCATAATTAGCCTATGTGATGCTATAGTAAATATTCTCTAATTATAGATTAATTAGGCTTAAAAAATTATCTCGCGAATTAGCTTTTATTTATGTAATTAGTTTTATAAATAGTTTACATTTAATACTCTAAATTAGTGTCTAAATACATGCACTAAAGTTAAGTTTCTGTATCCAAACCCCACCTCATAGCGTCGCTAGCGTGCGGCTACTGTTTCACCACACTCGTGTTTTTTTACTGTTTCACTTAGCTCACGCTCGAGTCACAGTGAGGCCAGCTTGGGTGACGATATATAGTACCACCTCTCGCGTTCTCTTCACGTCAAGAATTCCCTCAGTTGTAGGCGGGGGCATCAACAATGGCGCCATTGATGTCAGGGAGTGGTGGTGGTGGCTGTGGTGGTTCCGCTCGGCGCCGCCCGATGCGGCAGCCGCCGGTGGTGGACGACGACGACGTCGGCTGCAGCTGCCCCAAGCAGAGGCTGCTCCGCTCGCTCCTCTCCTCGCTGATGTCCCGCGCGCGCGGCGCACTAGGCGGCAGGGCGGTGTCGAGGCCCAAGTCGTCCGCGCCGCCGTCTTCGTCGGCCTCCACCACCACCGCCGCCGCCGCCGCCTTCACCTCCACCTCCACCACCAGCGCCAGCGCCACTACCGTCGACTCCTCCGTGGAGTCGTGGGGCCCCGCGACGTACGCCGCCACCAACACGCTGTACGAGGTCGAGGACGTGGTGAGGCGGCAGAGGAGGAAGGACAGGAGGAGGAGGAGGAGGAGGAGGAGGAGGGCGGCGGCGCGGGAGGAGGAAGAGGAGGAGGAAGGAGCAGCGGCGGTGGCGGTGGAGGTGGAGTCGGCGGCGCCGTACGAGGATTTCCGGGAGTCGATGGTGGCGATGGTGGTGGAGAAGGAGATGTACGCGTGGGAGGAGCTGAACGCGCTGCTCCACCAGTTCCTGACCCTCAACTCGCCGCGCCACCACGCGCTCATCCTCCACGCCTTCGCTGACCTCTGGGCCCCGCGCTCCGGCCTCTTCTGCGCTCCCTCCCCATGCCAAGCCCTCTGATGATCTGGTCCCACCCACCAGCCACAAAGCTGATGTGCTACTTCATCTGTCCCAAAATATTAGCTATGATAGAATGTGGCAATTTCTATTATAACGAATCTGTATTATAGCGAATCTAAATAAGCTCTTTCTAAACTATCTAATCGTATACTAGGGGTAACATTTTAAGACGGAGGTAGTATGATCGAGCCGCAGCACAAATACGTATTGTACTCTAACTAGCTACTCTAAATGTTGTGCATGTGCATGGGAAGCACAACGTCGCGTTGTATTACATGCATGGTTATATGATACTACTGTTAGAGTTATGGATACCACATACCTAATAGTAGTTGACTAAATCTCGGTAGGACTCACCGCATACCATGTCTTATACGGGAACTGACTTCGGATATGGAGGGAGTTCCGGATAAGGAAAGACAACTAGAGTTCTACATGGAAACGACAAGTACTATTCGGATTGTATCCATATTGGTTTCCCTAGTTCTACTTGGACAGAGGGACACCTATGGGTATAAATACAAGGCCCCCTAGGAGGAGAGGACACACCCACAATCAACATACACGGAACAACAGAAGCCACAACATACAAACCAACATACACCAAGACAAGCCACCGGATATCGACATCAGAGATATGCCTGGATCAACACTATCTGGTACCTACAGAGGCCGGCCGTATGGATCTAGCGCTGTCTCTGATCTCGCCGGGCACGGATTCGAGGAGGAAGACTACCCTGTTGTCGACTACGAGTCAGACATTCAGACCGCTATGTCGACAACAGTTAGATAGGCTACCCCAAATATTATACTGGTGTGATTATGGTGAATAAGAGCAATATCGACAACAGTTAGATAGGCCACCCCAAATATTATACTGGTGTGATTATGATGAATAAGAGCAATACCGGCTTCGACCAGCAGGATGTAGAGTTATTACCTGACAATTCAGGGGCCCGAACCTGTATAAAAATCCCTGTCTCTATCTCTTTTACCTCAATCTCGCGTATATCCTAGTACCAACGATCCCCATACTATATAAATATCGAAATCACGACATCAAATATCGATAGTGACGCGCCAGGTAGGAGAATTTTGGTGTTTCAGGATTTCGACGAGATGGGTTAGGGATTTCCGACAACGTTGTCGGCTTCGGCCTTGGGAGATATCGCGGAGGACATCAGTTCATCAGTTCAGCATCATCGGCCACGAGGTCTCGGTCCGTTCCAACCACTCTCGAGGCAACGCCCGCCGCCAAAATCTCGAATTAATCTACAATCAGCAGGTTAACCGTTCTAATTTCTGGTTATAATCATGGTTAGATCGGTCTCGTTATTTTAGTACTACTGCTCATGTGTTCCTTTTGTTGGTTCTCTGGTTTATACATACACACGTACCACCGCCAACCGAGTGCGATGGCCCTCATGTCATTACTGAGTTTTGATCGAGTCCTCGGATATGACGGGATGCTGTGCCGAAGACTAGGAAACCTACACGAGCACGATGCAGGAGCAGAGACAGGTCGACTCCGTGACACGTCTACACACGTGTCGCTTGCGTCGGACCCGTTAGTACACAAACAAAGGTAATTGGTAGATTAATTATTTTAAATTAATCTACTAATTCCGTAGATACACCCGGCATGTATCTACAAAGGTACACAATATTTTATATGAAATTTATCGTACCTATTTTTCCAGTCTATACAATATTGTCAGATCAATAATTCATTATGTTTACCTAGAGCATGTTTTTTATACAATATCTATTATGCAAGTGTCCCCGATGTTAAATCGACTACGGTTTAATGCCGGTGGCTCGCTCTATTTTCTTCTGTATAAATCATGCTTGTTTACGGTTTACATAATACTTGATATTTACATTTACTCGTTATATCCTGATAATACTGAAGACCCATGCAGTTTTTTGAGTACATACTCGATATTCTCTGCTATATGTCTTGCCTTCTAGAAAATATTTTTCAGGAACAAATGAGCACTCGAGTAAGTTGTGGTCGAGTACACCACATTATCGAGAACGATCTTGACAAATGTAGAGTCGTCGCGCCCAACATACCAACGAAGACCGACGACCTATCTCATAGCACCGGCCGTGGCTGGACTATTCGAGAAAAGGTTGTTAACGGATAATTCCTCGTGAACGTTGTCGGCTTGATCACCCGACATGATTGCGAACGGACATCCGGATAAGTTACAAGTTGGGTGTGTGAGTCATGCTGGCCACATGAGATGCACATGTAATAAACCAACTCTAACGCTTCCATTGGTGTTCGAGAGATAATTCTACTCGCTCGGTGGTTCTCGAACCAGTACGTAGCAATCTCTCACACCGCAACTTCCATTGGTGTTCAAGAGATAATTCTACTCATTCGCTGGTTCTAGAACCAGTACGTAGCAATCTCTCGCACCACAAACTTCCATTGGTGTTCGAGAGATAATTCTACTCGCTCGCTGGCTCTCGAACCAGTACGTAGCAATCTCTTGCACCGCAACTTCCATTGGTGTTCGAGAGATAATTCTACTCGCTCGCTGGTTCTCGAACTAGTAAAACGTAGCAATCTCTCGCACCTTAACTTCAGATGGTCGAGGTACGACTACAGCAATAACGCAGCGGTCCTCGCACCATGACTTCAGATGGTTGAGGAACAGCTACGACTGGTCTTCGATCGACAGCGTAGCGGTCCTCGTACCACGACTCCAAATGATCGAGAGACACCTACTCACTGGTTCTCAACCAGTTAATCGTAGCGATCTCTCGTACATTTACTTCTAGTGGTCGAATTACGACTACTACATGGTTCTCGACTAGCGGTGTAGCGACTCTCCCACTATTTCCCCTTCTAGTGGTCGAGTTACGACTACTACCTGGTCCTTGACCAGAGGTGTAGCGATTCTCCCACTATTTCCACTTCAAGTGGTCGAGTTTTAGACTACACCTAGTTCTCGACCAGCGGTGTAGCGATTCTCCTACTATTTCCACTTCAAGTGGTCGAGTTACGACTACTACCTGGTCCTCGACCAGTGGTGTAGCGATTCTCCCACTATCTCCACTTTAAGTGGTCGAGTTACGACTACTACCTGGTCCTCGACCAGCGGTGTAGCGATTCTCCCATTACCTCTACTCCAACAAAGTTGATATCAAGTACACAATATTGCCAAGTGTTTTACCCAGAGATCCCTTACCACGACGACACCTAGCATTGAAACCTATCCTACTGTCCCTTTACGCCGTCTTGACAAGGCCTCCGAGGAACCTAAGGGAACTTCGGCTAGAGACGCCCAGAGCCGATAAGGCCTTGTCGGATCCTGTAGAGACAAAAGACCATGTAAGATCTGGTGGTGTAAGAGTTCTCGCCGTGCGTATTAACCAAGCCGTGTAATCAGAAATTGGGTTTTCCAACATCACAGCTGGGGGCTAGGATCAGTGCTTGTTCAACCGAGGCAGGTCAAAGGTCCAAGAGCCTTATCTCCCGAGAACGATTCTCCGACCACAAGGCTGGGGGCTAGGGGCTAGGGAGAGTGTATGACTCAACAAACTGACTGATCGAAGTCGGTAAAAGAGAAGACGCTCATATACAAAACATTGGTCTGTAAATTTAATTCATTTTCAGTTTTCCATACATATTATAATATGTCACCCTTTGAGCGTTCGCTCGGGGGCTATTTCTATCTACTATTCTTTTCTGAGTATTGATTTCAGGAAAATTCTATTCGACATCGTTGAAGATTCCATGTTTCTATGGTTCTACACCAAGATCGACTAAGGCGAGTACGACAAATGTTGATAAGGCTTCGTCGCAGATTCTACGCCTTCTCGATCACTCGAGAACGGTTGGTGGATCTCGACAAGGAATACAGAATGAAGAAATGGTGTACCCGCCGAGATAAAATTTCTTGACTTCAATCCAAATTCTCGATTACAGTAAGACGGGAGACTTAATCGTATGCTCTGTACTTTCTTGGTTGACGTCGGAGATTGACTCAGACAAACCCTTTAGGTGCCCGCATGAGGCTGATAAAGAAAGTCTAACGTTATCTCTGAACTCACCGAGAACGGTCACGTGAGCACGATAACAGTTACTTCAAGGTCTGCGCGCGGTTGAGAATATGAATTCGTTCATTTGCATCGAAGTCGGGGGCTACTGTCAGGGTTATGGATACCACATACCTAATAGTAGTTGACTAAACCTCGGCAGTACCCACCACATACCATGTCTTATATGGGAACTGACTTCGGATATGGAGGGAGTTCCGGATAAGGAAAGACAACTAGAGTTCTACATGAAAACGACAAGGACTACTCGGATTGTATCCATATTGGTTTCCCTAGTTCTACTTGGACAGGGGGACACCTATGAGTATAAATACAAGGCCCCCTCGGAGGAGAGGACACACCCACAATCAACATACACAGAACAACAGAAGCCACAACATACAAACCAACATACGCTAAGACAAGCCGCCGGATATCGACATTAAAGATATGCCTGGATCGGCCCTATCCGGTACCTACAGAGGCCGGCCATAGGGATCTAGCGCTGTCTCTGATCTCGCCGGGCACGGATTCGAGGAGGAAGACTACCCTGTTGTCGACTACGAGTCAGACCTTCAGACCGCCATGTCGACAACAGTTAGATAGGCTATCCCAAATATTGTACTGGTGTGATTATGGTGAATAACAGCAATACCGGCTTCGACCAGCAGGATGTAGGGTTATTACCTGACAATTCAGGGGCCCGAACCTGTATAAAAATCCCTGTCTCCATCTCTTTTACCTCAATCTCGCGTATATCCTAGTACCAACGATCCCCATACTATACAAATACCGGAATCGCGACATCAAACGTCGACAACTACCTCCGTCTTAATTCAAGTGCAACTGTGGGCTTTCGTATTTAATGTTGGATCATCCGGCTTATTTGAAAAATAATACGAAAAAATTAAAAAAAATAGTCGTACATAAAATACGATTTATGTTTTATCATCTACTATCAACAAAAATACTAATTACATTTTTTTTCAAATAAGACGGACGGTCAAACGTTGAATATGAACAATGTAAAACTACACTCTTTTTGGGAGAGATGTAGTATATTGCAGGATTACCAGCACCATCGTTTTATTTATGTTTATATTTATCGACAAAATTTTAAAATTTAAAACTTAATCTATAAATTGGTTTTGTGATTTTTTTCATCGGAATTTATATTTTACAATACTTTTTCAATTACTAAGAACACGTACTCACTTACGTAAAAGAACACGTACGTAAAAGTTTATAAGTTATTTTTTTAAGTTGGTAATAAGTTGTTTGAATAAGTATATGCAGAAGCGAAAAGATGGAGTTGTGTACGTATGTGATGTCAAAATGGCGTATGTGACTGGGGTTATAGAGTGAAATCACTCTCGTACGTGTGAGTGGGATGTCGAGAAGTGGTTCTTTTTTTGGGTTTGTGACATGAAACGCCGTTTCATCTATGTGGAAATATGGAATTCATGTTTGGCGTGCGGTAACGCTCGGTGCCGAACGAGTCCGAGTTGAAGATGTGTAGTGTGCCCGGCTTTTTTGGCCGGCGACTACAAATTGGGTGCCCAACTTTTCTTCAAAAATGCGACGATGTTTTACCACTACTAGTAAAATGTTTCACCACTAAATTAAAAATATTTTAAACTATTAAAAAAAGTGTGAAACATAATTGAACACGATTGGAACATTTTATTCTCATAGATGAAATATCAAAGTTTCAACCCGTTAAACATCATGGATGTGCAAGAAATCAAAGACAAAAATATGAAACACCATATAAGTATCAAATGCAATATTTTGATCCAACCTTATGAAACATCCAGCTACATTGGCCTTCGCTACAAATCCATGTCGGGATGTCGTAAGACCCTTCTACTCCACCAAGGTGGGTAGTACTGCTCCCCAAGCCTTCGACACCTCGTCATCGTTGGATAACAGGAGCCACACCACCTCCAAATATACCTGGGGCCTTAATCTTCTTCCAACTTTTGCGTGTGCCGATGTCCACGGTGCTCACGGCAGCCGTGGCATGATAACGTGAAGGGAACGAGGAGCATCTCCTGGCCCGCCGCCAAGCACCTACGTGAGAGATGAGCGAGAGGGGCCACAAAGTGGCTGGGAAGGAGCCTAATATTCTTTCATCCGACTGAGAGATAGTAGAGAGAGAGATGGGAGTTGGGAATAAGTGTCCAGGAGACCGCCCAGTTATTTCTTTTCCATCCGTTAAACCACGCAAAGCATTCTCTGATAAGTTTCTACTTTAAGTAGTACTCTCTCCGTCCCAAAATAAGTGCAGTTTAGCACTGTTCATATTTAACGTTTGACCGTTCGTCTTATTTAAAAAAAGATTATGATTAGTATTTTTATTGTTATTAAATGATAAAACATGAATAATACTTTATATGTGACTAATTTTTTAAATATTTTTTTTATAAATTTTTCAAATAAGACGGATGGTCAAAGCGCTAAACACGGATATCTATGGCTGCACTTATTTTGGGATGGAGATAGTATCAATTAGTATCGACAGCTTTTGAATTTTTATATTTTATCATTTCTGCATATTCTTAAAATTCCATTGCAAATTGCAATGCAAACCTTTTAATAGAAAATTTCAACTCGAAATTCACTTTTTTACTAAAAATTTGTAATTTTATACTCATAATTTAAAACTTTCAACTCAAATTCTCAAAACTTTCAACTAAAATTTTAAAAATTTCAACTTAACTATTTACATAACATGTTATTGAAGGCATCATTGAAGCGCTAAGCGCTCCCCCTACGTGCCACTTGCTAACTACTCCATCCATTCAAAAATATAAAAATTTATACGACAATATTAATAATTCTAAGCCACTCATTGCAATACATGGAAATCTATAACTTTTAGCTAATGAGATGCATGGAAAAAAATCGAAGCAATTGAAAATTTAAAAAATTGACCACTTAAGTGACAAAAAGAATTTTTTTCTCTACCTTAATTTTTTGCTTTGCTAAGAGAAACCTAAAAATGCCTTGCATCTTTGCTATTTAAAAGGAGTTCTCCTTTCATCTTCTCCTTCTAGAACATGCTATGCTAATGCGTGTTCATACTCTGCATACATAACTGTCGGATCCACTATTTTATTCTCAATCACTCATCTAGTTTATTGTTAATTATATGAGTCTAATACGTTGTAACGTATGGAGGATGTTAGAAGGGAATAATTTCCGTATACATTCCGTATGTTACATTCGCCGTACTCGCGATCGACCGTGCTCAGAATTCATGTGAAAGTGTGTTCCATGGAGGAAACTTGCCAGACTGCCAGTTGGCAGTTGCCAGGTGCAGACATATTTGTGTGTTTTGTAAGAGCAAGTTTAATAGTATAGCCCACTACTAGCTCTAATTCATCTATAACCGATCTAATAGTCAATTCATATAATAGTTGTTTACTATACTATTAATATATGATCTCACCTGTCATACACACATTGCTTCTTAGATTCCATGCTGCAGCTGACTACAGATCTATAGCCCGCTGCTTTTCTCTCTCGATAGACTAATAGTCTGCTATTGTACCTGCTCTAAAGCAACACCTTGACGGCTCGATCCTCGATAGACGTTGCTTGTTGGACTGCTTGGCCAGTTGGGCTTTCCTTCTTTGTAGGACCATGTGTACTCTCCGTTGCAGTTGGGCTTTACCAATTTCTGGCCCATGTCATATGGTGGTTTCAATTATATAGACAGTCCCTTTTTAAAATTCTTAGTACTGTCATTATTATATTTCGAATGAAAATAGCTTGATGCAGTGCATCGGCGCCTGCCTATTTGTTATTAAGTGACTATTTTCCAAGTTGCAACTAATATTCCCAACAAAATATAGTGGGATGTGTGTATAATTCAAGAGGTACGAGTAAGTTTCACGTCAATCCATCTATCTATATATGTAAAGCTGAGAGGCCTGGTCGTGTTGAGCGTTAGTTGCGTAGTTGACCCATGATGAATTGGAAAGCTGGGCACACGCCGGCCAAGAGCAAACTGTCCAGGGCGCAAAGACAATTGCTGGCTGATGTGCGGTGCTCTATCATTCTACTGTCATTCCATATTCCCATTCAACCTCGTACGTCCAGCTGCCACGACAGGGCAAAATGGCCAATGGCCCAGCATCACAAATTCTGCAAAGCTCAAGATGATCAAACATCGTCTTCCTCAATCAGTCAAGCCGTACTTACAACGAAGTTGTGCGTGCGTAGCACTGAAGTTGAGAAGTACCAAGGACGTGCCGGTAGCATCCGTACATACGTGCGCGCGCGCGCGGATGGGAACAAACGAATGCAACGCAAATGCTGATGCGTTGCGCCGGTGCGCCAGTAAAGCGGCACTGCACTGCACTGCAGCACCGATCGAGAACGCAAGCTAGCAAGCTATTAGCTCACACACAGAAAAAGGCTCGCAGAGGCAGAGAGACCGGACCACACCGCGAGACGCGCCGCGCGGCTGGCTCTTCTGCCCTGCCCCTGCTCGCTGCCGCACGCAGGCCGCAGCGCCTCACGTTTTACTATTGCCGTACCCTGTGCCTCCCGCCGTCCGCAGCACATGAAAATTTTACAAGAGAAAAACGTAGCAGCAACCCGGCCGGCCATGGCATTCGCATGCTTATACAACTTTTTCAAGGGCTCGAGTTATTACCGAAGTTATTTTGTTGTTGTAATTACTACTCCCTCCGTCCCATAATATAAGAGATTTTGTGTTTTTGTTTGCACTCTTTGATTGTTTGTCTTATTCAAAAAAATTTGGAATTATTATTTATTTTTTTTGACTTGCTTTATTATCCAAAGTACTTTAAGCACAACATTTTGTTTTTTATATTTGCACAAATTTTTTAAATAAGATGAGTGGTCAAACAATATAAGAAAAAATTTAAAATCATTTATATTATAGGACGGAGGGAGTAATAACTGCATGAATGAGGTGGTGATACTAGTAGCAGTACTAGTTCAGCCCAGTGGAGTTTACACTGTTGAGTGTATGCACAAACCTGCAATATATAGCCTCGTGATGGCACTGCCCACAGTGGATGACGCATCGAGCCCACTGGTGGCGATGGCCGATGGCGCAGGTGGGGCTAGAGAGAGTAGAAGCCAAAGGACGTGGACCATGGGGGCCAAAAGATTCTTTTATGGAAGTGGTGCCGTCCGTTCTAAAATGAACAAGAAGCTCTCAAAGACTCAAACTATTTAAGGGAGACGGACAAGGGCAGCACAGCTGCCACACGGCGGACCGCAGCTCTGGTTGGAGCAGACAAGCACAAGCAGCTGCCCCCATCCACGTGAGGCTGGTTGGCCGGAGGGGAGGCCCGGTGCACCGGCCAGCCGTTACCCACTATAGCAGTGATGGTGGTAGTTTCTTTCCACCTGAAAACGCTTGGGCAGGAGAAACGGGGTTTGGCGGTTTGCAAAGTGTACAAATATAGTACCCCTACTCACTTTTGTGTTCTGTGTTTTGTGACATGGCGCTGTTGCAGGAAGCCTTAAATTTTACAAAGATCTAAAAACTAGCTGTTAGACGAAAATTAAAAATTTCCACGCTATTTAACCTTGAAATCTACAGATTATTAGTTTCAAACTTGGGACTGAGTTTAGATAAAATGAGTTGGATGATGTGTTGATGATTCATTGGTATTAGAAAAGCTAAAAGTGTTTCGAAATCTGGTTTTCAAATATTGTAGAAAAATTCCCACTTACCATTTGAATCAGCTATAACCTAGAGAAGTTTTAAACGAGCAACACAAGTTATAATTCTCCTAAAAACATGTTTAAAACAAATCTTAATGTCCACAATTATGTATCGTGTAAAGTCCTCTGCCCTCTTTAGCACAACTTCAGATCCAAGATTTTTTGGAGTTAGGTATTCGTAGCTCCACAAATCCATGGATCTGTACGTATTTGCGATTACATTGATAATATTTGGATAAATCATTTTATTCCTATTTTAGATGAAATTTAAAATTTTAAACCACTATAATTTAACATACAAATTTTAAATCCATCGTGGATCTAAGATCTCTGGAGCTATGATAAATATGACCTAAGATACTTTGGCAGATCTATTCATTTGTATGGGGTTTTTGATAGTAACTTCAAAAGAAAACACCTTTGCTAGCCAGAGTAATGATCACCATTCACTAACTCTTTGGTTTCAATCCAATAACCAAAGAGTTATCTTCATTTCCTCTAGTGACAATGTGAGCTTGGCAAAAACACTGCACAACCCTGCAAGCATGCATGATTCATTAGAGCAGGTTCAATAGGTTTATGTCAGCCGACGATAGGAATAAACAATTCAGTTTTTGGCTGAGGTGGAGCAAAGAGAACGGTTGGAGAGAGAAAGGCTGGCGCTTAATTAGTCACAAGCTCCAGCGCATTGATTCATGCATGCATGGCTATCCTGCCAATAGCAAGAACTGATTAGATCAGAAAATTATAAAACAATCTTTTAGAGAAATATGCTATGTAATGCCACAGCCTGATTTTTGTTTTAGGATTTATAAATTATCTAATAAATTATTAATAGAATTTATATTAAATGTTCATTAATTTATAAGTGAAGTTAAATGTGGGAAATAAAATTTCCTAAATATAAAGCATGGTTGGATTTAATTTTTATTAAATTCTCCATGATTAATTATACTCTCTGAAATTTTCTCGGATTTTTCAGAGCTCAATTCCTGAATGATACAAAGAACAGTTCAGTAATTATTTGATCATTAATGATCTAATTATATTTGTTAAGAGCTTTTCTTGTTTAAAAATCCTTAAATTATAAATTGTTGTTTAAAAGGAATTATTAGAAATGATCTTAAAAGCCTAAAAGAAAAGATCTAATTTTAATTTGTTAAATCTCAATATAAAATGGGGCCAGATAAAATTTCATTAAATACTTTGCTTAATTCTATAATTCCTAGATTTTACTGGGATTTATTTGAGCTAAGGAAGTATTTTTAATAAATGGAATTGCATTTCATGAATAATTTAAATTGAAAAAGTTTTTTTTTTTAAAAAGTCTCTTTTGGCTTTGGGCCGAAAGCCGGCCCAAAACCTCTCTCTTTCTCTCTCCCTCCCCGGCCCAGTCGGCCCAGTCCACCGCGCCCCTCCCTCCTCTCTCTCAGCCGCTGACAGGCGGGACCCACCTGTCGGGGTCGTCGTCCTCCTCGCGCTGGCCGCCGCCCGAAACCCTAGCGCCGCGCCGCCGCCGTCTCCTTCCAAATTCGGCCGCGTCATTCCGTTTCCGGTGAAATTGGTAGAGGGGAAAGAATCCCCTTGATCTCCTCTATTTTTTCCTCTATAGAAACTTTGTCTAATTTCCTTTGGAAATAGGCGGATTCGAGTTTGATTCGGATTCGTTTTTCCCCAATCTTTCCTTTCCGTCGCCGGCCGCCGTGGGCCTTCGCCGCCGCCTCCTTGCCCTTTAAAAGGATCCCCAGGACCTCCTCTTTCCGCCGCCACCTTTGCCTTAGCCCGTCGTCGCGTCTACCGCCGCCTCCGCGTAGCCCTAGCCATCGCCATCGTTGCCGTCGGTTCAGCCGCGCCTCGCCGCCGTTGCAGCCGCCGTCGTCGGTCGCCGTCCCCGTCCACCGCTTTGCCGCCGCTGTAGCACGCCGGAGCACCGCCGTCACCGTCGCCCCGAGGGCCGCCGCCGCTTTAACCTCGCCGCCGTTGTCATCCGTCGTCGTCCGCCGCCGTCCAAGAGCTCGGTGAGTTCGCCGCGTCGCCCTCCACCCGTTGGTGCCCTCCGTTTGTGCCGTCCCGCCGCCGTTCGCCGTCGAGTGTGCGCCGCCCGAGCCGTCGCCGGTGGTGACGTCATCGCCGACGTCATCGTCGCCGTTTCTCGTGAGCCGGCCGTGAGCCGATCGATCTCGGCCGTTTGTTTTGGTCCGATCCATCTTGGCCGTTCGTTCTCGTGAGCCGTTGCCGTGGACCCGGTCCACCGTTAACCCTAGCCGTCGCTGACGCAATAATCCTCCTTTTCCTTTTCAAAAATAATTCATTATTGCGTCATAATTCAATTAAAATTTATATAAATGATTTAATCCGATTAAATCTTTAAAAATTCATAACTAATTCATCTTAGCTCGGATTTAGTTGGTTCAAGTTGCAAAAGTTGTATAAAATAAAGATCTACATATTAAAATTGTCCATAAATTGAATTAAATTTATTTAATTCTTTTTAATGGGCTTTAATTAGATTAAATCTTGTAAAATTCATATTTAATTCATATAAAGTCAGAATGAGGCCGTTCAAGTCTCATAATTCATCTAAAATTATGATCTACATGTTTGTTTACTTTATATGTATTGTTTATTTGGAGTTTCTTAGTGTTTTCCTCGTTTTGTGTGTTAGCTTGTCGTTTCCGTCGTTTCGAAGGTTCGTGAGAGCGTCGGAAGTGTTCAAGAAGATTAATTGAAGACCGATTATTGCAAGGCAAGTCACACAGATCCCAAACACAATTCCTTTGAGCATGTTGATCCTATATTTAAATTCTCTATTTATTTCAACCGTGCATTTATTTTCGAATGTCACCGGGTGGTGTGAACCTATTCCTTTGTTATGACCACTTTGCTTTGATTACCCTATTTCTTGATTACCGTGGGTTAAAATTTGACTAGTTGGATTTATATATTGGTTCAGCTAGATATTAGATATAATTGCTTAGCCATGCTTAGAAACTTTAGCACATTATTGGGATAACTTATGATTCACTATTATTTAATGATGGCTTAATGATAGCTCATGATGGTTAATCATGATTGGTTTAGTAATTAATTTACCAATTAAAACTTGATAATGGTGGGTTGTGAGTACATGGTTTTGATGGTCGTGCTCATGACAATTAAGGACCGGTTCGCGAACTACTGTTGTGAGACATTAAACGTGCCAACCACAAGCCAGCATGGGCAACGGCTTTACCTTTCGTATAGCATGGTTCATTGCAGAGCACCAGACTGAGAATTGGCGGAGATAAGCCCACGGGGGTCGCTGGGGAGTCCATGCCTTGTTTATAAGGGGGTGACTATGATCCGGGAACGGTGCACTGTGGTGGATTGTGTTGTGCGAAGGGTACTGTCACAGTTCCTTTCCGAGGTACCGTGGTGGTATCGAGGCGCATGGTAACATGTTGTGGGGCTGTGTCTTGTGGGTACAGTGGTACACCTCTGGCCAGAGTAAAACTATTCGAATAGCCGTGCCCGCGGTTATGGGCGGGTTGAGCAATGTTTTTCGTGATTAGTCTCACACCTCTCACAATAATTATTGATGCTATAAATGGTAATAATTTGTTTAGCTCCTGGTTTGGAGATAGATCTGTACAGCCGGGTATGGTTGTTCAGGAAGGTTGGGCCTGAGCAGCATGTGTGTGTTGTTCAGTGTTGATTAAAATTGATGATTAATTACTCTACTGTTCCACAATCCTCAATTGTTTGCTAAATGCTGCTTTTGCAAATGAGCCTATATTATGCCATTCTTTGGTATCCTTGTGCACTTGCATATTTGCTGCGTGGCTTGCTGAGTATGTCATATGCTCACCTTGCAATAATCAATCCAACCTCAGTTGAAGAAAAAGGATCCAGAAGAAGAAGACGTTTGGCTTATACCCCAGTTGAGCTGCCTGTGGGAGTGGAGCTGAAGCCATCGCTAGATCGTTAATTCCGCTGCTGTTTTCTTTTCTTTTGTAAGTATGTAACGTTATTTTTATGATGAATCTGTATATTAAATTGTCAGTTTGTGTACCTCGGCTGATTCCTAGACGAGGATTTTATGCACAAATTAGTTCGGAAATTACTAGTGAATTTCTGGGCGTGACATCACTGGTGGAGAAACCATCTTTCGTCGGTCGGCCAAATTCCACGATAGTCCCGGTTGCAACAACAACCGGGACTAAAGATCATCTTTAGTCCCGGTTAAAAAGGGTAACGGGCATATTTGATCTTTAGTCCCGGTTGGTAACACCAACCGGGACTAAAGATCATCTTTAGTCCCGGTTCAACTGCTGTCAGGACTTGTCAGGCCCCCCCGGGATCTTTAGTCCCGGTTGATGTTACCAACCGGGACTAAAGATAGTAACTTTAGTCCCGGTTGGTGTTGCCAACCGGGACTAAAGATCCCGGTGATCTTTAGTACCGGTTGGCAACACCAACCGGGACTAAAGTCCCACCCCTTTATATATGTCTTCTTCCTCCTCCTCCCCGAGCAAGCTTCAAAATTTCTTCAAAAAAGAGGGGAGGTCATGCCAAAATTTATAGTGAATTTACTTTGGTGATTATATACAAATCGGAGGTGCCTAAAAGGTTAGCAACTTCATCCTCCAATGTTTTTTTTGGTCATATTACATTTGAAGCTATGTTTCGCACACTTTTTTGTCTCCAAAATTTTGTTGTAAGTTGATGAGAGAGAATTTGTGTTGGAAAAGAAAGAATATATAGAAATTTTGTTTATTTGCTAAATAAGGTTTCATAAAATAGTTGAGTAGGAAAATATAGTGAAAGTTAATCTTAAAAAAAAGAAAACAAACTAAATTGAAAATGAAAAGAATTTAAAACTTAAAAAATAATAAATAAGAATTAGTTGGTGGAATATTTTATAATTTTTGTATGAATAATGATATGTCGATTTTGTATGACTGTTGAAAGAGTTTGTGATTATTTTACCATTATTGTATGACTGTCATTATTGTACGAATGATTATTTGTGTACGATTTTTTTTTCATTTCATGTAGATGGATCGGCAATGGATGTACGCTGACCGGCGGTCCAAAGAGTTTATTGACGGCGTGCATTATTTTTTGAGAGTGGCCGAAGCTAACAAGCAGAAGGGTTTATTTGTTGTCCATGCAATAAGTGTAAGAATCAGAAGGAGTATTCTGCATCCAGGACTATTCATTTCCACTTGTTTGAGTCGGGGTTCATGCCAAGCTATAATTGTTGGACATGCCACGGAGAGCAAGGGGTTGAAATGGAAGAAAATGAAGTGGAAGACGACAATATTCCAGACTTTGCTCAGTACGCTGTATTTGAAGGAAATCAAACGGGCGAGGAGGACATAGATGCTGATTATAACGACGTTGCAGATGATCTTGGTCAGATGTTGCAGGATGCCAAGGAGGACTGCGAGAGTGAAAAGGGGGCCCATAAATTGGACAAGATGTTAGAGGACCACAGAACGTCGTTGTACCCAGGTTGCGAGCAAGGGCACAAAAAGTTGGATACCACTCTGGAGTTCCTGCAATGGAAGGCAAGAAATGGTGTTAGTGACAAGGCATTTGGCGATTTATTGAAACTCGTCAAGAACATTCTTCCGGAGGGAAACAAATTGCCCGAGACAACGTACGAGGCTAAGAAGATAGTCTGCCCTCTAGGACTGGAAGTTCAGAAGATTCACGCATGTCCGAATGATTGTATCCTATATCACGGTGAGGAGTACGAGAACCTAGAAGCATGCCCTGTTTGTAAAGCACTACGATACAAGATTAGACGAGATGATCCAGGTGAGGTTGACGGGCAGCTAACGAAGAGGAGAATTCCTGCTAAGGTGATGTGGTATTTCCCTATAATACCACGGCTAAGGCGTTTGTTCAGGAACAAGGCGAATGCTAGAATGATGCGTTGGCACGCTGAAGAACGTCAACAGGACGGGATGCTGAGACACCCCGCAGATG
Source organism: Oryza meridionalis (assembly GCA_000338895.3). NCBI lineage: Eukaryota > Viridiplantae > Streptophyta > Magnoliopsida > Poales > Poaceae > Oryza > Oryza meridionalis. Next base: position 21,942,339 of record CM002528.2, read on the forward strand.
GTTCGCAGTGGCGAAACATCGACAGAAAATTTAAAGACTTTGGAAAGGACGCACGAAACATACGGTTTGGTTTAAGTACGGATGACATGAATCCTTTTGGAGAGATGAGCAGCGGCCATAGCACTTGGCCCGTTACGATGTGTATCTACAACCTCCCCCCTTGGCTATGCATGAAGAGGAAGTACATAATGATGCCGATTATTATTCAAGGCCCCAGCAACCTGGTAACGACATCGATGTGTTCCTAAGACCACTGGTCGAAGATCTTAAACTGTTGTGGAAGAAGGAAGGTGTCCCCGTGTGGGACGAGGACAAACAGGAGGAGTTTAACCTACGAGCGCTGCTGTTCGTAACCATCAACGATTGGCCTGCACTTAGCAACCTATCCGGGCAGTCCAACAAGGGGTACAAGGCTTGCACTCACTGTATGGATGAAACAGAAAGTACGTATCTTAAGCACTGTAGGAAGGTTGTGTACATGGGTCATCGTCGATTCCTTGCAGCAAACCACCCGGTACGGAAGAAAGGCAAGCACTTTGAACATACGGCGGACCACCGTACGAAGCCTAAACATCGCAGCGGGAACGCAGTGTTTGCTATGGTTAAAGATCTTAAAGTAGTGTTTGGAAAGGGGCCTGGCAGCCAACCTATAGAGAGCGAAGATGGTCATGCGGCGATGTGGAAAAAAAACTCCATATTTTGGGAGTTACCCTATTGGGAATTCTTGGACGTCCGCCACGCAATCGACGTGATGCACCTCGCTAAGAACCTTTGCGTAAATCTTCTTGGCTTCCTAGGTGTATATGGAAAGCCGAAAGATACACTGGAAGCGCGTAATGATCTGAAGCATATGGAACAACGCGGCGACCTTCACCCGGAACCAAAGGAGAAAGGCAGCCATTACTTGAGTCCAGCCAGCTACACTCTTAGCAAGGCAGAGAAGGAAAGTATGTTTCAATGCTTGGAGAGCATCAAGGTACCGTCTGGATACTCCACGAATATAAAGCGAATAATAAGCACGAAGGAGAAGAAGTTCACAAACCTAAAGTCTCATGACTGTCACGTGTTGATGACACAGCTGCTACCAGTTATAATAAGGGGTATCCTCCCAGACAATGTCCGGGCAACAATAACAAAGCTATGTTCTTTCATGAACGCAATTTCGCAGAAGGTCATCGATCCGGATAGGTTAGAAGCTCTTCAGAATGATGTGGTGCAATGTCTTGTCAGCTTTGAGTTGATATTTCCACCTTCATTTTTCAATATAATGACGCATCTGCTTTGTCACCTTGTCAAAGAGATCGGTATTCTCGGGCCTGTGTTCCTACACAATATGTTTCCTTTCGAGAGGTACATGGGCGTTCTGAAGAAGTATGTTCGTAACCGTGCTCGTCCAGAGGCAAGCATCGCCAAGGGGTATGGAACAGAGGAGGTCATTGAATTCTGCGTTGAATTTATTGAAGACCTTCGCCCAATCGGGGTACCTGAATCACGCCATGAAGGGAGACTACGGGGAAAGGGGACTCTCGGGAGGAAAGCTATAATGACGGTAGACAACAATTTATTCCGTAGAGCCCATTTCACGGTTTTACAACAATCTTCATTGGTGGCTCCTTACATCGAGGAGCACTTGGCTCTAGTTCGCGCCAGAAACATCGGTAAGTCCGATGCATGGATTACACGGCATCACATTGATACTTTCCCCGCATGGCTGCGACAACATCTCATGGGTAACGAGACGATTAACCAGCAACTGGCCTTCCTGGCGAGGGGTCCATCTGGCTCGATCGCGACATTCCAGGGATATGAGATCAATGGGTACACATTCTACACAAGAGCCCAAGACATGAAGAGCACGAACCAGAACAGTGCTGTTCGTATCGATGCCATGGGACACGATGGTACAACTGGCACATATTACGGTGCCATCGAGGAGATATGGGAACTTGACTATGGACCTCTCAAGGTCCCTCTGTTCCGGTGCCAATGGGTTAGGTTGACTGGTGGAGGCGTAACGACTGATGACAGTGGGATGACAACGGTTGACCTTAACAAGGTTGGATACTCGGACGAACCTTTCGTCCTTGCCAATGATGTAACGCAAGTTTTTTATGTGAAGGACATGTCTAGCAAAGGAAAGAAGGGCAAAGGGCCTGACGAGCCGAAGCGCCATGTTGTTCTCCCAGGCAAAAGAAAAATCGTCGGAGTAGAGGACAAGACTGACGAGGATTACGATCAGTTAGATGGGCAACCCCCTTTCACGGTGACGGTTGACCCTAGCATCCTCCTATCAAACGAAGACACCCCTTACTCACGTAGCGATCACAAGGAAGGAACAATAGTGAGGAGAAAGTACGTGCGGACAACCGTCACCGCCGAAGTGTTGCCGTAATTGTTGTAAACTATTTTGGATGTATTGAATATGCTAGTTATATATGATTAATTACAATTTTTAACAATTTAATATCATGCATATGCTAATTATATACGACTATTATAATTTTTAAAAGTTTTGAATCATGCATGTCGGATTCACAGATGCTAGTTACAATTTTTAACAATTTAATATCATGCATATGCTAATTATATACGATTATTAGCATTTTTAAAAGGTTTAAAACATGCATGTGGGATTTACACATGTTAATTAGAATTTAAAAGGTTATTAGCATTTAAAACATATATTAGAATTTAAAACATGCATCACACTAATTATATACGATTATTAGCATTTTTAAAAGGTTTAATTAGAATTTAAAAGGTTACTAGCATTTAAAAGGTTATTAGCATTTAATTAGAATTAAGCATTTTTAAAAGGTTATTAGCATTTTTAAAAGGTTTAGCATTTAAAAGGTTATTAGCATTTAATTAGAATTTAAAACATGCATCACATTAATTATATACGATTATTAGCATTTTTAAAAGGTTTAAATTATGCATGTGGGATTTACATATGCTAGTTACAATTTTTAACAATTTAATATCATGCATATGCTAATTATATACGATTATTAGAATTTTTAAAAGCTTTAATTCATGCATGTTGGATTTACACATGTTAATTAGAATTTATAATGCATTATTTATATTTTAGAAACATATATGCAACGAAATTCAATATTCAGTGCTATTAACTTTAGTCCCGGTTCTTAACCCTAACCGGGTATAAAAAAAATTTGGAAATAGCGGGAAAATATCTTTACTCCCGGTTCGTGAGAAGAACCGGGAGTAAAGATATCTTTACTCCCGGTTCGTAACACCAACCGGGATTAATGATAACATCTTTAATACCGGTTGGTGTTACGAACCGGGAGTAAAGATATCTTTACTCCCGGTTCTTCTCACGAACCGGGAGTAAAGATCCGGGGGTATATATATTCCCGGTGCGCCCTCGTCTTCTCCACCAACACTTAGACGTTTTCATCGAGATCGAGCATCGGTCCTTCGCCGCCACTGCCTAGGGCAACCCGTGCCGACGCCGCCGTCGTCTCTCACCGTCGCCTGGCGGTCCTCGCCGCCTCCGCCGCAGACGCCGCCGCACCGTTTCTTGGGTGAGAGCCCCCGGCCTCTCTCTCTCTCTCTCGATGTACCCTCGTCTCTCTCTCTGTTTCGCCGACGACGCCAAGAAACGCCGACGACGCCGACAACGCCGATGACGCCCTTTCTCTCTCTTACGCCGATGACGCCCTCTCTCTCTTACGCCGATGACGCCCTCTCTCTCTCTCACGCCGATGACGCCGACGAACTCCGACCCACGACGCCCCCACGCCGCCGCCGCGCCCCCACGACGCCGCCGCCGCCACGATGCCGCCGCCGCCCCCACGCCCCCACGCCGCCGCCGCGCCCCCACGACGCCGCCGCCGCCACGATGCCGCCGCCCCCACGCCGCCGCCGCCGCCCCCACGCCACCGCCGCGCCCCCACGCCGCCGCCGCCACGATGATGTGGACCACAAACGAACGAACGAACGAGCGAACGCGAACGAACGAACGAACGCGAACGAGCGAGCGAACGAACGAACGAACGCGAACGAGCGAACGAACGCGAACGAACTCGAAATTATAAAAGAACACAAACTAAAACTTGTAAAATCCATATAAAATTAAATATAGCTCATTTTAAGATGATTCAAATTTCTGTGAATTCACCAAGTTGGGAACTTTGATGTTATGTAATAAAAACTTGCACTCACAGTACAAATTTAGCTTCTAAAATTTATCCAAGTTAAATCACACATAAAGCATGCACAAACTTATAAAATGCATACAAAATTCATTTCAACTCATTTTGGAGCAAACTCAGTTTTTACAGATCCACCAACTTATGTTCTCCTATGAAGCAAAATGAAATAGTACCAGAGAATGTTTTATGTACCAGAGAATTGAATTACAAAATCAAATTAATTTCACAAAATTCTATAGTGTTGTATTTTTGTAACAAACATTTGGACATCTAAAAGATCTTCAATGAAAAGATTGTTTAACTACAAAGTTAAACAATACATTATATGTTCCTTTGTGATTAGACTAATACATTTTTTTTGGATGTTGCAGAGAAGACGTCGTCGTCGTCGTCCGTCAAGCCGAAGTGGTAGCTAGCCCTCGAAGGAATTCGCGCAGGCAAGTGATGTAAAGATGTGATTGTTTGAGATATAATATAAGATTGTTAGAATTCTAATATAAGATTATTAGATTATTAGAGTTAGCATATGTGAGTGTTAGAGATTATTAGATTATTAGACTTAGCATATTTGAGTGTTAGAGATAGTTAGAGTTTTAATATAAAATTATTAGAGGTTTAATATATGAAACTTAATTAGACTTAGCATATGTGAGTGTTAGAGATTTAATATAAGATTATTAGAGTTTTAATATTCGAAACATATTTGATTGTTAGAGATTTAATATAAGATTATTACAGATGTAATATACGAAACTTAATTAGACTTAGCATATATGATTATCCACCGTACAAATACACGACACTTAGACTTAGCATATTTGAGTGTTACAGATAGTTAGAGATTTGATATAAAATTATTAGAGGTTTAATATACGAGTTAGTGAGGAGATTGTTATACTTAGCATATATATATGATTATTACAATTTTAATATAAGATTAGTAGCGATTTAATATGAGATTATTCGAGATTTAATATAAGATTATTAGAGTTTTAATATTACGGTTAGCAAATACATCCTACAGACCTAACATATATTATTGTAATGCACAGATGGCTGATCGCGACGAGGAACAGATATTGTATGATACAATTGCAGAGGGAAGTAGCCAGTACTGGAACGAAGAAGAGGGGAACGAGGATCCAAACCAGTACTTGAACGTGGAGGGGAACGTGGAGAGGGTTGCGGAGGGGAACGATGAGGAGGAGGCTAGTGGAAGTCATCCCTCCGCTGGACAGAAGAGGGCACGCGGACAACGAGGTGCCGCGAAGAAGATAGAGGGTCGGCACATCATAACTGAGGTGGACGCAGACGGCCGACCTACTGCCCCGGCGGAAGCAGCCAAGAATTTTGTACGCCACAGTGGTTGGGTTGTGAGGGATAACGTGCCTGTCAGCATGGTGTACTGGCGCAGAACAAGGGCACGCGGGGATAATGACAGCTTTGTCCCGGAATCAGAGAAAGAGATGCTGTGGACCACAATGCTCGAGACGTTCACGCTCCCTGCGGGTACAGAGAACATAGTGAAACACTGGACTCTTAAGAAAATGGCAGAACAGTTCCAGACCTTCAAGGGAGACCTATACCGGAAATACATCCTGAAGGGGCACACACCGAACTTCGACGTATTCCCGAAGCTAAGGGATCACTGGGAGGAGTTCGTTGCTTACAAGACAGGTCAACAAGGGCAGGCGATGATGGAAAGAAACAAAGAAAATGCCGCCAAGAAGAAGTACCATCACCACTTGGGGTCAGGCGGCTATAGCGTCGCGATGCTGAAGTGGGAGGAGATGGAGGCAAGCTTGCTTGAGAGGGGTATCGAACCGGCCACCGCTAAATGGCCTGATCGATCGAAGTTCTGGTTCTATGCTCATGGTGGAACGCTCAACCCAGGTGATGGCTCCTTGGTCTTCAGCGATCAGATACGCGAGGCTGCGAGTCGACTAACGGACGCAGTGGAAGCCTCTTCTCAGGGCACGTTCCGACCCGACAGAGAGAAGGACGAGCTGTCACTCGCCCTGCAGACTCCAGAGCATCCAGGATGAACACGAGGGAAAGGGGTGATTCCTTGGAAGATTGGATTCAAGGATGACATCCACACGTACAGGAGTCGGATGAGGAGCAAGAGAGATACCGAGGCGAAGATTGCAGATCTCGAGTACAGGATATCGAGCTACGAGCTCAGCATGCAAGAGGAGGTGGCCCGGAAGGTGGATGAACGCATGGCAGCACATCGGTCACACGATCCCCAGCCGTACATACCTCCTCCAGTGGTTAGCCCATCAGGCAATCGTAGCAGCTGCGCCTCAACGGGGCAGGTAGTATCACATAGCATGGACGCTATGCAAACCCGGGACGAAACCACCTGCCCCGTTGATGAGATCACGCATCGGACACCATGTGAGCTGCATATTCCCTTCAAGAACTTATCAATCAAGGTATGCTCGATATAATACATGATTTTTGACTCGTACGTTCCGCAATTTGCTGCTTAGGTTGATTACTAATAGATAACCTCTCCTCACGTGAAGGTGGCGTCAGGAATGGCCATCCCAACAGACATATCAGGGACTTACCACTGCAGGCCGATTCCAGCAGGATACTCGAGGGTCGAAGTTGAGCTGGTGGAAGCCGTGTACGAGGACCTCGAGTTGGACTACCCCGGAGGAGACGGTGAGACGCATCTACGAGACACAAGCCACGCCATTATACTATGGCGCAAGCGGTACATCATCCTCCCTGGGCGACAAGCGGCGTCTCGTGCACCATCTCCTCCGGCTCCTCCGCCTCCTCCTGCACCATCTCCTCCGGCTCCTTCGCCACCTCCTCCTGCACCATCTCCTCCGGCTCCTCCGCCTCCTCCTGCACCATCTCCTCCGGCTCCTCCGCCTCCTCCTCCACCGTGTCCGCCTGCACCTCCCAAGACAAGGTCTCGCCAAGCTCCACCTCCTGCCAGCACAAGGGCAACGAAGAAGGCCAAAGTTGAGACCACCAAAAACAAGGAGCCGCCGTACGATTGCAGTCAAGAGGAGCTTAATGCTTACGTGGCAGGAGAAGTGAAGAGGCAACTCAAGCCTCGGAGTCCTGAAAAGAAGATACCTATTGACCCGAGCATGAAGAATTTCTTCAAGGGAATGTCCACCGCAAACAAGGAGGCCTTGAAGCTATCGGACTATGACCGAACACTCAGGAAAGCCTATTACAAGAAGTCCAAACCAGGTCCTCAGCTTGGAGAACAACCACACCAAGTGGTCGAGCCGTTGGTGACCGGCGAAGACTTTGGCATAACGGATTTCATTTCAGACACCGGTCTAACCATGGCTCAGTTGGTTGGAGGCGCACCAATCCCGAAGGCGGAAGTGGCATACAAGTTTGAACTCGGTAAACCGCTTGTCAGGCCCGAGCAGCTGCAGTCCCTACCGACACAAATGTACAAATTCCATGAACGGTACATGGAAATGAGCGCCAATGGTAGAGAGATGTTCGGAGCGAGGATCAGAAACCCCGACTTCTTGCAAGGAGAAGATGTTCTATGGATCAATTTCAAGGATGTCTTCGATCTGTACCATCGGGACGCCCTCGACGTCTCTCTTCTGAGCGCATGGATTTTGTAAGTATCTTTGAGTTCGATTTGTTTCGTTCAATAATTAGCTCCTGGCATATATGTAAGCAATAATAATTTCCTTTCATTGTTGTAGAATGGAGATTCAAAGGGCCCGGCGGCGGGGGGTTTACAATACTGGGTTCATCGACCCTCGCAAAATCAACACCGAAATGCTCGACAACTACGAGAAAGACACAGAGGACAATCTCGTCCATCTCCTAACACAGCAGCATTTCAAGACATTCATACTATTGCCGTACAACACAGAGTGAGTTTTTATTATCGTTCGAACAAATTTCATTCCCATACATATAACATGTGCATTCTGATATTTATCTCATCTCACGCATATTCCAGATTCCACTGGGTCCTGTTCTTTTTTGACTTGGAGGCAGGCAGAGTCACTGTGTACGACTCAATGAATAAAGAGGAGAAGGTTTTTGACAAGGTCTTCCAAATGATAGACAGGTAATATAATGCCATCTATTCCACAGTCGCGGGACTCTGTTGATATTATGTTGATCTCGGGTAATATTTAATTAATCATAGCTTGCAACTGCACATGTAGGGCTTGGGATCGGTTCCGTCAATTGGTCCGCGGGACTTGGAAAGAAAAACTTGGACGGAGGTTTCATTTTCCAGTGAGTACATGCATGATCAAAAATTATATTGAATTGAATCTCTAGTTACAGTTAATATAAAGAGTATATTAAATCTCTCATCGTTTCTCATGTAGTGCGCAAAGCAGGACAAGGGAACTAACTTGTGCGGCTACTACGTATGCGAGTATGCCCACTGCCTATCAAACCAAATATACACCAAACGAGAGCTCGATGTACGTATACATAAACCGTTCAAAATTTCATTGCGTATCGATTTGTTAAGTTGTTTATTAATTTCATATATTGATATGTCATTATTTTCCGAATGATAGCGTATTCACATGAGGGAAAAACTCCCACACAAGGATTTTATCACGGCTGTTCAAGAACAACTGATGGGGTTCATCAACGAAGAAGTCCTTAATCCCCATGGTGAATTCTACTATGACGGATCGACAATTCGTAACGTCGGTCCTTCCTCTTCTGACGTAACGCAGGCGTCGAAGTCGTAGCTACAGCTAGCGAGCAAATGAATTGTACTATACATGCATGTACATACATATTTACATATGTACGTACATTTACTTTAGTGGTAATATATATTTTGGTAACATATATGTACATAAAATGTTAAGTGCTTTAAATTATAAATATGTGTGTAATATATGTATTTATACATATATATACATACGCATATACATATATATGTATTCTATATACAACCATAATATATATATTGCAATGCATATATATATATATATATATATATATATATATATATATATATATATATATATATATATATATATATATATATATATATATATATAATCAACCATGCAGCAAACAGGGCAATGCAAATAAAAAAAAAAGGTACATGGATCTTTAGTCCCGGTTGGTAACACCAACCGGGACTAAAGGCTGACCGATCTTTAGTCCCGGTTCGTGTTACCAACCGGGACTAAAGATCGATCTTTAGTCCCGGTTATTTCACCCGGGACTAAAGATCGCTATCTTTAGTCCCGGATTCGTAGTCCCGGTTGGACAACCGGGACTAAAGGGGGGTTACAAACCGGCACTACAAACGATTTCTCCACCAGTGCATGTAACTAGTTGTTGTGCAAGCTATCTCTTTCCATTATTTTTTTGTTGACATTGAACTTTTGGAGCTGGTAACCAGCTATACTATTAAACTTGCTCTTAGGACACCATAATTGTTGACGGAGGTGCGTGACTTTAGAAGGAACCCACAGAGAGCGCGCGGAGGGGTGGCACTGAGTGGAGGGTGCTGTGGGAGCGTGTGCAAAGCATCAGAGGTGATTGATAAGGGGGAGACTAGTCGCCGAGCACTCAATACGATGACAAAAATCAAACGGTCAAATTTATTTAATAAAACATCAAGTTATATGTCGTGAATAAAAATAAGAATTCAAATATTTGAAAAATATGTGAAACACACCAATATTTTACTCTCGCACATGAAACATCAATTCTTAACGATTAAAACATATATATTTTGTCTTCATCAGAATACAATGACACAAAATCTTGTTGTAAATATTAATTAATACCAACAATACAACGGTGTAATCGAATAATCAGATAAATAAAAGTTAGGTGAAAAAGGCCATTTGAAACTTGCTAATAGAGTGTTACTTGCATGATTGGAGAAGAAGGGCATATTTTGTGATTAGAGAGCAGTGTAATCCGGTCATTAATTAGTATTTCCTCTGTATTTTAATGAATGACATTGTTAACTTATTGACCGATGTTTGACCATTTATCTTATTAAATTTTTTTTGTAAATATCAAAATATTTATGTTATGCTTAAAAATATTTGATGATAAATCAAGTCACAATAAAATAAATGATAATTACATAATTTTTTAAGGTAAAGTCTAAACCAAGATGCCTCTCGGTTCAGTGTTAACCAGCGACGATCCAATTGTGAGAAGAATTACTGCTACACTGTTTTTCCTCTTAGACATGTGTGTCTTCTTCTTCCTTCTTATAAAGTTTTCTCTCAAATTACTTATCCGATTTACAATCCAATTACACCATTATGTTCGTTACAATTAAATTTTCACAACAAGATCTTATATGATTATATTGCGATGAAAAAATATTTATATTTGGAAATTACTTTTATTATATACTAAGTTACTTTTATAATATATATAAGTTACTTTCAGATTTGACTAAATTACTTCTATACATTCACAATGCTCTAAGTTGATTATTTTTATTATTGTTTTTAGTTAATTCTATATTTTGTGGACTTTATAATCTTCTCTACACTTTACTTGCGAATTCACTCTACGTAGTTTCTTATTTCAGCTCACTCACAATATAATAATTTCTATTACAGAGAGTTACTCCCCCCGTTTCATTATGTAAATCATTTTAGTATTGCCCACATTTATATAGATGTTAATGAATCTAGATATAGTTCTAAGTTAAAGTTACTTTCTTTTTGTTATAAGTTACTTCTATAACATATGTAAATTACTTTTAAGCTTTATTGAATTTACTTTTATATGTCTAATAAGTAACTTAGTGAAATCTAGAAGTAATTTAGACATATCATAAAAGTAATTTGTGATTTTTCATCAAAATATAATCATGTGAGATCTTGTTGTAAAAATTTAATTGTTACGAACACAACGGTGTAATCGGATTATAAATCGGATGAGTTATTTAAGAGAAACTTCTCTAAGAAGAAAAAAATACATAGATATTGAGTGTACTAGTAGCTTTTTTTTTAGAAAGAATGGTGTCTCTCTTTAACACTATCTAGCTAGCACTATCGGTGTAGTTGTGTCATTTTTTAAATATAACAAATTGTTAAACATTAATCAAAAAGTTAACGGCGTCATACATTAAAATACGGATGGAATATATGCAACGGACTTTTTCTTTACTTGGAAAGATACTTCCATTACGTACCTCCCTGACACAGCTAAATGGTCACCAAACCCTCCACCTCCAGGGGGACACCTTCCCACCTGAGATTAGAATAGAGTTCGCACTTACAACCCATCGCTGCCATGGCGCGAGCTACCCGATTACAACCTTGGGGGCAAAAATTAACAGGGAAAGACACGAAACTGGAGAAAATTACATCTTTTGGCTCACACGAATGATTGAGCATTTTTCCCATCTTTAAGGAGGTACTACCAGGTACCATGAGATACGAGGTACCATGAGGTACCAATCTAATCTAACCGTTGATTTAGCAGGGGTATGATCGGACTAAAAAAACATGTGTCCTCTCTTCGTCGTCCGTGCCCATCCATCCCGCCGTTGTCGTCGCCAATCGAGGCCGCCGCCGCCGTCGTGCATCCAGCCAGCCGCCGGCCGCCGCCATCGCTCATCCAGCCTGCCGTCGTCGTCGCCGTCGTGCATCCAGCCGGCCGTCGGCCGCTGCCGTCGCCCATCCAGCCCGCCGTCGTCGTCGCTGTCGCCACCGTCGCCCATCCAGCCTGCCGCCGGCGTCGCCTATCCAGCCCGCCGTCGTCGTCGCCGTCCCCCATCCAGCCGGCCATCGTCGTCGCCAATCAAGGCCGCCGCCGCCGTTGCTCGTCCAGCCCGCCGTCGTCGCCGTCCCCCATCCAGCCGGCCGTCTTCATCGCCAATCGAGGCTGCCGTCGCCGTCGTGCATCCAGCCGGCCGCCGGCGTCGCGCATCCAGCCGCCGCTGTCCCGCATCCAGCCGCCCGCCGCCGTCGTGCATCCAGCCGCCCCCGCCGCCGCGCGTCCAGCCGCCGCTGCCGCCGCGCGTCCGTCCGCCCGCCGTCGTCCCCCTCGAGCCCGCCACGTCCAGCCCCCCTCTAGCCGCCGCGTGTCCCGCCGCTGCCGCCGTGCGTCCGTCCGCTCGCCGTCGTCCCCCTCGAGCCCACCGCGTCCAGCCCCCTCCAGCCGCCACGCGTCCAGCCGCCGTCGCTGCCGTCCAACCCGCCATCGCCGTCACGCGTCCAGGCGCCCGCCGCCATCCCCCTCGGGCCAGCCGCCACGCCGCTGCTGTGCTCTCCCAACATTTTTTCTTTCTCTCGTGAAACAGTAAAGGACAGAAATACCCTCCCACCCATAGTACCACTTCAATGAGGAGGTGCAGTACCACGAGGTACGGATGATTTCTAACCGTTGGATGATGCCAGATCAACGGTCAGGATTTGGTACTGCACAACCTCGAGACAGTAAAAAACCTCTCCCATTAATTACCGACAGAGCAAAAGAGTTTTCTTCCAAAGCCATCTTCAGCATTAATTAATGAATCCGTCTCAGCAACCACCCTCATATGCAATGGACATATGGGATTGAGAAAAAAAAAAGCAATCTTTGCCTTTATGGCCCAAATGCTGTAGCATTCTGTGCAGCGAGAAGTGGGAAGCGTCGCATGCAACAGTGTCCAATGGGACTCCCCGAGTCCAAGCATTCTCTGATTGATAAATCATCAGTAGTGCAAGAATATTAGAGCAAAGCTACCTAAAAGTGACCGACCTGATTGATAGTAAACGGATGGACCAAAAGAAAACGTACACACAGCTGGCCCCTAGCCAGGAGTACTACCCTCGACGACTACGCGAGCCATTGGTAAAGCGCTGCACCCGCCATCCGGCCCATCGATCGGTTCCAACCGGTGTATGTCCCCCCGGCCGGCCCCCTCCCCCCGCGCGCGCGCAGCCAGCGGCCGATCGATGGATGCCGCTGCCGCATCAACGTCGCCGCCCGCGCGGGCTCCGCGTCGTCCGTCCGTATCCCCCCCTTCCCGATACCGATCTCGACGGCACGTGCATCCCCGGGGACCAAGATCGACGCGCGCGCGACCCCCACCCCCACCACCGCCCCGGCCGCCCAAACCGCTACCGATAAGACGTCCGCTGTTCGTCTCACATGGATCGCGCGCGTACACCCCAGCGCTCGTACGTACGTACGCTCGCTGTCGCCTCTACTGCTCTGCAGATCGATCGATCGAGAGCGAGCCGTGCCTGCATGCTGCGGCATGCGCCCGCGCGCGCGCGCCGCCCGCGGCCGCGGCTCGGTGGATCGATCGATCTCAGCTCGCGCCTGCCGGCTAGATCCAAACCCCCGTCCCTTGTCCGGTGCTGCGCATGTGTAAACTTTTACTGCAAAGTACTGTGCTACGTTGGTCACATCGCTGTCACTGTTAGCTGTTACGTTCCACATGTTGCACGTACATACGTGCCGGTAGTCCGGCAGCTATAGCTAGCTTACTATAGCTACCACTACCAGCTGCTTCTGCGGGTACAAACTTAGTTACACACTTACACTCAATATTACAGTTTACTTGATTACTTCCACTCATGCAAGCTTGATACACGACGGGTAGGAGGAGTCATGTGCATTATCGGTAATCTGGCATTGATCCATGATTAACCGGAGGCTAGCTAGCTACTTCGTCATTCAATTGGAAAGTGCTACTACAGTTTAGCACAAAGACAAACGGAATTAATTAACACGCGCACACACACGTAGGTAGCCAGCCCGCATTGTCTCGGGGCTAGCTTTAGTTATTTTACCTTAGCCTGAAAGAGATATGGCCGGCGCCGGCGCCGCCGGCGCTGCTGCTCTCCAGGTCGGTACCGGCGAGAGTGAACGACGAGTGGCGGGAGGAGCTGGAGCCCCTTGCCGCCGTGGAGACGACAAGGTCGACGAACGCCGCGACGATGGCGGCGTGCGTCTCCTTGCCGTTGGCGCGGAGGTACCACCCTAGCATGGCCTCCAGCCAGCCCCAGTCGCCCACGCCGTGCGCGGCTAGCATCTCCGCCATGGACGCCCGGAAGTCCTCGTACGGATCCTCCGAGTCGAACGCCACCGCGACGCCGCCGCCGAACGACGCCGCGTCGTCGTCGTCGTCGCCGCCGCCTGCGGCGCGGCGCACGGGCTTCTTATCGAGGATGGAGCTGGAGGGCGCGCAGGGCTCGAAGAGGAGGCGGTCGGAGCGGAGCCCGCGGACTATGGCGTCGGCCATGTCCTCGGCCGTGGCGGAGACGTCGGACTCGGTGGAGAGGCTGTCGGAGGCGCAGTCGTGGTGCATGCGCGCGGATGAGTTGGCGAAGGAGGACTCGCCGGAGTCGAGGAAGATCGACGCGATGGTCTTGGCCGCTGCGGCTGCCGAGGCGGCGGACGGTGAACGGAAGGAATGAGCTCTAGGGTGCTTGCAAGAAGGCCACATCCATGCCGGTGGAGTGGCCGCCGGAGGGGGAGGCGACGAGGGTGGGGTGTCCCTGGCCGAGTTGATGGTGTAGAGGACGGAGCTTAGCGGCAGCTTCCTCACCATTGGCGTGGCAGTTGAAGCGAGTGCAGCCGCACTAGCCGCACTAGGAGGGTGTTTGTTTGTGCGTATGTGCGCCTTTGAAGTCGGATTTTCTTCGGTCGAAGTTGTGCAGGTGTTAGTTTGATTTTGAAGTGTCCTACGGGAGTCGGAACAGAAGAGGACATGCATGATAGGGGAAGGAGAAGATTTTCTGTGGCTATATGTTGATCAGTTCTTCTAACTAATATATATAAGAAGGGAATTGCTAGTTTTAATGAATTTCAGCCACCTTTTACCTACCGATGCTCTTTGTGTGTGTGTGCGCAGGTTATGGACATCTTCTCTGGTACGGTGACAGCGACACCTTAACTCTAATGGATTAAAAGATATGAATTTGGATTTTAGGTTGGGGTCTGGGTAGAAAGACGGGCTAAAAGAGGGGGAAGAGGGGGTTTCCTTTGGGTTAAAAGGGATGGTCTTGGGCGAAGGGTGGATCGGCAGCGGGTGACAATGACAGACGGGCGGTGGAAGCCTGCAATGGGCATGGTTGGTGGTGGGGTGGATTGGTGGAGGATCTAGTAGTGAGGTGGGTGGTTCACATTGCTGAACTTGTACAAGGAGGGAGGGGGGGGGATGATGAGGCAGTCGCTAACGCTATTTTGCATATTCTGGCCAGCAGGCGAGGAGAGGAGGGTAGCGCCAGTGAGCTGCGGAGCTATCATAAACGCGCACATGCATGGGGAGGGGGAAAGAAAAGGAGAAGATGATGTTCACTATTCACGCATAAATCGCAAAGCAATATCTAGTCCGTCCAAAGAGCTGACTGAAATTTGTTTTTTTAGTTAATTGATCATGAGGGATTTGAGAAATCTCTATTGGTCTAACACGACTTAGAAAAGAACATGAAGTCATCAAGAAGGCCTCACAAAGAAACCACACAATCGTGATAGCTGAGAATTATGGATAGTACCATGCATTACCATCAAATTTCACCCCTTTGTTAACCTTCATTTTGGTCAGAGAAATACGGTATAGAAAGATATATATGGATAGAAAGATAGCCTTCCTGATGTACCGTGAGTTCTCCCTTAGCCCCATTGTTGTTTTCTAAATCTCTCTTAATCTCTGTGGCATTTCTTAGTCCTAACTTATTGATTTAATCACCTACTTGTTTCCAGTAGTTTACCATTAAGTTTTTTCTAAAAAATAACCATACCAGTACCACCCTTTACTCTACTTATATCTATAAGCATATATAGGCCTCACCTGATAAATCAAAACACTTAGATTCCTCAATCATCAAACAGTATTCGAGTCCTATAACTTGGATGAACATGGGCTAGTCCAATCCAACAAAACCAATAAAAATCGAGTCTTGGAGAAATTCTAGGAACATTCGGTAGTTTTCATAATTTAACTCATAAAATCAAATAAGTGAACTTTTATTTTTAATAAATACTTATATTGGGAGAACAGTTATCTAAATCACCAAATCTTTTATTGATACCCAACTCACTAAATTTCAATACCCGCAGCATGAATTTGAAAAAAAAACATACTGTATTGAAATTTGGTTGAAATCTATATGATATTTCATTATTAGGTTGGTTTTTTCACTTTGAAAGCATTATTAGGAATTTTACGTATACAGAATGTTTTTCCCTTGTTAGTTTGATATTGGTAGAGATATTATTTTCCCTTAGTATTGCGAGTCAAGAGTATTATGGTCATTTTGTTTTAATAAAGAAGGACATACAACTAATAGAATGGAAACAAGGTATTTAAAATGAATTTTGAGAAACAGAAGGGATATTGAGGCAAAGCCTTGAGGGTATGGAAGGGATTCAGTCAGAGTGTGTTGAATTATCAACTTCAAAGAATTGCAAAACTTCAGCAGGGTTAAAATTCCAAAACTGGTTTTTTTGCTTGCACACCAGAAATGTTTAATCTAAATGTTGATGCTAGTGAAAATACCTATAGTCTATAGATTTTACAAATTAATAAAAAAATACTTTAAAAAAAGAGGATTGCCGTGGGATGGGGAGGTGCCCTAAGTCGGAGAAAAGGCATGTACATATGTATTAATATATATCAAAAGTTAGTTGGCTCCATATCTAGTCAGTACTCTCTAACTAGTTATCAAAAAAAATTACCAAACCTTTTATATATTAATCCCTTCCATAGAAATTTTAAAAGTATATTAAACCCTTTAAATTTTTCTATTTATAATTTAAATCTGTCAAAATTTCCCCCTAAAACCTTTATCCCAAGGGGGCTGCTATACAACGGAATCCCGTTGGGACGGGATGATACCGGTTAGGTATGAGGTATCATATCCTGATACCTAACCTTTATCAGACGATACTTCCGAGGTATCAGGTGATACCTATAAGGTATCAGGCGATTCTTATCACGTATCATGTGATACTTGCGAAGTATCAGGTGAAACTTGTCAGGTATCAGGCGATTCCTATCACATATCAGATGATACTTGCGAAGTATCAGGTGAAATCTATCAGGTATTAGGCGATTCCTACCACGTATCAGGTGATACTAGCGAAGTATCAGGTGAAACCTGTCAAGTATCAAGCGATTTCTACCACGTATGAGGTGATACTTGCGAAGTATCAAGTGAAACATGTCAGGTATCTGGCGATTCCTACCATGTATTAGGTGATACTTGCAAGGTATCAGGAGCCAGGCACCTAAAGCGTCGTCGCCGGTGATCCCACCGTCCATGTCTCGCGCCGGAGCTTGTCGCCGCCGGCGGCATCCTCCACGGTCCACGCCGGAGACCGTCGCCGGCGCGGCCACATCCTCCACCATCCACGTTCCATGTCGGAGCTCATCGCCGGCGGCCGCGTTCTCCTCCGGCACGCCCCACGCCGGGCTCATCGTCGAGGCCGCGTCCTCCACCGTCCACACCCACACATCATCGAGCGTTCGCATCGGCGCGGTCACAGGTGGTAGCGACGAGCAGGCAATGACCGCGACCATGAAGCCATCATCATGTCATCTTGCCGCCGACTCTTCGTGCACATACTCATTGTCTTGCCGTCTCGCCCCACCGGGCGTCGTCGACGATCCTCATCGTCTTGCCGGAGCAAAGCAACAACAACAACAGGAGTCATGCATCAGCAATAGCTCACACTGGAGCAGAGTAACAACAATAGGAGGCACACCATCAGCAGCAGTGACGCACGTGGTGAAGACATGGCTCAAGGAGAGTGCGGGAGGAGGCACTGGTGGAGAAACGATTTTTACTCCCGGTTGGAAACCCCCCTATAGTCCCGGTTTTCCAACCGGGAGTAACAATTCGGGACTAAAGATCGCTATCTTTAGTCCCGGTTCAAATACCCGGGACTAAAGATCGATCTTTAGTCTCGGTTGGTGTTACCAACCGGGACTAAAGATGTGGTCCCGGTTGGAGGGTTTTTTTCTTTTTTTTTTTCTTTTCTCTCTTTCTTTTCACTGTTCTTTTGCCCAAATCATCTCAGATCAAACATTCACAGCAAATCATTCACAATATTATCTCAGATCAAACATTCACAACAGCAATATAGTTCATCCAAATCATTCACAGCAATAGTTCATCCCAAATCATTCACATAATAGTTCATCCCCAAATCATTCACAACAACAATACAGATCAAATCACACAATCAACACAGATCGAATCGCACATTAAGGAAAAAAAGAAAAAGAAAATCCACGGTAGCGTCGGCCTCAACCGCCTGCCGCCGCCCGGCCGCCTCCCCCTTCAGATCCGGCGGCGGCCGGCCACCTCCCCTCCGGATCCGCCACCGCCCGGCCGCCTCCCCTCCGGATCCGCCGCCGCCCGGCTGCCGCGGCGCGAGGCCGCCTCCGCCCCACCGTGCAAGGGCCCCGCCGCCGCTGCTCGGCTGGCCGCCGCGGCGCGAGGCCGCCTCCGCCTCCGCCCGGCCGCTGACGGAAGAGAGGGGATGAATAGAACGGGGAGAGGAGGAGGAAGAGATAAGTTTAGGGAACAGATAAGAATAGAATTTATTAACTCCTCGATCTCGTGCACACCTCGTCCTCTCCGCCACGCATGCGCGTATGCCGATCTTTTGTTCCGGTTTAGGCTACCAACCGCGACTAGAAATAGATCTTTAGTCGGGATCTTTTTTCCCGGTTGGTGTTACCAACCGGGACTAAAAACACCAACCGGGACTAAAAATAGATCTTTAGTCCCGGTTGACAACACCAACCAAGACTAAAGATAAAAAAGTAGCTCTAACCTTTTGAACCGGGACTAAAGATTAAGATAATCTTTAGTCCCGGTTTTTATTGCAACCGGGACTAGTGTGGATTTTAGCTGACTGACCAAAGATGGTTTCTCCACCAGTGAGGCGATATAGTCCCACGCGCTTGGGACTGTATCCCGTGGTATAGCATTTCCGTTATCCCAAGCAGGCCTCCATATTCTTCGCGCTGATCGGTATTATTCTACTATTTCATATCGGATTATAACTTCCGTATCAGCGCTCTGCAGCCTCCGCTGATTCGGCGTATAGCTACCTTTAATTACTTTGCAACAAGTCTCCCATGCATGCATCTCGCCGTTCATTTCTACATGATCGCGATGTTGGCAAAATTTAGGAATCAAGAACATGTGTCTGTGAATGCCTCCTGCTACCTACCGTCCCGGAGATTTCATGCACTACGGGCTTCAGATTGCATGGCGACCCAGCTTAACCATCGTCCTCTTCGTGCATATGCGTAGGGCCCCTGTCGCAGCGTCGCCTGGACCATCCATGTTTCGCATTATTTTCACTCATCTGGGGGACAAGACAGTGGTGCCTAGCACTAATTACTTGCAGCTTGCACATAATCTGGTACGAAACTGACAAAGTGCACATGACTAGCTGATGAATCCACCTCCAAATTAGCTCACCCTAGAGCTCGATCTACACTACTAGAAAAACCATTTTTGCAGACGGCAAAATGGTTTTCACAAGTGATCAGACACGTCGCCTGTAAGTAAAGGCCTGGCAGACGTCTCGGCCGCCTGCGGAAATCAATTTTTCAGGCGGCTGAGTTATACCGTCCGTTCAGGAAAATCAATTTTAGCAGGCGGCTCCCTTGTACAGCCCACCTAGAAAAATCATATTCGGTGAAAAAAAATCAGCAGCGCACACTGCTCCTCATCCAGTCACCGAATCTAAATCAAACCTGAAGTTCAATCACAGAGTCCACATTCATACGGCCCACCTAGAAAAATCATATTCGGTGAATAAAAAATCAACAGCGTACACTGCTCCTCATCCAGTCACCGAATCTAAATCAAACCTGAAGTTCAATCACAAAGTCCACATTCACAATTTCGATACCAAATTCATATAGCATTCTAAAATTCACAAATTACATTACATGCGATCTGGGAGAAGGAAGGAAGAGGACTGGAGGAGCTAGCTTGCCCACCGAGAGACCAATAGGAGATGGAGGCGGGAGTAGAGCCTGACTGTGGTTGCTGCCCGCCGTCATCGTCGTCGCGGTGCGCTCGAGGTCTCCACGCTTGGGAAGAGCACCGCCGGTGTTAGATCTGATGCTCTTGAGCACAGCCGACGCCAAATCCAGTGCTCTGGATCTAGTTTTGGGAGGGAGAGGGAGGGGAGTCATGCCACCATCGACACCCCTCCCCTCCGCCGGATCTAGGAGGGAGAGGGAGAGGAAGGGGAGCCTCATCGCCGCCGCCCTTCCTTCTGCCCGTGCCGCCGTCGCCGCCCCTCCCCTCCGCCGGATCTGGGAGGGAAAGAAGGGGCGGGGAGGGGAGCCGGAGGGAGAGGGAGGGAGGGAGGGGAGGGGCCGCGCACCTCCGCTGTCATCGGCTGTGGCCGGCGCCGCCGCTGTCCTCGGTAGATGGAGAGGGAGAGGGAGAGGAAAAAGTGAGGGAGACAGAGTAAAAAGTGAGGCACGGTCAAATTTAATAGTGTTCTCGTAAGTTGCAGGCGGACCATCTAAGGTTCCGCTTGCGAAAATCATATTTATCTAGGCGGATCTCATAAGAGGTATGTATGGAAAAGTTGATTTTTACAGTCGGGGCTAAATCTAGATGCTCTTTAGCTATATTCACAAACGGTTATATTTCAGTAATTTTTTGGTCCGCCTGAAAATATAAATGGCCCTCCCGTTGGTAAAATCGTTTATCTATAGAAGGGGCCATAAACAGGAGAGTCTTGACCAATTCGAAAGATCATTTGGTGTTAGTAGAGTATGCAGTGATGCAATGAGACAAGCAGCTCGCGTAGTGTGGGGGCCATGGAGTTCTTGACCAAGAGAGCTAGAATTCTGATTTCTCTGCAAGTGATCGAAGCACTGGTACACAGCTCTCGCTATGGACGGTCGCATGCCTCTCGAGAGGAAATCACGCCGAACACCATGACGTGTGTTTGCAAGGAAAATGAAGGACTGAACAGCGCTGCTGATGCACGCAAAGATTACGTGCAGAATTTATTAGTTGGGAACGATCGAAGGCCAGCTTTGCTTCTTACCAGCTAGAGCATGGATCGTTTGGCCAGGGAGCAGGATACGGACATCGGGACGGGACGTACATGTTCATGGATGACCTAGCTAGGACCATCTTACCATATGATTGCTTGCGCGCGCGCAATAATGCATTTGCTAGATCTCGAGTCCTCACGTATATATTTTTCAACAAAATACATACTCCCTCTGTTCTAAATATTTGACGCCGTTAACTTTTTTAAATATATTTGACCGTTCGTCTTATTCAAATAATTTAAGTAATTATTAATTTTTTTTCTATCATTTAATTTATTGTTAAATATACTTATATGTATACATATAGTTTTATACATTTCATAAAAGTTTTTAATAAGACGAATGATCAAACATATGCTAAAAAATCAACGGTGTAAAATATTTAGAAACGGAGGGAGTAGATTAAAAAAAGTGTGCATGTATCTGTAATCAAAAACAAAGCCAGTATTTAGAGATAGAAGGGGGCAAGCCACTATGGCTTGTAGAAGCAATTTCATTGTGCCACTGACTTTATTAGGTACACAGGCAATGCGGTGCCTTTGAGTCCGAACGATTTATTGTGTATTTTGGTGATTGACCATTTTTTTTTACGCCGACAGTTATATGTAGTAAAAGCATCAGTAGCGGAGCAAGGGCGACTAACAGGCTTGGTACCTGGCTCCGTCAGTGACAATAGACAAGGTTATTGCCAAAGGGGAAGAAGATGATTAATAGTGTTTTTTTATGATTAACTAATTTTTTTCAGACGTCGACAACTATCCATAGTAGAGGCGTCAGCGGTGGAGCCCTGTGGTGGCCGCCCAACCTGCCCAATAGCTGGCTCTATCTCTATCAATAGGCAAAGGTATCGTCAAAGGGGAAGAAAATTTATAGCTCAAGCGGCCACATGGCATCAACTGTTGGAGCACAAAAAAATAACTATATCTAAAAAAACCGGCTTCCTTCTATAGCATATAGAAGCAATTACAGAGCCAGTATTGGGATAACTTGCTTATAGTAGTTTAATAAGTGGGCGAATCATAACGTGGAGACGTGTGGTGAGTGACATAGAATAAAGTGCAGATAGACACGTCATACGTGTGCATGCCCGATCTCACCTTGTCACCGTTTTTGGATATCAGGTTGTTTAAGGTCGCCCTAGTGATGTCAATAGTCAAAGCGATTCTTTTTTTTTTTTTGTTTTCGTTTGATTATCTATGTGAAGTTGTGAAGAAAGCATATAGGCCGGTGACATTGGCGATATTAATCTAGTACGATCGAACGAGAGACACAATGATTTTTGATCCAAAATGAAAACCTGGGGAATGGGGACCGGACTCTGATCACACGTCAAGTCCAAAATCAAGCCTCCAACGAAATTTGAAGGACCAGATTGACTGTTTAGCATTTTTTTTCAGTGATTACGAACAAATTATAAGAAGCAACATGCGTTCTGCAACACGCAAGAATCAAGGGTACTACTTAATAATATATAATCGTCCCTACTTGCAATTAATGGATGGTCGTGCATACCAGGTTACAAAGAAACTTCACACTTCCTGTTCACTTAAATGATGAGGATAAAAACTAACCCGGTACAGTACTATACTTTTTTTTCACGAGTGCAAAACTACCTGCAAGGCTGCAACAACTTAACTGGAGCCATGGAAGTTGTGGATCAGCTTATGTGAAACTGTACTAATTGAGCACATAAAAATTTTCGATAAAAAAATCGCCCAATGATGAATAATAGGCTCGGACAGCGTCAACACGATGTGCCCCCAGCACTCTCAGATTTCACTGTGGGGGGCGTAATACTGAAGCTGCCATCTTTGGACGTGTCCAACGCTCTCTGCTCGGCGGCTCAGGGGACTATTTACCATGATGACCAAAGAAAGTTGTACGCATTCGCCTGTACGCTGTAGCATATCATCGCGCACTGTGTCGCATGCACGCTGCGATCGACCCCTGCAACGCAGCCTGCCTCGGTTACTCGCGATAAAAGCAACCTTTTTTTTTTATTGATCGATCATCTGGTCACAGTACACGCTCTGGTCTCTGATCCTAAAGTTGCATGCATGTATATATATATGCATGCCTAACCTGGTCGCAGTGCAGCGTAAAGCTAAGCTCTCTCGCGCTTTTTTACCGTCAAGACAAGGGAAAAACTTATGCGTGCGGCGTGTAACAATTGTTGCTTTCTGAAACTTTTCTGCTGCTGCTAGCTGCTGCTGTATTATCTTCAACAGATGTTGTACTATGATAGCAGCAGCGGAGAGAAGCAAAGAGCAATCATGTGGTAACAGTAATTTCTGGTAAAGATTACTGCATTATCTTTCTTGGTGATCAATCTGGTATTAAATCTACTGGAAGATGTAATAGAAATTGAATCTCGGGTGATGATAACAGTATTTTTTCACTTCTATCTTCTACTACAGCCAGTGGCAAATCCACCCAAAAGATCGCCACAGTTTACATGGATATCATCCTTGTCTTGAGTGGCACATTGCTATCAGAGGAACAGCAACTGCACGGTCAGAACTTTAAATTTAGTACTGTTCCTTTTCTATACACACGCAACATATTTTCAACACCTCTTCATCTTCGATGAATGCACACGTCCGGCCGACATATCCATCATGATTGCCTTGTCTGTTGTCTCCATGGACCAAAACAGTACTTCACTACATGGAGAAGAAAATTGCAGCGTTGGAACTCCGGAATCCAAACTCACGAGCAGGATGCACTATATAGAGAATGCAATGGGATTTCAAAACTTTTGTCACGAGGTTTTCCTCTTGCATCATTGCAGGATGTGCAAATGGAGGGAGAACAAAATCGAAAAGGTATAATTCTTGCCCTTGCTGTCTCGTTTTAAGTTGATCCCGGCCTTAATATAACGATCTAAAACTGTATATTTATTTAGTTGCTATGAGCTATAATTCGAAGTGTTATTCTTAACTCTTATAAGGTACAATCAATCTTAAGTTACTTAGTTGCTACTCTATTGGTTGTGGGTACCAACATTTGTATCCTGGGACTGATACCAACATCGTATTTTTTAGGAGTCAGTTCACGTCAATTTTCAGAGGCGTATCTTTTCTAATGTTACTATAGATGATGTAAGGGTGGGATGTGACACCAGCCCCGCCCACTATTGCATCGATGCCCCTCCACCAACACTTTTGCATGCTAGAACCTCACAACTAGGCCCAGGCATCCAAGTGGGGATGAATGTGAATATGGGACATGTTTATCAAGACCATGATTATTATATTGGATTTAGGATGACAATAGGTCGGAATCTGATCACAGTGATATATGGTAATGCATTTCTTTAAACTAGTATATTCGAATTCGGATGGTACCACCCGGATTAGGATTTTGAAATGTTATTTCTAATATCTAGCAGATGTGGATTATTCAACAAACTAAGTTTAATTCCTCTAGTTATAAATATTTGACATTGAGGATAAGTTTTGATCAAACTTTTGAAGAAGTTCTGACCATCAATAAATTTTCAAATGCTTTGTTTAAAAAAGATTTGCCTAAAAGTATCATAGTATCATTAGGCTTATTAGATTTTATAAACTTATTTTAATCTGAAAATAATGGCTGTAGTTTTAAAAGTTTGACCAATTTAATCCAATCTTGTTATAAGCTTCAAATACTGGGTGATGTATTACGATGATTCAATTTTTTTAGGTCATACACAACACGTATGCTTGGCTCATACAACATCACAACCATCTAGTGGCTAGGTTTAACTTTAGTTTTTGATAACTTTGGTTCATTTTCAACATAAGTTCATTCTAACTCGGTACCATTTTTATATCCATATCCCACGAAAAATATATGGTGTAGAATATGGCATTTTTACTGGTTTTGTAAGTTAGGGAATACTTCCGTGTATTTAATAGTTTTAACCTGATTTAAAATTAAACGATGATAAAATTGAACAGACAAAAGTATAAGACACGGAAGAATCTACTATTCTAAAGCTGGCAGACTATCCTGCCATTTGATTGGTCGATTTGTTGCCCTATATTTGATTGACACATGTCCCTAAACCCTTCTTGATGCGCTCCTCACTGCTTGCTTTCTCGCGCATAGTGCTCCTGCGCCTCAGCCCCTCAGACACCCTACTGGGCCGTGCAGCCATCCAGCCATCATGGGCCCTTGTCTCTAGAATCTATAGATGCTAGGGAGCCGTGCAGCCATCCAGCCATCATGGGCCCTTGCTTCTAGAATCTAGATGCAGGGAAGCCAGGTGGCAGGTACTGTGGTCTAAACAAACTATCCATGTCATTTTAAACGATCCATGCCCATTCAAAAATTGTACTATACCATGTTTCGAGAAACACTAAGGGTGTGTTCGGATCTCCCAGCTCCCAACTGTCTTACTTCGTTTTTCGTGCACACGCTTTTCAAACTGATAAACGGTGTGTTTTTTACAAGAAGTTTTTATACGAAAGTTGTTTAAAAAATCATATTGATCCATTTTTTTTAAAAAAAAATTAGCTAATACTTAATTAATCACGTGATAATGTACTGCTCTGTTTTCCGTGCGGAGGATGTTATTATAAAGTGCAGTTGTCTGATATATTATCTTTATACGAAAACAAAAATTATTTTCAAAAAAATTTGCAACATGATCACAGGTAAGATTAGTAGATTAGTTTAGAGATGGTCCAACTGTATAGATCAGTAAAAATAGAGCTTGAATGTTCAAAATTATTGGTGATTGGCA
This sequence comes from Oryza meridionalis, assembly GCA_000338895.3. NCBI lineage: Eukaryota > Viridiplantae > Streptophyta > Magnoliopsida > Poales > Poaceae > Oryza > Oryza meridionalis. The sequence goes on from CM002528.2 coordinate 21,968,254, forward strand.
AGGCGCAGTTCAAGGACTGAGAGATATATAGAGAATTTTACTAAAACAGAGACGAGGAAGCAAACTTTATGAAAAAAGAACAAAACAGAATCGCTAATAAATAAGATTATAAAATAATCCGTCGGTATTTAACACGAAGGATGAACACAATATTTCGTCCATCAAAACTAAAATTTTAAAATCCATTAAACAATAAGCATGGGTTATAAAATAATAGGCGGGCTAATAGGCACGCCAATTTTCTAGTATACTACTATACTAGAAGTATGAAATAAAAGGGGAGCTAACGTTGGCAATCTCGTTGCTAGCGTTGTTGCACTTGAGCAGTTCGTCAGCCCACAGCGCATCAGCACTGCCTGCATCGGTGCTAGTCCATCCGGTACTAGGCCCAAGTCAGGCCCATATATCGCTCATAGGCTTTCACTTGACTGATGGACTTCGATAAACCGGGCGACCTGTACGCCTTAGGGGCATTGCAGTCTCCTATGACCATCATCTGGAAAAAAAAGTTCATTTTACCTCTCCAGATTAATTGATTCTCCTCAATCAACCGTAAAACCAGATACATAGACTCCCTCAGCTCTCAAAATTGGTTTATTTCGAGTCCCTAAATGATTTTGATAGCTATTTTGTCATACGTGGCATTATAGTCAACAAAAAAAAATTTAAAAAAAGTAGTGGACCACGCACGTCACTAAAATCTCCTCCCTCAACCGTAAAACCAGATACATAGGCTCCCTCAACTCCCAAAATTGGTTTAATTCGAGTCTCAGAATGATTTTGATAGCTATTTTGTCATACATGGCATCACAGTCAACAAAGAAAATTAAAAAAAAAGTAGTGGACCACGCACGTCACTAAAATCTCCTCTTTTCCCCTCCCTCTAGGCCTCCACGTATTCTAATCCCAGGACGCTTCTCCACCAATATGACATGCTTCCTTTGCCAACAAGCTTGTGTGGGGTGCTAGTAGATGACAATGGTGGTAGAGAGATAGTTGACCAATTTTGGGCACCCTAAGCCTGGCCGCATTCGCTCATCCCCAAGCACAGGGAGACGCTGACTCCAACGGCGCTCCAGCAAACGGTGGGAAGTGGGTTGTGGAGCAGCTAGAGGCCTCCGTCTACGACTCTCCGTGGCATGTTGGTGGTGCTGCAAGGATTGACAACGCGCTTGTGTTGGTGACTTGGTGGCACTCTTTCCCTTCCCCAACCTTCTACCTCCTTGACCGTTCACTGTACTTGTCCATGTTGGCGACCAAGCAACGAGCGCGAAGCTTGGGGAACTTCATCCCTAATCTCTAGTAGGACGGCGGGATACAACTCGCTGAGGCAAATTCAGTTGGTGGCTAGGGCAGAATCGCACGGAAGAGGATGGCCGGTGCTGTCAAGGAAGGGCGGTGGCGGAGGTTGCCCCATGTAGCGCCCGTTCCATCGTGGCGCCTAGCGGGAAAATCTATCTCTTAAAAACCATAAGTGCGAAAGTTATTTCTTCGCTTGCAGTTAGTCCCCGTGCCATCTCAGATCTCAAATCCCCGATCTATCATCGAGTTCAATCCCAAATCCAAATCCATCCCAAATCGGTCCCTTCGCAAAAGTCTATTTTGCCTCCCCGGGGTCGATGGGCCGAATCTCTCTCGGCCCATCTCCTCTTTCCCCCCCCCCCCCCCCGGCGCTCTCTCTCTCTCTCTCTCTCTCCCTCGCGCTCTCCCCCTCCGCTCTGCCCGCGCGCGTGCGCGTGAGCCGCTTGCGCCGAGCGCCCTCCCTTCCCCTCGCTCTCCTTCTTCCCGCCTCCATCTCTGGCGAGCTCCCCGCGCGGCGCTGTTCGCGCGCGCGCCCGCGTGGTTGCCGCCCATGCCGCGCCTGCGCCGCCCGCGTCACCCGGCCCCGCTGCCCTGCCGCGCCTCCCGTCGCGACCCGCGCGCGCCGTGGTGGCCGACCGCCTGGCCGCCGCCGCCGTCACCCTCTGCCGCGCCTGCCTGCACCTGTCGCCCGTGTCGTCGCACCGCTCCAAACCGCCCCGCCGTCATCGCCGTCGTCATCACCCGGCCCCCGCCACTCCGCGCACGAGCAGCCAAGGGACGGAGACAGAGCTCCCCCTTCCCTCTGCCGCGTCGCCCCCGCTCGCTCCTCCTTTTCCCAAAGCGGCAAGGGGCAAGCCCTCCTTTCTCTCCCTCTTTTCCTTTTTCCCTCCCCGCCGGCGTCATCCGCCTCTGTCACCATTTTGGCCGCGAGTGCTGAGCTCCAGCTCGCGCCTTGACCACCCAAAGTCGGTTTCCTAACCGACATAGCCACCCTTTAAAGCCCGAGGCGCCCCTTCCATCCTTCCCTTCCCCGTTTCGCTCGCCGCCGCCGCGCCATTGCCGCCCCACCGTCTCGCTTCTGCCGTTCACCGCCGAGCACCGGGAGAGCCGGTGCGTTCGAGGACGCGGAAGGGGACTCTGGGCGCTTGTCTTCCTCCTCTTCCCCGGCCCGAGGCCGGAGAGATCACTCCCGCGCCGTCGGCCTCTCGTCACCGCGCTCGCCCGCACGGTAGTGCCTCCCTCCGTTCTTCCTCCCCGTTCCATCTCCTCCCCTTAGACTCGAGTAGTAGCACGAGTAGCCTCCCCGTAGCTGGCCGGCGCCGCCCCGACCGTTGCAGCCGCTCGCTGAGTGCTCGCCGCCGTCGCCGCCCGTGCTCCGTAGCGCCCGCTCGTCGCCGGCCTCGCTCGGCGTAGCTCCGCCCAATCCGACGCTAGCATCGGGTTCCCATAGCCGCGTAGATGCTCTCGCCGCCGGGAATCGACCCCTCGTGACCTCGTCGCCGTTTCCCCTTCCCTCGCCGCCGGTTGCCGCCGCCGCAATCCGCCGCCGTCGAGCTCCCTCCGGCGAATCCGAGCCGTTGGCCCGACTCCCCTCGTCCCGCGCGACTCCCCGGTGTGCTCGCTTTCGCCCGTTTCGCCGTAGTTCGCTCCGCCGCTCGCCGCAGTCGTCCGCCGTCCGTTCCGGCCGGCGTCGTCGTCTACCTCCCGCCAGCCCGCGTGGCAGCCACGTAGGCGCCACGTCGGCGCCAGCTCAGCCAAGACCGGGTCGAGCCGACCCCGGTCAGCCGCTCCCTCCGGCCCCGCTCGCGGGCGCGGTCCACCGCGAGCCGTGAGGCTGCGCGTGGGCCCGCCGCATCCGCGTCCACCGCGAACCGCGCGCGTGCACCGCGTCCCTCCCCCGCCCGCGCGCGTACGCCGCGTGCTCGCTCCGCACGGTGAACCGTGTCACCGACAAGCGGGTCCCACCCGGGACCACGCGTGGTGAGCCCGGTCCACCGGAGCCCTCTCTCCTCCCCTCCCCGCGCGCGCGCCTTGGGCCGGCCGGCCCATTTAGCTCGGCCGGACCGCCCCATTTCTCTCGGGCCACGCCCTAGCCGCCCGAGGAAAGTCTAATTTCCCTCCCTCTTTCTTTTATTTTCTTTTCTTTTTCAAAAAGGATTTAATTAAATCCTTTTCCTTTAGACCAAAAATCCAATAATCTTAGAAATTCAATATCTTCACAACTGTAAATCCGTTTGACTCCGTTCAACTTCCAAAATTCCTCAAATCTCGAGATCTATCTAATGGCACGCTTAGAGGTCATTAATAGGGCTTTATTTTTCGCCGTTTGTTGAGTTGCCCCGTTTCGCGTGTAGCTTCGGAGCCCGAAGACCCGCAGTGCGAGGATTTCGAGGATCAAGCTCAAGATCTCGAGCAAGGCAAGTCACCTTTGATCATCTTGCACCTATAATTTAAATCTAAGTATTTCTTTTCCGCAAATATTGCATAAATAGGATCTACACAAGTAATTCGGTCGCGGCTTGCGAGATAGCCTGCCGGCCCTCAATCCTAATTGGTGCAATTACCCTCCTTGAATTATTGAACACTTAAACTTCCCTTGTCAACTGTTGTGCTTCGGTGCACGGGCCTTCGGGCTCGCACATCGGAACACCACCCTACAAATTTAAAATATCCAACGATGGGTAAAACTTGGGTTTTACAAAAGACTTGGAAAACCCGACACCTGGGTCGGTGCTTGCGAACAAAATGAATTTCCAAAATCGCGGACCGGGGAACGTACCGGGAGTACGGTTTCCCGCTCTTGTACTTAAGGACCGTTTCCTTGGAATTTCATCCGAACATAAGACAAGTGCGACCACATGGGTGAAATGGGACACCCCTGGCTGAGTAATTAGCTAATCGGGGGAGCCATGATGCCAAGAGACATGTGGATTCAACGGGGTGGTGTCGGGGAGAACCCCCGGGTTTCCTGGCACAGTATGGTCTGGGACCTAATCTGGTGTTGGTCTGGGACCCCTCTCGTTGGCATATGGTGAACCTGTGTCGGCTTTCGAAATGCCTTGTCATGAAAGCCTTAAGGTCTCTAGACGTGGCCGTTCTGCACGGGCTGGATGATCCGGGTTAGTAATGTCGTGAGGGTAAAGTGTACCCCCTCTGCAGAGGTTATTAAACTGTTCGAACAGCCGTACCCACGGTCATGGGCGGATGTGAGGTGATTCCTAGCGTAGTTTTTTTCGACTACTGTTTGTGAAATTGCCGTTGTGGAATGGAGATCGATGTTTGGAAAAAAAAATCTGCAGCTGATGGGATCAGCTAGGCTCGGGTGGCCGTTTGAAAGTTGTAGGCCCGGGTGGCCGTTTGAAAGCTGTTGGCCGGGTGCCAATCTTGGTCTATTTTAAAGATTGATACATTGCGCATACTCCGACCGGATGAGACGCACTGTCTCTTCCGTGTCGTTTGAGAAGCACTCACCTAGTTGTTCAAAAAGGAGTTTAATTAAAATCGATTGTGAAAACGAGCAGCTTTTCCTTGAAGCCTGCATTAAACACTTAATTCCCATGGCTTGCTGAGTACTCCCGTACTCACTCTTGCCCTATATATATAATCCCCCCCCCCAGTTGCTGAAGAAGATGAAGCGGATCCCGCTGACGAGGAGTTCTTCCAGGAGCAAGCCGGCCTCGACGAGTTTTAGGGTTTCGGCCTAGTTCCCAAGTCGCGCCTGTGATGATTGATCCAAGTCTTGGCTTCCGCTTTCCCTTTGTAATGTAGTTGTGAGCTCGGGATCTGTCCGCAGCCCAACGTGACTGTACTTCTACTCTATAATAAAGAGACCTCTGTTGCTGTGATATTCTGTCTTCCTGTAATACCAGCACTGTTTTCTGGGACTGGTATCGATCAACAGGTTAATTTGGAGCGTCATGGGCTAGTTCCGGTCGGGACTAGTTCGGGGCGTGACACCCCATCTCCTCCATCTTCGGCTCGAGTGCCCGATGACGCCTAGCCCAAGATGCCCGACTTCGCGCGAGGTCATGGTGAGAGGTGGCCTCTGGGAGCTTCGAGCTCCTCTCGGCAATAGGCTCCTCCGGCTAGCCGTTGAAGCATGGAGGACAGAGCCAGCGGAAAACATGGTACGAGATGAGGTGTCTAAGGAGCGAGGTGGCAAGGGGTATAGCAGGTGGTGACGGATGGTGATGACTGATGAGGCAAAGTTGCGAGCGAGGAGAACAGGTGCACTGACGAGCCCTCTCCTCCCATATCGCTAGGACCCTGGATCTTTCCACCAGGCCTTAGCTAGGTCACTGCCATGGTTGTCACTGAGTGAGAGGAGAGAGGAGGGAAGAGAGAGAAAAGGAAAAATAACATGGGGACATTGACAAATGGGCCTTTTTCTATAGGAGGAGGAGGGGTTAATATCACTAGCATGTGGTTCCTTTTGGGATTTTTTATTTTCTTTTCTCAATTTTTTATTGAAACTAATGCCATACGAGCGTCAAATTCGCACTACGTCAAACAAAGATCAAGTCAACGTGTCACATGGGAGCCACATAGGACGAAATCGGTACCAATACCGCTTGAGAAGGAGAACCCACCAGGGGCTATAGTTAAGGGAGGCGAAACAGACTTTGCGACAGGCCGTGTTCACCGTCCCAGGATTCTCCTTTCCCTGACTTTTGCTCCGCAGTTTATAGCGTAGTAGTATGAATTTAGCATTAGAAAACCAGAAATGACATTTTGTGAAACCATGCTTTGTTGGCACAATTGTTTCGAGATGAAAAAGTGGAAATGCTAGTGCAATGTGAGTAGGTGGCAATAGGTTGGACTATCTATGTTGCATCTTTAACTCATGCACATGTCAAATAATGTGGGGTGCGATGTTTGTGTTCGAAACTGTGTGTTTGGTTTATTGGTGTGCAGGTGTCTTGCAGACTGAAGTCGATGCTTGATAGCAACGGATCGGGACTATTTGTGTGTGATCAGCTTGTAGCTCGTGGGCCTGCAAACTTATGGAAGTGCAAGCATGCCCTTCGAGGGCCCAAGGTGGCCCAAGGTGAGGATGGCCAGCTTGCAGCTGGCCCATGAAGATCTTCACGTTTCCTTTTTTTCTCTAGGGAACTTCACGTTAATCGAGAGAATTGGTCGTCGACCCATATGTTACACTTTCTATTATTGAATTTTAAATATTTAAAATTATGTTAAACTTGTTGGTTAGCTTTAAAATTATAGCTGCTTATATTAAAACGAAGAGTTCGGGTCAGTTACACCTTAACTAATTATTAATTTTAAATTTTAGTATTAAATTAATAAAAAATAAATTGAGAGTAGTTCAGAATGTACGGTATCATATTTACTACTCCCTTCGTCCCATAATATAAGGGATTTTGAGTTTTTATTTGTATTATTTGACCACTCGTCTTATTTAAAAAATTTGTGCAAATATAAAAAACGAAAAGTTGTGTTTAAAGTACTTTGGATAATAAAGTAAGTTAAAAAAATTTCAAAATTTTTTGAATAAGACGAGTGGTCAAACAGTGCAAGTAAAAACTCAAAATCTCTTATATTATGGGACGGAGGGAGTAGCAACTATGAATTTTAGAAGTGTTAAATTTTGAGTTGCGTGATTTATTAATTTAACATGTACATTCTCAACATGATTTTACGTTCACGACAATACGATCTATCGAATTAATAATAAGATATTTCTTGTTAGCTGTCAGCTATCCCCTCCATCTCAAAATATAAGTATTTTTAGAATAGTGACTATTAATAGCAAAAAAAAGAAAAAAAAGATCAATCGTGTAAAATTGATGTTATTAGATTTATCACTGTACAAACTATCATAATATACAACTCTTTTTATTTAAAATATTTTACTTTTATAGATATTTTTGGTCAAAGTAGTATCTCGGAGACCACGTCGGAGTTAAAATTTAGGATGGAGTGAGTACTAAAGAACGTCCAATTAGTAGTGGCGAAGTCAGAAAGATTTTTAAGCCCGGGCAAAATTCTATGATCAATCCTCTCAACAGTTGAAATTTCAATGGAACGTTTAACGATGAGCCAGCCAATCAGTATAGGTATAGATTGACCTAAAGAAGCAACGACCGAGAATCTAGGAACCAACGAGGAACAGTGATCTTTGGGCCATAGCTGCAGTGTTCTGATTCCAGTAGGAGGGGTGGAGGTTAGGAGTAGCTAGCTAGCAAATGGAATGTGGCGAGTAACACGCAAGGACCATTGACCGCATAAATATATACTTCCTCCGTTCCATAATATAAGAGATTTTGAGTTTTTACTTGTAACATTTAACTACTCGTTTTATTTAAAAAATTTTGAAATTATTATTTATTTTATTTGTGACTTGCTTTATTATCTACAATATTTTAAGCGGAACTTTTCGATTTTTATATTTGCAAAAAAAAATTTGAATAAGACGAGTGGTCAAACGTTGTAAGTAAAAACTCAAAATCTGACGGAGGGAGTAGCGATTTTGCGCAACAACTTTGCGAGCTGTATTTTGTACACTCGCGTATTATCAACTACGACAGTTCTGCTGAGGTGTGGTTGCACCCACACTGCTTAATTTGCCCTTAATTATCCCCTTTAATATGGCATGCACGATCGATACATACTGTCAATTGATCTAGCTGTACATATGTTCCTCTTGTCGATCATATCAGTCCTTAATCCCATCTCACTTGTGTAACCTAACTTCATTAAGGAGCATTGTGTAATACATCTCCGTAAACTCATTCATCCCACATGTTGCATGCAGGGTTTTCCTTATCGCCGGGATATGGAAATATAGTAACATCCTGGTAATTAATCTGACCAAGTTCAAAGAAATAAACTTTTTTTTGTTTTTATCAATATATTGTGATAATCGAGCTGATCGTCATTCGTCAAGGAAGGGTAACCTGTTTGGTAAGAAAAACCCTGGTCGCACGCAGGAGTCCCAAGCTTCTAGATGGCCACACACTTGAGCAATGCCAAGTGGACTACGTACTATGACTGTGTTTAGTACCACGCTAAAATTAAAAGTTTGAAGAAATTAAAATGATGTGACGAAAAAGTTAGAAATTTATGTGTGTATGTAAGTTCGATGTGATGGAAAAGTTAAAAATTTGAAGAAAAAAGTTGAAATCTAGAAAGGGCCTACGACTGATTATCAGTTAGCATTACTCACTCTCTTGCATTCATTCATGTCAGCATTTGCATGTCGTGGACGTTGGGGCGATGGATCCATGCATGAGAGAAGAGAGAGCTAAGGTCGTCCAACACACAGTACAGCTCAGTTGGCTAGCTGTAACCCTGGCCAAGCAACAACTCTTATTCATGAGCACTTAGTACCCCCGTACTGTTGTATCTTCTCTCCAGGCACTATGTGGCTTTTAATTCCCGTGAGGTTACGAGCTGATCTTTTAGGAGGGATCGATCGATCAGCTGGGATTAATTTTAAGGGGGCGAGTGGTTGGTCGAACCTTGATTATTGCGTTGCGTTTGCCCCCCTTGTTTCGCTTCATCACATGGATGCACCCATGCATGGATGGAATAAAATGGACACACATAGACAAATATTGTGTTTCCGTTAAACGTGGAATCCTGTAGTACGTACGGTGCACCACCTAGCTGTAGAGCTTAATTGGTACTCCCTCCGTCCCTAAATATAAGGGATTTTAATTGTATATAACAACAACCAAAATCTATTATATTTAGGGACGTAGGAAGTAGGGTTTACCTTACCGGGGAGAACAAATTATTGTAGCTGGTGATAAGCTTGGTAACCTTGCAGCTACCATGGTGAACATTAGGAAGACGAGACAAAATTTATAAAAATAATACATTTTTAAAATTAAATTTCTTTTCGGACCCCTCCCATTACAATACATCGACGGTAAGCTCGATTACATCAATCAAAATTTGTTCAAAAAACATTAGGATTTTTTTTTGTTTATGCAGTTGCCATCATAAATATTAGGAAAACATATTGGACAAAATTTATAAAAAAAATTTTCTGTATAAATTTCTTATAAAGGTATCGGATACCTACCATTAATTACAGCACAAGCCCGATTATCGTGATAACCAGTAGTAAGAGAAGCAGGGCTTGCTTGCTAGCTGCACATCTACATGCCCTTAGAGCAAGTTTAATAGTATAGCTTACTAATAGCTCCAATTCATCTATAGCCTATCTAATAGCCAATTCATAAAATAATTGCTTACTATACTATTAACATATGGTCCCACCTATCATACGCATATTGCGTCTTGGAGTCCGTACTGCAACTGGCTACAGATCTGTAGCCCGCTACTATTCTCTCTCATTTTTTATCTCATTAAAATATATTTATAGTCGGCTAATAGTCTCCTACTCTACATGCTCTTAGAACACACTATAACGAACAGTAGGTCGTGGCTTGGCGGACACTTGGATAGCGCTAATTCGTTGGTTAGATAGAGGCGCGTCTGCATGCATGCAGAGCAGAGCAGAGCATGAAACGTCTCACTAGTTTAGCCCAAATGCCTTGGCTACACACACTGCTCCTGATCACTGTACGAGCACTGGTCCTTAATTAAAATGATGATGCAACAACCAACAGGCAAAACAGTCACTAGTACTTAATAGCTAGCCATGAAGTAATCGACCGATCGATGGTATAATACCCAATGGTAATACGTACTACTACTCCAGGTAGCTAGCTGTGCCTGTGTGTTGACTACTGGTACAGGCACCACTCCTCCACTACTAGGCAATAGCATTGTATTTGCTCGATCAATTGCTGCAGAGGCAGAGAGAGTCACAGAGCAATGCACTGCTCTTACCATCCTATAAAAAAACAATAATATAGAATAGAATATAACGTTTTCTAGTACAATATAATAAATCTAAACATGTTTATATCTAGATTCATTCTGTCATATTTAAATTCTAGATTTTTTTTATAGCACTGGGCTAGCTAGCTAGCAAAGCAGAATGCTGAACACAAGTCCAAGCTAGTGGCAGTACTCCTACGAGAGCATTAAGTGGCTGGCCGGCTGGAACTGGAAGCAGTGCGCTTCAATTCGACCCTTAATTTGCAACAATGCATTGAAGCGACAAGGTTGGCATGAACTGTGGTTTCATCACCCTGACACAATCCCCCCTTCTTATTGCCCTCAACTGTCTCCAATTACTCGTGCATTTATTTGGGTTTAAAAGCGAGTTAATCCGCAATAGTCTCCCCTTTGAATGATCCTAACCACCCAGCATCTTCCTCACCCAGCCTCTTCGATCCCACGATCGCCGTCCATCTCGCCGTCCGGACGGCCAGATCGAGTGCTACCTGGCTGGGTTCAACCCTGCGCCTGCAAGCTTGCATATATCTGCTTCCTTTGCTTGTCAAATTAAGAATCTGAAGTGTTATTCAGATTACTGCCAAAATCAACTAATGTTTTGGTGAATAAAATCAATGTGTTTGTTATCAAAATTTCTTATACATTACCAATGTTTTGTAACAAATTAAATACAATCATACATTTGTCAATTTTATCGAACAACAAAATGACACAATCTGAACAGTCGCTGAAATACTGAAAGTCTGAAAAACATATTTGCAGGAAATCTTGCATGCATGGCCGACCTGTATCTGAATTAAATTAGTCTGAAAGAGACCGCAACTACTACCTCTGGCTTTAACTTGTGACAATTTTGCAAGTCTCCTTAAATATATGATGCTGATAACTTTATTAAGTCTATTTGACTATTCATCTTTTGTATAAATATTCATGGTAATAGTCTAATAGATGAGCATACAAAACACACTTCAAATATATATAGACTAAGAGCAAGTTTAATAGGAAAGTTCATATTAGAGTTAACATATATATATAGTTGGTGAGCTATAAGATTGTCTCAGTTTTTCTTGTCCTATTTTTTTCTCTCATCTATACATTTAATGTATTTATCTTGAAGTATTTGAAGAGCTAACACTATTAATTTTTCTATTTATCGTACTTCTTCACGTAAGTTTAATAGTAGGCTAAGTTTATAGTTGGTTTATAGTCTACTATTAAACTTGATGTAAGGGCGTGTTTAGAATAAGGGGAAAGGAGAATATTAATGAGAAGATATAGATACCTAAAACGAGGTGAACCATTAACACATAATTAATTAAGCATTAATTATTTTAAATTTAAAAATTAAATTAATATAATTTTTAAAGCAACTTTCCTGTTGAAAACTTTTAAAAAAGGTTCCGTTTAGTAGTTTCAGAAACGTTCTTATGAAAAACGAGAGACTTTCTCTTTTTGTCGTTGAAAAGGACACACCCTAAAAGATCAGGCGGTGGCACTCTTTTCATGTACTGCTTAACAATGTACTAACTGAGCAAATATTATTGGTCGATTTTTGAAGAAATAGTCTATCATATATATTTAAAAGAGCAACGCTACGTATACTAAATTTTTCTTATTCAACTTTTACTAACATTTTTTTCAACCGTTTGATTTAAGTAGATGGATGTTATAAAAATCTAGATATACTCATAGCATGACACATAAGTGTTAGTAAGAATTTAGTGTAAAAAAAAGTTAGTACATATAGACGTATTTCCGGCCTTTTGACCAATCCTAGCTTCGCCTTCATTTGCATTTGAGTTCCACTCCATGCATGCATATATCAGATGCGAACGGATCAGATGTAGATGTACTGATGTACAACTATACGTAGATACGCGGATATATGCATGTATTCAGAAGTTCTTTCTACCGGTATACGTATTTATGAAGTACATATTGCGTACAGTCGGGTTCCAGCTAGTGCTGCATAGCTAGCTACAGTGCTAGCTAGCTCCCCGAATCAGATCCGTACGCACCAGGGGTTTTGGCACGGCGCCACTCCAAATTCTTGTCTAGTAGTAGTACTGTCTTTGATTGTAGTACTCTAATTTCTAAATTTTATCTTAAAAGCTAAATCTAAAATAAAGTTATAGAACAATCTAAACCCATCTCTACCTCTGTTTATTTTGTAAAAAAATTTTAAGTTGCGTTACTATCTCTTTTAGAACTAAAACTGTTTCAGGAGAGGTAGGGTCGAGCTGAAACTCAACCAAATATGCCTACCTCTGGATTTTATTGGAGAGAATGTAGAATGAGATAAAATTAATTTACAAATAGTTATGATTGATTAAAATGAGTAAGTATATATAAAGAAATTAAATAAGTTGCAGTTGGTTGAGATACATACTCAACTAGCTAGGTGAAAAAGTAATTATATTGTGGGACAATTTTGTTAATAATTAATATAATGTGAAAAAAAATTAAATATGTGAGACAGAGGCAGTACCCATCCGTTCCGAATTATAGGGCGCCCCCCTTTTAAGAAAAATTAAACTCAGTAGCTTTTGACTAATAATTATACTAACTATATCTATACTAAGTATTATGCATGTTATATCACGAGATTCATATTTTGAAGTATTTTCATGTGACGCTAAATTCATATTTGTTGGGAACATAGAATAAAATAAAATAATTGTCAAAGTATGTTATTAAAGACCGTGTAAAAAATATAGCCTTTATAATTTGGGGCAGAAGGAGTAGTAAGCAAATCCACAAATAGTTTCATCTTATTCTGGCATACTTTCATAAAAAAAAAAACCACCAACTTTTGAACCAGGGGCGGATTCAACGTGGGTGTAGAGGGGACTTGAGTCCCCCTACACCCGTTGGACCCATGGATACCCCTAAGTCCCCACCTTTAATTTTTTTTTGCGATAGTTGATAAGATAGGAGTTGCTAAAGGTCTCTAAATAGCTGGAGGTTGAAGAAACTATGTACTGGTATGTTGAGATGGTGTGTTTAATACTAAAATGATATGTTTATTCCGGTATCGGTATACTCGATATGTTGAGTCCCCCAACATTTTGTTTCTGCATCTGCCCCTGTTCTGAACCAATAAAGCTAGAACTTGTTTTTTTTTTTACGAAGAAAGTAGTAGACATATATTCGGTTAAGTCCATCCACGTGGGACGTACATTCTGCACATCGATCGAGCTGGTAACAACGACAAACGTTAAATTTTTTTTGTACTAGCTTAAATGACAAACTACGGTTGATCTCCTTGCTCTAGCCCATGTAATTGTCTGAATCCTTGATCTTGTAGCAAGTACTTTTTACCGCTTCTAGGAATAGAAATGGAGGAATACCCCTTTAATTTGATAAAAAAAAATACGGTTGACCGCTAGCATAGTCAAAATAGGTATAGTGCAACCTGACCTTCCTCACATTGTTTAGTTATGAAAAATTTTTATGTTTGGTTATCACATCAGACATACGAACACATATTTGAAATATAAAACGTAGACTAATAACAAAACAAATTACAGATTCTGCCTGTAAACTGCGAGACGAATTTATTAAGCATAATTAATTCGTCATTAGCAAATGTTTACTGTAGCACAACATTGTCAAATCATGGTGTAATTAGACTTAAAAGATTCGTCTCACAATTTACATGCAAACTGTGTAATTGATTTTTCTCTTTCCCACATTTAATGCCCCCATGCATATGTCCAAATATTTAATGTGACGTTTTTGACTAAAATTTTTTTGGAATCTAAATAAGGCCTAAGAAACATGTTTTTATGCAGGTAGCACAAGATTGCCCACTTACGTCCCTACATACGAACGATTTGCTTCGATCCAACGAAAATACCTCGAGATACCGGTGCCTTGAGGTACTAAATCGTTTTCGATCGTTGGGTCTAACTGGATAGGATGGGTATCGTTAGATTCAATGATCGAAAACGATTTGTTATTGTGAGGTACCGGTAATTTGAGATATTTTTTTTTGACCGGATTAAATCTCAAGAACAAATGAATGGTGCATCTGCAGTAGTATTATATTGCACCGACCGCGCTCTGTTCCACTGAACCGAATTTACACCGTGCGCGTCAAGCCTGCATGTTTCCGCCTGACGCCGAAGGACAGGGAGCATTACGTTCCGCGCGAAATCCCCCGAGAGACAAAATCTTAATCCGTAGCAGTAGTACTGCCCCCGTACAGATCTTAAAATCATCATCGACGATCACTTTCAGTCACCAGGACATGTGTACGTACGTACAGCACGCTACTACTACTACAACACTATGATCACCACGACGACGACAACGCAGTAATTAAACGCACGCGAAATTATTACCTAGACCCGTTCCATTGGCACCACCCAATTGATCCATGGAAGAACAGGTCTACGTGATAATTCCGTTTTTTGATCAACTCACACTGTCACACACACACACACACACACAGATACGAGAAGAAAGAACACGAAGACGCATGCAGTAGAAGCTAGCTCGGCGACGATTGGAGTACTGGAGATAAGGTCTAAGCTTTAATTTGGAATAATAATTGATTAGCTAGAGCGTCATGGCGACCACGGCGGCCAGGTCAGCTAGCTCGGCTCCGGCCGGCGGCGACGTCATGCACGTACGCGCTCGAGGTGAGAGGGGTTGTGTCAGCCGCGATGCTTGCCCTTGCTCTTGCCGGCGCCGACCTGGCGCGGGTCGGCGGCGGCGGCGGCGTCGTTGAAGTCGAGGAGCACGGTGCTGTGGCACTTGGGGCACTTGGGGTCCTCCCGCGACAGCATCACGTACATCATGCACCGGGGGCACCCGGCCAGGATCATCCCGGACGACCCCCCGCCGCCGCCGCCAGCTTCCGGGCTCCCCTCCGACGACACGCACGAGCTCGGCGGCGACGCCGTCGACGACGACGACGACGACAGCCTCCTCGGCGAGCTGCTCCCTCCCACCACCCCCGACGACGTCCCCCCTCCCCCGCGCGTCGACGGCAGGTTCACCCGCGCCTCCTGCAGCTTCGCCCCCTTTCCACCATTGTTCCTGCTCATCTTGCACCCAAGCTAAGCTAGCTAGCTCTCTTGCAGCTGGCACACGCACTGCAACTCTGCAAGCACACGCGCGCTCGAGGTGGGCTTTGTGCGTGCCTGGGTTTTTGTGGGGTGGTGGTGCAGCTCCAGTTTGTGTTATATAACGAGGCCGAGGCCGAGGCGCTTTGGATCGCTCGCTCGATCGATCGCTAGGGCCGGCGTTGAGGTGGAGGTGATGGTTTTCTTTATTGCCCGATCGATGAGCAGCAGCAGCTCGCATTTACATCCTTGCTTGCTACGACTAGGGAGCTTAATTAGCTCTCTCATCACTGCACTCCTCGCACACTGTATTCCGATGCTAGCTAGCAAACAGCTGCTTGATTGATTCCCCATTTTGGTTTTAAAGTAAGCACACTATGACACACTACACACTTCACACAGCTAGCTCCTTCTCTTTCCTGTGGTTGAGGATTTTAATGTATTAATTGGATTGCGAAATCGGATGGGAAGAGTCATGCATGCGAACATTACGGATGATATAGACTCGTATATATACGTCAATATATCCATTCATTCATCCATGCTGGTAATTCATCCGTGTTGAAATGGAAGTGAGAGGGCACGCATGGTGCGTGCATTGCATGCATGGCCAGGTACGGAAGATGCGTCAATGAGCTAGCTGGATGTACGGCCGATTGGTGTTACTGTCTGGACTGGTTGTGACTGCAGTAAATATTTACCAGGTAGAGCATATACCGGAGCTGTACGTTCAACAGAAGGTCTGCAACTGCATTCAGGGGCTAGTGCAGTGCGTGGATCCGTACTATACTGGAGTAGTATATCATCTTTCATTTTCCATGCATAAATATATTTACTGTTGCTTCTTTTTTCGAATAAAAAAATAGCCATATGCAGTTGCTAATTCAGATAAGATCTGTACACTGTACGTAGCACTTGCTTGCGACTTGAGAGGAAGACCGTATAGTGTTGGCCTCTGAATATTCCCAGCTGTCAAATATTGAATCCCTCAGCTAGACCCTCTGTTTGATCTGTTATTGTCTTATTGATTTGGTTTCTAGCTCTTCAGTGTTGTTCATTTCCCTTCTTGCTTCTGATTTCCCTAACATTCATGCATCCCTGTTTCCGCGCGAGTTAGCGAAGATGCAGCCAGGCTGTTGACTAACAGACTGCAGTTTGTGCAGACAGAAGTGGTGATGCAATCGTGCGATTGATTTCAGTTTCAGTAAGACTTTGGCATAGACTCTGGCTCAGATT